>CAMTDV010000016.1:64340442-65715601 GCA_947069175.1 Scalesia atractyloides | reverse complement strand
AAAAAAGTGAAATACCCCCCCACCCCACATAACATGTATGTGTAATAAATACAACCACATAACCCTTCCACCAATTATTATTCAATATTTTTTTTTATTTTTTATTTAATTACTAAATTTATAAATAAAAAAACAAATAAAATTTCATTAAATTAAAAAAAAATCATAATAATTAAAAAACCATTACAATAAAATTAAAAGAAAAAAGACTCTAAAACTCAAAGTCTATATCTTCTTGATAATCGCCATTCATTTTAGAGCCATTTTCAACGTCTTTACGGTTACTTTGTCGTGAGGCTTCGAGTCAAACTCAAAGTCTCTCTCAAATTGTTTGTCCCTCATAAGTTCGACCACTTCCGAGTTCTCTTTCATATATTGAGCCTCGAGTCGCGTATGTCTTGAAGGCATTGGTTCCTCTTGGAAAACGCTTGACTCAATTCGGATCCCCCCGACGATGACTTCAGTTGCGTCGACTTTACACCGCTACTTCTATCGGGTGGTCGTGGTAGCTCCGCGTTGTGCTCATCTGCCCCTTCCTCCCCCGGAAATAATCATTAACATCGTTAAGTCGATGTTTTTAGCATCAGACGTTGGCGTTTTCGGTTCAACCGACTCGAAGATTTTTGACTTCTTTGTCGTCCTTCTATTTCCTAAACAAGCAGAAGAAGTTTCTACCGTTGAATGGACATTGGCCCATTTAGATCTATTATAAAGATGCTTACAAACCCTCAAGTATGGGAAATTCCCTCATGCCGCTTGATATTCTATTAAAGCTGACTGCATTATATCATCTTCGCTCTCGCCACATTTCCAAACGTTCTTTAATGTTGACAAATCGATATAAATCTTGTTCATTGGTTGTTGATATCGGTCTACTTGCCCGATATTGAATCTAGTTGCCGGTAATCGACCCCCATGCCGACAAGATCAACAAAGAGTGCTTGGATTCGTTTCCAAAACACAACTTTCTTTTGGTTCTTTGCTAAAAAATGATAAAAATAAGTAATATTTTTTACAAACAAAATATAAGTATAATTTAAAAATAAAAATTCTATAAAAAATCTTACTAATTCGGGATCCTCCAATACGTCGACCCAAGCTCGGGCTAACAAGTACTTCTCTTCATCATCCCATATTTGCACGCTTTTTTTGCCCTATTGTTTCTTTCTTTTTATGTGATGCTTGTTTGTTCCATTTGGTTTGGTTTGGTTCGGTGGTATCTCCGTTTGTGTCTCCGGCTCCTTGTCCGGTTGCGTCACCGGGACAAAGTGGAGCTCAATCTTTTGACGAGCCGAAACCTTGTGATGAGTCATAACATCTCATGTTGAAGTTCCAATTCCAACCATATTGATTCGGGTCCCATGTGAGGGGTAGGTTCATGCAGGTCCGGATAGGTTCACCGAAGAATACAATCTCTGCGTATAATCCGGTTTAACGTGCAGAATCCGTTAAACCGAATCGTAATCGTGACAGTGAATCGTAAATAATCAACGTTTATTACGTTCTAATTGACGACCGGACAGAGTTTCGACGTCTACGTTACAAAATGACTCGATCTAGATGGAACCGTATAAGATGTTCTTGAGGAGCTCTTGTGTTGATCTTGTGCAAAGTTGTTGTGTTATGTTCAGTTCTTCTATTTATAGATGATGATGGTGATGTTTGTACGAAGTGACCAACTCTCACTTCGTGCGATCTTGTTCTTCAATTCGTGCAATCTGAATATATTCATGCAAACTTCATTCCATGCAATCTCTTTGTACAAACGTTGTATTGGTCATTAATACTTTGTGATGTTATCATGATGAGTACATGATGACATCGTTCTTGATCATACCCAGTCTCCAGTCGTAACGCGTCATACCAAAACCTAACTTGTACTAAACAATCCTAACACAACGTAGCAAAACCTCTGTCTGGTATGTTACAGACTCAAGACACTTGACATTATGTATAATTAGATTTCTATTTATCGCCACACGGATAGTGCACTAACAGTTTCCCCCTTGGACATAGTTAGAAATCTATGATGTTTAGCCTTGAACTGCCTAAGATAACATCTTCAAGTGAAACCGTAGTCTCCCCCTTGAATGATGCTCCGAATGTTTTAGATTTGACTTTTAAGAACAAACCCTCGTATCCACACACAAACAGTTTCTTAACACTCTCGTTGGTCCGTCTCACATTCAACATTATCAGATTTCCACAGATGATTTTGAAAGAAAATCTTTTTGGATTTTTAATATTAAATGCAGAAATGTAAATAAACTGAAATGTAATATTTACAGTTTATATTTTTGTGAGAAAACGTGCTAGAGGGTCATATCAGTTTACTAAGACATATCAGATGCACAGTTGATCTAGATGAAACACTCAGTTTAAACAATTCACATGGATTGTCGGTATTGTTGTCCACTTAAACTAAATCTAGAAACTTTCGTAATGCTTACTTATAGGTTAAGGTACATTAATTTGCACTAAGTGCTTAAGGACCCCATAATCTCAGCATATCCCCTCATCACGTAATACACTAAATCAAGCAGTGCCTTTAAACTTTCATCAACTATGATATGTGTAAAAATAACACATAATGTTTAAACATTAACAATCAGGTCGATCTTTCGATACGCAAAGAAAGTCCAATGTTTAAACAAAATAAGAAATAAAAAACAAGTTGAAATTGCTTAGATCTTAACCACCAGTTCGATATTCTCATATATGCAGAGGTGATCCAAGATTTAAACGAAACACCAAGTAAAATAAAGCAGAAACGTACACGAACTAACATCTAGTTCGATACTTTCGTATACGCAAAGGATATCCAATGCTTAAACAAAATAAAGAAATAAAACAAGTGGTTCATAAAACTGGCTTGTTTGTGATTATACTCGACAAACCCGGTTTCATAGGCAGTTAGTCGTGTGGGAACCGGAGCAACGCGTTGGTTAGGAACTTTTGTTTGGTTCAGGTCGCTACTTAATCAAGGAGGAACTTAATCCGGGCTGTAGAGATACATATTTTCTAGAATAAAAATCTTGAGTTTTTATAAAATATCGAGTGAAGATAATGCTAATAGACAGTGGTAAAAAATAAAAGAGATGCGAGGTTTATATAAGATTTAAAATGTAAAAAAAAAAATAATTAAATAATAATAATTAATATTACTATTCAACAGTAACTCTCACCTCTCCCATTAATTTTCCAGCCGTTATGGCTATTGTGGGGAACAAGATCTCGAACCCAGAGCGTCCGGGGCGGTGTACCCGACGCTATGGTGATGGGTCACGTTCGAGTACAGAAGGTTTAAAGAACTTTATTCATTACCCTCATCTATCTATCCACGCTTATTTACTCTCCAATCATTTCAACCATATTTCTCTACTATCAAGTTAAATATTAAATTTGTTGATCAGTAAACAACTTAACTAGATACACTTCATGAATATCACAAAACTTTTAAGTATTTCAGTACTACGGATAACATCTTTTACATATATGATATATGGGTCATTTTTAGGTTCATCTATTTATGTCGTCAAACCAAAAAAATCAGCATGTCAATCTGTCAATTCTACTTGACCAACAACGTATGGAGCTACTTAACTTATGGTAGTTAGTTGCCTCTTTTTAGTGTAATAATTGGTAGTTAGTTGCCTCTTTATTAGTGTAATAATTAAGTGCATTAGCATGACTATAAACTACAACATTGTCACGTCATAATTTAAATATCATTTCTCTATACAAATAATTTTTTATCATTTGTTAGCGTCATAGTGTCGGTAAGTGTAGTGTCATCATATTTCACATAATGGTATTTGCTTAAAACCAACAATAATAATAATAATAATAATAATAATAATAATAATAATCAATAATAATAACATAATAATATAATAATAATAATAATAAATAAATAAATAATTGAAAATGAATATTAATACAAGAGGTGTGAAGTCTACACTCATTTAAATTATTCTATTTCGTACACTAACAAACAAAGTTGGGTTTATAGGGCAATGCCGGTGGGTTTATGAGAAAAATGAAATTACAAACGAGTAAATTGACAAAAAAACCAAAAGGATGAACTTTCAATATTCATGGAAGTGATCTGCTCTAAAATGAATTGTTGGTAAGATTATATAATAAATCTTCTAGAAAAATGAAAGCTGCCGTTCTAAATTTATGGAAAAGCAAAACATTAGTAGTTTGTTGCAACCCAGCTTAGGCTGGGCGGTGTGGGGGTCGGCATAGGGCCGGTGGGTTTATGAGAAAAATGAAATTACAAACGAGTAATTGACAAAAAAACCAAAAGGATGAACTTTCAATATTCATGGAAGTGATCTGCTCAAAATGAATTGTTGGTAAGATTATATAATAAATCTTCTAGAAAAATGAAAGCTGCCGTTCTAAATTTATGGAAAAGCAAAACATTAGTAGTTTGTTGCAATCCAGCTTAGGCTGGGCGGTGTGGGGGTCGGCATAGGGCCGGCTTGGCTCGGCGCCGCCCCCAACACCATTTCGCCCCCCCCCCCTCCCCCCAGGGCAACGGCATGCCCGGTCTCCCCAAGCCGTTGATGCCGCCCACTACAAAAGAAAACCACACTCACACACACATATACATACAACTCATATATATATATTTTAGGCTCATCACCCATTTCCCCCCTCTATCCTCTTTGCCCCTATCCTCACACCCGATTTACGTGGCGCTTACGTGGCCGGTCATCCTCCGAGCACCATACTGCATAGCCTTACATTATCGTTACTTTATTAACATTTCTTAATATATTGCTTAATTATTCTGTTCTTCATTAACGTTTCTTAATATATTGCTCAATTATTCTGTACAGTTTGTATATTTAATTGAGACTCGTTTTAATTTCATATGTGCCTAACAATGCCTATGGCTTTATATTATTTAAACATTAACAAACCGTATAGAACTTTTGAATACCCGCGGCATGCCTTTACACTGATTCCCACAGCCCAAGGCCAAATTTTCCACTTATGGTGTTTCGGAATTCCGAACACTTTCGGTTGATGGCCCAGGCTTTACGTTCAATGAATAGGAACATAAACCATTACAAAGACCTCATATTTATTTATACTAAATTTAATCCTTACCCTATTCTAACTCAACATCATTATAGAAACTATTTTAATCTACCGATAACTCTAATTATTAAACAAAATTTATTATCTAAACCTTTTACTTTATCTCTTTCTTCTGTCATCACCATCTTTCTAAAAATCATTTGTTTCACATGTGAACCAAAGTTACTCTTTTTCTTTGTTAGTTCTAAATTACACCAACAATCGCCCATCTAATTTGGATTCGGGTCCATTCTACCTCGATCTTCTGCACCCAGTAGATCTTGTATAACCTTGGTCATCTTTCTTTGTTCCTTTTCATGCCCATCCACACCATTCCGACCTATATTCTCAAACAACCCGTCAACTTGTGGTTATGAACCGTGTTCACTTTCTGACGCGTCAGCAAAGGTCCACACTAAACCATTTTCCCTGCCCCGAAATTCCTCTTGCTTACATACATTCAATAATATATATATAGCGAAATGTTTAAATGAGAACACTAAATATTGTGAGAACCGTGACAACGAATAAAAAAACAACCAGAACTTAGTCAAAAACATTTTAAATTCATTTTTTTACACTTATCAATCTTAGAAATTTAATTTACACATTTAAATTTACGTGAATCCGTAAATAAAGAAAATTTACACATGTGTAAGTTTGTCGTATACACATTTAAATCATTCTCACTGTTCTCACAATAATTAGTGTTCTCACTTAAACCATCCTATATACATATATATATATATATATATATATATTGTTGGTGCATATGTCTGTTGCCTTCGTCATTACACGAGAACGAGTCTGGAATAAACGAGAGTTTCTGAAGACCGAACAAGACAAAGTAGATATCCAAGAGGGAGTCTATTGGTGCATAATGTCTATAGAATAGTCTTGTATCGAGTCTGTATATAATAGGTGAAACGAGGCGTATTTATGTGTATTATAAGACAAGTTCGCTCGAGGGTGTTGATGAGAAGTCAAGTTCGGCCGAACTTGACTAGGTCAAGTTCGGGCGAACTTCTATCCATCTCAAGCGAACTTCGTTGTCTATAAATACCTAGCTTGCCCAATTAACTTGTAACTTTATCAATTCAGAGGCGAAGCTCTGCGGATCCGGATCTCGAATGTATTGAACTTTAGATCAATGAAAACAACAATTAAACAAGTAATTCTTGTGATTTGATTAACTTGTCATTAGTTTCCGCCTAGTCGTACCATAGATAACAAATTTAGGTTCCCGTGCTAATCGTGGACGTTCCTACAAGTGGTATCAGAGCCTGGATACCTGAATTTGATGAAATCAAGACAAGAATCTCTCTATTTCATCTCCATTCTTCTATTTTTCTTAACTTTTGATCAAAAAACGAAAAATTCACACACAAATTCTGTTCAATTTTGAATATGTCATGTAAAACACACTAATAACAAACTCATGAGAGTTTGGACATCAAATTGAAACGTTTTGACATTAAAAAGTTGAAAAAACCATGTTTTTGGAACAAGTCATGGCCGAACTTAACATCAAGTTCGACCGAACTTGATTAAAATCTCACTGATTTTCATCAAGTTCGACCGAACTTGATAGGGCAAGGTTTTTGTAAGAAATTCGCTTGAACTTGAAGGATAATTCAATAGTTTTGGTTAAGTTCGACCGAACTTGATTGAATCTCATTGAATTTTTATTCACAAGTTCGCCCGAACTTGACGAAATCATTGAAAGATTACCTAAGTTCGACCGAACTTAAGTGTTTGTTTTAAAACCTTACACAAGTCCGCTCAAAGTGTGTTTGTTTTCAAAAGTAATACCAAGTTTGACCGAACTTGAGTATAAGTGATAAAATTCTGAAAATTGATATCTAAGTTCGACCGAACTTGTTGAAACTTGATTTCAAAATATGTTTTGACACAAGTTCGACCGAACTTGTTTAAAACCTGAAATTTCTCATTCTCAACTACAAGTTCGACCAAACTTGTAGTAAATCTAACAATTTTCAAAGTTTTATCGTATTTTCAGCGTACGTGTCTCGTTTTTAAAAATGGAAGATTTTCATAACGCATTTGCAGTTGGAGTAGCACAAGCTTCAACGTCAAATTCAATTGCGGTTAACTAGATGAACCTCGATAATGAAATGGGTACTACTCAGAAACCGCCGAAGTTGATGAGTATGGACGAGTTCGAGGGATGGAAAAAAAAGTTTATTAATTGGATTCAAGCGTATCAATTCAACAGCTGGGTTGCAATTGAAGATGGATATACATGGCCCAAAGACGAACGTGACCAAGATCTTCCACTTAGCAAGTTTTCAGCAATTGACAAAGAGAAATATGTTGCTGAAAAGAAGACGATCAGCTTGATACAACAATCCGTTAAAGAAGATATCTTGATATTATTACTAGAATATGATACTTCTAAAAAATTATGAAATTCTCTTTGCGAAAAATTCAAAGGAAGTGATGAAATGATCAAGAGCAAAAGGCCCTGATTAAGGAAAAGTTTGAGATCTTCACAACGATCAAAGGAGAGACAATGAAGCAAATGATTGATAGATACTGTCACCTCATGGTCCAGATGCGAAGACATGATATCAAGAGAACTAATGAAGAGCAAATTGAGAAGCTGGCCGATGCACTTCCAGAAGGAGAATGGACAACGTATGATGATTCTAAAGATAGTCCATCTTGGAGACAATTTAAATTGTCATCTTTCATCGACAAGCTTGAAGGTCATGAAATGGAATTGATGAAGATTGTGAAATCTAAAAACACTAATGTTGTTCAGGATGTCGGAGTTTATTATAAAGGTGGTGTTCCAGATACTCCGATTCAAAGTCTAAAAATCCAAACGGCATTTAGTGCAAACATGAATACATCAGATCAATTGTCACAATATCAGTATTCTCCAAACACTAGTTATTCATATGTTCGTTCAAATTCTTCTTCTCAAAGTCAATCTCATCAGACAAGTCAATCTACTTCTAATTCAAATGTTTTCCAATGCAATATAGCAGTTGATTTAAAGAATGTGTTTCCTGAAAAAGTTGCAAAACAGCACATAGCACTTCTTGCTACAGTTCTGGAATCGTATGAAAGTCTTGCTGCTGGAAAGATCGGAAATCCTGAAATGACAGTTGAGGATTACGATCAGGTAGATGAGGAAGAGTTGGAACTGATGGACATCAAATGGTCCTTAGCATCGATTATCCGAAGAGTTTCAAATTTGTAGCACTCACTAGAAGGGATATTGGTAATTCAAACAATAAACTTGGTTTCGACAAAACGTAAGTTACTTGTTTTAGATGTCGACAAAAAGGACGCTTCAAACGTGAATGCCATAACCAAGAAGCTAGTGGAAACCAAAACCCTTTTGGAACCGGCAACGAATATTGCAAGAAAGCGCTGCAATACAAATCATATCCAAATAGAACACAAGTTGAAGTTGAAGATAAACTTGCAAAGAAAGCCGAACAAGCTCTTGTTGCCAATCATGAAGACGATGGTTTCAATTAGAACAAATACATCAGAAAGAAGACTGGTGTTGCTATGATGGCAGAGGTTGCAAATGATTCTGAGACATCATTTGTGGATGATGCTATCAAAAATGCTATTCTAGAAGCTTTAATGCAGAGAGCTGAGGAAGAAGCTATCCTAGAGGATGCAGTTCTAGAAAGATAAATACAACAAACAGAGTAAGAAGGAATCGCTTACCTTGAGATGCATAAACAAGAAGAGTTAAAAGCAGAAGCCGAAAAGGTAAAAGCAAAGGTAAGCATGTCTGAAAAGGAAGTTGTGAAAGTTGTGGTGGTTGAAAAACCTTGCACAAAGTGTGCAAGTCCTTGTGAACCTTGTTTGGATAAAGTCAAAGTCATAAGAGAATTGACTGAACATAACAAAAACTTTCGTTATGATTATAGAACCATAAAAGAAGCTTATGACAAAATTTCAGGCAAATATAAACATGTTGAGAGAGCTAACAGTGAACTCAACGCTAATGTCACCATGTTAAATGCCAAAGTTATTGAAAAACAAAAGGCAATTAACATGTACATTAATACAATTGCTGAGACAAAGCGTGAGTTTCACGAAATGAAAATTGAAACAGAAAGAGTCAGACAATTACTAAAAAGTTACACCACAAACGCATATGTCATTGATCACATTCTTCCCACGATCAAGTCGGAGGATAATGTTGATAACTCAAAGCGTACAGTTTACGGAAATGTTCCTCCACCATTTCTTGCAAGTTACTGCTGCAAAAAAATGATGATATTGAAAGGGCATTTAATCTTTTACTTCTTTCAGAAAAGAAAGTTAAATTGCCTAAGAACATTGACGTAGATTTTACGAAATCAAACGATGACAATGAATCGGTGGTAAAAGATGTGGTAACGAATGTTTTGGGAAATGATGCTGATAACAGCAGCTTTAAAAGCGCCAACTCGAGTTCAAACAGTTCTGTTTCACAATCCGAAAGTGACGATACATCATCAGAAAATGATCTAAGTGATGATCCTAACGTTGTCATGTACAAGGTTAAGCAATCTGATAGATTATAATTCAATGATAGCTTTCCGATTCAGAATGTGAAAGAAGATCAAATCGATAAACTATTTAAACTTGTGGAAGTTTTATCAGATGATCTCGAGAAAAATGAAAAGAAGTTTTATTCTAAATGGAAACCGAATTTTAACAATTACCGAAGAAACGATAGTGATTTTCCTGAGAACAGGAGAGCAGGTTTAGGTTTGGAAGAAGCTGAAGATGAACTGAAGAAGAATAAGAAGTCAACATTCCATGAGTACAAAAGTAAGAACATAAAGTTTGTATATGGAATGAGCACGGTTCAGGAAGAAAGCTTGATAGGTAAGAAGTCAAACGATGATTTCAAGAAAGAAAAGGAAATTTGGGACAAGGCTAAGTCCGTTAGTGGAGTAAAATCCACTAGTGGACTGGTTCATGACACTCGGACTTGCTTCAAATGCAATGAAGTTGGTCACATTGCTCGCAAGTGTCCGAAGTCTAAGCCTGTGTATCCCCGAAGAAAAGAAGTTTCAAGAGAGGTAAAACAAAAGCAATATGAAAATGATCAAATCAGGATTGTAAAAAGAAATATTGACATCAAAGAAATGAAAGTAATGTTGAATCCAATCCTGAAATAAAACCTAAAAATGAATCAAAATTTGAAAATTCATTTTTTCAAAATGGTGAGACTTCAAAGTCAAACATTGATTCTAGGTTTTATATCAAGAAAGCTAGAGTTAATTCTCAAGCATGGATTGCTAAAAAGAAATCACCTGAAAAAGTGAAGGTTGTTTGTGATAAAACAGAAAATGTCAAATCAATCAAGAAAGATAAAAGTAAAGTTGATTGTGAGTTTGAAGGTTGTGATGTTGAATATGCTTATCAAAGAACATACAAAAGTGATTACGAAGAGGTGTATGAGGAGTTATATCCAAAACTCAAGACCAAGAAGGCTTGGGTTGAACTTTTTAACTAAATCCTTTCATGTGCAGGAGTTCCAAGATCCAGCTTATCAAAATTGATACGGGATTGAGGAGCTTCATAATCTTTAACTTATCTAGAATGTTAAAATCTTTGTCATTTTGAGGGGTAGTAGTTAAGAAGAGAATTTTTTGAAAAAAAATCAAAGTTATGAAAATCCACACTGTTGAACAGAAAAACTGATTTCAAAGTGCTTAAATGTTCAAACTGCTTTTACGAGTGGTAAATGAGTCTAAGATTGTTTGTTAAACAATTGCAGATACAGGATTGAGAAAAAGGATCGGACGACGAGGTCACGGGATCCACATTGGTTTGTTACATTTTTAGAAGAATTTCTTTAAATCTAAAATTCAAAAGTATGTTTTTGATTTTAGGGGGAGTAAGAAAATTTTAAAAATTGTTAAAAAATCAAAAAACATATGAAAAAGTTGAAAATTCAAAAACATTGAAAAAACTCAAAAAGTTCAAAAACATGAAAAAGACAAAAAGAATTTGTTGTCAAAAAGGATATGTTAGTACATCACTGGACTATCACAGTATGCTAAAGAATTGTAAAGTTTAAAAGTGATAAACAAGTCTTAGTGTGGATGTGTCGATAGACTTTACACGTTCAGTAAATTGTTTCCGGGATATAAACTAAATTTACAACTGCTTACCTTTGTGGATTAACACATCTTGGATATATGGACTTAGTACTCCGAAATTTCGATTGAAGGGTTGCCTGATTCTGAGATACGAGGTCTTTATAGATGATTGATATCTGGGGTATTATACAAGTTCTTCTGATTTTGCGGAAGCAATAGCCTAGAACTTCTATAATACTTTTGCTAAAAAACCCCAAAATAGCATACAAACTTGAAAAAATCGAAAGATCTAATCATTTGCATTGCTGAAAAGATTCCTTAAGTGGAACACACCTGAAAGACGAGCCTCATCTCTTTGTCTGTATGGTAGTACTAACCTGAGCTCTCAAGGCCTCGCACAACCCAAATACAGATATCAATTACACTATACTCACCTGTAAGATGAAATCTAGGGAATCTGGAATCGGGAGTATATTCAAGAGGTGGGAACCATAGTTAAGTCAAGTTTCATAATTCTTATCTAACATATCTTGGAACAATTGAGAAATGTGATAAAGTTTAAGAGGACAAATATATCGACAATCTAGGTAAACGAGTTTAGAACTTAAAACCTCAAAAAGGTCAATGGTACTGGTGATTTATCTCAATCAAACTGATATGATCCTTAGACACGAATTCATAAAAATATGTTTGTAAAATATGTTTGTACATAGTTTACTTTACTTGTTAAACGTTCTGTAAATACTTTACTTACTTTTTAAATCCAAAAAGATTTTCAACGAGCCAATGTTGGAGAGCGGATCATGGAAGTCTGGTAAGAAAAAGTTCATTAATTTGAATCTTTAAAATTGAAGATAAAATTAGTTGTTCACAACGGGTTTAGCCAAGGTCATTAACTTGGACTTGGTTGACATATTTGGTTAATCAAGGTCATTAACTTGGACTTGATCAACTAAGTGGATTTTCACAAATCAAATGATAAAAATGTGAAAGCTGAAGGTTTTAAACGTAAAATGTTTCAAGGTCATTAATTTGAACTTGAAATAATTAAAAAATGAAGATTAAAATTTGAAGAACAAGTATTGTACAGGTGGTATGTAATTCAAGTGGTACAAAATTTGAAAGTTAGAATCTGAAATGTTTATTTGAATTCCCAAGTACTTTGAAACAGGAAGTAAAGTTTTAGGAGGAGCATGATGAAACGTGATTGAAGATAAATCTCAAAGCTAGGGGGAGCATAGCTCACATCAAGGGGGAGCTTGGAGATTAAAGTTTTATCAAGATAAATTGTAGAAAAAAAACATTTGAAGTTCATAAATTTTAATGCTTATTCAAGGAAAAAGATAAAGACTCAGGAACTTATTTGAAGTCTGGTGATTATAAGGCATTCAAAGAAGACTATGACATTTGAAGACTGACGAGGATGATTATTGTCAAAGATGTCAATGAAAGTATCCAAGGGGGAGTCTGTTGGTGCATATGTCTGTTGCCTTCGTCATTACACGAGAACGAGTATGGAATAAACTAGAGTTTCTGAAGACCGAACAAGAAAAAGAAGATATCCAAGAGGGAGTCTATTGGTGCATAATGTCTATAGAGTAGTCTTGTATCGAGTCTGTATAGAATAGGTGAAACGAGGCATATTTATGTGTATTATAGGACAAGTTCGCTTGAGGGTGTTGATAAGAAGTCAAGTTCGGGCGAACTTCTATCCATCTCAAGCGAACTTCGTTGTCTATAAATACCTAGCTTGCCCAATTCATTTGTAACTTTGTAAATTCAGAGGCGAAGCTCTGTCGGATCCGGATCTCGAATGTATTGAACTTTAGATCAATGAAAACAACAATTAAACAAGTAATTCTTGTGATTTGATTAACTTGTCATTAGTTTCCGCCTAATCGGACAATAGATAACAAATTTAGGTTCTCGTGCTAATCGTGGACGTTCCTACACACACACACACACACATATATATATATATATATATATCTATTTTAAACAAATTGATCATAAAATAAGATAAAACACATAATACCTTGCAGCGGAATGCGATTTAAAACATTGTAACACAATCAAATGAGAGATTAGCTTTCATCACACAATGTTTTCATTACTCAAAAGATTGAAAGGATTACAAGTAATTACATGCATGAATCACTAACTCCCCCTCAGCTCGAGCTCACTCAGGTTAGATCGTACAAGATAAGTGTGTGTGTGAGCTGAATAGAACAGTACATGCACTGTCTATTTATAGTACTTATCCTAACCTCTGTGGCATCTTTGCTGACATCACCAAGACAATGACATCCAACAGACCTAACAAACTCTAACCACTGCTAATGCTATCCTCTGATACATTTACAAAACACTGATTGCTACCCAAATAAGATGCTAACCACTGATGAAGCTCTATCAGATGTTCTTCAAAGGGTGATCAGACTTTGACTTCCAGCAGACTTTTGACTTTAATAGAGGTTTTGTCTTCAATGTAACATCCGTCAAAAACGGATTTACCAAACCCGCTCCGTTTATCAACCGAACAGTCAGTTAAAATTTTCGTTGCGAATTAAATGCCCAAAATAATTTTAAACGATACGTAATCAATTATTATGCAGGGATATATATTTAGTTTTTGAAAAACTGATAAAAATCGCAAAATAAAAATGATTTACTCATGCCGGGTTTCGAACTCGGGTCTATACCGGTTCAAACAAACAACTTATCACTCAGCCGACCAACCACTCCGCCACTTTGATTTTATGGTAATATCAGGAAACATTTAATTCAAATATTCAAGTTCCGAAGTTAAATTCAGTAATTTCCGCCCAAATAGCAGTCGTCAGAAATCCCGACGAACTCGTCATTTAATTACGTTTTCGCCCAATTTAACCGAAGCCTTAACTCTCACAACGGTTATAACCGACGTCTGAACCCGCGACATCAGCCATAACCGCCGGAGAACGACTGACTTCGAATTGAGACCGAATTCAGACCCCATTCATCTCGATACTACCCTATAAATTCAACCACTACTCACCAGAAACCTTTCACACTCAAATCGCACCCTTTCTCGGCGAAAAATCACTCGCCGGAAATATGTTATACTTCGCCGGAAAACCGTATCAGTAATCTCTGAGCTTTGCTGAACCCCCTAACCTTTTACCGAAGTCACCCACAACCTTTGTAAGCTTTCGGAAGACTCTCTGCTGCAAGACACTCGTCGCCAGAAGAACTTGCTGCCACCGGAGTTCTGCCGGAAAACAGAGGAGAAACAGCCGGTACTTTTCACGCCAAATTCCTTTCCTTTTTACTTTTATCTCGACTGTAATTGATCATTAAACGCTAAAGGAACCTGAATCAACTTTTCGAACCAGTCAGTCGTCACTTCCGGTTAAAACCAGTGAAGAAGACGACGTTTCGGTAATGGTTAAGTATAATTAAAATCAAGTTATTTACCAGGTTAGACACACAGTCCAGCGGTGGACTGTGTGCACTTTTAACGCTATGGTCTCGAGTTCGAGTATTGTCCCTTACACGCTGCCTTGATAAAAATTCCTTTTTCAGCAAACTGAACCGGGTTGATTTAAGTATATGTTAAGTATATTGATAACCGAGTTTATAACCAAGTGAGACACACAGTCCAGCGGTGGACTGTGTGTCCGCTAACCCACAGGTCCCGGGTTCGAGACCTGTGGAGCGCACCGGTTCGCTAGATTTAATTCATTTTTAAAATAAAGTGATTTTTGTTTAATTCTAATTAATGTATATATGTAATTAAAATCGGATATATGACGGGTTAGACACGTAGCTCAGTTGGTAGAGCTGCGTGCACGCGTACGAGAGGTCTCGGGTTCGAGCCTCACCCAGCGCACAATAATATGCCTTCCGAACCGGTCAACGTCAGTCAAAGTCAAACGGTCAAAGTCAACTGTAGCAAAAATAAAATATTTTTTTTTATTATTTTTATTTAATTATTTTAATTAAAAATCAATTATAAATACTTAAAAATAACATTTTTAAGGTTAGAAAATAGCCTCAAACTCACAAAAATACACCCAACAATCCTACTAAAATAGATTAAAAAACCCGTTTACTTACCAAACCGTAATGCGATTTATCTAGGTTAATTTCACTCGTGGTTAACACCATTTCGCGTGCATTCAACCTCATCAACCGAACGCACCCAATGTGAGTGAATTCTTACAAACTCCCCTTTTTATTCATGTTTTTGGGTGTATCATGTGTCGCTTAAACTAATTCTCTTATGCAAATTCGTGCTATACCATTTTATGAACTAAACTAGAATGTAACTATTATTGGTTGTGATGTATTACATATTGTCAAAGTTGTATGCAAATTATTTAGGCCCATCAGTTCCTCGTGGGAGACGAGAACAACGCGTGCCTTAAAACTCATTCATTAGGCCCATCAGTTCCTCGTGGGAGACGAGAACAACGCGTGCCTTAAAACTTATTCATTAGGCCCATCAGTTCGTAAGAACAACGCGTGCCTCAAAACTCATACATTAGGCCCATCAGTTCGTAAGAACAACGCGTGCCTCAAAACTCATTCATTAGGCCCATCAGTTCCTCGTGGGAGACGAGTCGAACAACGCGTGCCTCAAAACAATCATTTGGTGTTTGTGTGTTCAATATTCAATATTATGTGTTGTGTGAATAAATTTACATCTACATTTACTCATATGTGGTATGCACATTATTTATAATCAATTGGATAAACTTGTTCAAATGTTTTTCCATAGGATTCACTCGCCAACATTATATTGATCCAAAAACCTTTTTACACATGATACAGGTGGACAGGTTGAAGCAAGGAAAACATAGGATATGCCTTAGAAGAGAACCAAGAAGCTTAGACTGATAGTTAGAACATGTTGTATCATTTATTGTAAATTTCCATTAAATTGTATTAATGAATATGAAACATATAATAAATGTTATGAGCTTTGATGATAACCCAATTATGCCCCGATCACCTTTTCCGCTGCAGGTCGGGTGTGACAGATCGGTATCAGAGCCATGACTATAGGGATATAGGATAGGTTATTAGACCCTTAGAGCCTATACTATAGTCTGCCTAAATTTTAATTGATTAGGTGGTTACATACAAACTTGTGATATTTATTTGTTTCATATTACAGTCAAACATACATGCTTATATACATATTCGTTATACATATATCAATGTTCATATATTCAATTCATTTTCATACTCTCATTATTCAAGAACTTTGTTGCAATTTTCAAATCCCATCAAAGTAAGTTCTGCGACGGGCATGTAGTAACCGGAAGGGTACAAGTACCGGTAGTCGGGACGTCCTGTCTAGGTTGGCATTCGTATAAATCCAAAATAACGGACCAGTTTGCCTACCTGGGGACTAACGATGAGAGTACGACGGACCTATTAGGCCAAAGCATGCCACACCAAACGTCGTTCGAACTAACCTCACTTTGAGATGTCACCGTGTCCATGCCTGGGCACATTCCGAATATCATACGTTACATATTTCTCGATTTTCTCCGGGTTTTAGTGTACGTAACCAGGCTAACACATGCGAACCATATGAAAAACCCGGTAATCATGGGGGCCCACGTGATTACGAAGGTGAAGTATGGCGGCATGCAAGGCCCAAATACGAGCAAAGCCCAAGACATCCTATGGATGTAGTAGATTTATTTTTCTATATTTATTTTATGAACGTTCATTCCCCAAACACAACCCACGATCCCAAAGGCATCCAACTCATACTCTTGACATGTATTCCTTGTAGATGTCTTCTAACCTCGCCTGTAGGAAGATGAGAGCAGGAAAAGCCCGTGAACGCATGGCTACCCAAATCGCTCAGCAAATGGCGACCGTAATACCAAACATCGTAGTTCAAGTTCAACAAGCCCTTACCGCTAATTCCGTTAACCCAACCCAACAAGAGGATCAAAACACTGTCAACCTTTCAGTCACTAAATGCACTTACAAACATTTCAAATCCTGCGATCCTCCAAAATACGAAGGTACTGAAGGTGTCACCGCTCTCCTCCGTTGGTTCGAAGAAATGGAGAACACTTTTCTAAATTGCGATTGCCCCGATGATCGCAAAGTGCGTTATGCTACTGGTCGTTTACTTGGAACAGCACTCACATGGTGGAATACAGAGAAGACCAAACGAGGTGTTGAAGAAACTATGACCTTGACTTGGGAAGAGTTGAAGGGAATCATGACAAGACGGTTTTGCCCAAGAAGTGAAATCAAGAAATTGGAGGATGAGTTTCATGCTTTAAAACAAAAGGAAGGCGACCACACCACATACAACAAGAGATTCCTTGAGTTAAATCAAATGGTTCCCAATTTGTTTACTCCCCTCTAC
This sequence comes from Scalesia atractyloides, assembly GCA_947069175.1. Lineage (NCBI taxonomy): Eukaryota > Viridiplantae > Streptophyta > Magnoliopsida > Asterales > Asteraceae > Scalesia > Scalesia atractyloides. The sequence continues at coordinate 65,698,036 of CAMTDV010000016.1, read as the reverse complement.
CGTCTGATCGAGCACTACATTCGTGGTCTTCCATCAAAGATTCAAGACCCTGTAATAAGCACCTCGCCTGCAACTTTGGAAGCAGCAATGGAGCTAGCAACCGCGCTCACCGAGAACCGAATCCGGAACAAAGATTTCAAAGAGGAGAAGAAGAAGGATAAAGCATCAACCGAAACCTCAAACTCCACCCGAACCGAATCCTTTACACCACCTACTTCTAAGAGAAAACGTGATGGGCAAATCTTCGCCGTCACCCAACGCAACCAACCAGCTTCACAAGTTGTACCTCCTCAAACTATCCCAAACGCTCAAGTAGCACCCAACTCAACTTACCCAAATAAGAAACCTTACATTGGACCTCACCCTCAATGCAACACCTGTTTCTATCACCATCCATCTACTTTACCCTGTCGACTATGTGCAAATTGTGGACGCTACGGTCATTTGAGCAACGTTTGCCGCACCGCTCAAAACCAAACCTCAACCCTACTCAACCCATGATCCAAACATATCAACAACCTCAATACCCCATGTACCCATATGTTCGAGCTTGTTTCAATTGTGGCGACCCTACCCATTTTAGAAACACGTGCCCTCGTTTGGTTAACATCATAAACGCCCAAGCTCAAGCAAACCCAGTTAACCAAGCAAACCAAGCAAACCCAGCTCCACCGCCAGCAAGAGGAAGAGTTTATAACATCAACACCAATCCTGTTGAAGATATTAACTGTCCAAACCAACCACTTAACTAGCCTTCTCTCACCAAGAATCAAGATTCAACTCCAATCACTTAGTTTTTATGTTTATATCTCGATTTTCACGTATCTCAATTGGAATTTTATCCAAGAAATTTTAATGCAAATTACTAGTTCAGTTTGTTTTATACTCATTGATTTAATATTCATATCATCATACTTCACGACATATCTCAGTTTCATCATTTAAAGAAGTTGAGTTGTGCCTCACTTCTACATAGACTAACCTCTCCATCATATTAAACGAGAGAGGTTTTGTCAAACACGGATACTATCAGAATTAAGACTCAAGCGCTGGTTGTTGTTTATGTTGTAGAGTCGCATAGAACTAATCATAACTTGCGGATAAAGTTAATGAGAATTTGACAAGAATATGGTGGATACGCCGCTGGTACTTCCTATATATAAGTATTCTTGTCAAACGATCGGAGGCATTATCAGGCGGTTATGAGAGGTTCCATGCATAGGTTGTTTGTGTGATTAAGTTATTCATTTTCAGTACATGCAATAAGCTCGGCACCGTTTGATTGAGCCTTGAGCACATAGACAATTTCATTTTCAATACATTCAATACGTTCGGCTCCGTTTGATTGAGCCTTGAACGCACAGACATTTCAATTTCAGTACATACAATACGATCGGCTCCGTTTGATTGAGCCTTGATCGCACAGATATATTTCATTTCAGTATTTTTATGTTTGATGTATTGGTTGTAGAGTTATAGGACTAATCATAATTCACTGATAAAACCAATGAAAATTTGACAAGAATATGGTGGATACGCTGCTGGTACTTCCTATATATAAGTATTCTTGCCAAAGGATCAGAGGCATTATCAGGCGGTTATGAGATGTTCCATGTAGGATTTAGTATTGCCTTGGTTGAAATTTGTGTTACATTTATATCATCTCACTATTTAAAGAAATTGGATTGTGATCCATTTCTACATAGACTAACCTCTCCATCATAACAAACGAGAGAGGAACTGTCACCATTCAAAGATATATACTATCAGAATGGGATTCAATTATTAGTTGTTGTGGTTATTTGTGTAGATTGTAGTATTGGAAGTTTTGCCTTAGGATATAACCATACTTTTCCAAACATATCTAAACTCTTATGATATCATTTTAGCGAATCATTCCTGCTTGACAATACTTATACAGTAGGCAACAAAAAGCGATTCCTGTATTAGGATACTTAACCTTTACAAGGAACGTAACCGCCTCAAACAAAAAAACCCAAACCCTTATATCTTCTAAGCATGTAACTGTCAAACTCAACACCATCATTCTTTTAGTCAATTATATCCCTATTTAAATTTCGGGACGAAATTTCTAAAAAGCAGGGGATACTGTAACATCCGTCAAAACGGATTTACCAAACCCGCTCCGTTTATCAACCGAACAGTCAGTTAAAATTTTCGTTGCGAATTAAATGCCCAAAATAATTTTAAACGATACGTAATCAATTATTATGCAGGGATATATATTTAGTTTTTGAAAAACTGATAAAAATCGCAAAATAAAAATGATTTACTCATGCCGGGTTTCGAACTCGGGTCTATACCGGTTCAAACAAACAACTTATCACTCAGCCGACCAACCACTCCGCCACTTTGATTTTATGGTAATATCAGGAAACATTTAATTCAAATATTCAAGTTCCGAAGTTAAATTCAGTAATTTCCGCCCAAATAGCAGTCGTCGGAAATCCCGACGAACTCGCCGTTTAATTACGTTTTCGCCCAATTTAACCGAAGCCTTAACTCTCACAACGGTTATAACTGACGTCTGAACCCGCGACATCAGCCATAACCGCCGGAGAACGACTGACTTCGAATTGAGACCGAATTCAGACCCCATTCATCTCGATACTACCCTATAAATTCAACCACTACTCACCAGAAACCTTTCACACTCAAATCGCACCCTTTCTCGGCGAAAAATCACTCGCCGAAAATATGTTATACTTCGCCGGAAAACCGTATCAGTAATCTCTGAGCTTTACTGAACTCCCTAACCTTTTACCGAAGTCACCCACAACCTTTGTAAGCTTTCGGAAGACTCTCTGCTGCAAGACACTCGTCGCCGGAAGAACTTGCTGCCACCGGAGTTCTGCGGAAAACAGAGGAGAAACAGCCGGTACTTTTCACGCCAAATTCCTTTCCTTTTTACTTTTATCTCGACTGTAATTGATCATTAAACGCTAAAGGAACCTGAATCAACTTTTCGAACCAGTCAGTCGTCACTTCCGGTTAAAACCAGTGAAGAAGACGACGTTTCGGTAATGGTTAAGTATAATTAAAATCAAGTTATTTACCGGGTTAGACACACAGTCCAGGGTGGACTGTGTGCACTTTTAACGCTATGGTCTCGAGTTCGAGTATTGTCCCTTACACGCTGCCTTGATAAAAATTCCTTTTTCAGCAAACTAACCGGGTTGATTTAAGTATATGTTAAGTATATTGATAACCGAGTTTATAACCAAGTGAGACACACAGTCCAGCGGTGGACTGTGTGTCCGCTAACCCACAGGTCCCGGGTTCGAGACCTGTGGAGCGCACCGGTTCGCTAGATTTAATTCATTTTTAAAATAAAGTGATTTCTGTTTAATTCTAATTAATGTATATATGTAATTAAAATCGGATATATGACGGGTTAGACACGTAGCTCAGTTGGTAGAGCTGCGTGCACGCGTACGAGAGGTCTCGGGTTCGAGCCTCACCCAGCGCACAATAATATGCCTTCCGAACCGGTCAACGTCAGTCAAAGTCAAACGGTCAAAGTCAACTGTAGCAAAAATAAAATATTTTTTTTTATTATTTTTATTTAATTATTTTAATTAAAAATCAATTATAAATACTTAAAAATAACATTTTTAAGGTTAGAAAATAGCCTCAAACTCACAAAAATACACCCAACAATCCTACTAAAATAGAATAATAAAACCCGTTTACTTACCAAACCGTAATGCGATTTATCTAGGTTAATTTCACTCGTGGTTAACACCATTTCGCGTGCATTCAACCTCATCAACCGAACGCACCCAATGTGAGTGAATTCTTACAAACTCCCCTTTTTATTCATGTTTTTGGGTGTATCATGTGTCGCTTAAACTAATTCTCTTATGCAAATTCGTGCTATACCATTTTATGAACTAAACTAGAATGTAACTATTATTGGTTGTGATGTATTACATATTGTCAAAGTTGTATGCAAATTATTTAGGCCCATCAGTTCCTCGTGGGAGACGAGAACAACGCGTGCCTTAAAACTCATTATTTAGGCCCATCAGTTCCTCATGGGAGACGAGAACAATGCGTGCCTTAAAACTCATTCATTAGGCCCATCAGTTCCTCGTGGGAGACGAGAACAACGCGTGCCTTAAAACTTATTCATTAGGCCCATCAGTTCGTAAGAACAACGCGTGCCTCAAAACTCATACATTAGGCCCATCAGTTCGTAAGAACAACGCGTGCCTCAAAACTCATTCATTAGGCCCATCAGTTCCTCGTGGGAGACGAGTCGAACAACGCGTGCCTCAAAACAATCATTTGGTGTTTGTGTGTTCAATATTCAATATTATGTGTTGTGTGAATAAATTTACATCTACATTTACTCATATGTGGTATGCACATTATTTATAATCAATTGGATAAACTTGTTCAAATGTTTTTCCATAGGATTCACTCGCCAACATTATGTTGATCCAAAAACCTTTTTACACATGATACAGGTGGACAGGTTGAAGCAAGGAAAACATAGGATATGCCTTAGAAGAGAACCAAGAAGCTTAGACTGATAGTTAGAACATGTTGTATCATTTATTGTAAATTTCCATTAAATTGTATTAATGAATATGAAACATATAATAAATGTCATGAGCTTTGATGATAACCCAATTATGCCCCGATCACCTTTTCCGCTGCGGGTCGGGGTGTGACATTCAATAGTCTTTACAAACCAGCAGAGCTTAGCACTAAGCAGATGTTAGAGCCATCAAATGTTAGATACCTTGTCATTGAGGGAAGTTGTGAGTCAAAACGCTGTTTGTTCTGGATCATTTAGTATACACATGTTTTGGCATTTTATCATCTATTCTTTTATAGGGGCCAATCCTAACAATCTCCCGTAGAACAGATGATGTCAAAGCTCTTCTTTATTCATGATCTTTATTCTCTCATCAGTTTTTCCCTGATTATTCTCTTGAACTGTAGTTCAAAATTCTGGGAATTTTCATCATCTTCATCCCTACACAGTTGAAGTTCTAGAAGATCATGATGGTCAGCTACACCCAGGCCTAGTGCATCCTTCCTTGTTATATATTCAACTTTCCCATTGGACTTGAGCAAAGTTAATACATGGGTTTGTTTATCAGACATCCACTTTAGTATTTTTGAGTTCAATGGGTTTCTTGGGAGAATTTCTATTTGTGATGAGTTTGAGAAAGGTAAACTGCTTGATAGCCCTTTATCAGTTTCAGAAGGTTTAGCTTGAGGCGTTGATGAACCATCTTCCAATTCATGCTGAGATTAATTTTTGTTTGCCTGTTTACTATGTCAGCTTCTCTCTGTGTTTCTTCCTCATCCATTTGTAACTGCCTTTTTTTATTCAAGGCTTGGATGGATGCTTCTAAGGCACTATCTGCACTGTAATTTTTAAACTTGTTCCAGTCTGGTGCACTCTTCCTTATTTGAAGATCATTCTTCATCCTTTCACATCTGATTGCCTCTTGTTTAAGAGCTGTGATAGGCCTATCTTTAAACTGATGCTCATATGCTTGATAGTGTTTGTCTCTCATGATAAGCTTTCTGAGATCTTTCTTTAGCTCATTTGAGGATCAACATTTGACATCTTCTTGTTTAAGTCTCTGGCATAGTCTTCCAGTTTCCTGACTTTGCTTAGCTCATGCTCTCAAGTCTTGACAAGTCGGCATTACCCTTCCCTTTTCCCTCTTCTTTTGCTATGTTTTTGGCTTGTCTGGCTTTCAATTTCAAATATTCATCAAACATTTTTAGGAATTTTGTATCCATGAAGAGATGGGAAGGTTCTTTTGGATGGATCAACCTCTGTATAAAATTGTAACATTTCTTTTTGAACTGTAACCAGTTATAGAGGATTTGTTGTTTACATGGGTATGTTTCTAGAAGGATTGTGACCAGTAGGAGATTGAGTAGTATGATTGATGTTAGTGATGGTTCTTTTGTTTGGATAAATGGTGAAGATGGTATAGTATTATGTGCAGGTATATCATCATCATTCACTGTGACCTTTCTTTTCCTTGTATACACTAGTTTTGGTGAAGGAGTTTTTGTAGGAGTTAGGGCTGATAGAAATTTAGAAGTGTTTGTGGAAACCAAGCCTTTTATAACATAAACATCTGTTGTAGTGTTCTTCAACTTCTTTTGCTCCCTTTTCAAAATCCACTCCTTTGTCTCATTCTCAAATTGGATCATCATCTTTGTTGCAACTTCGTCATCTGCTTGAATTTCCAGGGTTTCATCACCTCCCTTTTTCTTTTCTTTGACAAATGTTTCAGCAGAAGTTACTGAGGACTCTTTTGCAGGCTCTGGCTTTTTCATAGATTCATTTTCTCTCCCCTTTTGGCATCATCAACACTTTCGAAGATGGGTGCAGGGGTAGTGCCAGGCAATGTCGTGAGAACTTCTTTGATGACCTTAAGCTCTGCCTGAGTGTTCTTATATCTTGTCTCAACATCATTTTTGAACATTTTTACACGTTTTTCATGTTGGTCGTCAGCATATTGGCGTTGTTGTTGAAACAGAGGATATACCTGTTTGATTATGTCAGTGGTTTGAGGAGCAGAGGATTGAGCAGTGTTTTGAGACTTTGAAGATTCTAACATCTGTTGCAGCATATTTTTGATATCTGCCACTGATGTCTCAACTTTTTTAACTCTCTCTGTCAAATCTTTAGATTTTAGATCATCACCTAACTTAATAGGATCATCTGAACTCGTACCAGAAGTGGTAGTTATATCTATGTTATCATGAACAAAGGTTTCAACCCCTGTTTCAAACACAGATACCCCTTTTTCTTAGTACTAGGTTTTTCTTTCTACAACAGAGGTTTCCTTAACAAACTCAACAATGGTTTTAATACCAGCAGTGGTTGTCATGGTAACCTCAGTAGAATCTGCCTTCAAGGGAGACTTATTTATGAAACTATTGTCCAGATGTAAATCAATGAATTCAACATCTATAGTAGCTGCTCACTTGAACTACCAACAAGAATTTCATGAAATTCAAGTGGTGTAACCTCCTCAACTGTTTGTGGGTTAGTCAATAAAATTTTATCAGACACATCCATTTTGGAAGTTGTATTCTCAGTAATGTGTCGGTGAGAAAGGCTATTTTGTGTCTGACTTTTAATGTCTTCAAACAGAGACAACAGGGTTGATGTGATTTGGGATGTGGGGAGTGATGTAGAAGGAGAATTTGCCCTGGGAGAAGGACAGTTCAACATACTCTCAAATGAGGGTAATGTTTCAAGTTGTGGTGTCCCTATGCTTACAACATGTTCCTTTTATGAGGAATCATGAGGAGTTGTGGTTTTGGGTGGAGATCTTTCCAACTGTTGTGAGGAAGTAGCAACAATGGCTTCTTGTGACATTTGTGTTGTCACAAGGTTAACTTCTGAGATCTCATCTTCTAGAAGACCCTTTTTGGGTTTGGTGGGCTTGATGGATTCTTTTTGGTTCTTTTGGTGATTTTTGGTGGGGGTTGCACAAATTGGTTAAACTGTTGTGGTCACCAAGAGCAGTGGGCTCAGCAGCTAAGGTCTGAGGAGTAGATGTGGACTCATCCAAATTTTGCTCAAACTCCCCTGCTTGTGTTTAGAAACTTTTGACTCTTTGGCCATAAGGCGAGTAAATGTTTCAGATGTTAAGCTGTTTATTTGAAACATTATGCCCTGCTTAAGAACGTGTACACTCTCTTTTGGAATTTTCTGTTGTAAATAATAACTTAAAATCTTGGAAATAATAAGAAAGCATGTGCTTTATTGTTTTTCACATTTTCCAGATTTTTTACCAAATCATTAAACAATGCTTGGGAGTAATTGTAATCAGTTTTAGACATAATAGCATACCCCAAGTATTGAATTTTCAAAGGTATTTCATTAAAACCAGTTGTTTTTTGAAACACAGGTGAGCAGGGTATGAAACAAAAACTTCATAGGAGGTGGAAAATTTTCTTTATCCATAGTAGCTTTTGTTAACTATCTTGTATACCCTCTTTCGATCAAATCGATTTGATACTCATCCTTATGGAAAGAGATTTTACGTGCTAGATCGTCCATCTGAAAAACTTCTGAGATGGTTTGTGAAGTTATTGGAACCATGATACATCCTACTTTAGATGAGATTGCCCAAGGCTTTTTATTTTGAATTTCAAGTTCTGCATTAGCCTAGAAATCTTGTAGGGTGTCTTGATAGATTGGAGCATTACAAGAGAGCAAAGTTTTGTACTTTGATGAAGACATGGTATTGATGATATAGTGAAAATTTGTGTTTTTCTCCGTCGTTTCGAAGGTACAGAGGTAATTGTGTAGATGTTTGATGATAAGAATGTGTTCTGGTGGTTCCTGTGGATGTTTGGGAGCCATGATCTTGAGAGAATGGTTTTGAAATTTTTGAAATCGCACAGTGAAAGTGAAACCTCTGTTTGGGGATAGAAACAAGGTTTTATAGGGTTTTCCAAAAAGTGATGATAACGTGGCATCTGATGCAACGACTGTCGAATAACATCTGTCCACGTATACCTGCTGATTGACAATGGAAGACAGTTATTTGGCTAACCAATATTAGAGTAAACTACCAGTGGTTGTGACCAATTTTAACACTATCAAAGTATACATAACAGTGGATAGATTTTTCTAAGCGAACAGTGTTTTTGTGCTATCGGTGCTTTGAACAGACTTTGAGGATTTATTGAAAAATTCAATTTTAAACTATTTTTAAGGATGCATTTTGATTTTCTAAAAACATTTTTGATACTATTTACACATGGATCACAGGGAAATCTGTTTTGATCCATGTTTAGCACTCTAAGCCTGGAAATCAAACTGTCAAAAGTGTGAGCATCAAGTGCTTTTGTCAACACATCTGCCAGTTGATCCTTGGTATGGACATGTTGTAAAGAAATCAAACCTTTTCATAGTAATCCCTCACTAGGTGATATCTGATTTACAGTGTACCTGGTCATGGAATGATAGACTGTGTTGAAAACTTCTTCTATTCCTTTTAATGAGTTAAATTTTGATGAAAACTTTAAGTACCTGCAAGATTAGACATGACAAAACATTTCTCATAGCCCTAGTAGGATTTTTAATGATAAAAGTTTTTGAAACTTTCAATCAAAATCTCTTCCACACACTAGCCATAGGTTAAAACACTTTATAGATCCCGCAGTGGTTGAGTATCCAAGATGGTAAACACAATCTATTTTGACAGTAAGTTTGTGATGTGGTGAATTATATATATTTTTTAATTTGATTTTTCTTCACACAGATTTAGTTTAAAAAGGGGTTTTCACCTAAAAACTAACTACACATACAAAGGGCAAGTGTACCCATCGGGAGGTAATGTAATTTGTCGGTAAGAACCAGATACCAACCCGTGGACGCGGTGTCTCGATACTAAACTTTTCTTACTTTAAAGCCTTTTCAACTGATAAATTGATTTTGTTTCTAAATTATCTAACTAAATTTCAAGCTACCAACTAAACTAAGAAATAACAATATCTAAAGGAGGTTGCCTAAACTAAGTATCCACTAACAAACATGTGACAACTAAAGTAAGAGACCAATGGTGATGCAAGATCCAAATTTAACTAAGTCCCCAATCAAGGCTTCCAAGTTTATAATCCTTAGGAAGACTCAAATGAACTAATCACTCTAATCACCTAAAAACTAGTATTTGAAGCTCACTTGCTTAGTTAATGCTAACCTTTAAACTAGAGTTATTTGTTTGTCAAAACTCCTAACTCTACAAGTTTGGGAAAATTACCATGAATAACATACAAATCACCCTAACTTGCTTTCAAGTAAGTAGCACTATCATCATGTTCTTGACAAAAACCACAAGCATGGTCATGCTAGATAACAATCTTGGCCAAAAATCATCAATCTAACACAAACACAACTATAGAATCCATGTAAACATTACTATGATTTACCCAAATCTTAATGCAAGAATTCCTACACATGTTCAAATCTCCATTCTAATCATGTTAGCAATCACCATTCCTAGTATCATGCCACGAATCATACAAACAAGTTAACAAGATTCAACAATCATAATCTTTACATGGGCTTTCCAACACAACATGTAAATACTTATGACCAAACCTTCAAGAATAAAGACTTTAAACATACACAAGAACTCCAAGAACAAGATTCAAGCATTACTATTAAGATTAACAAAAACAATCACGACATCTACTTCCATAATTATCACATGTTTATAAGCTTCAACAAAGTTTAAGCAATACAAATGTTTAGCCCATAAGACTCATAGTGACCAAATCAAGTACAAGAAAGCATAAATAGTCCATAATGAAACTATAAGCTAACAAACTTAAAGATAAGATTAAATGGTGTTTGAGTAGATCTTCAATGATTAAGTCCTCTTTAAGGCTCCATCTTGGCTCTAACAAGCTTCCAAGACCAGATTATTGAGAGAAAACTTCACCAAAATGCTCCAACTCCCCTCCAAATGAGCTTAAACCACGTATTTATGCTAATGGTCGTGCTTGGTAAGTGTCAGTGTGCCTTTTTCGAGTGTTGACTTGTTTGCTAGCCATTTTGGGAAAAATCCCGCTTAACGTTCTGAGGTGGCACGGTCGTGCCAACCTTTGGCACGGTCGTGCTTCATGATAAAATACTTGAAAATGTCTGAAATGATCCTGGGAACAAGCTGATCTGAGGCTGGTTTTGCTTGGCACGGTCGTGCCAGTCTTCAAGTCTTCCTGGTTTGCGCAGAAAATGAGAGTGCCGATCAGGGTTGGCCTGGCACGGTCGTGCCATATCTGGCAGTTTGCTGGAAAACTCCGTTTTTGCTCCAAAAGCCTTCATTTCAACACCGGGCCGAAGCCGGAACCTGTATTTTCACAAACAACTCAAATGAGTACCAAAATCAATGAAAATACGAGAAGTCTCGCGTAAACAGGGTCTATTTGACGTTTTAAAGATGTATAAATTCTTATACATCAAACATCCCCACACTTGAACTTTGCTTGTCTTCAAGCAAACTAAAACAAACGAAAACTCTCTAAATGGCAATAATCTCAACTAGAATATAAGCACAAACAAACAACTCGGGTTATAACAATTAAGGACTGCTCGACATGATGGAAAAAACCAAAAGGTATATAAAATAAGTTTATGAGCAATGGTCCATCTTGGAAATCCATACAAGTCTACCTCACATCCTCACAATATTCACACACACTCAGCTAACATATGGGTGCACATACGATTTATGGAGTATGTGTAGAACACTCGATGCCACGATGATGACTATGCGATATCATAAGCTTGTGAAAGGATCAAATATAATCACTCGATGCCACGATAACATGAATCATGAGGTCTTGTTTGGGTTGTAACTTGGCTAGGGTCAAGGGTATGGAAGTGGATATTTTAAAGTGGCTAAAACGGTTGTAACCCGGCGGTTCGACTAACTTGAACAAAAGAAAATAAGAACTATACAATTTAATATTATCTAACCGAGAGCTAATCAACAGATTTAGCTTTTCCATTCCAAAATTGCTCTAACGAAGCCACTTGGTAAGGCTTTTTCAAACTATGATCAATTTTCTCGTTTTTTTTAACACATGCTTGAGAGGGAAACTAAGTACGTCTACTTAGATAAAAACTCTACCCCATGATGTTGTAACTATAAACTAAGATACTATACAAAAGTAACAAGTTTATCACTAACCAAACCGGGCTTCCAACCAAAAATGGGTTAAAATATAAAAGGCTAATTTGGCTAAGTCGCTAGTATTTAGTGGTTTAAAAGAAATGAAAGGGAAAGACTCAAATTGGTTTAACTAAGGGAATGATTTGGGTGATGGAATACATTAAAATTGGTTAAAAACAAAAGGTTTCCTAGTGCCTCAATCATTTTCATGCTATATATTTGCCTTGCGGCCTCGAAATGGATACCTAACACAAGTTCTAAACATCAAAAGTCATCCGGCTCACTCAATCTTTGCCCGCAAAAACATGAGCAAAAATAATTCTAAAGCTAAAAAAGGATCAAACACAACTCACCGAAACGGGCGTATTGGTTAAATATGTAAGGCAAACAAGTAGGTAAATCGCTTGATTTCTCATGCTCAAGTGTATACAAAAAAATTTACTTAGTGGTAATCCTCATGCGAGCAAGCCCTTTTGGCGTTCACCCTTTGTATATTTGTAAAAAATTTAGTGCTTTTTTAAAAACTTATGCTGGGTTGATTATTAAGCCACAAAATTCATTCAAGAGAGTTTTATTATATTGTTATTATTATTAATTTTGTTGATAATTTTTTCTTACATGACAACAAAGCTCAAGCGCTAAACCACCTCCCCACACTTGAAATGCACATCGCCCTCGATGTACACAAAAACAAATATATATGAAAACATATATAATGAAAGCGGAGGAAAATGGGAACATGAAAATCCCATGAAATGAAACGACATGAATAGAGCTAAAGGACATAGTAAGGAGCAACCGCAACGAACCGCCAAGCCATCAAACAAATCAGCATCTCAAGCAAGCAACACTACGCACTAGCAAACAAGATCAAATACACTAAAAATTACCCAACCCCATTTACCCTTGCCTTTATTTATTTAAACCACTAAAATTAAGAAAATGAAATTAAAGTTCACGATGAAGGGGTGTCCGGACAATGCAAAATGGCACACCCCTTGAAACACAAAATGGTAAAGGTACAAAATGGGGGACGGGAGTAAGACCTGCCACTACGTCCGGAAGGGCTGGCGTCGTCTCGTCTATCAAACCTAGATCTGCGTAAAAACTGTGGAGGCGGCTGTGTGTATGGAGCGTTCATCGAGTTCGCTATGTGCTGCTGCGAACTGAAGAGCCAATCAAAACTGCGTTGGTTCTGCTCATACATATCCTCTATAAAATTACCTTGACGAAACTGCTCCGCGCGTAGAAGATCCACATCCCGTTGTACCGCCTGCTGGTTCAAATCAAGACTGTCCATCCTCTGCCAAATATCAACTGCTGACGGCTCAAAAGGCCCATAGCCACTGTTGAAGCACTATTGTGTTCGTCACTTGTCGAATAGGCTAGATTGAGCGTGTGTTGAATATTGTATAGGTTAGAATCGAACACACGACCGATATACGGAGATTACAGTGTAAAAGGTAACAAGTTCGCCTGAACTTGACCTGTGGACGTCAAGTTTGCTCGAACTTGACATGTGGAGGTCAAGTTCGCTCGAATTTGACATGTCGCAATCAAGTTCGCCCGAACTTGTCCTCCCATCCACATATCAAGCGAACTTGTATCTTTCCCTATAAAAAGGTGGTGTGTGTTCATTTGCCATTTGAGTTTTTGCCATTCCTACGGGGAGGTGCTGCCAGATTATCTCCAGGAACTCCGGCAGCTGGACTTATAAAGATGTATACTCTTTCGTTATGAATGAAGACTTCTGTTGCATTCTACTTCTACTCCATTCTTAATAACATTCTACCAAATCGGTTTACGTTTACGTATTAACTTCCATCTATGTCACACCCTCAATTTCCACTTGCGGAGTTTTACCGCGAGGCGTGTGAACAAACCAGAATCTGAAACACTAGTACGCCGAACGACTCTATATGATTTGATAATACGTTTTCAAAAATCATTTGTCGTAGATTTTATATTGTCTTGATTAGTTACCAATATTTAGCAGAAGCATCAGTTTTTAAAGTTTGAGCGGAAGCATAAATAAGTAGTGAAGCGGGCGCCAACACAAACGCCAAAACAAATGAAAAAAACCCCAAAACAATATTTATAAATAAGACTCGATAAAAGATGTCTTGTTCAATGCATGTGCGTGCACCTAGAGTCCTAGCGTCCTGAGAAACATGTAAAGAAACAAGTGTCAACATTAAAGATGAGTGAGTTCACAGGTTTTCATAAATTCGTTTGTTCGGTTATAGTTTGTTTTCCCCGTTATCCCTAACCCGGGATAACGATTTAGTTCCATTATTCCCATCCTGGAATAATAATGATGTTGGTTCCATTATTCCAAACCCGGAATAATAAGTTGTTGTTTCCATTATCCCCAACCCGGGATAATATAGTTGTTGTTTCCATTATTCCAAACCCGGAATAATAAGTTGCTTCGTAATTAAGTTCAATGTTAACATATATAGGTAGCTAGCCTAAAGTCATGTCACGTAAGAGTTCGCGATCGAAGCTGACTGTTGTGCCTCCGTGTTGCCAGGCCTATCACTGACCATGGCGAAGTTAGGCCAAATTATTCACCCGTTGACCATACCCGGTCGGCTAGCGTGACTAGCTCGGATGGGGCTTGTCGGGCCCAGTAGTACTACTTATAATTCCCCCGCTATTAAACCCAATACTAACGATCCGAGAGATTGACGAGGACTTAAGTGATATAGCTGCTTAGTGACCACAACATTACATTAACATTAACTTAGTACCGAATAGTTATGTGACGTTAAATTCGTATAACGTAAAGAGATTGAGTTTGAAGAGTGTATACATGTTTCTCCCCCTGTTGTTTAAAAACCGGATAAAGTTAGGGGCCGTGAACTCACCTTTATTTGCTCGGTTAGTGTAGCAAAGAAGTTATAAGAGATGGGACCGCTAGTTGCGTCCTAACAAACCAATTAATTCCAAGTCAGTGTGTGAACACACCAATACAAATTCTACACGTAATTTACGCACAAAGTGATACACACAAACAACATATCTAACACTCAAACATGCATGCAAGTATCCTCATGTGATCATAGTAATCAAACAACTTATCATGAACATAATCCAATCCATGCAACACTTTGGTGCACACAATCACAAGTTATCAAATTTCAGCTTAACACTCATAATTCAGCTGTTTTCTAGGATTTTTATAAAATAGTTCCAACGTTCCAAAAATTCCAATATTTTTACATTAGGTGACATTTATACTATAGAAATTTATATAAATTTTCCAAGTCCTAAATCTTTACCAATTAACCCATAAATATTAATATACTAGGCTGAAGTCAGATTTATCGCTTTCTGACTGCAGTCCACGGAAGAATTTATTTAAAAATCACCGATCGTCCAATTAACAAAATTCCAGTTGGAGTTGCCCGGAAATTTCCATACCTAGTTTCTGTACAAAATTCATGACTCAACTCCCTACTGATTTTAAAATCCAACTCGATAAACGACTAACAAAATTTCAGGATTTTCACAGCTTTAGTTACTGAACTTATTTGGCCCTTTAAAAATATCAAACGACTTCAGAAAATTATGAATCCAGCGCCATTAGATTCCTTATTCAAATCTCTACGTTCTAGACATTAGAAAATCCGTTTTTCGACAACTAACGACCGAGTTACAGCCAGATGAAGTCGGCTGTAACTATTACTCAGCAACTGTTTTCAGCATATTATTACCATAACTTGCATAAACCGTTCCTATGATCAACCTAGGCGAGCAAGAACCGATTTCAAATCATAGATCAATACTAATAACATATCCATGCAAACCCTAGTTCATACTTCTAGTTTTTTCAAACAAACATACTTGCAAACTTACAAGTTCCGAAAACAATCATGCATATAAACAACGATCAAATCAGCCGATTACATTCAACACATATAATCCGAAAACAAACCAATCACTTCATTCAAGCATATATATCAGAATATGATCTCGTAATCAAAGATAACCCTAACCTTGAATAACTAGGTAAACAAGCCGAGATTTGGACAAGATTGATCCGGCTGTTCCAGCAAAATCGCGACCGAGGCTGAAAAGAACAAGCTGCTCACGGCCGAGAGATGAAGATGGCGAGGGCTGCTGCTGCTGCGACCGAGAGGAAAGAAAAGAACAAGCTGTTGCGCGACCGTGAAGGTGAACAAGGCTGATCAGATTGATATGATGAAGGAAAGAAGCTGTTTGCGATCACAGGGGCGAGAACAAGGCTGCCGACGGCAGTTTTCTTTTAGGGTTTTGTAGTTTGTGAATGAAACATGCATGGGTGTGTAATATATAGCGCAAAAGAGATGAGGGTTGCGGTTAGGCTTGAGCTTGTGGCCGAGGGACTTGGGTTGGTTTTTGGTTTGGGTTTGATGTTGCGGTTTTGGGCTTGATCTCGGTTTGGGTTTGGGGTTTGGGTTGCATACGGCCGAGAATAGTTTGAGTCCTAAACTTGGTTAATTCCTAGAGTCACAAGGAATCAAAGTTGGTTCGTGTCGCGGTTCGGTTCGGCTCGTGTACATATCTACCATAATTATTTTATAACTAAAACAATCACATAAACACACATCACGTATTCATTAACTCGTACACGTTTAATACTTAGCATATACTTTATTCGACAAGTGTCGCGTTTAAGTTATCCGAAAAACCCGGGATGTCACAATCTAAAACCGCCTGATCACGGACCTTCAATTGGTATCATAGCTACGGTTATCACCTACGCTTATGAATTTGGACATTTATGGGCATTAGGAGGGGTTTTGGATGTAAAACTTGAAATAAACATACAATCCACGGATGAA
This sequence comes from Scalesia atractyloides, assembly GCA_947069175.1. NCBI lineage: Eukaryota > Viridiplantae > Streptophyta > Magnoliopsida > Asterales > Asteraceae > Scalesia > Scalesia atractyloides. The sequence goes on along the minus strand of CAMTDV010000016.1, from coordinate 65,681,505 downwards.
AAGTAAACTTGAACGGATAGGATTGTTAGAAAGTCATTTTCGACCAGATCTATGGTGGATTCATCTCAAAATTCGAAGAAATAAGGATTCTGGATCAAAAATGTGAAAAAAGGTTGATTTGGGGGATCAAGTTCACCCGAACTTGACAAGATTTTCATTAATTTTCATCAAGTTCGTCCGACTTGACAAGATTTTCATGAATTTTCATCAAGTTCGCCCGAACTTGACTGCTTTTCTTTGAAATTAAACACACAAGTTCGCCTTAACTTGTCTATCTCATGCAAGTTCCCCCGAACTTGGTGGTGGCCAACCAAGTTCGCCCGAACTTGTCACAAACTGACTAAGTTCACCCGGACTTGTCTCATACTGACTAAGTTCGCCCGTACTTGTCATACAAGTTCGCCCGAACTTGTCAAGGAGCCTAAAAAAAGGAATGGAAAAATTTTGTTGATCGTATTGATGGGATGAGTGTCCAGAAAAAATTTGGCGATAGAAATTTTTTCGAGTTTCCGAAGACCGAACCGGAATGTTCGGGACACCGTCTAGAGCTTCAGAGTACAGATTTGGTGATACCGTCACAATATTTTGAAGATAACGGGAGAGTCATTATTACCGGTGCAGAATGTTGATCATTTAGGTGTCGTGACTAGTAATGGGCCTAAACGTTAAATCCGCATTTGTTAAATACTGAAAGTTTCGGATTTCAAGGGGAATTTCAGTGAAAATTTCAGTATGGTCAGAATTTGCAAAAATGAGGGGGAATAAATTTTTTTAATATTTGAAGATTCCGACGTTTTTGAAATTCATGACTACTGCAACAGTATCTGAGTGGTTACCGATTGCATATTATCAGGAAATGCAGAGGATCGAGATTCATCGGGTGATCACAAGAAATTCTGAGTTTTCAGGTCATGATACAGAGTGATGCTTAAGGGTTAGAGTCCTGATCTCCGGTGAAGGAACATTTAGTTGGATTAGCAGTCGTTAGTACCCGTGAGGAACTGAGAACGTTCAAAACGTTCGGTGATGATCTTAGTAATTAATGACTAGCTCCGCAGACGGATGGTTTCAAAATTACCAAGGAAATCTGATGATAACCTTTGGTGGCCATTGTTTTTAGTCTTCAAGCAGATGAATCATTCTTCTCTTTGGACTAACCGCCATTGGATGATGATGTTTGGTGATTAAGTGGCGCTGGTCTACCGGAGATAGCTATATATCTGTCATTGTGACTGAAGAGGAAGAATGTGATTTTGGTCACGGATGTATGTTTCTATGATTCGATGCTTTACCAGATTATCTGTTTCCGATGAAGATTTGCTGATTGAGCAGATTACCGATTTGCTGATCAAATCTTTCAAAAGGGTGCTTAACTTTGATTACGGAAATCAGGATTTCAGATTTCAAGGGTATTCTATGATTTGAAGTTTTCCGATGCGATGATTCGAAGTTTCTATCAATTGCCGGTTGAGTTTTTGATACTTTAGGAGTGTGCGGAATAAACTCTCGATGCTCAACGCTTATTCAAAAACTGAACTCAGATGCGGTTATCGTCGAAATGGAGAAGCTGCTGCATTGATTAGCTTCGAGTTGATGGTTATTTGAGAAAATTCGTCGGTCAAGTAAATCAGAGGAGTCGGAAACCACGCAAGATAAAGATCTGAACTGTAGATTTCAGCGGAATTGAAAGTTGTTAAAGCAAACCCGGATCATCAATTAAGGGGGAATTTGTTGGCGCGTCTCGAAGACATCGACATACACCTTGATTGAAGTTGCAGAATATTCAAACACGGCTCAAAGTTTTGAAGTTCAAGATCAAGCTTCGACAGTAACGAACAAGGGGTAATTTGTTGATGCACTATTGTGTTCGTCACTTGTCGAATAGGCTAGATTGAGCGTGTGTTGAATATTGTATAGGTTAGAATCGAACACACGACCAAAATATGCAGATTAAAGTGTAAAAGAGAACCAGTTCGCCTGAACTTGACATGTGGAGGTCAAGTTCGCTCGAACAAGACTTGTGGAGGTCAAGTTCGCTCGAACTTGACATGTGGAGGTCAAGTTCACTCGAACTTGACATGTGGCAGTCAAGTTCGTCCGAACTTGTCCTCCCATCCACATGTCAAGCGAACTTGTATGTTTCCCTATAAATAGGTTGTGTGTGTTCATTTGTCATTTGAGTTTTTGCCATCCCTACGGGAGGTGCCGCCGGATTCTCTCCAGGAACTCCGGCAGCTGGACTTATAAAGATGTATACTATTTCGGTATGAATGAAGACTTCCGTTGCATTATACTTTCTACTCCATTCTTAATAACATTCTACCGAACCGGTTTACATCTACGCATTAACTTCCATCTAGAACCGCCTGATCACGGACCTTCAGCCACCATGCCCAAAAACCACCAATCACCAAAATCACCATGCTCATGCTCCCAATTTGGGTTCGCAAAACCATGACCCAACTGCATGTGAGGAACCACTCCCCCAACGAATCCCACAGGCTCATGAACCGAAGCATCCTGCATGTGAACGTCATCACCACCATCACCGCCATCATTGTCATCATCCCCCTCTTCAGGAAGCGGATCCCAAATCCTACCTAACTTGTCGACAAGTTTCGGGATACCATTAACCTTACGTATCATAGCGTCGAAGTCAGCTGGGCCACATCAAGCAGACCGTAATCACATGCCTCGTTAGACCATCTAACTGAACCCGGTAATGCTTCGTGAGTTTGGTTGCGAAAGCACCCCCGCAAATTTTTGACGTGCGTGTCGAACCAATACCTCGAAAGATAGACTCCACAACGCTTGCAGTGACATTGCAATTCACCTCGAGATAATGCAATAGAGATGGAAGAGGTCGCGATATGTGATGTTCCCGGTGTTATCACCCCTACCACCGATAACGTGAAAGATGGCTTGCTCAACGACCCGGTGGAGCGGGTCAAGAATCCATGTAGCTTTGGCCTTACAGGGTCCCAAATCCGACCCGGCACCGTGATCTGATCCCAAAATGCTGCCCTATCAACATCCGGCTCCAAATCCTACAAACTACCATCAAAGAGATCGGGGTCGATCTCATCATCCTCATATAAACTCAAAACTTGCCTGAAGTGACTAATCGATTGGTGGTGCCATTTCCGTCCCAATCGATAACGCACCCCAACATTTTTGTCATAAACGTCTGGGCAAGGAAAGGTGCATTGGAAAGATGCAAAGAACTCAACCACGAGCACCACGTACTGTGGTTCAGCAATATCAAAGAGGCGCTTCCATGGAGGTGTCATCAAATCGTCAAACCGCTCGGTTTGACCGAGCAAATCTAAGTCAACTTTTTGTAGCCTCCTTATGGGCTCGATCCGATGTTTTCGTGCCCACAACCGCTCGGCTCTTGCGATACAATACCCTTCCCTAGCATTGTTACTGAATCGCAAGTACAGGTGTTTCATCTGCAAGAACAAAAACCAGATCAACAGCAAACAAATAGGAAAGAAACAACAATCTGGACAGATGGCACGATCGTGCCAGGGTGTAGCACGGTCGTGCAGTGCTTGATTGTCAACAGGTTTTATGAAGTGTTTTGGAAAACTTATGAAGTTCGGGCTATTCTTCAAATGGCACGATCGTGCCAGCCACTGGCACCCTCGTGCCGGACCAATACGTAACTGATTTTCCGGGCGATTTAAGCGATCTAGCAACCTTTTTATCAAGAACACGATCGTGCCAACCTTTGGCACGGTCATGCGTGATGGATTTTCTCGGCAGATTATGAAGGATAGTCACAAAATTATGAATGGCACGATCATGCCAATCCTTGGCACGGTCGTGCGTGACATAACCCAGATTTCCGAAATCGCTCAAAACGCACCCAAAACCCCGATTTTTCCATCCTTTTGCTTATGGGTTTTGTAAATCGGTCACTTGTTGTCAATAACAACACAAAAACACTAAAAACAGGCTTGAATCGGGTGATTTAAAACCAATCCCTAAAAGCAAAAAAGAAAACTAACTATGAAGAACAAACCCTAAGACTTAAGAACTCAACAAAGAAAAAGAAAGATGCGTACTTAGAATGATTTTTGGGATGGAAGAAACAAGAATTCTTGGAGGAAACTAGGAGATGCAAGGGATTCATGAGTGTACTTGATGGGTTCAAGAGAGATGAAGAAGACGAGTTTAAAGAGAAGGTGGTTGAGATTATTGGTGGTGGGTTCTATTAATTGTTCTGCAAGGCTGACACTATCAGATCTGGTGGTGCCAGATTTTCGGATGGTAGTGCCAGATTTTTCGGATTTTTTTTTCAAGTTTAACTTTGAAAAACATAGTTTGTACAAAAATTAATTTAGAAAATAAACGATGAAAAATAAAAATAAGAATTAAACGGACTCCTTGAACCCGAGGCACTCACGAAGCATCTCCTACTAAGAAAAGAGCCGAACTAACATACCTGAGAGCCGGCAACAAGCTCTAACATCCCTCGTGACCAGAATGAACCGAAACCTGAAAAAGAATAACAAACAACCAACACATAATATATATATACCAAAACGGGCTAAGTTTATTTACGAGTCTTCAGCTAGACTCACCACCTGGCATTCATTTATTCCTAGGGTGGAGGGTAACAACCTCCTCACTCTGATCAACGGGCCCTCCAACATAAGCCTTTAACCTATGCCAATTGACTTTAAACAACCGGCCATCCTCGTGACCTATCTCCACTGTCCCATAAGGAAACATTGACCGTACAGTGTAGGGACCTGACCATTGAGACTTGAGCTTACCAAGAAATAACCTCAGACAGGAGTTGTATAACAACACACGATCACCTACTCAAAATTCCTTCTTGTCCTTCAAGCGGCTATCATGCAACGTCTTGGTACCTTCCTTGTATCGCTTGGAGCTGTCATATGCATCATTCCTTAGCTCCTCAATCTCGTGGATCTGCACAAACCTATTCTCGCTAGCAGCAGCCATATCAAGATCAACTGTTTCAAAGCCCAATAGGCTTTGTGCTTGAGCTCTACAGGGAGATGACAAGACTTTCCATAGACCAATTTAAACATTGTGGTGCCTATAGGAGTCTTGTAGGCTGTCCGGAAAGCCCACAGTGCATCATCTAACTTCACAGACCAATCCTTACAGCTAGAATTAACCGTTTTCTCCGCTTGATACCCCGATTAGTGACCTCGACCTGCCTACTCGTTTGTGGGTGGTATGGTGTAGAAAACCGATGCTGCACACCATATCAGGACAATGTTTTCTCAAGCTGTGCATTGCAGAAATGCGTCCCACGGTCACTAATCAATGCCTTAGCGGCACCAAATCGAGCAAACAACTTCTTAAAAAAATTTACCACTACTCTAGCATCATTTGTGGGTAAAGCATGTGCTTCAGCCCACTTGGACATGTAGTCAACAGCAACTAGAAGAAGTCGAAAAGGGACCCATGAAGTCTAGCCCCCATACATCAAAGATCTCACAGACTTGGATGCCATTTTGTGGCATCTCATGGCGTGCTGAAATGTTGCTTGCCCCCTGACAAGCACCATAAGACCTTACCCACTCATGGGTATCATAGTCGGCCAAAAAAATCCAGAGTCGAATACTTTCTTTGCAGTGTTATTCGCTCCATGGTGGCCTCCTGTAGGTCCCTCGTGACAGTGGCGTAAAATATCTCTCGCCTCATCACCATACATGCAACGCCGGATCATCTGATCTGCTCCTACCCTAAACAAGTAAGGTCATCCCAAAAGTAGTACTTAACATCCTAAAAGAACTTTCGCTTTTGCTGATGGGTCATCCCCTTGATCAGGATGCCACTGGCTAAGTAGTTCGCGAAGTCAGCAAACCATGGGGAGTCATCACTCGTCTTGATCCTCATAAGAAACTCATGGGGGAAATTGTCATTGATGTTAGACCCACGAATTTCTTTCCTCTCATAATGCTTAAGTGAAGACAAATGATCGGCTGCAAGGTTTTCAGCCCCTCTCTTATCACGGATTTCAATATCAAACTTCTGCAGCAAAAGAATCCATCGTATCAACCTCGGTTTAGCATCCTGCTTGCTAAAAAGATACCGAAGAGCTGCATGATCCGTGTATACAACGGTCTTGGAAAGGACGAGATAAGACCGAAACTTATCGAATGCAAAGACTACGGCTAGGAGCTCTTTCTCTGTCGTGGTATAATGCTCCTAAGCGTCCTTCAAGGTCTTGCTCGCATAGTAAATCGAGTGAAAGTGCTTATCTCTCCTTTGACCAAAGACAGCCCCGACTGCGAAATCACTCGCATCACACATCAACTCAAAGGGTAGCTCCCAGTCGGGAGCTACCATGATCGGGGCATTCACCAAGTTCTCCTTCAACAACTCGAATGCCTTAAGGCATTCGTTGGAGAAAACAAACTGGGCATCCTTCTCGAGTAGCTGAGTCATGGGAGGGGCGATTTTGGAAAAGTCCTTTATGAATCGCCGGTAAAAACCTGCATGACCTAGAAAACTCCTAATAGATTTCACTGATGTGGGAGGCGGGAGCTTAGAAATAGTCTCGACCTTGGCTCGATCAACCTCGAGCCCCGCCTGTGAAATCTTGTGCCCAAGCACAATGTCCTCCTTCACAATGAAGTGGCATTTCTCCCAGTTCAACACCAAGTTGGCTTCTTCACACCTAGCCAACATCCTCTTCAGATTCCCGAGACATTGAAGGAACTCCCAAACACAGAAAAATAATCAATGAAAACCTCCATGGAGTCCTCGATCATGTCATGAAAAATGGCCACCATACATCTCTGAAATGTGGCCAGGGCATTACACAGTCCAAAGGGCATCCGCCGGTAGGCAAATGTGCCATAGGGACATGTGAATGTCGTCTTCTCCTGATCCTCAAGAGAGATGGGAATCTGAAAGTAAGCCGAAAAACCATAAAGGAAGAAGTATAACATTCTACCCGACAACCTCTCCAACATCTGATCAATGAAAGGGAGTGGGAAATGATCCTTCCTCGTGGCATCATTGAGTTTGCGGTAGTCAATGCAAACTCTCCATCCGGTGAGAGTACGAGTAGGAATCAACTCGTTTTTCTCGTTCGTCACCACCGTCATGCCTCCTATCTTCGAGACTACCTGTACAGGGCTAACACAAGGTGATTCAGAGATGGGATATATCAAACCTGCATCAAGTAGTTTGATGACCTCTTTCTTCACAACCTCCTGCATGTTTGGGTTCAAGCGCCTCTGATGCTGAACTACAGGTTTAAAGTCCTCCTCCATCAAGATCTTATGGGTACAAAAGGATGGGTTAATCCCTTTTATATCCAGAATCTTCCACGTGATCGCCTTCTTATGCTGCTTCAAAACCTCCAGCAATCGATCCTTCTCCTTCCTGATAATCCAGCAGAAATGATAACGGGCAAATGAGTCACACCCTCCAAGAAAGCATATTCCAAGTGATCTGGAAGCTCCTTAAGCTCAACCGAAGGTGGATCCTCAACAGAAGGGCGTGCTTTAGACTCAGCAACGCGATCCACAACCGCAAAAACCTCTGGACACGGGGGAGACACATGACCTATCAGACAGGTCGTCTCCTCAACTAGTTGGTTCACAACAGGTGAACCAAAAGTCTCCCCTCCAAGTAACTGCGTGTCCACCACATCCTCCTCCAATGTGTCACGAAGATGATCACTCACATATGTATCGATAGTCTCAATGAAATAGAGTGTATCATCCTAACTCGATGGATGCTGCATGGATTTAGCAATATCAAAGGTCACCTCCTCATCATCAACCCTAAGAGTAAGTCTACCGGTGCAAAAATCCATCAAGGCTCTAGTAGTGGCTAGGAATGGTCGACCAAAGATAAGCGGGACAGTTTTGTCCTCATCCATGTCCAAAATCACGAAATCGACAGGAAATACAAACTTGTCGATTTTCACAAGCATATTCTCAACTATGCCTCGAGGATACTTCACTGAACGATTGGCAAGCTGAATGCTCATACGAGTGGGCTTGGGCTCTCCCAAGTCTAGCTTAGCAAAAACCGTATATTGCATGAGGTTTATGTTAGCTCCAAGATCAGCTAATGCATTGCTGACCGAAAAACTACCAATCAAACACGGATAGTGAAACTCCCAGGATCATTCATCTTCTTTGGTAGTTTGTTCTGAAGAACCACTGAACACTCCTCATTCAAGGTTACATGCGAAAGATCCTCAAGTTTCTTTTTGTTAGATAAGATATCGTTCAGAAACTTGGCATACTTAAGCATTTGATCAAGTGCCTCGACAAATGGTAAATTTATATGAAGTTGCTTAAAAAGCTCAAGGCATTTACCATAGTGTTCCTCCATCTTCTGCTTCTTCAACCTTCCCAGGCATGGAATGAGAGGGACATACTCTCTCAATAGCTCCTTGGGTCGTGATGTACTTGCTGGGACTCGCCTCTGTTGCACCTCACCCGGAGACTCCATCTCAATCTCCTCATCAACCTCATCATCAGTCGGCTTGGTGAATCAGCCAAAGTGATGGGCTCAGCGGTCTTGCCGCTTCTCAATGTGATGGCCTTTGTAGTAGCATTGGATTAGGCTCCATATTCCTTGGAAGGCCCCCCTGTTGTCTCTCAGACAAAATTCTGGCAATCTGGCCAACTTGGTTCTCAATGGTCTGCAAGGAACCATTTGGCTTCTCAACTCACTCTCGTGCCTCGCGAAATGACCGTCATAATCCTTGTAACGCTTCTCATTCTCGGACTTATGGAATTCTGACCGGCTATGAAATGACTGAACATGTCCTACACACTAGGCTCGCTAGTGTGAGATGTCTGCTAAGGTCGAGGTTGACCATACGCTCCTGGAGCTGTGGGACATGGAGCAAATCCGGGTGGATGCTGAGTAGACGCATCTGGCCTCCAACTAAAATTTGGGTGATTCTTCCACCCCGTATTATAAGTATTGTTGTAGAGATTATTTTGAGGACGATTTTGGTTTCCCGTGAAATCTACATGCTCGTGTGACATCCATCCCGTCGGAAAATCGCCTACATGATATGTTCCCCCACTCGAAGAACCACTCGAGTGTATCCCCATCACTCGATTAAATTTCAAAGATAAGGCATACATACGTGTTGTCATGGGAGTGTAGTCGTCCACGTGATGAACTCCCTGTCGAGAACTCTTCCCTCTCGACGGTTGCTGTGTACGATTCTTCACGGTGCATCTCTCTAAAATATTAAATGCCTCGGTGGCATTTTTCATGCTGATGTCTCTGCCCAATATGTATCGACCATCATCTGCCCCGGACCGTCTAAACCATGGTAGAATATCTGACATTGTTGCCACTTGGGAAACCCGTGGTGTGAGACCTTTCGCATAAGCTCTTTAAACCGCTCCCACACCTCGTAAACGGACTCATCTTCATCCTGACGTAAGTTGAGAATCTTGGTTCTCAACCGAACACTTTTCTCTGGAGGGAAACATTTCTGGAGGAACTTCTCAGCTAATTAATTCCATGTAGTGATAGATCCAGCTGGAAGTGAAAGAAGCCACTCTTTGGCTTCATCACGTAAAGAAAACGGAAAGAGCCGAAGGTGTATCGCATCCGGTGATGCGTCACGAATCGTGAACGTGGCACAAACCTCCAGAAAACCTGCAATATGGACACTAGGATCCTCGTGATCCTTTCCATAAAATAGCACCGCATTCTGCAACATTGATATGGTGCCAGATTTGATCTCGAAATTATTATTACTATTAATCGTCGGTGCATTGATGCTCGCAGGTAAACCCTCAAGTGACGGTTTTCCTATCTCGTTTAAGATCCTTGTTTCCTCCTCATCCGCCATGTCTACACGAACCTCGTAGAACGTGTCGTCTCCCCTCGCGTCTACCTCGATTGTAGCGGCTACCACGCGGGCCCGCTCCCGCAGTCTCTGATGAGGACATGCACGACCTGTAGGGAAAAAGAAGGAGCAAAATGCACTATATATATACAAAAATAAAAACAACTAGCAAATAATCATTTTTTTTTCAAATAATCACACAAAACAAATAAAATCAAATAGACGAAAACTTTAAACACTTTTCACAATGGCTAAATAAGTAACTTGAACCGTTCTCAAGAAGACCGCATCCCCGGAAACGGCGCCAAAAACTTGATGTGGTGAATTATATATATTTTTTAATTTGATTTTTCTTCACACAGATTTATTTAAAAAAAAAAGGTTTTTCACCTAAAAACTAACTGCACACACAAAGGGCAAGTGTACCCATCGGGAGGTAATATAATTTGTCGGTAAGAACCGGATATCAATGCCTTTTCAATTGATGAATTGATTTTGTTTCTAAATTATCTAGCAAACATAACAAGCTACCAACTAAACTATGAAATAACAATATCTAAAGGAGGTTGCCTAAACGAAGTATCCACTAACAAACATGTGACAACTAAAGTAAAAGACTAATGGTGATGCAAGATCCAAATTTAACTAAGTCCCCAATCAAGGCTTCATAGTTTAAAATCCTTAGGAAAACTAAAATGAACTAATCACTCTAATCACCTGAAATTATTATTTGAAGCTCACTTGCTTAGTTAATGCTAACCTTTAAACAAGAGTTATTTGTTTGTCAAAATTCCTAACTCTTCAAGTTTGGGAAAATTACCATGAATAACATACTAATCACCCTAACTTACTTTCAAGTAAGTAGCACTGTCATCATGTTCTTGAAAAAAACAACAAGCATGGTCATGCTAGATAACAATCTTGGCCAAAAATTATCAATCTAACACAAACACAACTATAGAATCCATGTAAACATTACTATGATTTTTCCAAATCTAAATGCAAGAATTCCTACACATGTTCAAATCTCCATTCTAATCATGTTAGCAATCACCATTCGTAGTATCATGCTATGAATCATACTAACAAGTTAAAAAGATTCAACAATCATAATATCTACATGGGCTTTCCAACACAACATGTAAATACTTACCTTCAAATCTCTACGTGGGCTTTCCAACACAACATGTAAATACTTATGACCAAACCTTCAAGAATAAAGACTTTATAAAATACACAAGAACTCCAAGAACAAGATTCAAGCATTACTATTAAGATTAACAAAAACACTCACCACATCTACTTCCATAATTATCACATGTTCATAAGCCTCAACAAAGTTTAAGCAACACAAAGGTTTAGCCCATAAGGCTCATAGTGACCAAATCAAGTACAAGAAAGCATAAATTGTTCATAATGAAACTAGTAAGCTAACCAACTTAAAGACAAGATTAAATGGTGTTTGTAGATCTTCAAGTGATTAAGTCCTCTTCAAGGCTCCCTCTTGGCTCCAACAAGCTTCCAAGACCAGATTCTTGAGAGAAAACTTCACGAAAATGCTCCAACTCCCCTCCAAATGAGCTTAAACAATGTATTTATGCTACTGGGAGTTTGGCACGACCATGCCACCTTTTGGCACGGTCGTGCTTGGTAAATGTCAGAGTGTCTTTTTCGAGTGTTGACTTGTTTGCTAGCCATTTTGGGAAAAATCCCGCTCAAACGTTTCTGAGGTGGCACGGTCGTGCTAACCTTTGGCACGGTCGTGGTTCCTGATGAAATACTCGAAAATGTCTGAAATGATCCCGGGAACAAGCTGATTTGAGGCTGGTTTGGCTTGGCACGGTCGTGCCAATCCTTGGCATGGTCGTGCCAGTCTTTAAATCTTACTGGTTTGCACAGAAAATGAGAGTGCCGATCAGGGTTGGCCAGGCACGGTCCTGCTAGTGGTTGGCACGGTCGTGCCATATCTGGCAGTTTGCTGGAAAACTCAGTTTTTGCTCCTTTTTACTGCAAAAGCATTCCTTTATCGGGCCGAAGCCCGAACCTGTATTTTCACAAACAACTCAAATGAGTACCAAAATCAATGAAAATACGACAAGTTCTCACGTAAACAGGGCCTATTTTACGTTTTTAAGATGTATAAATTCTTATACATTAGTTTGAGATTATCTTGACTCATTTTATGTATTGACCCTGACCATCATACAGATTTCTTTTGATCCATTATCAAGGAAAAGTAACTCCCTTCTCTCTAAAAATAGAAAGGTTTTACTTCATGGCAGGTTTTGAGCTTTAACCATTTAAAAACAAGTAAAAGCTCAACATGTATTACTTTCCAGAAAACAAAAATAGTGAAAAAGGAGTAACACATGTCCTGATATATACATGAAATCTTTACTATAAACAATTAAGTAAAAATTTCTTGATAAATGAATCAATTAGACCTGATAGATGTCCTAGGTCCTCTTTAAAACAATTTTAACTTGAGATACATCAGTTACCTGAATCTACATGTAAATAGTGGTTGCACTCAGCTTGTTCGGTAACAGATGTTTGAACAAAGACGAAGATTCAATCTTAGGTTTTCCTTTTGTAGAACTAGCCTGTGAACTCTAAGGTGTTTTATGTTTATACACTTTTCTTTTATCAATAAAAGTTTTGAGATAAACATACTCTTAGAGTGTTGTGATTTTTCTTCTATTCCCCCTTTACCCTTTCCAAAGGCATATGTCGTAGCATTCACTAGAAGGCTTTTAAGGAAAGAATTATCAATCCAGAATCGTTATAGTAATGTTTTGAGAACCTTAGTCATTTTTGCACAATGCTTATGCTAAATTCACATTACTTTTGATCTGGTTTTCTAAATATCAACCCATAACCTTTATAGGATTTTACCCTTTTAAAATTTTTCATAAATTTTGTTCCTCATATAGATATTATTCCTAAGGTTTAGGTTCACCTCAGTCTTTTAAAGACATTAGATGAATCCTTAGCAACCGTCAATTATGGAATCATCACAAATTCCAACACTAACACTGAAATCGTATAAAACATGATTTTGGCTCTTACTTTGTTTTTCAACGAATACGAACAACACAGTATCACTGAAATTGAGCTGATCTTTTTATGTTAAATCGATTGTTAGATCGAATTTGACTGACCCAGCTTTGATACCAATTGTTAGGATCTGAGTTTGACCTGATTGTGTTGTTTAAATAAATTGATCTTAAAATAAGATAAAACACATAATACCTTGCAGCGGAATGGGATTTGAAACTTTGTAACACAATCAAATGAGAGATTAGCTTTCATCACACAATGTTTTCATTACTCAAAAGATTGAAAGGATTACAAATAATTACATGCATGAATCACTAACTCTCCCTCAGCCCGAGCACACACAGGTTAGATCGTACAAGATTAGTGTGTGTGTGAGCTGAATAGAACAGTACATGCACTGTCTATATATAGTATTAATCCTAACCTCTGTGGCACCTTTGCTGACATCACCAAGACAATGACATCTAATAGACCTAACAAACTCTAACACTTCTAATGCTATCCTCCGATACATTTACAAAACACTGATTGCTACCCAAATAAGATGCTAACCACTGTTTAGCTTAACCACTGATGAAGCTTTATCAGATGTTCTTCAAAAGGTGATCAGACCTTTGACTTCCAGCAGACTTTTGACTTCAACAGAGGTTTGGTCTTCAACAGTCTTTACAAACCAGCAGAGCTTAGCACTGAGCAGATGTTAGAGCCATCAAATTTTAGATACCTTATCATTGAGGGAAGTTGTGAGTCAAACGCTGTTTGTTCTGGTTCATTTAATACAGACCTGTTTTAGCATTTTATCATCTGTTCTTTTGTAGGGGTCAATCCCAACATATATATATTTATATATATATATATATATATAATTATAAGGTCATAACGATAACAATAATAATGGTAGGCCGGTTGGCACATATAAGCATTTCATGGAATGCAAACCGATGGAATTCAATGGGACTAAGGGACCAAATGGGTTTGAGAAATGGTTGAGAAGTCGATCGGTACTTAACATAAGTATTGTCCTGGTAATTGCGCAGTTAAGTATACAACTTGTACCTTTATCGACCATGCTTTAAACTGGTGGAACACTATTGTTCAAACTCACGGACAGGACGCATTAATGCTATGACTTGGGTTGATCTCAAGATACTGATGAGGGAAAGGTTTTGCCCAACTCATGAAATTCAAAAGCTTGATCATGCAGGTTCTACCAACCGTTTCAATGAACTGGCGTGTATTTTGCCAGACATGGTCCGACCGGAGTCCAAGAGGATTGAAAGGTATATCTGGGGACTGGCCCCAGAAGTGAAAAGTATCATTAACTTGGTGGAATACCGAACCATGCACGAAGTGGTAGCCAGGTCAGGTACCGTTACATATGACATGGTTAGGCGTAAGATTCTGACAATGCCGGGAGAGCAGGCTAGGAGCAAGCGGGAAGCCCCGGAGAGTAGTTGCGCAAGGGAATCAACACCAAAAATGGGGAGGAATACTAGCCAGAACTACGCTATGACTACCCCTGCCGGTAACTCGGATGGCTACAAAGGAAACACCCCAAAATGCAACAAGTGCGCGTTCCATCACACTGGTAAGTGCCGAACAGTGATATGGTCGAGGTGCCATGGAAATGGACATTTTGCCCGAGATTGTAGGGTGCCAAGGGAACTAAATCCCAACCCAACTCGTTTCCAATCTCCTAGGCCCCAACCTCATTAGTAGCGACCTCATCAACCAGCACCACAACAGGTTACTTACCCCCGTTCGTGCTTCGGATGTGGCAGCACGAAGCATTTTCGTAATAGTTATCCGAAGTTAGCTCAGCAGATGGCCGGAAGGAACACCCAGAACCAAGCATCTACCTCGAATGCAGCTCGAGGCAGTGCTTTTCTTTTATCATTAAAAGTTTTGAGATACATACACTCTTAGAGTTTTTTATTTTTCTTTTATTCCCCCTTTACCCTTCCATAGGCAGATGTCGTAGCATTCACTAGAAGGCTTTTAAGGAAATAATTATCATTCAAGAATCATTACAGTAAAGTTTTGAGAACCTTAGTCATTTTTGCAAAATGCTTATGCTAAAATTCACATTACTTTTGATCTGGTTTTCTAAATATCAACCCATAACCTTTATAGGATTTTTCCCTTTTAAAATTTTTCATAACTTTTGTTCCCCATATATATTGTTCCTAAGGTTTAGGTTCACCTCAGTCTTTTAAAGACATTAGATGAATCCTTAGCAACCATCAATTATGGAATCATCACAAATTCCAACACGAACACTGAAATCGTATGTAACATGATTTTGGCTCTTACTTTGTTTCTCAACGAATACGAACAACACTGTATCGCTGAAATTGAGCTGATCTTTTTATGTTAAATCGATTGTTAGATCGAATTTGACTGACCAAGCTCTGATACCAATTGTTAGGATCTGAGTTTGACCTGATTGTGTTGTTTTAAACAAATTGATCTTAAAATAAGATAAAACACATAATACCTTGCAGCAGAATGCGACTTGAAACTTTGTAACACAATCAAATGAGAGATTAGCTTTCATCACACAATGTTTTCATTACTTAAAAGATTGAAAGGATTACAAGTAATAACGTGCATGAATCACTAACTCTCCCTCAGCCCGAGCACACACAGGTTAGATCATACAAGATAAGTGTGTGTGTGTGAGATGAATAGAACAATACATGCACTGTCTATTTATAGTATTAATCCTAACCTCTATGGCATCTTTGCTGACATCACCAAGATAATGACGTCTAATAGACCTAACAAACTCTAACCACGCTATCCTCCAATACATTTACAAAACACTGATTGCTACCCAAATAAGATGCTAACCACTGTTTAGCTTAACCATTGATGAAGCTTTATCAGATGTTCTTCAAAAGGTGATCAGACCTTTGACTTCCAGCAGACTTTTGACTTCAACAGAGGTTTGGTCTTCAACAGTCTTTACAAACCAGCAGAGCTTAGCACTGAGCAGATGTTAGAGCCATCAAATTTTAGATACCTTATCATTGAGGGAAGTTGTGAGTCAAAATGTTGTTTGTTCTGGTTCATTTAGTAGAGACCTGTTTAGCATTTTATCATCTGTTCTTTTGTAGGGGTCAATCCCAATGTATATATATATACACATATATATATATATATATATATAGGGTTAGGATCCGTAGATCAGAACGATAGCCATAATAATGGTAGGCTGGTTTGCACATATAAGCATTCATGGAATGCGAACCGATGGAATTTAATGGGACTAAGGGACCAAATGGGTTTGTGAAATGGGTCAAGAAGTCGAAATCGGTACTTAACATAAGTAATTGTCCTGGTAATTGCGCAGTTAAGTATACAACTTGTACCTTTATCGACCATGCTTTAAACTGGTGGAACACTATTGTTCAAACTCGCGGACAGGACGCGATTAATGCTATGACTTGGGATAATCTCAAGATACTGATGAGGGAAATGTTTTTCCCAACTCATGAAATTCAGAAGCTTGATCATGCAGGTTATACCAACCGTTCCAATGAACGGGTGTGTGTTTTGCCAGACATGGTCCGACCGGAGTCCAAGAGGATTGAAAGGTATATCTGGGTACTGGCCCCGGAAGTGAGGAGTATCAAACTTTGTGGAATACCGAACCATGCACGAAGTGGTAGCCAGGTCAGGTACCGTTACATATGACATGGTTAGGCGTAAGATTCTGACAATGCCGGGAGAGCAGGCTGGGAGCAAGCGGGAAGCCCGGAGAGTAGTCGCGCAAGGGCAACAACACCGAAAGGGGGAGGAATACTAGCCAGAACTACGCTATGACTACCCCTGCCGGTAACTCGGATGGCTACAAAGGAAACACCCCAAAGTGCAACAAGTGCGCTTTCCACCACACTAGTAAGTGGCGAACAATGATATGGTTGTGGTGCCATGGAAATGGACATTTCGCCCGAGATAGTAGGGCGCCCAGGGAACTAAATCCCAACCCAACTCGTTTCCAATCTCTTAGGCCCCAACCTCATCAGCAACGACCTCATCAACCAGCACCACAACAGGTTACTTACCCCCGTACGTGCTTCGGATGTGGCAGTACAGAGCATTTTTGTAATAGTTGTCCGAAGTTAGCTCAGCAGATGGCCGGAAGGAACACCCAGAACCAAGCATCTACCTCGAATGCAACTCGAGGTCATGCCTTTGTCATGGGACCTGGTGACGCAGGCCAGGATCCCAACGTGGTTTAAGGTACGTTCCTGGTTTCCAATCAATTTGCTTTAGTGTTTTTTGATACGGGAGCCGATAGAAGTTATGTGTCGATTGCATTTCTACCACTCTTGAATATGCATGCTGTTGACATGAAACACCCCTATACCGTTGAACTTGCCAGCGGGAAACCGATTACCCGTCACCAACTTATTGTTAATTGCCCTATAACCTTTTACGGTTACTAGTTTACTATTGACCTTTTACTAGTAGAATTGTGTAGTTTTGATATTGTCGTAGGAATGGACTGGTTGTCCAACCATCGTGCGGAGGTGTTATGTGAACAAAAGATTGTGAAGATTCCTTTATCCCCTACGGATGCAATCATGGTACAAGGAGAGATGTTAGGTGCCACGTTGAACCCTATATCTCACCTTAAGGCATTGAAGTGCATACGACAAGGATGTGACGTGTTCTTAGTCAGTGTTACATCGGAGGAGCCAGCCAAGAAGCGTATTGAAGACATTCCAGTAGTTTGTAAATACCCTGATGTGTTCCCGAAGGAATTGCCCGGATTGCTGCCCAATCAGCAAGTCGAATTTCGCATCGACTTAATACCGGGAATAGCACCTGTTGCCAAGGCCCCATATCGTCTTGCACTGTCAGAGATGCAAGAGCTGTCGACGCAGTTACAGGAGTTACTCGATCGTGGTTTTATCCGTACTAGTTATTCTCCATAGGGAGCCCCAGTTTTGTTTGTAAAGAAAAAGGACGGTAGCATCCGAATGTGCATCGACTATAGGGAATTGAATAAAGTCACTATCAAGAATCGGTACCCTCTTCCAAGAATCGATGATCTCTTTGATCAGCTGCATGGAGCCCGATACTTTTCTAAGATAGATCTTCGGTCAGGTTAACATCAAGTGAAGGTCCAAGAGGATGATATTCCTAAGACCGCATTTCGAACTCGTTATGGCCACTACGAATTCCTGGTTATGCCCTTTGGGTTAACCAACGCACCCGCGGTGTTCATGGACCTCATGAACAGGGTATGTAAGCCATACCTTGACAAATTTGTCATCGTCTTCATAGAGAAAGGACAAGCACGAGCATCATTTACGTGCTATCTTGGAGATACTACGGACCGAACAACTATACGCTAAGTTGTCTAAGTGCGACTTTTGGTTACAAGCCATAAAATTTCTAGGGCATGTGGTGGATAAGTACGGAATCCACGTGGACCCGAGCAAGATGGACGCAATTAAGAACTGGCCAGCACCGAAATTTCCAAAAGAAATACGCCAATTCTTAGGATTGGCAGGATATTACCGCCGCTTTCTCGAAAACTTTTCTCTTATCGCGCAATCGTTAACCGCATTGACGTAGAAGGATAGGAAGTATGAATGGGGTGAAGACCAAGAAACAGCGTTCCAGCTGTTAAAGAAAAGGTTATGTGAGGCCCCAATCTTGACGTTACCCTAATGCAATGACGACTTTGTCGTATATTGCTACGCATCACGACAAGGGCTAGGATGTGTCCTTATGCAAAGAAATAAAGTTATTGCATACGCTTCTAGACAACTGAAGGTGCATGAGAAGAATCACACAATGTATGATCTGGAACTAGGAGCAGTTATATTCGCATTAAAGAATTGGAGACATTATTTATATGGTACCAAGTGACTATATATACCAATCACAAAAGCCTCCAACATATCTTCGACAAAAAGGATTTGAACATGAGGCAGCGCAGATGGGTTGAATCGTTAAATGATTATGATGGTGAAATAAAGTACCACCTGGGGAAAGCTAATGTGGTAGCAGATGCGCTAAGTCGGAAGGATCGAATTAAGCCCCTTCGAGTGGGAGCCTTGGGGATGATCGTGCAGACAAGTTTGATAGATCACATCCTGGAAAGCACAGATGCAAGCCCTGAAGGAAAGCAAGTTACCCGGTGAAGGATGGCACGGGAACGAGAAAAATTTTGTGAGGAAAACGAACGAGGTGTTGTACTTTAAGAATCGAGTGTGGATTCCTGCAAGTTCAGAGCTGAGATAATTAATAATTGACGAGGCTCATAAATCAAAATATTCGATTCATCCGGGTACTGACAAGATGTACCACGACCTGAAAGAGTTTTACTGGTGTCCGGGAATGAAAAAGGACGTGGCCGAATACGTGAGCCAATGCTTGACTTGTGCGCGAGTCAAGGCTGAGTATCTGAAACCCTCGGGGATGTTGCAATAACCCGAGATACCTTAGTGGAAGTGGAACAAATCACAATGGATTTCGTGACCCATCTTCCGAAAACGCCTCGTGGTCATGATACATCTGGGTAATCGTAGATCGATTGACCAAATCCACACATTTTATTCCGATCCGTACGACTTATAAGACCGACCAGTTGGCCGAAATTTATACTAATGAGATAGTAGCTAGACATGGTTCCCGATTGCTATTATTTCCGACCGAGAAGGCCACTTTACTCCGCGATACTGGCAGAAACTACAAGAAGCATTGGGGACGCAAATCGATTTGAGTACTACTTACCATCCCCAAACCGATGGCCAATCGGAACGCACGATTCAGACACTAGAGGACTTGCTTCAGGCTTGTGTCCTGGACTTCGGAGGAAGCTGGGAAGAGCATCTCCCACTCATGGAATTCTTGTATAACAATAGTTACCATAGTAGCATTCATGCAGCCCCCTATGAAGCCCTCTATGGTCGAAAGTGTCGATCACCACTTTGTTGGGCCGAAGTGGGTGACACTTAACTAACGGGATCTGAACTAGTTCAGGAACGACCGATAAGGTCCATCAGATTCGGAACCGTCTGAAAGCCGCCCAGAGTCGGCAAAAGAGTTGTGCTGATGTGCGTAGGAAACCGCTATCGTTCAAAGTTGGTGAACGAGTGTTGTTAAAGGTATCACCGTGGAAAGGCGTTATCCGATTTGGAAAGAGAGGAAAGTTAGCCCCGTCGATACATTGGATCCTACGAGATCCTAGAAAAAGTAGGTCCCGTCGCATATCGATTGAAGCTACCAACCGAGCTTATTGCCAATCATAATGTCTTCCACATTTCAAACTTAAAGAATTGCCTTTCGGACGAGGCCACTCAGATACCATTGTAAGACATCCACGTTGATGATAAACTCCACTTTGTGGAAGAGCCGGTGGAATAGTTGATGGTAGGGTCAAACAACTAAGGCATAACAAGATTTCGCTGGTTAAAGTCCGGTGGAACTTGAAACAAGGACCTGAATATACCTGGGAACGGAAGGATGAATTTCGTAGAAAATACCCTCACCTCTTCCCTAGCTTGACAAAGTAAATTTCGGGGACGAAATTTCTTAACCAGGGGAGACTGTGATACCCATGACGAAACCAAGTACACCTTAATTGGTCCTAAACTTAAAGCATGATTAAAACTACAATTGCGCGTAAATCTAGTGAAATTGCATGACTTGTGTGTTGTGCGAAACAATATATGTTATAGCTCGGAGGAATCCAAGAGCACGTCATGGTTGACATGACACTACTAAGGACCAACAATGCGAGGTTGGCGTCCTTAGCCTTGAACAACGTGTTAAACGGAGACTTGACGTTTAACAGCGCATTAAACCTTTGACGTTATTTATTAGGTTATCGGTAGCATCATTTAAGATTCCGAGTTCCAAGAACAACTTAGTTTTGTGCCATATACTGTAACATAAGGTTTGAAAATAATCAAAGCCCGGGCAGGCAAAACGAAGCAGCTCCCGGTTGGGGAAACGCCTTCGTTCTGGGCATAACATAAGGCAACCGAATGTGCAAGTAACGATCGATCAAGCTTAAAAACACTTAAACCAACGTCAAACGAGACTTTTATGATTAAAACGTAACCATGCTCGGATTTCGAGACGGTTATGGTCAGTTTTTAAAACCGAGTCTTTTGACACTAAGAACGCGCAAAACGGAGCCCGTTTCGCAAATCGGAGACGCGTCTGGGACCCGAAAACGGAAGATAAACATCATCTTTTACCACACACTTCTAAGCACGAGGTGTCCCTCTTGGGACCCACCTCAAAACCGCCATACCCCCCCCCATGTATATATATATATTTTTTTTCTTTTTTTCTTTTTATTTCATAATTATTTCCAAAAAACATCACTTTTCTCTAAAGAAACCTGCCATAAATCACTGAATTCAGCTGAGTTCTTCACTAATCTTCACTAAATCAAAGGTATTAACCTTGATACTTATGATTTTAAGTCCGTTTATTCGATTAAACGCGATTTCTAGCCGAAAACCGCCTTTTAATCCAATATTTTTGAAGGTTTAAACATGTTCATGGGCTGAATAAGAACACCTTGGTATTTACCTGGTGTTATATAGCAGCCATGATCACAAACCTTTGGGGTTTGATACACTAATCAACTCTTAGTCGACAAAAATCGCTTAACTATTCGATTAACCGAAAAACAATGAATTAAAGCTTGATTATTCTAAGTTCTAGCTTATTTGGGTTGTACTTGATGTGTAGCTACTGAATATAGCCTTCACACTTTTCTGGGATCAAGGTAAACGCTTGGAATCAGAAGAATCGCTAGGTATAACATCCGAGAACCGAATCTAGGCCAGGCAGAAAATTGTTTTGCCTATAACTTGGTCCGTGTAACTTGTATTGTCAGGAAGGTCCACGTAAAATTTTAGAATGTTTTGAATTTTCTACGATTTTTGGTGAATTGTTAACTGTCTTACCGAAAGAATTTCGGTAAAATTATCAAATGAATTTAATAAATCACCAAATTTTATAGAGACACTAAGGAACATATGGGGAATGATCTGGGTAAATTCAGAGTCCATTGGTTGAGCTTTTATTTGGGTTAAAAATCCGCATTTTTGCGAGTTTTCGGTAGCCGGGAACGCACCGAAACGAAATCGGAAAAATCTCAAAATTTGTGAGAAGTTCCTTGACATGTATAAGGTGTTCTAGAATTCTTTGAAATTTTTTTAACTACTGATGGTATTTAATTTTAATTATGTGGTTAAAAATAGTTTTATAAATAATTTATTTAAATAAATAAATTAACAAAATAAATTCCCAAAATTTTTTTACATAATCTACATATTTTACTGATTTATATAAAAATTTACAGATTTTTATATAAAATATAGATTAAATAGGAATTTATGGAATTAAAAATAGATTATTTTAAAGCAATTTCGGCAGTTTACCATATAACGAACCTGCCGGAACTGGGAACTGACCCAACCTGACAAATACTATAATTGGAATACTGGGAGTATTCTGGGAGATTCCCGGGCAAATTGGGCACTATGGGCGTGCTCTAAGACAATCCGGGAGAATTCCCGACGGTGAAAATGGAACCTCAAATTTGGGCAACTTAGACCCCCCCGAACACTCAAACTCTCTTGATGGAAAGTTAACCATTCTTGAATAACCACATGTTCGCACTACTGGTATTCCTGTACCATTATCGGAACACGTTAAACTACTGACTTTGGCTGGCACGCGAATCGGTGCCCAAAAGCCAAACGGAAAACTAATACTACCCTGACGTCCATCACCATACCAGTGTCCTATAGACTCAATCCGGAGTAAAAACTCACTGACCAGATCCAAGTTATAACCATTACAAACTTAGATACTGATTTGAGTCCATACTTGCATGTGTGTTATTAAAGTTGATCCAGCTACTCGACCACTCTTGTGTTGAGACCACTATTTGCACTGTGAGTTTTCACTTCCCCGCTTTTAAACTGTTATACTGTTTTCTGTGGACTTGCATGTTAAAAACTATGTTGATGACACCAAGTTGGGAGTGAGTTTCACTCCACCACTTTTAGACTGTGTTGTTGTTTTCTGAGATGATTTGCATGTTATAAAACTGGGTTAATTGCACCATCTTGTGATGATGTAAATTTTATAACACGGTCCGGCAAGCTGCAGGTGTCTGTTATGACACGGTTCGGCGAGCTGCAGGTGCTTGTTGTAACACAGTCCAGCAAGCTGCAGGTGTCCATTATGACACGGTTCGGCGAGCCACATGTGCTTGATGTAACATGGTCCTGCTAGCTGAAGGTGTTTGTGTTGACAAATCCGTGAATTATGACTTGTGCAATTAAACTTGTTAACACATAGTGTTGCGCAACAATTAAACCAGTGGAACTCACGCAACGTTTAGCTGACCTTTTTAAAACTAACATGCATTTCAGGTAAAGCGAAGCAAGAGTAAGAAACGTGCAATGTGGATGGCTTTAGTAGTGAACTGAAGTAGAATAAGAGTTGTGATAGCTCGTAGTACTGTACTTGAACTTATGGTGTGTAATATGACACTTATAATATGTTGTAGCCGAGGTTCCCTTTTTATGTGATATCATGTTTTTAAATTATCAGGAAATACCGTATGTCTGCCGCACCCTGCAATTGTCTTCCGCTGCGAGTCGGGGTGTGACACTAAAGAGGCGTCTAGGGCTGCCCGGAAGTCTCCGGGACAACCTACAAGTTGCTGGAATGTTTTAGCATTATCGAAAGGGTCTAGATCAGCCTTCAAGGATCCAGGAAGGATCTAGAAAGGGCTGATATTTTCTTCAAAGAGTTGCAGCCAATAAGCATCTAGAATGGCCTTGAAATACCTTGGAATGGCTAGATAATTTTGCAAGAAAGATCTAGAAATCAGCTGTAAATATCTTGGATACTTTGTATAGAACTCTCTAGTAATAGAATTCTCTAGATCTTGCATGAGACTAGTATAAATAAGTGAAAGGGGTCTCATTTGGAGACCACCCAACATCATAACAAGTTTACATACTTGTACTTGTAACTCACTCTTGTAAACTCTCTTGTCATCAATACTAAGTTGTTTCTTTGTAAGCAACACTTGCAATGATTACTTGAACCCGACAAAACCTTATCATCGTTGGGCACATAGCTTAACTTAGATCGAGTCTAAGTCGCTACACGTGAGTCAAGAAGTTACTCCGTGACAAGTGGTATCAGAGCAGGACGATTCATTCGTGATGGCAACCAATACAAAGGTGATGAAAGACGCACAACCAAGAAAGAACGAGAGGCAACATTCAACCAGCGCATTGCTGACAACGAGCCAGCAATCACCGGATTGGGTGCGTAACTTGACTAGGCATTGCAATGAATACAAATGTTGGAACTGATTTTGAAACCTTCAAGGACGATGTCAAGTCCCTCGTGAGTGTTTGGCGCCATGAGCTTACGACATTGTTCAAGGAGGAAATGTCGAAGCTACGAAACGAGTTGCAGAATAGTATTCGAGATTGTCATCACAGCTTCTTGGACCTAGAAGCAAAAGTGAAGGAGAATAAACAAGTAGTTGTGCATTCAGCCAACATCGATCTCTTCACTCGTAGAGTCGAGATCCCAAAGCCAACTCCATTCCTTGGAAAAAGAGAAGCACGAGCGGTTGACGACTTCGTGTGGGAGATGGAACAATACTTAGGTGGAGTGAAAATCAAGGACGATGCCACCAAATCATGACGACCATAATGTACCTAAAAGACACGGCAGCACTATGGTGGAGACGTCGATACACAGACATCACCAAAGGTACGTGCACTATTAGCACTTGGGCTGAGTTTGTTCAATAACTCAAGAAACAATTTACCCGGTCAATGCTGAGCATGAAGCTAGGGGCAACTTGAGAAAGCTCAAGCATACCGGGACTCTCAAGGATTATGTCAAAGAATTCACAACATTGGTGTAACATTTGTAAAAATCGGGTCTCCAAAACCCGCTCCGTTTTGTAATCTTGTACCAAGTTATGGAATTTCATTAATTAATCATGATTATTTTGGGTTTAAACATTACATAATTAATAAATAAACTAAACCATAAAAATTATATTTGATAAAAAGTTAAAATAAAATAAATAAAAAAACATTGTAGCTGACCGGACTCGAACCCGGGTCAGCTGAAGCAATCCAACAACTTATCATTCCGTCCCCAAACCACTCCGCCACCAAGTGTTTTCTGTTAATCTTAGGAAAACAATTGGGTTTTATACGCAAACTCGAATTAACAGTTAATGATATCTGAATAACGGAAATCGGTAAACCGAATCGCCAAATCAGTTCAAGTTCATTTAGCTAGCTTATAACCGATGAATATCGGTTTCTAATTAAGTCCAAATTGAATAAACTTAAAGTTTCGGTTTTTGAAACCGAAAAGTTATCAAACTCCGAATAATTCAAGTTCCAATCATTTGTGCGATTCAGAACTGTCCACAACAACACTCCATTTCCTTTTCGTCGCGTTTTCAAGTCATTTGAGCACCAAAAACTGTTCGCCGGAATTCTCTGCAGAACTCGCCGGAAAACCGTGTTCAACACAAACCGGTAAGATTTTCCTCCTTTGCGTTTTCAATCTATTGTTAGGATTCTACTAACATTAATCCATCACTCAAAATCAGTCACAGAAGACTTTGCTGGATTTTCTGGGTTCGCCGGAGAAATTCGGGAATTGCCGGAAACTCGCTATTTAACGGTAAACACATTAAATCGTGCTAATAATCCATGTACTCTGGTTCAATTTCAAATCTAATTCTTTAATTCTGTTGTTAGACCCTCTCAGCCGAAGGTTCAAAAACAGAGTTGTCTGTTCTCGCCGGACTCCCTAAAGAAGACAACCTGTCCGGTATATCCTTTCCCCAAACTGTTCGGTTTTGTACATTCAAGCTAGTCGTCATGTTTAGTAATTAGTTAAATCATGAACCAGATGATTGAGTAAAGTCGGTAATTGTAATGAAGAAGACGAACTTAAGAACGGGATAAGAGTAATTAAAATTCGAATAATAAACGGTTAGACACACAGTCCAGCGGTGGACTGTGTGCAAAGTTTATATACAAGTCCCGAGTTCGATCCTTACTACACACACGCTTTACGTAATAACATTTCTTTTTATTCATGAACTAACCGGGTTAGGGCGGGTAGTTGTTAAGTATAATATAAATCAAGAATATAATCGGGTTAGACACACAGTCCAGCGGTGGACTGTGTGCAAAATAAACATCACGTCACGCGATCGAGTCCCGTCACAAGCACCGGTCCATGAGATTAAAACGTTTTGCAAAATAAAGGAATTTTCGGTAAATTCGAATAAGTATATAAATATAATTAAAACTGGGTTTCTAACGGGTTAGTCACGTAGCTCAGCTGGTAGAGCTACGTGCGCGTGAACGGAAGGTCACCGGTTCGAATCCCGCTTGGCGCAAACATTTACCGCTGACCGAACCGGTCAACGGTCACGTCAACGGTCAAACAGTAAAAAAAATTAATAATTTTTTTAAATATTTATTTGTTTATTTTAATTTAAAAATCAATTAAAAATACTTAAAAATAACATTTTTAAAGATAGAAAATAGCCATAAACTCACAAAATATATCTAAAAATCCCATTAAAATCCTTAATAAAATCTATCCATTTATTATATCTTTCCATTATTATTTAGGTTAATATTCCTCGTCGACTCGCTCGTCTAAATCGTGCGCATCTCACCATATCAAATCCAACGCACCCAATGTGAGTGAACCTTTCAAATTCCCCGTTTTAATCACGATTTTGGGGTGTATCATGTGTCTTTGCTTATTTACATATTATAACGAAATTATTGTGCATACATCATAACATGACATGTGTATTAGTTTGTTGCTGTTAAGTAGTCATTATTAGATGCAAGTTATTATTTCAGTACATGCAATTGCCGAGGCCGTAGCTCCCCATCCATCGAGGTTGAGTTTGATCCCCATTTTATTATGCGGTTGATCAGGGCGTGCCCGCACGATCGGCTCCGTTTGATTGAGCCTTGATCGGTCATTTCATTTTACATTTCAATACATGCAATACGCTCGGCTCCGTTTGATTGAGCCTTGAGTGCACAGTTCAATTTACATTTCCAGTTCATGCAATACGTTCGGCTCCGTTTGATTGAGCCTTGAGCGCACAGTTCAATTTACATTTCCAGTTCATGCAATACGATCGGCTCCGTTCGATTGAGCCTTGATCGCACAGTTCAATTATGTTAATTGTTATATGATGTTGGTATGTTCATGTATGCTATCGATTGTTAATTGATGTTTGCCAATGTTTGATTTCATACATGTGCTCTTTTATGATTATGCACAATATTTTATTGATAAACTAACCAGAAAATCATTATCAAATGTTTATCTATAAGGTTCACTCGCCAACTTATGTTGACCCAAAAACCTCCCATTTTACACATGATACAGGTGAACCAGCAGCAGCTAGGAACACATAGGACCTGGATTAGAAGAAATAAAACGATTTAGTATTTGGATTATTATGTTTGGTTATTTTCCTTTGTAATGAATGAACATTTTGGATGTTTGAGAAATGTAACTTTGACTTCATTTAATTATGAAACATAATAGTAAATGTCTTGTGCTTTGGTGATAACCCAATTATGCCCCGACTCTTATTTCCGCTGCGGGTCGGGGTGTGACAGATTGGTATCAGAGCCATGACTATAGGGATATAGGATAGGTTATTAGACCCTTAGAGCCTATACTATAGTCGATTAGAAACTTATAAGAATTTTGTGTGTTATATGCCAAATTTCATGATGTTTATATGTTTATGTTAAATGTTACATTTGATATTGTTCAAGCATGTTCATAAGTATGTATTATCAAATAATGCCTATCATGAAATCGTATATCATAACATATCACATCCATGCAAGCACACACCACATCATGATTGATTTTACAATGATTTTCGTGTTTTCAAATCTCATCAAAGTGAGTTTTCATGACGGGCATGTAGTAACTGGAAGGGTACTAGTACCGGTAGTCGGAACGTCCTGTCTAGGCTGGCATTCGTATAAATCCAAAATAAAGGACCAGTTTGCCTACCTGGGGACTAACGATGAGAGTACGAAATACCTATTAGGCCAAAGCATGCTATACCAAACGTCGTGAGAGCTAATCCCACTTTGAGTTGTCATTGTGTCTACACCTGGACACGTTCCGACCAAACATCTCATGAACATATTTTGTGGTTAGCATTCGGGGGATGCGAGTGTTAAATTGCCAATACTAATGTGAATCCTACCAAGCCAATATCCATGGGGGCCCACATGACTATATAGGTGAAGGTATGGGGACATTTGAGGCCCAACATGAGCGAACCCAAGACATCCTTTGGATGTAGTTGCATTATTGATATTTATGTTATTTTCATTTTCTTAAAGACACATGACACCTAAAAAGATACCATAAACTCACAATCTTCTCATTTTATGATCCTGTAGATGTCGTCTAGACCGCATCGAAGAAGTAGGAAATGGAAAAGTCTCGGGAACGTTTGGCCACTCATATCGCGAATCAAATGGCCACGATATTACCTGACATCGTAGTACAAGTACAACAAGCCCTTGCTGCAAATCCTACTAACCCTCCTCAACAACAGGACCAGATCATCAACAACCCTCCTACCATCAAATGCTCTTACAAACATTTTAAGTCCTGTGATCCTCCAAAATTCGAAGGGACTGAGGGAGTCACTGCTCTCCTACATTGGTTCAAGGAGATGGAAAACGTTTTCTTAAACTGCGATTGTCCTGAGGATCGCAAAGTTCGTTATGCCACCGGGAGACTACTTGGGGTAGCTCTCACTTGGTGGAATACTGAGAAAGGAAAGAGGGGAACGGATGATGCGATGGCCTTAACTTGGGAGGAGTTAAGGGAAATCATGACTAGGCGATTCTGTCCTAGAAGTGAAATTAAGAAATTGGAAGATGAATTTCATGCTTTGAAGCAAAAAGATGGTGATCACTCTACTTACAACAAAAGGTTCTTGGAGTTGAACCAAATGGTTCCAAACTTATTCACTCCAACCTACCGTCTGATCGAACATTACATTCGAGGATTTTCCTCGAAAATCCAAGATTCGGTCCTCAGCGTTTCACCGGTAACACTCGAAGCTGCCATGGAGTTGGCAACAGAACTGACCGAAAACCGAATTCGCAATGGAAGGTTCAAAGAGGAAAAGAAGAAAACCCCTGCTGAGGGACAAACCTCAAACCACCACACTTCTTCCTCTAAATTTGCTAACAAGAGGAAGCGTAACACCAGGAACTTTGCAGTCACCCAAACCAACACCCCTGTTCCTGCTGCACCCATCACTCAAGCCACTCCTCCACCCGTGCCATACAGAAAACCGTACACAGGGCCACTACCAAAATGTAACCGTTGTCAGTATCACCACTCCCTGACTATCCTTGCCAATACTGTACCGGCTGCGGTCGCGTCGGACACACTGTTCAAAACTGCCGCACGCTTCAACGAACAAACCGCCATCAACCTATAACCCAAACCCACCAACAATTAATGGGTCAAGCCCAACAACAACAACCATTTCCACCCACTCAACATTTAGCCCAAACATACTATCAACCCAACTATCCTATGGGCCAACCTATGCGGGCTTGTTTCAATTGCGATGATCCAAGTCATTTCAGGAACACATGTCCAAGGCTGGTCAATATTATTCATGCTCAGGCCCAAGCCAACCCTGTGAATCAAGCAAACCAAGCTCCTCCACCTGCTAGAGGAAGGGCTTTCAATATTAACGCAAACCAGGCCAGAGCTGACGGCAATGTGGTCAGCGGTACGTTTCTTATAAATGGTAGATATGCCTCTATGTTATTTGATACTGGTGCGGATAGAAGTTTCGTGTCATTAGAATTTGAACCTATCTTAAGCAAAAATCGGGATAAGCTCGCGGAATCCATAACGGTGGAAGTTGCGGACGGAAAACCAGTTTTGTTAGACTCTATTTTACAACTGTACGCTCACCCTAAACGACCACGATTTCTCAGTCGATCTTATTCCTATGAAGCTGGGAAGTTTCGACATCATAATCGGAATGGATTGGCTCAGTCAGCATCATGCGGAAGTTGTATGTCGTTAGAAATTTATTCGTATTCCTCTTTCAAATGGACAGACTCTTCGAATTATTGGAGAAACCTCGTCGAAAGGGCTCAAATTAATGTCTTGTCTTCAAGCTCAAAAATACCTTCGCAAGAATTATGTCGCGTTTTTAGCCCATATCATCAAGAAGGGGACCTCAGAAAAGAAACTTGAAGATATCCCTGTTGTAAAAGATTTTCCACAAGTTTTTCCTGACGACATTTCAGGACTTCCTCCAATCAGAGATGTCGAATTCCGTATCGATCTTATACCTGGTGCTACACCAGTGGCAAAATCTCCATATAGGTTAGCCCCCTCTGAAATGCAAGAGCTAGCCAGTCAATTGCAAGAGTTGACTGACAAGGGATTTATACGCCCCAGCTCATCGCCTTGGGGTGCACCTGTACTTTTTGTAAAGAAGAAGGATGGATCTTTTCGCATGTGCATCGACTACAGAGAGCTCAACAAGTTAACTATCAAAAATCGATATCCTTTACCTCGCATAGATGATCTTCTTGACCAACTACAAGGTGCCAGTTGTTTTTCGAAAATCGACCTTCGATCTGGCTATCATCAGCTTAGAGTGCATGAAGAAGACGTCCCTAAAACTGCTTTTCGAACTCGATATGGTCACTATGAATTCATGGTTATGCCGTTTGGATTAACCAACGCACCAGCTATTTTCATGGACCTAATGAATAGAGTCTGCAAACCTTACCTTGATCGATTTGTTATTGTATTCATCGACGATATTCTTATCTATTCAAAATCTAAAGCTGATCATGAGCGTCATCTGCGACTTGTTCTTGCACTTCTAGAAAAGGAAAAGCTTTATGCCAAGTTCTCTAAATGTGAATTCTGGTTAAAAGAGGTGCAATTTCTCGGGCATGTAGTCAATGACAAAGGAATACATGTGGACCCATCAAAGATCAAAGCAGTTCAAGAATGGCAAGCTCCACGAACACCAACTGAAGTAAGGTCTTTTCTTGGACTAGCTGGCTATTATCGTCGGTTCATTTCAAACTTCTCTCGCATTGCTGTGCCACTCACGGCTTTAACCCATAAAGGGAAACCATTTGTATGGGGACCCAAGCAAGAAGAAGCTTTCAAACTCTCAAGTAAAAACTTTGTGATGCACCAATCCTCACACTTCCTGAAGGTTGTGATGATTTTGTAGTCTATTGCGACGCGTCAGGGCAAGGATTAGGTTGCGTTCTCATGCAAAGAGGAAAAGTCATAGCTTATGCCTCAAGGCAACTCAAGACACACGAAAAGAACTACACCACTCATGACCTTGAACTTGGAGCCGTTGTATTCGCTCTTAAGATATGGAGACACTATCTTTATGGTACGAAGTGTGAAATATACACTGACCACAAGAGTCTTCAACATATCTTCAATCAGAAAGAGTTAAATATGAGGCAACGAAGATGGGTCGAACTCCTAAATGATTACGACTGTGAAATCAGATACCACCCTGGTAAAGCAAATGTGGTGGCTGATGCACTTAGTCGAAAGGGTTATGCGAACTCCATTCATCTTCTATGTTCGAAATTATAACCAATATTAAGGATCAAATTCGAGAAGCTCAACACGTTTCAATAACAGAGGAAGATGTACAAAAAGAGATGTCCTGTGGAGCCGAGCTAAAACTTGAAACTAAATCTGATGGTATTTTGTATTACCTAGATTGTATATGGATTCCTAACCACATCAATCTTCGTGAAACACTCATGCATGAAGCTCATAAGACGCGATATTCTATACACCCAGGAGCCGATAAGATGTATCAAGACCTACGGTACACCTATTGGTGGCGTGGAATGAAGAAAGATATTGCCGTTTTTGTTTCCAAGTGTCTCACTTGTTCTAAAGTAAAGGCTGAACACCAAAGACCCTCAGGACTTCTAGTCCAACCAGAAATACCTGTTTGGAAGTGGGAAAATATAACCATGGATTTCATTACCGGGTTACCTCGCACTTCTAGTGGGTATAACACTATATGGGTGATTATAGACCGACTTACAAAATCAGCTCACTTTATTCCTATTCGAGAAGATTTCAAGAACGAAAAGCTTGCTCGTATTTATATCAACGAAATCGTCAGCCGACATGGAGTTCCATTAAGTATTATTTCTGATCGTGATGGCCGTTTCACCTCACGAACATGGCAAGCAGTACAATCCGCTATGGGCACTCGACTAGATCTCAGTACCGCCTATCATCCTCAAACTGATGGACAGTCTGAGCGCACCATTCAAACCCTTGAGGACATGCTTAGAGCATGTGTCATAGACTTCAAGGGAAATTGGGACGCCCACCTACCGTTAGTCGAATTTTCGTACAACAACAGTTATCATTCTAGCATCGGCATGGCACCTTTTGAAGCTTTATATGGTCGGAAGTGCCGATCTCCTGTTTGTTGGCACGAAATTGGGGAAGCACAAATTACTGGTCCAGAATTGATCCAAGAAACCACAGATAAGATTCATCAAATCCGAAACAATCTTCTAGCGGCTCAAAGTCGTCAAAAGAGTTACGCAGATAAACGACGGAAGCCCTTGGAGTTTAGTGTTGGTGATCATGTGTTTTTAAAAGTATCACCGGGAGGTAGTCGTTTTGGTCAAAAGGGAAAGCTCGCACCACGTTACGTAGGACCTTTCAAAATACTCGAAAGAGTAGGTCCTGTAGCATACAAGCTTGACCTACCAGAAGAACTCGACAGGATTCATCCCACATTCCACGTGTCGAACTTGAAGAAGTGCCTCGCTGATGAGAATCTTCATATTCCACTGGACGATATTCAGATTGATGAATCCATGCATTTTATTGAAAGACCAGTGGAGATTATGGACTATGGAGAAAAGCGTCTACGACGAAGTCGCATTCCTATTGTTAGGGTACGCTGGGAGTCGAAAGGGGACCTGAGTTTACTTGGGAACGTGAAGACTCAATGCGTGAAAAATACCCTCATCTTTTCCCTACTACTTCAACTGTTTAAATTTCGGGACGAAATTCCTAAAAGTAGGGGATACTGTAACATTTGTAAAAATCGGGTCTCCAAAACCCGCTCCGTTTTGTAATCTTGTACCAAGTTATGGAATTTCATTAATTAATCATGATTATTTTGGGTTTAAACATTACATAATTAATAAATAAACTAAACCATAAAAATTATATTTGATAAAAAGTTAAAATAAAATAAATAAAAAACATTGTAGCTGACCGAACTCGAACCCGGGTCAGCTGAAGCAATCCAACAACTTATCATTCCGTCCCCAAACCACTCCGCCACCAAGTGTTTTCTGTTAATCTTAGGAAAACAATTGGGTTTTATACGCAAACTCGAATTAACAGTTAATGATATCTGAATAACGGAAATCGGTAAACCGAATCGCCAAATCAGTTCAAGTTCGTTTAGCTAGCTTATAACCGATGAATATCGGTTTCTAATTAAGTCCAGATTGAATAAACTTAAAGTTTCGGTTTTTGAAACCGAAAAGTTATCAAACTCCGAATAATTCAAGTTCCAATCATTTGTGCGATTCAGAACTGTCACAACAACACTCCATTTCCTTTTCGTCGCGTTTTCAAGTCATTTGAGCACCAAAAACTGTTCGCCGGAATTCTCTGCAGAACTCGCCGGAAAACCGTGTTCAACACAAACCGGTAAGATTTTCCTCCTTTGCGTTTTCAATCTATTGTGAGGACTCTACTAACATTAATCCATCACTCAAAATCAGTCACAGAAGACTTTGCTGGATTTTCTGGGTTCGCCGGAGAAATTCTGGAATTGCCGGAAACTCGTTAGTTAACGGTAAACACATTAAATCGTGCTAATAATCCATGTACTCTGGTTCAATTTCAAATCTAATTCCTTAATTCTGTTGTTAGACCCTCTCAGCCGAAGGTTCAAAAACAGAGTTGTCTGTTCTCGCCGGACTCCCTAAAGAAGACAACCTGTCCGGTATATCCTTTCCCCAAACTGTTCGGTTTTGTACATTCAAGCTAGTCGTCATGTTTAGTAATTAGTTAAATCATGAACCAGATGATTGAGTAAAGTCGGTAATTGTAATGAAGAAGACGAACTTAAGAACGGGATAAGAGTAATTAAAATTCGAATAATAAACGGGTTAGACACACACTCCAGCGGTGGACTGTGTGCAAAGTTTATATACAAGTCCCAAGTTCGATCCTTACTACACACACGCTTTACGTAATAACATTTCTTTTTATTCATGAACTAACCGGGTTAGGGCGGGTAGTTGTTAAGTATAATATAAATCAAGAATATAACCGGGTTAGACACACAGTCCAGCGGTGGACTGTGTGCAAAATAAACTTCACGTCACGCGATCGAGTCCCGTCACAAGCACCGGTCCATGAGATTAAAAAGTTTTGCAAAATAAAGGAATTTTCCGTAAATTCGAATAAGTATATAAATATAATTAAAACTGGGTTTCTAACGGGTTAGTCACATTGCTCAGCTGGTAGAGCTACATGCGCGTGAACGGAAGGTCACCGGTTCGAATCCCGCTTGGCGCAAACATTTACCGCTGACCGAACCGGTCAACGGTCAAACAGTAAAAAAAATTAATAATTTTTTTAAATATTTATTTGTTTATTTTAATTTAAAAATCAATTAAAAATAACATTTTTAAAGATAGAAAATAGCCATAAACTCACAAAAATATATCTAAAAATCCCATTAAAATCCTTAATAAAATCTATCCATTTATTATATCTTTCCATTATTATTTAGGTTAATATTCCTCGTCGACTCGCTCGTCTAAATCGTGCGCATCTCACCATCTCAAATCCAACGCACCCAATGTGAGTGAACCTTTCAAATTCCCCGTTTTAATCACGATTTTGGGGTGTATCATGTGTCTTTGCTTATTTACATATTATAACGAAATTATTGTGCATACATCATAACATGACATGTGTATTAGTTTGTTGCTGTTAAGTAGTCATTATTAGATGCAAGTTATTATTTCGGTACATGCAATTGCCGAGGCCGTAGCTCCACATCCATCGAGGTTGAGTTTGATCCCCATTTTATTATGCGGTTGATCAGGGCGTGCCCGCACGATCGGCTCCGTTTGATTGAGCCTTGATCGGTCATTTCATTTTACATTTCAATACATGCAATACGCTCGGCTCCGTTTGATTGAGCCTTGAGTGCACAGTTCAATTTACATTTCCAGTTCATGCAATACGTTCGGCTCCGTTTGATTGAGCCTTGAGCGCACAGTTCAATTTACATTTCCAGTTCATGCAATACGATCGGCTCCGTTCGATTGAGCCTTGATCGCACAGTTCAATTATGTTAATTGTTATATGATGTTGGTATGTTCATGTATGCTATCGATTGTTAATTGATGTTTGCCAATGTTTGATTTCATACATGTGCTCTTTTATGATTATGCACAATATTTTATTGATAAACTAACCAGAAAATCATTATCAAATGTTTATCTATAAGGTTCACTCGCCAACTTATGTTGACCCAAAAACCTCCCATTTTACACATGATACAGGTGAACCAGCAGCAGGTAGGAACACATAGGACCTGGATTAGAAGAAATAAAACGATTTAGTATTTGGATTATTATGTTTGGTTATTTTCCTTTGTAATGAATGAACATGTTTGGATGTTTGAGAAATGTAACTTTGACTTCATTTAATTATGAAACATAATAGTAAATGTCTTGTGCTTTGGTGATAACCCAATTATGCCCCGACTCTTATTTCCGCTGCGGGTCGGGGTGTGACAATTGGTCCTTGAGATTCCTGATCTATAGGAAAAGGATTCCATTATCTACTTCCTCGGCGGGTTACAATATTGGGCTAGGATAGAATTTGACCGGCGCAATGTTCAAGATTTCGCTTGACCGATCTTAAGGAAAAACGCCCAACTAAACCCGTAGTCGAAGAACCTGATGACGACATAGGCGAGGGAACAAAACCAAGTTATACTCGAAGGATTGAGGGACCAAGGCCCCCAAGAAACAATAACAGCTCTCAAGGAGAGGATGCTTCATTTGCAAAGGGCCACATGATGCACGTGATTGCCCAATGAAGTCTAAGTTGACGGCCCTTATTAGGACCGAAGATGATGAAGTCGAGGGTAGTGGGGAGGCTCGTCTAGGAGCAATGAAAGTCCAAGTCCTTAATGCTTTAAGGACACAACAAACAAATCCCTTAAAAATAGCCCATGACCTCCCGAGTAAGACAATGAAAAGTTATGCAGATGAGGACCCGAAAGGCCTTCAATTCATAACACTCGAGATTAATGGGCAACTTGCAAAAGCTTTAGTTTATACCAGAGCCAGTCACAGTTTCATCACTAGGGACAAGGCCAAAAGACTTGGTTTACGGATCAGCACGCAGGAGCGACTGATGATGAAGGCTGTTGGTGGAGACCCCAAAGCAATCGAAGGACTCACATATAATGCTAAAGCCAAGGTCGGGACATGGAATGGCAAGATCACTTTCTCGGTCGTTCCCATGGAAGATTACAAGATCGTGCACGGGATGGCTTTCTTCCGGAGGTCCAACGCCATTCTAGCACCCTTTCTCGACACCATGTACATCATCAAGAATAAAGAAGTTCACATGACACCCATGGAGACGGATACAAGGCATCGAGGCAAAACCTTGTCCGCCATGCGGATCGCGAGAACACGGCGTTGACCATGCACGTGCCACGATGAGGACGTTGTGAAGTTAGGTGGGGGAGAATGTCACGCTCCACCTAAATACATAATTTTTTTTGCGAGTCCCAGAAGATTCCGGAACACTAAACAAGCGTCTAGGGCTGCTCGGAAGTCTCCGGAACAGCCTACAGTTGCTGGAACGTTTTAGCATCATCGGAAGGGTCTAGATCAGCCTTCAAGGATCCAGGAAGGGTCTAGAAAGGGCTGATATTTTTTGCAAAGAGTTGTAGCCAAGAAGCATCTAGAATAACCTTGAAATCCCTTGGAATGGCTGGATATTGGTGCAAGAAAGATCTAGAAATTAGCTCCAAATATCTTGGATATTTTGTATAGAATTCTCTAGATCTAGCATGAGACTAGTATAGTGTTGGTAAGATACCGAGATCGTCCAAGGACACAAGAGCTTTTAATACCGGTTTATCGTCAACGGCTAATCAATCTTAATTTTTTATAAAAGTTTTTAAAACATAAAGATAAATAAAAAGATAAATAAAATAAAATGAAATAAAAACAGACAAGATAGAATCACTTGGATCCAACTTCTTTTTTATGTATCCTTTGATAGTTTTCGCACTTTCGGACCTTTTAAGAGATTATCTTAGTTATAGTAATAGGCCCCTCTTATGAGGGTGACGTTACCCTCAACCCAGTGGTTTGAGTCAGCAGGGATACAATCCCAAAATGTCAAAATATTGGAAGATAATTAAGTACGTTATTAATACAAAAAGTGGTAGGCCCTCTTTTGAAGGTGACATTACCCTCGGCTAAGTGTTTTGAGTCAGCAGGGATACAATCCCAAGTAGCCGTTTTAAAATATTAATAGTAGTTTACATATGAGGGGTTCAAGCCATTCGCGCCCCCGCCATCCAATACCCGTTGAGCATTGAAGGAGGCCCTAATAGGCTTGAACCAAGTCCTCGCAGGATCTATACTCTGAACGAGACAAGAACTTTACCAAACCACCCTTCTAACCCCCTTCTAAGTAGTTAACGCGCTTTATTTAGGTCGTAAAGACACGAATGAGCAAATAAATGACATCCTGAAGAAATGGTTAAGAAAATTCACTTTCAACATAAGAAACTGGTTATTAAAGTCATTAATACAAACTCAAATAAAAATTGCCGAAAGATTAAAAACTAAAAGTAATACATAAAAGATTAGTCTTCAACAAGTGATGTAAGGAATTTAGCTAAGCATGACCTTTGTTTGACAAGAACCCTTACAATCTATCTTGGATCCTGAGACTACTATACACTCTAAAGATGGATGATGGATGATGGATGATGGTTGTGGGTGTTGGTGTTGTATTGGTAGTGGAGTGGTGGCAAAGTGAGAGAGAAGTGGTTTGCCAAGAGATGCTTTTGTGGGTAACCAAGCACCCCTATTTATAGCCTAAACAGAAGCCCGGCCATGGCCCCGTGTCTAGCGGACACGGCCCATGGCCAACATCCTTCTCTTTCTTCATTAATTGCATTTGTCAGCAGAGGGCCCCACACGACCCGTGGCCTCTGGGAACGGCCCCGTGGTCAACTGTTCAATGTACTATCCAGATTATGCGAATCTTATAGTTGACCATGGCCCGTGTTACACTAGACATGGCCCGTGGTGGGCGTGGAAGCTGCTGAATGTTTTGTCTTGTAGTGCAAGGCTTGACCACGCACCGTGCTCGTCTTCTGTGATCTAGTTTTTGTCTTTTGGGGTGTTGCTGAGGGATCAGGGATGGGTGTTATTCCTTCTTTCTGTATTTATGTTGGTTTTAGCTGCTTATTTGCTTTTTTTGTTGGTTTGATCTCTTTTTATCCTGAAAATACAAAAGGAACAAAGAAACGTGCTTTTTCCAACTTTAGTACTAAAAAAGGGTTAGTTTTATGCCTTATTTTATGTAATTTATATGTTGCATTTCGTGTACATCAAATATCCCCACACTTGAATCTTTGCTTGTCCTCAAGCAAAACTCTTTAAATGTGGCTTACACACCCAAATGGAATAGGTAGAGAAGAAGTTTTGTGGCTTGTCTTTGAGCGTCGGGAATCCAAGATTCTTTTTCAAATTATGTTTTTATTTTTTTAATTACAGTTCCTATTCGTCATGATTTATGAAGAACATTTCTAAGAAAAATTATTTATTTAGGCATAACATGCCTCTTTAAAATTCTATTTATATGTATATACAAGTTCACGTACCTCTCAAGGGATCACTCAACACTCGGCAGAAGATGTATTTTTGTGATATCACTCGATTCCGGTTTGGAACTTACTTCTACCATATGCTTGCCAAGTAATCAAATCTCCACCTTTTAACTCTAAACCATTGCAAGTATCTAGAGGACTTTGAAGGGTTTAGGCTTGGGCTAGAGGTAGGTGAAATTTTTGGTTAGTAGCGTGGCAAAAGACGTAAATAGCGTCAGATATCGTAAAACTTTTCGTATTTATTTTATTGAAGCGTTTCTCAAACAAGATTTGAAGGAACTTGTTTGGTTATTCGAAGAGCTATATATACATTTTTTTCACAAGATATCTGTGTCGGAATCGGTATACCCAAGACACATATTAAATTGATGTGGCTAGTACGTATGATCCAAGTTG
The DNA here is from genome assembly GCA_947069175.1 of Scalesia atractyloides. NCBI lineage: Eukaryota > Viridiplantae > Streptophyta > Magnoliopsida > Asterales > Asteraceae > Scalesia > Scalesia atractyloides. The sequence continues at coordinate 65,642,131 of CAMTDV010000016.1, read as the reverse complement.
GGTCATACCCAATAACAAGCTAGACAAACACTTACAATATTTATTTATGATATCATCAAACAAATAAATATTAACACTTAGAATATTTAGAAATTGGTTTTCTAAATAATTGCACTTGAGGAACTAATAAAGTATATGGATAATTTATTTTGAGGGTATATTTATTTTGTTATTTAATGGGTTAAATAACATTATAACAGGTTATGAGATATTGCAAAAGTCTTGTAAACATATGATGTTAATTTTATAAAATAGTACAAGACATAATTTAAAAGAAAATATCTTGCAAAACTTATAAGATCTCACAATATCTAAGAAAGATCTTACAAGAGATATATGGATATCTTGAAAGATTTTGTGAGATCTTTACAAATCTCACAATATCCAAGAAAGATCTTACAAGAGATTTATGGATATCTTGGAAGAAAGATCTTACAAGAGATATATGGATATCTTGGAAGATTTTGTGAGATCTTTACAAATCTCACAATATCCAAGAAATATCTTACAAGAGATATATGGATATCTTGGAAGATTTTTTGAGATCTTTATAAATCATATAATATCCAAGAAAGATCTTGCAAGAGATTATATATAGTGGATTTGATTCATTATTCAAGGGGTTGTAATTCTTACACACACATTAAGATTCCAAGTGCAAGAATACTCTAAAATTCTCTCTAGAATTTCGGCCAAAGGTTGGTTGATCGAGAGGTGTTCATAAGTGAAAATCCTAGCAACATAAGGTGTTTGTTGGAAGGCTTGGGGTATACAAGCTTGAGGTCTTCTCCTTTGAAGATTGTCATTCAAGAATCATCATCTTCTTCCATCTCTTAGCCCCTTGAAAGGTCGTTTCCTAAAACACCCTATGGTTGTGTTTTTGATAGCATGCATATTCATATATGGATCCGGGTTTTGGTTTTACATATAAAATGTGTTTTATATCTTAAAAGTAACATGTTTTAAATAATTATTTCGCTGCGTTTTTCATTTTATATGGATAAAATGGCTTTGATAAACATGACAAAACCCCAACAGTGGTATCAGAGCCGCTTATATGAATGCATGTTTCAAAGGATTTAAAAATTTCGGGTATTTGGGTTTGGAGAAACCCTATGTCCGAAAATTTTAAACATGGTTCTCCCTTTGTTTTTCAAGATTATTTTCTTACATTCATAAAGGAATCTTGAATAATTAAATCATATGGATGATTTGTTTGTTTGGACAAAAACCCACACTTTTCGTTTTTTCATTCTTTGCCGAAAATATGGGTTATAAAAGGGAACCAATTTTGCTCTTGAATAATATACATATGTGGATGTATATTTTGGTGTTCATAACGTAGCCATGACCTTGTGTTTGAATATGTTGAATGATTGTGTTTGTGATTCATATTTAATTATTTCAATGAATTGTAATAATTAATGTCTTTGTTCTTCCATTTGAAAAATATGTAATTTATTTATTTTCATTTGGTATGTAAGTAAATAGATTAGTTGCATTTCTTTTACTAGAAAAAATGTATTAGGATACTTTATTGTAAAAGAAGATGCACACAAAATGCATTTTTGGTTTTGGCCAATTTTGGGCCTAAAGGACTTCATAGTCCTTAACGGGATTTTAGCCCAATAACCAAAACACATTTTTGAAGCCCAAAGGAGTTTGGAGCTGAATTTAAAGATCATTTGGAAGCCCAAAGAAAGTGAAGAAATCACAACACAAAAGGAAAACTTGAAGCATTTGGATGCGGGTTCAATGGGAGTTCAACGACACATTTGTTGTGTCAATATTCACCCTTTAGGAAGGACCTTTTGGCACACTTGTTTCGGCTAACAAGTGTTGTCAAAAATAATTGGCTACGGTTATGCACCTATAGTTTTGTGTTTTATGCTGGTATAGTTGTTTTATTATCTTGTTTGGATGATATGTGGATATGGATGCTTAACAAACTAATAAACAACAACAAGCTTAAAATTGGTTCTTTAAAAATCATTAAAGTGGCTAATAAAAGGTTTTATTAAAGGTTAATGATTTTATAATAAAATGGGTTTTATTAAAAGAACCTTGAAAATTGGTTTTCACTAAAGTATCATGAATTTGAATGCATGCAAATGTATGGTACATAAAGTTTTCTAAAACTAGAATTTTGAAAACTTAAAATCCCTTTTATAAAACAAGTCAAACACCATCCTTCTATACAACACTCGAATCACTTGGGAATTCTTTGTGGGATAAAGGTCACCTAACCACATTTGAAGGAACTTGTGTGTTGGAGGTGGGCTTACCATATTTGTGGGATAAAGGTCACCTAACCACTTGTATGGGTAAACTCACATGTGTATGTAAGTAGGACGACTTAATTTGGAAACCATGTGCTTAGGGTCACCAAAGCATGGCGTACAAAGGTGTTGATGGGATTAAACATGCCAACAAAACATAAAGATGTTTAACCGATCCCATATGGCTAGAAAATGCGAAGAGTTGCAATCGTCAAACGTTGACTACCTTGTTAATTTAAATAATGGGATAAAGGTCACCTAACCAATATTTAATTGTAACGTTGGATTCTAGATTTTAATTATCAATTGTCTATGAGATATAAAAGGGTATTAATAATTAAAATTTAATAATATCGAAAATACTAAAAATTGAACTTCGTTAAAATTTTGTAGATGGCAGCTAACAATGCCAACACAATTAACCAAACCGTCCGTAACCTATCACTAAGAACCATCCTTGAAAAGGATCGTCTCAACCATAACAACTTCATGGATTGGTATCGAAACTTGAGAATCGTTCTCAAGCAAGAAAAGATATCCTATGTGTTGGACTATCCCATCCCGATGAACCTAACGTGGAAGAAGTGGAAGCCTATAACGATTGGGTTAAGTATACCGAGGACTCTATGCAAGCCTCTTGCCTCATGTTGGGAACTATGATTCCCGAAATTCAAAAGGATTTTGAACATCACGGGGCATATGACATGATTACCCAATTGAAGGAAATGTTCCTTCAACAATCAAGGGTAGAACGCTTCGAAACGGTTCGAGCGCTTCATGCATGTCGAATGGAGGAAACCCAATCGGTCTCATCTTATGTCCTTAAGATGAAGAGCCACATTGATCGCCTCGACAGTCTTAATTGTCCCGTCTCTAAAGAGTTGGCTACAAATTTGATCCTTAACTCTTTAACAAAGACGTTTGAGACTTTCGTCATGAATTATAACATGAACGGATGGGACAAGAGCATTGGTGAGTTTCATGCAATGCTCAAACCTACCGAGGCAGGCATGGGTAAAAAGGCTTTACCCGTTCTAATGATCAATGAGGGAGGCAACAAGAAGAGGCCCCACCCTGACTCCAAGGCAAGTTTTGACAAAAGGAAGGGCCACGTCAAAGGGAAGGGAAAAGGAAAGGTTAAAGCGGAACCCACGAAACCAAAGGAAAAGAAGCAAAAGGTTGCTTCGACTGACCCATGCTTTGAGTGTGGAGAGGTAGGGCATTGGAAAAGAAATTGTCCAACCTATCTCAAGGAGTTGAAAACCAAGAGGGATACAGGGCAAACCTCAGGTACAATCTTTATGATACATATTGACCTTAATGTTATTTCATCAAACACATGGGTATTGGACACCGGATGTGGAACTCATATATGCAATTTGTTACAGGGGTTCAAAAGAAATAAACATTATAAAAAGGAGACGCTAGTCTCTTCATGGGCAACAGGGCAAAAGTTGAAGTCGAAGCCCAAGGAGACTATGTGTTGAAGCTTCCAAGTGGTTTGGAAGTGATTTTAAAAAATGTTTTGTATGCTCCTAGTTTGACTAGGAACATTATTTCAGTTTCCCTTTTGCTACAATATGGTTTTAGTTTAAAGTTTGTGAACGATGACATTTATGTTTTGATGAATGACATGTTTTACTTCAAAGCTAAACCTTCAAATGGTATTTATGAATTGGTTCATGATAATACATCATTTGATAGTTCAATTTACCATGCAATCACCAAGAAACTCAAAATGGATTTGAGTGAGACCTATCTTTGGCATTGTCGCCTTGATCATATAAGCAGAAATCGCATGCAACACTTCGAAAGAATGATCTTTTGGAAACAAATGGAGATGATTCATTTGATGTATGTGAATCTTGTTTACAAGGCAAAATGACTAAGGCACCCTTCAGTGGCACCTTTGAAAGGGAAAAAGACTTATTAGGTATCATACATTCGGATGTATGTGGTCCTTTTAAGCCAATGACTAGGAATGCTGAAAGATACTTCATTAGTTTTACCGACGACTATAGTCGTTATGGTTATGTGTACTTGATAAGACACAAAGATGAAGTTTTTGAAACGTTCAAAATCTTCCAAAATGAAGTAGAAAATCAACTCAAGAAAACAATCAAAGTCCTTTGCACCGATAGAGGAGGTGAATACCTTAGTGATGCTTTTCAAGATCATCTTAGGAGTTGTTGGATTATCTCACAACTTACTCCACCTGGAACACCACAACATAATGGTGTGTCTGAAATGAGGAATCTAACTCTATTGGATATGGTTCGATCTATGATGGCTAGAAGCACATTACCTCTATCATTTTGGGGTTACGCTTTGCTCTCCGCGGCTCGTATACTCAATATGGCCCCAACCAAGAAAGTGGATAAGACACCTTTTGAAATATGGCATGGAAGGGCTCCATCATTATCATATTTGAAGGTATGGGGTTGTGAAGCTTATGTAAAGCAATACACCCCAAACAAATTGGAAATATGATCACTAAGTGTATCTTTGTAGGTTATCCTAAAGATGATATAGGATATTATTTCTACGATCCAACAGAGCAAAAGGTATTGTTGCTCGAAAGGCTGAGTTCTTGGAAGCTAAGTTCCTTATGGAAGGAACTAGTAGAACAGTGGAACTTGATGAGGATCAAGAACCACTAGCCGATACACGTTTGGTTGATACTAGCACTCAACAAGAGGTTGTTGAAGAGGATCAAGAGGTTGAACAATACATACAAAACGTTCGCAGATCTGGTAGAGTTAGTAATCCACCTGAAAGATATGGATTTTTTATGGATGGATGCTACGTGGTAGATTCGGATGAACCAACCACATACCATGATGCAATGTCACAATCCGATTGTGACAAGTGGCTTGAAGCCATGAACGTAGAGATGCAATCCATGTATGACAACCAAGTATGGGAATTGGTTGTACCACCTCTTAACTCCAAAGTAGTTGGAAGTAAGTGGGTTTTCAAGAAGAAAACCAATATGCATGGTAACTTGGATACTTATAATGCGAGACTTGTAGCAAAAGGTTTCACTCAAACTCAAGGGGTTGATTGTGATGAAACCTTCTCGCCCGTCGCGATGCTAAAGTCAATTAGGATATTATTTGCCAAAGCTGCATATTATGACTATGAGATTTGGCAAATGGATGTCAAAACTGCTTTCCTTAATGGATATGTTGATGAAGATGTCTATATAGTTCAGCCTGAAGGTTTTGTCAATCCAAAACATCCGAACAAAGTATGCAAGTTAAAGAGATCAATCTATGGATTGAAACAAGCATCTAGAAGTTGGAATCACCGTTTTGATGAAGAAATTAGGAATTTTGGATTCATCAAGAACGCCGATGAAGCTTGTGTTTATAAGAAAGCTAGTGGGAGCATCATCACTTTCCTAGTACTGTATGTTGATGACATTCTACTATTTGGAAATGATATTCCAACCATGGAAGGTGTAAAAACCTGGCTTGGAAGTTGTTTTTCCATTAAGGATCTTGGTGAAGTCGCCTATATTTTGGGAATAAAGGTCTATAGGGATAGATCAAGGCGCTTGATAGGTTTGAACCAAAGTGCATAAATTGACAAAATCTTGAAAAGGTTCAAGATGGAGAACTCTAAGAAAGGTTTGGTACCTATTCAAAAGGGAACGATACTGAATGCGTCTCATTGTCCAAGCTCAAAGGATGAGCAAGAAAGAATGAAAGGAGTCCCATATGCGTCTGCTATAGGATCCATCATGTATGCAATGATATGCACTAGACCGGACGTGTCATGCGCCTTAAGCATGACAAGTAGATACCAGTAAAATCCAAGTAACAGTCATTGGATGGCTGTTAAAAGCATATTGAAATACCTTAGAAGGACTAAGGATATGTTTCTAATATATGGATCTGGTGAAGAGGAACTCGTTGTAAAGGGTTACACGGATGCGAGTTTCCAAACTGACCGGGATGGTTCTCTATCACAATCTGGGTATGTCCTCATTTTGAATGGAGCTGCTGTCTCTTGGAAGAGCTCGAAGCAGGATGTTGTAGCATTGTCCACTGCAGAATCATAATACATCGCTGCTTAATTGGCAGCACAAGAAGCTGCATGGTTAAAGAAATTCATTGCCGACCTAGGGGTAGTCCCTACCATTCAGGATCCCCTAGAGATCTTTTGTGATAAAGAGGGTGCGATTGCACAAATTAAGGAACCTCGTGCACATCAAAAGACTAGGCACATTGAGCAGAGATTCAACTACATAAGGGATGAAGTTGAAAAGGGAAAGATATGTATTCTCAAAGTTCACACCGATCAAAACATTGCGGATCCTCTCACGAAGCTCCTTGAACGGCCAAAGCATGAGGGTCATACTTGTGCCTTAGGACTTCGATATTCTAGTGATTGGATTTGATCTATTTAGTATTTGGATATCGGAACAATTGTTATTTTAACTCATTTTAATAATTATGGTAATTTTGATTTATGTTCCATTTTAGCATGTTTAAATCCATGAATAAGTTAATTATTTTAAATGTCTGTAGTCGATCATATTTGTGGGAACAAATATGAAGGTAAGACTATTATGAACTCGGATTGGTGGATATTCATTAGGTATGGATATAGAGCAAAGTGTTGCTGCCAAAGTTCATAGATATTTGGATACAAATATTGGACTGACCCGCTCTCAAATATTACTACATGGAATCTTTGTGATTGATCATAAGTAATTTTGAGTAAAGGTGAATATCATAGTATCGTCTGACCTGAGATACATATTGGGTCATGATATTTACCAAATATTATACTTTGACTTAGTTCTTCGCTATTCTGAAATATGACAGTACATAAGGCTAAGCTCAGGTGTGGTACAAGGTGATTGTGAGAGACTTATGTAGTCAAGAAGGGATTTGTTCCTCTTATTCGTTGAGAGTAAGATGTCTAAGGCCTGCTAAAGTTAAATCAACAGAGAATGATCATTCTATGTCTCTGGATTTAACATGACATCTGTAACAAAAGGATAAATGATAGATTCACCTAAATCATTTTCAAGTAAGGGACTTGAAGGGGATGATGTTATTGAATGGCACTTCGTCATACGTATTGGGGGTAGTAAACCGTTGTTAGGCGGTATTTACTACTTGCATCAATCTTCTATGTATCTTGTGCAAGTGGAGATTGTTGGAATCAGTATGCCCAAGACACGTATTAAATTGATGTGGCTAGTACGTTATGATCCAAGTCGGGTCATAGCCAATAACAAGCTAGACAAACACATATAATATTTATTTATGATCTGATCAAACAAATAAATATTAACACTTAGAATATTTAGAAATTGGTTTTCTAAATAATTGCACTTGAGGAACTAATAAATTATATGGATAATTTATTTTGAGAATATATTTTATTTTGTTATTTAATGGGTTAAATAACATTATAAATGTTTATGAGATATTGAATAAAGTCTTGTACACATATGACATTAATTTTATAAAACTTATAAAATAATATAAGACATATTTAAAAGAAAATATCTTGCAAATCTTATAAGATCACACAATATCCATGAAAGATCTTACAAGAGATATATGGATATCTTGGAAGATTTTGTGAGATCTTTACAAAATATCCAAGAAAGATCTTACAAGAGATATATTGATATCTTGGAAGATTTTGTGAGATCTTTATAAATATCACAATATCCAAGAAAGATCTTGCAAGAGATTATATATAGTGGATTTGATTCATTATTCAAGGGGTTGTAATTCTTACATACACATTAAGATTTCAAGTGCAAGAACACTCTCAAATTCTCTCTAGAATTTCGGCCAAAGGTTGGTTGATCGAGAGGTGTTCATAAGTGAAAATCCTAGCAACATAAGGTGTTTGTTGGAAGGCTTGGGGTATACAAGCTTGAGGTCTTCTCCTTTGAAGATTGTCATTCAAGAATCATTATCTTCTTCCATCTCCTAGCTCCTTGAAAGGTCGTTTCTTAAAACACCCTATGGTTGTGTTTTTGATAGCATGCATATTCAAATATGGATCCAGGTTTTGGTTTTCCATTTAAAATGGGTTTTATATCTTAAAAGTAACATGTTTTAAATTATTATTCTGCTGCGTTTTTCATTTTATATGGATAAAATGGCTTTGATAAACATGACAAAACCCCAACAATCTGAGCTTTTTACTAAAAGAAATGGGTTTGAAAGGAAAATGGTTTTTGTGGGTAATAGGTGTTTGTCTTTGGGGTTTTTGAAATGAAAAGGTTTTAGGCTCAAAAGGGTTGACTAGGGGAACTTTTTTGTGATGGGTGAAATGAAATAAAAATAAAGGTTTTGAAGAAAATATGGTTAAGTCTAAATGCCTCCATCATTTACTTACTTGGGTTTTAAGTTGGTAAGGACCGGGAATGCATCGTTTTGGCAAGTTATAGAGTTGTAAGGACCAAGCGGCTATTCACACAAGAAACGAAAATGAGCATTTAGTTTAAAGATGTATGAATGTGTGCTCGATAAAGGCTCAAGACCCACTTAATGTGGGAATGGGTTTATAATGTGAACAAGTATAATCAAATTTTAAAAAGATTTGTTATGCCTCTTTTTATAATTTTCTTATTTGGTTCTTTTTATCACGACGCTATCGGTTGTAAATTTATAAAAACATAACTTATTAGAACTTGTTATTCCCAAATTAAACCAAGACAAGTAAAAAATGAAAAATTTTGAAAAAGATTAGGGGTGATCAGCGGTTCCAATAGAGTTTTGTGTAAGGCTTGTTATTAGGACTTGCTAAATTCAAAGTGTTAGTTACCCCCCCCCCCCACATAAATTACACATTGTCCTCAGTCTGTCCAAAAATAAATTTTTCGGTTGATTCGAATGCGTAAAAGTGTGTTTAAAAACAAATTTTTGTGTTACTGGGCATATGGGCACGACCCATGTGGTCTGGGCATGGCCCCGTGGTCATATGCCCAATATCAAAACTTACAGAAGAGTCACCACAAGTCGTGCCTGGTGAACGCAACCCGTGTCAGAGAATAGGAATTGATCCGCATGTTTAATTCATGGGCATGGGGCGTGTTGGCTGAACACGGCCCCGTGCTAACAGTCTGCATTTCAGGTTTTTGGTTTCTGCGTCTAGTTTCCGGGCTTGTTTAGCACTAATTCTTAGTGCATCTAGCCTCCTGTACCTGTTTTATCAATTTCACACCATGCAAAGCACACTAAAATACCAAATCCTAATCTTACGACCGTTTATCATCCATCACTTCACAGAAATAAAAGTAAAAATGCAGAAAAATAAAAGTTGTTTGGAAGAGTAAATTGTTTAAACCACGGCATGCAGGCCGGAAAATAGTTCACAAGGGTAGAGAGATAAACTTGACGCTGTATTCTTCACCCGCCACCTCACCGCCATTATCATCGCTCAGTCCATGTCCTCGTCCTCGTCATCCCCCCATCAAGATACACCATGTGGCCTCGCATGTATGCAATGTCTCCTTGCATAGTAGTGATGGAACGTTCCATTACTCTAACTCGGGTGATGACGTTGTTAGCCAAGTTGTACGTGTTGTGAGAGGACAAAAGGTTTTCCTGCAAAAGATCAGTCAAACTTTGAAGTTTAGGAAAACCGCCTCCTTTAGAGGAGGAACCTGTTTCGTAACCATGGTATTGAGGAGGAGGACAGTTGGGATCATCAGCGAGGGCTAAAACTTCTTCCGGGCCCCATGTATTTCCTTGACCATTCCAGAATTGGATAGTTCTATCCCCCATATCTTGGATAAGTCCCACGGACCGACATAGGTCGATATCAAGCTTTTTGTACTTTGCACCATGAGTCAATAACTTTGGAATACGATTGACACAGTTCTTGAATAGCTTGTAGATCCATCCCCCAAAGAATATTGGCATGGGTGGATTAGCCAGTTGGTTCAGGTGCATGTTTTTGAGGAGAAAGAAGGTGACATCGAGCGGCTTACGGTTGTGGATGCAGTGGAGGCAGGTGAGGTCACGAAGGTTTACAACTCCTATGTTGTCACGCCATTGATTCAATGAGTTGCTCAAGACCCGGTGGATTCTAGTAGAGTGGGTCTCGCAACTGCGAGCTCTTGGTGATGCTTGGATTGTAAGGTCCATCTCCAATCTCGGCCCATGCAGTCAGTCTAATGTTCATTGGAACTTCACGGAAGCCATCCATGACATGTTCATCGGTTGAGTCATTTTCATTATATAGCCCGATGTTGACCCCAAACTGGGCCATGGAGATTGAGAAAAGCTGCCCGGCACATCTGAACTCAACTGCATCTGAATCGAACGGGTCGGCCTTAGCGTCGAACTTGAAAGTGCTATAAAACTCCATGTTAAACTCGTATATGGAGTGGAGTTTCTTCTTGAGAGCGACTTGGAGCGGACCCGTGACAAGCATGTCATATCTACCTCTATGTCCTACAGCATCTAGGGTGTTGTAACAAGTTTGTTTTGGTGCTTCTTCCCGCCTAGTTTAGAGAATGTCGCATCGGTTTTGGTACTCCCATTCAGATGTCTTGAACTTGAGAAACTTGTTTGCCATTGCTGTGTAGGAACGTCCACGATTAGCACGGGAACCTAAATTTGTTATCTATTGTCTGATTAGGCGGAAACTAATGACAAGTTAACCAAATAACAAGAATTGCTCATTTAAATGTTGTTTTCATTGATCTAAAGTTCAATACATTCGAGAACCGGATTCGACAGAGCTTCGCCGTCTCTGTGCCAAAATCTCTCCAACTATTACAAATGAAATCCCAAGGCACCTATATATAGGGTTACAAGTTCGCTGGTAAGGGACAGGCCATGGGTAAGTTCGCCCGAACTTGGCTTCACACAAACCTTCATGGGCGAACTTGACTAAAACTTATCTTAAATATGTCTCGATTCTAACAGTTTAAGCCCTATTCACTCAGACTCGATACATAATGACGTAGGCAACAGACATATGCACCAACAGACTCTCCTTTGGAGGTTGCCGCAGTCATTTTAACTTTTTTTTAAAAACTTCTGAGTCCTCTGATCTTTAGTTCTTGAATAAACTTTAATATCTTGATCTTTATATCCTCTTCCTCTTTCTTGAGCTTTGTCTAGATAAAACTTTTAATCAACATGCTCCCCTAGCTTTAAGCTTTAGTCTTAGACTCCCCTTTGCTTTAATCTTTTAGACTTCAAACTCCCTCTAGCTTTGAGTTTTCTGAAATCTTTGGACAGTGTTTTATCCAGCTCCCCCTCAAATTTTACTACCTGTCTAAATATATTCTGACATTCAAATAAATATTTCTGATTCACTGTTTTGAAATTTTGTACCATCAACATTTCAAACTTTAATCTTCACTTCAATCTTTTCAAAAACGTTAATTGTTTCAAGTTCAACTTAATGATCTTGAATACATTTTACATTTAAGACCTTCAACTTTCACATTTTTATCATTTGATATGTAAAAATCCACTTAGTTGATCAAGTCCAAGTTAATAACCTTGATTAACCAAATATATCAACCAAGTCCAAATTATTAACCTCAGTTTGAAAAACCGTTATGAACAATCTGATTTTAAAGTTTCAAATTAATGAATTTTTTATCATTTATCAGATTTTCTTACTAGACTTCGAAGATCCGTTCTCCAACATTGGTTCGTTGAAACTAATGTAGAAACAATTTTTTTTTGGTTTTTAGAAAGTTTATGCTAAAACACACTGAATTTTTTTTTATTTTTATCTTGAAAAGCAAGTAAAGTATTTACAGAATTTTTAACAAGTAAAGTAAACTATGTACAAACATATTTACAGACATATTTTTGTAAATTCGTGTCTAAGGATCATATCAGTTTTTTGAGACATATCACAGTACCGTTGACCTTTTGATGACTTTAAGTTTTAAACTCGTTTACCTAGATTGTCGATATGTTTGTCCTCTTAAACTTCATCACGTTTCTCAATTGTTCCAAGATATGTTAGGAAAGAATTATGAAACTTGACTTAACTATGGTTCCCACCTCTTGAATATAATCTCGAATCCAGATTCCCTAGCTTTCATCTTACAGGTGAGTATAGCGTAATTTATATCTGTATTTGGGTTATGCGAGGCCTTGAGAGCTCAGGTTAGTACTATCGTACAGACAAAGATATGAAGGCTCGTCTTTAAGGTTGTTCCACTTAAGGAATCTTTTAAGCATTACAAATGATTAGATCTTTCGATTCTTTTCAAGTTTTGCATGCTATTTGGGATTTTTAGCAAGCATTATAGAAGTTCTAGGCTATTGCTTCCTCAAAATCAGAAGAACTTGTATAATACCCCAGATATCAACTATCCATAAAGACCTCGTATCTTAGAATCAAGCAATATTTCAATTGAAATTTCAGAGTACTAAATCCATATATCCAAGATATGTTAATCCACAAGATTAAGCAGTTGTAAAATTTAGTTTATATCCCGGAAACAATCTACTGAATGTGTAAAGCCTATCGACACATCCACAGTAAGACTTGTTTATCACTTTTAAACTTTATAAATCTTTAGCATACTGTGATAGTCCACTGATCTACTATCATTTCCTTTTTGACAAAAAAAATTCTTTTTGTCTTTTTCAATGTTTTTGTACATTTTGAATTTTTCATGTTTTTGAATTTTCAACTTTTTCATATGTTTTTTATTTTCTAAAAATTTTCAAATTTTCTTACTCCCCCTAAAATCAAAAACATATTTTTGGATTTTAGGTTTTAAGAAATATCATTCTAAAAATTAACAAACCAATGAGGATCACGAGAACTCGTCATCCGATCCTTATACATCTTCTGCATTATCACATGCAGCAGAACAAACCATTACTCTTTGATAACATCAACTTGTAGAAACCACTTTGTAAGAATCACTTGTAGAAATCAAATTTTAAATGATTTTTCAATATAACCATCAGTGTCCTGTTTAATAGTGTAGATTTTCTCAAAAAATTTAAAATTTTTCTTTTTCAACCACTTGTGATTTCAAAAACGTCAAAGATTATGACTTTCTAGATAAGTTAAAATATCATGAAGCTCCATTATCCAAATTTGTCTTTGACAAAGCGGATCTTTTGGAACTCCTGCACAACAAAGCAACTATTTGAATAAGGAAACCCAAACCTTTTTGGTTATGGGTTTGACATGATAAGCATCATAACCATATTCTAACTCTTCATCATAATCAAAATCATCATCAACCATTTCATCTAATGTTAATTCTGAAAACATTTTATCCTTTTCTTTCTTTGTTTTGATTACTGACTCGGTTGATTTAAAATTTTCAGTATTGTCAGCAACAGACTTTGGTTTTTCTGATGATGAAAGCCTTTTCTTAGCAACTCATGATTGTAGCTTGCTTCTCGCTTTCTTGATATAGAATCTAGAATATTTGTTTTCAGTAAACCTTGAAGTTTCACCTTTTTCAAAAATTGAGTTTTCAAACCTTCAACTTGTTTTAGGTTTCACTGCATCTTTAGATTCATAGTTTCTATTTGATTTTGTGACAAGTTTTACAATCTCTGGTTGTTTTTGCTTTTCATCTTTTGACCCAGTTTTTCTTCATGGAAACACAGGCTTTAAATTCAGACACTTGCGAGCAATATGACCAACAGTATTGCATTTAAAGCAAGTTCTATTATCAGAACCATTTCCACTAGTTGGTTTCAATCCACTTGTGGAATTGGTCTTAGCCTTGTCCCGAAGTTCTTTTCTTTCTTGAAATCATCATTCGATTGCTTACCAATCACGCTTTCTTCTTGAACCGTGCTCGTTCCATACACAAACTTTATATTCTTACCTTTGTATTCCTGGAACGCTGGTTTCTCCTTCTTCTTCGGTTCTTCTTCTTCAACCTCCAAACCTAACCTGTCTCCTGTGCTCAGGAAAATCACCACCATTTCTATGGTAGTTGTTAAAATTCTTTTTCGATTTAGAGTAAAATTTCTTTTCATTCTTGTCAAGATCATCTGATGAAACTTCTACAAGTTTAAACAGTTTATCGATTTGATCTTCTTTCACGTGCCGAATCGGAAAGCTATCATCGAAATATAATCTATCAGAATCCTTAACCTTGTACATGACAACGTTAGAATCATCACTTAGATCACTTTCTGAAGCTGTATCGTCATTTTCGGACTGTGTATCAGAATTGTTTGAACCTGAGTTAGCGTTTTGAAAACTTTCGTTATCAGAATCATTTCCCAACACATTCTTTACCACATTATTTACCATCGCTTCATTGTCATCATTTGATTTCAAAAAGTCTACATCAATGTTCTCAGGCAATTTAATTTTCTTATCTGACAAAATAAGTAGATTAAATGCCTTTTCAATCTCATCATCTTTCTTGCATGAATAACTTGCAAGAAATGGTGGAGGAACACATCTGTACTGTTTATGCTTTGATTTCTCACCATTTTCCTCCGACTTAATCGTAGGCAAAATGTGATCAATGATATACGCGTTTGTGGTGTAGCTCTTTAGAAGTTGTCTTACCCGTTCAGTTTCAATTTTCATGCTGTGAAGCTCACGCTTTGTCTCAGCAATTGTGTTAATGTACATGCTAATTGCCTTTTGTTTCTCCATTACTGTAGCATTTAACATTTTTACATTAGCGTTAAGCTCACTATTAGCATGTTCAACATATTTGTATTTGCTTGATATTTTGTCATAAGCTTCTTTTATGGTTCTGTAATCATAACGAAAGTGTTCGTTGTGTACAGTCAATTCTCTTATGACTTTGACTTTATCAAGACATGGTTCACAAGGACTTGCGCATTTTATGCAAGGTTTTTCAACCTCCACAACTTTCACAACTTCCTTTTCAGACATACTTACCTTAGCCTTTACCTTTTCTGCCTCTGCTTTCAAAGCTTCTTGTTTCTACATTTCAAGGTAAGATAATTCTTCTTCCTTAGCTCTCTGCCTATAACCTTCCAGAGCCGCATTTTCTAGAGCAGCGCCAATATATGATGTATCAGATTCATCCACAACTCTGCTATCATAGCAACACCAGTCTTTTTCCCGATGTATCTGTTCCAGTCAAAACCATCTTCTTCATGATTGGCAATAAGAGCGTGTTCAGCTTTCTTTGTAGATTTCTCTTCAACTTTGACTTGAGTTCTTTTTGGATATGGCTTGTATTGAAGAGCTTTCTTGTAGTACTCATTGTTGCTACGAAAGGATTTTGGTTTCCGCTTGCTTCTTGATTGTTGCATTCACGTTTGAAGTGTCCTTTTTGTCGACACCTGAAGCATGTGACTTTAGTCTTATCAAATCCAAGCTTGTTGCTTGAGTTACCAATATCCCTTCCAGTGAGCGCCACAAATTTAGAAACTCTTCTGATAATAGATGCTAGACTCCATTTGATATCCATCAGTTCCAACTCTTCTTCGTCCACCTGATCATAATCTTCGGCGGTCATCTCTGGATTACCGATCTTTCCAGCAACGAGACTTTCATATGATTCGAGGACAGTAGCAAGTAATACTATGTGCTGTTTGGCCACCTTCTTAGGAAATACATTCTTCAAATCAACTGCTATATTGTACTGGAAAACATTTGAATCAAAACTGGCTTGGCTAGTCTGATTTTGGAATGAAGAACTTGAACTTGCACTTGTATATCCAGCATATGGAGAACTTTGATTTGGAGAAGAGTTTGTATTTGCACTAAATGTTGTTTGGATTTTCGGGCTTTGAATCGGAGTATAAGGATTACCTCCTTTATAATAAACACCGACATCTTGAAAAACATTATCATTCATTGATTTTGCAATCTTCATCAATTCCATTTCATGTCCTTCCAGTTTGTCTATGAAAGATGACAACTTGAAATGTCTCCAAGATGGACTATTCTTCAGAATCGTCAGATATGATGTCCATTCTCCTTCTGGAAGTGCATCAGCCAGCTTTTCGATTTGCTCTTCATTAGATCTTTTGATATCATGTCACCGCATTTGGACCATGAGATGACAGTATCTATCGATCATCTGCTTCATTGTTTCGCCTTTAATCATCGTGAAGATCTCGAATTCTTTCTTGACTAAAGCCTTTTTGCTTTTGATCATCTCATCACTTCCTTTGAATTTTTTACAAAGAGAATTACATAACTCTTGCGAAGTGTCATATTCTGGCAAAAGTATCAAGATATCTTCCTTCACTGATTGTTGTATCAAGCTGATCATTTTCTTCTCTGCAACATAGTTATCTTTGTCGGCATTTGAAAACTTATTCAGCGGAAGATCTTGATCACGCTCATCCTTTGGCCATTTGTAACTATCCTCAACTGCAACCCAGCTATTGAATTGATTCATTTGAATCCAATTCACAAACTTTTCTTTCCATCCTTCAAATTCATCCATGCTCATTAGCATTGGCGGTTTCGACGTAGTACCCGTTTCGTTGTCGATATTCATCTGGTTCGCCGCAAGAACATTAGCGTTTGATGAAGAAGCATTTGAGACACGAATACGTTGTGGAAATCTTCCATTTTGACAATCCGTAGACTTATCTGAAAATACGATAAAAAAACACTCGAAAATTTGATTAGAAACAGTCAAGTTCGGTCGAACTTGTGTGAAAACACTTTTTGATTTAAAATTTTCACAAGTTCGGTCGAACTTAGATGATTTAGTTTCCAAATTTTTATCAAACACTCAAGTTCGGTCGAACTTGATGTGGGATTTTGAGAAAAATCAACCTTCAAGCGGACTTGAGGATTTTTAGAAGAAACTGGTAAGTTCGCTCGAACTTAAACTTAAATTTCAAGAGAAAACTAAGTTCGGGCGAACTTAAGTTTGAATTTTCACTAGAATTAAATCAAGTTCGGTCGAACTTGATAGAACTTCAAGCAAAAATCAACAAGTTCGAGCGAACTTAAGCTCAAAATCTTGAAAAACGAATCAAGTTCGGTCGAACTTAGTGTTATGTTCGGCTGAACTTTGTTCCCCGAACATGGTTTTTGTATCTTTTTTATATCAAAATGTTTGAATTTGATGTCCAAACTCTTGGGGGTTTATCACACCTGTATTTTACATGACATATTCAATTTTGAGCAGATTTTGACCGTGAGTTCTTCGTTTTTTGTAAAAACATTAAGAAAAATAGAAGAATGGAGATGAAGTAGATAAATTCTTGTCTTGATTCCAGCAAATTTAGGTATCCAGGCTCTCATACCACTTGTAGGAACATCCACGATTAGCACGGGAACCTAAATTTGTTATCTATTGTCCGATTAGGCAGAAACTAATGACAAGTTAACCAAATAACAAGAATTACTCATTTAAATGTTGTTTTCATTGATCTAAAGTTCAATACATTCGAGAACCGGATTCGACAGAGCTTCGCCGTCTCTGTGCGAAAATCTCTCCAACTATTACAAATGAAATCCCAAGGCACCTATATATAGTGTTACAAGTTCGCTGGTGTGGGACATGCCATGGGTAAGTTCGCCCGAACTTGACCTAGTCAAGTTCGACCGAACTTGGCTTCACACAAACCTTCATGGGCGAACTTGACTAAAACTTATCTTAAATATGCCTCGATTCTAACAGTTTAAGCCCTATTCACTCAGACTCAATACATAATGACGTAGGCAACAGACATATGCACCAACATGCTGCATAAAAGACCAATGTACAATTAGTTCATTACGGTTTTTATTTTCTGAAAAAACTTGAAAACAGACAGTTGAACACGACCCCGTGGTTACTGACCACGGCCTCGTGTTGACTGAAGAAACTGACCTCGCCCTATGGTGACTGACCACGGCCCCGTGCTCAGGCCACTGTTACAACAAAAATTCATTTATCGTCCCGATTCTGAAAAGTTGAAAATTTTTAGTTGAGTCGGTGCGGTTTTCCCCGAAAATGAAACCCTAAGTCCTGTTTTTTCAAAAACACTTCGTTTACCCTATCAATTTTAACTTTTTCGGTTCAAAAACAAGGGTTTGTGACTTGTACTTGAAATCGGGTGTTTTATGGTTGATTGTGGTTGATTTACACTTCATAACCTACATGTATGCTTCTAATACTAGATCTAAACAGAAATTAGTGGATTAATAGTGTTCTAGTTCAAGAACGCTTGATTTTTCCCCAAATTTCTTGATGCTATAGTACATGCAAATCGTTAATCTAACTAGAAAAAATGTAAAGATCATTCCTTGCGGATGTTAAATGATAAGAAGAAGTGAAATGGGCAGAAAATCACCGGAGAACCAGAGAGTTTTCGGGGAAACAGGTCGTGCGCTATGAAGAACAATTTAAAGAAAAGGGGTTTATACCCGTCTGTAAACCGAACACGGCCCCGTGGCCACTGGCCACAGCCCCGTGGTCAGGCCTAAAAATATATTATTTATTGTTATATATATATATTATATATATATATATGCGAACGACGTTTTCCCGAAAAGTATTCTCCAAACTTTCTTACCTGTTTTTGAAGTCCTTCCGCTGTTTTTACCACCTACAAGACATGACGTTATATACACAAATCATACCTCGCTTGTATGAAGAGAAATTTCTTCCTCCTCATCCTCAATGAAGCCTGATAAATTTTAAGCCTTTGCCCGTTGACTTTAAATGGAATACCATTTTGAGTTCTAATCTCAACTGCACCGTGTGGGAAGATATGGGTGATGGAAAAAGGTCTTGACCACCTAGATTTTAGTTTTTCGAGAAATAATCGAAGTCGTGAATTAAACAACAGCACTTGGTCCCTTTCTCGAAATTCACAAGGTTTAATGTGTTTGTTATGTAAGTTCTTTATTCGCTCCTTATAAATTTCAGAGTTAGAGTATGCTTGAATTCTCAATTTGTCTAATTCGTTCAATTGATAAAATCAATTTTTACCGGCTGTTCCTTGATCTAGGTTTACGTTTTTTAATGCCCAGTAGGCTTTATGTGCTCTTTCTACTAGCAAGTGGCAACTTTTTCCATAGACTAGCTTATATGGAGTGGCTCCTATTGTTGTTTTAAACGCGGTTCGAAAGGCCCATAAAGCATCGTCTAATTTTTCAGCCCATTCTTTTCTATTTAACCCTACGGTTTTTTCAAGTATTCTTTTTAAACCTCTATTGGTTACTTCGGCTTGTCCGTTTGTTTGAGGATGATAAGCGGTCGAAATTCGGTGATGGACCCCATATCGTGTTAAAATTTCTTCGAGTTGTTGATTACAAAAATGGGTGCCTCTATCACTTATTAAAGCTTTTGGGGTGCCGAAACGGGCGAATAATCGTTTCAAGAATCTTACCACAACCCTTCCATCGTTTGTTGGAAGAGCTTCGGCTTCGGCCCATTTGGACAAGTATATATTTGTTTCCTTTTGATGGTGGGAAAGGACCCATGAATTCTAACCCCCATACATCAAAAACTTCACAAACAAGAATACATTTTGTGGCATTTTATTTTTGGAAGAAATATTACCTGATCGTTGGCATGCATCACATGTCTTGATAAGATTTTGCTCATCTTTTAAATGGTTGGCCAATAGAATCCTGAATCAAATACCTTTCGAGCAATACTAGTTGCTCCGTGATGTCGTCCGTATGGTCCTTCGTGACAATGGCGGAGGATTTTTCTTGCTTCATCACCACATACGCATCACCGGATATGTTAGTCAGCACAAATTTTGAAAAGATAAGGATCTTCCCAAAAATAGTGTTTTACATCGGCAAAGAATTTCGTGCTTTGATGATGCGACCATCCTTTTATAACTATCCCGCTGGCCAGGTAGTTGGCGTAGTCGGCGTACCATGGTTCTTCTCGATATTCTACCATTTCCAAGGATTCTGTTGGGAATATCATTGATGAGCTCGTCTCTAGTTCCCTCCAAAGCTGGATCTTCCAAGCGAGATAAGTGATCTGCTACGGTGTTCTCAGCTCCTCTTTTGTCTTTTATTTCGATGTTGAATTCTTGGAGGAGTTGAATCCACCGGATTAAACGTGGTTTGGCATCCTGTTTTTTAAATAAATAACGAATAGCTGCATGGTCTGTATAAACTGTCGTTTTAGAAAGAACTAGGTAAGAACAAAATTTATCAAAAGCAAATACTACAGCTAGTAACTCTTTTTCTGTTGTGGTGTAGTTTTCTTGTGCGTCATTAAGAGTTTTACTAGCATAGTGTATTGGATGAAAATGCCTTTCTTTTCGTTGTCCCAAAACTGCCCCAATTGCAAAGTCGCTAGCATCACACATGATTTCAAAAGGTAATTTCCAATCGGGTGCTATCATAATTGGGGCATTGACTAGCATTTCTTTTAGTGTTAAAAATGCATGGTTGCAATCCTTGTCAAATATGAATGGTGCATCCTTTTCAAGTAATTTAGTTAGAGGCCTTGAGATTTTTGAAAAGTCTTTGATAAATCGTCTATAAAATCCGGCATCTCCTAAGAAACTTCTTATGGCTCTAACGGAGGATGGGGGTGGTAATCGAGAGATAGTATCAATTTTTGCTCGATCTACCTCCATTCCTTCGCTTGAGATTTTGTGACCGAGTACTATTCCCTCCGTACCCATGAAATGGCATTTTTCCCAATTAAGGGAGAGGTTAGTTTCCTCACATCAGGATAGCATTCGTTCAAGGTTATCGAGGCATTGGTTATATGAATCTCCAAAATGGAAAAGTCATCCTTGAAGAATTCCATGGTTTTTTCTATCATATCATGGAAAATTGCCACCATGCAACGTTGGAATGTTGCGGGGGCATTACATAGACCAAAAGGCATGCGTCGATAAGCAAAAGTTCCATAGGGGCATGTGAAGGTTGTTTTTTCTTGGTCTTCCGGGGCTATTGGTATTTGAAAATAACCTGAAAAACCATCTAAAAAACAACAAAATTTGTGACCAGACAGCCTTTCCAACATTTGATCAATAAAAGGAAAAGGGAAGTGATCTTTCCTTGTTGCCTCATTTAATCTACGATAGTCTATGCAAACTCTCCATCCAGTGACGGTTCTAGTGGGTATCAATTCGTTTTTTTTTCATTGGTTACCACCGTCATTCCTCCTTTTTGGGAACTACTTGAACGGGACTTACCCATGGGCTATCAGAAATTGGGTAGATGAGCCCAACATCAAGTAGTTTGATGACTTCATTTTTAACCACTTCTTGAACATTTGGATTAACTCTACGTTGTGGTTGTATTACGATTTGTAGTCATCTTCCATTAAAATTTTGTGTGTGCACATGGAAGGATTTATTCCTTTTATATCTACAAGCTTCCATGCAATTGCGTTTTTATGTTTCTTTAAAAGTGAAATTAATTTATCTTTTTCTAAACTAGTTAATTTTGAGGAAATTATTATGGGTAATGTACCATGCTTGTCTAGAAAAGCGTAGTCCAAACCTTGTGGGAGATTATTGAGCTCGAGTGGTGGGTCTTTAGGAGACTCCTTATTTGGTTGATCTTGGTCGAGGACCAGAAAAGTTTGTTCAATGGTGTCTTCTTCTTGGACAAGTTGATTGAACTCTTCTTCTACATCGGGTGGCTCATCTTCATCTTCAATTAGGGGGTCGTCGTTGCCAAGCGGGTATTTTATGGCTTGGTCAAGATTGACATACCTTTTGTCGTCCCCTAATTGAATTGCTAAATTATTTTGTTTCCGGATGATCAACGCTTGATGGGTTTTTACGAAAGGCCGACCTAATATAAGCGGAGCATCATCGATGATGATGAAGTCGGTGGTGACTACCGCTTGGTTTGTTTGAATTAACACATCCTCAACTACTCCCGTTGTTTTTATCATCTTTCTATTAGATAGAAAAATAGGAATTTGAAGTGGAGAAAAATCACTAGTATTTAATTTTTCAAAAATGTAGTTAGGCATTATGTTAACACAAAGATCCTTGTCGATGGTGATATTGCTAATAAAGTTGTTTTGAAAAAAACATGGAACCGACGTTATGTTATCTTCAATTTGTTCATCTCTTATTAGCGTAGCTTGATCATTTGTTAATTTAATGCTAACTATTTCATCAATTTTAGCGCTAGTGTTTAACTCTTTTAAAAACTTAGCATGAGTGGATACCAAGCAATGGTTCTCGAAAGAAGGTGGTATAATGTTAATTTCTTGAAAATTTTCTTTTCTTTCGAAATTTTGATTGTTGACTTACTTGACTCATTGCTTGACTCAGGCATAGGTTTTTCACTTACTTGTTCTTCCATTTTCACTTCTTCGATTATTACTTCTTTGGTACAAAAAGCCTCTTCCCTTGCTCTAGATTCTTTTAGTAACCGCTCAAGGGTTTTAAGATGTTCTATTATTCGTTCGGCTTCGGGAAGGATAGTTGGTGGTGTGTCAAACTGAGTGGGATGAATGTTCCAATCAACGCTTGATCTTGGAGGCTGAAAACAAGGTTCCTCACAAAAATACGAGGTTGATGGTTGGAATAAGTCACAATATTGTACCGAGTGGGGATTACCGCAAATGATACAATATTCTTCCTCATAATAATCATCCTCTAAGTAGTAGTGAGTGTAATCTCCTGAATATTGTTCTATAAGGAAATATCCAGCAGATTATAGGGTCTCGGGACCAGAAAATAAAAAGTTAAAAACAGAAACAAAAGCTTACCACGGCCCCGTGTTCAGCTAGCACGGCCCGTGGTCAGACTCTATATCTGGGCGTTTAAAAAATTTGTTTTAGTAATCTGCAGCAAGGAGGCGTGTCCAATGGGCATGGCCCGTGTTCAGCTTATTGTAAAAATTAAAATTATCTAAAAATAAGAAAAGAAGAGCACAGTTTTGAAAAATGTTTTGAAAAATCAGTAGGCCGTTGATTTTAAGCTTTCTTAAAATACTTATGTCCCCGGCAACGGCACCAAGAACTTGGTGTGTGCTAAGCGTACTATATTTTTATTGTTATTTTTAGTCCATTTTACGCATAGTCAAGTTTTAAATTTATAAACACGATATTCTACTAACACTAAACACACACTTGGGCAAATGTACCCATCGTGAGTGTAGTATAGCGTTGGTAAGATACTGAGATCGTCCAAGGACACAAGAGCTTTTAATACCAGTTTATCGTCAATGTCTAATCAATCTAAATTTTTTATAAAAGTTTTTAAAACATAAAGATAAATAAAAAGATAAATAAATAAAATGAATACAAATAGACAAGATAGAATCACTTGGATCCAACTTCTCTTTTATGTATCCTTTGATAGTTTTCGCACTTTCGGACTTTTTAAGAGATTATCTTAGTTATAGTAGTAGGCCACTCTTTTGAAGGTGACGTTACCCTCTACCCAGTGGTTTGAGTCAGCAGGGATATGATCCCAAAAGGTCGGAATATTGGAAGATAATTAAGCACGTTATTAATGCAAAAAGTGGTAGGCGCCTCTTTTGAAGGTGACGTTACCCTCGGCTAAGTGGTTTGAGTCAGCAGGGATACAATCCCAAGTAGCCGGTTTAAAATATTAATAGTATTTTACATATGAGGGGTTCAAGCCATTCGCGCCCCCGCCATCCAATACCCGTTGAGCATTGAAGGAGGCCCTAATAGGCTTGAACCAAGTCCTCGCAGGATCTATACACTGAAAGAGACAAGAACTTTACCAAACCAGCCTTCTAACCCCCCTTCCAAGTAGTTAACGCGCTTTATATAGACCGTAAAGACACGAATGATCAAATCAATGACATCATAAGAAATGGTTATGAAAATTCACTTTCAACATAAGAAACTACTTATTAAGTTCATCAATACAAACCCAAATAAAAAGTTTCGAAAGATTAAAAACTAAAAAGTAATACATAAAAGATTAGTCTTCACCAAGTGATGTAAGGAATTTAGCCAAGCATGGCCTTTATTTGACAAGAACCCTTACAATCTATCTTGGATCCCGAGACTACTACACACTCTAAAGATGGAAGATGGATTATGGTGGTGGGTGTTGGTGTTGTAGTGGTGGTGGAGTGGTGGCAAAGTGAGAGAGAAGTGGTTTGCCAAGGGATGCTTTTATGGGTAACCAAGCACCCCTATTTATAACCTGAACAGAAGCCCGACCACGGCACACGGCCTGTGGCCAACATCCTTCTCTTTCTTCATTAATTGCATTTGTCAGCAGAGGGCCCCACACGACCCATGGCCTCTGGGCACGGCCCCATGGTCAACTGTTCGATGTACTATCCAGATTCTTCAAATCTTATAGTTGACCACGGCCCGTGTTACACTGGACACGGCCCGTGGTGGGCGTGGAAGCTTCTGAATGTTTTGTCTTGTAGTGCAAGGCTTGACCATGCCCCGTGCTCGGTGGATACGGCCCCTGCTCGTCTTCCGTGATCTGGTTTTTGTCTTTTGGGGTGTTGCTGAGGGATCGGGCATGGCTTGTTATTCCTTCTTTCTGTATTTATGTTGGTTTTAGCTGCTTATTTTCTTCTTTTGTTTGTTTGAGCTCTTTTTATCCTGAAAATACAAAAGGAACAAAGAAACGTGTTTTTTCGAACTTTAGTATTACAAAAGGGTTAGTTTTTATACCTCATTTGATGTAATTTATATGTTGCATTTCGTGTATATCAAGCAGCACTTGCAATCATTACTTGAATCCGACAAAACCTTATCATCGTTGGACACATAGCTTAACTTAGATCGAGTTAAAGTAGCTACACGTGAGTGAAGAAGTTACTACGTGACAATAGGTAATAATAAGTATATGTGATTGTCAAACATCATTCACAATAGATCCCTTGTGTATTTGTCAGTGTTATTTATTTTATAAGTAATGGTTATGAGGGGTTTTGAATGATTGTCAGTAAAGAAATAGAAAAATATTTTTGTTCATCTGTAAATCATGAGAAAAACTCTTCACTCCTATATTTTTTTTATATTTTTGAAAGTGATTGTGAATGAGAGAGAGAAAAAGATAGTAATAAAGGTACAAGAATATTATTTAATAAAAATGATAGTAAATAATAGTGATTATTAGTGTAGTTGGGGTAGTAGTTACCCGCGTGTTGTGTAGGGACACACGGTTGGAATTTAGGACGTATAACACACTATGACAACCGATAAATAAATTTGTAAAATTAAATAAAATGATATCTAAATTTATTATGTTATTCGCATCGTAACTCGACTCTAAACATTCATATGATAAGAAAATGGTAAAACAATATAGTAAATAACGAGGTTAAAAGGTAAACGAAAAAGAAAACGATAAAAACTCCGTCGTTTTAGTGCAATCGTTATAGCAAAAAGAAAAAAAAAGTTAAAAAATGCGTTCAACAGAGTAGCGGCGCATTCGTTAAAAAAGGTAAACGAAAACGAAAAACGATAGAAACTCGGTCAGTTTCATTGCACTCATTATAGCAAAAGAAAGGAAAAGATGTTCAAAATAGTATCAACGCGTTCGTTGAAATTTTTTTTCATTGCTCTTTATAGCAAAGAAAAGAAATTTAAATTGTCTAAAACGGTATTAAAGTGTTTGTTAAAAAAACTATTTTAGAATAGAAAAGTAATTTGTTTAAAGCATAAGAAAAGAAATATAATGACTAAAATATATGGGTTGCAAATGAAAGTTTAATCTAAATGACGAAATAAACTAAAGGACAAAAAGTCATTGTTAGTCTTCTCTTAATTTATATTTATATAGAGATAATTATAGAAATAAGAATAAGAGATGAAATGTAAATGCTCTAATAAATTTAATAAACTTTAGTTTAATATATAAAGTTAACTATAGGAATATAATTAAAGTAATGATCTTTTGGCCTTGTCGTAAAGGGGTAGTAGGATGTTTTCCTTCTCCTGAAGGTCCTAGGTTCAAGTTCAAGTAAGGGGATTTCAATACTAATTTGATGATACTAACATATTAACTACTAACCCGGTTAGCGATATCCTAACCGTACACCACCCTTTATTGTGAGAACCCGAGAACCAGTGTGAACACAAACAGTAATACCTAAAAAATTCAAAAAAAAAACAAACTTTTTTTTTGTTTTTTTTTAAATATTTTTTTTGGAAAAGTCGCTATATTTAATAAACTATAAAAAAATTCCAAAAAAAAAAAAAAATTTGGGTACCAACTATCCATGCACATGTGCATTTTTGTACATTACAAACATTAGACAATTATACTTTCATCTACACTACCATGTGTAACAAACTACTTTTTACATTACCAATATTAGCAATGCACATGTGCATCTATATATATCAACATGAAATAAGGTGTTTTGGTACACTAATTTGAATACATTCTCTCTTTCATCTATCATACCATCCATAATACACTACCATGCACATGTGCATTTTCATCATTTCTTTGACAAATTCCGTAATACATTACAAACATTATACAATTGTATTTTCATTTACACTACCATGTGTAATACACTACTTTTTACGTTACCAATATAAGAAATCCACATGTGCATCTATATGTATCAACATGAAATAAGGTGTTTTTGGTACACTACTTTGAATACACTTTCTCTTTCATCTATCATACCATCCATAATACACTTCCATTCCTACCATCCATAATACAATACCATTACCTCCTACCATTTATAATACAATACCAATACCAATATTTTCACTTTATTACATGTATATCAACACCGTTTATACCATCCAATCAACATATTACATCATAAAGTGACAACTATAATGAACCCATCAACCACTAGATATAACTAACCAAAAAACATATATATAAGCCTACTTTATCATTCAAAATCACAAACTTTTTGTATCAAAACACGGTATATAAGTGTTATATATAATGATGCACATGTGCATTTAATGTAAAATTGAGTGTATTATGGATGACATTGTAAATTAAAGTGCAATTATCTACTAGTGATAACGTATTACTGAATTTGTCGAAGTTATGATACATATGCACATGTGTATGGATAACTATTACTCGAATTTTTTTTGGTAACGAAACATAACGATTTTTATTAAAAAATATTAAAAAATAAAAAAAAATGAGTGCTTTTTTGAGTTTTTAGATTTTATTTTGCGATAAAGGTGGTTCTCGTGGTTCTCACAATAAAGGTGGTTCTCGCATGAACCTTACCCTCTATATATATATATATATATATATATATATACATAATGTAAGTATATGAAGAAAACTTAGGAAACTCTAAGCTCCCGACTTATTTTTTTTGGAAAAAAAAAATCACACATGTAATAAACATGGTTTTAAATGTTTTGAGGAAAAAAATAAAAAAATAGCGCCGACTGAATATTTCTTTAAAAAATAAACAACTTTTCAGCAACGCTTGTAAAATATGTTACACATGAATGTAACATATGTTATACGAAAATTTGTTTATTTAAAAAAAATCTAGTCAGAGTTTTTTTTTATTTGCTCAAAACTCTTAAAAACATGTATATTACATGTGTGATTTTTTTCAAAATAAAAAAAATGTCGGGAGGTTAGAGTTTCTCAAGTTTTCTCACCACAAGTGGGTTTTCTATATATCCTTTCCCTATATAATGTAAGTATATAGGAGAAGGATCCGATAGGAACCACCTTTTATTGCGGAAACCGCGAGAACCACCAAAAAATAACTAAAAAATCTAAAAACCACCCCAAAATTTTTTTTAATATATTTTTTTGAAAAATTTGCTATATTCCGTCAACAATAAAAAAATTAACTAACAGTTATCCATGCACATGTGAATTTTATCATTTCTTTGACAAATTCCGTAATACGTTACAAACATTGGACATTTGTACTTTGATTTACACTACGATGTGCAATACACTACTTTTTACGTTTCCAATATTAGAAATGCAGATGTGCATCTATATGTATCAACATGAAATAAGGTGTTTTGCTACACTACTTTGAATACACTTTCTTTTTCATGTATCATTCCATCGATAATACACTACCATGCACATGTGCATATGTATCATTTCTTCGACAAATTTCGTTATACGTTACAAATATTAGACAGTTGTACATTCATTTACACTACCATGTGTAATACACTACGTTTTACATTACGAATATTAGAGATGCACATGTGCATTTATATGTATCAACATGAAATAAGGTGTTTTGGTACACTACTTTGAATAAACTTTCTCTATCATCTATCATACCATCCATAATACACTTCCATTACCTCCTACCAGCCATAATACAATACCATTACTTTTCACCGGCCATAATACAATACCATTACCTTCTACCATCTATAATACAATACCAATACCAATATTTTCACTTTATTACATGTATGTCAATACCATTTATATCATCCAATCAACATATTACATCATAAAGTGACAACTATAACTAAACCATCAATCACTAGATATAACTAACTAAAAAACATGTATATGGGCATACTTCATCATTCAAAATCACAAACTTTTTGTACAAAACACGTTATATAATAGTTATACATAATGATGCACACATGCATTTTGAATATTGGTAATGTAAAAAGTAGTGTATTACGGATGATATTGTAAATTAAAGTGCAATTGTCTACTACTGATAATGTATTACCGAATTTGTCGAAGTTATGATACATATACACATGTGCATGGATAACTGTTACTCAAAGATAAAAAAAGTTTTTTTTGGAAACGAAATATAGCGATTTTTTAAAAAATATTCAAAAAAAAATTTTGAGTGCCTTTTTGATTTTTTTTAGATTTTCTTTTACAATAAAGGTGGTTCCTGCGGTTCTTGCAATAAAGGTGATTCTCACATGAAACTTACCCTATGTATATATATATATATATATATATATATATAATTAAAGTAGTTTAATACAATAGTAATAAAATTATATACCAACCGAAGAAGTTTCCATATCTCAAATCAGCGAAGGTAGCACTTGATGAATCCCGAAGGAATGTAGGAAACTTCACAACCAAGAGTGATACTATTGTCTGATTCATCGATTTTTGAGATGTCGTGTTTAATGCATGTATTTAGAACCTAACATAAAGCGATGATGTAACCATAAACATTCATATATAGAATTATTCTTGGGACAATAATGTTCATAAATCCAATGTACTAAAGACAGAATATAATGTTTATCAAAATTCAAAGTTTATATTTAAATATACTATACAGTGCGATATGATAGTAAACACTGACACTGGTAATCATGTAAACGTTAATTTTTTAGAGTTAAAAAAACTATAACAATACCATACTTAAATTAAACAAAATACAATGTTTATTTTTTGTTGTATAAACTTTTTTTTAATTACTAATGTATGAAAAAATTATGATCATTTAAAACATTGTATTATGTTTTAAAATTTTTTTAAATGTGTAAAATTATCTTCTTGGCCAGTTTATGTAGATTACAACTAGGTTATCACTCGGGAATACTTCCTGGGTTGGAGAAGATTATTTAGATAAATACTAGGTGTATAAATAAAATAAAAAACAAACAAAATGCCATGCTACATAAATAAATTAGTCACAAAGTGGAAATATAATTTAAAGATAGTTGAGCCCCTTTGAAGATCATATCCTTCAAGTTGCCAAAACTCTTCCTTTAGTAAATCGAGTCCATTCTACAAAATGAACCAACCTAATTATAAGGGTTTAAATACATAAAATCAACTTTGTTTTCGATACTATGCGGTACCAATGGCGGACCCATAATTTTATATTTCATTGAGGATCAATCATGGGGCTTAACTTAGAATAATCAAACAATAATAAAAAAAATACATGTTGAACTTTTTAAAAGAAATAAAAAATTACAAATACAGGACCTTGATCTTTGCTTAATACCAAAGATCATCTTTCAACATTCACGTATGTTTGTTGAATAACTTAAGTATGACATAAGAGTGTCATTCACAATGTACACATTATAGACCAACCTGCTCCCATGTGGCAACTGTTTTACATAGATTATAGTTGAAAGATAAGCCTTCCACGTTAGTTTTGGGGACTTTCTATTAAAAATCAGCGAATGAAGATACAAGTAGAATACAAACATCAATGAATCTACAAAAAATGTTATAAATTACAATAAATAGAAACAAAATAATCATATATAAAATTTACAAACTGTAATAATTATGTGTATTATTAACGAAAATTAAAACCCAGCCAGACTATATATCCACAAAGCATCAATGAATTAAAATTCTAGGTGAATCAAAACAATGACGCAACTCTCCGGTCCAAAATAAATCAGCAAGTCTGAATTCTGAAACAATATTCACATAAAACCCAGGTTTAAAATTAAACAACCATATAAAATTAAACAATTTTTCCTTCGCTGTAACTATCAAACATTGAATATGCTAACTCCCTGGAAAGTATATATACATTCATCCAACATGTGCCCTACTCGTTTAAACTCTTCGTACGCATGACACGTAATATTCTAGTTGTATAACTAAATATTTATGGGCGATAGCATGCATATCTCATATTTGTAAAATCTGTAATCAACCTTTTTTTAAGTCAATACTACCCCTCGAGTAACTTACATGAACCGTTTTGGTCCCTTCACGTTGCAAATGCATCGACCGCCATTAATGGCGATAGAATGCTGATGATAAAAGAATAATGAACTCCAATAAGTCGTTACCATCAACTCCAAATATCGATCTCCCTCGTAAGAATGATGATGGCTACCACAATTATTGTATCAAACTAGGTTTTCGAATATGAATACCTCCTCAATAGCTTGCTGAAAAAGGTATAAGTCAGATCTAAATAACCCTCAGCTTCATCTTTATCAAGAGTTAAAAAGCATAAGAAGGTACGTATATAAATTTGTCCCCTTGTAGAAATTTTAAAAGAGCAAGAAACGTACCACTTTCGGCTAAGGTAGAAAAAATGGTCGTGTTTCATCAGATTATACATGACTACCTAGCCTGAAATGAAGTAAAATGCAAAAAGGTGTCTTTGTACTTAACATTCATTATATATATAAAAAAAGCAAGACCATGGACAAAATGCAATGCGTATTTACCTCCTCGTTAGCACTTGCTACCATATTTATGAAAGTCGAGTGTTAACCTGTTAATGTTCATAGACAAACACGAAGCCCTATGAGGTTTTTTTGACTTATTCAAGCTCGGATACTCCATTTTCTTCTTCCATAACTTCTAAAAGAGAAGAAAAGAACTGGACATAGAAATTGAGAAATGCGTTAACATTTCTTGAACATTAAGGATGAGCATAATTACATGAACTTTTATAGCTATACCTGATGCTTTGAAAGCAGACCAAAATTCATGATTTTACTTGTATAGCCATACATGTTGCATAAAACTGATAGTCAAGCTACAAATTCATGATTTTACCCTGTTTAATCCTGAAATTGCATAATCTTGATTTCATAACATATCTGAAGTTCATGATTTTACCTTGTTTTATCCTGAAATTCAGAACATGCTTTTACCTTGTATAATCTTGATTTCAGAACATGATTTTACCTTGTTTACCTTGTTTAAGCAATTGAAGTTAGGGTTATGAGATATAAAAACCAGGTTGAAACATAAATATTGATTTTAAAATATATGATAAAAAACACATGAAAAGTTTTCATTTTTTTTATTTTGATGTAGATCAACTAAATACATATGAAAAATACCCTAATAACTGAATAAGGAAAATATATTGGGTAATAACGGATGACGATAAAAAAACAAATCTGATTAAGAAGTACTGATAGAAGATTGAATAGGGTTTTGGAAGATGACGGCAGGAAATGGAAGAAAGATATGTGAAACGAAAGAAGGATTTAGTTTTTTAGAACACTTATATACCCGGGTCAATAAAATGAATACGAAGCACGTGCCTCACCCATATAACAATAACTTTGACCCATCCATTTTCCCGCCCAAACCTAGCTGAGATTACACCACACCACAACGCGACATGTGCCCCCAATTATTTTCATTCATTATATATAATAGATATAGTATAGATATACATGGGTTGTTTCGGTACACAAAAGCCTTAACCGAAAAAGTGTAGAAAGTAATGAGAAAGCAACTCTGGCGCATTAGATATTTGTGGGAAGGTCAGTTGAGTCAATTTACTATTTTCGGTCATTCAATCTATTTTCCCTCGTAATATTTAAATGTCCATAACTTTTTATATGATATTATTTTCTATGCGAATTATACCATAAGATGAAACATTTTTGTTCTCTTTAATATGAGTACCTTGTTGATATACTTTTTTTTATAAGTGTGTTGTTGATATATAACAACACACTTATAAAAAAAAGTATATCAACAAGGTACTCATATTAAGAGAACAAAAATGTTTCATCTTATGGTATAATTCGCATAGAAAATAATATCATATAAAAAGTTATGGACATTTAAATATTACGAGGGAAAATAGATTGAATGAAAGAAAATAGTAAATTGACTCAACTGACACGGTTATATGTGCAGTTATCTAGACCGGGACACATACAAGCATCATGTTAATGTAAACACAGTTATATGTGTAGTTATATACACCCGGGCACAAATCAGCATAGTGTTAATATATAACAACATAGTTATACGAACAATGTGATTATACTTTTTCTAAAAAAAATACAAAGCATATCAATATGGTACTTATATTAAAGAGAAAAGTATGCTCAATTTTATGACATAATTTTTTAGTAATATATTATAAAAAAGTTATGGACGTTTAAAAATGGAGAGGACCTTTAGAATAAGTCAACAGTAGCTGGCTACACCAATTTTACCCATCCACCCATTTCTATTTCTTTATTAAATTTGAAGTAGAGTAAAGTACAATATGTGACCCTATGGTTTACTCGAAATCATTGGTTGAGCCCCTAACTTTTTTTTCATACCATCAAAGTCCCTCGTGATTGTGTTTTCTTACCAATAAGGTCCCTGCTAAAAGAATTTGTTTGTGCATTGATACTAAAATGGTAAAATGTCTAAAATGCCCTTAGGGATTAAATGTGTAAATTGTAATCTTCTTCTTCCTTATATCATTGCATCCATTTCATACTTTCCCTAAATCGAACATTCCTATATCATTTCATAATTAAGATCACCAACCGAATAGCCTTTAACAATCTTGTTTTACCCCTTTTAGATTGTCTTTAATTTGGGGATTCTCTATCATCTTCACAACTGGACTTTCATGCAACTTTTAATTGACAGGAATTCAACCAGTTTTTCACGGATAAAATCTTTATGTTGAAATTAGTCCTCAAAATGTTGAATAGATTCAGGTGTGAGCATTGCAGAACAATCGAGTGGCACTCCCTATGTGCCCTGTCCAGCCACACCATGTAAACAACCCTGACTCGAGCTCTTCCGACAAAGCTTTTGCCTATGTGAGAACCCTAAAAGTCTACCAAGTTGTACACCTATAGAAAGAGGTTGATGAATTGAATGGCGACTAAACGCTACTGTCAGGTACAATCCTTTACTTTCTAACCTACGAGTGAAAGAGTTTGTGGAAGAAACTGTTCTAATTGCTGCTGCAAACACAAGGGTTTTGCCGAATTGGGCTGCAATGAAAACGTCTATGGCTGTTAATCACATGGAAAAAGTGCAATTTATGGTCGAAATTAAAGAAGCGTTATCTGAAATCCCCATTTATGTTTCTATCCCTACCGACCATTCTGGGTTTGGTTTGAACCAACAAACGCCTCACGAGGATATGAACAAGA
The DNA here is from genome assembly GCA_947069175.1 of Scalesia atractyloides. NCBI lineage: Eukaryota > Viridiplantae > Streptophyta > Magnoliopsida > Asterales > Asteraceae > Scalesia > Scalesia atractyloides. The sequence goes on along the minus strand of CAMTDV010000016.1, from coordinate 65,608,213 downwards.
ACGAAGCTAAACACTACCATCGTCGAATACATTTGGTAGAAACATAAGGTTGAGTCATTGGTTGAGTGAATGAGGTCTCAAAGAATCCGTAGGTGGATTAAAGAATTCATCAATGGAAATATGTTGGTAAAGTTTAAATGTTGAAACTTTATATTGAAGTTTTAGTTGAAAATCTTGTTTTAGATTAATCACTAACCCATGTGTTAAAGTTTACATCATCGCTGAAGGTGGTGGTGCAGAGGTAAAAAGGTGGTGAGTGATGGTGGTAGGGTTTGGGCAGAAGTAGAGGTGGAGTAGATGGTGGCGTTTCTACATCGACTCAAATCAAAACCGAGCACACGGAACTTCGTTACATTCTTCAGAACAAACATTACAACAATAAACAGTTTGCATAGTCCTCTTAGATGGTGGTGGAGATGTAGAGGAGGTTGTGGGTTTTGGAGGTGAGGTTTAGGCTATAGATTGGGTGAAAATTAATTAAAAGACAATAATACCCCCAACAATTAACATAAAAAAAACTTTGATACCCCTTAAAACTAATAGGCAACAAAGGGTGTTTGAGATCAAGGACTAAGACTACAAGAAATTGCAACCACGAGGACTCATATGGTATGAAAAAAAGTTATGGGCTTCACCTGCGGTTACACGTAAACCACAGAGACGTAAATTGCACTTACTCTTTTAAGTATTTACAAAATTCTCATTTAATTAATTTTAGCCATTAAATTGATTTGATCTAGTGTCATGATCATATATTACCTTTCTTAGGTTAAGACTATTGTATATTTGATCTTGTCCCTACATATTTAGCTGTTTTCATTATAGCATATAGATATTTAGCTATTTTTATTAGAGTACAGATATTTAGTTATTTATATGAGTACTTATACATTTCTCGGATTAATAATTCTTAAACCATGATTTGGGTAAGGAAAACACTTTGAAATTAGAGAGAATATTATATATTCAAATCAAATATTAAAATATATAGGTGTGTGTATATATATATCCTTTTTAATAACAAAAAAATAATTTTGATTGGTTTTTCATTCGTTCTCACGATTCTCATAATACATAGCGTTCTCAAGATAACCACCCCCGAGGGTTATTGTTGCAAATATATATTGTTATAGGCAGTTGTCTAAAATTATGTGTATTACTATATAAAGGTGTGACACCCAACTATTTTGAGTCTGTACCGTACTAGTGTGACACGTGTTGGAAATGAATAAAGGCAATATTTTATTCAAATTGGTGTTAACCGATGGTATTTGATGTGTTGATAAATCCAAAAATAAGATATACGCTTATCGCATAACAAACAAATGCGAAACGAATGTCGGTGATCGCCCATTTATGTTAAAATCCTAAAAATATTATGTTATAACTAGAATGCTATTTTTCATCATATCCGTGAAGAAAAATTATTATAATGCTTAAAAACATTGTTTTGCGAATTTAAGCACGTACTTCCCGATAACGCACATATCTTACAAAATTTAAACGACGAAGCTAGTCCAAGCAAATAATATATTGTTCAGCAATATTATAGAAAAATTATTTCTATAAATTATTAGAAATAATATTCAAACGCGTAAAAACCCGTATTGAGTAGTTTTTTTAGTAAGCGATGCTCGAAATCGGCAAGCGTATGACGCTTTTCCGCAATTTTAAAGCGTGATACGTCAACTTTTAATTGACAGGAAATAATATTCAAACGCGTAAAAAGACCAAAATTGGTTATTATGGGCTAAGAATGATATTTGGAAGCAAAAATTATTTGGATAATAATTAGATTGAGAAACTACCTAAAACACACCTAAATTTTATAAAACTTGCTTGAATTTCTATAAAAAGTGAGATTTTTTATAAAAATAAAGGGGAAACCCTTCCCCACTCAAAACTGTTGGCCCAACCATGTGGGACCCACTAAAATTCAGAATTCTAATTTAAAATTTGATGGTTGCATGTGTGGGGAAGTGATATAGGCACCAAGTCCTTAACCTATGAGTTGTGTGCATGCATGATGACCAAGTGTCCTCCACCTTCTACACGACCAACCATACACCACACTACACCCCTTCTCTCTTTCTCTCCTCTCTCTTACATCCATGAGCCACCACCACCATCTTCCATTCTTTTCTTTGATCAATTCATGAAGATTAGAGTCCATTCCAAGGTGTTTCCAAGTGTGTTTAGTTATTTGAAGGCCAATCCATGGAGTTTTTAAGAATGTGCAAGCTTTTATCATAAAAATCATCATCAAAACCCCTTGTTTTTTCTTGAAAGGTATAAACCCATTTACCACTTTTTAAACTTGTTTCTTGTTGATGATGAGAGAATGTTTCTCAAATATTTGGATTCTTCATAACTCTTGGAAATAAAACAAAAAAAATGCTCTTATCAAAATAAAAATGGATGCATATGTGTGTGTGTATAGCCGTGAGTATGCATGAGTATGGGTTATTGGTTATGTTTTGATTTTAGCTGATTCTTGATTGATGTGATTCTTGAAAGATGATTGCATGCATGATCAAAAGGATTTTTATGAAAGTTGATATGATTAAAGGTGGATAAATAAAAAGTTGATTCTTGGAAGTATGCGTATGTGTGTCGCGTGTGTGTGTGTGTATATATATGTATGTATATGCATGAGCATGTAGGTTTTTGTTGGATTGTTCATAAATAAGAAAGAATAAATGCATGCAATGATGTTATGATGTTATGATGATTAGATGAAGTTTATGTTTTGGATTATATGAAAATGTGATAAATATATGTTCGATGCATTTAAGTTCTTGGATGATGATGATGATATGATAGTCATGCATTAAGTGCTTGTCCTTAAGTGTTAGTGATGATTAAATGATCATATGAAGGTGATCTTAAAATGAAATAACATGATATGATAAAAGTGAGTTAAAACCTATATAAACATGATAAAATGATGTTATATGATGTGTTTGATAGTAGGAAGCTATGTCATAAGTTTAGTAGTTTTGGATGTTGGACATGAAGCTTAAAAAGTTGTAAAATGGGTGAAATTGCATGATTTATGTGACTTACATGAAATCTGCACTAATATGGATGTTATGGGTTGTGTTAAAATATGAATTCGTGAAGATTTAGGATGATTATAGTAAAGTTTAGTACAAGACTATGCGTTAAAAACGGTAAAAATCGGCTGTTAAAGTGGTTTTTGAAAAAAAACTAATTTAGATCAGGTTATAAAATAATATTTTTAAAGTACATATTAATATTTCAACTTATATTAAGTATCCATGGTGTTTTGCTAGTCATACGTGACTTCGGTCGCCTATAAACGTTACCGAAATGTTAAAATAGCTATTGACTACCGAAAACGCAGTGTAGAAGTAAATTTAGACGGTGTGCATATGTCATATGATAGTTAATGCCGTAACAAGAGTTTACGCTACTTTAATGGGTTATAAAAGTAATTATATGATCGGATGTGCATATGTCATATGATGAGTCTTACATGCCGTAACAAGTTTGATTATGATATAACATCAGTGTAGAAGTCAATTTATGTGCAAAAAGGGTATTTTAGTCAATTTAAAAGATAAGAAAAGCAACTCATCATATAACTAACCAAACTCCAAGACCATAAGGTATAACCTCAGAGAGATATTCCCGATATACTATGGTCCTAAAAATGCGCTTGGTCGAATTCTAAGATTGATCAAACGGGTCAGATTCTAAATCAAAGCAGTGGTCAAACCGCTCGACTTACGACCCAAATAAAACACTAAACTAGAAGTGACGTTTTAGACATGTTGAAACATGTCTAACTAAGTTATAAAAATTACTTGGTATCAAAACTTAGAGTTTTAATACCCTAAAATAGTTTCATCGTAAATTGCACATTATGCGCATTTTTTAGCAAAACTTTGACTCGTCACTTCGCCTAGTAAATGTGAAAATCAGAAGTTGCAATCGCAAGGGATTAATACCTTCGTGATTACGATCACGTTGCAAAGCTCAATTGAACTTTGACTTGACCAAATATAGTCAGAACCGAAAGTCAAACTGTTTGACTTTTGGCGCAAAAATAGCCAAAATAAATGAAATAGACTAGGAGTGAGCACTTATGTGTTGAAGAACACTTAGGAGCTCAGTAGGAGGCTCTCAAAGGCTGGAAACAAGCTCCAAGAGAGTGGGAGAAATAATTTCTTAATGAGCAAGTGAAAATGGATGAAGATCAAGGCTATTTATCGTGTTTAGGAGTCCAAAAGATCATCACAAGTGTCCATGGAGGCGGCATGATCAGGAGGGAGGTCCTAACACTTGTCATTTGCAGGGATCAAGTTGGAAATTCAAGTTCTTGGGCTTCAAGGCATGAAACAAGAAGCTTCCAGCACAAATCTATTGTGCTGGGCACCCTTTAAAGTCCGTATGGGGGCACCCCTTACGGTCCGTAAGGCCCTAGCAGAGGCAACAACTTTGAAATTTGATAGATTTGGCTCCTAGACTTGTTTCGTCGCGTTTTGTCACTTTTAACCCCTTTTAATCTATTGTTTTGGCTCTATAAAGGTGTTAAGGAATATGTAACTTGGATTTTGCCTAGAAATATGGTTGATCTCGGTTCGTTCTGTTATACGGTTACGCGTTTCGCAAAATTACGTAAAATGCTTTAACGAACACGAAAATATTTGAAATTGTACAACGATTGATATTTTTGTATTCTTATCAATAAATAGAATATTCTATTGAATACAAAATATTTGGATTGGTATACATTATTCGTATTTTGAATACGGACAAACAGACTTTCGCAGTTTGTCAAAAATAGTCTCTGGACTTGTACAAACGTGTTTTTGTCATAGCTAACCCTTCAAAACTTATATCTAAGTTATGTAAAGGGTATTTAGGGTGTGTGTAGCTTATGTCCTTGTCCTGGAGTGTACGTCACGTTACACTGGTTACATTTGAGTAACAGTTTACGCATTACTTTCAGAAATGTTTTTAAGAGTTCGATATCGTGCAAGGATTGAAAATTTGATAATGTCATTGATAATTATACAAATCCCAGAAATATAACACAAGGTTTCATTGAATACGAAATTGTTCGGAATTGTACAATGATTGAAAAGGCACAAATGTCACAGTCTCCCCTACTTTATCAAATTTCGTCCCGAAATTAAATTTAAAGGAAACTTGTGAAAACAGATCTGGGTACTTTGCTTTCATCTAATCCTCTCATTCCCAAGTAAATTCTAGGCCACGTTTTGTAGGACCGATCCTTGATGCTAAGGAACCTAAATTTGATATCTAACATCCATAATAGTGGAAATATTACGTGGTGTTTACCTATAGACAAGAATTAATCAGTTTAACATCAGTTTTATTGATTAAACGTCAAGAGTACAAACTGACAGAGCTTCGCCTCCAAAATGCCAAAGTTACAAATGAGTGAGGCAAGCTAGCTATTTATAGATATGCAAGTTCGCCTGTGGGAGACCTAAGTTCGCCCGAACTTGTCTTTACATGACAATCATGGGCGAACTTGTATCAACATTACATAAATACTCCGTACAGCTAACCTATTCAGCTCTATTCTATACAGACTCGATATAAGACTAAGACATAGACATTATGCACCAACAGACTCCCCTTGGATATCGTCTTTGTCTTGTATCAGTCTTCAAAACTATGTCTTCATAATAAACATTAACGCACACGACTGAAGAAGTTCTAGTAAGGCTTCTTTCGTCGTTCTTGTTTAGGATCCGGCGTCTGGTCTGCAGGAGGCACTTTGTTCATATGCTGAAATCTTCTGATACTTGCCTTTCTAGTTTTCTCATGAATAGCCTTGAGACGCTTCTCCTCTTTCAGGAATTCAACTCTTTCTAAATCCCTCCAACTTGTTTGCCACATCTTTCCTGAATTTACTTCTCTTGCATAGCAAACATTCACAACTTTTGATACTGCATAGCTTGTACCTTCTCACATTCTTCAAATACGATCTTGCTGTAGAAAAGGCATTTGATGTCTTCTCTCGAGCAGTTAACCAACCACATCGGATCAAGAATCCTGATCGTTCTCCATAATCCCCTCATGCCTTGAGAACCCAGTATCTTAACTCTTTCCTTTGTAATATCCAAGTGTTCTTCGAATTTTAACACAATAACTGCTTCACAAGTAGATGGATCTATCTGCCACCACTTGAACAATGGATAGAAGTTTTGTTCAATCGGCTTTAACGGCATGTTTCTCATGGCTCTGGGTCACTTCATTATCAATGTAATGTCTTTCTCCCCTGTTTTCTTGTTAGTCTTGATTCGGCGACCTGGAATGAATGGCTTCCAATATCTGAATCCTTTGGCCGCTTCATACTTTATCAACTTCCATAGTAACTGATCAATCACTTTCATGTGGTATGTAACATTAACGGTCTGAACCAGCTCTTCTACATCCCAATATGGTAACGCCTTTAAATAAGCAAGATACTTGAAGTATTGCACTCCAAATTCTCTTTTGATTGCATATACATTAAGTTCCTTGAACCAACCCCAGCTTAAGATATCCCCCAATGACACATCTTTGTCTCTGGTAAAGAATGCTAGAGGACGTTGAAACTTACGTTCACGCGGCATCTCTTTAAACCAAGACTATTTTGCTTGAGCTATCTCTTATTTTGTCATCGGCTTTGGTACTTTACCTTCTTGAACTGATTCCTCAATCTTTTCTTTTAGCATATCTTCATCTAGTTGCTTGTACATCTCCTCAAAAGTAGGAAAACTATCAGTATTAGGACCGACGTACTTCACAGTTTGATCTGTTTCATCATCCGAAGACCAATCTTCAACAATCACTCTATTGTATTCATCAGCTTCAAATCTTCTAACGTACTGATAATCATTTGGCTCAAAAGTGTTAACATTCAACACATCCTCTTCAAAATCAAACTCTAGATTCTTAGCTTCAACTTCGATCAACTTAGCCAGATCTTATTTTGTATAGTTGTGCACATACTCTCCTTCCTCCACATTATGCTCTAATATCAACAATAAAGGCTTAGTGGGTACCACAGCAACAGGCTTAACAAATCTTTCAATGTTAGACATATCAATCTCATCAGATGGCCCTGTCTGCCCTGACACCCCCTCAATCTTATCATCCATCCTGTTTGATTCATAATCCATCAGCGAAGAGAAATCAAATTCATCTGAAACTTTAGCTTTAGTAATTTTCAGACCAACACCACGCTGATCATCATCATCGTCATCGTCAGCAACATTCCAATCTACATACTCAGAATTATCCTTTTCATCATATTCCTTATCCTCTTTTTCTGCTTCTTCATCGTCCTTATTTTCAGAAGCTATAACAGGATCAGAAGGCTTGACAGATTCGTCAACCTTTGGAATATCAGACTCAGAAGCTATAACGATATCATCAACAGACTTCTCTGTGGCTTCACCCTTGTCACACCCCAACCTGCAGCGGAATAAGAGTCGGGGCATAATTGGGTTATCACCAAAGCTCATGATGTTTACTAATATGTTTCATATTTATTAAATTCAAAATTTCAACTTCAATATTCCAAACAAGTTCATACAATTACAAGGAAAATGTAACTAAGCAAACAATCCAAAGCCTAAACTGATTTATTCTTCTAGGCCGTCCTATATGTTTCTTGCTGCAACTGGATCACCTGTATCATGTGTAAAAATGGGGTTTTTGGGTCAACAAAAGTTGGCGAGTGAACCTTGTTAGAAAACATTTATTATTAATTTCTTGTTGTATTTAATATGGAAAAATTGTGCAATAATCATATGTGAGCAAACGTAAATAATCATACAATAACAAACCACCTTGCATCAGTATATGACAGAATGATAATGTATATGTTGGCAACGTCACGTTCTGCTCATAGGTAATGGGGAACGGACGGCCTATGATGATGTATGTGCGATCAAGGCTAAATCAAACGGAGCCGATCGTATGTTGGCAACGCCACGTTCCGCTCATAGGTAATGGGGAACGGTTCCGCTCATAGGTAATGGGGAACAGACGAGCCTATGATGATGTATGTACAGAAAATGATAAATTAAATCTAAACATTAACCACACAAACAATTGATACATATTGGATACACATTTGATCATGGATATGATGGATGCACAAGTGTTTAAATGTAATAAATAATAAGTGACACATGATACACCCCAAAATGTGATTAAAACGGGGAATTTGTAGAGATTCACTCACTTTGGGTGCGTTCGTTTGATGATGTTGAATGCGCACGAGTTTAGAGGGTTGATCGACGAGGAATAACTAACCTAATAATAATGAAAAGGTGCGGTAAATAAGTGGATTTTATTAACAATTTTAATAGGATTTTTAGATTTATTTTTGTGAGTTAAAGGTCATTTTCTAACTTTAAAAATATTATTTTTAAGTATTTTTAATTCATTTTTAAATTAAATAAATAAATAAAAATATAAAAAAATGTTGACTTTTTGGGTTGACCGTTGACCGTTGACTTTGACTGTTGACCGGTTCGGACTTTGTGTTTGTTTGCGCTGAGTGAGGTTCGAACTTGTGACCTCCCGTACGCGTGCACGCAGCTCTACCAACTGAGCTACGTGTCTAACCCGAAATATTCTATGTTTTAATTATATATATATACTAATTAAATGTTTAATTTATTTGGTTTTATATTAAAATAATTTAAATGGTTGAACCGGTTGCAGGGAAACCGGATCGAACTCGGGTCTCTCGGTTTGTAAGCGCAAAGCCCAACCAGTTGGGCTGTGTGACTTATCTGTTAAACTTACAGTTTATTTTAATCTTAAAAACATCCTGGGTCCTACTCTGATTCAGTAACAAAGAAATTGGTTTTAATTCGGAAAGCCGGTGCGTTTGTAAGATTCGAACTCATGACGTGCGCTATGTGTTTGCACACAGTCCACCGCTGGACTGTGTGTCTAACCCGGTTTAATATTCAATTTATATAATACTTATACACAACGTCAACTTCGTCTTCTTCGTTCAAAGACACAGAACAACGATTATTCGACTGTTCTTGTTAATTCGATTAACGGACATATAAATGATTAAAATGAAATGGATAAAGAAGGTTTTGGGAATGAATGTACCGGAAAGATGATTTTCTCAGAACTCCGGCAAAGGTCGTCGGCTCTGTTTTATGAATTCCGTCTAAGCGGACCAATTAACAGTTTTGATTAACTAATTGTGAAATTAAATGACTAAACAAAAATTATCAGAGAGTTTAGATGTTTGTACCTATTCACAGCGTGATTTCGGAATTTTCAGAGATTTTCCGGTGGGTGGAGATTATCCGACAACGTCGTCTGGGACCGATTCTGATTGAAGGATTTGAGTTAGTATAAGTCTAACAATGGATAGAAGATGAAAGAATCGAGAAAATTACCGATTTGATGAATGTCACGGTTTTCCGGCAAAAGTCCGGCGATAGCAGATAACGATTCCGACGAACATAAATTAGAGCGAAAGTGAAATTGAAAGTTCTGTGAGTGTTTCCGAATATGAGACGATGATATTGTTAGAGTAAATCAGGAAGTAAATGATTTCGGTTTTCAACTCCCAAAATCATTTGAACCGTGGCAATGAAGACAGAATTGATTAAGAACGTGGATTGCAAATGCTTTATCGGTTATAATCAGTAACTCACAATCACTCAAACGTCTGGATAGTTGAAAGCCGATTATCGGTTTCAGTTTTGGCGCAAACAGATAAATTCTCGGGTAGAAGTTAAGTTTTATTTGTTTCCATGATTACACAAAAACACCAAGTGGCGGAGTGGTTAAGTGTTTGTTGATTGTGTCTTCCGGCTGACCGGGTTCAAACCCCGGCAGCCTATTTTCATTTTTATTTACTTTATTTTTACTTTTTAACAATTTTAGTTTCCATATTCTAAAATGTTTATTAGTTATGTATTTTTAAAATTAAAATGAGCATTAAATAAGCAACGAAAATTTGAAACTGACTATTCGATTAATAAACGAAGCGGGTTTTGAAAACCCGTTTTTCGACGGATGTTACAGTATCCCCTACTTTTAGAAATTTCGTCCCGAAATTTAAGTAGTAGTGGTAACAGGAAAAAGATGTGGGTATTTTTCGCGCATTGAGTCTTCACGTTCCCAAGTAAACTCAGGTCCTCGTTTCGACTCACAGCGTACCCTAACAATTGGAATACGACTCCGTCTTAAACGTTTTTCTCCGAAGTCCATGATCTCTACTGGTCTTTCAATGAAGTGCATAGATTCATCGATCTGAATATCTTCTAGGGGAATATGGAGGTTTTCATCGGCGAGGCACTTCTTCAAGTTTGATACGTGGAATGGGGTGAATTCTGTTGAGTTCTTCTATTAGGTCAAGCTTGTATGCTACAGGTCCTACTCTTTCGAGTATCTTGAAAGGTCCTACGTAGCGTGGTGCTAGCTTGCCCTTCTGGCCAAAACGAACTACTCCCTTCCACGGTGATACTTTTAAAAGTACATGATCACCAATGTTAAACTCCAAAGGCTTTCGTCGTTTGTCTGCATAACTCTTTTGACGACTTTGTGCCGCTAGAAGATTGTTTCGAATTGATGGATCTTGTCTGTGGTTTCTTGAATTAATTCTGGACCGGTGATTTGAGCTTCTCCAATTTCGTGCCAACATACTGGAGATCGGCACTTACGACCATATAAAGCTTCGAAAGGTGCCATGCCGATACTTGAATGATAGCTGTTGTTGTACGAAAATTCAACTAATGGTAGATGAGCGTCCCAATTTCCCTTGAAGTCTATGACACATGCTCGAAGCATGTCTTCAAGTGTTTGGATGGTGCGTTCAGATTGTCCATCAGTTTGAGGATGATAAGCGGTACTGAGGTCTAATCGTGTACCCAAAGCAGCTTGTACGGCTAGCCATGTTCGTGAAGTGAAACGACCATCACGGTCTGAAATAATGCTTAAAGGTACACCATGACGGCTTACGATCTCGCTGATGTAGATACGAGCTAACTTCTCGTTCTTGAAGTCCTCGCGAATCGGAATGAAGTGAGCTGATTTTGTAAGACGATCAATGATTACCCATATAGTGTCATACCCACTGGAGGTGCGAGGTAACCCGGTAATGAAGTCCATGGTTATGTTTTCCCACTTCCATACAAGTATTTTATGTTGGACTAGAAGTCCTGAGGGTCTTTGATGTTCAGCTTTTACTTTGGAACACGTAAGGCACTTGGAAACAAAAACAGCGATATCCTTCTTCATGCCAGGCCACCAGTAGGTGTATCGAAGGTCTTGATACATCTTGTCGGCTCCTGGGTGTACAGAGTATCGTGTTTTGTGCGCCTCATTCATAAGGAAATCACGAAGGTTATTGTGATCGGGAATCCATATGCGATCTAGATAGTACAGAATACCGTCGGATTTAGTTTCGATTTTAAGTTCAGCTCCACAAGACAGCTCATTGCGTACATCGTTTTCTGTTACAGAAACATGTTGGGCTTCTCGGATTTGATCTTTAATGTCGGTTATGATTTGCGAACATAGAAGACGAATGGAGTTCGCATAACCCTTTCGATTGAGCGCATCGGCCACCACGTTTGCCTTGCCAGGATGATACCGAATTTCACAGTCGTAGTCATTAAGAAGTTTGACCCATCTTCGTTGCCTCATGTTTAACTCCTTTTGATTGAAGATATGTTGGAGGCTCTTGTGGTCAGTGTATATTTCGCACTTAGTACCGTATAGGTAATGTCTCCATATCTTAAGAGCGAACACAACGGCTCCAATGTTCCAGGTCGTGGGTGGTGTAATTCTTCTCATGAATTTTGAGTTGTCTAGAAGCATAAGCTATCACTTTTCCTCTTTGCATCAGTACACAGCCTAGTCCTTGCCCTGACGCGTCGCAATAAACCACGAAGTCATCACAACCTTCAGGAAGTGTGAGGATAGGTGCGTCACAGAGTTTTTGTTTAAGGGTTTGGAAGGCTTCTTCTTGTTTGGGTCCCCATATGAAGGGTTTTCCTTTATGTGTTAAAGCCGTGAGTGGTACAGCAATACGGGAGAAATTTGCAATGAAACGGCGATGATAACCAGCCAAACCAAGAAATGATCTTACTTCGGTAGGTGTACGTGGCGCTTGCCATTCCTGTACTGCCTTGATTTTTGATGGATCAACATGAATTCCCTTGTCATTGACGACGTGTCCAAGGAATTGTACTTCCCTTAACCAGAATTCACATTTCGAAAACTTAGCGTACAACTTTTCTATCCTTAAGAGTGTAAGGATGAGTCGAAGGTGTCGTTCATGATCAGACTTAGACTTTGAGTAGATGAGGATGTCGTCGATGAAGACTATAACAAAACGGTCGAGATAAGGTTTGCAGACTCTGTTCATTAGATCCATGAAGACAGCAGGGGCATTGGTTAAACCAAATGGCATGACCATGAATTCATAATGACCATAACGAGTTCGGAAGGCGATCTTTGGGACGTCTTCTTCATGTACTCTGAGTTGATGATAACCAGAACGAAGGTCGATTTTTGAAAAACAGGTGGCGCCTTGAAGTTGGTCTAGAAGATCATCGATGTGAGGTAATGGGTAGCGGTTCTTGACCGTTAACTTGTTGAGTTCTCTGTAGTCGATACACATGTGAAACATTCCATCTTTCTTCTTCACAAAGAGGACAGGTGCACCCCAAGCGATGAGCTAGGACGTATGAATCCTTTGTCAGTCAGCTCTTGCAGTTGACTGGCCAGCTCTTGCATTTCAGATGGGGCTAATCTATAAGGAGATTTTGCAACTGGTGTAGCTCCAGGTATAAGATCAATGCGGAATTCGACTTCTCTCACGGGAGGAAGTCCTGAAATGTCGTCAGGAAAAACTTGCGGAAAATCTTTTACTACTGGGATGTCTTCGAGTTTCTTCTCCTTGATTCCCTTTTTGACGACATGAGTTAGGAATGCGACATAATTCTTGCGGAGATATTTTCGGGCTTGAAGACAGGACATTAATTTGAGTCCTTTCGAAGGGGTTTCTCCAAAGATTCGTAGAGTCTGACCGTTTTCAAGAGGAATGCGAATAAACTTTTCGCGGCATACAACTTCAGCATGATGTTGGCTGAGCCAGTCCATACCAAGTATAATGTCGAAACTTCCCAACTTCATAGGTATGAGGTCAACTAGAAAATCGTGATCGTTTAGGGTGAGAGTACAATTGCGTATAATAGAGTTTAATGAGACCGGTTTTCCGTCAGCAACTTCTACCGTTATGGATTCCATGAGTTTATCACGAGTTTGGTTGAGGATGGGTTCAAATTCTAAGGACACAAAACTCTTATCCGCGCCAGTATCAAATAACATGGATGCATAACTACCATTGATGAGAAACGTACCGTTAACCACATTGTTGTCAGCCCTAGCTTGATTGGCGTTGATGTTGAAAGCTCTTCCTCTTGCAGGTGGAGGAGCTTGGTTAGCCTGGTTTACTGGATTAGCTTGAGCTTGGGCATGGATGATGTTCACCAGGCGTGGACAGGTGTTCCTGAAGTGGTTCGGGTCTCCACAGTTGTAACAAGCCCGCATAGGTTGCATCATGGGATAGTTGGGTTGGTAGTAGGATTGGGCTACATGTTGGGTAGGTGGTAGGAGTAAAGGTTGTTGGGCTTGACCCACTATCTGATGGTGGGTTTGGGTTGAGGGTTGATTGCGGTTCGTTCGCTGAAGCGCGTGACAGGTTTGAATGGTATGACCTGCGCGGCCACAGCCGGTGCAATGTTGGCAGGGATGATCAGGAAAGTGATGGTATTGGCAACGGTTGCATTTTGGGTATGGGCCGGAGTATGGCTTTTTATATGGTGCAGGTGAGGGGGCAACTTGAGTGATGGGTGCAGCAGGGATAGGGAAATTTGCTTGTGCGACAGCAAAGTTTCTGGTGTTTCGTTTCCTCTTACTAGCAAACTTTGAGGAGGAGGTGGGATGGTTTGAAGTTTGGCCCTCAATGGGGGCTTTCTTTTTCTCGTCCTTAAATTTGCCGTTACGAATACGATTCTCGGTAAGATCGGTAGCTAGTTCCATAGCAGCTTCAAGTGTTGCAGGCGAAGTGCTTAGACTGAGTCTTGAATTTTCGAGGGGAGGCCTCGAATATAGTGTTCGACTAAACGGTATACTGGGGTGAACAAGTTGGGGATCATTGGTTCAACTTTAAAAACCTTTTGTTGTAGGAAGTATGATCTCCCTCCTTTTGCTTTAACGAGTGAAATTTATCCTCTAACTTTTTGATCTCGCTTCTTGGACAGAAGCGTCTCGTCATGATTTCCCTTAACTCCTCCCATGTTAAGGCCATTGCATCTTCGATTCCTCTCTTACCCTTTTCTGTATTCCACCAGGTAAGAGCTACTCCAAATAGTCTCCCGGTTGCGTAACGTACCTTGCGATCCTCGGGACAATCGCAATTGAGGAAGGTGTTCTCCATTTCCTCAAACCAGTGGAGGAGAGCAGTGACACCTTCGGTCCCTTCAAATTTCGGGGGATCGCAAGACTTGAAGTGTTTGTAAGAGCACTTTTTGGAGGGAGGGTTGTCGACGTTCTGGTCTTCTTGATTGGGAGGGTTGATGGGATTTGCGGCGAGAGCTTGTTGAACTTGAATTACGATGTCAGGAAGCACCGCGGCCATTTGTTTTGCGATTTGGGTGGCCAAGCGTTCGTTTGACCTTCCTGACCTTCTACCCCACGTTGCTGCCTAGCCGACATCTACAGGAACATACATAAGAAGATTGTGAGTTTAAGGAGTCTTTTTAGGTGTCATGTGTCGTAAAAAAAAATAACATAAACATCAATAATGCAACTACATCCATAGGATGTCTTGGGTTTGCTCATGTTTGGGCCTCCAATGTCCCCATACCTTCACCTGTATAGTCATGTGGGCCCCCATGACTATTGGCTTAGTAGGATTCACATTGGTGTTGGTGGTTTAACACTCGCATCACCCGAATGAAAACCATGAAATATGTTTGCGAGATGTATGGTCGGAGGGTGTCCAGGTGTAGACACAATGACAACTCAAAGTGGGGTTAGCTCACACGACGTTTGGTATAGCATGCTTTAGCCTAATAGGTCCTTCGTACTCTCATCGTTAGTCCCCAGGTAGGCAAACTGGTCCTTTATTTTGGATTTATACGAATGCCAAGCCTTGACAGGACGTTCCGACTACCGGTACTTGTACCCTTCCAGTTACTACATGCCCGTCATGAGAACTCACTTTGATGTGCTTTGAAAAAAAATACAAAAATCATTGCAAAAATCATGGAAATTGTGTGGTGTGTGCTCTCATGGATATGATATGTTATGAGGATATGATTCATGATGAGCATTGTATAGTAATATGTACTTATGAACATGCTTGCATAACATTGAATGTAACAATAAACATAAAGCATATAAACATCATTAATTTTGTATGTAACACATAAACAAATTTTAAAATTCTAATCAACTATAGTATAGGCTCTAAGGGCTAATAAGCTATCCTATATCCCTATAGTTATGGCTCTGATACCAATCTGTCACACCCCGACCCGCAGCGGAATAAGAGTCGGGGCATAATTGGGTTATCACCGAAGCTCATGATGTTTACTAATATGTTTCATATTTATAAAATTAAAAATTTCAACTTCAATATTCCAAACAAGTTCATACAATTACAAGGAAAATGTAACTAAGCAAACAATCCAAAGCCTAAACTGATTTATTCTTCTAGGCCGTCATATATGTTTCTTGCTGCAACTGGATCACCTGTATCATGTGTAAAAATGGGTTTTTTGGGTCAACAAAAGTTGGCGAGTGAACCTTGTTAGAAAACATTTATTATTGATTTCTTGTTGTATTTAATATGGAAAAATTGTGCAATAATCATATGTGAGCAAACGTCACCTTGCATGAGTATATGACATGAATGATAATGTATATGTTGGCAACGTCACGTTCCGCTCATAGGTAATGGGGAACGGACGGCCTATGATGATGTATGTGCGATCAAGGCTAAATCAAACGGAGCCGATCGTATGTTGGCAACGCCACGTTCCGCTCATAGGTAATGGGGAACGGTTCTGCTCATAGGTAATGGGGAACAGACGAGACTATGATGATGTATGTACTGAAAATGATAAATTAAATCTAAACATTAACCACACAAACAATTGATACATATTGGATACACATTTGATCATGGATATGATGGATGCACAAGTGTTTAAATGTAATAAATAATAAGTGACGTATGATACACCCCAAAATGTGATTAAAACGGGGAATTTGTAGAGATTCACTCACTTTGGGTGCGTTCGTTTGATGATGTTGAATGCGCACAAGTTTAGAGGGTTGATCGACGAGGAATAACTAACCTAAATAATAACGAAAAGGTGCGGTAAATAAGTGGATTTTATTAACAATTTTAATAGGATTTTTAGATTTATTTTTGTGAGTTTAAGGTCATTTTCTAACTTTAAAAACATTATTTTTAAGTATTTTTAATTGATTTTTAAATTAATAAATAAATAAAAATATAAAAAAATGTTGACTTTTTGGGTTGACCGTTGACCGTTGACTTTGACTGTTGACCGGTTCGGACTTTGTGTTTGTTTGCGCTGAGTGAGGTTCGAACTTGTGACCTCCCGTACGCGTGCACGCAGCTCTACCAACTGAGCTACGTGTCTAACCCGAAATATTCTATGTTTTAATTATATATATATACTAATTAAATGTTTAATTTATTTGGTTTTATATTAAAATAATTTAAATGGTTGAACCGGTTGCAGGGAAACCGGATCGAACTCGGGTCCCTTGGTTTGTAAGCGCATAGCCCAACCAGTTGGGCTGTGTGACTTATCTGTTAAACTTACAGTTTATTTTAATCTTAAAAACATCCTGGGTCCTACTCTGATTCAGTAACAAAAAAATTGGTTTTAATTCGGAAAGCCGGTGCGTTTGTAAGATTCGAACTCGTGACGTGCGCTATGTGTTTGCACACAGTCCACCGCTGGACTGGGTTTAATATTCAATTTATATAATACTTATACACAACGTCGACTTCGTCTTCTTCGTTCAAAGACACAGAACAACGATTATTCGACTGTTCTTGTTTAATTCGATTAACAGACATATAAATGATTAAAATGAAATGGATAAAGAAGGTTTTGGGAATGAATGTACCGGAAAGATGATTTTCTCAGAACTCCGGCAAAGGTCGTCGGCTCTGTTTTATGAATTCCGTCTGAGCGGACCAATTAACAGTTTTGATTAACTAATTGTGAAATTAAATGACTAAACAAAAATTATCAGAGAGTTTAGATGTTTGTACCGATTCACAGCGTGATTTCGGAATTTTCAGAGATTTTACGGCGGGCGGAGATTATCCGACAACGTCGTCTGGGACCGATTCTGATTGAAGGATTTGAGTTAGTATAAGTCTAACAATGGATATAAGATGAAAGAATCGAGAAAATTTCCGATTTGATGAATGTCACGGTTTTTCGGCGAAAGTCCGGCGATAGCAGATAACGATTCCGACGAACAGAAATTAGAGCGAAAGTGAAATTGAAGGTTCTGTGAGTGTTTCCGAATTATGAGACGATGATATTGTTAGAGTAAATCAGGAAGTAAATGATTTCGGTTTTCAACTCCCAAAATCATATGAATCGAGGCAATGAAGACCGAATTGATTAAGAACGTGGGTTGCAAATGCTTTATCGGTTATAATCAGTAACTTACGATCACTCAAACGTCTGGATAGTTGAAAGCCGATTATCGGTTTCAGTTTTGGCGCAAACAGATAAATTCTCGGGTAGAAGTTAAGTTTTATTTGTTTCCTTGATTACACAAAAACACCAAGTGGCGGAGTGGTTAAGTGTTTGTTGATTGTGTCTTCGGCTGACCCGGATTCGAAACCCGGCAGCCTATTTTCATTTTTATTTACTTTATTTTTACTTTTTAACAATTTTAGTTTCCATATTCTAAAATGTTTATTAGTTATGTATTGTTTAAAATTAAAATGAGCATTAAATAAGCAACGAAAATTTGAAACTGACTATTCGATTAATAAACGAAGCGGGTTTTGAAAACCCGTTTTTCGACGGATGTTACAACCCTCAATACCTTTACCTTTGCCACTAGCTGCTAACTCTTTCTCAGCTCTTTCTTTAGCTTCCTGTTGATCTAGATGATCATATCCAACAATGAAATCACTATTCAGAGCATTTGATAAAACTGTCTGCATCCTGGAAAATATTCGATCATTTAGGGCTTGAATAGACTTTAACTCCGTAATTTCTGTCTGCAGCTTCTCATTTACATCTCGCAGACTTTCTATTAGTGCCTTAAAGTATTCTCGTTCATTCTCCAAAACTTTAACTTTGTCGTCCAAAATTTCTTTCTCAACATTACTTTGATTCATTTTCTGAATAAGCTCAACTTTCTCCTCCTCATTCTTTGCCATTTTTTCTTCCAACACCTTCACACGCTTTTCAAGAAGTTCAATATTCGTTTCTGGAAAGAAATCATTCAGATCTTGAAGAATTATTGGATCATTCTGCATATCACCAAACAAATTAGGCCCTGGAGTAGACTTTGGAGTAGCAGTCTGTGGTGTAGTCTTCTTTGGAGTAGAATGTGAAGTCGTTGGCCCAACAGGAGATTGAATAATAGGTACTTCCAATAAACAAGACACATGAGGTTCTTGTGTGGCTCCTTGCCTTTCAGTTTCACTTGTAACAACTACAAGAGGTTCTTATGTAGGAGGTTCTTGTGTAACCCCTCTCTCTTGTGCGCCAGAAGGTTCTTGTGTAACTTTTGCGCTTTTCAGCTTACTCTTGTATCTTTTACTAGCCGGTTTTTGGGCTTTCTTTTTCTTCTTGCCCTTTGTCTGTGGAGATCATGTGGTCTTTATCGATGACATAGTAGCAGACTTCACACGTTTAGCCTTTTTATTTGGCCTTTCTTCGTCAGACTCTTCCTCGAGATTTGGATCAAAATTAGCATCCATTTTTTTCTCCTTTTCTACTCTAATTTCAGCCTCTGATTTTTCTGGCTCTTTCACTGGAGTTTCTTCAAAATCATCATCGTTCTCTGAAGTAGCAGATATAACATCATCCTCTTGCGTAGCTTTTTCAATCTCTTGGCTTTCAATAACCACTGTTGCGCTCGAATGTAACGCCTGCGTTTTAATTTCATAAAATAATAATAATAATAATAATAATTAATAATTTTCTACATTTTACAACGTTGGGTTCAAAAACGGGTTTGAGAAATGTAAATCGGGCCGCTCAAAACTCTAAACGCTAGTTAACAGGCCATGGGCTCAATCACAAGCCCACTTGAAAACCCTAGGCTATTTATACATCTCATTCTCACAAACCCTACCCACCATCTCAGTGCACTCACCCTCCCTCTCTCAAAATCCAGCCACCGGAGCGATTTTCCGGCCAGATCTCCGGCGAACCAACCTCTCCCTCCGGCCACAACCCACCTCCCTTCAACCTCCTCCTTCTTTCCTCCCTCTCTCACGCACACCCGACAACCTACCCCTTACCCCCATCGCCTCTCGGCTCTCTCTCTCTCTTTCCAACTTCCCGGCACCGGCGAAGGGCCGGCGATACGCCCACATCCACCCTCGCTCTCCCTCGCCCTAGAACGATGACCGGCAACAGCGACGGCGGCAGAAGCCACGGGTCTTCGGTGGCAGCACCTCGGTTCAGGTCAGTCGTCCGGCTCAGATCAATGTTTCAGTTCAGTCCGGGTAAACTCACTTCAGTCTCTGTTCGGGTGGTTCACGGTTTGGGTTAACTTTGGTTTGGTTCACTTCGGCCAGGTTTCGAGTTTCCGGTTCAAGTTCAGGTTCACTACAGGTTTGATGTTTGGTTCATGCCAAGTCAGCCGGTACCAGTCTCAGTCTCGGTTCAGGTAGTCACGTTTCAAGTGTTAAATTGGTTAAGATTCGATACATGTTCGATTGTTGTTATTCCAGTTTTAGTTCAGTTTGGCGTTCGGTCAAACCTGGTCAACTGTGGTCAAACAGTCGCGGGTTTGAGACAACATCAGTAAACAACAGTTTCAGTTCGGGTGAACACCGATTTCAGGTTCGAGTCTCTTATTCTATTTTGTTTCCGATTTACTCAGTTTCGTGTCTCAACTCGACGGTTGTTTTGTCGTTTCAGTTGGCTCGGCTTTCACGACACAAGTTAACTCGATTCAGTTTAGTGCGACTCGGCTTAGCTTCAGTCAAAAAGTCAAACCTGGTCAACTATCGGGTCAACGATCTAAAAACGAGGCCCGGTATAGAAATGACGTGTATATTAAATCTTGTTGTTTCATATTCATTTATCGTTTTAATTGTGTAACCTAATTTTATATATAATTTGGAAACATAAGTAGGATATGTAAATATATATTTGTATTCTTTTGATAAAGTTGTTGAGTTTTGAAAATGTTATCGACAACTAGATTGTCGGGATCATCCAAAACAAGAGGAAACTCTGCCCGTTTATCGAAAAAATAAATATACTTATTTATTACACTTCCGGCAAAATATATATATTTTCACTTTATGCTTTTTGACAAAACACATTTATTCATTACACCGTTCAACAACATATTTATTTAATATTCCTTTCGACAAAGTATATATCTATTTAACGACAAGATATACTCATATTATTCCTTCCGGCAAAATAAATATATATTATATACTTTTCGAAAATATACTTCTCTAACGAAAATATATATATATATTACATGTTTCCGACAAACAATATATATTTATCTATTATTCTTTTCGTTAAAAAAAATACATATATGTCTATTATCTCTTTTTGTCAAAATATGCATTTATCTACTTTCTTTTCGCCAAAAATATATATATTTATTGTATTATTTCAATAACACTTTTACGGCACTTTTGACGAATTTAATTTTAGAATCACTACACAAACCCCGTGATATGCGTACACGTGCTTTCAACCCCGATTAGAATCCTTCGTCGTATCTTCGATTATTCAGACACATTCGTTTGTCATTTAAGGTGACCTCGGTGCCTCATTCTCCAACTCATTAACTCGTCGCATATTACCAAAGAAGACTTAGCATCTTGTGAGTACACTCGACCCACTTTCGTTTATAACACGTTTGGGTGTAACATGTTTTACTTATACAAAAATCACGAACACTTAAAGTTTATGAAACACACAAACAATCCTATACCCATGAATACTTGAATCATATACTTGTTGCTTGTCTGGGATATTCGTTATGCTATGCTTTAGTCATTAACTATTTTTAGCCTTCGTTTGACATGCTTAGCGCTATAGGAATTCACGCATCCACCTCCATCGTGTTATTCGTGAGGTCATGTTAAAACATCGTGATTGCATTAAGGGTTTGATTATTAGTATTGCATGCCTTGATATTGCTCTTGTATAGATTTGGTTGCCATGAGGATTGTTAAAACTTTATTCGTATACGTATGCTATGCTTAAACTTGTGTACTCGCCTTTGCTTTTGCATTGACTTTATTTTAAAACATGTTACAGGTTCAAGGAGATGATGCTATGAAATCAAAATAGCAAGGACTTAGATACACACATTTTAGACGTTAGATTTATAAATGTTGTACCAAAATTTGTTATGTTTTATGAACTTATTGTATTGCTTCATGTTGTATTTGACAATGTTGTGAAACGAAATTTGGATTTAATTAAATATTGTCATTTATTAGCATTGTGAGCAATGAGCAATCTCGTTTTCGTCTCATCCCGATGTTTCCGCCATCGGTTGGGGTGTGACAGATTGGTATCAGAGCCATAACTATAGGGAATTAGGCAAATTGCTACGCTTTTAACCTAGTCTATAGTTAAGTACCATACTTGACCATACGTGATTCACATGCTAATTTCTTAAAAGTCCTTTATGTGCTAAATTCATGAAATGCTTTACGTGTTCATACTTGTTACATTATCTCGATCATATGCCTTTCCTAATGCATTTTACTCGATTATACTAAACTCGAAAACACTCGTATTACACAAGTGAGACGACTTCTCCAAAATAGGCGTGATATCCCCAATTTGGTGAAGGACTCTCATTCCGCCAATTCTTTATTTATTTGTTTATTTATTTTCACGAAGTTACACCATCAAGTTAGGAGTGACATCCACACCTTGATGGGAAAATCCTATTCAAACTCTAGTGGACTCTCGTCAAGTGTTGAAATTAAGTTTGACCAGACGAGTACCAACCACACTTAGGGTACGAAATCATCGAGTTAGGGGTGAAACCCGCACCTTGTCGATTAATTCCCATTCCTCGATTTTCAATCTCGCCAAAGTTTTGATTTTCCAATCGATTAGAGACGTGTAATAACTGGAAGGGTAAAATGTCGTTAATCGCTTCTCGACGAGAGCGTTTTACCTATAGGCCAAAGTACGTTTCTCTAATTCGAAAGGATCTTTGATTCACTTTGGAATAGTCGACGTTTCTCTACCCGAAACAGTCTAATGTTTTCTGAGACTCTCTTTTATACCATTTCAATTTATACATGACTTTTTATATACTTGTTACCATTCCTTTCAAATTTCCAATTTATTATAAGGTTTTTACGCAATTCATATTAAACCTTTTCATCCACTTATACATTATTTGCATACATGATTTCGAAACGTCATCAACTAGACTTATATTTCTCGAAAAGTCCGAAATGGAGACCGTCGTCGAGATAGGAGTGAATTCCTTACCTAGACGATCAAACTCCGTTTTCTTCCTTCTTTAAAAAGACCTCACCAACGGGTTAGGGGTGATTCCCATACCTCGGTGATCGTTACCAACCCTCCTTCTTGAAGACTTTATTATGCAAACCACAGGTTCGAATTGCATACCTAAATCTTTTATCGTATTGTCAAAATTCCTGATTAAGCAAAATTCAAAACGTACTATTTTATCGAACGTGTTTATTATCCTGTAGTCTATACGATATAAATCACGTACACGTATACTTGGTCACCACGTGAGACGTTTGTTTCTCGATTTTCAAAACTTGACGGAATGCTACCTACCAACTTAATCGGTCTAATGAATACCTTGCCCACAACTCTTATGTTTAACATAATCACTAAAACACGCTCACGCGATAACTTTACGTTAAAAATTTTCATTTGTAAACAAAAATCAAACCAATATCTTATGAATAGTATGAGATCGTTCTACTAAGGGAGTGTTTGGGGTTGCCTTTAGCAACCTAATATTAATATTTTGTGCTTTGAAAGCGCAAATACTAAATAAATAAATAAAGAAAAATCTATTTTTAGTGTTTGGTAAATAATTAATAAAAAAAACTGATTTTTTTTTCGTTTTGTAGAGATCAAAGCTTATTTGTTTATTTAATTATTTTTTTCTCTTTGCATATATATATTTGTCAAACACTCAAATAGTTGATTACCTGATTATTGTGATGTTAAACAATATAATCAAACCCAAACACTATCTTTCAGCAGCACGTTTTGTTACAGCTAATTACCTGATTTCGATTATTCAAAACACATAAACTATTCTCAAAACTCAACCCAAACACCCTCTAAACCTCTTATCGTGATCAATAAAACCTTTTGCTAAACACTTTTCGACGATCATTAAATCTATTATCCCAGATTTCCTCTCAAGGGTCAACGTTTCACAAGAACCACTGAATTTCAAATTTCTTATCTTAATGTAGTATCCTTTGAAAATGATGCGAACTTACTATTTTAAGACCTTATCCTACACCTCCCGAAATGTCACCTTGATTTCAAAACACATGGGCAAGAAAACTTTATTAGGACCAACCATTTTTTTTCGACTTACTTAAATCCTCCTAAAACAGTGGTAGCACTCCCGTCCTTTACAAAATACGCAACGCGTAATCAATAAGTACTTTATATTCTTTTATATTCACAATCTAGATCCTACGTTAACGTAAACCTATTTTGATTCGATAGTCTCAACGTTTTGCTCAAACAACTATACATGCATAACCTTGTTCATGATTTAGTCGAAATCTCGCAAGACAATTTATGCATATCATTCGTTTTACATACCTTGATTTCTCGAATATTTATGTAAATAAATTCGTTGCATTCAATTCATATCACAATCATCGTCTTTTACACTTGTTGATATTCATAATTATACGCATATTCATGTTCATGAACATAGGGTGTTATCATTCATACTTATACTTATAATCGCATTCATGCATATACACCTTATATTCATGCTCATACTTATACTCCTACTTATGCTTATACTCATACTCATACCTATACTTGTACTCGTATTCATACATTCGTGCCTATGCGTGAGGAAAACCCAAAGGATTCGCTTACGTGGGCCACATGCTTATTTGCACGTGAACATGCTTATATACTACGTACTTATACGCACACAAACTTATTTTTAGAATTTATGTATACCCTAATTCATACGCCGCTACTACAAGCTATGCGGATCATACGATGATCGGTATGATCACGGGTGCACACGGGATTATAGCGATAAGCGCATGAGAGCCATAGAGTGTACTACCGCGTATGGTAAGAGACGGGACGTAACATTGCATCGAGTAACGAAACGATCGCAACATGGTCAAAACATGGTGGATACGCCGTTGGTACTTCCTATATATAAGTGTTTTCACCATGTTGCCAAACTTTCGTAAAACGTGCCATGAGAAATTCATTGTTTTATAGACCATAGTAAGACCTAGTACGCAAACTTTAACAACTCACATATGCATTGCTAAGCACGCGATACCCGATTATCCACGATGAGATTTCATCCCTAACGCAACGTTTTCATTGTTCAAATACACATGTCATCCTTATACCCATATTTATTTATTAGATCAATCGTTCACTCTTATGCCTCCGGTGTTTCACGTTAACCTTGCCTTTTATACAACCCCGTTTGCAATCAATCGGTTTAAGCATTCGAAATCTAAAGCACTCTTTCTCATTTTACTTATGTGCGAACACCTTCAGTTGGTCGCTACCTCGGGAACCGTATTATTTAAAATACCTAGCATTTCCGCTGCCATTGATAAATAACCTTCTACAACACCAAGATTTATCAATGCCCTTCAAAACCGATAAGACTTTCTTACAACCTCCCCTTCATAAAAAAAGAATACCGTTTCCTACGAAAGCTTTCTGCTTAGATGGATTACCCCTTGAATCATTCAAACCCGTTTAAACCACTCGTCTACACACATACTTACACGCTTTACTTACGCTTGATGTCTCAAGTCTTTCTAGTCGAGCGACTTCTTGTTGCAAACCTAACTCTTCGTTGCTCTGAACTTCATGCTTTCCCACATGTGTGCACGACTCTAAGTCACAATCTTAAACCCTCATCCTTAGCCTAATTCTTTTCAAATCTTCCTCTTGAATAAATTTCGGGACGAAATTTCCTAAAGGAGGGGAGACTGTAACGCCCGCGTTTTAATTTCATAAATAATAATAATAATAATAATAATAATAATAATAATAATAATAATTTCTACCTTTTACAACGTTGGGTTCAAAGACGGGTTTGAGAAATGTAAATCGGGCCGCTCAAAACTCTAAACGCTAGTTAACAGGCCATGGGCTCAATGCACAAGCCCACTTGAAAACCCTAGGCTATTTATACATTTCATTCTCACAAACCCTAGCCACCACCTCATTGAACTCACCCTCCCTCTCTCAAAATCTGGCCACCGGAGCGATTTTCCGGCCAGATCTCCGGCGAACCACCCTCTCCCTCCGGCCACAACCCACCTCCCTTCAACCTCCTCTTTCCTCCCTCTCTCACGCACACCTGACAACCTACCCCTTACCCCCATCGCCTCTCGGCTCTCTCTCTCTCTCCAACTTCCCGGCACCGGCGAAGGGCCGACGATACGCCCACATCCACCCTCGCTCTCCTCGCCCGAGAACGACGACGCAACAGCGACGGTGGCAGAAGCCACGGGTCTTCGGCGGCAGCACCTCTGTTCAGGTCAGTCGTCCGGTTCAGATCAATGTTTCGGTTCAGTCCGGGTAAACTCACTTCAGTCTCTGTTCGGGTGGTTCACGGTTTGGGTTAACTTTGGTTTGGTTCACTTCGGCCAGGTTTCGAGTTTCCGGTTCAAGTTCAGGTTCACTTCAGGTTTGATGTTTGGTTCATGCCAAGTCAGCCGGTCCAGTCTCAGTCTCGGTTCAGGTAGTCACGTTTCAAATGTTAAATTGGTTAAGATTCGATTCATGTTCGATTGTTGTTACTCCAGTTTCAGTTCAGTTTGGCGTTCGGTCAAACCAAGTCAAACCTGGTCAACTGTGGTCAAACAGTCACGGGTTTGAGACAACATCAGTAAACAACAGTTTCAGTTCGGGTGAACACCGATTTCAGGTTCGAGTCTCTTATTCTATTTTGTTTCCGATTTACTCAGTTTCGTGTCTCAACTCGATGGTTGTTTTGTCGTTTCAGTTGGCTCGGCTTTCACGACACAAGTTAACTCGATTCAGTTTAGTGCGACTCGGCTTAGCTTCAATCAAAAAGTCAAACCTGGTCAACTATCGGGTCAACGATCTAAAAACGAGGCCCGGTATAGCAATGACGTGTATATTAAATCTTGTTGTTTCATATTCATTTATCGTTTTAATTGTGTAACCTAATTTTATATATAATTTGGAAACATAAGTAAGATATGTAAATATATATTTGTATTCTTTTGATAAAATTGTTGAGTTTTGAAAATGTTATCGACAACTAGATTGTCGGGATCATCCAAAACAAGAGGAAACTCTGCCCGTTTATCGAAAAAAATAAATATACTTATTTATTACACTTCCGGCATATATATATATATATTTTCACTTTATGCTTTTCGACAAAACACATTTATTCATTACACCGTTCAACAACATATTTATTTAATATTCCTTTCGACAAAGTATATATCTATTTAACGACAAGATATACTCATATTATTCCTTCCGGCAAAATAAATATATATTATATACTTTTCGAAAATATACTTCTCTAACGACAATATATATATATATATATATTACATGTTTCCGACAAACAATATATATATTTATCTATTATTCTTTTCGTTAAAAAAATACATATATGTCTATTATCCCGTTTCGTCAAAATATGCATTTATCTACTTTCTTTTCGCCAAAAATATATATATTTATTGTATTATTTCGATAACACTTTTACGGCACTTTTGACGAATTTAATTTTAGAATCGCTACACAAACCCCGTGATATGCGTACACGTGCTTTCAACCCCGATTAGAATCCTCCGTCGTATCTTCGATTATTCAGACACATTCGTTTGTCATTTAAGGTGACCTCGGTGCCTCATTCTCCAACTCATCAACTCGTCGCAGATTACCAAAGAAGACTTTGCATCTTGTGAGTAACTCGACCCACTTTCGTTTATAACACGTTTGGGTGTAGCATGTTTTACTTATACAAATCACAAACACTTAAACTTTATGAAACACACAAACAATCCTATACCCATGAATACTTGAATCATATACTTGTTGCTTGTCTTGGATATTCGTTATGCTATGCTTTAGTCATTAACTATTTTTAGCCTTCGTTTGACATGCTTAGCGCTATAGGAATTCACGCATCCACCTCCATCGTGTTATTCGTGAGGTCATGTTAAAACATCGTGATTGCGTTAAGGGTTTGATTATTAGTATTGCATGCCTTGATTTTGCTCTTGTATAGATTTGGTTGCCATGAGGATTGTTAAAACTTTATTCGTATACGTATGCTATGCTTAAACTTGTGTACTCGCCTTTGCTTTTGCATTGACTTTATTTTAAAACATGTTACAGGTTCAAGGAGATGATGCTATGAAATCAAAATAGCAAGGACTTAGATACACACATTTAGACGTTAGATTTATAAATGTTGTACCAAATTTTGTTATGTTTTATGAACTTATTGTATTGCTTCATGTTGTATTTGACAATGTTGTGAAACGAAATTTGGATTTAATTAAATATTGTCATTTATTAGCGTTGTGAGCAATGAGCACTCTCGTTTTCGTCTCATCCCGATGTTTCCAGTCATCGGTTGGGGTGTGACATCGAACCTGCTTCAGTTTGAACATTCTCTTATTCATCTTCATCTATGAGCATTGTATCGACTTTCTTTGCAGCTCGTTTCTTTTTCGGCTTTTCAACTTCAGACTTTAAGAACCATTCACTCTGAGACTTAGGCTTGAAATCTTTGAACCACTCCTTTTCTTCATTCAACTCATTTTCATCATCGCTTCCGTCTTTCCTCCACTTGTTGTCAGACGGCGCAACATAATTTGGATCTTTAATCGCTCCAAACACTGGCTTAGCAACAGGTGCTGACGTTTGCTTCTAAAACTTTAAAAGCTTCTTCACCGTTGTATCATCAAGGTGACTTAGATATAGCACATCATTCGGATCTCGTGCGATGTCTATGAATTTTCTCATCTATCAGCATTTGCACGAACCTCGGATATAGACATTACCTTGAATCATCCATGTTTTTCGACATAAGAGTGAAAACAAGCTTTGAGTAGTTAAACGGCTTCTTCAGAATCAGTGCCGTTGCCATACAGGCCATATAATCTTGCACGTCATCCAGGCCTGCCTTTCGGTGACTGAAAGTGTGGATAATTTCATGCATCAGGAGCTTTTAGGGGTTTGGCACTTCCCCTTTCTTCAGTGTTGCTTTATTCACCTTTCCCCCTTGTAACCCATTCGATAAAAACAACTCGAACCATCTTTTCATCAAGAAATATCGGATCTTCTTTGTCATCATTAAACTGTAGGATCCGTCGAATATCGTCTTCTGTAACTGTGATAGGTTTAACTTCATTCCCGACTTGCACAAAAGATGTAATGGTCTTTCTATCATCAATTAGGCTTGCGTTCATCCAAAAATGGTACGTGTGAGATCTATAAGACACTGTGCGCTCCTTAATCTCTCAATGTATAGGACTTTCCTTTAAAAACTTCAAGATATTATCATAATCTTTCAAAGATGGACATATCGTCTTGTCGAGCGTAATGCAAGTGTTACGGAATTTCGAGAAATCCATAGCAATCACCCTTGCTGGTTTTTGAACCTGAAAAACGACGCAAAACAATAGCACGCATTACGAGAAAAAGTTTCAAAAATTTTCAAACACTTTCATCAAGTTCGGGCGAACTTGATAAGTGTGTGACAAAACTGATTTGATCAAGTTCGCCCGAACATGCCTATCTAACATGTTCAACCTTCAATTATAAGTTCGGGCGAACTTATATACATTACAATTTTCAGAAATCAAATCGTGAGTTCGGTCGAACTAGTAACTTCAAAAATTTCAATTTTTAAATGTAAGTTCGGTCGAACTTAAGTTGCTCACATTCTGTATTATTTTGTTAACAAGTCCGGTCGAACTTGATAACAAGTTCGGCCGAACTTGTTATCTTATCCATTCAACAATTCTGCTTTCTTCAATAATAATCAAATTGTTCAAATCAAACGCAAAGATATGATCGATTTTAGATGTTAATCATATATTTAAGTTCAATTGATTCATTACATTCCTAGATCTATCAGTTTTTAATCAGTTCAGATCTATAACGTTCAAATCTCGTTCAATTCATGGTTCTATGAACAAACTCTCACCTCCTCCATTGAAAGTGGTGTGCAAATCACCAAGTTCAATTAAAATTTGGGCAGTATGACGGTACTATCTTGCCAAATTCTCAAGATCGCTCAGTTATATGTTTGGGATCAGACAAATGAGTTCGGCCGAACTAGCATGGTATTTATACCATGGCAAGTTCGGGCGAACTTGCTAAGCCCAACCTGAAAGGCCCATCATAAGTCCGGGTGAACTTAAGTTTTATTAAAACAGCCATCCACCTGCAAGTTCGGTCGAACTTGCTGTGATTGTTAAACTTGTTTTGGTTTAGCAAGTTCGGCCGAACTTGCCAAACTCAAAATCAACATTTTTTCAACTTTTGCAATTTAACCCGTGAACTTTCCAACTTTTACCAATTATGAAAATCCACTCAGTTGACCAAGTCCAATTTAATGACCTTAGTTAACCGATTTGTCTGCCGAGTCAAAGTTAATGACCCCGGTTTGACCCGTTACGAACAAAACTTTGATATTTTCAAAATCAAAGTTTCAAATTATTGAACTTTTTATCATTTTCGCTTTTCAGAATTTACAGATTAGCTCCCAGCCCGTTGTCAAAGAGATTCCCACCATTTCTAGCATCTTACCAGACTTCGAAGACCCGTTCTCCAATATTGGTTTGTGAAAACACTGTAGAAATAAAATCTTTTTGTATTTTTCTAAGTTTATGCTAAAACACACTGAAAATCTTTTTGGTTTTAATCTGTAAAGCTGATAAACTATTTAGGGGACAATGTAAACTATGCACAAACATATTTACAGACATATTTTTGTGAATTCGTGTCTAAAGGATCATATCAGTTAATTGAGACATATCATCAGTACCGTTGACCTTTAGATGACTTTAAGTTTATACTTGTTTACCTAGATTGTCGATATACTTGTCCTCTTAAACTTTACCACGTTTCTCAACTGTTTCAAGATATGTTAAGGTAAGATTTATGAAACTTGACTTATCTACGGTTCCCACTTCTTGAATATACTCCCGTAACAAGATTCCCTAGATTTCATCTTACAGGTGAATATAGCGTAATTGATATCTGTATCTGGGTTAGTGTGATACATTGAGAGCTCAAGTTAGTACTACCGTACAGACAGAGAGATGAAGGCTCGTCTTTAAGGTGTGTTCCGCTTAAGGAATCTTTTCAGCACTCCAAATGATTAGATCTTTCGATACTTTTCAAGATTGCATACAGTTTAGGGTTTATTGCGAAAGTATTATAGAAGTTCTAGGCTGTTGCTTCCGCAAAATCAGAAGAACTTGTATAATACCCCAGATATCAACTATCTATAAAGACCTCGTATCTCAGAATCAGGCAATCTCTCAAACGAAATTTCGGAGTCCTAGGTGCATATTTCCAAGATGTGTTAATCCACAAGATTAATGAAGTTGCTAAATTTAGTTTATATCTCGAAAAAGTTTACTGAACGTGTTAAGCCTCTCGCCACATCCACAGTAAGACTCGTTTATCACTTTTAAAGTTTCCATTTCTTTAGCATACTGTGATAGTCCACTGATGTACTATCATTTCTAGTCCATAATAGCCAAATTCATGACATTTCATTTGTAAGGGTGAAATCAGTTGTTTTTCGGTCTAAAATTCGGATTTCGGTTGATATCGGACTGTTTCTGTATATATCAGATCAAGTTTGACATTTCTTTTGGTTATAGATAACATACGGATTGATTTGATTGAGTTTCGGTGTCTTTCGGTGTGTCGATTGAGAATTTTGGATTATCTTGATCAATTTGGTTAAAATTCAGTTTGTTTTGATGATTTCTGATTGAAGTATTAGGCTATTGAATTGATTCGGATCTGTTCGACGTGCTGTTCGTGTATTTCGAACTATATCTGATAAATTTCGGATTATTTCGCATGATTTCTGGTGAAATTTTCGGTTATTAAAGACTGAATCAGTGATTTTAGTTGAGTTTTCAGTGAATTTTGGTACATTTTAGGTTCAATACGGTGTGTTTATCAAACTGTTCCAACAGGTTTACATGGTCTTCAAGTTGTAGTTTTGTCTGTTTCGATTAAAGTTTTGATCATTTTAGAAAGTGTTCTTTGATTTCAAATTGTTCTAACTGATGATAACTTGATAATAAGCTGGTATTCTGTTCATAACTTCACACATAATCAAATTTATATTTCTAAGTCTTCAAAAATATAAAAAAATGAAAGAAATGTATCTCTTTCATGTATTGTTTCGGATCTGAATCTGAATAGAATTGAGAGGAGCACTTGTCCGAGATAGATCTGAGTTGCAGATCTGAATTTGGATTAATGGTCGACTGAAATTCGTATTTGAGATCTGAATCTGAGAGTATTATCATTGATTGTGTTCAGTGTTGATACAAAAGTGTTTCGAATTTGATATAACTCTGAATCGTTTATAGATCTTAACTCTGTTTGGGTGTTCAACATGATACAAAGCTGAATCAATTTGCCGGTCTGTTCAAGTGTTTCCAGGATCTGTAAAGTCTACTAATAATGAAACAGTGATTAATCAGTGAATAACTTGTATCCAATGTCGCTTATGCAAACGGATTCCGCACGTTTACCTTAGGTTTGCTGAATTAGGACCATCAAGATCCGTACTACGGACCTTCAATTGGTATCAAATCTACGGTTATCACCTACGCTGATGAATTTGGACATTTATGAACATTAGGAGGGGTTTTAGACGTAAATCATCAAATAAACATCAATCCATGGGCAAAATCTAAAATTGAACGGATAAGATTGTTAGAAAACCATTTTCGACTATATCCATGGTGAAATCATCTCGAAATTCAAAGAAATAAGGATTTTGGATCGAAAAATATGAAAAAAGGCTTATTTGGGAGAACAAGTTCGGCCGAACTTCACCTGTGGAGGTCAAGTTCGCCCGAACTTGACATGGTTTTTCAAGATTTCTCTCAAGTTTGCCCGAACTTGGTGATGGCCAACCAAGTTCGCTCGAACTTGTCACAAACTGACTAAGTTCGCCCGAACTTGTCAGGATGCCTAAAAAATAAAAATAAAAATTATTGCTCGGTTTGATGTGACGGGTGTCCAGAAAACACCGGTGGTAGAAATTTTTTCGAAATTTTAAAGTCCGATACTGACTATTCGGGGACACCATCGGAGGCCTTAGAGAGAGGCTGAGATGATGAGGTTAGAGATGGTTGAAGATGAGAGGGTAGTCATTGATACCAAAGCAATTTGGTGATCATTAGAGTTGAACACTACCGATGGGCCTTAAAGTAAATTCTGCATTTGTTAGATACTGAAAATTCCGGATTTGAGGGGGAATTTCAGTGAAAAAATTGGTATGGTCAGAATTTGCAAAACTGAGGGGGAATAAAAAATTTTCATCTTATGAAGATTCGGGCATTTTTGAAATTTGTGACACTGCAACAGTATTCGGGTGGTTTCCGACTACAGATTAACCGGGAAATGCAGAGACTTGAGATTCGTTGGGATTCTATGATCATAGGAAGTTCTGAGTTTTCAGTTCAGGATACAGAGTGATGCTTAAGGGTTAGAGTCCTGATCCCCGGTGAAGGAACAATTAGCTGGATTAGCAGTCATTAATACCAGTGAGGAACTGAGGACATTCAAAACGTTTTGGTGATGATCTTAGGAATTAATAACTAGCTCCGAAGACGGATGGTTTCAAAATTACCAAGGAAATCTGATGATAACCTTTGGTGGCCATTATTTTTAGTCTTCAAGCATATGAATCATTCTTCTCTTTGGACTAACCGCCGTTGGATGATGATGTTTGGTGATTAAGTGGCGCTGGTCTACCGGAGATAGCTATATATCTGACATTGTGACTGAAGAAGAAGAATGTGATTTTGATCGCGGACAAATGTTTCTCATAGTCGAAGTGTTACCAGATTATTTGGTTCTGATGAAGATTTGTTGATTAAAAAAGATTACCGATTTGCTGATCTGGAGTGATTACGGAAACGGGATTTCCGATTATTGCGGGTAAACATTGATTTGAAGTTTACCAGTGTAGTAATTCGAAGTTTCTGTCAATTGCCGGTTGAGTTTTTGAACATCGGAAGATTGAGCATGGGAGATATGCGCTAAAACTGAATGCAGATGTGGTTAAAGTTGAAATGGAGAAGCTGAATTGATGAATTTCAAGTTGGTGTCTATTCAAAATAATATGTCGGTCAAGTAAATCAGAGGAGGTTGGAAACTATGCAAACAAATATCTGAACTGGAGATTTCAGGGGGAATCTAACATTGATAATGCAAACCCGGATCATCAATTAAGGAAGAATTTGTTGACGAGTTTCGACGACACCGGCAGATACGTTGATTGAAGTTGCACAATATTCAAACACGGTTCAAATTTGAAGACCAAGATTCGACAGTAACGAACAAGGGGAATCTGTTGGTGCACCTGGTGTTCGTCACTTGTCAAATAAGCTAGATAGAGCGTGTGTTGAATATTGTATAGGTTAGAGTCGAACACACGACCAAAATACGAAGATTTCAGTGTAAAAGGGATCAAGTTCGCCCGAACTTGACCTGTATTGGTCAAGTTCGCTCGACCCTGATGTGCCTGTACTCAAGTTCGCCTGAACTTGACCATAGCACATCCGGGCGAACTTGTCTCCCTACATATATGTGTGTGTTCATTTGTCATTTGAGTTTTTGCCATCCCTACGGGGAGGTGCTACCGGATTCTCTCCAGGAACTTTGGGAGCTGGACTTATAAAGATGTATGCTCTTTCGGTCTGAATGAAGACTTCCGCTGCATTCTACTTCTACTCCATTCTTAATAACATTCTACCGAATCTGTTTACGTTTACACATTAACTTCCGTCTAGAACCGCCTGATCACGGACCTTTAATTGGTATCAGAGCAGGATTAGTCTAATTTGAAGACATTGGACATAGAATATCTCATCTTCTACTCATTTCTTTCATTTTTTAACTTTTCTTGGACAATTCACGGATAAAATGGACTGATTATCAAGTATAATACGTAAAATCCATAATAGATAAACCCTTTAAAAGAACAGAGCTTAAAACAAACAATTTCATGTCGAAAATTTGAAAAAACCATGTTTAAAAACACGTGTTCGCTCGAACTTGACTGAAAAATTCATAATTTTTTATCAAGTTCGCCCGAACTTGATTGATTTTTCAAGGTTTTTCACAAGTTCACTCGAACTTGCTTACTTTTCAATCAAATTTTATCAAGTTCGCCCGAACTTGATTAAAATTTGTTGAAAATCTAGTACAAGTTCGCCGAACTTGCTTGTTTCTGTTGAAACTTATACAAGTTCGCCCGATCTTGTTAAGTAGCTGATCTTTACACACTATGTTCCAAAAAAATCCTGAAAAACGTCTCTGACACTATATATCGTTAGATTCGTATTGACGAGACAAGTTTAAAGCTCTAATATGGTAAAAATAGTTTTCGAAAAATTTTATAAATTTTTAGCAAACCGATACGTTCATATTGTCGGTTAAAAAGTCAAATTTTTACTTAAATTGTTTGTTTGCTAATCATTTTTCAAGTGTTTTAAACGATAGATTAGTTTGGAAAACGAAATGGGGTCTGTGAAGCTGCCAATGTTGATGAGATTAGAATAGTATGAAGCTTGGAATGAAAAATTCGAGAGCTGGGTCCAAGCTATGCATTTCCGCAGTTGGGTCACGATCAAAACAGGATATGTCGTTCCAAGAGATGAGAATCAGAATATTCTAGAGAAGTACAAGTATTCTACGCAACAGAAAGAGGAGTGTTTTGCTGAAAAGAAAATGATTAGTCTGATTCAACAATCTGTTAAGGAAGATATCTTGATACTATTGCCTGAGTACAAAACTGCAAAAGAACTGTGGATATATCTGAAAAATAAATATTAGGTTAAGAGAGAAGAGAATGTAGTGGTTAAGAACTGTGAAGCTCAACTTTCAAGTACATCTGCAAATGGATCTTCAAGTTCTAAACCAGACTGTCCAGTGTATGATGTAAATAACTATCAGGCAGATAATGCCAAACTCTTGAATGAGATTGAGAGTTTGACATTAGAAAATAAAAAATTAAAAGAAAATGAAAATAATTTTGAAAACAAAATAAAAATTTTAGAAAATCAAAAATTACAAATGGTAGTAGATTTTCAAAATGAAATAAAAATGTTTAAAAATGATAAAATTGTTTTTGAAAAGTTAAATATAGAAAATCAAATAGCAATAAATTCTCATATTGAGAAAATAGCTCAACTTGAAATAGAAGTTGAGACTGTTATAAATAAAGCTGCTAATTCAGCAAAATTATTGAAAGAACTTGTGACGTTCTCATTCAAAATAGAACATATATGTCCCAAAACCGATCAATGATAATAAAAAGAAAATTCCAATAAGTGATAATGTCACACATTATGACGATGTCATAATTGAGGATTGTGATGATAATACCGATGATGAAAATGATAAAAAGGAAATATTTTTGAAACTAAAAGAAAAATTTCAAGAAACTGTTCTACAATCTGCTGAAAAAGGTGAATGCTCAACGCAAAGACCTTCTAAGCAGATTGGAGAACAAAAACAACATGAAAAACAAAATTCTATAAATTTTCAAAACAAAAATAAAAGCTCATCGGTACGGTCATCCAATCATTATAAAAACTCACAAAAATTTGAGAATAAGTGGTGCAGGTCGGACCACAGTGCTTCAAAGTCAAATCAATTTTACAGAAGAAGCAGGAAAGATGACTGCTACACGTCAAATCAATGTGATGATTTGGGTGTTTGGTCTGAATGGAGAGATTGGTACGATAACAGAGTGTGTTACAACTGTGGATTTGGCGGACACATTGTTGTTAACTGCCTGAAAAAGAGATTTGATACGAGAAGATGCTATAAATGTCAAATCAAAGGTCATATTTTCAGGGATTGTCCGACTAATCTGAAAAGAAGATCGGTTAAATCTCAGGAGGAGAAAAGACCAGAGGAGTAGAAAACAGAGAACAAAAATGAAAAAACTATAGAGAAGCCCAAAGAATAAAAAGTCAAGTTATCACAAGGGCAAAAAGACAGATTGAGAAAATAGAGGAAAAAAGTTAGAGAGTATTTGGAAAAGATTTTGTCCTCGATACGTCTAAAAAATCAGATAAAAGTTCTAATGAATCATTTTACTCACAGTCAAGTAAAACGAATTCATCAGATACAAATCCGAGGACAAAAGAGAGAGCAGTGGAGAAAAAATTGATAATTCAAACAGCTAAAAAATCAAAGAAAGTAAAAATTTCAAATAAAGTTTCTATCAAACTGTTTAAATATCAAAAAGAGTGTGAATGTTTGTTTACTTCAAATGTTAATGATTTTGGTAAACCTAAATCCAGAATGGATTGGGTTCCAATTCAAAACTGATTAAAGTTTGTTTGAATGTGCAGGATAACCAAGCTTCAAGCCAAAGGTCATTTCAGAAGCAGTG
This sequence comes from Scalesia atractyloides, assembly GCA_947069175.1. Lineage (NCBI taxonomy): Eukaryota > Viridiplantae > Streptophyta > Magnoliopsida > Asterales > Asteraceae > Scalesia > Scalesia atractyloides. The sequence continues at coordinate 65,571,022 of CAMTDV010000016.1, read as the reverse complement.
GTTGTTCATACAGAGAGACAAGAGACAGGAGTGATATTCCACACAAACAAAATGGTAGTCTCGTGTTCACATTCGTAAAAAAGTCATTAAATGGTTAAAATGGAAGATTCTTTTTTTTATTTTAATAAGGTGTTTTCAATTTTAGGGGGAGAAAAATTTTAAAAATTGTAAAAGATTCTTGTAAAATTGAAAAACATCGTTTCAAAATCATTTTAAATAGATAAAATGATTGAAAAAGCCAAAAACAATAGAAAATCTTAAAATATCAAAAACATTGAAAAATAAAAAATGAGATTACTTGTGAGAATAAAGGAAATGATAGTACATCAGTGGACTTTCACAGTATGCTAAGGATTTGTAAAGTTTAAAAGTGATAAACGAGTCTTACTGTGGATGTGTCGATAGGCTTTATACGTTCAGTAAATTGTTTCCGGATATAAACCAATTTTTTCAACTGCTTAATCTTGTGGATTAACACATTTTGGATATATGGATTTAGTACTCCGAAATTTCATTTGAGAGATTGCCTGATTCTGAGATACGAGGTCTTTATAGATAGTTGATATCTGGGGTATTATACAAGTTCTTCTGATTTTCCGGAAGCAATAGCCTAGAACTTCTATAATACTTTATGCTAAAAACCCAAACTGCATGCAAACTTGAAAAGTATCTAAAGATCTAATCAATTGCAAGGATTAAAAGATTCCTTAATTGGAACACACCTCAAAGTCGAGCCTTCATCTCTTTGTCTGTACGGTAGTATTAACCTGATCTCTCAAGGTCTCGCATTAACCCATATACAAATATCAATCACGCTATATTCACTTGTAAGATGAAATCTAGGGAATCTTGATACGGGAGTATATTCAAGAAGTGGGAACCGCAGATAAGTCAAGTTTAATAATTCTAACTAACATATCTTGGAACAATTGAGAAATGTGTTAATATTTAAGTGGACAAACATATCGACAATCTAGGTAAACAAGTTTAAAACTTAAAGTCATTAAAAGGTCAACGGTACTGGTGATATGTCTCAAAAACTGATATGATCCTCTAGCACGTTTTCTCACAAAAATACAAATTGTAAATACTACATTTTAGTATGTTTACATTTCTGTATTCAATATTAAAAATCCAAAAGATTTTCTTTCAAATCTTCCATGGAAACTTGATAATGTTGAATGTGAGCCGAACAACGAGACTGTTAAGAAACTGTTTGTGTGTGGATACGTGTGATTGTTCTTAATCATCAAATCTTAGAGATTCGAAGCATCATTTGAGGGGAGCTTGATAAACACGTTGATTAAAGATACCAGAAAGCTCAAAGCAAGGGGGAGCATGGATGTTAAAGTTATTCAAGAAATAAAGATCAAGAAAATATTAAAGACTCTGAAGAATGATGACTACGGCAACATCCAAGGGGGAGTCTGTTGATGCATAAGTCTGTTGCTTACGTCATCGTATGATATCGAGTCTATATTTAGGAGCGAAATGCGAAGTTTATGTATGTTAAAGATCAAGTTCGCTTGTAAATGTAGGGTTGAAGTCAACTTCGGCCGAACTTGACTAAGCAAGTTCGCCCAAACTTGCACTCCCACTAGCGAACTTGTGATTAGTATAAATAGGAGCTTTGACATTTCAGTTGTAACATTCAGAGATTTTGCAAGTTCGGTCTGTATTTAGGCCCCTCCTAATATCCATAAATGTCCAAATTCATGAGCGTAGGTGATAACCGTAGCTCTGACACCAATTGTAGGTCCGATCCTTGATGCTAAGGAACCTAAATTTGATATCTAATGTCCATAATAGCGGAAATATTACGTCGTGTTTACCAATAGACAAGAATTAATCAGTTTAACATCAGTTTTATTGATTAAACGTCAAGAGTACAAACTGACAGAGCTTCGCCTCCAAAATGCCAAAGTTACAAATGAGTGAGACAAGCTAGCTATTTATAGATATGCAAGTTCTCCTGTGGGAGACCTAAGTTCGCCTGAACTTGCCTTAGCAAGTTCGGCCGAACTTGTCTTTACATGACAATCATGGGCGAACTTGTATCAACATTACATAAATACTCCATACAGCTAGCCTATCCAGCTCTATTCTATACAGACTCGATATAAGACTAAGACATAGACATTATGCACCAACACGTTTGGATTCCCAACGAACTTTAGCTATCGTCTACGGCTTGAGTTTCTTGACTTTATGGTCCAATATCTCCACAGGTTTCTCGACAAAGTGCATAGTTTCATCAACGTGAATTTCGTCGAGGGGGATGTGGAGGTTTGTATCGGCTAAACACTTTTTCGAATTGGACATGTGGAATGTTGGGTGAACATTCCCAAGTTAAGGAGGTAGCTTAAGTCGGTAGGCCACCTTTCCAATTCTTTCAACGATCTTAAATGGTCCAACATATCGTGGTGCAAGTTTACCTTTCTTTCCAAATCTAACCACACCTTTCCAAGGGGATACCTTGAGAAGGATGTGATCTCCACTTAGAATTCTAAGGGCTTGCGTAATTTGTCCTCATAACTCTTTTGACAGCTTCTAGCTGTCAGAAGGTTATCGCGAATTTTCTTCACTTTGTATGTTGTGTCATGAATGAGTTCAGGTCCAGTGAGCTGAGCTTCACCAACCCATTCCAGCAGACAGGTGAACAACTTTTTTGACCATATAGAGCTTCGAAAGGCTCCATATGCTGGAGTGATAATTATTGTTGTAGGAGAATTCGATCAAAGGTAGATGTGAATATCAACTACCACCCAAGTTAAATCACATAAGCTCTAAGTATGTTTTCAAGTGTTTGGATTGTTCTTTTTGGTTTTTCTATCTGTTTGAGGATGGTATGTAGTGCGCAGATTTAGTTTGGTTCCCATGGCAAATTGCATGGTTTTCCCAAAAATGAGATGAGGAACAAGTGTCATAATTTGTTTTGATGTTCGAAGGAACACGATGACATGATGCAATCTCATTGACATAAATCTTAACAAGTTTTCTAGTAGAGGAAATCCTCATGAATCGACAAAATAGTGTGCTGACAAAGTCAGATGGTCAATGATTACCTAAACAACATCATGACTTTTAGGTGTGCGCGGTGATTTTAGTGGTGAGATCTATGGTAATGTTATCTCACTTCTACACCGACACTTTTGGTTGTTCAAGTAAACCGAAGGAATGTTGATGATTTGCCTTTAGATCTTATGAATTCGAAAAGGGTGTGAATTTGAAAATGAAAAGTGTTAGAGTATTGAATAATCAGATGGAAGGATGTTTATAGAGGTTCCCTATGAAGACTATTATAGGAAACTTTTGTGTGTGTTCGAAGTTGGAGACGGAACGTGTAAGAAAAAATTTGATTGGAAGGTGAATGTCATGAATGTATGGTTTAAATGTATCACTATATGTAACGCCCCACTCTTCGCCGCTTTCCGTTTTTAGAAAGATTGTATAGTAATCCTATTTTCGGAAACTTATTTCCTTTTGTAATCGTATTTCGTTTCAAGCCATTGTAAATCCGAGACTTGAATCGTAATGAAATGAATCTTTTATATGGAATAGTTTTTTTTTTCTTTTTACATGCTTATACGTTTTGCAATACTCGGGTCATACACTACCAATCTTGAATACATACACGCAACCGATACTCGACATACTTGTACTCATAATTTATACATGCTTCTTAACTATTAGATATGTGGTTAATAATAATAATAATAATAATAATATCTAAACTATTAAATAATAATAATAATAAATAATATAACAATAATGTAGTAAACATGAACGTAAAGTTGATGTTATTATATTCAAATATTATATTGCACAAAAAAAAGATGGTAGATGGTTGTCCAAGCCAGCGACCAGAACCCAAACATGTTCAAATTGCCTTTTTTTATTTAATTAAAAACCTAAAACATGATATGTATTTAGTTAGTGGAATGTTTAAATAATACAAGTCCTAAACTATTAATTGTCAAAAAATAAGAGAAGTTGTGGCTGTAAACAGCCATGTCCGACCGCAACTATATGATTCTGTTTGAATTATTTTTTGTGAATGCTAGGATCGGACTCAACTTGTGAGCTTCCGGTCAGATTTGCTCAGCTAACAGAGGCGGAATTCACTGTTAGCTGATTGACCAAACAAAGAACAAGTGTGATGATTACTGTTTAACCGTCTGTTTCTTGTATTGATTAACTTCGTAACGATTACAGACTCGAGCAGAGCTTCGCCTCTGATCAACAAAACAACATGCTTAACAAACATCCTAAGTCCCCTATTTATAGGCAAGACATGACAGCAACGGGGACTAGGACTCAATACGAATTTTGGTGCGAAAAATTCTAGACTCATCCTAGACGAAACCCTATCTATACAACAGACTCATCCTAGACGTAGGCAATAGACATATATGCACCAATAGACTCCCCATTGGATGTTGCCACAGTCTTGGATAGTCTTCAAAACTTTCTGCAAAAATCTTCAAACATATTTGACTTGATTATCGGAAAAAAGCGTTTTAGCGGCTTTTGACGCTCCTCAGAAGCAATGGGAGTTTGATCTGTGGGAGGAGGTCGATTGTACGTCTTAGCAAACATGAATCTTTCACGAGAAGCCAGCTTTCGTTTTGCCTCGATTCTTTCTTCTTTCTGATCTTTCTTTTTCTGTTCTTTGGCTTCAAGCTTTCTCCAGGATGTGTTCCAGCTTTTACCTGAATTAACATTGTTAGCATAACATACATTAACAATCCTCTGGAACTGCATTGTTAGTAGATGGAGGAGGAGATGGAGGACATTCAAACGACGTTTCAACTGTTGGAGCAACTGGAGTCTCAGATGGCAACAATTATATCTTCTTCAGTCTCAGATGGCACATATGTAGTGTCATAATCTCCCATTGCCTTGCGTTTGTTTTCTTCAGCTAACTTCCTTTCTCTTTCTATTCTCTCCTATTCCTTTCTTTCTCTTTCTTTCTTCTCACTTTCCCTCCTATCTTCGGAATCAGTACTAGAAGATGGCCCTTCATCATCACCACCACCTGCTTCTGTTTCAACACCAACCATTCCTTCAATTTCTTCAGCAGTTTCTTTCACCGACTCTTCAACATGTGTCGTGTCTGTAGTTTGCATTGTTTCTTCAACACGCACTTCTTCAGGATCAGGTTCATCAATCAAACCTGTTTCCACACTTGGTTGTTTCTTTTGGCGCTTGGGAGCTGAGGAGGAAGTCTCTGATGTTTTCTTTCTTTTTGAGGCAGAGGAAGTAGAACCAGCTTTCCTTTTACCATAATGACCCTTCTCTCCCTCTCGTTTGATATACCATATGCTTCGTTTCTCAATAAAATCTTCCATCATATTCCATTCTTCGCTCTCGTCGCCACTACCTTCATTCCTCCATTTGCCATCTGACGGAGCAACATAATCAGCCTTAACAAACATACCAAAGATAGGCTTAAATGCTGGAGCCTTTCCCCCTTTACGGTAATTGCTGATGTTGTGGAGGTTTGACGGGGACATATGCTCTAACTCCAATATATCATCTTTCTTTTCTCGAGATTGGGGTGTAGGTGGTCGAGGATCATTTGAATAAATCTTAGATACCGTAAGAATCGACCCTTTCCCAAATTCATCACCATCTGATCAAAAATCATCTAGCTAAAGTTGTACGGCTTATTCAGAATCACTGCTACGATCATGCACATGTGATAATCTACGAGATCGTTCCAACTCCCTTTTCGGTGGCTTAATGAATGTGTAACGCAGTGAGCTAGAAATCTGTAGGGCAGACCTAGCATGTTGATCTTGTAAGGAGCAGAGTTCACATAACCATTGTAGCCCATTCTTTAAAAGCATCCTTTGATGAACTTTTCTGTAAAGCCTGTAGGAAAGCTGCTTTCATCTCTTAGATGCAGCATTGTTCGTATAAGATCTTCTGTGATTGTAATCGCTACATCATCCTTTCCAATTTTGACTGCTGACGTAATCACCATTGGTTCGGCTTGTAACTCTGTTGCGCCCCAAAAACGGTCAACATGAGATGCATAAAAGTCATGCTTATGTGTGAGAGCATAATATATCGGCAGCCTTTCCAGAAAATCAATGTGCTGTGAAAATGGAGCAAACTCTGGCACATCTTTATCAATTAAGCAGTAGGAGTTGTGCATCGGATGGAACTCATGTGCGGTTTTCTGTGAAACAGAGAGACATTGTAAAGTTAGACAAAAATTTTCAGAAACAAAAATTCTTCTAAATTTTCGTACGAAAATGACTTGACATATCTTTTCTGAATTTTCGTGCGAAAATGTAGAACCCAAATAAACATTAGACCTCAATAATTTTTGTGCGGAAATTACACATTTTCATGCGAAAATCTTTGTCGTCCCCAACAGTTTATCAAAATGAACCGACTCAAAACACTTATAATTTTTTACATTTTCTTGAAATTGAAACGGTAAACCTAGGTTAATTTAGCCGATTTTAAGTTCTAAACAAATTTTCTTTAGATTGTCGGTATACTGATCCACTTAAACATCTACACGTTTCTCAACTGCTTCAAGATATGTTAGGTAAATTTTTAGCAACATGGCCTAATCTGTGTTTCCTACCTCAGAATATACTCCCGCATCGAGATTCCATAGATTTCATCTCACAAATGAGTATATCTAACTGATATACAGAGAAAGAGATGAAGGCTCGACTTTAGGTGGTGTTCCTCTTGGGAATCTTTTAATTTTTGTACTGCAGATGTAGTATCTTTTTATGAAATTTTTCTTCAGTTTTTTAGTTTTTGTACTGCCGAATGTCGTATCTTTTATGACATTTTTCTTCATTTTTTATGCCGCTTTGGGGGGTGAATAATGCGAAAGTATTATACACGTTCTAGGCCATTGCTGGCGCAAATTCAAAAGAACTCATATAATACCACAGATATCAATTATGTAACACTTGTGTAAATCGGGTTTCGAAAACCCGCCTCATTTTTATCAATCAAAGTGTATTTACTTATGTCGTTCGATTATTTTTTATTGTTTAAACTATTAAATTATTCCACATATATATAAGGTTTAAAGTTATCTTAATAAAATAATATAATCAATTAAATAATAAATATTTATAATTAATAGATAATTAAAAGGCTTAATAAAAACAATTAAAGAAAATAGGTTTTTTAAAAGAATGGGTGAACCGGGAATTGAACCCGGGTTCCCCGGATGCACACACACCACAGACACCACTACGCTGCACACACTAGATGCGCTATCTTTAGAATCTTATTCCTCTTATATTCAAATTAAATGGAACCCTGCAACATCCGCAAATCTCCTCGCCGGAGATCTCGGCAAATCACGCGTATGCCTCAACATCGACAACTGGCTAAGCGTATTTTTGGTAAATTCTTTGATTGAAATCACTGACAATCAATTCTAAACGAATTCACAGAAATCGAGCCTTCAAACATCCCTATATATACTAGTCGAAAACTATCAATCAAAACTCGCTCAATACATTCTATTCACATTTTTCCTCTGCTCAACACCCTCCCTCTATTCACAGGAAAACGCAGTCGGTCACCGGAATTCAACCGCCGGAAATCGTGATTCTCCACTTCTGTTCTACGGTAGGCTCTTTTCTTTTGAATATTACTTAATTATCATAGCGTACAGATGATTTAATCGGTGATGAATCAGATTAAAACGGGCGGGTATAGTTTTGGGTAAATTCAAACTGAAGAAGACGAAGCAAAAACTCGTGTTTTATATATTTTAATTTTAAGATTTAACTAGGTTAGACACACAGTCCAGTGGTGGACTGTGTGCAAATATACCCGCATGTCACACGTTCGATCCCACGCACACACTGGCTCGACTAATTTAAACCCCTTTTTAATCCATCATTCTAGTATACACTTAATCAGTATATTAGTATAATTAAACTTCAGGTATTTGCGGGTTACACCCAGCCCAGTTGGTCGGGCTGGGTGCAAATCATAGCAGAGGTCTCAGGTTCGAGAACGGTTGCATGCGTCCGGTTCAATACAGTATAAAACCTTTTTAATTTAATTAAACCCAAAAAGTGTATAAATATAATTAAAATCAGGTTTCTTTCGGGTTAGACATGTAGCTCAGTTGGAAGAGCCGCGGGCACACGTACGGGAGGTCACGGGTTCGAGTCTCAACACGCATGCTTACAAACACAGTCGAACCGGTTGTCAGACTTGTCAGTCTGACAAGAAATTTTTTTAATATTTTTGTTATTTTATTTATTTTTAATTGATTTATTCTATGGTTAAATATGAAAAGAAAATATGTTTAAAATACTTAAAAATACATAATATCAAGGGCTCAATTATAGAAATCATAACATTAACTTAAAAATCAAAGCAAAGGTTTTAACCAAAATATTAGTCTATTTATTTATCGAGTTATCGCGTTGTTATTTTAGGTTAGTACTTCCTTGTCGGTTAAATTCCCAACTCGTGCGCTCCCTTTTCCACACAAGTACACGTACCCAAGGTGAGTGAATCTCTATAAATTCCCCGTTTTAATCACATTTTGGGGTGTATCATGTGTCTTATCATTTCTTTATTTTATTTAACACTTGTGCTTATATCATTTCATGATCAAATGTGTATTGCTTGTAGTGTGGTTTATATGTGGATACATTTTATCATTTTAGTGCACTCATTCATTAGGCCCATCAGTTCCTCGTGGGATACGGGTTGAGCATCAGATGCCTCATTAGATGGGTTCCGTTTGATTGAGCCTTGATCTCAGATACATCATCATTCATGTCATATATTCATTCAATGTGGTTTGTGTTTGGTTACATATATACATTTGCTCACATGTGATTTATGCACAATTTTATTTAAATAAACATAAAAATCAATTATTTAAATGTTTTATCATGGTTCATTCGCCAACTTTTGTTGACCCAAAATTTCCTCTGTTTTACACATGATACAGGTGATCAAGTTGAGGAAAGAAACACTTAGGATGGCCTAGAAGAATAAACAAGTAATTTCGTTGGAACAAGCATTTAGATTTTTATTGTGTTTGTATGAAATTTTGTTGGATATTTAAATTTTAATTTGAATTTAATAAATATGAAACTTCTTAGTAAATATCATGAGCTTTGGTGATAACCCAATCATGCCCCGACTTTTATTCCGCTGCGGGTCGGGGTATGACAGATTGATATCAGAGCTTGTGACTATAGGGATATAGGATAGGTTATTAGAACTTTAGAGCCTATACTATAGTTGACTAGATTTAAATTGTTATGTTACATGCAAAATTCATGATGTTTATATGTTTCATGTTTATATTCACACACAAAATTATGCAAACATTCTCACAAGTACATATTAATATGCAATGCTCATCATAGATCATACCCTCATATCATATCATATCTATGAAAGCACACACCTCACAATTTCAAAATTTCCGTTAGTTTTTTTCAAAGATTTTTGCAATGTTTTCATATTTTTTTTCAAATCACATCAAAGTGAGTTTTCACGACGGGCATGTAGTAACTGGAAGGGTACGAGTACCGGTAGTCGGAACGTCCTGTCTAGGCTTGGCATTCGTATAAATCCAAAATAAAGGACCAGTTTTCCTACCTAGGGACTAACGATGAGAGTACGAAGGACCTATTAGGCCAAAGCATGCTATACCAAACGTCGTGTGAACTAACCCCACTTTGAGTTATCATTATGTCCACACCTGGACACCCTCCGACCATACATCTCGCAATCATGTTTTACGATTTTCATTCGGGTTGTGCGAGTGTTAACCCGCCAACACCAATGTGAATCCTACCAAGCCCAATAGTCATGGGGGCCCACATGACTATACAGGCAATGGTATGGGGGACATTTGGAGGCCCAAACATGAGCAAACCCAAGACATCCTATGGATGTAGTTAAATTATTTTTTTTGCAGTTATGTTGTTTTCATTCTTTTTACGACACATGACACCTAGGAAATTCTTGAACTCACAATCTCCCTACATATATTCCTGTAGATGTCTGCTAGGCAATTACGTGGAGGTAGAAAGTCAGGAAAGTCAAACGAACGCTTGGCCACGCAAATTGCTAAGCAAATGGCCGCAGTGCTTCCTGACATCGTGCTACAAGTTCAGCAAGCCCTCACCGCTAATCCCTTTAACCCTCCCAACCAAGAAGACCAAAGCGTCGCCAACCCTCCTCCCAAAATCCCTAAATGCACCTACAAACACTTCAAGTCTTGCGGTCCCCCAAAATATGAAGGGACTGAAGGTGTCACCGCTCTCCTTCACTGGTTTGAGGAGATGGAAAACACCTTTCTCAATTGCGACTGTCCCGGGGACCGTAAGGTACGTTACGCGACTGGAAGATTGTTTGGGTAGCCCTTACCTGGTGGAACACGGAAAAAGGAAAGCGAGGTGTAGACGATGCCATGGCCTTATCATGGGAGGAATTAAGAGAGATCATGACAAGACGCTTCTGCCCTAGAAGCGAGATCAAGAAGCTTGAAGATGAATTCCATTCTCTGAAGCAAAAGGAATGAGATCACACCTCCTACAACAAGAGGTTTCTTGAGTTGAACCAAATGGTTCCCAATCTGTTCACCCCATTATACCGCCTAATTGAACACTACATTCGAGGCCTCCCTTCGAAAATCCAAGATTCGGTTTTAAGCACTTCTCCTGCAACACTCGAAGCCGCAATGGAGTTAGCTACGGAACTCATTGAAAATCGCATTCGAAATGGAAAATTTAAAGATGAGAAGAACAAAACACCCATTGAGACCCCAATTCCAAACCACTCAGGTTCATCCTCTAAGTTTGCTGGTAAGAGGAAGCGAAATGGCAAGAACTTTTTTGTCACCCAAACCAACCCTCCCATCACTTCTGCTCCAATCACGCAAGTCGTCCCTCCAGCCACACCATTCAAAAGGCCATACACTGGCCCACACCCAAAGTGTAACCGTTGCCAATACCATCACCCTCCTGAAAACCCTTGCCAACATTGCACAAGTTGTGGTTGTGCGGGTCACACTATCCAAACCTGCCGTACCCTTCAGCGATCGAACCGCAGTCAACCTCTAACCCAAACCCAAAATCAAATGGTGGGCTAAGCCCAACAATCCTTACTTCTACCACCAGCACAACTCCCAGCCCAACCTTACTACCAACCCAACTAGCCCATGATGCAATCCATGCGAGCTTGTTTCAATTGTGGGGACCCAAACCACTTCAGGAATACTTGCCCACGTCTGGTGAACATCATCCATGCCCAAGCTCAAGCAAACCCGGTAAACCAAGCTAACCAAGCTCCTCCACCTGCTAGAGGAAGAGCTTTCAATATCAACGCCAACTAAGCCAGGGCTGACAACAATGTGGTCAACGGTACGTTTCTCGTAAATGATAGTTATGCATCCAAATTATTCGATACTGGTACGGATAAGAGCTTTGTGTCTTTAGAATTCGAATCTATTCTCGACCAACCTCGTGATAATCTCGTTGAATCTCTGACGGTGGAAGTTGCTGACGGAAAACCCATTTTGCTAAATTCAATAATACGTGATTGTACTCTTACTCTAAATGATCACGATTTCCCGATTGATCTTATCCCTATGAAATTGGAAAGTTTTGATGTTATCATCGGTATGGACTGGCTCAGCCAGCATCACGCCGAAGTGGTGTGCCATGAAAAGTTCATTCGTATTCCTCTCGCCGACGGTCAGACACTACGTATCTTTGGGGAAACTCCTTCGAAAAGGCTCAAATTGATGTCCTGCGTTCAAGCCCAAAGTTTTCTTTGCATGAATTACGTCGCATTTCTAGCTCACGTCGTCAAGAAGGAAGGCAAGGAGAGGAAGCTTGAAGATATTCCAATTGTGAAAGAATTCCCGCAAGTTTTTCCCGACGACGTTTCAGGACTCCCTCCTTCACGAGAAGTCAAATTTCGAATAGATCTTGTTCCTGGTGCTACGCCGGTCGCAAAATCTCCCTATAGATTAGCCCCATCCGAGATGCAAGAGTTGGCCAGTAAACTGCAAGAGCTGACTAACAAAGGATTCATACGTTCTAGCTCATCGCCTTGGGGTGCATCCGTTCTTTTTGTGAGGAAGAAAGATGGAAAGTTTCGCATGTGCATTGATTATAGAGAACTCAACAAATTGACGGTTAAGAATCGCTATCCACTGCCTCGTATTGATGACCTTCTAGACCAACTTCAAGGCGCCACCTGTTTTTCCAAAATCGACCTTCGTTCTGGTTATCATCAGCTTAGATTGCGCGAAGAAGATATTCCAAAAACTGCCTTCCGAACTCGTTATGGTCATTACGAATTCATGGTTATGCTCTTCGATTTAACCAACACCTCCGCTGTCTTCATGGATTTGATGAATAGGGTATGCAAAACCCTATCTCGACCGTTTCGTCATAGTCTTCATCGACGACATTCTTATCTACTCCAAGTCAAAATTCTATCATGAGCGACACCTTCGACTCATTCTTACACTCTTAAGGACTGAAAAGCTTTACGCTAAGTTCTCAAAATGCGAATTTTGGTTAAAAGAAGTACAATTCCTTGGTCCTGTCGTCAATGACAAAGGGATTCATGTCGATCCTTCGAAAATCAAGGCAGTACAAGAATGGCAAGCGCCACGTACCCCTACCGAAGTTAGGTCATTTCTTGGCTTGACTGGCTACTACCGACGCTTCATTGCCAATTTTTCCCGTATCGCCATTCCGCTCATGGCCTTGACTCACAAGGGAAAACTCATTTGGGGACCTAAGCAAGAGGAGGCCTTCCAAACTTTAAAGCAAAGACTTTGTGACGCACTTATCCTTACACTCCCTGAGGGTTGCGATGACTTTGTGGTTTATTGTGAGGCATCAGGGCAAGGTCTAGGCTGTGTATTGATGTAAAGAGGAAAGGTGATAGCCTATGCCTCTAGGGAACTCAAAGTTCATGAGAAAAAGTACACCACCCATGACTTGGAACTTGGAGCCGTCGTGTTCGCTCTCAAGATATGGAGACATTATCTTTACGGTACCAAGTGTGAAATATACACTGACCACAAGAGTCTCCATCATATCTTCAATCAAAAAGAGTTGAACATGAGGCAACGAAGATGGGTCGAACTGCTCAATGATTACGACTGCGAGATTCGGTATCTTCATGGCAAGGTAAACGTGGTGGCTGATGCACTCAGTCGAAAGGGATATGAGAACTCTATCCGTTTTCTATGTTCGCAAATCATAACCGATATCAAGGATCGAATCAGGGTAGCTCAGCATATCTCTGTAACGGAAAATGACGCGCGATGAGCTGTCATTTGGAGCTGAACTCAAAATTGAAACCAAATCCGACGGTATTCTATATTATTTAAACCGCATATGGATTCCCGATCGCGACAACCTTCGTGATTATCTCATGAATGAGGCACACAAAACACGATACTCTGTACACCCAGGAGCCGATAAGATGTATCAAGACCTACGATACACCTATTGGTGGCCTGGCATGAAAAAGGATATCGCTGTTTTTGTTTCCAAGTGACTTACATGTTCAAAAGTGAAAGCTGAACATCAAAGACCTTCAGGACTTCTAGTCCAACCCGAAATACCTGTATGGAAGTGGGAAAACATAACCATGGACTTCATTACCGGGTTACCTCGCACCTCTAGTGGGTATGACACCATATGAGTAATCATTGACCGTCTTACAAAATCAGCTCACTTCATTCTGATTCGCGAGGACTTCAAGAACGAGAAGTTAGCTCGTATCTATATCAACAAGATCATAAGCCGTCATGGTGTACCGTTAAGCATCATTTCAGACCGTTATGGGCGTTTCACTTCACGAACATGGCGAGCCGTACAAACCGCTTTGGGTACACGGCTAGACCTTAGCACCGCCTTTCACCCTCAAACTGATGGTCAATCTGAACGCACCATCCAAACCCTTGAAGACATGCTTCGAGCATGTGTCATAGACTTCAAAGGGAACTAGGACGCTCATCTACCGTTAGTCGAGTTTTCGTACAACAATAGCTATCATTCAAGTATCGGCATGGCTCCTTTCGAAGCTTTATATGGTCGTAAATGGCGATCTCCAGTATGTTGGCACGAAATTGGCGAAGTGCTAATCACCGGACCTGAATTGATTCAAGAAACAACCGAAAAAATCCTTCAAATTCGAAACAATCTTCTAGCGGCTCAAAGTCGTCAAAAGAGTTATGCTGACAAACGATGAAAGCCCTTGGAATTTTGCGTTGGTGATCAAGTACTTTTGAAAGTGTCACCGTGGAAGAGAGTGGTTCGTTTTGGTCAAAAGGGCAAGCTAGCACCACGCTACGTAGGACCTTTCAAGATACTCGAAAGAGTAGGACCTGTAGCCTACAAGCTTGACCTACCAGAAGAATTCAACAGAATACATCCCACGTTCCACGTATCAAACTTGAAAAAGTGCTTCGCCGACGAAAACCTCCATATTCCTCTAGAAGACATTCAAGTCGATGAATCAATGCACTTCGTTGAAAGAACAGTGGAAATCATGGATTTCGGTGAGAAGCGTTTAAGGCGAAGTCGTATTCCAATAGTCAGGGTGCGTTGGGAGTCAAAACGAGGACCCGAGTTTACTTGGGAACGAGAAGACTCAATGCGCGAAAAGTACCCGCATCTCTTTCCGGTTACCACTACTACTTAAATTTCGGGACGAAATTTCTAAACGTAGGGGATACTGTAACACTTGTGTAAATCGGGTTTCGAAAACCCGCCTCGTTTTTATCAATCAAAGTGTATTTACTTATGTCGTTCGATTATTTTATTTATTGTTTAAACTATTAAATTATTCTATATATATATAAGGTTTAAAGTTATCTTAATAAAATAATATAATCAATTAAATAATAAATATTTATAATTAATAGATAATTAAAAGGCTTAATAAAAACAATTAAAGAAAATAAGTTTTTTTAAAAAATGGGTGAACCGGGAATTGAACCTGGGTTCCCCGGATGCACACACACCACAGACACCACTACGCTGCACACACTAGATGCGCTATCTTTAGAATCTTATTCCTCTTATATTCAAATTAAATGGAACCCTGCAACATCCGCAAATCTCCTCGCTGGAGTTCTCGGCAAATCACGCGTATGCCTCAACATCGACAACTGGCTAAGCGTATTTTTGGTAAATTCTTTGATTGAAATCACTGACAATCAATCCAAAACCAATTCACAGAAATCGAGCCTTCAAACATCCCTATATATACTAGTCGAAAACCATCAATCAAAACTCGCTCAATACATTCTATTCACATTTTTCCTTTGCTCAACACCCTCCCCTCTATTCAGAGGAAAACGCAGTCGGTCACCGGAATTCAACCGCCGGAAATCGTGATTCTCCACTTCTGTTCTACGGTAGACTTTTGCTCTTTTCTTTTGAATATTACTTAATTATCATAGCGTACTGATGATTTAATCGGTGATGAATCAGATTAAAACGGGCGGGTATAGTTTTGGGTAAATTCAAACGGAAGAAGACGAAGCAAAACTCGTGTTTTATATATTTTAATTTTAAGATTTAACTAGGTTAGACACACAGTCCAGTGGTGGACTGTGTGCAAATATACCTGCATGTCACACGTTCGATCCCACGCACACACTGGCTCGACTAATTTAAACCCCCTTTTTAATCCATCATTCCAGTATACACTTAATCAGTATATTAGTATAATTAAACTTCAGGTATTTGCGGGTTAGACACCCAGCCAGTTGGTCGGGCTGGGTGCAAATCATAGAAGAGGTCTCAGGTTCGAGACCGGTTGCATGGGTCCGGTTCAATTCAGTATAAAACCTTTTTAATTTAATTAAACTTGATTAAACCCAAAAAGTGTATAAATATAATGAAAATCAGGTTTCTTTCGGGTTAGACACGTGGCTCAGTTGGAAGAGCCACGTGCACACGTACGGGAGGTCACGGGTTCGAGTCTCAACACGCATGCTTACAAACACAGTCGAACTGGTTGTCAGACCTGTCAGTCTGACAAGAAATTTTTTTAATACTTTTTATTTTATTTATTTTTAATTGATTTATTCTATGGTTAAATATGAAAAGAAAATATGTTTAAAATACTTAAAAATACATAATATCAAGGGGTTAATTATAGAAATCATAACATTAACTTAAAAATCAAAGCAAAGGTTTTAACCAAAATATTAGTCTATTTATTTACCGAGTTATCGCATTGTTATTTTAGGTTAGTACATCCTTGTCGGTTAAATTCCCAACTCGTGCGCTCTCTTTTCCACACAAGTACACGCACCCAAGGTGAGTGAATCTCTACAAATTCCCCGTTTTAATCACGTTTTATGGTGTATCATGTGTCGTATCATTTCTTTATTTTATTTAACACTTGTGCTTATATCATTTCGTGATCAAATGTGTATTGCTTGTAGTGTGGTTTATATGTGGATACATTTTATCATTTCAGTGCACTCATTCATTAGGCCCATCAGTTCCTCGTGGGATACGGGTTGAGCATCAGGTGCCTCATTAGATCGGCTCCGTTAGATTGAGCCTTGATCTCAGATACATCATAATTCATGTCATATATTCATTCAATGTGGTTTGTGTTTGGTTACATATATACATTTGCTCACATGTGATTTATGCACAAGTTTATTTAAATAAACATAAAAATCAATTATTTAAATGTTTTATCAAGGTTCACTCGCCAACTTTTGTTGACCCAAAATTTCCTCTGTTTTTACACATGATACAGGTGATTAAATTGAGGAAAGAAACACTTAGGATGGTCTAGAAGAATAAACAAGTTATTTCGTTGGAACAAGCATTTAGATTTTTATTGTGTTTGTATGAAATTTTGTTAGATATTTAAATTTTAATTTGAATTTAATAAATATGAAACTTCTTAGTAAATATCATGAGCTTTGGTGTCATGCCCCGACTTTTATTCCGCTGCGGGTCGGGGTGTGACAAATTAAATATAAAGAACTAGTATCTCAGAATCTGGCATTCTCTCAAACAAAATTTCGGGGTACCAAGTCCATATATCCGAGAGATGTTAAGCCACAGATTTACCAGTTTATCTATTTAGGTTTATATCCTGAAAGCAGTTTACGGAACGTGCGAAGCCTACCGACATATCCTTAAAAAGACCTGTTTAGACGCTTTTAAACACTACATTTCTTTAGCGTACTGTAATGGTCCACTGATGTACTATCATCTCCTCTTATACACAAAACTCTTTTTGATTTTTTTAATGTTTTTGTATTTTTATTGATTTTTTCAATGTTTTTGTATTTTTCATGATTTTTTCAATGTTTTTGTATTTTTCACAACTTTTTCTCCCCCTAAAATCAAAAACATATTTTTGGATTTTTGTTTTTAAGAAAGCATGAAAACTATTTACAGAAAATATTTGACTTACCAGTGAGGAGCATGTCCCAACATCGTCATCCTTAAATTAAACCTCATAAATATCCCCTGATGTCAGATTCTTTAAACCCTTTAATTTAGAAAGATTTTGAAATCATGCTCTGTCAAAAGCTTAGGTGTAAAAATCTGCTCTTTGGTCATCAGTGTGGATTTTCTCAATTCGTACAAACTTTTTCTCATGACAGTCACGGATAAAGCGGTATCTAATCTCGATATGTTTAGTGCGTGAGTGTTGACAAGGACTGACTATGATATCAATAGTTGCCTTGTTATCTACGAATATGGGCATATCAAGAAATTGCAGACCAAAGTCTCTCATCTGTTGTTGTATCCACAGTATCTGGGAACAACAACTGGATGCTGAAACGTATTCAGCTTCACAAGTAGAGAGAGCGACCGCGGTCTGTTTCTTGCATTGCCACGTTACCAAACGTGTTTCGAAGAACTGTCAGCCGGCCATTGTAGATTTAGCGTTCTGCTTGCAGCAACCAAAACCAGCGTCCGAGTAACGCGCAAGATTGAAATCGTCGTGATGTGGATACCACAGGCTGGTGCTTGGGCATCCTTTCAGGTAGCGCATGATCCTTTTAACGATTAACAGATGTGATTCCTTCGGATTTGACTGATATCTCACGCAAAGGCATGTGGGGTACATGATATCTGGTCTTGAAGCTGTGAGATACATAAAGGATCCGATCATGGAGCGATATAATGTTTCATCAACTTTTTCTCCAAACTCTTCTGGACAAATGTTGTGGTTTGTGGCTAAAGGGGTTGATGCGGGTTTAGTTCCTGTCATGTCAAATTTCTCCAACACGTCATGAGCATACTTCGTCTGGTGAATAAAAATACCGTCTGGTAGTTGTTCAACCTGAAGCCCGGATAAGAATTTCATCTCTCCCATAGCACTCATTTAGAATTTTTCTTTCATGACTTTTTCATAGTCCTTACACAGCTGTTCATTTGTCGATCCAAAGATTATATCGTCCACATAGATTTGCACAATAATCAGATGTCCATCTACTTCCTTGATGTAGAGGGTGCTGTCTACTGTTCCTCTGGTGAATCGGTTAGCCAGAAGATGTTTTGAAAGCATCTCGTACCAGGCTTTCGGGGCCTGGTGTAAACCATAAAGAGCTTTGTTCAGCAAATAGACCTTATCTTTGTGAATTGGATCGACAAACCCCAGTGGTTGGGCGACATATACCTCCTCTTTTACTTTACCGTACAGGGACGCAGACTTCACATCCAATTGGTACAGTTTAAAACCATTCCATGAAGCGAATGCCAGGAAAATGCGGATAGCTTCTAGAAGTGGGACGGGGTCATAAACTTCGTTGTAATCTATCCCTTCCTGCCGACGAAAAACTTGAACTACGAGCCGAGCTTTGTTGCGGACAACCACTCCTCTATCATCTCTTTTGCACTTGTAAACCCACCGAGTGATTTTCTTTTTCTGCTTTGGTGGTAGGTCAACTAGTTCCAGACACCAAGTTTTTACAACTGCAATAATTTTTCCTGCATTGCTTCCACCCAACTTTCATCTTTAAGAGCATCTCTGATGTTTCCTGGTTCTACCTGAGAAACAAAACAACTATGAGAAAATCTATTTTGAAGTAGAGCAACTTTAGAATAAAAACAACTTAGATCCTTATTGATCTGATTTCACGTTTTCATGCCAGCTTGTAGTTCTCCAATGATGTTACCTGTTGGATGGTAGGAGACTGATCTAGGCATCACTTCCCCTGGAACATTTACTGAGCTTTCTAAATTTGTGATATTCTGATCTGCAACTTGTTCTGAAGAAGTTGCCTCATTTCTCGCACTGGTCTCAGCAGCTTGATTGTTAAGATAGCTTGAAATCTCTTCTGATCCTTCATCGGAATTAGATCCCCCATCATCAAAGGTAGGGTCTTGTTCAGGCTCTGTATCTGCTGGTTGAGAGGAAGATGGTTCTATAGTATTCTGAACTGGAGCAACAACTGGTTCTGGCTGAGTATTGCTCGGACCTGCTTCTGAGGAAGGTGTTTCTGTTGGGGAAATACCAACGGCCCTGTTACTTGCTCTTGATTAGATATCTGACGTTGTTGGAATAGCAAGATGAGTTCTTCCTTGGATAGTTCTTCAGGCAGATCAAACGAATTCCACAACCCTTCATAATTGATCAGCCAAGGATCTCTACGTTTTTGCATGGGCGTTGTGTATCTTTGGCATTCAACGTGTTGAGCAACGATAACCTGATTCATGCTTGGTAGATAAATTCTCTTTTGCGGACTTGCATACCATACGAAGAATCCTTCCAAAGATCTGGCTCCAAATTTTCCTTACGGGTCCAATACAGTACACGGTGATCCAAAAGGCCCCAAAAACTCTAGATTAGGTTTTCGTTGGTTAAGAAGTTCAAAGCATGTTTTCATGTGTTTCTTGACAGTCAATACGCGGTTAAGGGTGTAACAAGCAGATGCAACAGCTTCGCTACAAAAGCTAATAGGCAACTTTGAATCAGCAAGCATCGTGCGTGCAGTCTCAATAAGCGTTCTGTTCTTTTGTTTAGCTACTCCATTTTCTTGAGGAGTATAGGGGGCACTGAACTCATGATGAATACCCTTAGCATTGCAGAATTCGAGCGTCTTGTTGTTCTTAAACTCAGTACCGTTGTCACTTATGATTCTCTTGATAGGTAAATCGTAAAGGTTTCAATCTTTCGAAACAAGATCATCAAAGTTTCTAACATTTCACTCTTGCTCTCTTGAAAGAAAACCCATGAGAATCTTGAGAAGTCTTTGGTTACGACTATGTAGTATAGATTTCCTATAATACTTTTCACATTGACAGGCCCAAAAAGATCCATGTGTAGCCTCTCTAGAGGAAGCTTGACAGAATTAAGAAGTTATCTGGGGTGTGACTTCTTATGCTGCTTCCCCTTTTTGCAGCTGATACAGTCATCTGACAGATGAAAATTTTTGAGATTCACCCCTTCCACTAGATTGTTGTGCACCAGAAAATTCATCTTCCTAAGGTGAATGTGACATCTTCCTATGCCATAGAATTGATTCTTTTTCAGTGGCCTTTGATACGAAACACTGTCCTTCCTTTGAATTAGTGGATGCGATGCTCATGTCTAAGACATATAAATCATTTTCACGTGGAGCGCGCATGAGGATCCACTCCTCAGGGATTACGAAACCTGGTTGGAGAATGAGACATTCCTTGCCATTGAAGTGAGTTGTGAACTTCTTATCACAAATCTGTGAAATGCTCAACAAATTGTTCTCAAGCTCAACAATGTAATTCACTTTGTCAAAAGATACCACTCCGTTAGTTAGAATTCCTTCTCCCACGATCCTGCCGCCCTGTTTTCCGGCAAACCCAACATATCCTCCCCTGATGGCTTTTACGTTGTACATCAAAGCCAACATCCCTGTCATGTGTCTAGAAGTTCCACTGTCCATGATCCACTTTTAATTAATTGACCTTGGAAGCCCCCGCACACATGAAAAACATATTACTTAAACAGAGAGACCCAAGCCCTTTAGGTCTTGGGTGGGATGACAATGTCGACTTTTGGAACTTTGGCAACTTTCACATCTTTCTTAATCTCAACCCATTGTCCAGTCTTGATTTAGTCTTTTCTATTGATTTGACTGGGAAATTGTTTAATTTTATGGTCACATGAGATGTTTTTGTTTTGGCAACCCAGGTTTGTGCCTTCGAAAATACCTTTTTGATGTAAAGATTAGATTTTTTCTTGTCATTACCTTTTGATGTTTCACCAACTTCAAGTTTGAAATGATTTCAGTTGCTGGCTTCACATTAGAACTAGAATTTTATTTTCTTTTTAAAATCGTTGTTGGCATAAGCTCTGGACCCTTTTTCTTCTCATGTACTGTGAACCTTCTTTGTTCATGAACAGGTTTTGGACGATTTTGAGAACATTGCCGCGCAATATGCTAAACAGGTTTTATTACATTTGTAACATGTTCTATTTTCATTTCAGACTGTGTGTTCCAAACTCTGTTCACGAAGCTCCTTTTCTTTCTTAAACTCTTCATTGCTTTGTTTGTTAATGACTTCTTTTTCTTCAACATTATTTGTTCCAAAACAAACTCAACTTTCTTGATGAAATCTGGTTTTCGTGATATGTTATTTCATTTCTTTTCAAACCCTAACCCATCCCTTTTGTTTTCAGGGTAGCCTCTACCTCTGGGATGAATGTTTTTGTTAGAGTTCTTTGGCTTTGAGTAGAAACCAGCAACATTCTACTCAAGATCAGATGTTGCAACTACAATGAGTTTAAAAAATTTATCGACACCATCAAAGTTTACGTTATGGACTGGAAATTCTTCATCAGTATATAGTTTATCTGACCCTTTCAGTTTGTAGATAACTACATTAGGATCATCATTTAAACTGTTTTCTGCTGCTGTGATAAAATTTTCATGACAACTTTTCTCATTTCTAGAAGGTGAACTTGACTTAGATTTCTCCTTGTTTGACTCAACACTTTCATAAATTGTGCTATGAGACTCATTTTCAAAAACGTTTTCAATCACTTTGTTTACCTCCTCGGATTGACACTCCTTTTCTGTTTTGAAATATGTTACGTCAAGATTTTCAGGCAGCTCGTTACTCTTTTCTGTGAGTAAATTTAAATTTTGCACCTTATCCACTCCGTCAGGATGTTTCTTAGCATAGCTATTCCACATAGGAGGTGGAACATGATCGTAACATTTTCCAAGGCTTTTATCACAGTTCTTACCTTCTTTGTTGTTTTCTGGTTTTGGAAAAATGTGATCAAGGAAATACATGCTGGTAGAGTAACTGATTAACAATTTGTTAACTCTTTCTATTTAAATTTTTGTTTTCTCCAGCTCACTTTTTAGCTCAACAATTGTGTTAATGTGTAGATTAACGGCCATTTGTTTGTCTATCACAGTTGCTTTGAGTATTGAAAGTGTTTTGTCATCTTCTTTGACAGTTTTCTCTACTGTCGAATGTTCCTGCTGAGTTTATCATAAGATTCTTTTACGTTGTTGTAATCATATGATAGCTTATCATTGTATGTTTTAAGTTCATTAAAAGCTTTCTCTTTCTCAGCATATTACTCACATGCTTCGGCACATTTCAAGCATGAGCTAACCATTTCGATAGTTTGAGCTTTGACTGTTTCTTTAGCTGTTTCAACCTTTTCTACCTATTCTTCCACACTGACTACCTCGTTTGTATTGGCCATGAGCACTTAGTTGGCAATGTCGGTTAAGCTCTCCAGTGTTACAGGATTGGTTACATCAATCACCTCCATACTCTCTGTCTTTGTCGCCTTAGGACTTTCTTCTTTGTGGCCAGAATCGAAGCTACCTGCAAAAGTTTTAAGAATTGTGTCAAACAAATAGGGTTTAGGGGTACCTCTGAGACATTCTTCTGAAGATTCAGGTTCTTCCATAATTTCAGCGACAAGAGCAAGACTCTCTTTTTTGGAAATGAAGTTATTCCAATGGAACCCTTCATCTTCTTGTGTAACAACAAGAGCTTTGTCTTTTGTGTTTGAAGGTCCATCCTCGATCTGCACCATTCTTTTCTCTGGTTGTGGTCAATGGTAAATCGCCTTTTTGTAAAATCATCCCCGAACGGATTATGATTGCCCTTTACTTCTCGGTTTGGACATTCACACTTGTAGTGCCCTTTCTCCCTGAATTTGAAGCATGTGACTTTGGATTTATCATATCCTAATTTTCCGTCAAGGCCTCTCAAATCATCTCTTCCTGTAATTTCCATAAAACGCTGAGCTCTTCGAACCACTGATGCTATGCACCACATGATGTCAATCAATTCCATCTCTTCTGGTTCAATTTGGTCATAGTCTTCTTTAGTCATTTCCGGATTTCCGATTCTTCCAGCTACGTGATTGTTTGGATTGAAGGAAGCAAACGTTTGAAATCCACTGGACTAGTTTGATGCTGGACTGGCATTTGAGTTGGCACTAAAAGCCGTTTGAATCTTGGGAATCTGAACATGAGTGTTTGAATTTCCTTTGTAGTATAAAGTCACATCCTGTTGCGAGTTTGATTTCTTGCTCTTTGCCATTTTCTGTATTTCTAGTTCAAGCCCTTCCAATTTTTTGATGAATCTTGGCAAACTGAGGCTATCATATTCGGCTCCATTCTTCAGGATGGTCAGATATGTTGCCCAATCTCCTTCAGGCAATGAATCAGCCAGTTTGTCAACTAATTCTTCATTGGTTTTGACAATTCCCATACGTTTCATTTGTACTGCCAGGTGGCAGTATCTTTCTATGAGCTACTTCATGTTTTTGCCCGGAAGAACATTGAACACTTCAAATTCTTTGTTCAATAACGCTTTCTTTCCCTTTTTGACATGTGTACTCCCTTGTGCTCTTAATCGTAAGGCGAGCCACAAAGATTGAGCATCGTCGTCATGCCGTAAAAGAACCAAGATATTTTCCTTTATGGCTTGTTGTAGAAGATTCATCATCTTCTTTTCATTAACGTATTTTCTCGTTCATCGTCGGACAGACGAGCCAATGTTTTCTCAATACCCAGTTCATTAAGTGGTGCTTGATACTTGTTCTCAAGTGCAAACCAAATGGTTAAATTTGTTGCTTGAACCCAGTTTATGAATCGCTCACTCCAACTCTCGTAGTCTTCAATGTTCATGAGTTTCAGAGGCTTTGTGTGGTTCCCATTTCATTCTCGAGATTCATATTCTGAGCTGCTACAGAAGTTGTAACTGCTTGTGTGGCCAACGCGTTATGAAATTCTTGCTCACTTGACATCTTAAAAATACTTATAACAGAGAAACAGATTAAAACTGATTAGCCTGACGCAAATTGAAAGTCTCAAATGAATTGAAAATTTTCGTACAAAATAATGTACTAGATTTTCGTGCGAAAACTTGGTTTTCGTACGAAAATTTTGTTTCGTGCGAAAATTATATTCTCTGTTAGTTCAAACTTTTCAGAAGTTAGTCTCCTAATTTTCGTACGAAATCTAGTGTTTCGTGCGAAAATTCTTGTCTGCTTCGAACACTTGTTCACAATTTCACGTTTTTGGCAATTTCAACCATGATTTTGATGGATTTTAGGTTTGTATGTTTTAGTGAACTGTTTAGAGTTGATTTTAACACGTTATACTAATAACCTAGTCCAAATTGTCCATGAAATCCTTCAGATCTTGATTAAGTTCCAAGAAAGAGTAGGAGAAGAGTTTCCAATGGATGAATCTTGAACTTTGAAGGTTGAATCTAGCTGAAACTTGGTTGTTTGTTCACAAATCAGACCTCAAGGCTCTTATACCCCTTGTGAATGCTAGGATCGGACCCAACTTGTGAGCTTCCGGTCAGATTTGCTCAGCTAACAGAGGCGGACTTCATTGTTAGCTGATCGAACAAACAAAGAACAAGCGTGATGATTACTGTTTAACCGTCTGTTTCTTGTATTGATTAACTTCGTGACGATTACAGACTCGAGCAGGGCTTCGCATCTGATCAACAGAACAACATGCTTAACAAACATCCTAAGTCACCTATCTATAGGCAAGACATGGAAACAACAAGGGATTAGGACTCAAGGATTATGAATGGAAATCGGTTTTGAACTTAATTATTGTCGCAAGTAGCGTTATGTGTAATGAGCAATCTATTTAATCTCACTCTGATGTTTCCGCCATCGTTTAGGGTGTGACACTATAGGTCCTATCAAATCACACATGACGAAACTTACTATGATTTTTATGCACCGAATATTTTATAATTATGTGTGCACCCATAATTACTCAATTCTTTGCATAGTCCGCATGATTCATTTTGTGATGTGTGGGGGAAATTAAACAATTAAATTCAAGAAAACATGTGAATCAAATAATGTTTGGGATAGTACCTTAACATCCAAGGGTCTAACTATTTGCATAGAAAAGCCCATTAAGGATTTAGGATAGTACTTTGGGATCTAGAGATCTAACTATTTGTATAGGAAGATCAATCATGGACTTAGGATTTGTGTTTTGTTTCGTCTCAAAACTTGTACATTAACTTGTTGTATGAGACCAATCAAGGACTTGTGAAAGTACCCTTAGAAATCTAATTTAAGGATTATAAGGTAGTACTTTGAATATCCATTAAGGATTTTAACAATCAAATGTGAAAAACGAGAAGGGGAGTAAGGATCCGTACATGTTCTCCCAGTCTATCAGAATGACCTGCGCGTTCTTTATATATCTATGTTTTTTTAAAGTATCACTCTGGTATGTAATCGTTGTTATAGTAATTATAAGGATAGAGTTGGGGAGATCGTATCGTAATAAAGACTCGAGTTCTCACATCATAACGTATATGTAACGATTGTATGAGTGCTATGAATCCAATTCTAGTGAGTATTAGTTATGTGAGCAGCAGGAATGTGGAATGGACTGTAATACCAGTTTTCTGCCTATCCCGAAGGAATATGTAGTAACGTATTATCCACCGATCTCAATTCATATGTCAATCCACGCACAAACATCCGCACACTATCACCTTGGTACACGTATGTATCACTCCACGTATTTAAGTGTGTTTATTACCGCGACTTTCCCAACACTGCCTCGTATGAGCAAGTCTGTTATTATGTTCTGGACCATAATAACCCACTTGCCCCACAAGGCCATCCTGGTACTTGCCAATATGATACTTTATAGTGTTCGCTAAGTACTTTTAGTTGAGGTTAATTTTTCCAATGATGTCCACTAAAGTCCGAGCCTGTAGTTATAGTCTAGGTTTCCTTAAAGGCACCTAATTCTCTATAACCAATGTCTCTGATACCATCTTCTGTCACACCCCAATTTGCAGCGGAAGTAAAACACGGGATGCAACAGACACCTTTGGTACAAGCGCATTGTTTATAAAGACACTACATTTTATTAATTACTAAAATGTTGATTACATACATGTATGTTACAACTGCTTGTTCCCATGAACCACATAAGTCTTCTAGGCCGCATGCGTCTATATCAGTATTTGTCTATAATCATATCTCGAATCACATATGCAGATCACCTTAGTCTCACGTTACCTGAAATGCATGTTAGTTTTAAAAAGGGTCAGCTAAACGAGCCGGTGAGTTTCACTGGTTTGGTTGCTTCGTAACAAAACGCTTTAACAAGTTTAATTGGACAGGTCATAGTCACAGATGGAATTACATGAAAGCACAAGTGAAACCTTGACTGTTTTGCCTTGGGCCGTGTCATCCCAGACACTCCCAGCCACCGGACCGTGTCACACAAACACTCTCAGCCCACCAACTGCGTCACGTGCAGTTCAACGCCCTAGTGTAGTTATGCCTAACAATGTTTGTAACATACAAATCACCCCAGAAAGTTAGAGGTGGCACTAGGTTGGTCAGACCAATAGTACTATCCACTATTCACGGCTCACGTTAATCACTTGTAGTGGGGATGTGGTTCGTGTGTTAGATAATTCACATCCTCACAAGTTGGTGCAATTAACAATGTTTGTAACATACAAATCACCCAAAACAGTAAAACATTAGAAGTTGGGAGTAAAACTCACAGGATAGCAGTATCACAGGTAGCAATTGGATTATATGCAAAATGGCTCGGCTCTATTAGTAATCATGCAAGTAATTACCAATATCAGTCGCTATGTCGGTAACGCCTATAACTTGGGCCCAGGAAGGTATTTTCAGATCATATTATACATCTAGTATCTTGGTGTGGTGATGGATGTTAGGGTAGGATTAGTTTTACGTGTGCCTCCCGGGCACCGGCTCGCGTGCCAGCCAAAGTCGGTTGTTCTATATGTTCTATTAACGGCATTATGATCTAGACAGTGCCAATACATTGTCATTTATTAAAGATTAAGTATTTATTAAGGAAATTCAGACGTTTGGAGGATCTACGCTTCCCGAGTTTGAGTTTCCGCTTTCGTCGTCGGGGGTTCTCTCCAACGGTGTTGGAACAGACCTAGAGTTTCCAGCTTACCCTAAAACTTCCCAGAATACCTCCGGAGTTCCACTTATAGTCAAAATAGCGTTCGGCCCATTCCAAGTTCCAACAGGTTCGTTGTCCGGTAAGCTGCCGAAATAAGTTAAAAGAAGCGTTTTAAAAGCCGAAAAATCCCATTTAATCTACGTATTTGATAAAATTCTGGAATTTTTTTCCAAATCACTAACAACATATAGATTCAAGGAAAAATATTTTGGGAATTTATAAAGGTATTTTTATAACATAACTAATTTATTTGTAAATTAGTATTTAACCGAATAATTTACATTGTTTATCATCTGATGTCTAAAAATTCTCAAAATATTCCAGTAAACTCCTTATATGTCCAGGAACTCCCTGCAAAAGTTTGGACTCCCAAACTTCCCAGAACATTGCCTAGATGTTCCTTAGTGTTTCTGTAAAGTTTGGTGATTTATTGCTTCCGTTTGGTAATTTTTCCAAATTTCTTTCTGTAAAAGAGTTAAAAATTGGCCAAAAATGATACAAATTTCCAAAAATTCTAAAAACTTTACTTGGACCTTCCTGTTAATACCCTACATCATCACACCAATTTTCAGCTCAATCCAATACCCACGGACCAAGTTGTGGTCCAAACAATATTCTTCCTATTCTAGATTCGAGTTTCGGGTGTATACCTAGCGATTCCTTCGATTCCGAGTGTTTTTCTTGATTCCAGATGTGGGTGTGAGCCATATTCAACACCTATATACCAAGCACAATCCAAACATGCCATAGCCCATGTCAATCAAGCCTTGTTTCACTGTTTTTTGGTTAATAACTTTGTTAATCACTTTTGGTCGATTAGGGGTTGATTAGGATATCAAAACCCAAAGTTTTGTGATCTTGGCTATCATATAACATCAAGGAATTCCCGATGTGTTCTTATTCAGCCAAGAACCATGCTTAAACCATCAAAAATCATGGATTAAAAAGAGTTTTCTTGGTCTAGATCATGTTTAATTAAGAAATCTTCATTAAATTTATAAGAAACTTGTAAATTACCTTTGATTTTGATGAATTCAAGTGATGTCCAGCTGGTATAATGAAGAACATGAGCATAATTTTTGGAGAAGATGACTAAAAACGAAGAAAATAATGAAGAAAAAGAAAAAAATTAAATATATATTAAGGGGGGAGGCGTCTCCGATGATGGTTATCATGTTAAAAGATGATGTTTATCTTCAGTGGTGCGTTTAGGTTCGTTTTCGGGTCCCACATGCGTCTCCGATTTGCCAAACGGGCTCCTTTTTTTCGCGTTTTTAGTGTTAAAAGACTCGGTTTTAAAAAACCGTACATAACCGTCTCGAAATCCGCAACCGGTTATGTTTTAATCATAAAAGCCTCGTATTAGGGTAGTTTAAGTGTTTTTAAGCTTGATTGACCATTCCTCGCATGTTTGGTTGTCTTTTGTTTCTCTCTAAACGAAAGCGTTTCCCTAACCGGGAAGCTGCCTCGTTTTGCGTGCCCGAGCTCTGATTTGCTTCAAATCCTATGTCATGGTCTATGTCACATAACTAAGATATTTCGTGAACTCGGAATCTTAAATAGCCCCACCAATGGCCTAGCAATCATTGTCAAACGTTTAATGCGTTGTTAAACGGAAAGCTCCCGTTTAACACGTTGTTTAAGGCTAAGGAAACCAACCTCGTACCGTTGGTCCTTATTAGTGTCATGTTACCCATGATATGCTCTCGGATTCCTCCAAGACGTAACACATATTGTTTAGCATAGCACACAAATCATGCATGTTTACTAATATGTATTCCTAGACTCGTCAATCAATTCACGACTTGTCTTGTCATGTAGGTGACGCATAGCATCAACGTAATGTTTTTGGTAATAACTGTGCATATACTCTTATTATAGTCGGTGTTACATGTTCTACAATTCGTATCATCACACATAATCACAGCAAGTATCATGATATTCATGTCATGTCCGATTACCGCGGACTTGTACCGGTCAAAGTTGACCGGACTTTTTCACAGTTGTCATAGTTGACTATACCACCGAAGGGCATCGTTTATAAACCACCAAAGGGTCTTTTTAACTAGACTAACAAATCAACAAATAATATGTTAATCAGAAATCGTTTATGTCATTACCTAAACCGGATTGCCAGTCATTTGGTATCATAACATACTACAGGTCGGTGTGATTAGTGTTAATGAATGTCATTCGTGTCATGGATAACACACCAACAAGTTGTTCAAATTATAGAAAGGGTATTTTTTATATAAACCATAGACTTTGTTTTTGAAAACTTGAAAATGATTTAGCACATATGAGTCACCCCAAAACATTTGCAAAATGTAAAAGAGGGGAACCATGTACTCACATGAACCATAAGTAGTAAATATGTTAAGCACATATGAATCACCCAAAGCATTTGATAATATAAAATAGTGGAAGTATGTACTCACTTGGATTGCCAAAGCGTCCTTGATCAATAGAATGAACAAACCTCAAGTACGTCCCAATGTCGGATAACTATGTTATCATGTCTAGACTTTAATCGGAGAATTCGGGTAGAATGAAGTCTTATAAACCAAATGAGTGTTGGAACTCATATGATATGGTTTAATAAGCCTAATATTCTGATTTGGAGAGGACCCTAAGTTCTTTTGACCCGTGATGTCTTGTTAAGGTAGTTTACGCTACTTTAACGGGTTATAAGCGTAATTATATGATCGGATGGTCAAATATATCATATAATGAGTCTTACATGCTAAAAAAAGTTTGACTATGTTATAACATCAGTTTAGATGTCAAAACTTTGGTTACTTATGCTTAAAGTCAATTTATGCGCAAAAAGGGTATTTTGCTCAATTTAAAAGATCATAAAAGCAACTCATCATATAACTAACCAAACTACAAGACCATAAGGTATAACCTCAGAGGGTTATTTCCTATACAACTATGGTCCTAAAAATGCGCTTGGTCGAATTCTAAGATTGACCAAACGGGTCGGATTCGAAAGTCAAAGCGGTGGTCAAACCGCTTGACTTACCACCCTAATAAAGTAATAAACTTGAAGTGACGTTTTAGACATGTTGAAACATGTCTAACTGAGTAATAAAAATGAATTGGTATAAAAAATTGGAGTATTAATACCTGAAAATAGTTTCCTCATAAAATGCACATTATGCGCATTTTTTACCAAAACTTTGACTCGTCACTTTGCCTAGTAAACATGAAAATCAAAAGGTGAAATCGCAAGTGATTAATACCTTCGTGATTACGATCACATTGCAAAGTTCAATTGAACTTTGACTTGACCAATATGGTCAGAACCGAATGTCAAGCGAAAAGTCAAACTGTTTGACTTTTGGCTAAAATAGCCAAAATAAATGAAATAGACTAGGAGTGAGCACTTTGGTTGTGTTGGTAGTAAATGACTATTTCGCTCACACCTCAAACTCGCAAATCCTTTCTGGAAGTAAAATCGGAAACTATTACGCAAGCGTAATCAGTTTAACACGACGTATACTCCGGAACAAGGACATAAGCTAAACATACCCTAAATACCCTTTACATAACTTAGAAATAAGTTTTTAAGGGTTCGGTATGGCAAAAACATGCTTATCTGAGCTCAGGGACTATTTGCGACAAACTGCGAAAGTCTGCCGATTTTCGTATTTTGAATATGGAACTTATGTGGGCATCCAATAATTTTTGTAATCAATAAAATCTTGTTTTTTATTGATAACAACGCAAAAATGTCAATCATTGCACAAGTTAATCATTTTCGTGTACGTTAAAGCGTTTTACGTAATTTCGCAAAACGCGTAACCATGAAACCGGACGAACCGACATCCATGACATTTCCGGGAAAAATCCGAGATCTGATTTTGGAAAGTGTCTTCAACACAAGTAAGTGCTCTCCTTAGTTCTTTCATTATTTTGGCTTTTTGAGCCAAAAGTCAAACAACTTCACTACCTGTTTTGCTTTCGGTTCTGACCATAATTGGTCAAGTCAAAGTTCAATTGAACTTTGCAATGTGATCATAATCACGAAGGTTATAATCCCTTGCAATTACACCTTCTGATTACTACGTTTATTAGGTGAAGTGACGAGTTAAAGTTTCGGTCAAAGATGCGCATAATGTGCATTTTACGACGAAACAATTTTCGGGTATCAAAACACCAAGTTTTGATACCAAATCAGTTTAATTAATTTAGTTGGACATGTTTTGACATGCCTAACTCGTCACTTCAAGTTTAGTGCTTATTTAGGTTTGTAAGTCAAGCGATTTTGACCACCGCTTTGACTTTCGAATCCGACCCCTTTGGTCGATCTTAGGATCCGACCAAACACATATTTGTGACCATAGTTGTATAGGGAATAACCCTCTGAGGTTATACCTTATGGTCACGTCGTTTGGTTAGTGTTATGATAAGTCATTCACATGTTCCTTAAAAATGACCAAAATGCCCTTTTTCGCGCATAAATCAATTTTAGCATATGTAACCAAGGTTTTGACATATAAACTGATGTTACAACATTATCAAACATGTTTTGTAATAGAAGATTTATCATAGGACATTTTTGACCATCCGATAATATATTACGCAAATGACCCGTTAAAGTAGCGTAAACTACCTTAACGAGTCATAATGGGTCAAAAGCACTTAGGATCACTCTCATATCACAATGTTAAGCTTATTAAACCATATCATAATCGATTGGTTTGTAAGACTTCATTCTATCTGATCTCCCATTTAATGTCCCCACTTATTAACATATTATCCGACACATTAGCCCACGTTTAAGCTTTGTTTATTCCGTTGATTCAATGACACTTACGCAACCCCAAGTGATTACATAGTTTCCTTTTTTCTTAAACCTTTGCGGTGATGCATATGTGCTAAACTATCTTTCAAATCTACATATTTACTACGCATGAATCATGTGAGTACATAGTTCATTCTTTTACGTTTTCAAATGTTTTGGTGTGATTCATATGTGCCTATCACTATTTTCATGATTTCCAAACTGTATGATTCTATATACATAGCACCCTATCCATTAACGATTAGAACCTATTATCTATGGCTTAAATAATGATTTTCAAAATTTGTAAGACCTTTGTAGGTGCGTATTTGAATTCATGCCTAAAATACAAGTCGATTGGTAGTATGATATAGCGTTATAGGACTTGACACCTCATTCCCGCTTCCTATGGTTGTTTGAAAGTTTGATTAGGGAATGTCAGAAACCAAATTATACCCCAAATAAATTTACCTTCGTGGTAAATTTATAACGTCAGCGAATAAGGCTGTAGGACCGATCCTCGATGCTTAGGAACCTAAACTTGATATCTAACGTCCATAATAGCGGAAATATTACGTCGTGTTTACCAATAGACAAGATTTAATCAGTTAATCGTCAGTTTTATAGATCAAATATTCTGGTTACAAACTGACAGAGCTTCGCCTCTGAAATGCCAAAGTTACAAATTAAGTAGGCTAGCTAGGTATTTATACTATTGCAAGTTCGCCCTAGGAGACACCTAAGTTCTCCCGAACTTGGCTATACATGATAGTCATGGGCTAACTTGCTTACATTGTACATAAATACTTCATTCACCTAGTCTATTCAGCTCTATACTATACATACTCGATATAAGACTAAGACATAGACATTATGCACCAACAGACTCCCCCTTGGATATCGTCTTCGTCTTGTATCAGTCTTCAAAACTCTGTCTTCATATAAACGTTAACGTACACGACCGAAGAAGTTCTTAAACGGCTTCCTTCGTCGTTCTTGCTTTGGATCAGGCGTTTGATCAGTTGGCGGTGGTCTTTTAAAGTTAGCCATTCTTAGCGAACTTTACCTTACCGCTTTTTCCATTCTTTCTTTAATCACCTCATTTATGGTTTCTTCTTTTAGAAACTCAACTCTCTCCAGATCCCTCCACTTCGTTTACCACATTTTTCAAGAATTGACTTCACGTGCATAACAAACGTTCACAACCTTTTGAAACTGCATAGCTTGTACCTTTTCACGTTCTTCAAAAACAATCTTGTTATAGAACAAGGTTTTGATGTCTTCTTTCGAGCAGTTCACAAGCCACATAAGATCTAGAATCCTTATCGTCCTCCACAAACCTCTCATACTCTGATGTCCCATCACTTCAACCCGTTCCTAAGAAATATCCAGATGATCTTCAAATTTTAACACGGTCACCGCTTCGCAAGTAGCTGGATCAATCTGTCACCACTTGAATAAAGGATAGAAGTTTTGCTCGATCGGCATAAGTGGCATATTCCTCATGGCTCTTTATGTCCTTTTCCCCTATAACCTTATTGATCTTAATCCTTTTGTCTTGGAATAAACGGCTTCTAGTAATTCCAACCTTTAACAGCTTCATACTTAATCATCTTCCACAACAACTGATCTATTGTCTTCATATGATAAGTAACATTCACTGTTTGTACTAACTCTTCCATATCCCAGTACGGCAATATTTTGAAATCAGCAGGATATTTGAAGTATTGCACTCCAAATTCCATTTTGATTACATATACATTGAGCTCTTTAAACCATCCCCAACTTAGTATATCTCCCAAAGAAACATTTTATCTCTGGTGAAGAATGCTAGTGGATGTCGAAACTTACGTTCACGTGGCATCTCCCTGAACCAGGACTTTTTCTCTTCAGCTATCTCTTCTTTGGTCATCGGCTTAGGAATCTTTCCTTCTCGTAACGCTTCAGCAATCTTATATTTAATCATATCTTCATCAAGTTGTTTATACGCTCTGATACCACTTGTAGGTCCGTTGTACGGATCATTCGGGCACTAATCTTACAATCCTAAGGTAAACGTGCGGAATCCGTTTGCTTAGGCGACATTGGATACACTTTCTATTTAATCACCGTTTCATTAATATTCAACGTTACAGATCCTAGAAACACTTGGACAGGGCTTCGCCTCTGTTGTGACAAAATCTCTGAAAATTACAAATGAAATGACAACACACATATTTATACTTGAACTAGTTTGCTCCAAATGTGGTTAGGTCAAGTTCGAGCGAACTTGTCCTTCCCACTACAAGTTCGAGCAAACATGACTCATAACATACTTAATTTTGACATTTCGCTCGTAAATACAGACTTGATATTATACGATGACTTAGGCAACAGACATATGCATCAACAGACTCCCCCTTGGATGTTTCCGTAGTCATCATTCTTCAATTAAATTTCTGAGTCTTTAATGTTCTCTTGATCTTTATATCTTGAATAACTTTAACATCTATGCTCCCCCTTGCATTGAGCTTTCTAGTATCTTTAATCAACATGTTTATCTAGATCCCCCTCAATGGTGCTCTGAATCTCTAAGATTTGACGATTAAGAACAATCACACGTATCCACACACTAACAGTTTCTTAACAGTCTCGTTGGTCCGGATCACATTAAACATTATTAGGTTACCATGGAAGATTTTGAAAGAATTTTTTTTGGATTTTTAATATTGAATGCAGAAATGTAAACAAACTAAAATGTAATATTTACAGTTTATATTTTTGTGAGAAAAAAAACGTGCTAGAGGATCATATCAGTTTTTGAGACATACCACCAGTACAGTTGACCTTTTAATGACTTTAAATTTTAAACTTGTTTACCTAGATTGTCGATATGTTTATCCACCTAAACTTTAACACATTTCTCAATTGTTCCAAGATATGTTAGGGTAAGAATTATGAAACTTGACTTATCTGTGGTTCCCACTTCATGAATATACTCCCGTATCAAAATTCCCTAGATTTCATCTTACAGGTGAATATAGCATAATTGATATCTGTATCAAGGTAATGCGATGCCTTGAGAGCTCAGGTTAGTACTACCGTACAGACAAAGAGATGAAGGCTCGACTTTAAGGTGTGTTCCATTTAAGGAATCTTTTCAGCACTGCAAATGATTAGATCTTTCGATACTTTTCAAGAATGCATGCAGTTTAGGGGTTTATTGCAAAAGTATTATAGAAGTTCTAGGCTATTGTTTCCGCAAAATCAGATGAACTTGTATAATACCCCATAAATCAACTATCTATAAAGACCTCGTATCTCAGAATCAGGCAATCTTTCAAATGAAATTTCGGAGTACTAAGTCCATATATCCAAGATATGTTAATCCACAAGTTTAAGAAGTTGTAACATTTAGTTTATATCCCTGAAACAATTTACTAAACGTGTAAAGCCTATTGACACATCCACAGTAAGACTTGTTTATAATTTTTAAACTTTACAAATATTTAGCGTACTGTGATAGTCCACTAATGTACTATCATTTTTTTTTGTGCACAAGTAATCTCATTTTTTATTTTTCAATGTTTTTTGTATTTTAAGATTTTCTATTGTTTATGGTTTTTTCAATTATTTTATCTATCTAAAATGATTTCGAAACGATGTTTTTCAATTTTACAATAATTTTTTACAATTTTTAAAATTTTTTCTCCCCCTAAAATTGAAAACATCTTATTAAAATCGAAAATAAGAATCTTCATTTTAACCATTTAACGACTTTTTACGAATGTGAACGCGAGACTACCATTTTGTTTGTATGAAATATCACTCCTGTCTCTTGTCTCTCTGCATGAACAACCACTGCTTCTCAAATGACGTTTGGCTTAAAGCTTGGTTATCCTGCACATTCAAACAAACTTTAATTAGTTTTGAATAGGAACCCAATCCATTCTGGATGTAGGTGTACCAAAATCATTAACATCTGAAATAAACAAACATTCACACTCTTTTTTATATTCAAACAGTTTGATAGAAACTTTATTTGAAAATTTTACTTTCTTTGATTTTTCAACTGTTTGAATTATCAAATTTCTCCACTGCTCTCTCTTTTGTCCTCAGATTTGTATCTGATGAATTCG
The DNA here is from genome assembly GCA_947069175.1 of Scalesia atractyloides. Taxonomy (NCBI): domain Eukaryota; kingdom Viridiplantae; phylum Streptophyta; class Magnoliopsida; order Asterales; family Asteraceae; genus Scalesia; species Scalesia atractyloides. The sequence goes on along the minus strand of CAMTDV010000016.1, from coordinate 65,534,652 downwards.
TTTTACTTGACTGTGAGTAAAATGATTCATTAGAACTTTTATCTGATTTTTTAGACGTATCCGAGGACAAAATCTTTTCCAAATACTCTCTAACTTTTTTCCTCTTTTTTCTCAGTCTGTCCTTTTGCCCTTGTGATAACTTGACTTTTTGTTCTTTGGGCTTCTCTGCAGTTTTCTCATTTTTCTTCTCTGTTTTCTTCTCCTCTGGTCTTTTCTCCCCCTGAGATTTAACCGATCTTCTTTTCAGATTAGTCGGACAATCCCGGGAAATATGACCTTTGATTTGACATTTATAGCATCTTCTCGTATCAAATCTCTTTTTCAGGCAGTTAACAACAATGTGTCCACCAAATCCATAGTTGTAACACACTCTTTTATCGTACCAATCTTTCCATTCAGACCGAACATCCAAATCAGCACATTGATTTGACATTTAGTAGTCGTCTTTCCTGCTTCTTCTATAAAATTGATTTGACTTTGAAGCACACCACTTATTCTAAAATTTTTGTGTGTTTTTATAATGATTAGATGACCGTACCGATGAGCTTTTATTTTGTTTTGAAAAATTTTTAGAATTTTGTTTTTCATGTTGTTTTTGTTCTCCATTTTGCTTAGAAAGTTTTTGCGATGAGCATTCACTTTTTTTAGCAGATTGTAGAACAGTTTCTTGAAATTTTTCTTTTAGTTTCAAAAATATTACTTTTTATCATTTTCGACATCAGTATTATCATCATAATCCTTAATTATGACATCGTCATAATTTGTGACATTGTCACTTATTGGAATTTCATTTTTATTCTTATTGAACGGTTTAAGACATATCTGATCTAACATTACAGATGAAGTCACAAAATCTTTCAATTGTTTTTCTAAATCATCAATTTTATTTTTTGCAATCTCAACATCTTGTTCAAGTTTTCTAATTTTTTAAAGATGCGAGTTTATTATATTTTGTTTTTCAATAACATTTTTATTCAAAACAGATTTATCATTTTCTAAAATTTTTATATTATTTTGAAAGTATTTCACATTTTGAAATTTTTTTTTTCTAGAATTTTTATTTGATTTTCAAAATTCTTTTCATTTTCTTTTAACTTTTTATTTTCTAATGACAAACATTCCAAATCTTTCAAAAGTTTGACATTAATAGATTTGATTTTTTGACAATTTAAGCACATAGATTCCGTACACTTTGTGCAAGGTTTTTCGACCTCCACAATTTGTACCTTTACCACTTCTTTATCAACAATTTTTTACCTCTGACTTTACCTTCTTGCTTTTAATCATCTCAGCACGCTCCAGATATTTAGCACGTAGAGCATTCCATAGCTTTTGTGCCGTATCACATTCTAGTAGCAGATTCAAGATATTTCCTTTTACTGACTGCTGTATCAGATTAATCATTTTCTTTTCAGCAAAATAATCATCTTGTTGTTGAGTAAAATATTTGCACTTCTCTAGAATTTGCTGAATTTCATGTCTAGGAATGGCATAACCTGTCTCAATCACGACAATTGATGAAATTTGTTTGAAAAATAAGCAAGTTCGAGCGAACTTACCCAAAATCCTTGAAAAATCAATCAAGTTCGGGCGAACTTGATGAAAAATGTGAATTTTTCAGTCAAGTTCGAGCGAACTTGATAGCTCGAACTTGATGTTAAGTTCGGGCGAACATGAGTTATTCGAACATGAGTTCTTTTCAAGGGTTTATCTATTATGGATTTTACGTATTATACTTGAAAATCAGTCCATTTTGTCCGTGAATTGTCCAAGAAAAGTTAAAAATGAAAGAAATGAGTAGAAGATGAGATGATTTCAGTCCAATGTCTTCAAATTAGGCCAATTATGATCTGATACAAGTTGTATTTTTGACAGTTTCAGATGTGGTTTCAATTATGATCTTAGATTTTGATTCTTTCTTGCTATCACTAGTCTTAACAGGCTCAGACTTGGTGATTTCAGGTTTAGATTCTTTAATGTTATCAGTCTTTACCAGTTCAGACTTAATAACACCAGATGTTGTTGACCTTTTCTTCGTAATCCAGGCTTGAGATTTGATGTTAGCCTTCTTGATATAAAATTTGTTTTCTTTTGCCCTATAAGTTTCTTCTCCTTCTCAAAAGTATAATTCTCAAACCTCTTTTCTATTTTAGGTTTAATTTCTGTCAAAGATTCATTTCTTTTTAAAATCTTGATTGATTTTTCAAACTCTGGATACCTTGGTTTTACAACATTTGATTCTTTTCTTCGAGGATAAGCCGGTTTTCATTTCAGACATTGTCGTGCAATATGACCCATTTCATTGCACTTGAAACATGTCCGATTATCAAGTGGATGTCCTTTAGTGGGTGGTTTTACCCCACTTGATGTTTTGACACCACTTGTAACCTTGGCTTTATCTCGAATTTCTTTCTCCTTTTTAACCTCATCATTTGATTGTTTACCAATCAAACTGTCTTCGTGAACCGTGTTTGTCCCATATACAAAATTCATGTTTTTGTTTTTATATTCATGAAATGGTGACATTTTTTTACTAGTTCATCTGATTCTTCTAGACCCAACCCTGCTCTCCGGTTTTCCGGATGATCACCACCATTTCTTCGGTAGTTGTTTCTTTTAGGTTTGGAATAGAATTTTCGTTCGTTAATTTCCAATTCCTCTGATGTGACTTCCACGAGTTTAAAGAATTTATCAAGCAATTCTTCCTTCACATTCTGAATCGGAAGCTATCATCAAATTATAGTCTATCCGAATCCTTAATTTTGTACATTACAACATTAGGATCGTCAATTAGACCATCCTCTAATGACTTATCATAATTTTCAGACTGTGAATCGGAATTCTTTGAACTCGAGTCGGCGCTTTTGAGGCTGCCATCATTAGAATCACTTAGTACATTTTCAACCACTTTGTTAACCACAACGTTGTTATCATCATCAGATTTAGCATAAATTATATAAATATTCTCTGGCAAGTCATCTTTTTTCTCAAAAGTAACTCAACGTCGAGTGCCTTATCCATCCCGTCTGCGGTTTTGCGACAGTACTTTTCGCAAAGGGGTGGAGGAACATTGCTATATTCTTTGCCAGTTTTCTTTTTAGGTTTTTCTTCCGATGAGATTGTCGGAAGAATTTGATCAATAACATATGCATTTGTGGTATAACTTCTCATCAACTGTTGAACTCTTTCAGTTTCGATTGTCATGTCTTGAAGTTGTTGTTTGGTTTCAGCAATGGTGTTAATATAGATGTTAATTGCCTTTGTTTATCCATTATTGTTCCACTCAACATCCTTATATTATCATGTTGTTCGATGTCATTTTTGTCGACTCTGCCATAATCATTTTTCATTTTGCTTTACGCTTCTTTCATTGTGCGATAATCATATTTCAACAATTCGTTATGCACATTGTTTTCAGCGATGATCTTTGATTTTTCGGCACATTCCACACAAGGTTCAGTACATTTTGTACAAGGTTTCTCAACCTCAACAACTTGTACTATGACAACTTCTTTCTCGACAATTTTTACCTCTGGACCTACCTTGGTTAGATTCACCATTAAAGCTTTATCAGCCATGTCCTTGAGGTCTTCGACTTTCACTTCTTGAGTAACATCAATGATTACTTCATCAATTTTTTTCTCCTCAACCACTTGTTCTTTCGAGCTGCCATCAAAATGACCTGCAAACCTGTCACAAGAATTAGAGGATAAAATTCCTTGTCTCTGCATATGGATATATTCCTCTTCTTCCTTCTGTTGATGCAAGTATTGTTCCAGAAGAGCTTGTTCGATAGCTGCTGCCGCTGCTTCCTCTGCAGAATTATCTTCAACTATCTCTGCCATCAGAGCAACTCTAGTCTTTTTCCCAATGTAAGAATTCCAATCAAAACCATCATCTTCACTGGATGCCACCATAGCTTTCTCAGTGGTGCTATTGTCAGGCTTTTCTTGGATTTCAACCTGAGTTTTCTTCAGAAATGGTTTATAGTGAAGTGCCCTTTTGTAATATTCATTTCCTCCTCCGAAAGGACTTTGATTTCCAGTTGCTTCGGTGTTCTTACACTCTCTTTTAAAATACCCCTTTTGACGGCATTTAAAGCACGTGACTTTTGTTTGTAAAACCCAATTTTTTGCTGAAATTTCCTATGTCACGGCCTGTGAGTGCAACGAACTTTGCTGGAATTTGATGTCCATTAGTTCGAGTTCTTCCTCATCTACCTGGTCATAATCTTCTACGGTCATCTCGGGGTTTCCGATCTTACCAGCAACAAGACATTCATAAGATTCTAATACGGTAGCGAGTAGTGACATAAGTTGTTTTGCAACTTGTTCTGAAACAACATTGTTCAAATTTACTGCGATGTTGCATCTATATACATTCGGATCAGAACTTTGTTGTTGATTCTGGTTCGCTTGGCTTTGATAAGTTGAATTTGTTTGAGTAAGAACTTTGAGGACTCTGGTCATACTGAGGCTGTGATTGATTCTGATTCTGTGGAGAAGCATTCATGTTTGCACTAAAAGTCGTCTGAATTTTAGGATTCGAAATACTATCTAGCATTCCGGCTTTGTAGTACAGACCAACGTCTTGAACAACATTAGCGTTTTTTGACTTCGCCATCTTCAGAAGTTCCATTTTGTTGCCTTCGAGTTTATCGATAAACGTCGACAACTTGAAAAATTCCCACTTGTCACTGTTCTTCAGAACCATCAAATACGTAGTCCATTCACCCTCTGGTAGTGCGTCAGCAAGTTTGTCGATGTATTCTTGTTCTGTCTTTTCGAGACTGTGTCTTCGCATTTGCACTTTAAGATGACAGAAACGCTCGATCATTTGCTTTATGGTCTCATTCTTTAGCATAGTGAAGATATCAAACTCTTTCAGGATAAGTGCCTTTTTGCTTTTGATCATTTCGGTGCTACCTAGATACTTCTTCAGTAATGACAAACAAAGATCTCTTGCAGTAGCATACTCTGGTAGCAAAATCAGGATATCTTCTTTAACAGACTGTTGGATGAGACTAATCATCTTTTTCTCAACAATGTATTCATCTCTCTGTACTGTCGAATAGTTGTACTTTTCAAGGACTTGCTGATGTTCATCTACCGGAACAGTGTAGCCTCTCTCAATCGACACCCAGCCAACAAAGTGCATGGCTTGAACCCAATAGGTAAACTTCTCTTTCCATGCTTCGTACTCGTCCATGCTTATCAGCTTGGGCGGTTTTACAGTCGTTCCCATTTCATTATCAAGATTGAGTTGATTGATCACATTGCCATTTGTCGAACTAGCTCCGGACATAAAAGCTCTTAGTTTATCCTCCATTGTGAATAATGAAACGTGTACTCTGAAAATTTTCAAAAACTTTGAAAACAATTAGTCCTAATACAAGTTCGATCGAACTTTTAGTATCAAATGAAGAATTTTCAGATTTTCTAACAAGTTCGGTCGAACTTGTTAGATTTGTTTTGAAAACTTTGCTTAAAGTTCGGCCGAACTTGAGACACAAATCCAACAGAACTTCGGGCAAACTTATCTTCAAGAGTTTGATAAAAATCTAGTAAGTTCGGGCGAACTTACTTAAAGTGTCTTTGAAATTTACACAATTCGATCGAACTTGATGTAAAATCAATGAAAAATTGTGTAACTTCGAGCGAACTTAGCTGAAATTTCTTCAAAAACTACTCAAGTTCGGGCGAACTTGCTAAAAATCACTTGAAAAGTGATGTTTCAGTATTAGTTCGGCTGAACATGGCCAACAAGTTCGATCAAGGGAGTTTTCAAAAACATGGTTTTTTCAAAATTTCGACATGATTTCTGTTGAATTTGGTCTCCAATCTTTCAAGGGTTTATCTTTGTTGTATTTTACATGATATATTCAAAATTCAAAAGATTTTGACAGTGAATTCTTCATTTATGTTCAAAAGTTAAGAAAAAGAGAAGAATGGAGTAGAAATAGAAGTGTTCTTGTCTTGATACTATCAAATCAGGCTGTTCTAGCTCGATACCACTTGTAGGACCGATCCTCGATGCTTAGAACCTAAATTTGATATCTAACGTCCATAATAGCGGAAATATTACATCGTGTTTACCAATAGACAAGATTTAATCAGTTAATTGTCAGTTTTATAGATCAAACGTTCTTGTTACAAACTGACAGAGCTTCACCTCTGAAATGCCAAAGTTACAAATGAAGTAGGCTAGCTAGGTATTTATACTATTGCAAGTTCGCCCTAGGAGACACCTAAGTTCGCCAGAACTTGCCTTAGCAAGTTCGGCCGAACTTGGCTATACATGATAGTCATGGGCGAACTTGCTTACATTGTACATAAATACTTCATTCACCTAGTCTATTCAGCTCTATACTATATAGACTCGATATAAGACTAAGGCATAGACATTATGCACCAACAAAGGCTAGATGTATTACCAAACGACCATAATGTATTCTTACAAAGTTATCTAATTAAGCCATAAATATTTTATCTTCTATTTTCCGTACCAACGTATAGTTTGATATACTACCAAAGCATAGTTTAATATGCTAAACCAAAGTATAGTTTGATGTACTACCGACTTTCTTATTCTTAAACCAAAGTATAGTTTGATATACTACCAAAGCATAGTTTGATATGCTAAACCAAAGTATAGTTTGATATACTATTGACTTTCTTATTCTCAAACCAAACTATATTTTGATACACTACAAATCCTATTGTTCATAAACCAAAGTATATTTTGATATACTACCGATTCTATCATTCATAAACTAAAGTATGTTTTGATATACTACTAAATCTACTATTTCAAAACCAAAGTATATTTTTATATATACTACAAATCTGTTTAAAGAAAGTACTTTAAATACCAAATGTTTATCAAGGATTCATGCCTGTTTTTGAAACAATTTAAATCTTTTCTTTTAATATCCAAAGCCATGAATCTTAATCACAAAACCTATGTTACTCACAGGCATTTTTATACTGACGTTTTATTTTGACATATGTTTCAGGTAGTATAATTTGATGATTCGATTGCATACTTCACATAGGATGGACGCGGGCCTTAGTGACTTAAAAACTTTAAAGACAAATTTAATTGTTTTATATTACCGTTATTTAAAAACATTGTAACATATTAATTCAATAAAACAAAACTTTAATACCATGTGTCGTCAAACAATTTCCTGTAACGTGACTCCTCGATGTTTCCGTCGCAGTTTGTTGTATTATGCGATCGGGGTATTACAGAGATTGGTATCAGAGCACTGGTTGTAGGGAATTAGGTTATTTGTAATTCTTTGACCTAGTCTATAACCTTCCTAGGACCTTAATGCAAGTTTTCTTGCGTTTAGATTCTTAAATAATACCATCACCTTCCTTGTTGGTGTAGAATGTCTATGTCTTAGTCTTATATCGAGTCTGTATAGATTAGATGAGAATAGGCTAGCAAAATCAAGTATTTATGTGTTTGGAGGACAAGTTCGCTTGAGATGTTGTTGTGAAGTCAAGTTTGGCCGAACTTGACTATGTCATGTTCGCCCGAACTCATGTCTCCCTCTAGCGAACTTGAAGTCCTATATATAGCTAGCTTGATTGTGTCATTTGTAACTTTGGTGCTCTGAGTAGCGAAGCTCTGTCAATCTGGAGATTTGAGGTTTATCAAGAAAATTGACGTTTAACTGATTAATTCTTGTTATTTGGTAATCGTGTCGTAATATTTCCGCCATTATGGACATTAAATATAAAATCTAGGTTCCTATGCTATCAGGATCGGTCCTACAAATGGCATCAGAGCTAAAATAGCCTGATTTGATTGATAACAAGACAAGAACATCTCTAATTCTACTCCATTATTCTATTTTTCTTAACTTCTACACATGAAGAATTTACGGGCAAATTCTGTCCAAATTTGAATAGGTCATGTTAAATACATCATAGATAAACCTCTGAGAGTTTGGAGATTAAAATCAAACGAATTGGTGTCAAATTGTTGCAAAAACCATGTTTTTAAACTCATCTTCATCGAACTTATAAGCCAAGTTCGACCGAACTTAACTTAGAAACTCACTTTTTAAGTGATTTTCTATCAAGTTCGCTCGAACTTGAAGGTTTTTGTGTGAAACTTTTGATAAGTCCGACCAAACTTGTGTCAATTTCATTGTTTTTCTTCATGTTCGCTCGAACTTAAGAAAAATTATTGAAGTTTGTTTCAAGTTCGACCGAACTTGCAAATCTTTAATCAAAATTAATAGTAAGTTCGCTCGAAGATAATCAGGGACATTTTGAAAATCAAAACACATAAGTTCAACCGAACTTGTGTGTAAAACTGAAATTCTTTATTCATCAACTACAAGTTCGACCGAACTTGTAGTAACTCTAATCATTTTCAAAGTTTAAACTTATTTTCAGTGTACGTGTGTCGATATTCGCGATGGATGATCTTCAGAGAGCGTTTATGTCAGGAGTGGGTACATCTAATGCTAATGTGATACCACAAGTCAACCTTGACAACGAAATGGGCACGTCCGTTAAACCTCCAAAATTAATGAGTATGGACGAGTACGAGGGATGGAAGGAGAAGTTCTGTTATTGGGTTCAAGCCATGCATTTCCAAAGCTGGGTAGCTAATAAGAGAGGTTATGTCGTTCTGTTAGACGAAAATCAGCACGTTCTGGAGAAGTACAAGTACTTGACAATACAAAAAGATGAGTACATTGCTGAGAAAAAGATGATTAGTCTCATTATACAATCTGTTAAAGAGGATATTTTGGTCTTATTGCTCGAATACACGATTGCGAAAGAACTATGGTTATCACTGCAACAGAAATATCAAGGAAGCGCAGAGATGATCAAGAGCAAAAAAGCTCTTATCATGAAGGAATTTGATATTTTTACTATGTTGAAGGGCGAGACAATGAAACAGATGATTGAGCGTTTTTGTCATCTGAAGTTCAAATGAGGAGACACGGTCTCGAGAAGACAGAACCAGAGTACATTGATAAGCTTGCAGATGCATTACCAGACGGAGAGTGGACTACTTACCTTATGGTTTTGAAAGAAAGTCTGAATTGGGGATTCTTTAAGCCGGCTACATTCATCAACAAACTTGAAGGTCATGAGATGGAACTTCTAAAGATCGCAAAGTCGAAGAATGCTAACATTGTTCAAGATGTTGGTCTATATTACAAGAACGGAATGCAAGACAACATTTCAAGCCCAAAGATTCAAAAAGCATTCAGTGCAAACATGAATTCTTCGCCACATAATCAAAATCAATCATATCCTCAATATGATCAAAGTCCACAGAGTTCTTCGTTTTCGAGCACTAGTTCAAATTCAGCATATCAGAGTCAAACAAATCAGTATCAACATACAAATTCTGATGCGAATGTGTACAAGTGAAACATTGCTGTCAACTTAAACAATGTTGTTTCTGAGCAAGTTGCTAAGCAACACATGACTCTTCTCGCTACAGTTCTAGAATCGTATGAAAGTTTGGTGGCCAGGAAAATTGGGAATCCTGAAATGACTGCAGAAGATTACGATCAGGTGGACGAAGAAGAGCTTGAACTGATGGACATTAAATGGTCCTTGGCTTCTATCATTCGAAGGGTGACAAAGTTTGTTGCACTCACAGGCCGAGATATCGGAAATTCAAACAACAAGCTAGGGTTCGATAAATCAAAGGTCACTTGTTTCAGATGCCGACAGAAAGGGCATTTCAAGAGAGAATGCAAATATCTTAAATGCGCTACTTTACGGTTATTGATTCCTACACTGATTTAATTCGGAGAATTAAGTTACACGCTCGCAATAACTACGCTAACTTTGTGAATCTATTGGGTGAATTACGTGCTATGTGTTATTAGACGTTTGTAGATTTTGTAGATTATTGTATCACGCCTTGATTTCGCGATTATTAGTTATAAAAAAATAAATAATAAATAAATAGCCGAACCGAACCGAGCCGCGAAACGTGTCGACCTCACCTCCTTGCGGCCCAAGGAAATAACCTAAACTTGAGTCCCAAGCCACTTAACCCAAACCGCCCCCCCCATCGCGGTCGCGCCCCCTCCCCTTCTTTTCCCTTGTTATATTTATATGTATGTATGCATGGATTGTTTTGTTTAAAAAAAAAAAACAAACCCCTGGCATCTAGAGGAAGGCGACGGCAGCCCCCCCTCTCACGATCGCAAAACCCCACATCTTCCGGATTGATTCCAATCTTGTCCCGGTTCGCTAATCATCATCGTTTCAAGGTTAGGGTTTAATTGTTTTGCGATTCACATTAGGGTTTGTGTAATCTTGATCATGATTATGTGTAATGCTAGAATTATTACTATGAAAAGTGTTGTGATTTATGATTAGTTCGGATGATTGTGCGAATCTTTGCGATTGTGATGTTATGTTGAATACTAAAATCATAGGCTGCGTTTTAGCGATAAAGATCATGTTATATAATTAGGGTTTGCATGAATATTGATATACATGATGATATTTGACAAATATACCTCTTGTTAATCATTATTACTAAGTGTCATGATCGTTTAAGCATGTTCTAATGCGATAAAAGTCGAAAACAGTTTGCTGAATGACATTTACAGCCAACTTCAATTGGCTATAACCTGATCATTATCTATAGAAAAGTGGATTTTCTGAAGCCTAAAACGTGTATTTTTGAAAAACGCTTCTAATGGCGCTAGATTCATATTTTTCTGAGGTCGTTTGCTATTTTTAAGTGGTCACTTAGTGCAGCAGCTGAAGCTGCGTAAATTCTGCAGAATTTGCTGGTTGTTTATCGAGTTGGATATCATAGTCTGTAGGGGGTTAGGTCACGAAATTTGTACAGTAACTGGAGATGGGAATTTCCGGAAATCTCCCTCTGGAATTTTGTTAATTGGATGAACTATAATTTTTAAATAATTTTTCCCGTAGACTACAGTCAGAAAGCGACGAATCTGACTGCAGCCTAGTATATAAATGTTTATAAATAATTTTTAAAACTTTAGGATTTGAAAATTTTACATAAAATTCTACAGTCTAATTGACATCTCCTGTAAAACAATTGGAATTTTTGGAACGTTGGAACTATTTTATAAAAATCCTCGAAAACAGCTCAGTTATGAGCGTACAAGCTGAAACATGATAACTTGCGTTTGTGTGTACCTAAGTGTTGTATGAGTTAACCTGTGTTTATGACAAGTTGGTTTGATCATTATTTTGTATGATGATATTTTGCATGCATGATTTTGGTTTCAAATTGGTTGTTGAGTGTGCCGTACTGTGTGTTAGTTATGCTTAGGGTTTTGTGTCAGTGTGTTTACACACTAACTTTAAATCGGTTGCATGTTAGGACGTGATTAGCGGTTCCATCATTTGCTTCTTTTGTGTTATTCTAACCGAGCAATTTAAGGTGAGTTCACGACCCCTATTTTATCCGGTTTTAAACAACAGGGGGAGAAACATGTATACGCTCTACAACCCTATCTTTTTACGTTATGCGAAATTAACGTCGTTAACTAAGTTAATTTTAATGTACGTTATGGTCACTAAGTAGCTTTATCACGGAAGTCCTCAACCAACTCTCGGATCGTTAGTATTGGGTTAGATAGCGGGGAAATTATGGTAGTACTACTGGGCCCGACAAGCCCCACCCAAGCTAGTCGCGCTAGCCGACCGGGAATGGTCAACGGGTGATTAATTTGGCCTAACTTTTGCCATGGTCAGTGATAGACCTGGCAACACTGAGGCAACAACAGTTAGCTTCGATCGCGAACTCTTATGTGACGTAACTTTAGGCTCGCTACCTACATGTTAACAATGAACTTAATTACGAACCAACATTATTATTCCGGGTAAGGAATAATGGAACTATATCGTTATCCCAGGTTAGGGATAACGGGGAAAACAAACTTTTAAACCAAACGAATTACCTGCACGTCTACGGTCAATTTTGATTCCATAATTAGGAGCATCATGGTGACACTTGTGATCGTTAGACACGCATCACGCCTTAAATATTTCTATGTGATATAGTAGCGTTCTAGACGTGGTATTACTGGAATTAAAATCGCATTGGGTACACACTCCACCATTCCCAGTATATGGAAAATTGTATACGATTATAACCCGGAGAATCACATCGATGTTATCAAAGTTACTAAGTTATTTCCTTCTGGAAAAGACATAAACAGTTGTATAACAGCTAAAGCCAAGTTCCCGAAACTTAACATAAACTGGAATTATTATTGTAGAAATTTTATATCTTTACGACGTAATCCGACTACTGGTGACTAGCTCGGGGACACCATTGATACAAGTGTGCAGTTTCGTTGGTACTCGTGTACATGCTCGCCTTATGGCAACCTTAGGCTCTCAAAAGCCTTTCTCTTCCTTATTCTCTACCATAGAATAGGGACTCTCGTGGTCGGTTTTGTAGTAACCAAAGATAACCACACACACAACAACAAGGGAAGACTGTCACTCACAACTCGGTGAAACCAAATTTATTCTCTTTATACAAACATGCAAAGCATGGTGCTCACTATTTCGGTGTTCATAACAAACCCTGAGAAGATATCCACACCCCTCTTCTATAAGGGGGTGCTCAGGAACTATTAAACGAAATCGTAAATGAAACTTTGGTGTATGAATGGTGAAGATAATGAATGCGAAGAAAACGTAATAATTGCAGTCAGCTATAAGCTGAATACATGACTCCTTTTTTACTGTGAGCCCAACCACACTCTCACTTTCAGATTGGAAGTGATGACAAACGTTACTTTTAACATTACGTAGGAATTATGGATGGACAAATTACACAGCTACTATGTACCCAATTATCATTCCCGTACAATGATAATACTAAATGAAAAGTGAAAACATACTTGTCGGTCAGATGACTGACTGAGCTTTCCAACGAATTACTAAACGGAATTTCCAGGCCGAAATTCTTTTAACCGGGGGAGACTGTGACAACTGTGAAAAATCCCGGTAAACTTGGATCGGTACAAGTCCGTGGTAACCGGATGTGATATGTATAGTATGATATTTGTGGTGATTATGTGTGATGATACAAATTCTGGAACATGTTACAACGACTATAACAGGAGTATATGCAAGGTAATTACCAAAAACATTACGTTGATGCTATGCGTCACCTACATGGCAAGACAAAGTCGTGAAGGGATTGACGACTCTAAGAATATGTGTTAGTAAAGCGCATGACTTGTGTGCTATGCTAAGCGATATCTTTTATGTAACGGAGGAATCCGAGAGCATGTCATGGTTAACATGACACTATTAAGGGCCAACGGTGTGAGGTTGGTGTCCTTAGCTTGTAACAACGTGTTAAACAGGAGCTTTCCGTTTAACAGCGCACTAAACATTTGACAATGATGGTTAAGCCTTTGGTAGGGCTATTCAGGATTCTGAATTCATGAAACATCTGAGCTATGCGCCTTAGACCATGACATAAGACTGGAAGCTAATCGAAGCTCGGGCATGCAAAACAAAGCAGCTTCCAGGTTAGGGAAACGCCTTCGTTTTGAATATAGCAAAAGGCAACCAAACATGCAAGGAACGGTCAATCAAGCTTAAAAACACTTAAACTACCCTAACACGAGGCTTTTATGATTTAAACATAACTGGGTTCGGATTTCAAGACGGTTATGCATCATTTTTAAAACCGAGTCTTTTGACGCAAAAACGCGAAAAACGGAGTCCGTTTGGCAAATCGGGGACGCGTGTGGGACCCGAAAACGAACTGCAAAACCCGAAGATATACATTATTTTTAACACGTAAAACGAAGCACGAAAAAGCACAAGTGGGGTAGGGGCACCCCATACCAAACCGCTACCCCTTTTATAATATTTTTCTTTCATTTTTCTTTAATTTTCTCCACAAATTCTGATCTCCTTCTTCTTCATATCAGTTGATCACCTTCTTAACACCATTAAATTCAAGATATACTCCATGTTTCATGTGGTTTTGATAAGGTTTTCTTGATTAACCATGATCTAGTATACAAAAACCCTTTTTAATCCATGATTTTAGAGGGTTTAAACAAGTTTATTGGCTGAATAAGAATGCCTTGTGAATTCCCTGGTGTTATATGGTAGCCAAGACTACTAAATTCTGGTTTTGATACCCTAATCAACACCTAATCGACCAAAATCGCATAACGAATTAATTAACCGAAAAACAATGAAACAAAGCTTTATTGACATGGGTTATGGCATGTTTGGATTGTGCTTGGTATATAGGTACTGAATATGGCTCACACCCACTTCTGGACTCAAGAAAAACACTCGGAATCGAAGGAATCGCTAAGTATATGACCCGAAACTCGAATCTAGAATAGGCAGATTATTGTTTTGACTATAACTTGGTCCGTGATACTTGGATTGAGCTTAAATTTGGTGTGGTGATGTAGGGTATTGACAGGAATGTCCAAGTAAAATTTTAGAATTTTTGGAATTTTCTACGATGTTTGGTGAATTTTTGACTGTTTCACCAAAAGAAATTCGGAAAAAAAACCAAATGGAATCATTAAATCACCAAACTAAACACTAAGGGACGTACAGAGAATTTTTCTAGGAAGTTTGGTACTCCATTGACTTAATTTTGATTCAGATTAAATATCCTCGTTTGTTTGGAGTTTTCGGTATCCGGAAACGCACAAAAACAAAATCAGAAAAATCTGAAATATTTGCAGGGAGTTTCTAGACATATAAGGAGTCTACTGGAATAATTTGAGAATTTTTCGACATCGGATGATAAGCGATGTAAATTATTCGGTTAAATACTGTTTTACAAATAAATTATTTAGTTATAAAAATAACTTTACAAATTCCCCAAATATTTTTTCCTTGAATCTATATATTATTACTGATTACTACAAAAATTTCCAGAATTTTATAACAAATGAAGAATAAATGGGATTTTTCGGCTTTTACAACGCTTCTTTTAATTAATTTTGGTAGTTTATCAGACAACAAAACTGCCGGAACTGGGAACGAACCAAACCCTATTGTGACTATAATTGGAACACCGGGGGTATTCTGGGAAGTTCTAGGGTAAGCTGAACACTCTGGGTGTGTTCCATCACCGTTCGGGAGAATCCCCGACGGTGAAAACGGAAACCCAATTTTGGGCAAACTAGACTCCCCAAACCCCCAAACTCCCTTAATGAAAAGTTAATCTTTTTTAAATTACAACACGTTGGCACTATTGGTAGTCTCGTACCATTATCCGAACGTGTCAAACAACCGACTTTGGCTGGCACGCGAACCGGTGCCCGGGAGCCAAATGTGAAACAAATCATACCCTAATATCCATCACCACACCGGGATACTATATGCACAATATGGCCTGAAAATACACACACGGGCCCAAGTATAGGCGTTACCTACCTAGCGACTAACTTTAGTAATTACTTGCATGATTGCTGTTAGAACCGAACAAGCGTACATTTACTCCTATTGCTACCTGTGATACTGCTATCCTATGAGTTTTACTCCCCCACTTTTAAACTATTTTACTGTTTTCTAGGGTGATTTGCATTTTACAAACTGTGTTACTTGCACCAACTTGTGATGATGTGAATTAGCTAACACACGAACACCCTCCCCACTGCAAGTGATTTGCGTAAGCCGTGGACAGTGGATAGTACTATTGGTCTGACAAACCCAGTGCCGCCAGGCTGTGTCAGCAACCAGGCACTGCACGCGTCCTAAACTTGGTTATGTTGTTAGGCGTAACTGCAAGGGAACATTGAACTGCATGTGACGTAGTTACATGGATGAAATGTGTGTCTTGACACGGCCCGGTGGGAAGTGTCTGTGGTGACATGACCCGTGCGATGATGTGTTTGTGTGACATGGTTCGGTTATGACAGTCAAGGTTTCACTTGTGCTCTCGTGTAATTCCATCTGTGACTAAGACCAATGCAATTGAACTTGTTAACACATATTGTTACACAAGAACTAAACCAGTGGAACTCACCAACAGCGTTTAGCTGACGCTTTTTAAAACTAACATGCATTTAGGTAACTTGAGGCTGGTGTGATCCGTGTATGTGGTTCGAGACGTGTTTATAGGTGAATCCTGATATAGACGCATGCCGCTTTGAAGACTTATGTGGTTAATGGGAACACGCAGTTGTGACATACATGTAGTATGTAATCAGCATTTTGGTAATTAATAAAATGTAGTGTCTTTATAAATAATGCGCTTGTACCAGAGGTGTCTGTTGCATCCCGTGTTTTACTTCCGCTGCAAATTGGGGTGTGACAACTACTTTGTTTGGCAGGCATTGAAAAATAGCATCCCTACTTATGATAATCTAGTTGTTAGAGGTGTTGTGGTGTGTTAGATCGCTCCATTACTAGCATAGGAACCTAAATTGGTATCTAACGTTCGTATATGCGGAATTTATATGACGTGTTAATCGAATATGAAAGATTTACTATTTAATCATTGTTTATTGATCATAAATGTTCAGCACATGTCAAATCCTGATCGGGCAAAGCTTCGCCGTCAGTGTGCCAAAGTTGCAAAAGTTATAAATGAAGAAATCAAGGCACCTATTTATAGAGTTACAAGTTCACTAGGATAGGATCAAGTTTGGGCGAACTTGTATAGAACAAGTTCGGCCGAACTTGTTCAACATTACAATTTTCAAACGAACTTGTCCACTATTTACATAAATAGCCCTCTAATTTGACATAATCTAGCCCAAAACAAACAGACTCGATCAAAGACTAAGACATAGACATTATGTACTAACAGCTCTACCTTTGTCTGACTCTTCCAAAGAAGTTCTTTATCGGCTTCTTTCTTCTTTCTTACGATGGAATCGACGTTTGATCTGTAGGCAGCACCTTTGTCATGAATAGGAAACGTCTTAATCTTGCCTCCTTTGTTCTTTCTAGAAATTGTTCCTGACGCCTTTCTTCCTTTAGAAACTCTTCACGTTCAATCTCTCGCCAGCTCGATTCCCACATTCTACCAGAGTTAACTCCTTGTGCATAGCAGACATTCACAACCCTCTAATATTGCATAGCTTGTTCTTTCTCACGTTCTTCATAACAAGTCTTGCTAAAGAATAAACATTTCATATCCTCCTTTGAGCAGTTCACTAGCCATATTGGGTCTAGTCTTCTAATCGTTCTCCACAACCCTCTTAAACCTTCTAACCCAAACATTTCAACCCTTTCTTTAGTGATATCCAGATGATCTTCAAATCTTAGAACAATCACTCCTTCACACGTTGTCGGATCCACTTGCCACCACTTAAACAACGGATAGAAATTCTATTCAATCGACATTAGGGGCATATTCCTCATTGCTCTAGGACGCTTCATGATCAACGTTATATCCTTTATACCAGTCTTCTTATCTGTTTTGATTCGACGTTTAGGAATGAATGGCTTCCAGTACCTAAAACCTTTCGTTGCTTCAAATTTGATCATCTTCCATAGCAACTGATCAATAAACTTCATGTGATATGTGACGTTACGTGTCTGCACCAACTCCTCAACATCCCAGTACGGAAGTGTCTTGAAATCTGCCAAGTATTTGAAGTATTGAACTCCAAATTCACATTTAATGGCATAAACATTCAATTCTTTAAACCATCCCCAGCTCAAAATATCTCCCAATGAAACATCTTTATCTCTGGTAAAGAATGCTAGTGGACGTCGAAACTTTCGTTCTCTAGGCATTTCTTTAAACCAGGATTTCTTTGCTTGCGCAATCTCCTCTTTGGTCATTGGTTAGGGATTTTACCTTCTCGTACAGACTCTTCAATCTTTTCTTTCAACATATCTTCGTTAAGCTGTTCATACATTCCTCAAAGGTTGGAAAACTATCAGTATTCTGACCAACGTACTTCTCAGCTTCATCTTTCTCATCGTCAGACGACCAATCTTCAACTATCACCTTGTTGTACTCGTCAGCTTCATATCTACGTTTGTAACAATACTCATTCGGCTCAAACGTATTCACGTTCAACACCGGTTCTTCAAAATCAAAATCGAACGTTTCAGCATCCACTTCAAGCAGTTTCGTCAAATCTTCCTTAGAATAATTATGAACATTTCGCCTTCCTCAAAATTGTGTTCGAGCATCAGAATCATCAGCTTTGTAGGAACAGCAAGAACAAGCATAGCAGTATTAATAGCATCTGTCATATCAACATCATCTTTTTGCCATGTTTCCCCTGTTTGCTCCCCCTGGCTTTGATCATCCATCTTATTCACATCATCATTTAACAACTCAGAAAAATCAAATTCATCATTCACTTTGGCATCAACAATCTTTAGACCAACTACTCCCTGATCATTATTATCACCATCATTGTTGTCAGAGTCGTCTTTTGTATCATATGCAGGTTCATCATCATCTTTATCCTTAGCTTCTTCATCGTCTTTCTTTTCTGTTTCTGCTTCAGGAACAACCACAGACTTAGAAGGTTTTGCAGACTCAATCACTGTCTCAGAAATCTCAGGCATACTATCTATAACATTCTTGCCTTTTCCCTGTTCAGCTATTTCCCTTTCTGCTTTCTCTTTCGCTTCCTGCAGATCTATTCGAGTATATTCAGCATCAAAGTCAATACCCAAACTGTTAGTCAACACTTTTTGCAGTCTAGAGAATCTTCGATCATTTAACTCTTTTTCCGATCGTAATTCTGCTATCTCTTTCATCAATCTTTCGTTTGCATCTTGTAAGCTTTCAATTAGGGCTTTTAAGTACCCTTAGTCACCTTCCAGAATTTGACTTTGTCGCTCAGAATTTCTTTCTCCACTTCACTCTGTTTCACCATACTTTCTAATGCAGCTTTCTCAACTTCTTTCTTTTCAACTTTGTCTTCTAGAATTTTCGCATGCTTTTCAAGTTCATCGACATCTGAATCTGGAAAGAAATCGTTCAAGTCTTGAATATCAATCAGCTCATTCGGAATATTTCCAAACGACTTTGACTTTGGAGTAAGCTTCGGTGTAGTCTTTGGAGTACTTTTTTGGTGTAGAAGCTTTAGGAGTTGAGCTTTCAGGTTGAGCAGCAGTTGGAGGATCTTGCGATGTGATAATAGGAATATCAAGTAATTCAGACTCAGGAGGTTCGTGCGTAACTCTTGTCTGTACTAACGTTTCTTGTACTCAGCAGTTTGAACTTTTTCAGCCGTAGGAGGTTCTTGTGTTACTCCTGTTGATTTTGCACCAGAAGGATCTTGTGGGGCTTTTCTCTGCTTTTCGGCTTTCCAACATATTGTCTGCTCTTTGGTTTCTAACTTTTCTTTCCTTTTGTCTGAGGAGAACTACTTTGTTGATATATCAGTTGCTGAAGATTTTACTCATTTCGCTTTCTTTTTTGATCTCTCCTCGTCAGAACCCTTATCAGAACCCGGTTCATAGTCAACATCAACTGCTTTAATCTTTTCAATTTCTATTTCTGTAGCAGCTTTCTTTGTTTCTCTGTATATAGTATCAGTCACTATCTTCGTCCTTATCGGAAGTAGCAGAAATCACATCATCTTCTTGCGTTATTTTCTCTGCCTCTTGGCTTTCAATAACCACAACTGCACTTGAACCAGTGTCATGTTGAACATTAACAGGCTCTTCCTCGTCAACGACCATTGTTTCGACTTTCTTAGGCTTTCGCGACACTTTCTTCTTTCTTGAACAACAACCTTTTTCAAGAACCAATCACTTCTTTTCTCTTTGAATGTAGATAGCCATTCCAACTCAGCATTTCATTTGTTTTCATCACCGCTATCGTCTTTCCTCCACTTATATTCTGGCGGTGCAATGTAGTTCTCGGAATCAATAGCACCAAATAAAGGCTTTGGAATAGGTGCTGACGACTGCTTCTGGAAAGTGATAAGCTTTTTGACTGTCGTATCATCCAGATGGCTAAGATATAAGATATCGTTGGGATCCTTTGCTATCTTCTTGAATTTCTCGTCGATCAGCATTTTTACAAACCTTAGATACATTACCAATCTATTCGATCCCATATTGTTCTTCATATGCGTGAAAACCAGCTTCGAATAGTTGAATTTTTTGTTCAGAATAAGTGTTGTAGCCATGCAGGCCATGTAATCTTGCACATCGTCCAAACCTGCCTTTCGATGGCTAAAGGCATGAATAATTGCATGCATCAAGACCTTGTAAGGATTAGGGACTGATCCTTTCGTCAGAGTAGACTCATTCACATGCCCCTTGTACCCCATTCTATAAAAACATCCCCTAACCATCCTTTCATCCAGCATCATTGGATAATCTTTGTTGTCGTTGAAGTTCAAACATTTTCGGATATCAGCCTCTGTCAAAGTAATTTCCTTATCTTCTTCACCAACACGAACCACAGACTTGATTGCTGTATCATCCTCATTCATCGCCGCTGAATTCCAGAATCTATAAACATGCGACCTGTAGACCACCGTCTTTTCTGTGATCGCCTTATGTATCGGAATCCGTTCCATAAAAGCGAGAATACTGTCAAATGCATCCAGAGATGGATAGATAGCTTTGTCTAGCATGATGCATGTGTTGTGAAATTTATTAAACGACAGCTGAATATTATGCAAACACGAAAATCGAGACAAAATTAGTCGAAATTTTTAAAATTTCACAAGTTTCTATCAAGTTCGGGCGAACTTGATAAGTCAATTTGACAATTCGTTACAACAAGTTCGGTCGGACTTATTAAAACAATATCACCATAACAAGACTCAAGTCCGCGCGAACTTGTCAATCAGTTTTAAACAAATTCCATACAAGTTCGGGCGAACTTGTTTAAGGTTTATCAAATCACATTCATACAAGTTCGGGTGAACTTGTTATGGAAATCATATTTACAGTTTTGATGAGAAGTTGGGGCGAACTTATGATTATAACAACAATTCATCACCAGAGGACAAGTTCGGCCGAACTTGATTCAAAGAATTTTTGACAAGTTCGGCCGAACTTGTCATCGTCCCAACCAATCTTGTAAACATGTTTTCACACAGATTTGATTCAAATTTTTTTTTACACTTATATGGTCGTTTATGATTGTTCAACATGTCTTATTGTTTAATTTGTTCATTACAAGCCTAAAACATGTCCAACCATCTACATAGATCTAATCTGCTCAATACTCGTTCAATTAACGGTCCAAATCATGAATTCTCACCATAGCCATGAGGAGTAGTGTGTGAATCACCACTAATCAAGCAACAATCGGACAACACGTTGACGTATGAATGCCAATTTTATAAATCGCCTAAATCGCACCTAAGTTCGCTCAAGTTTGAAGAAGACAGTAATGAAGTTCGGGCGAACTTGTCTTCTATTTATAGATGAAAAGTTCGGGCGAACTTACGAAACCAATCAATTAAGATTAGTCATAAGTCCGGGCGAACTTGATGATTGTTAACACTTTCAAAGCATGTTACAAGTTCGGTCGAACTTGTTTACAAGTCCAGGCGAACTTCAACAAATTTCAAACTTAAACTTTTCAAAATTTTCAATTTAGACCCTGAACTTTTCAGATTTTACCAGTTTTAACAATCCACTAAGTTGACCAAGTCCAAGCTAATGACCTTGGTTAACTGATTTGTCTGTCGAGTCTAAGTTAATGACCTCAGTTCGACCCGTTATGAACAAACTGTTGGTTTTTCTCAAAATCAAGTTTCAAGTTAATGAACTTTCAATCGTTTTAGCTTATCATATTTTACAGATTAGCTCCCAGCCCGTTGTCAATTAGATTTCCACCAGTTTAGCACCTTACCAGACTTCAAAGATCCGTTCTCCAACATTGGCTTACTGAAAACACATGTACAAACAAAATCTTTTTGTATTTTTTATACTAAAACACACTAAAAAACTTTTTTGTTTTAAATCTGTAAAGCAAATAAACTATGTATAGAAACAAGTAAACTATGTATAAACATATTTACAGACATATTTTTGTGAATTCGTGTCTAAGGATCATTTCAGTTGTTTGAGACATATCACCAGTATCGTTGACCTTTTGATGAATTTAAGTTTTAAACTCGTTTACCTAGATTGTCGATATGTTTGTCCACTTAAACTTCGACACATTTCTCAATTGTTCCAAGATATGTTAGGTATGAATTATGAAACTTGACTTAACTATGGTTCCCATCTTAGAATATACCCCCGTATCAAGATTCCCTAGATTTCATCTTACAGTGAATATAGCGTAATTGATATCTGTATCTGGGTTAATGCGAAGCCTTGAGAGCTCAGGTTATTACCACCGTATCGACAAAGATGAAGGCTCGACTTAAAGGTAGTGTTCCAATTAAGGAATCTTTTAAGCATTGCAAATGATTAAATCTTTCGATTCTTTTCACCTTTGCATGCAATTTAGGGGTTTTTAGCAAAAGCATTATAGAAATTCTAGGCTATTGCTTCCGCAAAATCAGAAGAACTTGTATAATACCTGATGTATTGGAAAATACATCATTTATTCATGTCTAGTTTGTACAATCTTTATTAGTTTTAGTTTCGTTTTCTGTTGAATAGTTAGTCTTTTGATCCAATTGTGTTTTGCAGGTCGTATGAGTTTAAAGTAGCTGAAAAGCATGAATATTGAGTAGAAATACGATTCGGTTAAGTCCTGGAACGAGTTGGAGAATTTAGGAGCTGAAATAAATGAAAATCAACTCGTCTGTAGATAAACACCTCTCGCGGGGCGCGAGAGGGTTTAGGCTAGCGGGTCATGGCCCGCGACCGTCTTTGTGACATCAGCAATAACTAGGCTTCTCGCTGGCCGCGAGAAGCAATGGTCTGGCTAGTCGCGGCCCGCCAGGAGGCATTTTCATCAGAATTTCATTTATTTGAGCTCCTAAATTCTCCAACTCGTTCCAGGACTTAACCAAATCGTATTTCTACTCAATATTCACGCCTTTCAGCTACTTTAAACTCATACGACCTAAAAAACACAATTGGATCAAAAGACTAACTATTGAACAAAAAACGAAACTAAAACTAATAAAGATTGTACAAACTAGACACGAATATTCACGCTTTTCAGCTACAATATTAGACAACTGGAAAGATGTCTAATCAACCGGTAGGATTAACGGCCTAGGTAACGCCATAAGTTTCTCCTCGAGAAGGGTTGAGGGGCTTAGCTGGTGTTTTATAGGTTTAGTATCATAAGATCCCGGTTCCAGAAAACGAGTAATTAATATAATCGGTAAATGCTTAAAATTAATTCAGGATTCTAGTCTAGGTAGTCTTCATCACCGCTTGAGAACAACTTCCGTCCTTAGTTCGTATTAGTTAATTTAGTCGTTAATTAGTTTTAATATAGATTTCCTTAGATTTCTAGTACCCCCCAAACAATTAAAACAGTTTTAGTCGTGTCTGTCTTAGTCTAGATTGAGTCGTTAACATAATTAGTAGAGTCCTGTGGGTTCGATACTCGGACTTACTTTAGTTGTTCTGCATTGACCGGTACACTTGTCGGTTGTGTGGTTTAGGTTTAGGTAGAGTCTAGATTTATAAATTTAAAACTTAGTGTCTAGGTTAGAGAGTCTAATTTAGTTAATTTTAGTAGTCAGTTTAGTAAACATCAAGTTTTTGTTAAGCTCTGGAATCATTACATCAAGTGAAGATTGAAGATTAGAGACTTTCTCGGGTTTACACGATCCTTGTTTGTCTTGTTTTCTCTTTTCTGAACTTGTAATAATGAATTCTAGTTTTATTACTCTTGATTTGCTTTTATTATTGAATATGCTAGGCTAAACGCATTAACTACCTAGACTTTGATGAATGGATTGATATAAAGTTTTAACCTTTTTCGTTAATTACATGTTTGTTATGGATTAATTGTGCTCTATAAGCAGTTTATTTATCTGGCTTGGTGTGTGTGCATGCTTTGATTTGGTTTTCTGTTTTCTATTGCTTCATATGATTCTTGGTGACTGTCTATATCATAGAATAAGTTCATAGTCTTTAAGGTTGAAGGGCCCAGTAAACATTAGAAGTGATTGTTAACAAGTTACTAGATTTTAGTGTTCTGCTAGTCCTAATAACTGGAAGGTGAGGGGCTATTGATAGGTCTTAAACGGCGAATTGCTATTGTCGGTCTTTGGAAAAATTCCATGCCTTTGTTAACCCGTCGGTTTTATTAGTCTATCAAGTCAAGTTTAGATACTCAAATTACCCTAGATCTATAATTGGAAAAGAATAAGTCGTCATTAGGGTACTCACACAATATTAGACAACTGGAAAGACATCTGATCAACCGGTAGGAGTAACGGCCTAGGTAACGCCATAAGTTTCACCTCGAGAAGGGTTGAGGGGCTTAGCTGGTATTTAATAGGTTTAGTATCATAAGATCCCGGTTCCAGAAAACGAGTAATTAACTTAATCGGTAAACGCTTAAAATCAATCCAGGATTCTAGTCAAGGTAGTCTTCATCACCACTTGAGAACAACTTCCATCCTTCGTTTATGTTAGTTAATTTAGTCTTTAGTTAGTTTTAATATAGATTTCCGTAGATTTTCCGTAACCCCCCCAAAAACAATCGAAACAGTTTAGTCGTGTCTTTCCGAGTCTTTCAGAGTCTAATTAGCGTAATTAATAGAGTCATGTGGGTTCGATATCCGGACTTACTTAGGTTATACTACATTGATCGGTACACTTGCCGATTGTGTGGTTTAGGTTTAAGTCGAGTCTAGAATTTAAATCTTTCTAGTGTTGAGTCTAGAGTGTCTTAGTTAGTTGATTTTTATAGTCTGCTCAGCACACATCAAGTTTTTGGCGCCATTGCCAGGGACTCTTGGCAATTGCGTTATTAGCTTTGATAGACTTTCTTGACACATACATGCTACGTGTTTTATTT
The DNA here is from genome assembly GCA_947069175.1 of Scalesia atractyloides. NCBI lineage: Eukaryota > Viridiplantae > Streptophyta > Magnoliopsida > Asterales > Asteraceae > Scalesia > Scalesia atractyloides. Next base: position 65,509,779 of record CAMTDV010000016.1, on the reverse strand, counting down.
TGTTTTGAGTCTTTGTTTTCTATTTAGTTTTATTTGAGTCTTAGTAACTATTGTCTGTTTTATCGTTGTAGGTTCTCTTAGTTTGCAGTAGATGCCACATCTGCGCTCCCAGGGACCTCCACCGAAGCCACCTACAGACAAGTCAACCATCTCGTCTTCATCTCTCCAAGTAAGTACACCACTTCCTTCATCTTCCACCCATTCTGACTCTACCCTCCAATCTAAACTACCAAACTTTGACTTCACACCAAAGTCTTCACCCCATAATTCCCCACCACCTTCCCGTCCCCAAAGCCCACTCATCGTCCAAATGGTCGACCGTAGATAAACCGTCCACCAACAAGCCACCCAAGGTTTCACTGGTCTCGCTTCACCCATCACTGTCCCACTCATCATGAACCAAAACTCATGGCAAATTCCCTCATAAGCCATGAAACCATCACCAATACCATTCAGTTCCATGGTCACAATGACGAGGATGCACCCGCTCATATAAATCGTTTCTCTCGCATGCTCGCCACCTTTAGCCTCCATGGGGCACCCGAAGATGCCACCTATCTTCAGCTTTCCCATTTTCACTCACAGGCCGTGCAGCTACATGGTTGGACTCTCAGCCAACCGATACCTTCACTACTTGGGCGGCCCTTCGTCAAGCCTTTCTAAATAAGTATTTCCCGCCCGCTAAAGCTTCTCGTCTTCGCGATCAAATTCATTCATTCCGCATGGAGCCCGACGAGACCTATTAACTTGCTTGGGAGCGTTTTATAAACTTAGTTGCTCGTTGCTCTCAACACGGTCTCTCTGATTGGGCTCTTTGTGAGAAATTCTACAACGGTCTCACCCAAGAGACTCGTGATCGTTTTGACACTAATGCGGGAGGTCACATGATGGGAATACTTACTATCACCGAGTGCTTAGAGCGTTTCGAAAGCTTTTCCCAATCTCAAGCTCAGTCGCAATCTGACTGACGGTATTCAAGTGGTAATTCCAATACCACTACTAGTGCACCCACTCGAGGGGTGAACCAGGTCAACCTGGATCCTAGTGTAGCCGTTGTGTTAGAAAACCTCCCTCGACAGCTTAAAGAGATCAAGGAAAAAGTTGATAAGTGTGAGTATTGTCGAGGGGGTCATGATACTAGTGCGTGCCCATTGTTGATCGGTGAGGAACAGGTCGATTTCGTAGGAGGATGTCTAGGTAGAGGTCAGGGTAGTGGTTTTGGTAGCAATTTTAACTTGGGGTGGCATAATAATAATAATAATTTCTATAATAATAATAATAACTTTCGTTCCACCGGTAACCCCCCTGGTTTCCAAGTAGCTCAAAATCCCAACAGGGGGCAGGGTTCATTTTTTGGTGGGGGGTCAAATGGGCAGTTCAATAAGGGTTTCAGTAGTCCGACTGGGGGTGAGGGTTAGAATAGTCAGGTTCAACCAACTCAGGTCAAATAGTGATGTAGGTCATCTTCAGCGTTTAGAAGCCATGATGAGTCAAATGCTCGTCAAAGACCAAGCCACCCAAAAGGTTCTCTCTGAACATGACCTTTTACTTAAGAATCACCAATCTTCACTCCACAACATTGAAAGGGTCATGGGTGATATGTCTAGGACACTCGAGGAGAGATCACCCGGTCAGTTCTCGGGTACGACCCAACAGAACCCTAATGCCCAAGCCAAGGCCATTACCACCCATTGTGGCAAGACCGTAGGGAATCCGAGAGTCGAGGAGCATGAGGATAAGGAGATAGTGGATGAGGAGATTGAGATGGAGTCGTCGGGCAAAGTGCAATCTAGGCTAGTCCCAGCAAGTACCGCACCGCCAGGTGAGCCTGTAGGAGAGAAGAAAGTAGAGAGACCACTGTTGACGTTAGGCCATCTCCACTCGTAGATCAGTTACGTGTCCTGTTTCCTTCACGTCTTAGGAATCAAAAGTACTCTAAGGAATACGTTCACTTCTTAGATATCTTCAACACTTGAAGATCAATCTACCCTTCATAGAGGCACTCCAGTCCATGCCTAAGTACGCCAAGTTCTTAAAGGACCTTCTTAGATATAAGAGAGAAATTAGGGGCGTTGTCGAATGTCCCGTTGAATGGAGGGTGTTTCATTTTGAACAAGCTTCCCGAGAAGCTCACCGATCCCGGTGTCTTCACCATCCCATGTCTATTCGGTAGTAACAACAAGACACGAGCCTTAGCCGACCTAGGTTCTAGCATCAACTTGTTGCCCTTTTCTATTTGCGAGAAGCTAGACTTAGGCGAGCTTTCACCTACCCCTATGACATTATGCCGATCGGTCTGTGAAGTACCCAAGAGGTATTGTCGATAATTTGCTAGTCAAGGTCGACAAATTCGTTTTTCTTGCCAATTTCGTTATTCTTGATATGGAAGCTGATGAGCGAGTTCCTATCATCTTAGGTCGTCCTTGCTTGCGTACCACCAAAGCTCTCATAGATGTCTATGATGGGCAGATTACTCTTATAGTTGGTGAGGAGAGAGTTACTTTCGAGATTGATCGTTCCATGAGCCACCCGAGTGGTTCCGATGATTATAGTGGTCTATGTCATTCCGTCTACTTCTTGAATCCATTCCTCTCATGTGTAGACCATTGTCTATAGTTCTTTAGTGGTGCGGACTTGGTAGGAGGAGAGGTAGTCGAGAAGAAAATGTTAGAGTTAGTCGAGGAGATAGGAGATGAGTGGATCTCTATAATTCCTGAAGTGTTAGAGGTTAGTGAAAACACCACCCAACCACCACCCTTAGAGCTTAAGGTCCTTCTGTCTCACCTAGAGTATGCCTATTTAGGAGAGGGATCCGAGCTACTCGTTATCATAACATCGAAATTAGGGGATGGTGAGAAGTTGCAGTTGTTAGAGGTGTTGAGGGTCAACAAAGAGGCCATTGCATGGAGGTTGTCCGACATTAAGGGTATAAGCCCTTCTTATTGCACCCACCGGATTCTCATGGAGGACAATCTTAAACCGATGGTGCAACCTCAGCGACGCCTCAATCCTAACATGCAAGATACAGTGAAGAAGGAGGTGATGAAACTCTTAGATGCCGGGATGATTTGTCCCATTTCCGATTCACCATGGGTGAGTCCCACACAGGTTGTCCCTAAGAATGGAGGGATGTCCGTTGTCATGAATTCGAAGAATAAGCTTATCCTTTCTCGCACGGTCACGGGTTGGCGCGTATGTATCGATTATCGCAAATTGAACGATGCCACCCGAAAAGACCACTTCCCATTGCCCTTCATCGACCAGATGTTGGAGCATCTCGCGGGTCAGCAGTTTTAATGTTTTCTCGACGGTTATTCTGGTTATTTTTAGATCCCTATCGCACAAGAGGATCAGGATAAGACCACATTCACATGCCCCTGTGGCACTTTCGCGTACCGACGCATGCCATTTGGGCTGTGTAACGCTCCAGCTACCTTTCAGCGATGCATGGTCACCATTTTTCAGGATATGATAGAGAGTTCCATGGAAGTTTTCATGGACGATTTTTCAGTGTACGGCGATTCGTTCGAGCAGTGTATAGTGAACCTTGAGAGGATGTTTAAGAGGTGTGTTGAAACGAAGTTGATGCTTAATCGGGAAAAGTGTCACTTCATGGTGACCGAGGGGATAGTTTTAGGTCACAAGATTTCGAGGGATGGTATAGAGGTAGATAGGGCGAAGATTGATACTATTAGTAGGTTGCCCCCACCCATGAGCGTTAAGTCGATCTGTAGTTTCTTAGGTCATGCGGGGTTCTATAGACGATTCATTAGGGATTTCTCTAAGATCACACGACCCATGACCCACTTGTTAGAGAAGGATTTTCTGTTCGTCTTTGAAGAAGAGTGTCTCAAAGCCTTCAACTTTTTGAAGGAGCAGCTTGTTAGTGCACCCATTGTTATCTCGCCCGACTGGAGCTTGCCATTTGAGCTCATGTGCGATGCGAGTGACTATGCCATAGGAGCGGTTTTAGGACAAAGAAGGGAAAAGCACTTCCACCCGATCTACTACGCGAGTAAAAAATTGGATGAAGCTCAAGAGAATTATACCAAGACGGAAAAGAAGCTCTTAGCCGTGGTTTTCGCTTTCGATAAATTCTGCTCATACCTCGTTCTCTCTAAAACCATAGTCTTCACCGATCACTCAGCGTTGCATTTTCTGTTCCAAAAGAAAGACGTGAAACCTAGACTTATCCGTTGGATCCTTTTACTTTCCGAATTCGATATCGAAATTAGAGATAAGAGCGGGGTCGAGAACGTGGCTGCCAACCACCTTTCACGTCTAGAGGATCCCAGGAGAGAGGAGATTCGTGAGGAGGAGATAGGGGATACATTCCCTCACGAGTCGATAGAGTTCGTTCATGCCAAGGAAGAAGGATTGCCGTGGTTTTGTGACTTAGCGAATTATTTTTCTAGTGGCATTATTGTTAAAGGAATGAACACACAAAAACGTAGGAAATTTCTTACTAAGGTTAGGAAGTATTTGTGGGATGACCCTTTCCTTTATAGGATAGGAGGAGATAGGATCCTTAGGCGTTGTGTGTCTAGAGAAGAGGGTATGAACATCCTTAAACATGTGCATGAGGGTCTAATGGGAGGCCACCATGGAGCTCATACGACCACACAAAAGGTGTTCGATTATGGTTTTTATTGGCCCACCGTACTTCGTGATGCTGAGGGGTTTGTGAAAGCATGTGATGCTTGTCAACGAACCAACAACATTTCGGCCAAGGATGAAATGCCTCAAAACCCAATCCAAGTGGTAGAAGTATTTGATGTTTGGAGAATAGATTTCATGGGACCGTTCCCTACCTCGAAAGGGAATCGTTATATTCTCGTGGCGATTGACTATGTGTCAAAGTGGGTTGAGGCTCAAGCTCTTCCCACAAATGAAGGCCGAGTAGTGTTGAATTTCCTCAAGAAACGCTTTTGTCGATTTGGTACACCCAAGGCCCTAATTAGTGACCGTGGCACTCACTTTTGCAATGCATTGATGGAGAAGTTGCTTGCACGCTACGGGGTCACTCATCGTTTGTCCACCGCCTATCATCCATAAACGAGTGGACAAGTGGAGAACGCAAATCGGGGTGTCAAACACATTTTAGAGAAAACCGTGGGGAAGAATAGGAAGGATTGGTCCGATAAGCTTGACGATGCATTGTGGGCGTTTAGAACCGCCTACAAAAAACCTTTAGGTACCACTCCATTCATGATCGTCTACGGAAAAGCGTGTCATGTCCCCGTCGAGTTAGAACATCGTGCCCTTTGGGCGTTGAAAACCATGAACCTTGACATGACCGAGGCCGCTAGGAAACGTTCCTTTCAAATCCATGAGCTAGAGGAGCTTAGGGATGCGGCTTATGCTCGATCGTGAAGCTTTAAGGAGAAAACCAAAGCCCTACACGATCGTAATTTGAGGAAGATTAAGGAGTTTAGCAAGGGTGATAGAGTGCTACTTTACAATTCTAGCTTGAAGTTGTTTGCAGGGAAGTTAAAGTCGAAGTGGTCGGGTCCTTACATAGTGAATGATGTGTCTCCATATGGAGCGGTTGAGATGGTGGACGAGTCTGATGGCAGGAGTTGGAAGGTGAATGGCCATCGTTTGAAGCACTACATTGGCGGACCACTTGATAGGAAGGAGAGGGAGGACACTCCTCTCCAAATTCCATCGAACACACCACTTAGTGGTTTGGGTGAGAACCTAAGTGTACCGTTTGTACCTTTTGTATACGAGTCGTATTTATTTATTTTGCCGTAGCTAACTGTTTTTTTGGGTAGTTTGTGGGTCTTTGTTTGTGTTTTGAGTCATTTTATAGGAATTCTATGCCAAGGATGTGCAGGGAATGAGGAGAAAAATGAATCCAGGTAAGTTCCAGAGTTAGAAAAATTTTGGGTTGTGTTTTGGGAGTTTTGGTTAAGTGTTGAAAATTTTTCTAAGGCATGAACTGGTGAATTTTTCGAAACTTTCTGTCAAAATTGCCTTCTGGCGGGGCGCGATCGGTTTCACTTCCTCTACTCGCGGCCCGAGAGAAGCCTAAGAATTCTGACTCATTTTTGCGGTGGCAGGGCATGAGCGGTTATATAATGGGACTCGCAGCTCGCGAGTGACCTTACCTGCAGCCCCACTTCGTGAAAACCCTAGATTTCATCCATTTTTGCTTTACCTTTCTTCTCCAAACCGGATTTTTACCGAGATTCACCATTTACTCACCAAATCTGCAATCCCACTTCGATTACACACATTATCCCACCGACTTTAACCATCACACTTCATCCCTTCACCACAAACACGGGATTTTCACGAGGGTTTCAAGTTACAACCAAATTTTTCTTAGTTTCTCTTATCTAACTCAACTCCAAGGTATGTTTCTTGTAATCTTTGTACTATGAGTCGATTATTTCAGTTCTTATTTAATTTAGGTTTCGATTTAGTGTCGGGTCTTGTTCTTGTCTTGTGTTTGGGTATGTTTAGTGCTTGTTTGAGGTTGCGGGTGGTTTGGCATGGGTAGTTTAGCATAATGCAGGTTGCAGAACAGTTGGTTTGGTTTGATTGAGTTGATTTTGTGATTGCCGTAGGTTTGAGGTGTAGTAACATTGAGTGTGGGGATTCGGGTTGGTCATTTCTTTAAGCTAAATTTGTGTTATAACTTCACTTTTAACCCGTTTCGCTGTTTATGACATTCAAGCTTTCAACTTTCACACTCACTGTTCGTTTGTTTTAGCACTTGAGTTTTAATTGAGGGCAATTAAAGTGCCGGGAGGGGTAGTGTACATTGAGTCATGTATTTTGAGTTTAGTACCGTTAGTGTTAGTCGGTCACGGGTTTACTTATATGCACGAACAGGTACAAAACACCTCGCCTGTACTCAATCTCCATTTGGGCAATGTTGTTTATGACTTATGCTTTTGGAAATGGTAACCCAGTTTTTATAACTTGTTTAGTGTCGGTATCATCCGCGACAGAAATGCTATACGGTTGATATATATATATATATAAAATAAAAAAATTACCAAAAATAGTTTGTGATTTCTGATGATCTGCTTTGCTTTGTTTTGTCAATTCTAATTGTTTTGCAGATGTCAGGTGAAGGCTCGTCAAGCAAAAGGGGAAGGAAAAGAGGCCCGCCGGCTCGTCCTCAAGGTGTTCCAAAGGCACCGGTTCAACAAGATGAGTATGTCCACTATAGGGAAGTGGATTATAGGGGCCCGGGAGTCCCTCATGGTCAAAGCACAAGGATTGTGGATAGCCCTTTGTTGCAATTCGAGTTAGATTCCGGGGAGTATGATAGATTGGGTTCTTTGATTCAAGTTGATTTGCTGAAATTTAGGAGGATAGATTGGGGCCTGTTGGATCGTTTAGGGGCAAGGGCCTGGGTTGAGCGATTGTTGGGACCGAGATTCCGGAGAGTTTTGGATTGTGATGCTCGTCAATATAAGGAGATTACCCTTGAGTTTCATTCGACAACAAACAAGGGAACTTCTTTGAGAAAGATGCGGTGTTTTTTGCTTTGGGTCGCCAATCTTATGAGATGACCATTTCCCAGTTTGCTGTGGCATTGCAGTTTTACACAGAAGAGGAAGTACAGTCACCTAACTTTATCACAAGCCTTCACGGGGTTTTTAAAAAGGATCATGACTATAATGTTCGTACAAGTGAGTTGGTGAGATTTTGGGGTTTGATTTCAAGGGCGCCCTATTCAAATAACATGGTAGCTAGTGATATCACCGACCCGGTGTTGTGGTTTGTACACAAAATTCTAGCAACCACTTTGGTAGGAAGGGGTAAAGGTGATAACAAGGTCAATCAGGTGAGTTTGTTTTATTTGATGTGCATGGTTGAGCAGCGGCTCGCTAATCTTGCTATGATTTTTGCTTGGTCGATGAGGAGAACATAGAGAGGTGTTCCGGGGCTAGAATTTATTTGGGCCCGTACATTACATGGTTGGCAGAGAGTTTGGGTGTGTTTGCCAGGTACCCGGCTGATAAGATGAGAGAGGGGCCGACACCGGGGTTTATGAGATTGAAGGGTCTTCAGGCTGCTAGTATTCTGACTTATTCTGACCCACCAGAGTGGGATTATTCGACTCAGAAGTCACAGAGTACACCGGCTTCAGGGACTGGTACATCTACACGTTATCAGCAGAGGACCAGACAGCGGATGCCTCAACCCAAGTCTCCACCCAGGGAGCCGAGTTATTGATCCACCTACTTTTCAGCCTCCGCCTATACCGCCACATCCTAACCCGCTTACTTTGGACTCTTTGTATGACCGGATGGAGACCGGTTTTGGTGATTTGCGGGGTTATGTGGATACTCAGTTTGGAGGTGTTAGGCAGGTGACGATGGAGAGTCTTCGGATGCACGAGCAGGGTCAGCAGAGGTTAGAGGATGGTATGAGATACATGATGGAGGGTATGCACCTCGCGGTTCCCCCGTTCTTCAGGCAGCCACAGGCAGGACCGAGTGGTTTGGCAGGGGTTGAGCCGTATCATGTTTACCAGCAGGGATCTTTTATTGGAGACAGCAGCAGTGGTGTTTTATCTAGTATCTTTGATTTTTCTTTTATGATGTTTTTAATCTAACTCGGTATGTATCCCTAATTGTGAATACTTTGGTACTTGGTTGGGTTGGTTTGGGGGTAGGATGTTTGTTGGTGCTCTTTGTGTTCGTCACTTGTCGAATAGGCTAGATAGAGCGTGTGTTGAATATTGTATAGGTTAGAATCGAACACACGACCAAATACAGAGTTTTTAGTGTATTTAGAGTCAAGTTCACTTGAGAGTGTATGTTTTGTAGTCAAGTTCGGCCGAACTTGACTAAGCAAGTTCGCCCGACTTGCTTCTCCACCAGCGAACTTGACTAAGTATAAATAGGTGTGTTATTCATTTGTAGTTTTTTGGCATCCCTACGGGGAGGTGCTGCCGGATTCTCTCCAGGAACTCCGGCAGCGGGACTTATAAAGATGTATACTCTTTCGGTATGAATGAAGACTTCCGCTGCATTATGCTTCTACTCCTTTCTGTAATAACATTCTAACGAATCGGTTTACGTTTATCCACTAACTTCCGTCTAGAACCGCCTGATCATGATCCTTCGTGCAAGTTGGTAATGAAGTTAAGCCGATTACTGTAACGGAAGATGATATTCGCATAGTATTACAGTTCAACGATAAAGAAGCTGATCCTATTTATCTTGATGAGAGGATGTTGCGTGGTTGTTTTTTCAGGATGGGTTACAAAGGAAGCGTGAACAAGCCGACGCTGAAGAAAGGGGAAGTGCCAAATCCCTACAAGCTCCTGATGCACGTCATAATTCATACATTCAGCCATTGCAAGGCCGGTTTAGACGATGTTCAAGATTACTTAGCTTGCATGGCAACGACGCCTATTCTGAAGAAGCCGTTTAACTTCTCAAAGCTAGTTTTCACTCACATGTCGAAAAACATGGAAGATTCAAGACTGTGCTTATATCCGAGATTTGTTCAAATGTTGATTAACGAGAAGTATTCTAATATTGCACGAGATCCGAACGATGTTTTATACTTAGTGCATCTTGATGAGACCACAGTAAAGAAGCTAATCAAATTTCAGAAGCAAGCTTCAGCTCCTGTTGCAAAGCCTGTATTCGGAGCGATTAAAGATTCTAATTATATTGCGCCGCCAAACAACAAATGGAGAAAAGATGGCAGTGACGATGAGAAAGAGCATAACGCTGAGAAGGAGTGGTTTAAGGAATTCAAACCTAAGGCAAGGAGTGAATGGTTCGTGAAGGCAGAAATTGATAAGCCTAAAAGAAACGAGCAGCTAAGAAAGTTGATACTATGCTCGTAGACGAGGATGAACTTGAAAATGTTGAAGTAGTTGCTGGATCAAGTGCTGCAGGTGTTATTGAGAGTCAAAAGACTGTGAAAACGACTCAAGACTATGTTATATCTGCTACTTCTGAAAATGAAGATGATTCTGATAAAGAAATTCCTGCTAAAGAGCCAGAAAAGACTGAGGCAGGGATTAGAGAAGAGAAAGAAAGAGAACTGGATGCTGATTTTGATCCTAATGCAGAAAAAGAGTCCGATGAGGATAGGCCTAAGAAATCGAAACGTGTTAAGTCTGCGACTGTTTCGTCAACAAAGACTACAGGGTTTCCTCAGACCAAAGGAAAGAGAAAATCGAAGAAAGAGCAAAAGGCTGTAAGTAAGAGGCGCAAAAGATCGTTGAAAAGCATAGTAGCCCTACAAGAACCTTCTGGTGCTCAGGAGCAAGGAGTTACACAAGAACCTCCTCCACAAGAACCTCCTGTTATTATTCATACTGAACCTGAAAGGCCAGGAGTTACACAAGAACCTCCTGTGTCTGACTTTGTTGAAGTTCCTATCACTGAATCTCCTGTTGCTCCAACGACTTCTGTTCCTGAAAGTTCTAAGCCAAGGAAGTCAACACCAAAATCTGCAACACCAAAGTCAACACCGAAGAATCCAGGAGGGCCTAATGTGTTTGGTGATATGCATAATGAGCCTAATGTGTTTGGTGATATGCACAATGATCCTATAAGTTTGCAGGTTCTAAACGATTTCTTCCCAGAAACAAATGTTGAACTTCTAGAAAAACGCGTGAAGGCGTTAGAAGAAAAAGTAGCGCATAATGAAGTTGAAAAAGCAGAGCTTATTAACAAGATGAATCAAAGCACTGTCGAAAAAGAAATGTTGGATGACAAGGTGAAGGTATTAGAGAATGAAAGAGAGTATTTTAAAGCGTTGATCGAAAGTCTGCAAGATGCTAATGAGAAAATGCAGACAGAAATTTCAGAGTTAAAGTCTGTCCAAGTCCTAAATGATTGAAGATTCTCCAGGATGCAGCAAGTGTTATCTAATTCACTGGGTATCGACTTCATCGCTGAATATGACCGTCTAGATCAACAGAAAGCTAAGGAACAGGCTGAAAAAGAATTAGCTGAGAGTGGCAAAGGAAAAGGGGTTAAAGGTGAAGCTCTTAAGTCTTCTGATGTTCCAGAGAAACTTGTTGAAGAAAATATTGTCATAGCTTCTGAGTCTGATATTCCTAAGGTTGACGAATCTGTCAAGCCTTCTGATCCTATCACTGCTTCTGAAGAAAAAGATGATGAAGAAGCTGAGAAAGATGATAAAGAGGATGAAGAGGAAGGAAGTTACGAGGATTGGAATGTTGGTGATGATGATGATGACGATGATAAGTGTAATGTTGGTATTAGAGTTTCTAAAGCCAAAATCTCTGATGATTTTGATTTTACTGCACTAATGGACGATGAATCGAATAGAATAGAAGATAAAAGTCAGGGGGAGTCAGGGCAGAAAGGGCCAACTGATGATGATATAGATATGGCAAATGTTGATCGTTCTGCAAAGCTAGTTGCTGCTATTCCCGAGAAGCCTTTAATGTTAATGATAGAACACAACGTGGAGGAAGGTGAATATGTACATAACTACATGAAGGAGGATTTAGCTAGATTGATCGAAGTTGAAACTGAATCGTTCGAGTTTGATTTTGTGGAGGATGTGATGACTGTAAATCCTTTTGAGCCAAATGATTATCAATATCAAAGATGATTTGAAGCTGATGAATACAATCGAGTAATTGTGGAAGATTGGTCTTCAGATGACGAATCAGATCAGAAAGCAAAGTATGTCAGTTCTAATTCAGATAGTTTTCCTACATTTCAAGAGATGTACAAGCAGCTTGATGAAGATATGTTGAAGGAAAGGATTGCTGAATCAGTTTGAGAGGGTGAAGTACCTAAGCCCATGACCAAAGAAGAGATAGCTCAAGCGAGAAAGTCTTGGTTTAAAGAAATGACACGCGAACGCAAGTTTTGACGTCCTCTTGCATTCTTTACCAGAGACAAAGACATTTCTTTGGGAGATATTTTGAGCTGGGGTTGGTTTAAAGAGCTTAACGTATATGCAATCATGAGGGAGTTTGGAGTTTGGAGTGGTATCAGAGCATATCAACAACTCTGAAACGAACTTGAGCTTTGAGAGAAATTGAGTGAAATTGGCAATTTGACACCGTTATTCTACCCAAATTTGCTTTTTTTTGGTGATTTGCACACCATCTACAATGGCCGAGGTATAAAATTGATGTTTGGACCGTAAATTGAAACTTGAATGAACAAACAAGATCTAAAACTTCAAATCTGATAGTTCTAGGTGTTTATGATCAAAATTGAACCTAAAATCAGAATCATCACTTAAAATCGACCGTGTAATCATGTTTGATTGAACTGAAATGGACATTTGCATGTTTGAACAAGTTTGGTTTTTGGAGAAGAAGACAAGTTCGGCTGAACTTGTTGTCAAGTTCGACCGGACTGTCTAAAAATATGAATAAATGAAATCTAAACATCTTCGACCGAACTTGCATCAAAAGTGTTTTTGTTAAAACTGATATCAATACATGTTCGACCGAACTTATGAAAAGGAAATGGTGAATTGTTTAGAGTGTAAGTTCGCCCGAACTTATATATGGAACATGTTTTAAGACATGTTCGGGCGAACTTGAACGAAACAGAATGTTGTAACACCATATCAAGTTCTTTTTTTTAGGCTCCTTGACAAGTTCGGGCGAACTTGTATATGCTAGTGAGACAAGTTCGGGCGAACTTAGTCAGTTTGTGACAAGTTTGGGTGAACTTGGTTGGACACCACCAAGTTCGGGCGAACTTGCATGAAATAGACAAGTTCGGGCGAACTTGTGCTTAATTTCAAAAGTTTTTGAGTATTTTCAGTGTACACGTCACGTTATTCATGATGGATGATATTCAAAGAGCTTTTATGTCCGGAGCTAGTTCGTCGAATGCCAACCTGATTCATCAAGTCAATCTAGATAACGAGATGGGAACGACTGTTAAACCGCCCAAGCTAATGAGCATGGACGAATATGATGCATGAAAGGAGAAATTTACCTATTGGGTTCAAGCCATGCACTTCGCTGGCTGGGATTTGATTGAAAGAGGTTACACTGTTCCGGTAGATGAACATCAGCAAGTCCTTGAAAAGTACAACTATTCGACAGTACAGAGAGATGAATACATTGCTGCGAAAAAGATGATCAGTCTCATCCAACAATCTGTCAAAGAAGATATCCTGATTTTGCTACCAGAGTATACTACTGAAAGAGATCTTTGGTTGTCATTACAGAAGAAGTATCAAGGTAGTGACGAAATGATCAAAAGTAAAGAAGCTAAGTGGGAATTCTTCAAGTTGTCAACGTTTATCGACAAACTCGAAGGCCACGAAATGGAGCTTCTGAAGATTGCAAAGTCAAAGAACGCTAATGTTGTTCAAGACGTTGGGCTGTACTACAAAAGTAGAATGCAAGACGACATTTCGAGTCCGAAAATTGGGACAACGTTTAGTGCAAACATGAATGCTTCTCCACAGAACCAGAGTCAATCACAACCTCATTATGACCAGAGTCCACAGAGTTCGTTCTCGAGCACTAGTTCAAATTCATCTTATCAAACTCAAGCAAATCAGAATCAACAAACAAATTCTGATTCGAATGTATACAAATGCAACATCGCAGTGAATTTGAACAATGTTATTTCGGAACAAGTTGCTAAACAACATATGTCTTTTCTCGCCACTGTTCTAGAGTCATACGAAAGTCTTGTGGCTGGTAAAATTGGAAATCCTGAAATGACGGCAGAAGATTATGACCAAGTGGATGAAGAAGAACTCGAGTTGATGGATATCAAGTGGTGTTTAGCATCTATTATCCGAAGAGTCACAAAGTTTGTTGCTCTTAATGGCCGTGATATCAGAAATTCAAGCAATAAGTTGGGCTTCGACAAATCAAAAGTGACGTGCGCCAAAAAGGACATTTCAAGAGAGAGTGCAAGAATCCTGAAGCAACGGGAAATCAGAATCCTTTCAGAGGATGCAACGAGTATTATAAGAAGACAATTCAATACAAGCCATTTCCAAAGAAGACTCAGGTTGAAATCCAAGAGAAACCAAATAGCAGCAGCAATGAGAAAGCTATGGTAGCATCAAACGAAGATGATGGTTTCGACTGGATTTTCTTACATTGGTAAGAAGACCGGAGTTGCGTTGATGGCTGAGATAGTTGAAGATACTTCTGCAGAGGAAGCAGCGGCAGCGATGTAGAACAGATTCTGCTGGAGCAATACTTGCATCAACAACGAGAAGAAGAGGAGTATATCCATATGCAGAAACAAGGAATTTTATCTCCTAACTCGTGTGATAGTTTTGCAGGTCATTTTGATGGAAGCTCTAAAGAACAAGTGGTTGAGGAGAAAACAATTGATGAAGAGATCATCAATGTTACACAAGAAGTGAATGCCGAAAACCTCAAGGATATGGCAGATAAAGCTTTAATGGCAAATCTAACCAAGGTAGGTCCAGAGGTAAAAGAATTTGTCAAAATACAAATTGTAGAGGTTGAAAACCCTTGTACAAAATGTAATGAACCATGTTCTGAATGTGTCAAAAAATCAAAAATCATCGCTGAAAACAATGTGCATAATGAACTTTTGAAATACGATTATTGCACAATGAAGGAAGCGTATGATAAAATGAAAAATGATCATGGTAGGCTTGATAGAAATAACATCGAACAACTTGATACCATAAGAATGTTAAAAGGAACAGTAATGGATAAGCAAAAACCAATTAATATCTATATTAAAACCATGACAGTTGATCACATCCTTCCGACAATTCCATCAAAAGATAAACCTAAAAAAAATTGGTAAAGAATACAGCAATGTTCCTCCACCCCTTTGCGAGAAGTATTGTCGCAAATCCGCTGATGGGATGGATAAGGCACTTAATATTAAGTTGTTATCTGAAAAGAAAACTGAGTTGCCAGAGAACATTGATGTAATCTATACTAAAACTGATGATGACAATGCTGTGGTTAAAAAGGTTGTTGAAAATGTTTTGAACGATTCTGATGAAGGAAGCTTTAAAAGCGCCGACTCGAGCTCAAAGAATTCAGATTCACAGTCCGAAGATGATGATACATCATCGGAGAATGATCTATGTGATGATCCTAATATTGTCATGTGCAAGATTAAGGAATCTTATAGATTATACTTTGATGACAGTTTTCCGATTCAGAATGTGAAGGAAGAATTATTAGACAAAATCTTTAAACTCGTGGAAGTCACATCAGATGATATGGAGATCATTGAAAAGAAATTCTATTCCAAACCTAAAAGAAACAACTACCGAAGGAATGGTGGTGATAATCCGGAAAACCAGAGAGCTGGGTTGGGATTAGAGGAATCAAATGAACCTAAAAGGAAACCGTCACCATTTCATGAATACAAGAATAAACATGAATTTTGTATATGGGACGAACACGGTTAATGAGGAAAGTTTGATCGGGAAACAATCAAACGATTAGTTCAAGAAACAAAAAGAACTTCGAGATAAAGCCAAAATTGCAAGTGGTGTCAAAACAAGTGGTCTAAAACCCACTAAAGGACATCCACATGATTCTCGGACTTGTTTCAAGTGCAATGAAATTGGTCATATTGCACGTTACTGTTTGAAATCAAAGCCGGCTTATCTTCGAAGGAAAGAAAGTTCAAATGTTGTGAAACCAAAGTAACTAGTGTTTGTAAAACCTGTAAAGATTTTGAAAGAAATGAATCAAAAGCTGAAGTCAAACCTAAGTTTGAAAATTTAATTTTTGAAAAAGGAGAAACTTCAAAGGCTAATGGAAACAATTTTTACATCAAGAAGGCTAACATAAAATCTCAAGCCTGGATTGCAAAGAAACGGTCGGCAACATCTGAGAACACTAAGTCTGAGCTTGCTAGCACTAGTGATAGCAAGAAAGAATCAAAATCTGAAATCATAATTGAAACCACATCTGAAACTGTCAAAAATACAAGTGGTACAATTCAAAAGATAAAAAGACGGTAAAGTTTTCAAACATAAACATCATAGAAAATTCAGATGAAGAATGGGAAGTTTATTCTGTAGATGAGGGTGGATTCGATTATGCTGATGAATGTGAATTTGATTTTGATGATGGTTATCCAATTCAACCCAAGACCAAAAAGGCTTGGGTTTCGCTTTTTAAATAGATTGTTAAAATGTACAGGGGCTCCAGAGATCCGTACTTTCTAAGTGGATTTTGGATAGTGGAGCGTCCATGCATATGACGGGAATGAAGGCGTTGCTATTCGACATTAAAGCTATCAATGGTGGATATGTTGGATTTGTAGGAAACCAGGGTGGAAGGATAGTCGGCAAAGGAAAACTCTCCAATGGCGTCGTTTCATTCGATCGCGTGAACTATATTGCAGAACTTGAGAACAATCTTCTGAGTATATCACAGATTTGTGACAAGAAGTTCACAGTCCATTTCAACGACAAAGAGACTATGGTCTTCAATTTATAGACACTCCGCTGTATGTTGATAACAAGGCAGCCATAGATATAACTAAAAATCTGGTTCATCACTCACGCACAAAACACATTGAAATTCGTTATCATTTCATTCGTGATTGCTACGAAAAGAAATTGGTGCGAATAGAAAAATCCACACCGACGAACAAAAGGCTGATTTTTATACCAAACCATTTTCTTTGTCACGGTTTAAATACTTGCTGAGAATTAACGGTATGAAAAATTTGCTGACAGGTGCTGACGCTGAGGTTGAATACGGATCAGACGACGAGTTCGCGTGATCCACATTGGTTTGTAAATATCTTTCTACTTTAGAATTTTGTTAAAATCTAAAATCCAAAAAGATGTTTTTGATTTTAGGGGGAGAAATGTTAGAGAAAATACAAAAACATTCGAAAATTTTAAAATCCAAAAACATATAAAAAAATTCAAAATGTACAAAAACATTGAAAAAGAAAAAAAGAGTTCAGTGTCATAAAAGGAAATGATAGTACATCAGTGGACAATCACAGTATGCTAAAGATTGTAAAGTTTAATAAGTGATAAACGAGTCTTACTGTAGATATGTCGATAGGCTTAACACGTTCAGTAAACTGTTTTTGAGATATAAACTAAATTTAGCAACTGCTTAAACTTGTGGATTAACATAGCTTGGATATATGGACTTAGTACTCCGAAATTTCGTTTGAAAGATTGCCTGATTCTGAGATACTAGGTCTTTATAGATAGTTGATATCCGGGGTATTATACAAGTTCTTCTGATTTTGCGGAAGCAATAGCCTAAAACTTCTATAATACTTTCGCTATAAACCCCAAACTGCATGCAAAACTTGAAATGTATCGAAAGATCTAATCATTTGCAGTGCTAAAAAGATTCCTTAAGTGGAACACACCTTAAAGACGAGCCTTCATCTATTTGTCTGTATGGTAGTACCAACCTGAGCTCTCAAGGTCTCGCACAACCCAGATACAGATATCAATTACGCTATATTCACCTGTAAGATGAAATCTAGGGAATCTGGATACGGGAGCACATTCAAGAAGTGGGAACCGCAGTTAAGTCAAGTTTCATAAATCATATATTAACATATCTTGAAACAGTTGAGAAATTTGGAAAAGATTAAGTGGACAAACATATCGACAATCTAGGTAAACAAGTTTAAAACTTAAAGTCTGTTAAAGGTCAACGGTACTGGTGATATGTCTCAATTAACTGATATGATCCTTAGACACGAATTAACAAAAATATGTCTGTAAATATGTTTGTACATAGTTTACATTGTCCTGTTCATAGTATTTCAGCATTACAGATTAAAATCAAAAAGATTTTCAGTGTGTTTTAGCATAAACTTGCAAAAATACAAAAAGATTTTAATTCTACATTGTTTTCAGCAAACCAGTGTTGGAGAACGGATCTTTGAAGCCTGGTAAGATGCTAGAACTGGTGGGAATTTTTTTTGACAACGGGCTGGGAGCTAATCTGTAAAATCTGAAAAGTCAAAACCATAAAAAGTTCATTAATTTGAAACTTTGTTTTTGAAAATATCAACAGTTTGTTCGTAAAGGGTCAAACCGGGGTTATTAACTTGGACTCGGCAGACAAATCGGTTAACCAAGGTCATTAGCTTGTACTTGGTCAACCGAGTGGATTTTCATAACTGGTAAAAAGTCAGAAAGTTCAGGGGTTAAAATTGAAAAATTGAAAAATTGAAAAAGTTTAAAATTGTGGTTTGGCAAGTTCGGCCAAACTTGCTAAACTGATTCAAGTTTAACATCTAAGCATGTTCGACCGAACTTGCAAAGGAATGGCTGTGTTGTTTTAAAGTTAAGCCCGCCCGAACTTGACTGGGCCTTTATGTTGGGCTTAGCAAGTTCGACCGAACTTGACTTGGTATAAATAACAATCAAGTTCGGCCGAACTCATTCAACAACATATCAACAACTCTGAAACGAACTTGAGCTTTGAGAGAAAATTGAGTGAAATTGGCAATTTGACACCGTTATTCTGCCCAAATTTGCTTGTTTTTGGTGATTTGCACACCATCTACAATGGCCGAGGTATAAAATTGATGTTTGGACCGTAAATTGAACCTTGAATGAAAAACAAGATTTAAAACCTCAAATCTAATAGTTCAGTGTTTGTGATCAATTAAAACAAATCAGTAGTCAACACTTAAAATGACGTGAACTGTTGTTTGAACTGATGACATTTGTCATGTTTGAACAAGTTTGGTTTTGAGAAGACGACAAGTTCGGCCGAACTTGTTGTCAGTTGACGACTTGTCTAAAAATATGAATAATGAATCTAAACATCTTTGCGAACTTGCATCAAAGTGTTTTTTAAAATGATATCAATACATGTCGACCGAACTTATGAAAAGGAAATGGTGAATTGTCTTAGAGTGTAAGTTCGCCGACCTTATATATGAAATGTTTAAGACATGTTCGGGCGAACTTTGACAAAACAGATGTTGTCACACCATATCAAGTTTGCCCGAACTGATAAATTGTTAGAATTTGGAATATTCGATAAATGCAATGTTTGCGTCATTTTCAGACACAGTCCAGCACGTGTATTCAGTTGAGTTCCGAAACTCAAAACGTGCATCACTCGCAACGATTTGTCCTTCACTTTAAGATACGACAATATGTGTTTTGAAAAAGATATTCGCAAGCAAAACAAGCGCACAGTGTCTATCATCACATTGTTATTTCTGATGATGCAATTATGCTACAAGAATACAATTACTTTATGCAATTTGTAATTTGAAGTTGCTTTACTTTAAGAAATGATATGCAGATAATTACAGTTCAACGATAAAAAGATAATCCTATTATCTTGATGAAGGATGGTGCATGGTTGTTTTTTAGGATGGTTACTAAAGAAGCGGAACACCGACAATAAAGAAAGGGAAGTGCAAATTCTACAATCTGATCATCGAATAATTCATAATTCAGCCATCGCAAGCGGTTTAGAGATTGTTCAAGATTACTTAGCTTGCATGAAACAACGCTATCTGAAGAAGCTCGTTTAATTCCAAAGTAGTTTTCACAATGTCGAAAAAATGAAGAATCAAGCTGTGCTTATATCTAGATTTGTACAAATGTTGATTGAGAGAAGTATCAATATTCAGAGCGAACTGTTATATTTAGCATCCTAATGTGACCACAGTAAAAAGCTAATCAATTTCAGAAGCAAGCTTGTCACTATTGCAAAGCTTATTCGATCGATAAGATTCTAATTATATTGCACCCAAACAACAAATGCAGAAAATGGAATTGAACGACTGAAACAAGACTTAACGCTGAGAAGGTGGTTTAAGGAATTTTACCAAAGGCAAGGAGTGACGGTTCTTGAAGCAAAACTGATAAGCCTAAGAGAAACGAGCAGCTAAGAAGTTGATACATATGCTGTAGACCAGATGAACTTGAAAATGTTGAAGCAGTTGAGATTCAAGTGCTGCAGTGTGGTATAATCAGATCAAGAGGTTGTGAAAATGACTCAAGACATGTTATATTGCTACTTTGGAAAATGAAGATGAGAATTTTGATAAGAAATTCTGCTAAAGAGCTAAAAGATGAGCGAGATAGAGCATAGAAGAAAGAGAACTGATTGATTTTGATCCTAATGCAGAAAAGAGTCGATGAGGATAGGCTAAGAATCTAACGTGTAAGTGGTACAACAAAGACTACAGGTTCCTCAGACAAGGAAAGAATAATCGAAGAAAGAGCAAAGGCTTGTAGAGAGGCGCAAAAGATCGTTGGAGCACCAGAAGCCCACAAGAACCTTCTGGTGCTCAGGAGTAATGGGTCACCAGAAGATGATTAGCTTGATTCAACATCAGTAAGGAAATATTTTGATATTTTTTTGGTGAAGTATTGCTTTGGTGTATGCAACCGGTAATTTAGATGGCAACACGCTCTACTAGTGGAATGCAAAGATTCAGATGCTTAGATTGACGGCTGCCAATGCTACCCTAAATTCAAGGATCTGATAAGGGAGGAATACTGCTACTGGGATGAAATTCAAAAACTGGAAGTGGAGTATTACAACCTTAAGATGGTCGGGTCCGAAATCGAAGCTTACACTAAGAGGGGCAACGGTTTAGCTGCTCTTTGTCCCAATATGTCCGAACCCGCTTACAAATGTATCGATCCTTATCTCAAGGGTTTAGCCCCATCCAAAGCCTGGTGACTTCAGCTAACCTTCCCAGAATTCAACAAGTCATCTAATTGGCACATCATCTCACAGACCAAGCGGTCGAGTAGGACAAGCTGCCCAAGCGAAACACCACCGTTTCTGACACTTCTAGCGACAACAAACACAAGTGGAATGATTCAGACAAAGCCCCTAACTCGATAAGTTTTAGGCCCTCTTCTATCCAGCAATAGAAGAGGCCCTAAAACAACAATAACAACCGCAACTTTAATCAGTCTTTTGTTACTAATTAGAACCAAGGCTCTAATCAAAATCAGGGCTCGTACCCTAGCAAGCAACCAAAGTATAACAAGTGTAACTACCACAACCATAGGCAGCACACTAGAATATGTCAAATATGCAACAAGATGGGTCACATGGCTAAAGATTGTAGAGCTCCGTTCACAAAGCAGCATCAGCAACAACAACAACAACCACAACAACAGCAAGATAAGCATCAGCCACAGCAGCAACAAGGTAATCGAAAGAGCTGCTTTTAGTGTGGCAGTGAGGGCCACTTCAAGAGGGATTGCCCGCAGCTAAACCAAAACGCCAACAATGCAAGAAATTACAACAACACCAGGAATAATAATAACAATAACAATAGCAACAACGATTGAAAGCTGCTCGTGGGAGAGCATTTACGATTGGCGCGGGTGACGTGAGGAATGATAACAGCGTGGTGACGGTACGTTTCCTATGAATAATCTTTTTGCTTCTGTTTTATTCGATTCTGGTGCCGATTGGAGTTACTTGTCCTTTACATTCAGCAGACTGTTAGGATCGACTCCAACCCCTCTTGAAACCAAGCATATCGTGATAATTGGCTGACGGTCAGCCGATTGAAGCATCCCATATTCATGTTGGGTGCAAACTCGATCTTTTAGGTCAAGTATTTGAAATTGAGCTTCTTCCTGTTACTCTTGGTAGCTTAGATATAGTCATTGGTGTAACACCCCAAATCGCGTAAAACAACACGTGCGGAAACACTTGGGGAATCACGTTAACAGATTGTTTCAACAACACATTGTATTTGAAGTTTTGTTTTAATTATATATTAAACATAGGTTATATTGTCATAATTATCTAGAAACATTTTTAAACAACCAAACAAACAAAACATGTATAATTATTGTCTTTCTTGTTTTATAGTCGCTAAGGCCCATCCAAATCCTATATGAGCATGTATCAGTATCATCAAGCATTGTTCCCTGAAACATATGTGAAAACGAGTCAGCAAAAATATGCCGGCGAGTACATAGGTTTTGTGAGTGTGTCAAGTTCATAGATTTGTATATATTGCAATATAATCTGACTACTAGAGTCGTAAGTGAAAACCTTGTTTTGAAAGCATTTGATATTGCAACAACTATTCGTCTAAAACAAAAGGGTAAAAGTTTATAAAATCCCGTAGCCATGAACCTTGACTCGAAAACATTTGTTCGTAAATCCAAGTTGTAAATCGTCTTGAAATAACTCGTATGGTTTATATCTTTAATCGAAAATCGTTGTGTGTCATTGTTTGAAATCATTTGTCCAAGTAATGTAAATAACGACACGTATGTAATGTGATAAAAGCACAATATATAGGAAGTACCAGCGGCGTATCCACCATGCTTTTATTACATACACCCGTTCCGTTATCTAAATCACTTATCATAAACCAATTGTTATAAATCAATTGTTCATTGTTCATTGTTATAAACCATTGTTCATTCGTTCATCGTTCATCGTTCCTTGTTTTAATTGTGAAAACTTTTGGTCATTTCATGAATACATTCAAACCATTGTTGACTTGTTCGAGACCACCCACGGTGTCCCTTAATCGTATAACAAACCACCAAAGGGTTTGCTACATACAGTTTCAGTCGCTTCCCAAATTTCCCCACAAACCCCGGGAAATTTGGTAACGGGATTGTCAGTCCTAGGCGCCTTAACTTACTACTAGTCGGCTTGGCCATTGTTAATTAATGTCATTCTTGTTCTAAATACATCGCACCAACAAGTTCGTTCACATTATTGAAATTGATTTGTTTATATAAACCATAGTATTTGCATTTGCAAACTTGAAAACATTTCGTACATATGAATCACCCCAAAATAATGTAAAACATAAAATAGGGGAACTATGTACTCACATGTGATAGCAAAGTAACTCTTGGATCAATAAGAAAATCGAAGCTCAAAGATCCAAGAAATCATGCGTGTCCTAAAAATGAATAATAGTGTAAATATCGAGGCTTGAAATCGGAAGATTCGGACAGAATGAGATCTTATAAACCAAGTGAGTGTCGGAACTCATATAATATGGTTTAATCAGCTTACATTCTGAGTTGGAAAGATTTTTAAGTGCTTTTGACCCGTTATGACCCGTTAAGGTAGTTTAAGCCACTTTCACACGTCATTTGCGTAACAACGCATTCAGATGGTTAGATATGTGTCATAATAAGTTTTAAATGCTTAAACATGTTTAAAAATGTTTTTGATCAGATTATATGTCAAATCTTGTGTTACATATGCTTAACGTTGATTTGTTTGCGAAAAGGGCATTTTGGTCTTTTTTAAGTAATATTACAATCAATCATCATAACACAATCCAAACATCATGACCGTAAGGTATAACCTCAGAGGGTTATTCTCTATATATTTATGGTCACAATTATGTATTTGGTTGGGTCCGAAGGTCCACCAAATGGGTCTGATTCAGAAGTCAAAGCGGTGGTCAAACCGTTCAACTTTTCGATTCAAAATAAGCACTACAATGAGAGTGACGATTTAGACATGTTTTGACATGTCTAAATAAGTTTATAAAAGAGTTTTGGCATCATAACAACCTGTTTTGACACCCGAATTTAGATCCATTGCAAAATGCGCAAAAATCGCATTTTGACCGAAACTTTGACTTGTCAAAATAGCTAGAAACAATGAGAATCAGTAGGCATGATTTTTGTGGATCATAATCACCTTGATTACCCTCATAAAGCAAGTTTCAATTGGATTTTAAACTGATCAATTCATGATCAATTTTGGAAGTCAAATAAAAGTCAAATTTTGTGACTTTTAATTAAATTAACCATAAGAATTGAAACAAGCGTGAAAGAGATCACTTACAAACACTAAAGATTGATCAAGAACACCAGAGGAAACTCCAAGATGGTTGCTAAATTCGGATTTAGAGCAGGGTGTTGCAATAAAGTGATCAAAAAGTTCATAAGTGTGATGAACATGGGTATTCATAGAATGTCTGGATTAATAGGGTCATGCCAAGTGTTTATGACTCATCTTTGAAGTAGGTTAGTGTCCACTTATGTGTCAAAAGTAGAGATTAGGGTGGCAAGTTCAAAAGGTGAGTCAACAAGGGAGTTAACAAGAAGCTGCCAGGTTTCAGCTGAAAACTGGTAACCCTCGCGCCACGCGACAGGTCTAGTTGGTGCTGGCGCGTCACGTAAGGCCTCTCAAAAATTATAAATTTCAAAAATGGCAGAACAGGTCCCTGAACTTGTATTTGTCATGTTTTGGCAGTTTTACACTCGTTAACCTTATTTCTAAGCTCCATAAGGATGTTAAAGTATAGGGAACTTTAAATATGTTCAAAATGTTCTAGAGGTCGGTTCGTTTGGTCGTACGGTCACTGTTTTCGGTTAATTACGACGAAAATCGTAGCGAACGCGTGCGTGACCGTAAATGCGTAACGAACGAATTTTTCGCATTCCAATCACTAAATAAAATATTTTAATGATTACAAAAGTTTTTGAATGTCCATACACGTTCCGTATAGCGATATACGCGAAAAAGGCACAGTTTCACGAAATTTGTAAAATAGCCCCTGAAGTTACAAAAGTGTGATTTTGCCATACCGAAGCCTTCAAAGCTTATTTCTAAGCTATGTAAAGGATATTTAAGGTATTATAGGCTTGTGTTCTTGTTCTGGAGCATACGTCGCTGCGAGAATCGGCAGACTTTCGTAGTTTGTCGTAATTAGTCTCTGTGATCGAATAAACTTGTGTTTGACATACCAAACCCTCCAAAACTTATTTCTAAGTTATGAAAAGGTTATTTAAGGTATGTTTAGCTTGTGACATTATTCAGGAACATACGTTGCCTTAAATTGGTTTCGTTTGCGTATTGGTTCACCGGTTTTGCTCATAGAAGCGATTCAAGAGTTCGAAATCGTGCAATATTCGAATGTTTGCAATTGTCATAGTAAATCAAAAAAATTCATATATAAAACATAAAATATCCATTCACTGATAACTTGTTTATCATTGTCACATGCTCGAATTGCCACAGATATCACAGTCTCCCTTACTTCAGGAAATTTCGTCCCGAAATTTAATTAGAGGAAACTTGTGAGAATAAGTGTAGATACTTCGTTTTCATTTGATCCTCTTGTTCCAAGTAAATTCTAGGCTACGTTTGGATTCCCAGCGAAATTTGACTATCGGGATTCGTCTTCGTTTCAGTTTGTTGACTTCACGGTCCATTCTCTCCACTGGTTTCTCGACAAAATGCATAATGTCATCAACGTGAATCTCATCGAGTGGAATATGGAGATTTGTATCGGCTAAACACTTCTTTAAATTGGACACGTGGAATGTTGGGTGAATATTCCCGAGTTTTGGAGGTAGCTCAAGTCGGTAGGCCACCTTTCCGATTCTTTCGACGATCTTGAATGGTCCAACGTATCGTGTTGCAAGTTTTCCTTTCTTTCCAAATCTAACTACTCCTTTCCAAGGGGATACCTTGAGTAGGACGTGATCACCAACTTGGAATTCCAAGGGCTTGCGTCGCTTGTCCGCATAACTCTTTCGACAGCTTCTAGCTGTTAAAAGGTTATCGCGTATTTTCTTGACTTTCTCGGCTTGTGTCATGGATGAGTTCAGGTCCAGTGAGCTGTGTCTCACCGATCTCATTCCAACAGATAGGTGAACGACATTTTCGACCGTATAAAGCTGCGAAAGGCGCCATGTTGATGCTGGCGTGATAACTATTATTATAAGAGAATTCGACCAATGGTAGATGTGAATCCCAACTACCACCAAAATCGATCACGCAAGCTCTAAGCATATCCTCCAGAGTTTGAATCGTCCTCTCAGATTGTCCATCCGTTTGAGGATGATAAGCAGTACTTAGATTGAGTTTGGTTCCCATTGCTGATTGCATAGTCTTCCAGAAATGAGATGAGAACCGAGCGTCTCGGTCAGATTTGATAGTCAAAGGAACACCATGATAAGAGAGAATCTCATTAACATAGATCTTGGCAAGTTTATCAGCCGGATAATCTTCACGAATCGCTATGAAGTGTGCTGACTTTGTTAGACGGTCAATGATCACCCAAATTGCATCCTGACCTCTAGATGTACGTGGTAACTTAGTGATGAGATCCATTTAATGTTCTCCCACTTCCATACCGGTATTTCCGAGTTGTTCAAGCAAACCAGACGGCCATTGAGGTTCGGCCTTGACTTTGAGACAAGTAAGGCATTTCGATACATACAAGGAAATGTCATTCTTCATACCCGGCCACCAATACTGGGTACGAGATTGTGTTGATTCGGGACCCATAAATGGCTCATGTAGTATAGTAATCCATCCTCTTTCGTTTCGAGTTGAAGTTCGAGTTGGTGAGGTAATTCGTCTTTCAACAAACCTTGTGTTACACAAGTGCGTTGGGGTTCAAGAATACGTGTTTGAATATTGGATCGAACTTGAACACAATGAAGCTTGACATTTTCTTTGCGACTAAGCGCATCAGCCACAACATTCGCCTTACCAGGATGGTAGCGAATTTTGCAGTCGTAGTCGTTTAGAAGTTCGACCCGTCGTCGTTGTCTCATGTTCAGCTCTTTTTGATTGAAAATATGTTGGAGACTTTTGTGGTCTGTCAAAACCACACACTTCGTGCCATAAAGATAGTGTCTCCAGATTTTGAGAGCAGAGTCAACAGCTCCTAACTCAAGATCATGGGCTGTGTAATTCTTCTCGTGGGTTTTCAATTGTCTTGACGCATAGGTGATGACCTTATCCGTTGCATCAGGACACAACCAAGGCCTAGATTCGAGGTGTCACAATAAACCACAAAATCATCATTGCCATCGGGTAAGGACATAATAGGAGCATCACAGAGTTTCTGTTTTAAGGTTTGGAAAGCTTCCTCTTATTTAGGGTCCACTTAAAAGGTTTATTCTTTTGAGTTAACGCAGTAAGGGGAACTGCGATCTTTGAGAAATTCGAAATAAATCGTCGATAGTAACCAAACAAGACCAAGAAATGAACGAACATCTGTGGGAGTAGTGGGTGTTTTCCAATCTTTAATCGCAACGATTTTGGAAGGATCCACATGATACCTTGTTCATTTACAATGTATCCCAAAAATTGAACTTCTTTCAACCAGAACTCGCATTTGGAGAATTTGGAATAAAGTGTTCTTTCTTCATAAGTTCCATTGTTAATCAGAGATGTTGTTCGTCTCGGCTCGAGACTTGGAATAAATCAAAATGTCGTCGATAAATACAATGATGAACTTGTCTAAATAAGGTTTACAAACCCGATTCATTAAGTCCATGAATACAGCCGGAGCATTTGTCAAGCCAAAAGGCATAACAGTGAACTCATAGTGGCCGTATCTTGTGCGGAAAGCAGTCTTGGGAATATCTTCCTCGAGTACACGAAGCTGATGATACCCTGAACGTAGATCGATCTTCGAAAAACATGTGGCACCTTGTAATTGATCAAACAGATCATCAATGCGAGGTAGGGGATATCGATTCTTGATCGTGAGTTTGTTGAGCTCATGATAATCGATACACATCAGGAGGGATCCATCTTTCTTTTTCACAAATAAGACAGGAGCACCCCAAGGAGAATAACTCGGACGAATGAAACCTTTGTCTGATAACTCTTGTAGTTGCTTCGATAACTCCTGCATCTCAGAAGGTGCAAGACGATAAGGAGATTTGGCTATTGGGTTGGCACTTGGTACAAGGTCGATACGAAACTCGACTTGTCATACTGGAGGTAAACCAGGTAGATCTTCGGGAAACACCTCAGGCTAATCTCGAATAACAAGAATGTCTCAAATATTCTTGCTCTTGCCTGTCTGCTCCACAATATGTGCCAAGAAGGCGACATAATTCTTTCGCAAGTATATCTGAGCTTGGGTACACGTCATGAGTTTAAGGCTACTAAGGGGTTTCTCTACACGAACTTCTAGAATTTCACCAGACGGAAGAGGTACTCAAACAATCTTGTCAAAACAAATAACTTCAGCATGATGTTTGGTTAACCAATCCATCCCAATAATGATGTCGAAATTTCCAAGTTTCATAGGTGTAAGGTCAATAAGGAAAAGATGGTTATTGAGGTTCAATTTGCAGTTACGAATGACGGAATCAAGTACAAGGGGTTCACCATTGTGTATTCGATAGACAAGGGTCTTCCTAGTTTAGTTCTAGGCATCGAAAGCAAGGGCTCAAAAGTTAACGACACAAAGCTTCTATCAGCACCCGAATCGAACAGAACAGAAGAAGGATGATTGTTGACAAAGAACGTACCGTTAACAACTTCGTTATCAGCACGAGCCACGTTGGCGTTCATGTTAAAAGCTCGTCCACGAGCCGGATTGGCATTTGCTATCCTCAGAAAGTTGTTCCTGTAGTGAGCCATTTCACCACAATTGTAACATGAACCAGGTGGAAAGTGAGGTCGAGCAGGATTTGCTTGTGGTTGAACTGGGTTCTGTGCAGCTGGTTTCGGTTAAAGCGACAAATATTTGCTAGGCGACCAAGTTTTCCACAGGTAGTACACTGACGACATGGTATATGAACTTGATGGTGACCATTACATCGGTTGAAAAGCAGTGCAGTTCCTGCATATGGTTTCTTTGCTGGAGGCTGAGCTGGTTGGTTTTGCAGAGCAGTTGGACAGGTTGAGCAGGTTGCGTAGTAATAGCAAAGTTTTGAGAAGCCTTACGCTTCTTTGATCGTTTGGAAGGCTCGGCTTTGTTTCCCTTTGGTTTCTCTTGGGTTGACTTAACAGATGATTTCTTATCGCCCTTGCGATGAAGCTTACCTTTCCTGGCTTGGGAGTCAGTTAGAGTTGCAGCTAACTCAATGGCTTGTCGAACGGTGGTAGGGTTGCTACCAGTGACGATATCTTGCAGGATCGGCTAAACCATCGATATACTTCTTGATTGCCTTATCTAAAGGCGTTACCATCATAGGACAAAGTAAGCTCAACTCCTCGTATCGGTCGGTATAAGCACGACTCTGACCACTATCTTGCTTGAGATCATGGAATTCGTTTTCAAGCGCCCTCTGCTCGTGGCGAGGACAGAATTCCTTCATCATCAAAGCTCGAAGTTCCTCCCAGGTTTGTGCCATCGCCACATCGGCACCCCTATCCCTCATAATACCATTCCCCCATGTCAAGGCTCTTTTCTTGAACACACTAGACACAAACTCGACCTTTCCCTCATTTGGACATTGAACAAAACGGAATGTGCCTTCGAGACTCTCAAACCATTGAAGAAGTCCCATAGCTCCCTCAGACCCAGTGAACTGAAGTGGTTTAGCCAAACAGAATTGTTTGTAGCTACAAGGAGCATTGTTGTTATTATTGTTGTTATTGTTGTTCGCTTGATTCATTTGAGTTACTCGGTTCGCGAGTACGACATCAATTTGTTGA
This sequence comes from Scalesia atractyloides, assembly GCA_947069175.1. Lineage (NCBI taxonomy): Eukaryota > Viridiplantae > Streptophyta > Magnoliopsida > Asterales > Asteraceae > Scalesia > Scalesia atractyloides. The sequence continues at coordinate 65,480,480 of CAMTDV010000016.1, read as the reverse complement.
GCGATGAGTGCTACCATTGCAGCATCTTGAGTTTGATCGCGTCTAGGAGGCATTCTAGAAGAGAAAACATGATGAAAGATGTGTGAGATTGACATTGAAATAAGTCATGAGAGGTATTGAAAATATCGACAAAATAAGGATGGTGGTCATTCGTTTGTTTCAACAAAGCAGACAAATGACACACGTTGACTAATCAAAGTAAATGGGTCTAATAATGTATCGCGAAGACATGCTTTAGCCTATAAGTGGACACTCACCCCAAGAGTTCCCAGGTAAGAGTGACTGGTCCGATTAAGTGGATTTGTATGAATTCTCTAGCCTTAGACAGAAAACTCAGGGTACAGGCACCCACCCTTCTAGATTGCACGTGTTCACATTATTAAAACCCAAACTTTGACGGGATTTTGAAAACTTAAAGGCTTACGCCAAAACAAATCATCTAAGGATAGATGATTGATTTTCGAAACAGACTTGAAATCTTTGTATAATTGTTTTGGTAATCACCTAAGGATAGGTGATCGTATTGTATTTTAAATCTAAACGCATGTAAACTTGCGTTAGGGTCCTAGGAAGGTTATAGTTTAGGTCAAAGCATTAGTAATAGCCTAATTCACTATAACCAGTGCTCTGATACCAACCTGTAACACCCGAAATGGCGTAAAACAACACGCGGCGGAAACACTTGGGGAGTCACGTTAACAGATTGTTTTAACAACACATGGTATTTGAAGTTTTGTTTTAATTAGATATTAAACATAGGTTATATTGTCATAATTGTCTAGAAACGTTTTAAAACAACCAAACAAACAAAACATGCATAATTACTGTCTTTCTTGTTTTATAGTCGCTAAGGCCCGTCCAAATCCTATATGAGCATGTATCGGTATCATCAAGCATTGTTCCCTAAAACATATGTGAAAACGAGTCAGCAAAAATATGCCGGCGAGTACATAGGTTTTGTGAGTGTGTCAAGTTCATGGCTTTGTATATATTGCAATATAATCTGACTACTAGAGTCATAAGTGAAAACCTTGTTTTGAAAACATCTGATATTGCAACAACTATTCGTCTAAAACAAAAAGGTAAAAGTTTATAAAATCTCGTAGCCATGAACCTTGACTCGAAAATATTTTTTCGTAAATCCAAGTTGTAAATCGTCATGAAATAACTCGTATGGTTTATATCTTTAATGGAAAATCGTTTTGTGTCATTGTTTGAATTCATTTGTCTAAGTAATGTAAATAATGACACATATGTAATGTGATAAAAGCACTTATATATAGGAAGTACCAGCGGCGTATCCACCATACTTTTATTACGTTACACCCGTTCCGTTATCTAAATCACTTATCATAAACCAATTGTCATAAATCAATTGTTCATTGTTCCTTGTTATAAACCATTGTTCATTCGTTCATCGTTCATTGTTCCGCGTTCATCTTTCATCGTTCCTTGTTTTAACTGTGAAAACTTTTGGTCAAACCTTTGTTGACTTGTTCGAGACCACCCATGGTGTCCCTTACTCATATAACAAACCACCAAAGGGTTTGTTATATACAGTTTCAGTCGCTTCCCAAATTTCCCCACAAACCCTGGGAAATTTGGTAACGTGATTGTCAGTCCTATGCGCCTTAACTTACTACTGGTCGGCTTGGCCATTGTTAATGAATGTCATTCTTGTTCTAAATACATCGCACCAACAAGTTCGTTCACATTATTGAAATCGCTTTGTTTATATAAACCATAGTATTTGCATTTGAAAACTTGAAAACATTTAGCACATATGAATCACCCCAAAACAATTGTAAAACATAAAATAGGGGAACTATGTACTCACATGTGATAGCAAAGTAACTCTTGGATCAATAAGAAAATCGAAGCTCAAAGATCCGAGAATCACGCGTGTCCTAAAAATGAATAATAATGTAAATATCGGGGCTTGAAATTGGAAGATTCGGATAGAATGAAATCTTATAAACCAAGTGAGTGTCGGAACTCATATAATATGGTTTAATAAGCTTACATTCTAAGTTGGAAAGATTTTTAAGTGCTTTTGACCCGTTTTGACCGTTAAGGTAGTTTAAGCCACTTTCACACGTCATTTGCGTAACAACGCATTCAGATGGTTAGATATGTGTCATAATAAGTTTTAAATGCTTAAACATGTTTAAAAATGTTTTTGATCAGATTATATGTCAAATCTTGTGTTACATATGCTTAACATTGATTTGTTTGCTAATAGGGCATTTTGGTCGTTTTTAAGTAATATTACAATCAATCATCATAACACAATCCAAACATCATGACCATAAGGTATAACTTCATAGGGTTATTCCCTATATATTTATGGTCACAATTATGTATTTGGTTGGGTCCGAAGGTCCACCAAACGGGTCAGATTCGAAAGTCAAAGCGGTGGTCAAACCGTTCAACTTTTCGATTCAAAATAAGCACTACAATGAGGGTGACGATTTAGACATGTTTTGACATGTCTAAATAAGTTTATAAAAGAGTTTTGGCATCAAAACAACCTGTTTTGACCCCAAATTTAGATATGTTGCAAAATGCGCAAAAATCGCATTTTGACCGAAACTTTGACTTGTCAAAATAGCTAGAAACGATGAGAATCAGTAGGCATGATTTTTGTGGATCATAACCACCTTGATTACCCTCATAAAACAAGTTTCATTTGGATTTTAAACTGATCAATTCATGATCAATTCTGGAAGTCAAATAAAAGTCAAATTTTGTGACTTTTAATCAAATTAAAGATTGATCAAGAACACCAAAGGAAACTCTAGGATGGTTGCTAAATTGGGATTTAGAGCAGGGTGTTGCAAGAAAGTGATCAAAAAGTTCATAAGTGTGATGAACATGGGTATTTATAGAAAGTTTGGATTAATAGGGTCATGCCAAGTGTTTATGACTCATCTTTGAAGTAGGTTAGTGTCCACTTATGTGTCAAAAGCAGAGATTAGGGTGGCAAGTTCGAAAGGTGAGTCAACAAGGGAGTTAACAAGAAGCTGCTAGGTTTCAGCTGAAACTTTGTAACCCTCGCGCCACGCGACAGGTTTAGTTGGTGCTGGCGCGCCACGTGAGGCCTCTCAAAAATTAGAAACGTTCAAAAATGGCAAAACAGGTCCCTGAACTTGTATTTGTCGTGTTTTCGCACTTTTACACCCGTCAACCTCATTTCTAAGCTCTACAAGGATGTTAAAGTATAGTGAACTTGAAATATGTTCAAAAATGTTCCAGAGGTTGGTTCGTTTGGTCGTACGGTCGCGGTTTTCGGTTAATTACGACGAAAATCGTAACGAACGCGTGCGTGATCGTAAAGGCGTAACGAACTAATTTTTTCGCATTCCAATCACTAAAATACAATATTTTAATGACTACAAAACTTTTTGAATGTCCGTAGACATTCTGTATAGCGATACACGCGAAAAAGGCATAGTTTTGCGAAATTTGCAAAATAGCCCCTGAAGTTACAAAAGTGTGATTTTGCCATACCGAAGCCTTCAAAGCTTATTTCTAAGCTATGTAAAGGATATTTAAGGTATTATAGGCTTGTGTTCTTGTTCCACAGCGTACATTGCTGCGAGAATCAGCAGACTTTTGCAGTTTGTCGTAATTAGTCCCTGTGATCGAATAAACTTATTTGTGACATACCAAACCCTCCAAAACTTATTTCTAAGTTATGCATAGGTTATTTAAAGTATTATTAGCTTGTGACATTATTCCGGAACATACGTTGCATTAAATTGGTTTCGTTTGCGTGTCGGTTCACCGGTTTTGCTCATAGAAGCGATTCAAGAGTTCGAAATTGTGCAATATTCGAATGTGTGCATTTGTCATAATAAATAAACAAAATTCATATATAAAACATAAAATTTCCATTCATTGATAACTTGTTTGTCATTGTTACATGCTCGGATTGCCACATATATCACAATTGGTATGGACTAGTTGACCAAATATCCATCTGAAATCCTCTATAAGGAGAAAATTGTTCGTATTCCTCTCCCTGGTGGGGATTTCCTGTTTGTTCGAGGCCACCGAAGTGGTGCTATGCTTGGAATAATTTAAGTGATGAAAGGTTAGAAGTGCTTACGGAAGGGCCATCAGGCTATTCTAGCCCTAGTTACCAACAATCAACTCGGGGAAAAGAATATCGAAGACATTCTAGTCGTTCGTGACTTTTCCGATTTTTTCCCGAGGAACTTCCAGGAATACCTCCACATCGACAGTTGGAATTTCAAATTGAACTTACTCTTGGAGCAGCTCTGATTGCTCATGCTCCTTATCGTCTTGCACTTGGAGAGTTGCAAGAACTGTCCAACCAGCTCCAAGAACCGTTGGATGGAGGTTTTATCCAAACTAGTTCTTTGTTGGGGGGAGCCCCAATCTTATTCGTAAAGAAAAAAAGATGGGTATTTCCGCATGTGTATCATCTAACACGAACTTAACAAGGTAACTGTCAAAAATCATTATTCTCTTCCTCGTATTGACGAACTAATTGACAAGTTGCAAAGGTCGAGCTTCTACTCGAAAACGATCTAAGATCGGGCTATCATCATATGAGAGTGCGAGAGGGAGATATTCCCAAGAGAGCTTTCCGAATATTGTACGACCATTATGAGTTTTTGGTCATGCCATTCGGGTTAACCAACGCACCAGGGGTATTCATGGACCTTATGAACAGTGTGTGCAAACCGTATCTCGATGATTTCATCATTGTTTTTATCGATGACATCTTGATCTATTCTAAGAGCAAGGAGGAACATGAACAACACTTACGTCTTATCTTTGAACTTCTGAGGAAGGAGCATCTCTACGCGGAATTCTCTAAGTGTGATTTCTAGATCCGAGAAGTACACTTCCTTGGTCATGTGGTCAACGAATCGAGAATAGCAAAAATCGATTCTATCAGAAATTGGGCGGCACCTAAGACTCGTATGGAGGTGCGACAATTTCTTGGCCTCGCGGGATACTATCGTAGATTCATTGAAAGAGTTTTAAGAAAATCACTCAACCTGTGACCGCCTTAACTCAGAAGGGTGTTACTTACTCGTGGGGAGCAATCCAGGAGAATCCCTTTCAGCTTCTGAAACAAAAACTCTGCAATGCTATGATATTGTCTTTACCTGAGGGTACAGATGACTTGGTGATGTACTGTGATGCCTCTGTTCAAGGTATCGGTTGTGTTTTGATGCAACGGAAGAAAGTGATAGCCTATGCTTCCCGATAGTTGAAAACTCATGAGAAGAACTACACGACTCATGATTTGGAATTGGAGCTATAGTATTTGCACTCGAATGCTAGAGGCATTACTTGTATGATGCTGAATGCACTATTTATATCGACCACAAAAGCCTTCAACACATCCTCAATCAAAAAGAGTTAAACATGCGACAGCGTCGTTGGGTTGAACTCTTGAACGATTACGATTGCGCGATAAAGTATCATCCTGGAAAACTAATGTGGTAATTGACGCCCTCAGCCAGAAGGAAACCAAACCTAAACGCGTTCGAGATTTACAGCTTACTATCCATTCTAACCTTCCTGACCAGATCCGTTCTTTTGAAGCGAAGCATTAAAGGACAAGAACCTTCCAGCAGAAACCATGGGGGGCATGGAGAAGTAACTCGTAACCAAGTCTGACGGTATTCACTATTTCATGGAGCGAATATGGTTCTACGAAAATCTGCGAGAACTTGTGCTGGACGAAGCACACAAGTCTCGATACTCCATTCATCCGGGTTATGATAAGATGTATCAAGATCTAAAAGTCTTATACTGTTGGCCAGGCTGAAAGCAAACATAGCGACGTATTTGAGCAAATGCTTGACTTGCGCAAAAGTCAAGGTAGAATACCAAAAACCGTCTGGTTTGCTTCTTCAACAAGAACTGCCTATGTGGAAATGGGTACAGACTTCCATGGATTTCATCACCAGTCTACCCAAAACACAAAATGGAAACGATACTATTTGGGTGATCATCGATCGTTTAACCAAGTCTGCTCATTTCCTTGCGATTAAGGAATCCGACAAGTTTTCCAAACTCGCCAACATTTACTTGAAGGAAGTAGTTTCTAGGCACGGGGTGCCGATTTCCATCATTTCCGATCTTGACCTATGTTTTGTATCTGACTTGTGGTAAGCCATGCACAAATCATTCGGCTCATGTCTAGACATGAGCAAGGCCTATCATCCTCAAACGGATGGTCAAACTGAATGAACCATCCAGACACTTGAAGATATGTTGCAAGCATGTCTTATCCATTTTGCTAACGGATGGGAAAGACATTTGCCTTTGGTAGAGTTTTCCTACAATAATAGTTACCACTCTAGCATTCAGGAAGCTCCGTTTGAAGCGTTGTATGGACGGAAATGTCGATATCCTCTTTGCTGGGCTGAGTTTGGTGATAGTCAAATCACGAGCCCAAAACTCGTACTTGAAACTTCTGAGAAGATTGTTCAAATTAGAAATCATATGGCGATAGCTCGTGATCGCCAAAAAAGCTACTCTAACAAGCGTAGGAAACCCCTGGCATTCGCCGTGGGCATTCGTTTCCTATTAAAAGTCTCACCATGGAAGGGTGTGGTTCGTTTTGGGAAATGAGGCAAGCTTCCGCGTTATGTTGGGCGGTTCACGATTTTGGAAGGATCGGTGAAGTGGCTTACAAACTTGATCTGCGTGAAGAACTTGGTAACGTCCATAACGTCATTCACGTCTCTAACTAAAAGAAGTGTTTGTCAGATGAAACACTTGTAGCTCCTTTCACAAGGAACTACAGCCGATGATAAGTTGCAATTCGTTGAGGAACCAGTCGAAATCATGGACCGGGAAGTCAATGTACGTAACACAGTTGAATACCAATCGTGAGAGTTCGTTGAAACACGAAACATGGACCGGAGTTCACGTGGGAACGCTAGGATTAGATAATGCTCAAGTATCCTCATTTATTCAAAACCGCTGAACCTAACACTGATACGACAAGTGAATTTCAGGACGAAATTCCCTTTCAACTTGGGGATGATGTAGTACCCGGGAAAAACCCATAGTCATCTTAACGTATTCCTTTCACTCTTTTGTGACTGCTTAGTAAATTTCGGGACAAAATTTGTTTCAACTTGGTGATGATGTGACAACCCGCAATATCAGGTTAATACTTTAACCTAGCCACATTTAATTTAGACTTACATTCATAACATTGCATTTAAGTAGGGTTAGTTAAATGAGTCCATGTTGGTAATTCAAGAATTACTGGAACACGTACACATGTTAGTTCTCTAAACGTAAGATTAACACAAATGATAAATTTGTACGGACGGTCTATAAGAAACTTATAAGTTGCATGACAAATACATGAATTATGTGCTTTACTGTGAATTGTATGATATTATGTGCTTCTTGTATGAAATTATATAGTTAGGGGGTGTTTACAGTTATTTGTGAAACTCTAATAAACTACTCAAAACCCTAAACTCTTTGTAATCTCAATCGTTCAACAGTTTATGTTCTCTATTCATTTTCTCTGATCATTGGGCTTGTTGATGCATGATGTCTATTGTCTACGTCTTAGGTCTACTTGAATTGTATAGGTTAAGATGTTTTTAAATGTACGTTTATTTTGTGTGGGGACCACTTTGTTCGAAGTACCAGTTCATATGAAGTGACAATTCTTACGAACTGGGTACATTTGGTGCGAATTGGTGAGTCTATAAATAGGTCTAAGGTGTTTGTCATTTGTAACTTTGTCAGACCAAGTAGTGAAGCTCTACTCGATTTCAGGCGTGTACAAGTTGAATATATCAATGAAATCAAACATTTAAACAGTAAATCAAGTGTTATTGTCACTAATCTGTAATATTTCCGCTATTATGGACTAGATACAAGTTAGGTACCTTTGCTAAAGGAGGAATCAGTCCTAAAAGTGGTATCAGAGCTTAGGGAGCCTGATTTGCAGACTTAGACACAAGATTTACTTCTACTTCTACTCCATTCTTTTCATCTTTCACTTTTAAAACGAATATACGGTTAAAATGGACTGATTTTCAAGTATTATGTATAAAATTTACCTTAGATAAACCCTTGAGAAGATCATATCATAAAACAATCGTTTTCATGTCGAAAATTGGAAAATTCGTCATTTTGTGAACTCAATCCGCACAAATTAGATTCTACAGTTTGTATGAAGTGTGCAAGACAATTCATACAAAGTGCATAAATCAATTCGCACAAGAATTTCCACTCAACTCGTATGAAGTGAATATTGTTCAATTCGTACGAAGTGGTGTTTTACTGATAATTTTCAAAGTTTTGACAGTTTTTAGGAAATTCTGTTCAAAGATGATAAATACGGAGTTCTTTAACGCTTTTGCTACGAGTGCAGCCAAAACCACTAATGTTGTTGCATAGATGGACCTAGAAAAAGAGATGGTAGCAACTGTAAAACCGCCAAAACTCATGAACCTCGAAGATTATGAAAGCTAGAGAGAGAAATTTGAGAACTGGGTGCAAGCCAATCATTTCAACTGTTGGTTGGCAATTGTGACTAAATATTCGCCGCCGAAAGATGAGAATAATTTGGAGAAGACAATTAAACAATTCACTCAAGAAGAAAAGGATAAGTTTGTCCATGAAAAAAAGATGATGAGCTTTTTGTTGGAATCCATTAAAGAAGATATTCTGATGCTATTACAACATGTTAATCATTCTCAGACATTGTGGAATGCACTAAGGTTAAAATATCATGGGAGTACAGAAATGAGAAAAAGCAAAAAGGCGTTGTTGAGGAAGGAATTCGATATATTCAGTCTGATGAAAGGTGAAACTATGAAACAATTGATTGAACGATATTTTCATCTAGTTGTTCAGATGAAAAGACAGGGTGTTTTGAAGACTGATGAAGAGCTTGTAGATAAACTGGCGGATGCTTTGCTAGACGGGGGTGGACCACATATTTGATGGTATTAAAAAATGGAATTGAATACAGTGGTTACTATAACACCCGACCGTATAAAAACAAAAACCGCGACGGAAACATCGAGGAGTCACGTTACAAGATTGTTTCAACAGCACATGGTACTTGAAGTTTCATTTTATTGAATTAATAATATGAATACATTGTCTTGGAAATATTAGAAACAAAATGTAATTAAATTGTCTTTCTTGATTTTAAGATAACTAAGGTCGGCGTCCCATCCTACGTGAAGCATGCATCAAATCTTCAAACATTGTTGCCTGAAACATATGTGTAAAGAGAGTCAGCAAAAATATGTCGGCGAGTATATAGATTTTGTGAGTGTGTCAAATTCATGGCCTTGTATATGTATTGCAAGACCTCGTCAGACTACTAGATCGTTAAGTGAAAACCTTGTATCCAAAAAGTGTTTGATATTGTAATAATAGTTAACCAACTAAAACAAGTTGGTTAGAGTTTGTAAAAGACTTGTAGCCATGAATCTTGACCAAAACATTTCTTCTGTAAAACCGAGTTGTAAATCGATTTAAAAGAAAACTTCGTATGGTTTATATCTTTAAGTAAAATCGTTGCGTGTCATCGTTCAAAACCATTTGTTCAAGTTATTCAGATAAGGCCACGATAAGCAATATGATAAAAGCACTTATATATAGGAAGTACCAATGGCGTATCCACCATGCTTTTATTATATTAAACCCGTCTCGTTATCTAAATACCAATAGTCCAACCGTCCGTGTTATAAACTAATTGTCCTTGTTATAAACCAATCGTCATTGTTATAAACCAATTGTCCTTCTCATAAATCAATCGTCCTTGTTATAAACTAATTGTCCTTGTCATAAATAAATCGTCTGTGTTTTAATTGTGAAAACTTTTGGTTTTTTTGGTGAATACATTCAAACCTGTGTTTGACTCGTCTAGACCGCCAAAGGGTCTCTTTAAATCGACTAACAAACCACCAAAGGGTCTCGTTAAAATGCAGTTTATGTCGTTCCCTAATCTACCCACCAAATTCCATGTGAATAGCCTATTAACGGGATTGTCAGTCCTATGGTACCATAATTTACTACTGGTCGGCTGGCCAAAGTTAATGAATGTCATTTGTGTTATGGATAGCGCACCAACAAGTTTGTTCACATTATTGCAATCGTCGTGTTTATATAAACCATAGCTTTTGTTTCGAAAACTTGAAAACGGTTTAGCACATATGAATCACCCAAAAATATTTGCAAAACATAAAAAAGGGGAACTATGTACTCACTTGGGATTGCAAGAGTAATCTTTAATCAAACGATATATCAAAGCTTCAAACGATTAAAGATTTAAGCGTGTCCTAGCATCGGATAACTATGTTAATGTCGGGACTTTAATAAGAGTTTTCTGATAGAATGAAGCCTTATAAACAAAATGAGTGTTGGAACTCATATGAAATGGTTTAATAAAGTTAACATTCTGATTTGAAAATGATCCTAAGTGCTTGACTGTTATGACTCGTTAAGGTAGTGTACGCCACTTTAACGGGTCATTTGCGTAAATATATGTTCGGCTGGTTAGATATGTGTTATGATAAGTCTTATATGCCAAAACATGTATAATAATGTTATAACATCAATTTATATGTCAAAACATTGGTTACATAAGCTTAATATCGATTTATGCGCAAAAGGGCGTTTTGGTCATTATTGAGGGCATAACTAGCGACTTATCATACCACTAACAAACCTACGTGACCATAAGGTATAACCTCAGAGGGTTATTCCCTATACAACTATGGTCACAAATATGTGTTTGGTCGGATCCTAGGATAGACCAAATGGGTCGGATTCGAAAGTCAAAGCGGTGGTCAAGACCGCTCGACTTACGATCCTAAATAAGCACTAAACTAGAAGTGACAAGTTAGACATATCAAAACCTATCTAACTAAGTTGCAAAACTGATTTGGTAGTGTTTTGATACCCAAAAATAGTCCATCGTAAAAAGTACATAATGCGCATTTTTTACAGAAACTTTGACTCGTCACTTCGACTAGTAAAGGTGGTAATCAGTAGGTATAATCGCAAGGGATTATAACCTTCGTGATTATGATAACGTTGCAAAGTTCAATTGAACTTTGATATGACCAAAAATGATCAGAACCGAAAGTCAAAAGAAAGTCAACTGTTTGACTTTTAGCTCAAAATAAGCTAAAATAATGAAAAAGACTAAGGAAGAACACTTACTTGTGCTCTAGGAAGTCTTTAGAACTCAGTAGGAGGTCTCCAATTGCTGGAAACAAGCTCCAAGAGAAGAGAGAAATAATTTTTGAAATGAGCAAGTTGAAGTGAGGTCCTTGATCACCTATCTATAGTGATCTTGGAGCTCCCAAATCATGACAAGTGCCCCATCAGGTGTTAGAGGATTGATTAGTGTCCTCCCAGGTGTCCAATGCAAGTGAGAAGTGGAAAAATCGTGTGCTTAGTCTCCAAGAAATGAGCAGGAAGCTGCTAGCTAGTTTCTGCGTACTAGCACCGGGATGCGGACCTCATCCATATATGGATACGGTCCGCATCCACCTTCTGGGGGGCCAAAGTTTGCTTTTTTGCAGATTTGGTCCATGGACTTCTATTGTTGCGTTTTGTCGCTTTTAACACCTGTTAACCTAGTTTTCAGGCTTTATAAGGATGTTAAAGTATAAGGGACTTGAAATATGCCCAGAAATGTGGTAATTGCGTAACGAATGATATTTTTGCAATCTCATCACTAAAATACAATATTTTAATGATTACAAATTTTTTTGAATGTACATACGTGTTCTGTATTGAGAAATACGCGAATCGGCATACTTTCGCAGATTTTGCAAAATAGCCCCTAAGCTTGAATGAACTTATTTTTTGCCATATCGAACCTTTCAAAACTTATTTCTAAGTTATGTAAAGGATATTTAGGGTATGTTTAGCTCGTGTCATTGTTCCGGAGTGTACCTCATGTTAAACTGATTACGTTTGCATAATAATTTTCGATTTCACTTCAAGAAGTGTTTTGAGAGTTTGAAATCGTGCAAGAATTGAATATGTGAAATTTTCATGATAATTGTACAAATCTCGGAAATAAAACACAATATTTCATTGTTTTATAAATTTTTCGGTAATTGTTACATGATCAATCACCACAAATGTCACAATATCCCTACTTTAGGAAATTTCATCCCGAAATTTATTTAGAGGAAACTTGTGGAAACAGATGTGGGTATTTCGCTTTCATTTGATCCTCTCGTTCCCAAGTAAATTTTGAGCCATGTTTGGATTGCTAGCGAACTTTAACTATCGGTATCCGTTTACGCTTGAGTTTCTTGACTTCACGGTCCAAAATCTCCACAGGTTTCTCGACAAAGTGCATAGTGTTACCAACGTGAATTTCTTACAGGGGAATGTGGAGATTTGTATCGGCTAAATCCTTTTTTCAAATTGGACACGTGGAATGTTGGGTGAACGTTCCTAAGTTCAGGAGGTAGCTCAAGTCGGGAGGCCACTTTCCTATTCTCTCAACAATCTTGAATGGTCCAACATATCGTGGTGCAAGTTTTCCTTTCTTTCCAAATCTGACCACACCTTTCCAAGGGGATACCTTGAGTAGGACGTGAGCACCAACCTGGAATTCCAAGGGCTTGTGATGCTTGTCTTCATAACTCTTTTGACGGCTTCTAGCTGTCAAAAAGGTTATCGCGTATTTTCTTGAATTTGTCTGTTGTGTCGTGAATGAGTTCAGGTCCAGTGAACTGAGACTCTCCAACTTCATTCCAACAGACAGGTGAACGACATTTTCGATCATATATAGCTTCGAAAGGCGCCATGTCGATGCTGGCGTGATAACTATTGTTGTAGGAGAATTCGATCAACGGTAGATGCGAATCCTAACTACCACCAAAGTCGAGCACACATGCTCTAAGCATATCCTCCAGTGTTTGAATCGTCCTTTCGGTTTGTCCATCTGTTTGAGGAGGATAAGCAGTGCTCAGATTGAGTTTGGTTCCCATAGAAGATTGCATGGTCTTCCAAAATTGAGATGAGAATCAAGCATCTCGATTAGATATGATATCCAAAGGAACACCATGACGAGATACAATCTCATCGACATAGATTTTGGCGAGTTTATCAGCAGAGAAATCCTCACGAATCGGCAAAAAGTGTGCTGCACCTTTGTTAGCCGGTCAATGACTACCCAAATAGCATCATGACCTCTAGATGTTCGCGGTAGTTTAGTGATGAGATCCATCGCAATGTTCTCCCACTTCCATACCGGTATTCCTGGTTGTTCAAGAAAACCAGATGGGCGTTGATGTTCAGCCTTGACTTTAAGACAAGTTAGGCATTTCGACACATACAAGGCAATATCTGTTTTCATACCCGACCACCAATACTGGGTATAGAGATCCTTGTACATTTTGGCTGCAATAGGATGGATTGAATAACTAGACTTATGAGCTTCATTCATCAATAAGGTGCGAAGAATTTCTTGACTTGGAACCCACAAACGGTTCAAATAAGAGAGTAATCCATTGTCTCTTGTTTCAAGTTGAAGTTCGAGATTTTGAGGTAGCTCATTTTTCAACAAGCTTTGGTTCACACATGTACGTTGTACTTGAAGGATACATGTCTGAATATCAGATTGAAGTCGAATACGATGATGCTTGAGACGTTCCTTACGACTAAGTGCATCGGCTACGTCATTCGCCTTGCCAGAATAATAGCAAATTTCGCAGTCGTAGTCGTTTAAGAGTTCGACCCAGCGTCGTTGTCTCATGTTTAGCTCCTTTTGATTGAATATGTGTTGGAGACTTTTATGGTCAATGAAAACCACACATTTCATTCCATAAAGGTAATGCCTCCAAATTTTGAGAGCAAAAACTACAGCATCTAACTCAAGATCATGAGTTGTGTAGTTCTTCTCATGGATTTTCAATTGCTTGACGCATAGGCTATGACTTTATCTCGTTGCATGAGAACACAACCAATGCACGGATTTGATGCATCATAATAGACAACAAAATCGTGGTTGCCATCAGCTAAAGATAGAATAGGAGCATCGCAGAACTTTTGTTTCAGTGTTTGAAAAGATTCCTCTTGTTTGGGTCCCCACTCAAAAGGCTTATTCTTTTGAGTTAAAGTAGTGAGGGGAACCGCGATCTTGGAGAAGTTCGCGACGAATCGTTGATTGTATCTAGCAAGACCAAGAAATGAGCGAACTTCTGTGGGAGTAGTGGGTGTATTCCAATCCTTAGTCGCAGTGATTTTGGGAGGATCCACATGTGTACCTTGCTCGATGACTATGTGTCCCAAGAATTGAACTTCTTTTAGCCAAAACTCACACTTGGAAGATTTGGCATAGAGTTGTTTCTTTCTTCGGAAGTTCCATCGTTAGACGGAGATGTTGTTCGTGTTCGGCTCAAGACTTAGAATAAATGAGAATGTTGTCGATGAAAACAATGATGAAATTCTCCAAATAAGATTTACAAACCCGATTCATCAAGTCCATGAAGACGGCAGGAGCATTGTTAAGCCGAAAGGCATGACGATGAACTCGTAATATCCATCCTTCTTTTTCACAAATAGGACAAGAGAGCCCTAAGGTGAAAAACTCAGACATATGAATCATTTGTCTGATAGTTCTTGAAGTTGTTTCGATAATTCTTGCATCTCATACGGTGCAAGACGGTAAGGAGATTTTGCTATTGGGTTGGCACCAGGTACAAGCTTCATATGAAATTCAATTTGACGTGTTGGGGGTAAACCAGGTAGCTTTTCAGGAAAGACCTCAGGATAATCCCGAACAATGGGGATGTCTTGAATAGTTTTGCCTTTGCCTTTCTCCTCTATGATATGTGCCAAGAAGGTAACATAATTCTTTCGTAGGTATTTTTGGGCTTGGGTACAAATCATGATTTTTAGGCTACTAGTAGGTTTCTCTCCATGAATTTCTAGAATTTCTCTAGATGGAAGAAGTATTTGAAGTATCTTTTCAAAACAGATAACTTCGGCATGATGTTTGGTTAACCAATCCATTCCTATGATGATGTCAAAACTCTCAAGTTGCATTGGCGTGAGGTCAATAGCGAAAAGATGGTTATTGAGGTTCAATTGGCAACCACAAATAACGGAATCAAGTTTAAGGGGTTCGCCACTAGTTATGTTGACAGTCAAGGGCTTTCCAAGTTTAGTTCTCGGCATTGAAAGCAAAGGTTCGAAAGCTAGGGATACAAAGCTTCTATCGGCACCAGAATCGAAAAGAACTGAAGCAGGATAATTGTTAATAAGGAACGTACCATTAACTACATCATTATCAGCACAAGCCTCATTGGCTTTGATGTTGAATGCGCGTCCACGGGCTGGATTTGCATTCTCGTTCACGAGTTTTGGACAGTTGTTTCTATAGTGACCCATCTCGCCACAGGTACAGCAAGAGCCAAGTGGAAATGGAGGTCTAACAGGGTTGGTCTATGGTTGAACAGGGTTTATGCAGCTTGATTTGGGGTTGAACGACAAATGTTGGCTACGTGCCGAGCTTTCCACAAGTAGGGCATTGTCGACACTGTAGACGAGCTTGGTGGTGACCATTGCACCGGTTACAAAATGGTGCAGTTCCAGCATATGGTATCCTTGTAGGAGGCTGAGTTGGTGGGTTTGGAGCCGCTTGATTTGGTTGTGTGGTCACGACAAATTTTTGCGAAGCCTTACGCTTCCTCGATCTCTTGGAAGATTCGGCTTTGTTTTCCTTTTGTTTCTCTTGGGTGGTTTTAGCTTCCTTTTTTCTTATCGCCCTTGCGATGAAGGTTACCCTTTTTGACCTGAGATTCAGTAAGGGCTACAGCTAACCCAATGGCATGTCGAAAGTGGTAGGGTTACTTCCAGTAACAATGTCCTGAACAGGATCAGGAAAGCCATCGATGTATTTCTCAATTGCCTTATCCAAAGGCGTCACCATTGTAGGACACAAAAAACTCAACTCCCCGTATCGGTTAGTGTAGGCACGTTGCTTTCCACTATCTTGTTTAAGATTGTGGAATTCATTTGCCAGTGCCCTTTGTTCATGACGTGGGAAGAAATCCCTCATCATTAGAGGTCGAAGCTCTTCCCAGGTTTGTGCCAATGCCACATCGGCACCCCAATCTCTCATCATATCATTCCACCATGTAAGTGCTCTTTTCTGAAATACACTCGATGCAAACTCAACTTTTCGCTCATCTGAGGGATCAACTGGGCTCCTTATAGTTGCACGGAACAAGTTCATTGTTGTTGTTATTGTTATTGTTGTTCGCTTGGTTTAGTTGGTTGGGGGATTGACCCCTACAAATGAACATATTATAAAATGCAAAAACCGGTCTGTACTAAATGATCCGGAAGACAATGTTTTGACTCACAACTTCCTCCAATGGCAAGATATCTAACATCTGATGGCTCTAACATCTGATTAGTGCTAAGCTCTGTTGTTTGTAAAGACCGTTGAAGACCAAACCTCTGTTGAAGTCAAAAGTCTGTTAGAAGTCAAAGGTCTGATCACCCTTTGAAGAACATCTGATAAAGCTTCATCAGTGGTTAAGGTCATCAGTGGTTAGCATAATAATTAGCTAACTATCAGTGTTTTGTATATGTTTCAGAGGATAGCACTAGCAGTGTTTTAGAGGTTGTTAGGTTTGTTAGATGTCATTGTCTTGGTGATATCAGCAAAGATGCCACATAGGTTAGGATTAGTACTATAAATAGATAGTGTATGTACTGTTCTATTTAGCTCATACACACACACTTATCTTGTACGATCTAACCTGTGTGAGCTCAGGCTGAGGGGGAGTTTGTGATTCATGCATGTAATTAATTGTAATCCTTTCGATCTTTTGAGTAATGAAAACATTGTGTGATGAAAGCTAATCTCTCACTTGATTGTGTTACAAAGTTTTAAATCGTATTCCGCTGCAAGGTTTCATGTGTTTTATCTTATTTTATGATCAATTTGTTTAAAACAACACAATTAGGTCAAACTTAGATACTAACAATTGGTATCAGATCCTGGTCAGTCAAATTCGATCTAACAATCGATTTAACATAAAAAGATCAGCACAATTTCAGTGCTACTGTGTTGTTTCGTATTTGTTGAAAACAAAGTAAGAGCCTAATCACGTTATATACGATTTCAGTGTTTGTGTGTTGAAATTTGTGATGATTCCATGATTGACGGTTGCTAAGGATTCAGCTAATGTCTTTAAAAGACTGAGGTGAACCTAAACCTTAGGAACCAGATCTCTACGAAGAACAAAAAGTTATGAGAAAATTTTAAAAGGGTAAAATCCTATAAAGGTTATGGGTTGATATTTAGAAAACCAGATCAAAAGTAATGTGAAATTTAGCATAAGCATTTTGCAAAAATGACTAAGGTTCTCAAAACATTACTGTAAACGATTCTGGATTGATTATTCTTTCCTTAAATGCCTTCCAGTAAATGCTACGACATATGCCTACGGAAAGGTTAAAAGGGGAATAGAAGAAAAATCACAAAACTTAAAAGTATGTTTATCTCAAAACTTTTTATGTTAAAAGAAAAGAGTATAAACATAAAACACTTGAGAGTTCACAGGCTAGTACTACAAAAGGAAAACCTAAAATTGAATCTTTTTCTCTGTTTAAAACATATGTTACCAAACAAACTGAGTGCAACCATTGTTTACAGGTAGAATCAGGTAACTGATATATCTCAAGTTAAAAATTGTTTTAAAAGAGGACTTAGGACATCTATCAGGTCTAATTGATTCATTTATCAAGAAATTTCTACTTAATTTTTAATAGTAAAGATTTCATGTATAAATTAGGACATGTGTTACTCCTCTTTCAGTATTTTTGTTTTCTGGAAAGTAATACATGTTGAGCTTTCACTTGTTTTAGATGGTCAAAGCTCAAAACCTGTCAGGATGTAAAACCTTTCCATTTTTAGAAAGAAGGGAGTTACTTTTCCTTGATAATGGATCAAAAGGAATCTGTATGATGGTCAGAGTCAATTCATAAAATGAGTCAAGATAATCTCAAACTTATTGGTAAAATAGATTGTGTTTACCATCTGAGATACTCAACCACTGCTGGATCTGTAAAGTGTTTTAACACCATGGCTAGTATGTGGAAGAGATTTTGATTGAAAATTTCAAAAACTTTTATCATTAAAAATCCTAGTAAGGCTATCAGAAATGTTTTATCATGCCTAATCTTGCAGGCACTTACAATGTTCATCAAAATCTTATTCACCAAAAGGAACAGAAGAAGTTTTTAACACAATCTATCATTCCATGACCAGGTACAGTGTAAATCAGATATCACCTAGTGAGAGATTACTATGAAAAAGGTTTGATTTCTTTACAACACGCCCATACCAAGGATCAACTGGAAAATGTGTTGACAAAAGCACTTGATGCTCACACGTTTGACAGTTTGATTTCCAGGCTTGGAGTGCTAAACATGGATCAAAAACAAATTTCCCTGTGATCCATGTGTAAATAGCATCAAAAATGTTTTTAGAGAATCAAAACAAAACCTTAAAAATAGTTAAAATTGAAACTTTATCAATAAATCTCTAAAGTCTGATGAAAACACTGTCAAAGCACTTATAGCACAAAAACACTGTTGCTTAGAAAAATCTATCCACTGTTCTGTATCCTTTGATAGTGTTAAAATTGGTCACAACCACTGGTAGTTTACTCTAACAGTGGTTAGCCAAACAACTATCTTCCAGTGTCAATCAGTGGGTACACGTGGACAGATGTTATTCGACAGTCGTTGCATCATATGCCACGTCATCGTCACTTTTTTGAAAACCCTATAAAACCTTGTTTCTATCCCCAAACAGACGTTTCATTTTCATTGTGCGATTTCAAAAATTTCAAAACAATTCTCTCAAGATCATGGCTCCCAAAGCGAAATCAAAGAAGAAATCGTCACAGGAATCACCAAAACACATTCTTATAATCAAACATCCACACAATTACCTCTGTACCTTCGCAAAGATGGAGAAAAACACAGATTTTCACTATATCATCGATACCCTGTCTTCATCAAAGTATAAAACTTTGCTCTCTTGTAATGCTCCAATCTATGAAGACACCGTACGAGATTTCTGGGCTAATGCTGAACTTGAAATTCAAAATAAAAAGCCTTGGGCAATCTCATCTAAAGTAGGAGGTATCATGGTTCCAATAACTTCACAAACCATCTCAGAAGTTTTTCAGATGGACGATCTGGCGGGTAAAATCTCTTTTCCTAAGGATGAGTATCAAATCGATTTGATCGAAAGAGGGTATACAAGACAGTTAACAAAAGCTACTATGGAGAAAGGAAAATTTCCACCTCCTATGAAATTCTTGTTTCATACCCTGCTCACTTGTGTTTCAAATAAATCAACTGGTTTTAATGAAATACCTTTAAAAATTCAATACTTGGGATATGGTATTATGTCTAAAACTGATTACAATTACTCCCAAGCATTGTTTAATGATTTGGTAAAAAATCTAGAAAATGTGAAAAACAATAAAGCAAGGGCTTTCTTGTTATTTCCAAGATTTTTAAGTTATTACTTACAATAGAAAATTCCACAAGAGAGTATATATGTTCTTAAACAGGGCATACCGTTTCAAATAAACAGTTTAACATCTGAAACATTTACTCGCCTCATGGCTAAAGAGTCAAAAGTTTCTCAAACACAAGCATGGGAGTCTGAGCAAATTTTGGATGAGTACACATCTACTCCTAAGACCTCAGCTGCTGAGCCCACTGCTCTTGGTGACCACAGTAGTTTAACCACTGCTGTGCAACCCACACCAAAAATCACCAAAAGAACCAAAAAGAAATCAATCAAGCCCACCAAACCTACCAAAAAGGGTCTTCTAGAAGATGAGATCCCAGAAGTTAACCCTGTGACAAAACAAATGTCACAAGAAACCACTGTTGCTACTTCCTCACAATAGTTGGAAAGATCTCCACCAAAAACCACAACTCCTCATGATTCCTCACAAAAAGAACATGTTGTAAGCACAGGGACATCACAACTTGAAACAATACCCTCATTTGAGAGTATGTTGAACTGTCCTTCTCCCAGGGCAAATTCTCTTTTCACATCACTCCCCACATCTCAAATCACATCAACCCTGGTATCTCTGTCTGAGGTTATTGGGAGTCAGACACAAAATAGCCTTTCTCAACAACACATTACTGAGAATATAACTTCCACAATGGCTGTGTCTGATAAAATTCTATTGACTAACCCACAAACAGTTGAGGAGATTACACCACTTGAATTTCATGAAATTCTTGTTGGTAGTTCAAGTGGAGCAGCTGCTACAGGTGTTGAATCCACTGATTTACATCTGGACTGTAGTTTCATAAATAAGTCTCCCTTGAAGGCAATTTCTACTGAGGTTACCATGGCAACCACTGCTGGTATTAAAACCACTGTTGAGTTAACCTTAGCTGTAGAAAGAAGTCCCTAGTACCAAGAAAAAAAGGGCATCTGTGTTTGAAATACGGGTTGAAACCTCTGTTCATGATAACATAGATATAACTACCACTTCTGGTAGGAGTTCAGATGATCCTATTAAGTTAGCTGGTGATCTAAAATCTAAAGATTTGATGGAGAGGGTTTAAAAAATTGAGACATCAGTGGCGGATATCAAAAATATGCTGCAACAGTTGTTAGAATCTTCAAAGTATCAAAATACTGCTCAATCCTCTGCTCCTCAAACCACTGATATAATCAAACAGGTATATCCTTTGTTTCAACGACAACGCCAACATGCTGACCACCAACATGAAGTACGTGTAAAAATGTTCAAAAATGAGGTTGAAACAAGATATAAGAATACTCAGGCAGAGCTTAAGGTCACCAAAGAAGCTCTCACAACATTGCCTGGCACTACCCCTGCACCTATCTTCGAAAGAGTTGATGATGCCAAAAAAAAGGGAGAAAAATGAATTTATGAAAAAGCCAGAGCCTGCAAAAGAGTCCTCAGTAACTTCTGCTGAAACATTTGTCAAAGAAAAGAAAAAGGGAGGTGATGAAACCCTGGAAATTCAAGCTGATAATGAAGTTGCAACAAAGAGGAAATCTCAGAATGAGACAAAGGAGAGGGTTTTGAAAAAGGGAGCAAAAGAGGTTGAAGAACACTGCGATAGATGTTGATGTTATAAAAGGCACAACAGATGTTATGATAATAGTGGTTTCCACAAACACTTCTAAATTTCTATCAGAATCAATATTCACCCCTGTAACCCAAACTCCTACAAAAACTCCTTCAGCAAAACTAGTGTATACAAGAAAAAGAAAGGTCATAGTGAATGATGATGATATACCTGCACATAATACTTTACCATCTTCACCATTTATCCAAACAAATCCAGAACCTTTCATCATTCAACCATCACCAACATCAATCATACTCACTCAATAACCTCCTGGTAATAATCCTTCTAGAAACATACCCCTGGAAACAACATACCTTCTAGAACTGGCTGCAGTTCAAAAAGAAATGTTACAATTTTATACAGAGGTTGATCCATCCAAAAGAACCTTCACATCTCTTCATGGATACAGAATTCCTAAAAATGTCGATGAATATCTGAAATTGAAAGCTAGACAAGCCAAAAAAATAGCAAAAGAAGAGGGAAAAGGGAAGGGTGATGCCTACTTGTCAAAACTTGAGCAACATGAGCTAAGCAAAGTCAGGAAACTGGAAGACTATGCAAGAGACTTAAACAAGAAGATGTCAAATGTTGATCCTCAAAATGAGCTAAAGGAAGATCTCATACGGCTTATCAAGAGAGACAAACCTTATCAAGCACATGAGCATCAGTTTAAAGATTGGCCTATCACAGCTCTTAAACAAGAGGAAATCAGATGTGAAAAGATGAAGAATTATCCTCAAATAAGGAAGAGTGCACCAGACTGGAACAAGTTTAAAAATTACAGTGCAGATCGTGCCTTAGAAGCATCCATCCAAGCCTTGAATCAAAGAAAAAGGCAGTTACAAATGCATAAGGAAGAAACACAGAGAGAAGCCGATATAAGTAAACAGGCCAACAAAAATTAATCTCTGCATGAATTGGAAGATAGTTCATCAAAGCCTCAATCTCAATCTGCTAAAACTGTAAAAGGGCTATCAAGCAGTTTACCTATCTGAAACTCATCACAAATAAAACTTCTCCCAAGAAACCCATTGAACTCAAAATACTAAAATGGATGTCTGATAAACAGACCCATGTATTGACTTTTCTCAAGTCCAATGGGAAAGTTGAATATATATCAAGGAAGGATGCATTAAGCCTGGATGTAGCTGACCTTCAAGATCTCTTGGAACTTCAACTATGCAGGATGAAGATGATGAAAATTCCCAGAATTTTGAACTACAGTTCAAGAGAAAAATCAGGGAAAATCTATGAGAGAATAAAGATCATGAATAAGGAAGAGTTTTGGCATCATATGTTCTAGGGGGAGATTGTTGGGATTGACCCCTACAAAAGAACAGATAATAAAATACCAAAACAGGTCTGTACTAAATGATCTAGAACAAACAATGTTTTGACTCACAACTTCCTTCAATGGCAAGATATCTAACATCTGATGGCTCTAACATCTGATCAGTGCTAAGCTCTGTTGTTTGTAAAGACTGTTGAAGAACAAACCTCTGTTGAAGTCAAAAGTATGCTGGAAGTCAAAGGTCTGATCACCCTTTGAAGACCATCTGATAAAGCTTCATCAGTGGTTAGCATAATAATTAGCTAATTATCAGTGTTTTGTATATGTATCAGAGGATAGCATTAGCAGTGTTTTAGAGGTTGTTAGGTTTGTTAGATGTTATTGTCTTGGTGATGTTAGCAAAGATGCCACAGAGGTTAGGATTAGTACTATAAATAGACAGTGCATGTACTGTTTTATTTAGCTCATACACACGCACTTATCTTGTATGATCTAACCCGTGTGAGCTTGGACTGAGGGGGGAGTTAGTGACTAATGCATGTAATTACTTGTAATCCTTTCAATCTTTTGAGTAATGAAAACATTGTGTGATGAAAGCTAATCTCTCACTTGATTGTGTTACAAAGTTTTAAATCCTTTTCTGCTGCAAGGTTTCATGTGTTTTTCTCATTTTATGATCAATTTGTTTAAAAAACACAATCAGGTCAAACTTAGATCCTAACAGTTGGGTCACTAGGTTTGGGAGTACAACAACAATTTGCTGAGCGATCATGGCTGCCATTTCGACATCTTGAGTTGCATTACGTAGAGGAGGCATTCTAAAAGAGAGGAAACATGAGAAAATGTGTGAGATTGATATTGAATAAACAGAAATGTTATTAAAAATATCGACGAAACATAACGATTGCGGTCATCTGTTCGTTTCTCAAAAGAAAAAACAAACGACACACCATGACTAATAAAAGTAAATAGGTCTTTATAATCTATTGCGAAGATATGCTTTAGCCTATAAGTGGACACTCACCCCAAGAGTTCCCATGTAAGAGTGGCTGGTCCGATTAAGTGGATTTATACGAACACTCTAGCCTTAGACAGAAAGCTCAGGGTACAGGCATCCACCCTTCCAGATTGCATGTGTTCACATTATTAAAGCCCAAACTTTGACGAGATTTTGAAAACTTTGAAGGCTTAGAGCCGAAAAGGATGGTTTTTGGTAATCACCCTTCCAGATGTTTTCGTGTACAAAGTTTTCAGAAAGAGTTTATGACTTTTGTATGGTTTTTGGTAATCACCTAAGGATAGGTGACCGTTTTGTATTTTAAATCTAAACTTAGTAAACTCACGTTAGGGTCCTAGGAAGGTTATAGTCTAGGTCAAAGCATGACTAATAACCTATTTCCTTATAACCATTAGCTCCAATACCAATCTGTAACACCCCGAACGCGTAAAAACAACAAACCGCGGCGGAAACGTCGGGGAGTCACGTTACAAGAGTGTTTCAACAACACATGGTACTTGAAGTTTCACTTTATTGAATTAATAATATGAATACATTGTCTTGGAAATGTTAGAAACAAAACATAATTAAATAGTCTTTGTTGATTTTAAGATAACTAAGGCCCGCGTCCCATCCTACGTGAAGCATGCATCAAATCATCAAACATTGTTGTCTGAAACATATGTGAAAAGAGAGTCACCAACAATATACAGGCGAGTACATAGGTTTTGTGAGTGTCTCAAATTCATGGCCTTGTATATGTATTGCAATACCTCGTCAGACTACTAGATCGTTAAGTGAAAACCTTGTATCCAAAATGTGTTTGATATTGCAATAATAATTAACCAACTAAAACAAGTTGGTTAGAGTCTGTAAAACCAAGTAGTAAATCGATTAAAAAGAAAACTTTGTATGGCCACGGTATACAATATGATAAAAGCACTTATATATAGGAAGTATCAACGGCGTATCCACCATGGTTTTATTATATTACACCCATTTCGTTATCTAAATCACTTACCACTTACCAATCGTCCAATCGTCCATGTTATAAACCAATCGTCCTTGTTATAAACCAATCGTCCTTGTTATAAACCAATCATCCATGTCATAAATCAATCGTAATTGTTATAAACCAATCATCCTTGTCATAAATAAACCATCAGTGTTTTAATTGTGAAAACTTTTGGTCGTTTTGGTGAATACATTCAAACATGTGTTTGACTCGTCTAGACCACCAAAGGGTCTCTTTAAGTTGACTAACAAACCACCAAAGGGTTTGTTAAAATACAGTTTCTGTCATTCCCTAAACTACCCACCAAATTCCAGTGAATAGCCTAGTAACGGGATTGTCAGTCCAATGATACCATAACTTACTACTTGGTCGGCTTGCCCAAAGTTAATGAATGTTGTAATCATTGTGCCAAAATTTCGGGCTTTCAAAAACTTTTTCTTTGAAGGCATTCCCATAACTGATACTTAAACGTAACCCGTTTAACGTAACGTACACACCAAGACAAGGACATAAGCGTAATATACCTTAAATACCCTTTACATGACTTAGAAATAAGTTTTGAGGGCTTCGGTATGGAAAAAACACGCTATTCTTACTCTAGGGACTATTTTGCAAATTCTGCGAAAGTACACCGATTCGCGTATTTCTTAATACGGAACACGTACGTACATCCAAAAATTTTTTTCATCATTAAAATCTTGAATATTAATGATTGGAATACAAAAATATCATTCGTTACGAAATTACGGTCGTTTACGCGTTAATTAAGGCGTTCGTCGTAATTAAGCGAAACGCGTAACCGTACAACCGAACGAACCGACATATGAATCATTTTTTGGATATATTTCAAGTCCCCTATGCTTTATCATCCTTATAGAGCTTAGAAATTAGGTTAACGGGCATTAGAAGTGACAAAACGTGACAAAACAAGTCCATGGGCCAAAACTGCCATTTTTTTTAAACTTCAGTCCCTACAAGGCCTTACCGACCGTAAGGCAAAAACCCATATGGTCCGTAAGGGGTGTCCAGTAACAGATTTATGCTTGGCCTCCAAGTTCTGCCATGTTATGCCACATTTTGACACCTAGCTTGAAATTTGCCACACTCCCTTTGCTTCTAACACATCATTAGGCACTTGTAATCATCCTAGAACATGTGCTAACACTTGGCATGATCCTATGATCAATCTTCAACTATAAATAACCATCAAAATTTCACTTGCTCTTTGCTCATTTCTTTTCAACATCTCCCTGCTTTAAGTTGGAGTGCTACCACCTTGTGGAAGCCTCCCATCTGATCATCCTTGGCTGCCTTGAGCACAAGTAAGTGTTCTAACTAGCCTTGTTCATTTCTTTTAGCTTATTTTGAGCTAAAAGTAAAACTGTTTGACTTTTATTAGACTTTCAGTTCTGACTATAATTGGTCAAGCAAAGTTCAATTGAACTTTGCAACGTGATCGTATCACGATGGTTATAATCCATAACGATCACGCCTACTGATTACCACGTTTACTAGTCAAAGTTTCGGTCAAAAGTGCGCATTATATGCATTTTACGAAGAAACTATTTTTGGGTATCAAAACACCAAGTTTTGATATCAAAACACTTTTATAACTTAGTTAGACATGTTTTGACATCTCTAACTCGTCACTTTTAGTTTAGTGCTTTATTAGGGTCGTAAGTCCAGCGGTCTTGACCATCGCTTTAACTTTCGAATCCAATCCGTTTGGTCACTCTTAGGGTCCGACCAAACACATATTATTGACCATATTTATATAGGGAATAACCCTCTGAGGCTATAGCTTATGGTCACGTTGTTTGGTTAGAGTTATGATAAGTTGCTTTTATGCCCTTTAATAATGACCAAAATGCCCTTTTTGCGCATAAAATGTAACCAACTTTTTGACATATAAATTGATGTTGCAACTTTATTAAACTTAGTTTAGCATATAAGACTTATCATAGGACTAGTTTGACCATTCCAACGTGTTTTTAAGCAAATGACACGTTAAAGTAGCGGAAACTACCATAACGGTTCATAACGGGTCAAAAGCACTTAGGAATCATTCCAAATCATAATATTAATTTTAGTAAACCATGTTATATGAGTTCCAACACTTGTTTGGTTTATAAAACTTCATTCTATCCGATATCTTGTTTTCAAGTTTCAACACTAATACATAGTATCCGATACACTAGGAACCACTTCAACATTTAAACTCCAGATTCATTGAGCTTTGTTATACCATTTGAACAAGACTTATACGCAATCCCAATTGAGTACATAGCTCCCCACTTTTACGTTTTTCAAATGTTTTGGGGTGATTCATATGTGTAACCTAATTTTCTCAAAAGTATGGCATGTATGTGTTTACTAAGTACTTTTTTGTATTATTCCAATTATGCAAAACACGACGAATGGGGACACGAACCAAATCCTTGTAGGATCTTTCTATCTTTATAGTTAGATTCTTGTAGGATATTTGAAGTACAATCTCTAAATCTTTTTTCTTCGTAGTGAGATTTCAAAGAAGTGCTTTACACGCCGATGACGATGGTTATTGTTTTTGTGTAGAGTTTGTTGGTGATTCAGATAACAAAACTAGAGTAATACAATAAGGACTTGGTGGATACGCCGCTGGTACTTCCTATATTTAAGTGTGCTTATTGTATTACCCTTTGTAGCCTTATCGAATCACCATTAGGATTTAGGATTTTTTGATTCAATGAGACAAGACGATTGTGACAAGACGATGTGACTAAACCAAATTCTTAAAGCATCTACCTATCTTTATAATAGATTCTTATAGGATGTTTTAAGAACTAAATGGTTGTGACACCCCGACCGCGTAATAACAACAAACCGCGGCGTAAACGTCGGGGAGTCACGTTAACAGAATGTTTCAATAACACGTGGTAATTAAACTTATGTTTTATTGAATACTGAAATTACATGGTTACATTGTCTTGGAATTTAGAACAAACTAAACAAACTATTGTCTTTCATACTTTAAGGCGCTAAAGTCCGCGTCCGATCCTACGTGAGCATGAATCAACATTAAACTTGGTTTCCTGAAACGTTTGTGAAAACGAGTCAGCAAAATTGTGCCGGCGAGTACATAGGTTTTGCGAGTGTGTCAAATTCATGGCTTTGAATATGTGTTGCAATACCTCATCATAATACAAGAGTCGTTAATTGAAAACCTTGTTATCAAAAGTATTTAGTATTGCAATAATAACTAACCGACTAAAACAAGTTAGTTATAGCTTATAAAAGACTTGTAGCAATGAATCTTGACCAAAACATTTATTTGTAAATCCAAGTAGTAAATTGTCTTGAAAGAAACCTTGTATGGTTTATATCTTTAATTGAAAATCGTTGGGTGTCATTGTTTGAAAATCCTTTGTTTTAAGTGATTTGAATAATGCCATTGTTTGAAAACCTTGTATGTAACATGATAAAAACACTTATACATAGGAAGTACCAGCGACGTATCCACCATGCTTTTATCACATTACACAAGTCCCGTTATCTAAATCACTTACCAAAAACCAATCGTTCATTGTTTATGTCATATACCAACCGTCCATTGTTCGTGTCATAAACCAATTGTCCATTCTTCGTGTCATAAACCAATTGTTCATCGTCCTTGTTTAATTGTTAAAACTTTTTGTCGTTTTAGTGAATACATTCAAACCTGTGTTGACTCGTCTATACCACCAAAGGGTATCTTTAAATTGCAATAAAAAAGCACCAAAGGGTTTGTTAAAGTAAACAGTTTTGGTCGTTCCTCAAACTTCCCCACAAACACCGGGAAACTTGGTAACGGGATTGTCAGTCCTATGGTACCATAACTTACTACTGGTCGGCTTGGCCAAAGCTAATGAATGTCATTCGTGCTATATCGCACCAACAAGTTCGTTCACATTATTGAAATCGTTATGTTTAATATAAACCATAGCATTTGTGACTTGAAAACTTGAAAAGAATTTAGCACATATGAATCACACCAAAATATTTTCAAAATGTAAAAAGAGGGGAACTATGTACTCACTTAGGATTGCAAAGTAACATTGAATAAAAGATCAAACAATCTCAAAAGTCCGAGAAATCAAACGTGTCCTAAAATCGGATAACTATGTAAATATCGGGACTTTAATCGGCGGATCGGATAGAACGAGGTCTTGTAAACCAAATGAGTGTTGGTACTCATATGAAATGGTTTAACTAATTCTACATTCTGATTTGAAAAGGATTCCTAAGTGCTTTTGACCCGTTATGACTTGTTAAGGTAGTTTACGCTACTTTAACGAATCATATACGTAAATACGTGTTTGGATGGTTAGATATGTGTTATGATAAGTCAAATATGCCAAAATAAGTTTAATATAGTTGTAACATCAGTTTATATGTTAAAACATTGGTCACATATGCTTAAAGTTGATTTATGCGCAAAAGGGCATTTTGGTCATTTATAAAGGCATAACTAGCTACTTAACATAATACTAACCAAACGACGTGACCATATGGTATAACCTTAGAGGGTTATTCCCTATACAACTATGGTCACAATTATGTGTTTGATCGAATCCTAAGATCGACCAAACGGGTCGGATTCGTAAGTTAAAGCGGTCGTCAAGACCTCTCAACTTACGACCCTAAATAAGCACTAAACTAAAAGTGACGAGTTAGACACGCCAAAACATGTCTAACTAAGTTATAAAACTGATTTGGTATCAAAACTTGGTGTTTTGATACCCGAAAATATTTCCGTCATAAAAATGCACAAAATGCGCATTTTACGGAAACTTTGACTCGTCACTTCGACTAGTAAACGTGGTAATGAGTAGGTATAATCGCAACAGATTATAACCATCGTGATCACAATCACGTTTCAAAGTTCAATTGAACTTTGACTTGACCAATTATGGTCAGAATCGAAAGTCAAACAAAAATTCAAACTGTTTGACTTTTAGCCCATAAGAAGCTAAAATAATGAACAAAACTAAGGAAGAACACTTACTTGTGTTATAGGATGAAGAAAACTCAGTTAGGAGGCCTGCAACAATGTGGTAGCCTCCAAGTAGATTAGGAGATGAAGAAAAGAGTGAATGAGCAAGTTTGGAGTGAAAAGGAGGTGGGTATTTATGGTTGAAACATGATCACAAGATCATGCCAAGTGTTGGAGATTGTTTTAGGATCATAACAAGTGTTAATGAGGTGTTAGAAGTAGAAGGGGTGTGGAAAATTGCGAGCTAGGTGTCAAAATTCGAGACTTGGTGGTCAAGGAAGTGAGCAGGAAGCTGCCAGCAAATTTATTGTTGTCTGACAGTCTCTCGCGGGCCGCGAGAGAAATAGAGAAGTCTCTCGCCTCCCGCCAGAGACCAAAATATCAGAAATGGCAATTTTAGTCCCTACAGCCTCTAAACTTGTTTTTTGACGCGTTTAACCCCCATTAACCCAGTTTTAATGCTTTATAAGGATGTTAAATCATAGGGGACATGAAATATGCTTGGGAATTTCATGGATGTTGTAACGCCCCACGTTTTCCATACTTTTTATTTATAGCAAGCTCGTGTTGTAATTCTATTTTCGGAAATCATTGTATTCGTAATCTTCATTTCATTGTAAACATTGTAATCGAGACTTCAATCATAATGGAAATATACATTATTATCCCTATACTTGTTATACATACTGATACGATACATACACGTGATGTTCACACTCGAAAACATGACATACTTGTTAATACGTGACTTTTATACTTAATACAAGTTCTATACATGATATTCATACTCGATCTCGATCACTTGATGCGTACACATACATTATAACATATTACTTATGCTCATGATACCTTATTACACCTTAAATTCATAAAATGTCCTTAAAAATTGTTCAAACCCGTCAATATTGAACAAAACAACAAAATATATGAAATATGTCCCGGCCCGGTCCTTACGGCTCGTAAGGGGATACCCTTAGGGTCCGTAAGGTTATCTGGGCGAGCCAGATTATTTTAGCTCGCGAATTATGCACGGATCCCACACACCAAACCTCACCCAATAACCTCTAAACCTTATTAAAACTCACCCAACACCCTCCTAACTATTCCCTATAAATACCAACCCTTTCCACACCATTTCACTTTCCAGTCTTCATCTAAACACTCTCAAGCACTCCAAAATTGTTCCAAATTAGTTGCAACGTCAGAATTTTCGGGCAGATTATACCTTCTTCACAAAAGTGAGCATAACTTGCTCAAAACTTGGTCTTTTTACTTTATTCATCTTGCATATTACTTGGATAATCTTTAGGGTTGAATCCAAGGGTTCTCCATGGAGAATCCAGACCTGGAAATGCCCATAAAGTGTCCCAAAACTTTCTGTTTGTTTTCAAACTCCTTCAAATCTTGTTTATGTTAATCAAACTTGAGTCAAACTCATCTCAAACCTATGTCTGAATGCTTACAACACTTCTTGTGGTTGGTTAGGCTTAAAAATGTCACATCCCGACCGCGTAAAACAAAAACCGCGACGGAATCGTCTGGCAGTGGAGTAACAGAACTATTGCTTCAATAACCATGGTAATTAAAGTTTTGTATTATTGATTCAAATTGTTTACATTATCTGGAATTTAACGGACACATACATAAATTTATTTGTCTTGCTTGATTTTAAGTCACTAAAGCCCAGGTCCGCCTAACTGTAGCATGATCAACCTTAGATATTAGCTCCTGAAACACATGTGAAAATAGGTACGTCAGCCTAAAAATGCCTGTGAGTTACATAGGTTTTGTTGATGAGGATTCATGACTTGAAGTTAAATTATAGTTTAACGAAAAGTATTCATGAACCTTATAAAATGTTTTCTTTTATAAAATCATATGAAAATCAAATGATATAAAAGAAGGATGTATGGTTAAATAATTAACCAAATGAAAATGAATTGTATAAAATATGTCATTTGTAAAACAATGTCTTGTGATAAATATATATTATTTTTACCAAATGTGTCATGTCTTTGTCTTTGTCGAAGTAGTTTAAATAACGATACGATATGTAATATCATGAAAGCACTTATATATAGGAAGTACCAGCGGCGTATCCACCATGCTTTTATCATATTACACGCATCTCGTTATTTAAATCACTTATCGAATAACCACCAAAAATGTCTTGTCAAACAAATGTCAAATGTCATGTGTAAATAATGTAATTTGTCACAATGTTAGATATAAACCATGTCTTGTGTAACAAATGTCTTGTATGGCAAGTAAAAAAAATCTTTACTCAAACCATATGTATAATGTCGTGTATAACCAAATGTCCTGTACAAAACAATGTCTTGAATAAGCCAAAGTTTAAATCAAAAGTCATGTTTTGCAAAACCAATGCTTTATTTGATATGAACATTTATGTAGTTATGTTTATCGCATGCATTCAAGTTCGGATAAACCCTTAACAAGTCAAAGGTTTATTGAAAATGTATTTTGATTCTATCATTCCTTACTTCCAAACAAACCAAGGAAGCGGGGAACGGGATTTGTCAAGTCCTATGGTACCATTACATACTACCGAGCGGCGAGATCAATGTTAATGAATGTATTCTTGTCCCGTTAAACATACTAAATGTCATAACCAATGTAAGCATGTCATGTAAAAACCATGTACTAAGTATGCTAAGTAAACATAGGTAGTAGAAATGTCCATGAAATCAATGTGCTAGCATGCTCAGTCAACATACATAGCAAAATGTAATGTATAATCGATGTGCTCATGTGCTAAGTCAACATATGATGCAAAAGTAATTCATAAATCAATGTGCTAGCATGCTCAAGTCAACATACATAGCAAAGCATAATTGAAATCATGTACTATATATTATACTAGATGAACATAGCAAGTATATGTCGTAAAAGCGTGAAAACATGAATGTATCGAGTAGGCACATGTGTTTCTCCCTAAAATATTTGAAAAACGTAAAAGAGGGGAGTATGTACTCACTTGATATTGCAAGTATCCTTGATCTAGTGAACTAACAAAACTCGGAAAGTCAAGGAATCAAGTGGCACCTAGTATGGAATCACTATGTTAATAAATCGGAACCTAATTCGGGAGATCGGATAAAATGTGGTCTTGTAAACCAATTGAGTGTTGGAACTCATATGATATGGTTTAACAAAGCCTACATTCTGATTTGAAAGCAATCCTAAGTGCTTATGACCCGTTACGACTCGTTAAGCTAGTTTAAGCTACTTTAACATGTCGTTTGCGCAAAAGCGCATTCAGATTGTCTAACTAGTCCTATTATAAGTCTTATATGCCTAAACATGTTTAATAATGTTGCACAATCAGTTTAAGTGTCAAAATTTAGGTTACATATGCTTAGATTAAATTCATGCGGAAAAAGGGCATTTTGGTCATTTTCCTAAGGCATATAAACTACCTATCACACAACTAACTAGACGAAGTAACCATTAGGTATAACCCCTGGAGGTTATTCCCTATACAACTATGGTCACAATATATGTTTGGTCGGATCCTAATGATCGACACAGGTCGGGTTCGAAAGTCTAAGCGGTTGTCGAGACCGCTTGACTTACGACCCTAAATAAGCACTAAACTGAAGTGACGAGTTAAAAATGTTAAAACATGTTTAACTAAGTTAGAAAACTGATTTGATATCGAAAGAAAGTGTTTCGATACCTAAAAATAGTTCCATCGCAAAATGCACATAATCGTGCATTTTGACCGAAACTTTGACTCGTCACTACACCTAGTCAACGTGGTAATCAGTAGGTATAGTCGCAAGGGACTATAACCATCGTGATTACGATCACGTTGTAAAGTTCAAATGAACTTTGTTTTGACCAATTCATGGTCAAAGCCGAAAGTCAAACATTTTTTGAATTTTAGCTTGAAATAGCTAAATAAGCCAAGGAAGAACACTTACTTGTGTTCTAGGAAGAAGATGAACTCAGTTGGGAGGCCTCCAACAAGTGGTAGCAACTCCTCTTAGAGTGTATGATGAGAAAGAAAAAGAAATGAGCAATGGATGAATAGAATGGAGCTTGCTATTTATAGGAGTTATTGGATTGTAGGATTATTACATGTGTATTATGTGTTCTCCAAGGAATGATCTCCACCACACAAGTGTTAGGGACTGATTTGAGGACTTGTTGAACACTTAACTTGGTCCCCCAAATAGAGAAACAATCAAACAAAACAAGTTGCAACAGCTAGAAACAGGCTGGAAAGTTTCTGTCTCTTATGTCTGGGCTCTACTTATATACCATATGGGGTCCATGCTTACGGTCCGTAAGCACCCTTGCAGGGACCTAGTTTCTCAAAATGGCAGAACAGGCCCCTGAACTTGATTTGTCGCGTTTAGGCACTTCTAACACTCGTTAACCACATTTTCAAGCTTCATAAATATGAGACAGCTTAGGGAACTTGAAATAAATGCTTGGAAATGTTTCAGATGACGGTTCGTTCGGTCGTACAGTTGTGGTTTTCGGTTAATTACGACGAAAATCGTAACGAATGTGCAAATAACTGTAAATGCGTAACGAATGGCATTTTTGCATTCCAATAACTCAAATATGATATTTTAATGATTATAAAAATTTTTGGATGTCCGTACGTGTTCCGGATAGCGAAATACGTGAATTGGCATAGTTTCGCAGATTTTGCAAAATAGCCCCCATAGCTAAATATACATGTTTTCGCCATACCGAACCCTTCAAAACTTATTTCTAAGTTATGTAAAGGATATTTAAGGTATCTTTAGCTTGTGTCATTGTTCTGGAGTGTATGTCGCTTAAATGGGTTACGTTTGCGTAACGGTTCGCGATTTCATTTCTAGAAAATGTTTGGAAGGTTGATTTTGAACAAGGATTGAAAATACGAAATGCCATAACTAAATACACAATTATTGGGATAAAACACAATGTTATTAAATATGAAATTGTTTCAAAATTGTATGATGATTTAAAATACATAGATGTCACAAAAAACAAGGTTGAGACATTCAAACAAGAGGATTTATCCTCACAATAATTTTGTTTCCATAGAGCTTCAAGCTCACAAGTGGTGCAAGTTCATAACTTGTTCATGTGTGTCCACCTTGGTTAGCCTTGGCTATCCTAAACTTTGAGACCACACATCACTTGATGATTTTCGTCATTATCTCAAGTAGTTTGCTAGTTCTAAAGTGTCACAACCCCGACAAGCCATTGATATGTGTCCTTGTGTGCTCTCCGGGTTGTATTCACTTGGCTACTTGGTATCATAGTAACATACTTACAACTATCGTCATTTTCATTCTTGTATTGTTCTCATTCATGACCCTCCTTGTTGTCTATGGCAACCTGTGTGGTGAATCATATAAAGAGGTTAAATGGATGTTCATCATCCTACCTCCATGCTTGACTTACTTGAATACTTATCAGGTACCAAAGTGGATGTTCATCATCCCACCTCCTACATGATCTTATATGACTATGTATATATTATGGACTATGATATAATCCTAAAAACTGAAACCTTGATAATGGCTATGTAATCATCTATCGAGTTAATAAGTTTATCACTAGAGTACGTAGTTCCTTGTCACGATTCTAATAGGTCTCGAACCTATGAAACCATATCAACCCCTTTCCAGGTTGTCATAGTGTCAAGAACAAGTGCTATGTCTTAGTGAATATTTTCATACATAACACTTTAATTCTCATTTCTGTAATCTCGCTCGAATAACCCAAATCTACCGTTACACTCCTAACTAATACCTACGTTCTTCTTGTAGAAGGACAAGGTGCCAAACTCTAAACATCACAACAAAGCTCCTAAGATTTCTTAAGTGGAACCCTTAGCAAAACCGTGAGTACACTCGACCCATTTACTGTTTTATTCACTTTTGGGTTGTAACATGTTTACCTATCAAAATACACATATCAAAAACTCATGCTTTTACATACTCAATCCTTATACATGAATACTTGTTATGCCTAGATACATGCTTGATCATTAACTTAGCTAGCCCAAGTTATCATATATAGCGCTATAGGAGTAGCACACCGCCATCGGGGTTATGTTAAGATATTCATTCTCATTTTAGTCTTGAAGCTTTTGTGGCAAGGGAAGCTCGATCTCGTTAAAACTTTTGTGGAAACTCGGCGTTTTATCTAGTATTGCATGATTAGTATGAACTTTTCTTACAATTATCATGTGGATTCGAGTTACATTTTTATATTATGCTATGTATCACCAAACTTGTGTACTCGCCTTTGCTTTTGCATTGAACTCGTATTTTTAACATGTTACAGGTTGATGAAGATTTTGCCATGAAATTGGAGTAGTGATGATGCTCTAGATACACATTTAGACGTTAGGCTAAAATGTTGTATTATTTTGTTGTTATGCTTATGTTGTACTCGTCTTTAAACTTCCAAATTGTTGTAATTGACTTAATGATGTAATTTGACAATGTTATCGTTGAATGACTGAAATATGGGTTTTGTTTAAGTATTGTCGCTAATAGCGTTATGAAGTCTCTTGCAATCTCGTTTATGTCTCACTCTGATGTTTCCGCCATCGGTTGGGGTGTGAAAGATTGGTATCAGAGCCATAACTATAGGGAATTAGGTAGAATTTCCATGTTCGACTAGTCTATAGTTTAAGTCTTCATTTTTGACCATTCCTATATCATGTTTAAAACTTTATTCTTCCTCATTGCTTCCTCCTTATCTTTTGGTCTAAAAATTTACATAATGTCTTTCCTAAAACATTTTACACAACTCACTTGAAGACTTGAAGACACTCATGATGCAAACGAGGCGATTTGTACCAAGATAGGTCCAATGACTTACAATTTTTGGTGAAATCCCTCATTCAGCGTATTCGATTTTTCACTAAGTTATATCATCAAGTTAGGAGTGATATCCACATCTTGATGGAAACTTCCATTTCATACTCTAGTGGATCTTACATATGAGTCGAAATATGCTCCTCATTTAGTAAGAAACAACGACACTTAGGGTACGATGTTATCAAGTTAGGGGTGAAACCCACACCTTGCCAACTAGCCCCGTTCCTCGATTTCGCTCTTGCCAAAGTCCCGATTTTCTAATCGATTAGAGACGTGTAGTAACTGGAAGGGTAAAATACCGTTAGTCGCTTCTCGATGAGAGTATTTTACCTATAGTCCAAAGCATGTTTCTCTAATTAGAAAGGATCTTCGATTCACTTTGGAATTGTCGACGTTTCTCTACCCGAAACAATCTCATGGTTTATTGAGCCAATCTTTTATGTTACCTCAATTTTTATGTGATTTTAAACTTGTTACCTTATTCATTTCGAACCGTTGCACACTTCGCACGTTTATTGCAATAAAAAACAATGCTAATTCTCATGAACAACTAAATTTATACTCCTTATTCGCATCCATACGTGATTATACATGCTATACTTAATGAATTCATGCAAACTTTGTGAACCATACTGGATGAACCCATGCAAACTTATGTGAACCATGCTTGAACCTCATACATGCTTAATCATGCAAAACCTGTTTTTCCCATATTATGAACAAATCTCATTCCCCTTCTTCTATGTTGAACCTCTAGATGAATTCTCCAAACTCGTCCAAGAAGTCCAAGAGGTCCAACAAGGGGTCCAACATCAACAACAACAACAATGAAGACTCCATCTCCAAGCAAGAACTCGTCGGTCTTGTCACCGAGCAAATGGCTGATCAGATGGCCCGTGTCATCCCTGATATCATTAGCCACTTCAAACCATCCATACCGAAGGCACACCCAAATCCCCTACCGGCTCCAAAACCGACAACCCCAAAACGTCCTTCCAATTCAAGCCTTGTAAACCAGTCGAATTCCACTGGCATGGACGGTGTCACCGACATGATCAATTGGTTTGACGCATGGAGCTTACTTTTCTTAAGGGCGGTTGCCTGATGAACTTCGAACCCTCAATGCTACCGGGGTCTTCCGCCAGAGAGCCCTCGAGTGGTGGACTACGGAATGCAACAAGCGTGGCAACGTAGCAGCTCACGCTCTCACTTGGGACGAGCTTAAGTAGCTCATGAGAGATCAGTTCTGTCCTCCCCACGAGACCCAGAAGCTCAAAAAAGAATTCTGGAACCTCACGCAAAAAGGGAGAGACGCTGAAGGGCTGATCGCTCGCTTCAAACAGTAAGTATCATCTGTCCTGGACAGGTTGGTACCATTCCCAAGGGGATCGCCAAGCTCATCTGTTACCTCTCGCCTGTGATTACGAACCATGTAGCCGCCGTACGCCCCAGAACCATTGAAGAAGCCTATAGCACCATCATAGAGCTTAACCACAACTGCATACTTCAGGGGGCCTACAACAAGGTTCCTACAAAGCATGCGCATCAAGCCACCACCAACACCACCGCTACTGAATCGCCTCCCCCTCAACCCAAAAAGAACCCCATCAAGAACAAGAAGCGGAAGGCTTCGGTTCAAAACAACGTGGTCCTCACTACGCCTACCCCTACGCCTCTAAATGCCATCTCCTCTACCCAAAACAACGACCCACCCAAACGAAGTTACACCGACACTTGGCCTAGATGTGATCGTTGCACCTATCACCATCTCCCTTCAACCGTATCGAAAGTGCGCCAACTGTAACAGGATGGGGCATCTTTCTAGCCATTGTCGCCAACCCCAAAGCAACAAAGCCATCATCCCTAACCCTAACCCGAACTAAGCTCAACCTCAATGTCAGAATGCTCCTGTGCGAGCATGTTACAAATTTGGCGATCTCAATCATCTCGCCAGTGTTTGTCCTATCCTCAACCAGCAGCAACAGCAGCCTAAGCCTGCTAAAGGACGAGCTTTCATGCTTAACTCCGCTCAAGCCCAAAGATCTAATGACGTCATTACTGTTACGTTCCTTGTGAATCATATTTATGCTACATGTCTATTTGATACTGGCGCCGATAGGAGTTTTGTGTCGCTAGAATTTGAACCCTTGCTTAAGTGCGAACGATCTAAAATGCCTAATCCTTTCACTGTCGAAGTCGCTGATGGTAAAACCGTCTCCGTTGACTCTGTTCTTTCTGGTTGCTCTTTGATCCTTAACGATCATTCGTTCTCCATTGATCTCATTCCCATGCAAATGGGTAGTTTCGACATCATAGTAGGCATGGATTGGCTTATGCGAGTTCGTGCCGAAGTTGTTTGTTCTGAAAAATTTATTCGCCTTCCTCTCCCTCAAGGTAATTCTCTACACGTTTATGGCGAGAAACCTTCTAAAGGTCTCAAGCTTATGTCGTGCATCAAAACGAACAAGCACTTGCGTAAGGAGTACTTTGCCTTTCTCGCCCATGTTGTGGAAAAGAAAGACAAAGGTCCAAGCATAAGTGATGTTCTGTCGTTTATGAGTTTCCTTTTGTTTTCCCTGAGGATCTTCCTGGTCCTCCGCCTCCTCAAGCTGTCAATTTTCGTATTGATCTTATCCCTTGCGCAACTCCTGTTGCGAAAGCTCCCTATCGATTAGCACCCTCGGAGATGCAAGAGCTATCAAGCCAGCTTCAAGAGCTTCTTTATAAAGGCTTTATACGCCCTAGTACCTTTCCTTGGGGCGCTCCCGTTCTTCTCGTCAAAAAGAAAGATGGATCATTCCGCATTTGCATTGACTATCGTGAGCTCAACAAGCTCACCGTCAAAAACCGTTATCCACTTCCTCGTATTGACGATCTCTTTGATCAATTGCAAGGCGCGAAGTGCTTTTCAAAGATTGATCTACATTCTGGCTATCATCAACTTCGGGTTTCCGAGGAAGATGTACCCAAAACCGCCTTTCGCACACGTTATGGACACTACGAGTTCGTGGTCATGCCTTTTGGTTTGACCAACGCACCTGCAGTGTTTATGGATCTCATGAACCGCATGTGTAAGCCTTTTCTCGGTCATTTCGTCATTGTATTCATCGACGATATCCTAATCTACTCCAAGACGAAAGAAGAACATGGACGACATTTGCGTCTCATTCTTCAGCTTTTGCAAACCGAACGTCTTTATGCCAAATTCTCCAAATGAATTTTGGCTAAAAGAGGTTCAATTCTTAGGTCACACCGTCAATGAACTCGATATTCATGTTGACCCTGCATAGATAGAAGCTGTGAAGAATTGGATTGCACCTAAGTCGCCCTCTGAAATTCATTTGTTCCTTGGCCTAGCTGGGTATTATGGTCGTTTCATCTCGAATTTCTCCAAGATTGCCGTTCCTTTGACTTCGTTGACTCAAAAAGATAAACCTTTTTGTTTGGGGTCTCGAACAAGAGGAATATTTCCAAACGCTCAAGTACATGCTTTGTGATGATCCTATCCTCACTCTCCCTGATGGGAACGATGATTTCGTTGTGTATTGCGATGCCTCTAACCAGGGTCTTGGTTGCGTACTCATGCAATGGGACAAAGTAATCGTTTACGCGTCGAGACAACTCAAAATTCATGAGAAAAACTATACTGCTCACGACCTTGAACTTGGTGTAGTTGTTTTTGCATTAAAGATTTGGCGACACTACCTTTACGGTACAAAGTGTATGGTCTTCACCGACCATAAGAGCCTCCAGCATATCTTTGATCAAAAGGAACTCAACATGCGTCAATGCCGTTGGGTAGAATTGTTAAACGAATACGATGTGTGATATTCGCTACCACCCTGGCAAGGCGAATGTCGTGGCCGATGCACTTAGTCGTAAGAGTCATGTTAAGAGTGTTCGTTGCTACCAAATCGTGGGAAAACTCAACGAGTTGATTCGACAAGCACAATTTACCATCATTAACGAGGGTAACCTCGATAGCGAATTGAATTGTGGAGTCGAAAACCCACTCGAAGCTAAGCCTGATGGTATTCTTTACTACCATAATCGTATTTGTATTCCCGGTCGTCTCAATCTCCGGTCTACTTTGATGAATGAAGCCCACAAATCCCAATACTCCGTTCATCCTGGAGCTGATAGGATGTACCATGATTTGCGTGCATCCTATTGGTGGCCTGGAATGAAATGTGATATCGCCCTTTATGTATCCACATGCCTTACGAGTTCCAAAGTCAAGGCAGAACATCAACGTCCCTCTGGTTTGCTTGAACAACTAGAAATTTCTGTTTGGAAATGGGAGAGCATAGCCATGGATTTCATAACGAAATTGCCTCGTACTTCGTCTGGTCATGAAAGCATTTGGGTCATCATTGACTGATTGACCAAATCCACGCACTTCCTTGCCATTCATGAAGATTACAAAGTCGAGAAACTGGCTCGTATCTACATGGATGAAATCATTAGCCGTCATGGTACTCCTCTTGATATTATTTCTGATCCGCCCTTGGCACTCAGCTTAATCTTAGCACCGCTTTTCATCCTCAGCCTGATGGTCAAACCGAGTGTACTATCCAAACTTTGGATGATTTGATTCTGTCATGCGTAATCGATTTTGGCGGAAATTGGGATTCGTATTTACCCTTGGTTGAATTCTCATACAACAATAGTTATCACGCTAGTATTCAAATGGCTCCATTTGAAGCAATGTATGGTCGTAAGTGTCGTTCGCCTACATGTTGGCACGAGATTGGAGACGCATAAATCACCGGTCCTGAGCTAATACAAGAGACAACGGACAAGATCTTGCAAATACGTGATAATCTCCTCAAAGCACGAAGCCGACAAAAGAGCTACACTGACAAAAGACGCCAGCCTTTGGAATTTAACATAGGTGATCATGTACTTCTCAAGGTGTCTCCTTGGAAAGGCGTTGTTCGTTTTGGTAAGAAAGGCAAACTCGCTCCTCGATACGTAGGTCTTTTCAAGATCTTGGAAAGGATTGGCAAGGTAGCATGTCGACTAGACCTACCTCAAACGCTCAACAATGTTCATCATGTGTTTCACGTTTCAAATCTCAAGAAGTGTCTAGCCGAAGAAGGACTTCAAGTTCCGCTCGAAGATCTTCAAATCAATGAGACCTAGCATTTTGTGGAAAAACCAATCGAAATCATGGACCGAGGAGTCAAGCAGCTAAGACGCAGTCGGATCCCTATCGTCAAGGTTCGATGGGCAGGTAAACGTGGCACCGAGTTTACTTGGTAACTCGAGAGTGATATGAAGACTAAGTATCCGCATCTCTTCGTTCCATCTTCCTAAATTTCGGAACGAAATTTCCTAATGGAGGGGAGACTGTAACGCCCCGCGTTTTCCATAATTTCTATTTATAGCAAGCTCGTGTTGTAATTCTATTTTCGGAAATCATTGTATTCGTAATCTTCATTTCGTTGTAAAAGTTGTAATCGAGACTTGAATCATAATGGAAATATACATTTTTATCCGTATACTTGTTATACATACTCATACAATACATACACGTGATGTTCACACTCGGAAACATGACATACTTGTTAATACGTGACTTTTATACTAAATACAAGTTCTATACATGACATTCATACTCGATCTCGAACACTTGATGCATACACATACATTATAACATATTACATATGCTCATGATACCTTATCACACCTTAAAATGTCATAAAATGTCCTTAAAATGGTCCAAACCCGTCAATATTGAACAAAACAACAAAAAATAAGAAATGTGTCCCGGCCCGGTCCGTAAGGGTATCTGGGCGGGATAGATTGTTTTGGCTCGCGAATTATGCACGGATCCCACACACCAAACCTCACCCAATCACCTCTAAACCTCATTAAAACTCACCCAACACCCTCCTAACTCTTCCCTATAAATACCAACCCTATTCCACACAGTTTCCACTTTCCAATCTTCATCTAATCACTCTCAAGCACTCCAAAATTGTTCCAAATTAGTTGCAACATCAGAATTTTCGGGCATATTATACCTTCTTCACAAAAGTGAGCATAACTTGCTCAAAACTTAGTCGTTTTACTTGATTCTTCTTCCATATTACTTGGATAATCTTTAGGGTTGAATCCAACGGTTCTCCATGGAGAATCCAGACCTTCAAATGCCCCTAAAGTGTCCCAAAACTTTCTGTTTGTTTTCAAACTCTTTCAAATCTTGTTTATGTTAATCAAACTTGAGTCAAACTCATCTCAAACTTATGTCCGAATTCTTACAACACTTCTTGTTTGTTAGGCTTAAAAACAAGCTTGAGACATTCAAACAAGAGGATTTATCCTCACAATAATTTTGTTTTCATAGAGATTCAAGCTCACAAGTGGTGCAAGTTCATAACTTATTCTTGTGTGTCTACCTTGGTTAGCCTTGGCTATCCTAAACTTTGAGACCACACATCACTTGATGATTTTCATCATTATCTC
This sequence comes from Scalesia atractyloides, assembly GCA_947069175.1. Classification (NCBI taxonomy): domain Eukaryota; kingdom Viridiplantae; phylum Streptophyta; class Magnoliopsida; order Asterales; family Asteraceae; genus Scalesia; species Scalesia atractyloides. Next base: position 65,437,664 of record CAMTDV010000016.1, on the reverse strand, counting down.
AAGTATTTTGCTAGTTCTAAAGTGTCACAACCCGGACAAGCCATTGATATGTGTCCTTGTGTGCTCTCCGGGTTGTATTCACTTGGCTACTTGGTATCATAATAACATACTTACAATTATTGTCATTTTCATTCTTGTATTGTTCTCATTCATGACCCTCCTTGTTGTCTATGGCAACCTGTGTGGTGAATCATATAAATAGGTTAAATGGATGTTCATCATCCTACCTCCATGCTTAACTTACTTGAATACTTAAGACGTACCAAAGTGGATGTTCATCACCCCACATCCTACATGATCTTATATGACTGTGTATTTATTATGGACTATGATATAATCCTAAAAACCGAAACCTTGATACTGGCTAAGTAATCATCTATCGAGTTAATAAGTTTATCACTAAAGTACGTAGTTTCTTGTCACGATTCTAATAGGTTTCGAACCTATGAAACCATATCAACTCCTTTCCGGGTTGTCATAGTGTCAAGAACAAGTGCTATGTCTTAGTGAATATTTTCATACATAACACTTTAATTCTCATTTCCGTAATCTCGCTCAAATAACCCAAATCTACCATTGCACTCCTAACTAATACATACGTTCTTCTTTTAGAAGGACAAGGTGCCAAACTCTAAACATCACAACAAAGCTCCCGGGATTTCTTAAGTGGAACACTTAGCAAAACCGTGAGTACACTCGACCCATTTACCGTTTTAATCACTTTTGGGTTGTAACATGTTTACCTATCAGAATACACATATCACAAACTTATGCTTTTACATACTCAATCCTTATACATGAATACTTGTTATGCCTAGATACATGCTTGAATATACATGCTTGATCATTAACTTAGCTAGCCCAACTTATCATATATAGCGCTATAGGAGTAGCACACCGCCCATCGGGGTTATGTTAAGATATTCATTCTCATTTTAGTCTTGACGCTTTTGTGACAAGGGAAGCTCGATCTCGTTAAAACTTTTGTGGAAACTCGGCATTTTATCTAGTATTGCGTGATTAGTATGAACTTTTCTTATAATTACCATGTGGTTTCGAGTTACATTTTTATACTTATGCTATGTATTACCAAACTTGTGTACTAGCCATTGCTTTTGCATTGAACTCGTATTTTTAACATGTTACAGGTTGATGAAGATTTTGCCATGAAATTGGAGTAGTGATGATGCTCTAGATACACATTTAGACGTTAGGCTAAAATGTTGTATTATTTTGTTGTTATGCTTATGTTGTACTCGTCTTTAAACTTCCAAATTGTTGTAATTGGCTTAATGATGTAATTTGACAATGTTATCGTTGAATGACTGAAATATGGGTTTTGTTTAAGTATTGTTGCTAATAGCGTTATGAAGTCTCTTGCAATCTCGTTTATGTCCCACTCTGATGTTTCTGCCATCGGTTGGGGTGTGACAGATGTCGGTTTGTCGGTCGTACGGTTGTGGTTTTCGGTTAATTACGACGAAGATTGTAACGAACGCGCAAACGACCGTAAACACGTACGAATTATATTTTTGCATTCCAATCATTAAAATACTAGATTTTAATGATTACGAAATTTTTTGGATGTGCGTACATGTTCCGAATTAAGAAATACGCGTAACGGCATAGTTTCGCAGAATTTGCAAAATAGACCCTGAGCTTGCATAAGCGTGTTTTTGCCATACCGAAGCCCTCAAAACTTATTTCTAAGTTATGTAAAGGGTATTTAGGGTATGTTTATCTTATGTCATTGTTCCGGAGTGTACATCGTGTTAAACTGATTACGTTTGCGTAATAGTTTACGATTTTACTCCCAGAAGTTGTTTAAGAGTTCGGAATCGTGCAAGAATTGAATACGTGCAATTTGCCACGATAAAAATACAAATCTCGAAAAAAACACAAAAAATTTATTGACTGATAATTCGTTTGGAATTTGTTACACGATCAAATCACCACAAATGTCACAGTCTCCCCTACTTTAGGAAATTTCGTCCCAAAATTTATTTCTAGGAAACTTGTGGAAACAGATGTGGGTATTTCGCTTTCATTGGATCCTCTCGTTCCCAAGTAAAGTTTGGGCCACGTTTGGATTCCCAGTGAACTTTGACTATCTGCATACGTCTTTCTTTAAGTTTATTGACTCCACGGTCCAAAATCTCCACTGTTTCTCGACAAAGTGCATAGTGTCAACAACGTGAATTTCGTCGAGAGGGATGTGAAGATTTGTGTCGGCTAAACACTTATTTAGGTTGGACACGTGGAATGTTGGGTGAACGTTCCCAAGTTTAGGAGGTAGCTCAAGTCGGTAGGTCACCTTTCTGATTCTTTCAACGATCTTGAATGGTCCAACGTATCGTGGTGTAAGTTTTCCTTTCTTTCCAAATCTGACCACTCCTTTCCAAGGGGATACCTTGAGTAGGACATGATCACCGACTTGGAATTCCAAGGGCTTGCGTCGTTTGTCTGCATAACTCTTTTTACGGCTTCTAGCTGTCAGAAGGTTATCGCGGATTTTATTGACTTTTTTCTGTTGTGTCATGAATAAGTTCAGCTCCAGTAAACTAAGACTCTCCAACTTCATTCCAACAGACAGGTGAACGACTTCGACGGTATAAAGCTTCGAAAGGCGCCATGTCGATGCTGGCGTGAAAACTATTGTTGTAGGAGAATTCGATCAACGGTAGATGCGAATCCCAACTACAACCAAAGTCGATCACACATGCTCTAAGCATATCCTCCAATGTTTGAATTGTTCTCTCGGTTTATCCATCCGTTTGAGGATGATAAGGAGTGCTCAGATTTAGTTTGGTTCCCATAGCAGATTGCATGGTCTTCCAAAAGTAAGATGAGAACCGAGCATCTCTGTTAGATATGATGTCCAAAGGAACACCATGACAAGATACAATCTCATCGACATAGATTTTGGCGAGTTTGTCAGCAGAGTAATCCTCACGAATTGCCAAAAAGTGTGCTGACTTTGTCAGACGATCAATGAATACCCAAATAGCATCATGACCTCTAGATGTGTGCGGTAGTTTTGTGATGAGATCCATCGCAATGTTCTCCCACTTCCATACCGGATTTTCTTGTTGTTTAAGCAAACCAGATGGGCGTTGGTGTTCAGCATTGACTTTAAGACAAGTTAGGCATTTTGATACATACAAGGCAATGTCTTTCTTCATACCCAGCTACCAATACTAGGCACAAAGATCCTTGTACATTTTGTCTGCACCAGGATGGATTGAATAACTAGACCTATAAGCTTCGTTCATCAATAAGGTACGGAGATTGTCTTAACTTGGAACCCACAGACGGTTCAAATAATAGAGTAATCCATTGTCTTTCATTTTGAGTTGAAGTTTGAGATTTTAAGGTAGCTCATTTTTCAACAAGCTTTGGTTCACGCATGTACGTTGTGCTTATAGGATACGTGTCTGAATATTGGATTGAATTCAGACACAATGAAGCTTGACACGTTTCTTATGACTAAGCGCATCGGCTACGACATTCGCCTTGCCAGGATGGTAGCGAATTTCACAGTCGTAGTCGTTTAAAAGTTGACCTAGCATCATTGTCTCATGTTCAGCTCCTTTTGATTGAATATATGTTGGAGACTTTTGTGGTTCGTGAAAACCACACACTTCGTACCATAAAGGTAGTGTCTCCAAATCTTGAGAGCAAAAACTACACCACCTAACTCAAGATCATGAATCGTGTAGTTCTTCTCGTGGATTTTCAATTGTCGACGCATAGGCTATGACTTTCTCTTGTTGCATGAGAACATAACCAAGACCTGGATTCGATGCGTCACAATAGAAAACAAAATCATCGTTGCCATCGGGTAAAGATAGAATAGGAGCATCGCAGAGCTTTTGTTTCACAGTTTGGAAGGTTTCCTCTTGTTTGGGTCCCCACTCAAAAGGCTTATTCTTTGGAGTAAAAGCGGTGAGGGGAACTGCGATCTTTGAGAAGTTTGGGATGAATCGACGGTAATATCCCGCAAGGCCAAGAAATGAGCGAACTTCTGTGGGAGTAGTGGGTGTGTTCCAATCCTTTATCGCAGTGATTTTGGAAGGATCCACATGTATACCTTGCTCGTTGACTATGTGTCCCAAGAATTGAACTTCCTTTAGCCAAAACTCGCACTTGGAGAATTTGGCATAAAGTTGTTCTTTCTTTAGTAGTTCCATAGTTAATCGAAGGTGTTGGTCGTGTTCGGCTTGAAACTTGGAATAAATAAGAATGTCGTCGATGAAAACAATGATGAACTTGTCCAAATAAGGTTTACAAACCCGATTCACCAAGTCCATGAAAACAGCTGGAGCATGAAGTTGATGATACCCAGAACGTAGATCAATCTTCGAAAAGCAAGTAGCACCTTGTAGCTGATCAAAGAGATCATCAATGCGAGGTAGGGGATATCGATTTTTGATCGTGAGTTTGTTGAGCTCACGATAATCGATACGCATATGGAAAGATCCATCCTTCTTCTTCACAAATAGGACAGGAGCGCCCCAAGGTGAATAGCTTGGACGAATGAATTCTTTATAAGATAGTTCTTGAAGTTGATTCGATAACTCTTGCATCTCAGACGGTGCAAGACGGTATGGAGACTTCGCAATTGGGTTGGCACCAGGTACTAGATCAATGCGGAACTCAACTTGAGGTACAGGAGGTAAACCAGGTAATTCTTCAGGAAAGACCTTGGGATCATCTCTAATAAAGGGGATATCTTGAACAGTTTTGTTTTTTCCCTTCTCCTCTATGATATGTGCCAGGAAGGCTACATAGTTCTTCTGTAGGTATTTTTGAGCTTGGGTACAGGTCATGAGTTTAAGATTACTAGCGGGTTTCTCTCCATGAACTTCTAAGACTTCACCAGAGGAAAGAGTTATTCGAACTATCTTGTCAAAACAAATAACTTTGGCATGATGTTTGGTTAACAAATCCATTCCAACAATGATGTCGAAACTCCCAAGTTGCATTGGCGTGAGGTCAATGGTAAAAAGGTGGTTATCAAGGTTCAATTGGCAATCACGAATGACAAAATCTAGTTTAAGAGGTTCGCCACTAGCTATCTCGACAGTCAAGGGCTTTCCTAGTTTAGTTCTTGGCATTGAAAGCAATGGTTCAAAGGCTGAGGACACGAAACTCCTATCGGCACCCGAATAAAAAAGAATAGATGTCACACCCCAATTTGCAGCGAAAGTAAAACACGGGATGCAACAGTGAAGGTCCGTGATCAGGCAGTTCTAGACGAAAGTTAGTGCGTAAACGTAAACTGATTCGGTAGAATGTTATTATAGAAAGGAGTGGAAACAGAATGCTGCAGAAGTCTTCATTCATACCGAAAGAGTATACATCTTTAAGTCCAGTTGCCAGAGTTCCTGGAGAGAATCTGGCAGCACCTCCCCACAGGGATTGCAAAAACTTAAGTAATAAATGAATAAAACACCTATATAAAGGCAACAAGTTCGCTCGAATTGTGTATAGGAAAAGTTCGAGCGAACGTGTCCTTCACATATCAAGTTCGGGCGAACTTGGTTTCCCAAGACCAAGTTCGGGCGAACTTGTTCCTATTTTCACTATACGCTCCGTATTTTGGTCGTGTGTTCAATTCTAACCTATACAATATTCAACACACGCTTGATCTAGCCTATTCAACAAGTGACAAACACAAAATGCATCAACAGATTCCCCCTTGTTCGCTACTGTCGAAGCTTGATCTTGATCTTTAAAACTCTGAGCCGTGTTTGAATATTCTGCAACTTCAATCAAGGTGTCTGCCGATGTCATCGAAACGCGTCAACAGATTCTCCCTTAATTGATGATCCGGGTTTGCATTATCAACTTTAAAAACTGCTGAAAACTCCAGTTCAGATCTTTGGTTGCATGGTTTCCGACTCCTCTGATTTACTTGACCAACATATTTTCTCAAATAACCATCAACTCGAAGGTAATCAATGCAGCAGCTTCTCCATTTCGACGATAACAGCATCCGAGTTCAGTTTTTGAATAAGCGTTGAGCATCGAGAGTTTATTCCGCACACTAATAAAATATCAAAAACTCAATCGGCAATTGATAAAAACTTCGAATCACCGCATCGGAAAACTTCAAATCAACTAATACCCTCGAAAATCTAAAATTTCAATTTCCGTAATCGCAGTTAAGCACCCTTCAGAAAGATTTGATCATCAAATCGGTAATCTGCTCAATCGGCATATCTTCATTGGAAACAAATAATCTGGTAACACATCGAATCTGAGAAACATACTTCCGTAATCAAAATTACATTCTTCCTTTTTAGTCACAATAACATATATATAGCTATCTCCCCTGAACCTGGCACCTTGAGACTACAAAACATCCCTATTTCCGGCTTACCCGATCATAACAGTTCATTTGCTTTGTAGAGTTAATGATAAGCAGTCGTGTATGCGCCAACCCCACATCAGAGATCATGACCTAAATCCTACATCCCTAAAGCATCAACCTGTATAATAATATGAAAACTCTGAACTTCCTGTAATCCGGAATCCCAAATGTATAGCCTCTTTTGTCAGCAACCGGTACACTTCTTTGTCTGGAAGATCCGATCCCATAAATCATCTTCTTTAATCATGGTACCGCCTACAACCTAGGGCAACTGAAACTACAGAGCATCGTTATCTCCTGGCGGTTAGTCCAGTCAATAATTAATGTACAAAGCAGAGTGAAAGATAGGCAGTTGTATGTGCTTCCAAACCATACGCTCGACTCAAATGTCAATCCACAACCATGACCTCAGAATCTGATAAATAACTCCTCCAAGACTCAGTTATGTAACCACCCACTTTCAAACTAGACATCAATTTGAAATACTCAATGAATCTCAATCCTCTGCATTTCCCGATAATCTGCAATCGGTAACCAACTGGAAACTGTTGCAGCAATCATGAATTTCAAAAATGCCGGAATCTTCATATATCGTAAAATTTTTACTCCCTCTCATTTTTGCAAATTCTGACCATACTGAAATTTTCACTTAAATTCCCCCTCAAATCTGGAGCTTTTAGTAATTAACAAATGCGGATTTAACGTTTAGGCCCATTACTAGTCACAACACCCAAATGATCAACATACTGCATCGGTATTAGTGACTATCCTAATATCTTCACAATTTTGCAATCGTATCATCAAATCTGTACTCTGAAGCTCCAGACGGTGTCCCCGAACATCCCGGTTCGATCATCGAAAACTCGAAAAAATTTCCATCGCCAAATTTTTTTCTGGACACTTATCACATCAATACGATCAACAAAATTTTTCCACTATGATACAAATTTTCTATAGCCTATTTTTTTAGGAACTTGTCCACTATGATACAAGTTCGGGCGAACTTAATCAATATGATACAATTTCGGGCGAACTTGGTTGGCCAACACCAAGTTTGGGCGAACTTGAACCAACCCATTTTTACATTTTTCGATCCAGAATCCTTATTTCTTTGAATTTCGAGATGATTCCACCACAGATCTGGTCGTAAATGTTTTTCTAACAATCCTATCCGTTCAATTTTACTTTTTGTCCGGGGATTCTATGTTTATTTGATGATTTACGTCTAAAACCCCTCCTAATGTCCATAAATGTCCAAATTCATGAGCGTAGGTGATAACCGTAGCTCTGATACCAATGAAGGTCCGTTGTACGGATCGTTCTGGTCCTAATTTGGCAAACCTAAGATGAACGTGCAGAATCCGTTTGCATAGGCTACATTGGATACTATTTTGTTAATGGTTAATCATTGTTTCATTAATGTGTAGACGTTACAGATCCTGGAAACACTTGGACAGAGCTTCGCCGTCCAAGTTACAAAATCTCTAAATCTTATAAATAAAATGACAAGACATCTATATATAGGATGACAAGTTCGCTTGAACTGTGTCATGGACAAGTTCGGGCGAACTTGGCTCTAAACATACATAAACTTCGACATTTCGCTCCTAAATATAGATTCGACTTTATACGATGACGTAGGCAACATACATATGCATTAACAAACAGACACCTCTAGTATAAGCGCATTGTTTATAAAGACACTACATTTTATTACTTTCAAAATGTTGATTACATGCTACATGTATGTTACAACTGCGTGTTCCCATGAACCACTTAAGCCTTCTAAGCTGCATGCGTCTATATCAGGATTTGTCTACAAACACGTCTTGAACAACATACACAGATCACATCAGTTTCAAGTTACCTGAAATGCATGTTAGTTTTAAAAAGGGTCAGCTGAACGCTATTGGTGAGTTCCACTGGTTTAGTTGTTGTGGAACAATATGTGTTAACAAGTTTAATTGCACTGGTCATAGTCAAAGATGGAATTACACGAGAACACAAGTGAAACCTTGACTGTTTTGCCTCGGGCAGTGTCATCCCAAACACTCCCGGCCACCGGACCGTGTCACGCAGACACTCCCGGCCCACCAACGGCGTTACGTGCAGTTCAACGCCCTAGTGTAGTTATGCCTAACAACATAACCAGGTTAGGACGCGTGCAATGCCTAGTTACCGACACACTGTTAGATGTGGCACTAGGTTGGTCAGACCAATATTATTATCCACTGTCCACGGCTTACGCTAATCACCTGTAGTGGGGAGGTAGTTCATGTGTTAGATAATTCACATCATCACAAGTTGGTGCAATTAACGTAGTTTGTAATTGCAAGTCACTCCAAAAACAGTATAACATAGATTAAAAGTGGTGGGGTGAAACTCACTCCCAACTTGGTGTAATCAACACAGTTTTTAACATGCAAGTCCCCAGAAAACAGTAAAACAATTTAAAAGCGGAGAAGTGAACTCATAGGATAGCAGCATCACAGGTAACAATATGAGTATATGTAAGCTTGTTCCGCTTTAACAGCCATCATGCAAGTAATTACTAATATCAGTCGCTAGGTCGGTAACGCCTATAACTTGGGTCCAAGTGGGTATTTTTTGTTCATATTGTACATATAGTATCCTGGTGTGGTGATGGATGTTAGGGTATGATTGGTTCACGTTTGGCTCCTGGGCACCGGTTCGCGTGCAAGCCAAAGTCGGTTGTTTGACACGTTTGGATGATGGTACGGGAATACCAATAGTGCCAATGTGTTATGATTTAAGAAAGATTAACTTTTCATTCAGGGAGTTTGGTTGTTTGGGGAGTTTAGGTTGCCCAAATTTGAGTTTCCATTTTCGCCGTCAAGGATTCTCCCGAACAGCCGTGGAACACACCCAGAGTGTTCCGCTTACCCTGGAACCTCCCAAAATACTCCCGGTGTTCCAACTATAGTCAAAATAGGTTTTGGTTCATTCCCAGTTTTGGCAGGTTCGTTGTCCGGTAAATTGCCGAATTTAGTTAAAATAAGCCTTTTAAAAGTCGAAATATCCCATTTAATCTATATAGTTCAAAAATATATAGATTCCAATAAAATTATTTTGGGAATTTATAAAGCTATTTTAACTTCTCAAATAAATCATTTGTAAAACAGTATTTAACCGAATAATTCACTTTGTTTATCATCCGATGTCCAAAAATTCCTAAAATATTCCTGGAACTTCCTTATATGTCCAGGAACTACCTGTAAAAATTTTGGATTTTTACGATTTGGTTTCAGGACGTTTCCGGCTAGCCAAAACTTATAAAAACGAGGATTTTTAAATCCAAATCATAACCAAACCAATAGACTCCGAAACTTTCAAGAGCCTTTCCCATATGTTCCTTGGTGTGCATGTAAATTTTGGTGATTTATTGACTTCGTTTGGTATTTTTTTCTTAATTTTATTTGGTAAAACAGTCAAATTCATCAAATATCGTAGAAAATTGAAAAACTTCTAAAATTTTTCAGCTCAATCCAATACCCACAGACCAAGTTATGGTCCAAACAATATTCTGGATATTCTCGATTCAAGTTTCGAGTGATCTACCAAACTATTTCTTCGATTCCAAGTGTTTTTCTTGAGCCCAGAAGTTGGTGTGAGCTATATTCAGTACCTATATACCAAGAACGATCCAACCATGCCATAACCTATGTCAATTAAGCCTTCTTTCATTGTTTTTCAGTTAATCGAATTGTTATGCGATTTTGGTCGATTAGGTGTTGATTAGTGTATCAAAACCCAAAGTTTTGTGATCTTGGCTACCTATTAGCACTAGGGAATTCACTAGGTGTTCTTATTCAGCCAAGAAACTTGCTTGAACCCTCCAAAAACATGGATTAAAAAGGGTTTTTGTATACTAGCTCATGTTTAATGAAGAACACCTTGTCAAAACCACCTAAAACTTGAAGAATTACCTTGATTTAGATGTTTTATGCAGGTAATCAGCTGAGTTTTCTTGAGGAAGATGGCAGAATTTGTGAATAAATGAATAAAAAAAGAAAGAAAAATATAAAAGGGGGGGTGGCGGTTTAGGGGTGGGGTGCCCCTACCCCTCCTATGCTTTGTCGTGCTTCGTTTTACGTGTTAAAAGATGATGTATATCTTTAGTTTTGCGTTTAGGTTCGTTTCGGGTCCCACACGCGTCCCCGATTTGGAAACGGACTCCGTTTTTCGTATTTTTAGTGTCAAAAGACTCGGTTTTATAAATCGTGCATAACCGTCTCGAAATCCGAACCTATTAACATTTTAATCATAAAAGCCTTGTATTGGGTTAGTATAAGTGTTTTTAGGCTTCATTGACCATTCCTTGCATGTTTGGTTTGTCTTTCGTTGCTCCTAACGCAAAGGCGTTTCCCTAATAGGGACTCCCTCGTTTTGCATGCCTGAGCTCCGATTTGTTCCTAATCTTATGTCATAGTCTATGGCTCGTACTAAGATATTTCGTGAACTCGGAATCTTAAAGGGCCCTACCATTGGCCTAATAATCATGGCCGACTGTTTAATGCGCTGTTAAACGTCAAGTTCCTGTTTAACACGTTTTCAAAGACTAAGGACCCCAACCTCACATCGTTGGCCCTTAATAGTGTCATGTGAACCATGACGTGTTCCCAGAGTCGTCAATCCATTCACGACTTTGACTTGCCATGTAAGTGACGCATAGCGTCAATGTAATGTTTTTTTGGTAGTTATCATGCATATAGTCCTATTATAGTCGGTGTAACATGTTCCAGAATTCATATCATCACACATAATCACAACAATATCATGATACACATATCATGTCCGGTTACCACGGACTTGTACCGATCAAAGTTTACCGGGATTTTTCACAGTTGTCACAAAAGAAGCAGTATGATTGTTGACAAGGAACGTACCGTTAATGACGTCGTTATCAGCACAGGCCTCGTTGGCGTTAATGTTGAATGCTCGTCCACGAGCTTGATTGGCATTGGCTAATTTTGGGCAGTTTTTCTTTAATAGCCAATCTCGCCGTAGTTAAAAGATCGTCAATTCGAGGTAAGGGGTATCGATTCTTGATTGTAACCTTGTTAAGCTCTCGATAGTCGATACGTGCGAAAGGTTCCAACCTTCTTCTTGACAAATAGTACTGGAACTCCCCATGGTGATGAGCTGGGATGGATAAATCCTTTATCCAATAATTCCTGCAACTGAGTAGATAGTTCTTGTAGTTCGGATGGTGCTAGACGGTAAGGAGCTTTGGCAATCGGAGTAGCGTGATTTGCCAGTTGGATCTCTAATTCGACCTGCCTATGCGGTGGGAGACCAGGTAAGTCTTCAGGAAAGACATCAGGGAAGTCTCATACGATTGGAATTTTAGTGATAAGAGCAAGAGTAGCTACCAAATTATTCTTACGAAGGTACTTCTGAGCTTGCATAAAAGAGATTATATCCGTGACGACACCGCTTCGATCACCCTGAATGGATAAAGTTTCGCCAATAGAAAGAGGGATGCGAATAAGCTTTTCGCGGCAAATTATTTCGGCTCGGTTTTGGACAACCAATCCATACCAACTACCACGTCGAAACTTCCCAGCATAGTTGGCATAAGATTTATGTTGAACGTGTGACCAGCGAGAGAGAGCTGACACCCTTTGAGAATGTGGGTTACTCCTACTATTTTACCATCGCCTAGCTCTATGGTGTAATTGGTTTCTAGTGACACAGGGCAGCATTTAACAGTTTCCCAAATGACTTTAACACATTTGATATAAAAACACTAGGTCGTTGTGTTTTGAGTTGTACTCTTCAATTTCCAAACCCTGCAACTTGTGCTTCCACAAATCTTGCTCTTGTTGACGAATGCGGTCTCTCGGATAATACTCTTCCCTGACCAAATTCATGAAGTCATCCCACGGCATCGCATTGGCTGTAGCTAGACCCTCTAGTAAGACGTTGCACATTACTTTTTTGATCCACCCAACCATTCCGATGGGTCCTTCCATCCCTGTGTATTTGTTGGGCTTGCAGTCTAGAAAAGCCTTATAGGGGTTAAACCCTGCGCCTCCACAGTTAAGGTTTTGGTTGTTGTTCTGGAGGTGCTGATTGTTTGCTGCAATAGCTCTGTTAACATGCTCCTGGATAAGTGCGGCGAACTCCGCATGGGTCATTATGATGTTTCCACGACCGCCACCGCGAGACATTCGGTTTCGACACACACACAATTATATGAGATAGAGTATCATATTTCAAAACAGGTGATTCAGGCTAAGGTAACACCTTAGCACACTAACGGGGAGGATGACGACATGTCTGATAAGTTAGTGCGATGAGATATATATAGAATTAGACAGTACACTACAAATAACGTCACGTAATTGTTTTCGAGTCGACGATACTAGTATCGTGTCTGTGGCTATAGTTTTAGGTCTACGACCAATGCAAACCTAATTCTCTATAACCAGTGGCTCTGATACCAATCTGTCACACCCTCAATTTCATCTTGTGGTGTTTTACCGTGAAGCGCATGACAAACCAGGATCATAGACACTAGTCATATAGAATGACCTCTATATGATAAAAGATACGTTTTAAAAAAAATAAAACCAACCAAATAAATCCGAGTGCTGAAATAAATGCCGAAGCGTAAGGAGCGCCAAATCAAACGCCCATAACCATAATAATGTTTAAAATGCAGGACTCGATAAAATGGTTTTCCATGGCGTGCACCTATTTCCTAAAGCTAGCGTCCTGAGAAAACATGAAAGAAACAAGTGTCAACAAAAAAAAAGTGAGTTCACAGGTTTGATTGATGTTTAGTAATTTATCCGTTTACAAAGTTTCCATTATCCCTAACCCGGAATAATAAGTTGTTCAGTTGATAAATGGTTTCATGTTATATAGCTAACCTAAGTTATGTCACATTAGAGTTCGAAACCGAAGCTGACTGTTGTTGCCTCTGTGTGCCAGGTCTATCACTGACCATGGCGTGTGTGTTAGCGCGACTAGCTCGGGTGGGGCTTGTCGGGCCCAGTAGTACTACTCAAAATTCGCCTGCTGTTATACTAATACTAACGGTTAGAGAGTTTGTGAGGACTTCCCGTGATATGATGCTACTTAGTGACCATAACCGTATAACATAAACTACTTTATCAAGTATGCGACATTATTCTACAATAACGTTAAAGTGTAAGGTTACCGTAAAGCGTACATGTTTTCTCCCCCTGTGTATTTAAAATCCATTAAATATAGGGGCCGTGAACTCAACTTTAATTGCTCAGTTAAAAGACAGAAAGTAAATGCGGAGTGGAACGAGTCAAACACGTCCGAACACGATTACCTGTTAAAAGTTAGTGGGTGAACTCACACGGAGACGCGGATTCTACATGTATCTAACACATAGCACGTAAAAGATTATAATATATATACTTATACACATACATGCAAAGTGTCGCTATTCGAAATAGCGACCACCTTTTCGTCACAAATCACATAATAAATCTTGTCACAGAAATTCAGCTTTAAGTGCATTTCGACAATTTGCGGTGCGTTAATCGGGATTGTTCGGGCACCGGATAGTTCTCAAAGAATTACAGAACATGTCAGTGGAACCAGAGACCATTGTATTAACATTTGGTGACCAAATTCTTTATGTATTTCCCGTGAAAAATCTTGCGCAAAACAGTGATCAGATTCGTCGTAATCTGACCCTGTTTTCCGAAAAATTTATTTAAAAATCTACGTTTATCCGATTGACGCGAAACCAATGACAAAATCACTTAATCGAGCAAGGGAATCTACAATAAAATTTCATATCTAAAAAGCAAACACATACCAAGTTATGACGCGAAACGTGAGCTGCATTTTCTGTAGAAAATGACAGCTTAGAGCAGTTTTGCGATTTAATTTGTTAAAAATAATTACACCTATCCGAAAAATATGAAATCACCGTGGTTTGAAGCTACTTCCGAATACTTGATTTTAGGCTCAGAAAACATAGAGTTTCCATAAGTTGAAGTCCCGAAAAGGACTGCGGAAGTTGGCATATTTTCTACAGAAAATGCTGAACGAAACATTACTTGTTTTAAATTGCTTTTCATGTGTCCTGTGACGGTTCTAGTGAGCCCAACGACATAACAACATTACTCATAGCAGGTCATAGGTCACTTTCATTAGATTTTCATACTAAACTCTAAAATCGTCAAGATTATTAACTCTAACTACCCTTCATGTGTCTATGTAATCCAAACCGATTATACTAACATCATATGTGATATCCATGCACCCTACACTACGAGGTAACTTTGTAAGCATCAAGATTGTCATAGCGATAACTTGATTAAACAACTAACGATGCACATATCAGCATCTAGAACATATAACACGATAAACGAAACATGACAAGTTACCTTGGGTGTTAACCGAATGAAAGAGAAAGAGAAAGCGACACCGGTGTGGGAGGAGGGGAAATTCGCTGATGAGGGAGGCAGAGGTGAGATGTGCCGTTAGGGTTTAGTGTGCTCATCATGCAACCTACGTATACAAATAAGGAAGAATTAACATTGGCGATTTGGGTGCATTGCCTTGGGCCGATAATTAGAAAGAAAAGGTGGAATATAGGCTTGGTCCGCCTCAGCCGAACTTAAAGGAGAGATGAATTGACAGAAATTGTATGGAGGGCTGCCAAAACGTTGAGTGGTGATGTTAAATTATTCATATGCAAAGCATAAAAGAAAAACCAGCCTATGAACTCAAATTAATGATTAGGCATTAAATTGAAGGCATCCACTTCATGCTCAACGTAATTCTTCAATAAAATTTTGAGCATCCTTTTTTTATTAACCAACTAAGGATAAACAAATAATTATTATTATTATTATTATTATTATTATATTATTATTGTTATTATTATTATTATTATTATTAATCGAACCAAAAGCCTAATAATTAAATCATACAAATGATATTAACAATGTGTACTTAGCAAGATAATATAACTGACCACTTTCATGCTATGGTTCGGGTCCAAAGAGCTTGAGTTACGCGAGTGGTTTGAATCGACAAGCGAAACATATGTTTATATAAACTATCGGATAAAAAAATTATATTTTCTACGCTATGAAATACAATGAAGATCCCATAAGTACCTGATTATTCGGGATGTCACAGTACGTGTTCCGCATTAAGAAAAACGAGAATCGGCGTACTTTCGTATATTTTACAAATTAGTCCCTGGAGTTAAAATAACGTGTTTTTGCCATACCGAAGCCCTTAGAACTTATATGTTTAGCTTATGTCCTCATCCCGGTGCGTACGTTACGTTAAACGGGTTACGTTTAAGTATCAGTTATGGAAAAGCCTTCAAAGAAAAAGTTTTTTAAAGCCCGAACTTTTGGCACAAGGGTTACAGTCTCCCCTACTTTAGGAAATTTCGTCCCGAGATTTATTTGAAGGAGACCGTAGAGTGTGTTTGAAATAATTGAAAGATAACAAAGCTCGAGAGTTCAAAGATGTGGAGCATTATTTGGTGTTCGGAATGTTTGGGGGATTCAAAGCGTAAACAAAGATATTCAAAGCGTCTCAAGGTATTCCATCCTTTAGAATTTTTTGAATCTTTAAAGCATCGTTGAGTGTATAAAAATTGTTTTGTATGGCACTATGTTATACTTAGGCACTTAGTGTAAATCCAAAGCAAACAAAGGGGTGTACATTCAAGCCTAGCCATACATACACGGTTTCTAACATGCCACGAGGTACATCCCATGTACCATGAGCATCTCATGCATAGGAGACGGGTCAACATACCTATGGCATCAAGGTCGTCACTGTGACATCGGTGTATTTTAATCACGTACATTTCCAAAACAATTTTGTATTGAATAACATTGTGTTTTATTCCGAGATTTATTTTAATACTTATTGCATTTCATGTTTTCGAACCTTGTTCAATTTGATCTTTCAAATCATTTCTGGAAGTGAAATCACATACTGTTACGCAAAGTAATCAGTTTAACGTGACGTACACTCCTGGAACAATGGCATAAGCTAAACATACCCGAAATAACCTTTACATAACTTAGAAATAAGTTTTGAGGGCTTCTGTATGGCAAAAACATGCTAATGCATCTTCAGGGGATATTTTTGCAAATTCTGCGAAACTAAGCCGTTACGCGTATTTCCTAATCCGGAACATATACGCACATCCAAAAATTTTTGTAATCGTTAAAATATAGCATTTTAATGATGGAATGCAAAAAAATCATTCGTTACACGTTTACGGTCATTTGCGCCTTCGTTACGATTTTCGTCGTAATTAACCGAAAACCGCAACCGTACGACCAAACGAGCCGACATCCGTGACATTTCCGAGCATATTTCAAGTTCCCTATGCTTTAACGTCCTTGTAATGCCTAAATTTTGGGTTAATGGGGGTCAAACGCGTCAAAAACACCTTAAACATGCTGAAGGGCCCTGTTCTGCCAATTCTGAAACTTTAAAATCCCAGGCGCCACGCGAGAGAGTCTCCCGATTTCTCGTGACGCGCGGGGGATGCCCAGTTGTAGCAGATACCTGACAGCTTCTTGTTCATTTGACTTGACACCTATAACTCGTTTTTGCCACACTTTTCCTGGTTGCAAAACCTCACTAAACACTTGTAATGATCCTACAACATCTCCTAACACTTGGAGTGATCTTGTGGCTTCAAGAAATCTATAAATACCGCCATTGTTGCAACCAATTCTCTTGCTCATTCACTATTTTTTTCTCTCTTACTCTACTTGGAGGCTACCACATAGGTAGAGGCTTCCTAACTGAGCATTCTTATTCTTGGTGCTCTTCAAGTGTTCTCTAACACAAGTAAGTGCCCTCTCCTAGTCTTGTTCCATTTCTTTTAGCTTGTTTAAGCTAAAAGTCAAACAGTTTGACTTTCTGTTTGACTTTCAGTTTTGACCATTAATTGGTCAAGTCAAAGTCCAATTGGACTTCGAAACGTGACCGTAATCACGATGGTTATGATCCTTAGCAATCATACCTACTGATTACCACATTTACTAGTCGAAGTGACGAGTCAAAGTTTCGGTCAAAAGTGCGCATTATGTGCATTTTACGACAGAAAATATTTAGGTATCAAAACACTTTGTTTTGATATCAAATCAGTTTTCTAACTTAGTTAAACATGTTTTAACATGTTTAACTTGTCACTTTTAGTTTTGTGCTTATTTAGGGTCGTAAGTCGAGCGGTCTTGATCACCGCTTTGACTTTCGAATCCGACCCGTTTGGTCGATCTTAGGATCAGGCCAAACACATATTTGTGACCATAGTTATATAGGGAATAACCCACTGAGGTTATACCTTATGGTCACGTCGTTTGGTTAATATTATGATAGGTCGTTATTATGCCCTTTATAAATGACCAAAATGCCCTTTTTGCGCATAAATTCATTTTAAGCATATGTGGCTAAAGTTTTGACATATAAACTGATATTACAACATTATTTAACATGTTTGGGCATTTAAGACTCATCATAAGTACATGTTTAACCATCCGATCATGCATTTACGCAAATGACACGTTAGAGTAGCATAAACTACCTTAACGGGTCATTACGGGTCAAAAGCACTTAGGACCACTTCCAAATCAGAATGTTGAGTTTATTAAATCATTCCATATGAGTTCCAACACTCATTTGATTTATAAGACATCATTATATCCAATCCGCCGATTAAAGTCCCGATTTATTAACATAGTTATCCGATCTTAGGAACCATTTGATTCCTCATACTCTTGAGCTTTACTATTCTTCTTGAACAAGGATACTTTTGCAACCCCAAGTGAGTACATAGACTCCTCTTTTATATTTTTCAAATATGTTGGGGTGAAACACATGTGCCTACTCGATACTTTCATGTTTTCACGCTTTCATGACGTATACTTGATATGTTCATCAAACAATATATAGTACATGATTTAAATTATGTTTTGCTATGTATGTTGACTGAGCATGCTAGCACATTGATTTCAAAAGACACATTTTGCGGCATATGTTGACTTAGCATATGAGCACATTGATTTACATTACATTTTTGCTATGTATGTTGACTGAGCATGCTAGCACATTAATTTTATGGACATTTCTACTTCGTATGTTGACTTAGCATATTTAGTACATCGTTTAAAGATATTTTTCATGACATTGCTTACGTTGGCTATGACATTTGGTTTGTTTAACGGGACATAATTGTAGGACCGATCCTTGATGCTAAGGAACTTAAATTTGATATCTAACGTCCATAATAGCGGAAATATTACGTCGTGTTTACCAAAGACAAGAATTAATCAGTTTAACATCAGTTTTATTGATTAAACGTCAAAAGTACAAACTGACAGAGCTTCGCCTCCAAAATGCCAAAGTTACAAATGAGAGAGGCTAGCTAGGTATTTATAGACTCACAAGTTCACCCTAGGAGACTCAAGTTCGCCCGAACTTAGCTATACATGAAGGATTATGAGCGAACTTGCCTAAACTTTACATAAATACTTCATACGAATAGCCTATTCAGCTCTATTCTATACAGACTTGATAAAAGACAAAGACATAGAAATTATGCACCAACAGACCCCCACCCTGGATATCATCTTGGTCTTGTATCAGTCTCCAAAACTCTGTCTTCATAATATACTTTAACGCACACGACCGGAGAGATTCTTAAACGGCTTCTTTCGTCGTTCTTGCTTAGGATCCGGCGTCTGGTCTATAGGAGGCACCTTGTTCATATACTGAAATCTTCTAACACTTGCCTTCCTAGTTTTCTCATGAATAGCTTCGAGATGCTTCTCTTCTTTCAGAAATTAAACTCTTTCTAAATCCCTCCAATTTGTTTGCCACATCTTCCCTGAGTTTACTTCATGCGCATAGCAAACATTTACAACTTTCTGAAAATGCATCGCTTTTACCTTCTCACGTTCTTCAAACACAATCTTGCTATAGAACAAGGTTTTGATATCTTCTCTCGAGCAATTAACAAGCCACATAGGATCTAGAATCTTGAGCGTTCTCCATAACCCTCTCATGCCTTGATATCCCAATACCTCAACTCTTTCCTTTGAAATATCCAAGAATTCTTCAAACTTTAAAACAATAAAAGCTTCACAAGTCGATGGATCTATCTGCCACCACTTGAACAATGGATAGAAGTTCTGTTCAATCGGCATCAACGGCATGTTTCTCATGGCTCTAGGTTGCTTCATTATCAACGTAATGTCTTTCTTCCCTGTTTTTTTCTTAGTCTTGATTCGGCGACTTGGAATGAATGGCTTCCAATATCTGAATCCTTTAACTGCTTCATACTTTATCACTTTCCACAATAACTGATCAATCACTTTCATGTGATATGTAACATTGACGGTTTGAACCAACTCTTCCACATCCCAATATGGTAAGGTCTTGAAATCAGCAAGATACTTGAAGTATTGCACTCCAAATTCTCTTTTGATTGCGTATACGTTAAGTTCCTTGAACCAACCCCAACTCAAGATATCTCCCAAAGAAACGTTGTCTCTTGTAAAGAATGCTAGAGGACGTCTAAACTTTCGTTCGCGTGGCATCTCTTTAAACCAAGACTTTTTCACTTGAGCAATTTCTTCTTTTGTCATAGGCATTGGGACTTTTCCTTCTCATAAAGATTCTTCAATCTTTTCTTTCAGCATATCTTCATCGAGTTGCTTGTACATCTCCTCAAAATAGGAAAACTTTCAGAATTAGGACCGACATACTTCACAGTATGATCTGTCTCATCATCAGAAGACCAATCTTTCACAATCACTCTATTATACTCGTCAGCTTTAGATCTTCTAACATATTGATAATCATACGGTTCAAAAGTGTTAACATTCAACACATCTTCTTCAAAATCAAACTCTAGATCTTCAGCATTAACTACAACTAACTTTGCCAGATCTTCCTTTGTATAGTTGTGCACATACTCAACTTCCTCCACGTTATGTTCTAACATCAACAATAAGGGCTTAGAAGGTATTACAACAACTGGCTTTACAAATCTTTCAACATTCAACAGATCAATTTCATCAGTTGGCCCTTTCTGCCCTGACTCCCCCTCACTTTTATCATCCATTCTGTTTGATTCATCATCCATCAGCGAAGAAAAATCAAATTAACTAGAAACTTTAGCTTCAGTAACTTTCAGACCAACACCACCCTGATCATCATCATCGTCTGCAACATTACAATCTTCGTATTCGAATCATCTTTCTTTTCCTCATCTTTTTTATCCTCATCTTCAGCTTCATCATCATCCTTATTTTCAGAAACTGTAACAGGATCAGAAGGTTTAACAGATTCGTCAACAACCTTTGGAATATCGAATTCAGAAGCTATAACAACATTCTCTTCAACAGATTTCTCTGCAGCTTCAGAAGACTTAGGAGTTTCACCTTCAACCCCTTTACCTTTACCACTCGCAGCTAACTCTTTCTCAGCTCGTTCTTTAGCTTCTTGCTGATCCAGACGATCATATTCTTTGATGAAATCAATCCCCAGAGAGTTACATAAAACTTTCTGCATCCTGGAAAATCTTCGATCATTTAGTGCTTGGGTTGATTTTAGATCTGCAATCTCTGTTTGAAGCTTTTCATTTGCATCCTGCAAACTCTCGATCAAAGCTTTAAAATATTATCGTTCATTTTCCAACACTTTTCCTTTGTCGTCCAACATCTCTTTCTCAACATTGCTTTGATTCATTTTCTGATTAAGTTCAGCTTTCTCCTCCTCATTCTTTACCACTATTTCTTCTAACACCTTCACACGCTTTTCCAGAAGTTCAACATTCGTCTCTGGAAATAAATCATTTAGATCTTGCAGACTAATTGGATCATTATGCATATCACCAAACAGATTGGGCCCTGAAGATTTTGGTGTTGACTTTGGAGTAGCAGCCTTTGGTGTAGACTTCCTTGGAGTAGAACTTTCAAGATTTGAAGTTGTTGGAGCAACCGGTGATTGAATAACAGGAACTTCCAATAAACCAGACACAGGAGGTTCTTGTGTAGCTCCTGGCCTTTCAGCTTCACTTGAAACAATAACAGGAGGTTCTTGTGTGACTTCTTTCTCCCGTGCGCCAGAAGGTTCTTGTGTAACTTCTGCGTTTTTCAACTTTCCTCTATATCTTTTGCTGACTGCTTTTTGAACTTTCTTCTTTTTCTTGCCCTTTGTCTAAGGAGACCCTGTAGTTTTCGTCGAAGAAATAGTTGCAGACTTTACACGTTTTGCTTTTTTCTTGGGCCTCTCCTCATCAGACTCCTTTTCTTGATTCGGATCGAAATCAACATCGAACTTTCTTTCTTTTTCAGTTTGTATTTCTGCTGCTGTCTTTTCAGGTTCTTTCACTGGTTCTTCATCAGAATCATCGTCATGTTCTGATGTGGCAGATATGACATCATCTTGCGTAGCTTTCTCATTTTCTTGACTTTCAATAATAACTGCTGCACTTGAATCAGCTTCAACTTGAACATTTTCTTGTTCATCTTCATCGACGAGCATTGTTTCAACTTTCTTTGCCGCTCGTTTCTTCTTAGACTTTTCAACCTCAGCTTTTAAGAACCATTCACTTCGAGACTTTGGTTTGAATTCTTTAAACCATTCTTTCTCTGCACTTAGTTCTTTCTCATCTCCACTGCCGTCTTTTCTCCATTTGTTTTCTGCCGGTGGCACATAATTCTCATCTTTACTAGCCCCGAATACCGGTTTAGCAATAGGTGCTGAAGCTTGCTTCTGGAATTTTAAAAGCTTCTTCACAGTTGTTTCATCAAGATGACTTAGGTATAACACATCGTTCGGATCTCGTGCAATATTCGTGTACTTCTCATCTATCAGCATCTGTACAAATCTTGGATAGAGACATAATCTTGAATCCACCATATTCTTGGACATGTGTGTAAATACAAGCTTCGAATAATTGAACGGCTTCTTCAGAATAAGTGTTGTTGCCATACAGGCGAAATAATCTTGCACATCGTCAAGACCCGCCTTTTGGTGACTAAATGTATGAATGATCTCATGCATGAGGAGCTTGTAGGGGTTAGGCACTTCCCCTTTCTTTAACGTCGGTTTGTTCACGCTCCCCTTGTAACCCATTCGAAAGAAACAACCACGAACCATCTTTTCATCAAGATAAATTGGATCGTCTTTGTCATCCTTAAACTATAGGATCCGTCGAATATCATCTTCAGTCACAGAGATCTTCTTTACCTCATTACCAACTTGCACTGATGAATTAATCATCTTCTAATCATCACTAAGACTAGCATTCATCCATAAATGGTACGTGTGAGATCTGTATGAAACTGTGCGCTCCGTTATAGCTCGATGAATAGGGCTTTCCTTAAGAACTTCAAAATACTCTCGTAATCCTTCAAAGATGGACATATAGTCTTGTGGAGGGTAATACAAGTGTTGTGTGACTTAGAAAATTCTATTGCAATTACCTTCGCTGGTTCTTGAGTTTGAAAAATGACGAAAAACGATTTGCACGCTTTTCGAGAAAAAAATTAAAAAATTTTCTAACACTTTCATCAAGTGCGGGCGAACTTGAGAAGTGTGAAAACATTTTGTTGTTATCAAGTTCGCCCGAACATGTAATATACATGTTCAAATATCAAAGCTTAAGTTGCGGCGAACTTATAATTTTTCCAACTTTTCAGATTTTAATAACTCAAGTTCGGGCGAACTTCCATATATCTTTCAACAACATTTTTAGGAAGTTCGGTCGAACTTATGCCTTTTTTTTAATTTTGTTCTGATTTATTAACAAGTTCGGCCGAACTTGTCATCTTCTCCAAACACAAAAACCATTTAATCATGCCATCAACCATATCAATCAAATTAAAAACATTTACACGGTCGATTTATGTTATTGTACAAGATTCCAAGTTCAATTTTGTCCAACAACAACTAGATCTATCATTAAAATGTTTTAAGATCTGAAATGTTCAATTAAGGTCCTGATCTCGGTTCAAAGTCCAAATCGATACATCTGTCATTGTAAATGGTGTGCCAATCACCAAAAACATTCGAAAATCGGGCAGAGTAACGACTTAATCTTGCCAAAATCACAAATCTCTCAAAATAACTCAAGTTCGCTCAGATGAGTTTGGGGTGCATGTAATGAGTTCGGCCGAACTTGTCAAGGTATTCGGCCGAACTTGTCGGTACTTATACCTTGACAAGTTCGGGCGAACTTGAGAAGCCCATTAAAAAGCCCAACAAGTCCGGGCGAACCTATGCAATATACAACCAGCCATCAACTTAGCAAGTTAGGTCGAACTTGCTGGAATGTTAAACATGATTCTGTGTAGCAAGTTCGGCCGAACTTGCCAAACAACAAATTCAATTTTTTTTCAATTTTTACAATTTAACCCCTGAACTTTCCAACTTTACCAGTTATGAAAATCCACTCAGTCGACCAAGTCCAAGTTAATGACCTTTGTTAACCGATTTGTCTGTCGAGTCCAAGTTAATGACCCCGGTTTGACCCATTACGAACAAATTGTTGATATTTTCAAAACTAAAGTTTCAAATTAATGAACTTTTTATCGTTTTGGCTTTCCAGATTTTACAGATTAGCTCCCAGCCCGTTGTCAATGAGATTCTCACCAGTTCTAGCATCTTACCAGACTTCGAAGACCCGTTCTCCAACATTGGTTTGCCGAAAACAATGTAGAAATAAAATGTTTTTGTATTTTTTTTGTAAATTTATGCTAAAACATTTTAATCTGTAAAGTTGATAAACTATTTACAGGACAAAGTAAACTATGTACAAACATATTTATAGACAAATTTTTGTGAATTCGTGTCTAAAGGATCATATCAGTTGATTGAGACATATCACCAGTACCGTTGACCTTTAGATGACTTTAAGTTATAAACTCGTTTACCTAGATTATCGATATATTTGTCCACTTAAACTTTACCATGTTTCTCAACTGTTTCAAGATACGTTACGATATGATTATGAAACTTGACTTATCTGCGGTTCCCACTTCTTCAATATACTCCCGTATTAAGATTCCCTAGATTTCATCTTACAGGTGAATATAGCATAATTGATATCTGTAACTAGGTAATGCGAGACCTTGAGAGCTAAGGTTAGTACTACCGTACAGACAAAGAGATGAAGGCTCGTCTTTAAGGTGTGTTCCACTTAAGGAATCTTTTTAGCACTGTAAATGATTAGATCTTTTGATACTTTTCAATATTGCATGCAGTTTAGGGTTTATAGCGAAAGTATTATAGAAGTTCTAGGCCATTGTTAGTGCATAATGTCTATGTCTTAGTCTTATATCGAGTCTGTATTGTATAAAGCTGAATAGGCTAGGTTATGAAGTATTTATGAAGTGTTGTAGCCAAGTTCGCCCATGAACATGAAATGTATGCATGTTCGGCCGAACTTGTGTCCTTCTGGGCCGAACTTGTTGACCTATAAATATCTAGCTTGAGAGTCTCATTTGTAACTTTTGCATCTCAGAGGCGAAGCTCTGTCAGTTTGTAATCTTAACGTTTGATCTATAAAACTGACGTTTAACTAAGTAATTCTTGTCTATTGGTAACACGACGTAATATTTCCGCTATTATGGACGTTATGTCACACCCTCAATTTCCACTTGCGGAGTTTTACCGCGAGGCGTGTGAACAAACCAGAATCTGAAACACTAGTTCGTCGAACGACTCTATATGATTTGATGATACGTTTTCCAAAAATCATTTGTTTAACCATTCATCGTAGATTTTATGTTGTCTAAATTAGTTACCAATGTTTAGTGGAAGCATTAGTTTTTATGGTTGAGCGGAAGCATAAAATAAGTAGTGAAACGGGCGCCAACACAAACGCCAAAACAAATGAAAAACCCAAAACAATGTTTGTAATGAGACTCGATAAAAGATGTCTTGTTCAATGCGTGTGAGTGCACCTAGAGCTCCTAGCGTCCTGAGAAACATGTAAAGAAACAAGTGTCAACATTAAAGATGAGTGAGTTCACAGGTTTTCATAAATTCGTTTATTCGGTTATGAGTTTGTTTCCCCCGTTATCCCTAACCCGGGATAACGATTTAGTTCCCTTATTCCCAACCCGGAATAATAATAATGTTGGTTCCTTTATTCCAAACGCAGAATAATAAAGTTGTTGTTTCCATTATCCCTAACCCGGGATAATATAGTTGATTCGTAATTAAGTTCAATGTTAACATATATAGGTAGCTAGCCTAAAGTCATGTCACGTAAGTGTTCGCGATGGAAGCTGACTGTTGTGCCTCCGTGTTGCCAGGCCTATCACTGACCATGGCGAAGTTAGGCCAAATTATTCACCTGTTGACCATACCCTGTCGGCTAGCGCGACTAGCTCGGATGGGGCTTGTCGGGCCCAGTAGTACTACTTATAATTCCCCTGCTATTAAAACCCAATACTAACGATCCGAGAGATTGACGAGGACTTAAGTGATATAGCTGCTTAGTGACCATAACGT
This sequence comes from Scalesia atractyloides, assembly GCA_947069175.1. Classification (NCBI taxonomy): domain Eukaryota; kingdom Viridiplantae; phylum Streptophyta; class Magnoliopsida; order Asterales; family Asteraceae; genus Scalesia; species Scalesia atractyloides. The sequence continues at coordinate 65,411,761 of CAMTDV010000016.1, read as the reverse complement.
TACATTAACATTAACTTAGTTACCGAATAGTTATGTGACGTTGATTTCGTATAACGTAAAGAGATTGAGTTGAAGAGTGTATACATGTTTCTCCCCCTGTTGTTGAAAACCGGATAAAATTAGGGGCCGTGAACTCACCTTTAGTTGCTCGGTTAGTGTAGCAAAGAAGTTGTAAGGGATGGGACCGCTAATTGCGTCCTAACAAACCAATTGATTTCAAGTCAGTGTGTGAACACACCAATACAAATTCTACACGTAACTTACGCACAAAGTGATACACACAACACAATACCTAACACTCAAACGTGCATGCAAGTATCCTCATGTGAACATAGTAATCAAAACAATTTATCATGAACATAATCCAATCCATGCAACACTTTGGTGCACACAATCACAAGTTATCAAATTTCAGCTTACATACTCATAATTCAGCTGTTTTCTAGGATTTTTTATAAAATAGTTCTAACATTCCAAAAATTCCAATTATTTTACAGCAGGTGACAATTATACTGTAGAAATTTATATAAATTTTGCAAGTCCTAATACATTACCAATTATCCATAATTATTAATATACTAGGCTGCAGTCAGATTCGTCGCTTTCTGACTGCAGTCCACGGAAGAATTTATTTAAAAATCACCGTTCGTCCAACTAACAAAATTCCAGTGGGAGTTGCCTGGAAATTTCCATACCTAGTTGCTGTACAAATTTCATGATTCGACTCCCTACTGATTATAAAATCCAACTCGATAAACAACTAACAAAATTTCAGGATTTTCACAGCTTTAGTTACTGAACTTATTTGGCCACTTAAAAATATCAAATGACTTCAGAAAAATATGAATCTAGTGCCGTAGATTGGTTATTCAAATCTCTACGTATTAGACTTCAGAAAATCCGTTTTTCGACAACTAATGACCGAGTTACAGCCAGTTGAAGTCGGCTGTAACTATCATTCAGCAAACTGTTTCAGCATTTTATCACAATTAATTCGCAATAACCGTCGATACAATGAACCTAGGCGATCAAGAACTGATTTTTCCCATCATAGATCAATACATATATCATATCCATGCAAACCCTAATCAACATCTCTAGTTTTTATAAACAAACACAGCCTATGATTTTCAGATTTCGAACAAACATCACTTGCAAACATTATTAACAAATCGGCTAACCTAACCTTGCATTCAAACATATAATCCGAAAACAACACAATCACTTCATTCAAACACATATCGTCACACCCTCAATTTCCACTTGCGGAGTTTTACCGCGAGGCGTGTGAACAAACCAGAATCTGAAACACTAGTACGTCGAACGACTCTATATGATTTGATAATACGTTTTCAAAAATCATATGTCGTAGATTTTATATTGTCTTGATTAGTTACCAATATTTAGCAGAAGCATCAGTTTTTAAAGTTTGAGCGGAAGCATAAATAAGTAGTGAAGCGGGCGGCAACACAAACGCCAAAACAAATGAAAAAAACCCCAAAACAATATTTATAAATAAGACTCGATAAAAGATGTCTTGTTCAATGCATGTGCGTGCACCTAGAGCTCCTAGCGTCCTGAGAAACATGTAAAGAAACAAGTGTCAACATTAAAGATGAGTGAGTTCACAGGTTTTCATAAATTCGTTTGTTCGGTTATAGTTTGTTTTCCCCGTTATCCCTAACCCGGGATAACGATTTAGTTCCATTATTCCCATCCTGGAATAATAATGATGTTGGTTCCATTATTCCAAACCCGGAATAATAAGTTGTTGTTTCCATTATCCCCAACCCGGGATAATATAGTTGTTGTTTCCATTATTCCAAACCCGGAATAATAAGTTGCTTCGCAATTAAGTTCAATGTTAACATATATAGGTAGCTAGCCTAAAGTCATGTCACGTAAGAGTTCGCGATCGAAGCTGACTGTTGTGCCTCCGTGTTGCCAGGCCTATCACTGACCATGGCGAAGTTAGGCCAAATTATTCACCCGTTGACCATACCCGGTCGGCTAGCGCGACTAGCTCGGATGGGGCTTGTCGGGCCCAGTAGTACTACCCCCGCTATTAAACCCAATACTAACGATCCGAGAGATTGACGAGGACTTAACTGATATAGCTGCTTAGTGACCACAACATTACATTAACATTAACTTAGTTACCGAATAGTTATGTGACGTTAAATTCGTATAACGTAAAGAGATTGAGTTTGAAGAGTGTATACATGTTTCTCCCCCTGTTGTTTAAAAACCAGATAAAGTTAGGGGCCGTGAACTCACCTTTATTTTCTCGGTTAGTGTAGCAAAGAAGTTATAAGAGATGGGACCGCTAGTTGCGTCCTAACAAACCAATTAATTCTAAGTCAGTGTGTGAACACACCAATACAAATTCTACACGTAATTTACGCCAAAGTGATACACACAAACAACATATCTAACACTCAAACATGCATGCAAGTATCCTCATGTGATCATAGTAATCAAACAACTTATCATGAACATAATCCAATCCATGCAACACTTTGGTGCACAAAATCACAAGTTATCAAAGTTCAGCTTAACACTCATAATTCAGCTGTTTTCTAGGATTTTTATAAAATAGTTCCAACGTTACAAAAATTCCAATATTTTTACAGTAGGTGACATTTATACTATAGAAATTTATATAAATTTTCCAAGTCCTAAATCTTTACCAATTAACCATAAATATTAATATACTAGGCTGCAGTCAGATTTATCGCTTTCTGACTGCAGTCCACGGAAGAATTTATTTAAAAATCACGATCGTCCAATTAACAAAATTCCAGTTGGAGTTGCTCGGAAATTTCCATACCTAGTTGCTGTACAAAATTCATGACTCAACTCCCTACTGATTTTAAAATCCAACTCGATAAACGACTAACAAAATTTCAGGATTTTCACAGCTTTAGTTACTGAACTTATTTGGCCCTTTAAAAATATCAAACGACTTCAGAAAATTATGAATCCAGCGCCATTAGATTCCTTATTCAAATATCTACGTTCTAGATATCAGAAAATCCGTTTTTCGACAACTAACGACCGAGTTACAGCCAGATGAAGTCGGCTGTAACTATTACTCAGCAACTGTTTTCAGCATATTATTACCATAACTTGCATAAACCGTTCCTATGATCAACCTAGGCGAGCAAGAACCGATTTCTAATCATAGGTCAATACTAATAACATATCCATGCAAACCCTAGTTCATACTTCTAGTTTTTACAAACAAACATACTCGCAAACTTACAAGTTCCGAAAACAATCATGCATATAAACAACAATCAAATCAGCCGATTACATTCAACACATATAATCCGAAAACAAACCAATCACTTCATTCAAGCATATATATCCGAACATGATCTCGTAATCAAAGATAACCCTAACCTTGAATAACTAGGTAAACAAGCCGAGATTTGGACAAGATTGATCCGGCTGTTCCAACAAAATCGCGACCGAGGCTGAAAAGAACAAGCTGCTCACGGCCGAGAGATGAAGATGGCGAGGGCTGCTGCTGCTGCGACCGAGAGGAAAGAAAAGAACAAGCTGTTGCGCGACCGTGAAGGTGAACAAGGCTGATCAGATTGATATGATGAAGGAAAGAAGCTGTTTGCGATCACAAGGGGCGAGAACAAGGCTGCCGACGGCAGTTTTCTTTTAGTGTTTTGTAGTTTGTGAATGAAACATGCATGGGTGTGTGTATATATAGCGCAAAAGAGATGAGGGTTGCGGTTAGGCTTGAGCTTGTGGCCGAGGGACTTGGGTTGGTTTTTGGTTTGGGTTTGATCTTGCGGTTTTGGGCTTGATCTCGGTTTGGGTTTGCGGTTTGGGTTGCACACGGCCGAGAATAGTTTGAGTCCTAAACTTGGTTAATTCCTAGAGCCACAAGGAATCAAAGTTGGTTCGTGTCGCGGTTCGGTTCGGCTCGTGTACATATCTACCATAATTATTTTATAACTAAAACAATCACACAAACACACATCACGTATTCATTAACTCGTACACGTTTAATACTTAGCATATACTTTATTCGACAAGTGTCGCGTTTAAGTTATCCGAAAAACCCAGGATGTCACACATATATCCGAATATGATCTTGTAACAAAAGATAAACCCTAACCTTTAATGACTAGGTAAATAAGCCGAGACTTGGACAAGAACCGATTCGGATTGAAGGTAGATCGCGACCGAGAAGATCTGTGACCGAGAAGGGATGTAATAGGCTGTTTTGCGATTGAGGAGGTGAACAAGTGGAAGAGATGGGCTGTTTGCGATCGAAGAGATGAAGGATCGGTTGCCGTCGGCTTCTTAGATGCTAGGGTTTTGTGTGTTGTGAAGAAAGACCCATGCATGAGTTTGTATATATAGGCGCAAGAGATGAATGGGTTTTGGTTTGGGTGTCTCGCGGCCGAGGGCTTGGGTGGGTCGGTTTGGGTTGTTTGCTCGCGACATGGTTTGGGTTTAAACTTGGTTCACTCCTAGTCTTGGTTCCTTGAGTCGCAAGAAAAGAGACCGGCTCGTGTCGCGGTTCGGCTCGATTCATTTGTTTATTTACTACGTTTATACATTACAACTAACATAAAGCACGAACTCGGATATCACATAATAAGTAGCACGTAATTTATTCGACAAGTATTGCGTTTAAGTTATCCGAAAAACCAGGATGTCACACGTTCGATATCAAATTTAGGTTCCTAAGCATCGAGGATCGGTCCTACAACTGGTATCAGAGCTAGAAACGCCTGATTTGATAGTATCAAGACAAGAACCCTTCTATTTCTACTCATTCTTCTTTTTTCTTAATTTTTGATCACAAAATGAAGAATTCATGGTCAAAATCTTATGAATTTTGAATATATCATGTAAAAGCCAACAAAGATAAACCCTTGAAAGATTGGAGAACAAATTCAACCGAATTCATGTCGAAATTTTGAAAAAACCATGTTTTTGAAAACCCTCGGGAACGAACTTATTGGCCATGTTCGGCCGAACTTGCCCTAAAACATCACTTTTCAAGTGATTTTTTAGTAAGTTCGCCCGAACTTAGGTGGTTTTTGAGGAAATTTAAGTCAAGTTCGCTCGAAGATACTGAATTTTCATTAATTTTACATCAAGTTCGACCGAACTTGTGTAAAATCAAGAAGGTTTTAAGTAAGTTCGCCTGAACTTGCTTGTATTTCATCAAAATTGTGTTGACAAGTTCGCTCGAAGATCTGATTGATTGGTGTTATAAGTTCGACCGAAATAATCAAATCTTTTCAAAACCAATCTAACAAGTTCGACCGAACTTGTTTGAAAATCCAAGAATTCTTCATTAGTTGCTACAAGTTCGACCGAACTTGTAGTAGGACTAATCATTTTCGAAGTTTTTGAAAGGTTTTTCAGCGTACACGTTTCGTTATTCACAATGGAGGATCAACTAAGAGCTTATATGTCTGGAGCGAGTTCGTCAAATGCCAACGTGATTAATCAAGTCAAGCTTGATAACGAAATGGGAACGACCATCAAACCGCCCAAGCTGATGATCATGGACGAATACGAAGCATGGAAAGAGAAATTTACCTACTGGGTTCAAGCCATGCACTTCGCTGGCTGGGTGTCAATTGAAAGAGGCTATACTGTTCCGGTAGATGAACATCAACAAGTTCTTGAGAAGTACAACTACTCGACAGTACATAGAGACGAATACATTGCAGAGAAAAAGATGATGAGTCTCATCCAACAGTCTGTCAAAGAAGATATTCTGATTCTGTTACCAGATTATACTACAGCAAGAGAACTTTGGTTGTCGTTACAGAAGAAATACCAAGGCAGTGCTGAAATGATAAAAAGCAAGAAGGGTCTCACTCTGAAAGAGTTCGATATCTTCAGCATGGTAAAGAATGAGACCATTAAGCAAATGATTGAGCGTTTATGTCATCTCAAAGTGCAAATGCGAAGACACGGTCTTGAGAAGACGGAACAAGAATACATCGACAAACTTGCTGACGCACTACCAGAGGGTGAATGGTCAACTTATTTGATGGTTCTGAAGAATAGTGATAAGTGGGAATTCTTCAAGTTATCAACCTTTATCGAACTCGAAGGTCACGAAATGGAACTTCTGAAGATAGCGAAGTCAAAGAACGGCAATGTTGTTCATGACATCGGTTTGTACTACAAAACCGGAATGCAAGATAACATTTCGAGTCCAAAAATTGAAACTGCTTTTAGTGCAAACATGAATGCTTCTTCACAAAATCAGAACCATTCACAGCCTCAGTATGACCAAAGTCCACAAAGTTCTTACTCGAACTCTGGTTCAAATTCAATGTATCAAAGTCAAGCAAATCAGAACTAACAGCAAAGTTCTGATCCGAATGTTTACAAATGCAACATCGCAGTAAATTTGAACAATGTTGTTTCAGAAGAAGTTGCAAAACAACATATGTCACTACTCGCTACCATTTTAGAATCTGATGAATATCTTGTTGCCGGTAAGATCGGAAACCCAGAGATGACCGCAAAAGATTATGACCAGGTAGACGAGGAAGAACTCGAACTAATGGACATCAAATGGTCCTTAGCTTTGATCATCAGGACAGTGAAAAAGTTTGTTGCACTCATAGGCCGTGACATAGGAAACTCCAGCAACAAATTGGGTTTTGACAAAACCAAAGTCACGTGCTTTAGATGTCGACAGAAGGGACATTTTAAAAGAGAGTGTAAGAACACTGAGGCAACTGGAAATCAAAGTCCTTTCAGAGGAGGGAATGAATATTACAAGAGGGCACTTCAATATAAACCTTTCCCATAGAAAACTCAAGTTGAGATCCAATAAAAACTAAACGGTAGTACCACGGTGAAAGCCATGGTTGCATCCACAGAAGATGACGATTTTGATTGGAATTCTTATATTGGGAAAAGACCGGAGTTGCTTTGATGGCGGAGATAGTTGATGATAATTCTATAGAGGAAGTAGCGGCGGCAGCTGAAGCAGCGGCAACAGCAGAAGCAACAGCTTTCGAACAAGCTATTCTGGAACAATACTTGCATCAACAGTAGGAAGAAGAGGAATATATCCATATGCAGAGACAACGAATTTTATCCTCTAATTCTTGGGACAGTTTTGCAGGTCACTTTGATGGAAGCTCGAAAAACAAGTGTTGTGGAGAAAAAGATTGATGAAGTGATCATTGATGTCACTCAAGAAATGAAAGTCGAAGACCTCAAGGACATGGCATATAAAGCTTTAATGGCGAATCTAACCAAGGTAAGTCAAGAGGTAAAAATTGTCGAGAAAGAAGTTGTCAAAGTACAAGTTGTAGAGGTTGAGAAACCTTGTACAAAATGTACTGAACCTTGTGTCGAATGTGCCGAAAAATCAAAGATCATCGCTGAAAACAAAGTGCACAACAATTTGTTAAAATATGATTATCGCACAATGAAAGAAGCCTAGACAAAATGAAAAATGATTATGGCAGACTCGACAGAAATAACATCGAACAACATGATAATATAAGAATCTTGAGTGGTACAGTAATGGATAAACAAAGAGCAATTAACATCTATATCAACACCATTGCTGAAATCAAACAACAACTTCAAGACATGACAATCGAAACTGAAAGAGTTCGACAACTATTAAGAAGTTATACCATTAACGTGTATGTTATCGATCACATTCTTCCGATAATCTCAACGGAAGAAAAACCTAAAAAGAAAGCGGGCAGGGAATATAGCAATGTTCCTCCACCCCTTTGCGAGAAATACTGTATTAAATCTACAGACGGGATGGACAAGGCACTCAATGTTGAATTATTTTTTGAAAAGAAAGAAGAGTTGCCAGAGAACATTTATATAGTCTATGCTAAATTTGATGATGATAACAGTGTTTGAAAATGTTTTAAGTGATTCTGATGACGGTAGCTTCAAAAGCGCCAACTCGAGTTCAAAGAATTCCGATTCACAGCCTGAAAATGACGATAAGTCGTTAGAGGATGGTCTAAGTAATGATCCTAATATTGTAATGTACAAAATTAAGGATTCGGATGGACTATACTTTGATGATAGCTTCCCGATTCAGAATGTGAAAGAAGAATTGCTTGATAAATTCTTTAAACTCGTGGAAGTCACATCAGAGGAATTGTTAATTAATGAACGAAAATTCTATTCCAAACCTAAAAGAAACAATTACCAAAGAAACGGTGGTGATCATCCGGAAAACCGGAGAGCGGGGTTGGGTTTAGAAGAAGAAACTGATGAATCTGTAAAGAAACTGTCACCATTTCATGAATATAAAAACAAATACATGAATTTTGTATATGGGACGAGTAAAGTTCATGAGGAGAATTTGATGAGTTCAAGAAGGAGAAAGAAATTCGAGATAAAGCCAAGGTTACAACTGGTGTTAAAACTTCAAGTAGGGTAAAACCACCTGTTAAAGGACATCCACTTGATAATCGGACATGTTTCAAGTGCAATGAAATTGGTCATATGGCACGACAATGTCCGAAATCAAAACCGACTTATCTTCAAATAAAAGAAGATTCAAATGTTGTTAAACCAAGGCAACCAGTGTTTGCAAAACCTGTAAATATTTTGAAACGAAATGAATCAAAACCAGAAGTTAAACCAAAGTCTGAAAAGACTTTTCGAAATTCCATTTTCAAAAAAGGTGAAACTTCTAGGTCTAATGAAAACAAGTTTTACATCAGAAAGGCTAATATCAAATCTCAAACCTGGATTGCCAAGAAAAGGTCAACAACATCTGGTGTTGTTAAGTCTAAGTTAGTAAAGACTGACAACACAAATGAATCAAAGCCTGAAATCAATAAGTCTGAGCAGGTGAAGACTAGTCAGAATGTGAAAGAAGTTTAAACATACATCAAGATCGATAATGTCAAATCTGTAAAAGATAAGAAAAAAGTGAAATTTTCAAACATTAACATTATTGAAACAGATGATGAATTTGATTTTAATGATGTTGATGAGTTTGAATATGCTTTTGATGATGGTTATCCAGTAAAACCCAAGACCAAGAAGGCTTGGGTAGAGCTTTTCACCTAATTTCTGAATTTTGCAGGGGCTCCAAAGATTCGTACTTTCAAAGTTGATTTTGGATAGTGGAGCGTCCAGGCATATGACGGGAATGAAAGCAATGTTATTCGACATTAAAGCTATCAATGGTGGATATGTTGGATTTGCAGGAAATCAAGGTGGAAGGATAGTCGCCGATGGAAAACCCCTCCAATGGCATAGTTTCATTTGATTGCTTGAACTATATTGCAGAACTTGAGAACAATCTTCTGAGTATATCGCAGATTTGTGACAAGAAATTTACAGTCCATTTCAAGGACAAGGAGTGTATTATCTTGAAGCCGGGATCAAAATACCATATGAGTGGATTTTGATGCGAGCACCACGAGAGAATGTTTTATATGTTCTTGATATGGGTGTCGCTACCACTTCATCACAATCAACACAATGTTTTGTATCAAAGGCTACTGAAAAAGATTCTATTCTTTAGCATCGTAAGATGGGACATATTCATTTGTGAAAAATGAATTTCTTGTTTCATAATGATCTTGTAGAAGGCATAAAACTTCAAAGTTTTCAGATGTCTGATCATTGCTTGGAATGCAAAAAGGGAAAGCAGATCAAGAAACCTCATCCAAAGATAATTCTAAACTCAATCAAGTTGCCATTAGAACGTCTCCACATGGACTTATTTGGTCCTGTAAATGTTCGAAGCATCTCAGGAGACTTATATTGCTTGGTCGTGACAGATGACTATTCGAGATATTCGTGGTTATTCTTTCAAGAATCAAAAGATGAAACGTTCGAGAACTTGGTTATTCTATTCAAGAAACTCGAGAACATTTATCATCTGCCGGTCAGACGCATTAGAAGTGACAACGGCACAGAGTTTAAGAATAACAAAATGAAGGAATTCTGCAACGCAAAAGGGATTCTGCACGAGTTTAGTGCTCCCTATACTCCACAACAAAACGGAGTAGCTGAACGGAAAAATAGAACTTTGATTGAAACTGCAATAACCACGCTTGCAGATTCTAAACTTCCTCAAGCAGTTGTTGCGGCTTGCTACACGCTAAACAAGGTTCTCACGGTCAAACCAACAAAGAAAACATGTTTTTAGATGATAAACCTACGTAAGCCAAATTTGAAGTTCTTAGAACCATTCGGTGCTCCATGTACCGTAATAGACCAAGATGGCAAATTTGGAGCTAAATCTCTTGAAGGTTTCTTTGTCGGATATGCGAGTCCGTTGAGAAGAGTATATGTTCCTTCGTTGAGAAAGGTTATTGAAGCACAACACTGGATTGTTTCAACTACACGATCCTATTCAAAGGAAAGGTGATGCGTGGTTGTTTAACTATCAAGACCTTTGGAAGTCATTTGACTTGCCCAAAGAACCAACTGACGAAGAAGTTGCAGCATTATATTATCTTCACTAGTCAGCGAATCAAGAACAAATTTATGCGACCAATTGTGGTTAATCAACCCACGTTGGATCCATCTTTTTCTGGCGCAAGTTCAAATAATAATGGTGTTCCAGCTGAAAATATTTCTGAAACATTATCAACACCTGCTAATCTTCCAACAATTGCCTCTACTGAACCAATGAATACAACAACGGAGCCCAGTATGCCTCAGAATCAAGATTCTGATTCAGATGAAGTACAAACATTTGATGCTGATGGGGAATCATCTTCTTCAGATGAAGAAGTGGAGCAGATAACAAGTCTTCTTAATCAGATTGCAGTCCCGAACAACAGAAATGAAGCTTCAACAAGCTCTCCAAACATTGAATTGGTTGTTGATCTCAACATCACGAATCAGCGAAACTCAGTAGATGTTCCAAGTGAAGAATTACCGCGATCATATTCTTATCATCCGTCAACAAATATTATCAGAGAACTTCAAACTGGTGTTAGAACTCGAGGGAAAATCAATAAAGCACTCAGTTGTTTCTACACACGCGTTGCTACAACCCAGAACTATTGTTTCTGTTCTGTTTCATCTCTCAGATTGAGCCTAAGACAGTTACTGAAGCTTTAGCCAATGAAAACTGGGTACAAGCAATGCAAGAAGAATTATTACAGTTTGAGAAGTTGGGTGTGTGGAAGCTTGAAGACCTACCAGAAAATCAGAAAGCAATTGTTACAAAATGGGTCTTTAAGTGTAAACGTGATGATAGAGGGGTTATTGTACGTAATAAAGCTAGGCTTGTTGTCAAGGTATTTCACCAGCAGGAAGCGATAGACTACCCAGAAGTCTATGCACCAGTAGCTCGATTGGAATCTATACGAATTTTTCTAGCTTTCGCATCATGGAAATGATTTAAGGTCTACCAATTGGATGTCAAATCGGCTTTTCTGTATGGCAAATTACGCGAGAAGGTGTACGTTGGACAACAACCGGGGTTTGTCGATCCACTTAACAAGAAGAAAGCGTACCTACTGGATAAAGCTCTTTATGACTACACCAAGCCCCGAGAGCTTGGTACGAGACGTTATCACAACATCTCGTCAGAAACGGCTTTATCAGAGGAACTGTGGATAGTACTCTTTTCACCAGAGAAGTTGATGGCCATCTGATTATCGTTCAAATCTATGTTGACAACATCATCTTTGGATCTACAAACGATTGTCTCTACAAAGAGTTTGAGGGAATCATGAAAAAGAAATTCGAAATGTCCTCGATGGGCGAATGAAGTTCTTTCTTGGTTTGCAAGTAGATCAGCTTTCGGATGGTATTTTCATTCACCAGACTAAGTATGTTCACGAGATCTTGAAGAAGTTTGGAATGGAAAGCTTGAAGCCTCTATGTACGCCTCTTGCTCTCAATCACGGCATTTGCGTTGACGAGACTGGAGCCAAAGTTGACGAGACGTTATACAGATCGATGATTGGATCGCTGATGTATCTGACGGCATCGCGCCCAGATATTATGGATCCAACCTGCCTATGCGCCAGATATCAGTCAAGCCCAAGGATCTTACACATGCAGATCGTGAAGCGTATCTTCAGATATCTGAAAGGATGCCAAAGCACCGGCTTGTGGTACCCGAAGAACGACAATTTCGATCTCACAGGCTATGCTGATTCCGATTTGGTGTAGATAAGTTGAACTCAAAATCAACTACAGCGGGATGCCAGTTCTTCGGAACAAGAATGGTAACCTGGCAGTGTAAGAAACAGACTACGGTCGCTCTGTCTACCTGTGAAGCTAAGTATATCTCGGCCTCCAGCTGTTTTTCACAGATTCTGTGGATTCAACAGCAGATGAGAGACTATGGTCTGCAATTTCTAGACACTCCGCTGTATGTTGATAACAAGGCAGCCATCGATATAACTAAAAATACGGTTCATCACTCACGCACAAAACACATTGAAATTCGTTATCATTTCATTCGTGATTGCTACAAAAAGAAATTGGTGCGAATAGAAAAATCCACACCGACGAACAAAAGGCTGATTTTTTACCAAACCATTTTCTTTGTCACGATTTAAATACTTGCTGAGAATTAACGGTATGAAAAATTTGCTGACAGGTGCAGACGCTAAGGTTGAATACGGATCGGATGACGAGTTCGCGTGAAAATTACAAAAACATTTGAAAATTTAAAAATCCAAAAACATATAAAAATTCAAAATGTACAAAAACATTGAAAAATACAAAAGGAATTAAGTGTCATAAAAGGAAATGATAGTACATCAGTGGACTATCACAGTATGCTAAAGAAATGTAAAGTTTTATAAGTGATAAATGAGTCTTACTGTGGATGTGTCGATAGGCTTAACACGTTCAGTAAATTTTTTTCGAGATATAAACTAAATTTTACAACTGCTTAATCTTGTGGATTAACACATCTTGGATATATGGACTTAGTACTCCGAAATTTCATTGAAAGATTACCTGATTCTGAGATACGAGGTCTTTATAGATAGTTGATATCTGGGGTATTATACAAGTTCTTCTGATTTTGCGGAAGCAATGGCCTAGAACTTCTATAGTACTTTCGCTTTAAACCCCCAAATTGCATGCAATATTGAAAAGTATCGAAAGAACTAATTTTGCATGGCTGAAAAGATTCCTTAAGTGGAACACACCTTAAAGACGAGCCTTCATCTCTTTATCTATACGATAGTACTAACCTGAGCTATTAAGGTTTCGCATAACCCAGATACATATATCAATTATGCTATATTCACTTGTAAGATGAAATCTAGGGAATCTGGATACGGGAGTATATTCAAGAAGTGGGAACCACAGATAAGTCAAGTTTCATGAATTCTACCTTATAATATCTTGAAACAATTGAGAAATGTGGTAAAGCTTAAGAGGACAAACATATCGACAATCTAGATAAATGAGTTTAAAACTTAAAGTCATTTAAAGGTCAATGGTACTGGTGAAATGTCTCAATCAACTGATATGATCCTTAGACACGAATTCACAAAAAAATGTCTGTAAATATGTGTGGACATAGTTTATATTGCTTATTTCATTGTATTTCAGCTTTACAGATTAAAATAAAGAGATTTTCGGTGAGTTTTAGCATAAACTTACAAAAATACAAAAAAATTTATTTCTACATTTGTTTTTAGCAAACCAATGTTGGAGAACGGATCTTCGAAGTCTGGTAAGGTGCTAGAACTGGTGGGAATCTCTTTGACAACGGGCTGGAAGCTAATCTGTTAATCTGAAAAGATAAAACAATAAAAAGTTCATTAATTTGAAACTTTGATTTTGAAAATATCAACAGTTTGTTCGTAACGGGTTAAACCTGGGTTATTAACTTGGACTCGACAGACAAATCGGTTAACCAAGGTCATTAGCTTGGACTTGGTCAACTGAGTGGATTTTCATAACTGGTAAAAAGTTGGAAAGTTCAGGGGTAAAAATGAAAAGTTGAAAAAAGTTTGAATTTGTTGTTTGGCAAGTTCGGCCGAACTTGCTAAACAATATCAAGTTTCACAATCAGCAAGTTCGACCGAACTTGCTGTTGGCTGTGTTTGTGTTTAATTAATAAGTTCGCTCGAACTTATTATGGCTTTTAGTAATGGGCTTTGCAAGTTCGCCCGAACTTACCTAGGTATAAATACCTACGTAAGTTCGGCCGAACTCACTTCTGTACAAACCAATACTTTTAGCGAGCATTTGTGTGAAATTGACGATTTTATACCGTTACGATGTCCAAATCTAGTTTGTTTTTGGTGATTTGCACACCAATCACAATGGCAGAGGTATAGATGAGTAATTAAATCATGTATTGATCCTTAAACGAACCGAACAGATCTAAAAATTAACATCTGATAGATTAGGTCTTGTTGAACAAAATTGAACATAAATTCTTAATCCACACATAAAATCGACCGGGAACTTGTTTTGATTGGTCTGAAACGACTGTTTAAATGGTTGAACAAGTTTGGTTTTTTGGAGAAGACGACAAGTTCGGCCCAACTTGTTGTCAAGTTCGACCGGACTTGTCCAAAACACGATTAAATGATTCAGAAACATGTTCGACCGAACTTGATTTTTGAAGGGTTTTTATTCAATCATGTTCGACCGAACTTATGTTAATGAAAAGTGATTTGGTTAAATTGTAAGTTCGTCCGAACTTGTCTTTTAATGAGGAACATGTGCTTCATACATGTTTGGCCAAACTTAGATAAAATTGAATGATAAAAAAATTGTTGTAAGTTCGCCGAACTTGCATTTGAAAATGTTGAACATGTTTATCACATGTTCGGGCGAACTTGATCAAAACAGAATGTTGTAACACCTAATAAAGTTCGCCCGAACTGGATTAAAGTGTTAGAAATTTTTTTGGTGATTTTTATCGATAAGCGTGCTAATTATTTTACGTTGTTTTTCAGGCTTAGGTTCCAGCACGAGTAATCTCTGTTGAGTTTTCCAAAACTTACAATACGTGCATCATGCTTGATAAGACGATCTGTCTGTCGCTGAAAGAATATGATAGTATTTTGAAATTTCTCGAAGATAACCATATTTGTCGTGCAATTACCGAGCGCACCGTATCATATCGTTCTCATATTGTTCATTGCTGGATGAACGCAAGCCTGAGTGCTGACGAGAAGACGATCTCTTCTACAGTGCAAGTTGGTGATGAAGTTAAGCCGATCAGCGTGACTAAAGATGATATTCGAAGAATTTTGCATTTCAAAGACAAAGAAGACGATCCGATTCGTTTAGACGAAAAGATGGTTCGCGGATGCTTTTTCCGCGTGGGCTACAAAGGAAGCGTAAACAAACCGACGCTGAAGAAAGGGGAAGTGCCTAACCCCTACAAGCTTCTGATTCATGTGTTGATTCATACATTTAGCCATCGCAAAGCCGGTTTGGATGATATACATGATTATTTGGCTAGCATGGCAACGACGCTTATTTTGAAAAAGCCGTTCAACGTTTCGAAGTTGGTTTTTACTCACATGTCGAAGAACATGGAGGATTAGAGATTGTGTTTATATCCAAGGTTTATTCAGATGTTGATTGATGAGAAGGATGCCAACATTGCTCGAGATCCGAATGATGTTCTTTATCTAGTTCATCTCGACGAGACTACAGTGAAGAAGCTTATCAAGTTCCAAAAGCAAGCTTCAGCTCATGTTGCCAAGCCAGTATTTGGAGCCATTAAAGATTCTAACTATATTTCGCCGCCAGACAATAAATGGAGAAAAGATGGTAGCAACGATGAGAAAGAACTTAAAGTTAAGCAAGAATGGTTTAAAGAATTCAAACCAAAGGGAAGGCGTGAATGGTTCTTAAAGGCAGAAGCTTATAAGCCTAAAAAGAAGCGAACGTCAAAGAAAGTTGAAAATTTGCTTGTTGATGAGGAGGAACCTGAAAATGTTGAAGTAGTTGCTGGATCCATCGCTGCGGGTGTTATTGAGAGTCAAGAAACAGTGAAAACGACTCAAGAAGATGTGATTTCCGCTACTTCTGAAAATGAAGAATCTGATAAAGAGCCACAAAAGACAGAAGCAGAAATTAGAGCAGAAAGGGAAAGGAAACTGGATGCAGATTTTGATCCTAACGCTGAAAATGAATTTGACGAGGAGAGACCAAAGAAAAACTCAAAGCGTACGATGTCTCCAGCAATTGAAATATCAAAGAAGACTACAGGGTCACCTCATACGAAAGGAAAAAGAAAAGCAAAAAAAGCTCAGAAAGCTGTGCGCACGAGATACAAGAGCAAGGTGAAAGCACAGAAGCCACACAAGAACCTTCTGGTGCTCAGGAGAAAGGAGCCACACAAGAACCTCCTCCACAAGAACCTCCTGTTATCATTCATGCTGAAGATGAAAGGCCAGGAGTTACACAAGAACCTCCTGTGTCTGAATTTGTTGAAGTTCCGATCGCTGAATCTCCTAGTGCTCTAAAGACTTCTGATCCTGAAAGTTCTACACCGAAGAAGTCAACACCAAAAACTGCAACACCAAAAGATTCAACACCAAAGACACCAAGGGGAAGTATGTTTGGTGATATGCCACACGGTCCAATTAGCCTTGAAGACTTGGATGAGTTTTCCCAGAAACTAATGCTGAAATGTTAGAAAAATGTGTGAAGGTATTGGAAGAAAAAGTTGCACAGATTGAGATAGAAAAGGCTGAGCTTGTAAAGAAGGTGAATCAAAGCGAAGTCGAAAAAGAAATACTTGACGATAAAGTGAAGGTGCTTGAGAATGAACGTGAATATTTCAAGGCGTTGATAGAAAGTCTGCAGGACGCCAATGAAAAACTACAGATAGAGATTACAGAATTAAAGAAAATTCAAGCTTTGAATGATCGAAGATTCATCAGATTACAGAAGGTGTTATCTAACAATCTGAATATTGATTTTGTTGCTGAATACGATCGTCTGGATCGTCAAGAAGCCAAGGAACGTGCTGAGAAAGAATTGGCCGAAAGTGGTAAAGGGAAGCAGGTTGAGGGTGAAGCCCCTAAATCTACTGCTGAAAAATCTTCTCATATTCCTGAGAAGCTAATTGAGGATATTTCGAATGCTTCTTAGTCTGATATCCAAAAGGTTGACGAAGAGGAAGAAGGATATGAGGATTGGAATGTTGGGGATGATGATGATGATTTTGATCAAGGTGAAGATGATTTTGATCAGGGTGGTACAGGTATAAAGATCAATGAAGCTAAAGTATCTGATGAGTTTGATTTTTCTGACCTCATGGATGATGAATTGAATCGAATGGAAGATAAAAGCAAGGGGGAGTCAGGGGAGAAAGGTCCGTCAGATGATGTTGATTTATTATATGTAGATCGTTCTGGGAAGCCTGTGACTGCAGTACCTACGAAGCCTTTGATACTAATGTTGGAACATAATGTGGTAGAAGGTGTGTTTGTACATAATTACTCGAAAGAAGATCTGGCGAAACTAGTTGAGGTTGAAGTTAAGAACTTAGAGTTTGATTTTGAAGAAGTCTTAAATGTCAACACATTCGAACCTAAAGAGTATCAGTACGAACGAAGGTTTGAAGCAGATGAGTATAATCGTGTGATAGTGGAAGATTGGTCTTCAGATGATGAATCAGATCAGAAAGCTAAGTACGTCGGTCTGGATTTAGAAAAGTTTCCTACTTTTGAAGAGATGTATAAACAGCTGAATGAAGATATGTTGAAAGATAGGATTGCTGAAGAGCTACGAGAAGGAAAGATCACTAAACCGATGACCAAAGAAGAGATAGTTGAAGCGAAAAAGTCCTGGTTCAAGGAGATGCCTCGGTGAACGTAAGTTTCAACGTCCATTAGCATTCTTCACCAGAGATAAAGATGTTTCTTTGGGAGATATACTAAGTTGGGGATGGTTTAAAGAGCTCAACGTATATGCAATCAAAAGGGAATTTGGAGTGCAATACTTCAAATATCTTGCTGATTTAAAGACATTGCCGTATTGGGATATGGAAGAGCTAGTACAAACAGTGAATGTTACTTATCATATGATGATATTTGATCAGTTGTTGTGGAAGATGATTAAGTATGAAGCTGTTAAAGGTTGGAATCACTGGAAGCCGTTTATTCCGAGATGAAGATTAAAGATCAATAAGGTTACAGGGGAAAAGGACATAACGTTAATTATGAAACGCCTAGAGCCATGAGGAATATGCCACTTATGCCGATCGAACAGAACTTCTATCATTTATTCAGGTGGTGGCAGATTGATCCAGCTACTTGTGAAGCAGTGATTATGTTAAAGTTTGAAGATTATCTGGATATCGCTAAAGAACGAGTTGAAATGATGGGTCATCAGGGTATGAGAGGTTTGTGGAGGACGATAAGGATTCTAGATCCTATGTGGTTGGTTAACTGCTCGAGAGAAGATATAAAATGCCTTTTCTACAGCAGGATTGTTTTTGAAGAAAGAGAAAAGGTACAGGCGATGCAGTATCAGAAAGTTGTTAATGTTTGCTATGCACGCGAAGTAAATTCTGGTAAAATGTGGCAAACAAAGTGGAGGGATCTTGAGAGAGTTGAATTTCTTAAAGAAGAAACCAGAAGTGAGGCAATCAAAGAAAGAATGGAAAAAGTTCGCTCAGAATGGCTAATTTTAAAAGACCACCGCCAACTGATCAGAAGCCGGATCCGAAACAAGAGAGACGAAAGAAGCCTTTCAGGAACTTCCTTGGTCGGGTATGTTAATGTTTATATGAAGACAGAGTTTTGAAGACTGATAAAAGATGAAGACTATATCCAAGGGGGAGTCTGTTGGTGCATAATGTCTATGTCTTAGTCTTATATCGACTCTATTTTGTATAGAGTTGAATAGGCTAGGTTATGAACTATTTATGAAGTGTTGTAGCCAAGTTCACCCATGAACATGAAATGTATGCATGTTCGGCTGAACTTTCTTATGCAAGTTTGGGCGAACTAGTGTCCTTCTGGGCCGAACTTGTTGATCTATAAATACCTAGCTTGAGAGTCTCATTTGAAACTTTGGCATCTCAGAGGCGAAGCTCTGTCAGTTTGTAATCTGAACGTTTGATCTATAAAACTGACGTTTAACTAAGTAATTCTTGTCTATTGGTAACACGACGTAATATTTCCGCTATTATGGATGTTAGATATCAAGTTTAGGTTCCTAAGCATCGAGGATCGGTCCTACAGCCATTGCTTCGGCAAAATCAGAAGAACTTGTATAATACCCCGGATATCAACTATCTATAAAGACCTCGTATCTCAGAATCAGGAAATCTCTCAAACGAAATTTCAGATTACTAACGTCCATATATCCAAGATGTGTTAATCCACAAGATTAAGCAGTTGTTAAATTTAGTTTATATCTCGAAAACAGTTTACTGAAGGTGTTAAGCCTATCGACACATCCACAGTAAGACTCGTTTATCATTTTTAAACTTTCCATTTCTTTAGCATACTGTGATAGTCCACTGATGTACTATCATTTCCTTTTTATGACATCAAATTCTTTTTGTCTTTTTCAATGTTTTTGTACATTTTTTAAAATTTTCATATGTTTTTGTATTTTCCCAAATATTTCTCCCCCTAAAATCAAAAACATATTTTTGGATTTTAGATTTTTAAGAAATACTAAAGTAGAAAGATATTTACAAACCATACAAACCAATGCGGATTACGTGAATTTGTCAACCGATCCGTATTCAACCTCAACTTCCGCACATGTAAGCAAATTTTTAATACCGTTAAGCCGCATTAGATATTTAAATCTTGTAAATGGAAATGCTTTGGTATTAAAATCAGCCCTTCGTTCGTCGGTGTGGATTTTTTCTATTCGAACCAATTTCTTTTCATAAAAATCACGAATGAAATGGTTTCGAATTTCAATGTGTTTCGTACGTGAGTGATGAACCGGATTTTTAGTGATATCGGTGGCTGCTTTGTTATCTACGAATAAAGGCGTCTCAAGAAACTGCAGACCATAATCCCTCATTTGTTGTTGAATCTAGAGGATTTGTGAGCAACAACTGGAAGCAGAAATGTATTCCGCTTCACAGGTTGAGAGAGAGACCGTGGTCTGTTTCTTACACTACCATGTTACCAAACGCGTGCCAAAGAACTGGCATCCTGCAGTTGTAGATTTCGAGTTCAGTTTGTCCACTCCGAAGTCTGAGTCAGCGTATCCCGTTAAGTCGAAATTGTCGTTTTTAGGATACCATAAGCCCGTGCTAGGACATCCCTTTAAGTGAGATTCACTTGACTATCTGCATTTGTGACATTCGAGGACTTGACTGATATCTCGCACATAAGCAAGTAGGATACATGATGTCTGGGCGAGATGCCGTCAGATACATCAGTGAACCTATCGTCGATCGATAAAGTGTTTCATCAACTTTTGTTCCTGTCTCGTCTACGCAAATCCCATGGTTCAGTGCCAGTGGTGTCGAAAGCGGCTTCGAAGAATCCATTTCAAACTTTTTGAGAATGTCGTGAACATACTTAGTCTGATGAATGAATATCCCGTCTGGAAGCTGATCCACTTGAAGACCTAAGAAGAACTTCATTTCGCCCATCGAGGACATTTCAAATTTCTTCTTCATGATCTTTTCAAACTCTTTGCACAGATTGTCATCCGTAGAACCGAAAATGATATCATCCACATAGAGATGTACAATTATCAGATGCGTTCCAACTTCTCTAGTAAACAAAGTGCTGTCCACTGTGCCTCGTGTAAAGCCATTTCCTACGAGATGTTGCGATAACGTCGTGTACCAAGCTCTCGGGGCTTGGTGTAAACCATGCAAGGATTTATCCAGGAGATATGCTTTATTCTTGTTTAGTGGATCGACGAAACCTGGTAGTTGGCCGACATACAATTGTTCACGAAGTTTACCGTAGAGAAATGCAGATTTTACATCCAACTGGTACACCTTAAATCCTTTCCAAGCTGCAAACGCTAGGAAAATGCGGATAGCTTCTACTCGCACAACTGGTGCATATACCTCCATGTAATCTATACCTTCCTGCTGATGGAATCCCGTGACAACTAGCCGAGCTTTCTTTCTGACTATAACCCCTCGATCGTCTCTTTTACATTTGAAGACCCACTTTGTGTCAATAGCTTTCTTCTTCGGTGGCAAGTCTACAAGCTTCCAAACACCCAACTTCTCAAACTGTAACAGTTCTTCTTGCATAGCTATTACCCAATTCTCGTTAGCTAGAGCCTCATTTACTGTCTTTGGCTCTATTTGAGAAAAGAAACATGAGTAGTAGCAGTAATTCTGAGTTGGTGCAACTCGGGTGTAGAAACAACTAAGTGCTTTGTAGATTTGGTTTCGAGTATGCACTCCAGTTTGTAGTTCTCCTATAATATTCGTTGAAGGATGGTACGAATATGATCGTGGCATTTCTTTGTTGGAACATCAACTGAGCTTTGCTGATTTGAAACAACCAGATCACTGTTCACATCAACATTAGGATACTTGATGAAGCTTCGTTCTGATTTCTCGGACTAGCAGATTGATTCAACAAGTTAGATATCTGCTCAACTTCTTCATCCGATGAAGTTTCATCATCAACATCAAATGTTGGTGCTTCATCTAAGTCAGAATTCTGAGTCTGAGGCATGTTGGGACCTGTTGTTGTAGTTTCTAGTTCATTAGAAGCATTCAGTTGAGGTGTTACTTCTGCTTCAGAAGTATTTTCAACTTGAACATCACTGCTATTGCTTGGACCTGCTCCAGAAGATGAAGAATCCAACGTGGGTTGATTAACCACAATTGGTCTAATGATTTGTTCTTGATTTGCCGACTATTGAAGATAGTATAATGCTGCAACTTCTTCTTCAGATGGTTCTTCCGGCAAGTCGAATGACTTCCAAAGGTCTTGATACTTAAACAGCCACGCGTCACCTTTGCTTTGTATAGGATCCGTATAATTGAAACAATCCACGTGTTGTGCTTCAATAACCTTTCTCAACGAAGGAACATATACTCTTCTTAACGGACTTGCATATCCGACAAAGAACCCTTCAAGAGATTTAGCTCCGAATTTGCCATCTTGATCGATTATAGTACATGGCGCACCAAATGGTTCTAAGAATTTCAAATTTGACAGTGAGAACTCTGTTTAGCGGTTTATCATCTCAAAACATGTTTTCTTTGTTAGTTTGACAGTAAGAACTCTGTTTAGCGTGTAGCAAGCGGCAGTAACTGCTTCACTCCAGAAGCTGACTGAAAGCTTAGAATCTGCAAGCATAGCTCTCGCAGTTTCAATCAAAGTTCTGTTCTTCTGTTCAGCTACTCTGTTTTGCTGTGGAGTATAGGGAGCACTAAACTCGTGTAGTATCCCTTTCGCGTTGTAGAATTCCTTCATTTTGTTATTCATAAATTCTGTGCCGTTGTCACTTCTAATGCGTCTGACCGGCAGATGATAAAGATTTTCGAGTTTCTTGAATAGAAACACCAAGTTCTCGAATGTTTCATCTTTTGATTCCTAAAAGAATACCCACGAATATCTCGAATAGTCATCTGTCACGACCAAGCAATATAAGTCTCCTGAGATGCTTCGAACATTTACAGGACCAAATAAGTCCATGTGGAGACGTTCTAATGGCAACTTGATTGAGTTTAGAATTTTCTTCGGATGTGATTTCTTGATTTGCTTACGCTTTTTACATTCTAACTAGTGATCAGACATATGAAAGCTCCAAGATTTATACCTTCTACTAGATCATTATGAACCAAGAGATTCATTTTTCACAAATGAATATGCCCCATCTTATGATGCCAAAGAATAGAATCCTTTTCAGTAGCCTTTGTCACAAAACATTTTGCTGATTTTGATGAAGTGGTAGCGACACCCATATCAAGAACATATAGATCATTCTCTCGTGGTGCTCGCATAAGAATCCACTCATCTGGTATTTTGAATCCCGGCTTCAAGATAATACATTCTTTGTCGTTGAAATGTACCGTGAACTTCTTATCGCAAATCTGTGATATGCTCAGAAGATTATTCTCCAACTCTACAATAAAATTCACGCGATCGAATGAAACAACGCCATTGAAGAGTTTTCCATCGGCGAATCCTTCCACCCTAGTTACCCGCAAATCCAATATATCCACCATTGATAGCTTTTATGTGATATCCCGGGTTTTTCGGATAACTTAAACGTAATACGTGTCAATCTAATTATGTGCTATGTGTACGAACGTGTACGAATTAAATGAATACGTGTTGTGTGTTGTGTGATTGTTTTAGTGATTGAATATTTAGATTTAATACGTGCACGAACTTAACCGAACCGCGACACGTTCTAAACCTTGGTTCATGGTGACTCTAGGAGTTCACAAAGTTAAACCTTGAACCTAAGTCTTCGGCTAGAAGAAAACAAGGATCAAACCTAGACCTAGAGTTCCAACTACTCGGCCGAGAACAACCTAAACGGAAAACCGTTGCATGCCAAACCTAGAACCACTCGGCCAAAACCCCAAACCAAACCAACTCACCCTAACTTTTGGCCGCGAGATCAAGCCCAAACCCAAACCGAGAACAAGTCCAAACAAGTTTCGGCCAAGGCCAAACCCAAACCGAAACCACCCAAGTCCCATGCGACCGTATACTAAACCAAACCGCAACCCTACCTCTTTTGCGCTTATATATATCATCTCTTGCATGTTTCCTTCACAATCCGAAAACCCTAACCAACAAGACTGCCGTCGGCAGCCTCACCTTCATCCCTCTTGGTCGCGAATATCTTCTCTCCTTCAGCATCTTGATCTGATCAGCTTTGTTCAATTGTCCGGTCGCTAACAGCCGGTTATCTCCAGTCCCGTTCAGTCTAGATCGCAAGATCAGTCTTTCCTTCTCTCGGTCTCAGCAAGCAGCAGCCGAGTCGCACTTGTTCACATCTAGGCTTGTTGTCTAGTTATTCAAGGTTAGGACTACACTTGATTACAAGATTATGTTTCGGTTAAATATATGTTTGAATGATTTATTGATTAGTTGTGTTGGGTCTTATATGTTGAATAAGTAATCGGCTATTTTGATTATGTTCTTGTGAATACTTGTTTGCGGAAATCCTAAGTGCTTGAATGAATTGATTGTATTGTCTTCGGACTATATGTGCTTACAAGTAGCCTGCTGAATTGACTGTATATATATACGCATGATTGTGTTCGGATATTAGATGTATTAGATGTAATCGGCTGAATTAATCAATGTTGATATGCATGTATACTTGTTTGCGGATCTCATGAGGTTGCAAGTGTGTTTTGTTATAATAACTAGAAGTTATTGAGTAGATTTGCATGGATAGGTTATTAGTCTTAATCTATGAGTAGAAATCGGCTTATAATCACCTAGGTTAACCGTATGATCGAATTGTGCGAAATAATTGTAACAATAATGCTGAAACAGTCTGCTGAATAATAGTTACAGCCGACTTCATCAGGCTGTAACTTGGTCGTTAGTTGTCGAAAAATGGATTTTCTGATGTTTAGAACGTAGAGATTTGAATAAGGAATCTAATGGCACTGGATTCATAATTTTCTGAAATCGTTTGATATTTTTAAAGGGCTAAACAAGTTCAGTAGGTAAAGCTGTTAAAATTCTGGAATTTTGTTGGTTGTTTATCAAGCTATATTTTAAAATCAGTAGAGAGTTGAGTCATGATTTTTGTACAGCAACTAGGTATAGATATTTCCAGGCAACTCCAACTGGAATTTTGTTAATCGGACGATCCGTGATTTTTAAATAAATTCTTCCGTGGACTGCAGTCAGAAAGCAGTAAATCTGACTGCAGCTTAGTGGATTAATAATTATGGTTAATTGGTAAAGATTTAGGACTTGGAAAAATTATATAAATTTCTATTGTATAAATGTCACCTACTGTAAAAATATGGGAATTTTTAGAATGCTGGAACTATTTTATAAAAATCCTAGAAAACAGCTGAGTAATTGAGTGTTAAGCAGAAAGTTGTTAACTTGTGATTTTATGCATTAAAGTGTTGCATGGATTAGGAATGTGTTCATGATAAGTTATTTGATTACTAGGATCATATGAGAATACTTGCATGCATGTTTGAGTGTTAGATATGTTGTTTGTGTGTATCACTTTGTGAGTAAATTGCGTGTGGAATTTGTATTGGTGTGATTTCACACTGACGTGGAATTAATTGGTTTGTTAGGACGCAACTAGCGGTCCCATCTCTTATAACATCTTTGCTACACTAACCGAGCAAACAAAGGTGAGTTCACGGCCCCTAACTTTATCCGGTTTTTAAACAACAGGGGGAGAAACATGTATACACTCTCAAACTCAAACTCTTTACGTTATATGAATTTAACGTCACATAACTAAACGGTAACTAAGTTAATGTTAATGTAATGTTGTGGGCACTAAGCAGCTTTATCACTTAAGTCCTCGACAATCTCCTCGGATCGTTAGTATTTGGGTTAAATAGCGGGGGAATTATGAGTAGTACTACTGGGTCTGACGAGCCCCATCCGAGCTAGTCGCGCTAGCCTACCGGTATGGTCAACGGGTGTATAATTGGCCTAACACCGCCATGGTCATGTGATAGGCCTGGCAAAACGGAGGCACACAGTCAGCTTCGATCGCGAACACTTAGTGACATGACTTTAGGCTAGCTACCTATATACATTAATATTGAACTTAATTACGGAACAACTTAATATTCCGGGTTTGGAATATTGGAACATCAACTTATTATCCCGGGTTGGGGATAATGGAAACAACAACTTAATATTCCGGTTTGGGAATATTGGAAGCAACAACTTATTATTCCGGGATTGGAATAATGGAACTGATTAGTTATCCCGGGTTGGGGATAACGGAGTAACAAACTATAACCGAACAAACGATTTTATGAAAACCTGTGAACTCACTCATCTTTAATGTTGACACTTGTTTCTTTACATGTTTCTCAGGACGCTAGGAGCTTTAGGTGCACGCACACGCATTGAACAAGACATCATTATAGAGTCTTATTTATTAATATTGTTTTGGGATTTTTCAAGTTGTTTTGGCGTTTGTGTTGGCGCCCGCATCATTACTTATTTATGCTTCCGCTCAAACTTTAAAAACTGATACTCATGCTAAATATTGGTAATATAAAATCGACAACAAATGATTTTGGAAAACGTATAATCAAATCATGTAAAGTCGTTCAAGTACTAGTGTTTCAGATTCTGGTTTGTTCACACGCCTCGCGGTAGAACTCCGCAAGTGGAAATTGAGGGTGTGACAGATTGGTATCAGAGCCACTAGCTATAGAAAACCAGGTTTGCATTAGAAGTAGACCTAAACTATAGCTGATATCACGACACTAGACTTAGTTTGGCACCGAATTATTATATCTTATTATGCAATACGCTACAAACGTGTTTGGTAGGTTATACCTTCATAATAAGAAATGAAAACAACTCGTAACTAACTACACGACCTAACAGGCAATGTCATCATCCTCATCGTCATCATCGTCCGACAGACTTACGCCACCAAGGGCACCAGGAAAGGCACCAATGGTGGAACCCATACCACCTTATGGCGTGGAGACACGCTCAGCAGCGAGGAAAAGGCTCGCTCTGGGGAGGAATCGTCGTTACGCCCAACTATTGCTGTACCGGTTGAACCGGTTAATCCTGTAGAAATAGGACTTGACATGCTTAGAATCCTGGTCCATACACAACAAAAACAGTTAGAAAGAATGCAGGAAACCATCTTAGCACAAGGATGGATGATCCGACACCTTACAGGAAAGACCGACTCGCTCGAGGAAGAGCATCGTACGAGCAAGATAGCTCGTAACACCATAGCCAGAGATCTGCGTGCTGAGCAGATAAGAGCCGACTGGCTGGAGGACAGAGTCCTGGAAAACAGTTGGAACATTCAGGAACTGCAAAATCAAGCACTTGAACCAGCACCGGCCCCTCCAGTGCCGGTAGAGGAGGATCCAGAAGAGGATCCAGAGGAGGATCCTGAGGAGGATCCGGAGGAGGAGGACCCAGCTGAGGAAGCTGGAAATGCCGCACAGGATGACGGCAACGACAGTGACTTGGGGAATGGAGACGTAGACGACTGACACGTCTTGTTTATATTATTTGTTTTCCTTCAGTTTATTATTTTCCCACTTGTATTTAAACTTGAGACTTTATAGTAAATTCGTATGTTTGATTTGCACCTTTGTAAGACGTTGAGATTTCAGTTAATCAAGTATTTCTTTCGACTATTTAACATATTGAGTTGACATAACTAAATAATTATTAAAGTACGAGGTAGGATAACTATATTGGACATATAGACTTATCGGGGTGTGTTTGTGTTGTGTTTCGAAGATCTAAATGGCGACTGGAAGACGTGGAAACCTTAACTTGACGCCCGAAGAGCTAGCTGCCATGATCCAGGAGCATGTGAACGCAGCATTAGCGGGTGTGCAGAACCAGCCGGCAGGTAACCATTATTAAGTTTTCGCGTGAAAATCTAATAGTAAGGCTAGTACAATTCCTTGCTGACTTCCTGTTCTCTGTCAGCAGGAGGGGGCTTTAATCCCTATAAGATGTTCCTTGACGCAAAGCCTAGCAAGTTCTCGGGGGCGGAAGGACCCATTGGACTGGTCCGCTGGATCGAGAAGTCGGAATCCGTTTTTGAAATGTGCAACTGCTTAGAGGCCAACAAGGTCAAATACGCCGCCTCAACGCTGGAAGATGGGGCACTGACATGGTGGAATGCCCAAGTCCAAACACGTGGACTGTTAGCTGCAAATGCAATGGCATGGACTGAGTTCAAGGCCCTGATTAAAGAGGAGTACTGTCCACGAGACAGAGTGCAACAGTTAGAGCAAGCTCTATGGAACCACAAGATGGTGGGATCGGAAATTGAGGCTTACACTGCAAAACACCATGACTTGGTATTTCTGTGTCCTGATTTGACAAACACGGTGGAGAAAAGACTCGAGTTCTATCTCGGGGGTCTGGTTCCGGAAATTCAGGGTATGGTGATGTCTAGTAACCCTGTAACAGAACATCAACTATCCGATTGGCTCACAAACTCACCGATAAAGCGGTGGAACAGAAGAAACTGCCAGCACGGGGTACCACTGAAGTTGCCTCAGATAACAAAAGAAAGTTTGAAGACTCCACCATTCGACAGTCTTCGTCATCACATCCACAGCAAGGGAACCAGAAACGGTTCAATCACTACCACAACCACCGGGGTCATCAAAATCGTTCCAACAACAACCACAACAATAATAACAACAACAACAATGGGAACGGTGGCACAGGAGGTGCCAAAGGTTGTGCATTTACATTGGGCCGCGGAGAGGCCAGAAACGACACGAACGTAGTCACCGGTAAGTTTCCCCTTAATGAACATTTTGCTTCTGTGCTTTTTGATACGGGTGCGGATAGGAGCTTTATATCTGAGTCTTTTAGGAAGAACCTAAATCTCACGCTTAAACCATTAGAGACCCCTTATGTGATAGAATTAGCCAATGGTAAATCGGTAGATGTGACCCAAATCGTATCCGGCTGTCAACTCAAACTCGCGGCCACACTTTTACCATTGATCTGATGACAACTACCCTGGGTAGTTTTGACGTGGTAGTCGGAATGGACTGGCTATCCGACGTCCGGGCTGAAGTTCTCTGCTTCGAAAAGTCTATCCGTATTCCACTCACGAACGACGAAATCCTGACGGTACAAGGCGACAAGGCAAGCGCCGTCACCAACATTATCTCATTTATGCAAGCTCAGAAGTATCTTCGGAGAAAGAATTCTTTCGCTTTACTCCGCTAATTACCGAACAGCCTAAGGACGAGAAACGTATAGAAGACATCCCTGTCGTCCGTGATTTTTCCGATGTATTCCCAGAAGAATTACCTGGTCTTCCACCACATCGACAATTGGAGTTTGAAATCGAATTAGCAAGCAATGCAACTCCCATCGCCAAAGCTCCATACCGCCTCGCTCCAGCCGAGCTGCAGGAACTGTCTACTCAACTTCAAGAGCTGCTAGAAAAAGGATTTATTCGACCAAGCGTTTCGCCATGGGGAGCTCCAGTCCTGTTTGTCAAGAAAAAGGACGGGACTTTCCGCATGTGCATTGACTATAGGGAACTCAACAAGGTTACAGTCAAGAACCGATACCCGTTACCTCGCATCGACGATCTATTCGACCAACTGCAAGGGTCAAGTTACTACTCTAAGATTGATTTACGGTCCGGTTATCATCAGCTACGCGTCAGGGAGGAGGATATCGCTAAGACAGCATTTCGCACTCGGTATGGCCATTACGAGTTCTTGGTTATGCCATGCGGACTCACTAACGCACCTGCGGTATTCATGGACCTCATGAACCGCGTGTGTAAACCATACCTCGACAAATTTGTCATTGTGTTCATCGATGACATACTCATCTACTCCAAAAGTGCAGAAGAGCATGCCGAGCATCTACGATTACTGCTAGGGTTACTTCAACAGGAAAAGCTATACGCCAAGCTTTCGAAGTGTGATTTCTGGATCCGAGAAGTTCAATTTCTCGGGCACGTCGTGAATGAAAAGGGTATCCACGTAGACCCTCCCAAGATTGAAGCCATCAAAAACTGGGAAGCACCTAAGACACCGACGGAAATCCGCCAATTCTTAGGATTGGCTGGTTATTACAGACGCTTCATCGAGGGTTTTCCAAGATTGCACAACCGCTTACTACCCTCACCCAGAAAGGTATCAAGTATAATTGGGGTGACAAGCAAGTAGCAGCATTTCAACTGCTGAAGCAGAAACTTTGCAGTGCACCCATTCTGTCCTTGCCGGAAGGGACAGATGACTTTGTAGTGTATTGTGATGCTTCCATTCAGGGATTGGGATGCGTACTCATGCAACGCGATAAGGTCATCGCGTATGCGTCGCGACAGCTGAAGGTTCACGAGAAGAACTACACGACGCATGACCTAGAATTGGGAGCAGTAGTGTTTGCACTTAAGATTTGGAGACACTACCTTTATGGAACGAAGTGCACAATCTTCACTGACCACAAAAGCCTCCAGCACATCTTTGATTAGAAGGAGTTGAACATGCGACAACGTCGCTGGGTCGAACTCTTGAACGATTATGAGTGTGCCATTCGGTATCACCCGGGTAAAGCTAACGTGGTAGCTGATGCCCTCAGCAGGAAGGAACACTTGAAACCTCGTCGTGTACGAGCACTACAACTCACTATTCATTCGGGGCTACCCGATCAAATACGCGACGCCCAGTTAGAAGCAGTTAAGGAGGAAAACATCAAAGCCAAATCAGTGGGAAAAATGGAACGCGATTGGGAAGTAAAACCCAATGGAGCCCGTTATTTCATGAATCGCATATGGGTACCTCTCTACGGGAACCTCAGAGAGCTAGTCATGGATGAAGCTCACAAATCTCGATACTCTATCCATCTGGGTTCGGATAAGATGTATCAAGACCTTAAAGTTGCGTATTGGTGGCCCAACATGAAAGCCGATATAGCCACCTACGTGAGTAAATGTTTGACTTGTGCAAAAGTCAAGGTGGAGTATCAAAAGCCATCGGGGCTACTCCAACAACCTGAGATCCCAGTGTGGAAATGGGATCAGATCTCAATGGATTTCATCACTAAACTCCCGCGAACCTTGGGTGGTTGCGACACCATCTGGGTGATTGTGGATCGTTTAACTAAGTCCGCACACTTCCTAGCTATCAAAGAAACGGATAAGATGGAGAAGTTGACTCGCATCTACATTAAGGAAGTAGTTTCTCGGCACGGGGTGCCAACGTCTATCATATCAGATAGAGATGCTCGTTTCACGTCAAACTTCTGGCAGTCACTCCAGAAAGCGTTAGGAACATGCTTGGATATGAGCACAGCTTATCACCCTCAGACTGATGGTCAAAGCGAAAGGACCATACAAACCTTGGAAGACATGCTTAGGGCATGCGTAGTGGACTTCGGAAATAATTGGGAAATTCACCTGCCTCTAGTGGAATTCTCATATAACAACAGCTATCACACGAGTATTTCGGCAGCACCATTTGAAGCATTATACGGTCGTAAATGTAGATCACTGGTCTGCTGGGCAGAAGTCGGTGACAGTCAACTCACAGGCCCTGAGTTAATACTTGAGCTACTGAAAAGATTGTACAAATCAGAAACCGCATGGCGGCGGCACGAGATCGACAGAAAAGCTACGCTGATCAACGACGCAAACCGCTCGAATTCCAAGTAGGCGATCGCGTCCTACTAAAGGTGTCACCCTGGAAGGGTGTAATCCGTTTTGGAAAACGGGGCAAACTTAACCCACGGTACGTAGGCCCGTTTGAAATCTTGAAACGAATTGGACCCGTAGCATACCAATTAGACCTCCCTGCCGAACTCAGTGGAGTTCACAACGTATTTCACGTGTCAAATCTGAAGAAGTGTCTATCAGATGAAACTTTAGTTATTCCATTGGCGAGATCCAAGTGGATGAACAACTACACTTCGTGGAAAAGCCTATCGAGATCATGGATCGTGAGATCAAGACTCGGAGGCACAGCAAGATTCCAATCGTTAAAGTTCGTTGGGACTCTAAGCGTGGACCGGAGTTCACGTGGGAAAGAGAGGACCAAATGAAAAGCAAATACCCATATCTCTTCGCAACTAAGCAGCAAACTAACGATACCGGTAACTAAATTTTCGGGACGAAAATTCTTTCAACAAGGGGATGATGTGACAACCTGGAAATTTCTCATACTTTCGTGTACTAATTGTTGACTAAATTCTTGTGCATGACACTTGGAAATCTTTGTGTATGACACTTGGGAACTTCTTGTAACGTTGCGTACTATCATTAACAAACTAACTCTTTGTGCGTGGCACTCTGAACATGTACGTTACATGCTAAACCGCGTTTACTCAATTTTCGGGACGAAAATTCTTTCAACATGGGGATAATGTGATATCCCGGGTTTTTCGGATAACTTAAACGTAATACGTGTCAATCTAATTATGTGCTATGTGTACGAACGTGTACGAATTAAATGAATACGTGTTGTGTGTTGTGTGATTGATTTAGTGATCGAATATTTAGATTTAATACGTGCACGAACTTAACTGAACCGCGACACGTTCTAAACCTTGGTTCATGGTGACTCTAGGAGTTCACAAAGTTAAACCTTGAACCTAAGTCTTCGGCTAGAAGAAAACAAGGATCAAACCTAGACCTAGAGTTCCAACTACTCGGCCGAGAACAACCTAAACGGAAAACCGTTGCATGCCAAACCTAGAACCACTCGGCCAAAACCCCAAACCAAACCAACTCACCCTAACTTTTGGCCGCGAGATCAAGCCCAAACCCAAACCGAGAACAAGTCCAAACAAGTTTCGGTCAAGGCCAAACCCAAGCCGAAACCACCCAAGTCCCATGCGACCGTATACTAAAACCAAACCGCAACCCTACCTCTTTTGCGCTTATATATATCATCTCTTGCATGTTTCCTTCACAATCCGAAAACCCTAACCAACAAGACTGCCGTCGGCAGCCTCACCTTCATCCCTCTTGGTCGCGAATATCTTCTCTCCTTCAGCATCTTGATCTGATCAGCTTTGTTCAATTGTCCGGTCGCTAACAGCCGGTTATCTCCACTCCCGTTCAGTCTAGATCGCAAGATCAGTCTTTTCTTCTCTCGGTCTCAGCAAGTAGCAGCCGAGTCGCACTTGTTCACATCTAGGCTTGTTGTCTAGTTATTCAAGGTTAGGACTACACTTGATTACAAGATTATGTTTCGGTTAAATATATGTTTGAATGATTTATTGATTAGTTGTGTCGGGTCTTATATGTTGAATAAGTAATCGGCTATTTTGATTATGTCTTGTGAATACTTGTTTGCGGAAATCCTAAGTGCTTGAATGAATTGATTGTATTGTCTTCGGACTATATGTGCTTACAAGTATCCTGCTGAATTGACTGTATATATAAACGCATGATTGTGTTCAGATATTAGATGTAATCGGCTGAATTAATCAATGTTGATATGCATGTATACTTGTTTGCGGATCTCATGAGGTTGCAAGTGTGTTTTGTTATAATAACTAGAAGTTATTGAGTAGATTTGCATGGATAGGTTATTAGTCTTAATCTATGAGTAGAAATCGGCTTATAATCACCTAGGTTAACCGTATGACGAATTGTGCGAAATAATTGTAACAAAAATGCTGAAACAGTCTGCTGAATAATAGTTACGGCCGACTTCATCAGGCTGTAACTTGGTCGTTAGTTGTCGAAAAATGGATTTTCTGATGTTTAGAACGTAGAGATTTGAATAAGGAATCTAATGGCACTGGATTCATAATTTTCTGAAATCGTTTGATATTTTTAAAGGGCTAAACAAGTTCAGTAGGTAAAGCTGTTAAAATTCTGGAATTTTGTTGGTTGTTTATCAAGCTAGATTTTAAAATCAGTAGAGAGTTGAGTCATGATTTTTGTACAGCAACTAGGTATAGAAATTTCCGGGTAACTCCAACTGGAATTTTGTTAATCGGACGATCAGTGATTTTTAAATAAATTCTTCCGTGGACTGCAGTCAGAAAGCAGTAAATCTGACTGCAGCTTAGTGGATTAATAATTATGGTTAATTGGTAAAGATATAGGACTTGGAAAAATTATATAAATTTCTATGGTATCAATGTCACCTACTGTAAAAATATGGGAATTTTTAGAATGCTGGAACTATTTTATAAAAATCCTAGAAAACAGCTGAATAATTGAGTGTTAAGCAGAAAGTTGTTAACTTGTGATTTTATGCATTAAAGTGTTGCATGGATTAGGAATGTGTTCATGATAAGTTGTTTGATTACTAGGATCATATGAGAATACTTGCATGCATGTTTGAGTGTTAGATATGTTGTTTGTGTGTATCACTTTGTGAGTAAATTGCGTGTGGAATTTGTATTGGTGTGATTTCACACTGACGTGGAATTAATTGGTTTGTTAGGACGCAACTAGCGGTCCCATCTCTTATAACATCTTTGCTAGACTAACCGAGCAAACAAAGGTGAGTTCACGGCCCCTAACTTTATCCGGTTTTTAAACAACAGGGGGAGAAACATGTATACACTCTCAAACTCAAATTCTTTACGTTATACGAATTTAACGTCACATAACTAAACAGTAACTAAGTTAATGTTAATGTAATGTTGTGGGCACTAAGCAGCTTTATCACTTAAGTCCTCGACAATCTCCTCGGATCGTTAGTATTTGGGTTAAATAGCGGGGGAATTATGAGTAGTACTACTGGGTCTGACGAGCCCCATCCGAGCTAGTCGCGCTAGCCGACCGGGTATGGTCAACGGGTGTATAATTGGCCTAACACCGCCATGGTCATGTGATAGGCCTGGCAAAACGGAGGCACACAGTCAGCTTCGATCGCGAACACTTAGTGACATGACTTTAGGCTAGCTACCTATATATATTAATATTGAACTTAATATTCCGGGTTTGGAATATTGGAACATCAACTTATTATCCCGGGTTGGGGATAATGGAAACAACAACTTAATATTCCGGTTTGGGAATATTGGAAGCAACAACTTATTATTCCGGGTTGGAATAATGGAACTGATTAGTTATCCCGGGTTGGGGATAACGGAGTAACAAACTATAACCGAAC
This sequence comes from Scalesia atractyloides, assembly GCA_947069175.1. Taxonomy (NCBI): domain Eukaryota; kingdom Viridiplantae; phylum Streptophyta; class Magnoliopsida; order Asterales; family Asteraceae; genus Scalesia; species Scalesia atractyloides. Next base: position 65,377,110 of record CAMTDV010000016.1, on the reverse strand, counting down.
AAACGATTTTATGAAAACCTGTGAACTCACTCATCTTTAATGTTGACACTTGTTTCTTTACATATTTCTCAGGACGATAGGAGCTTTAGGTGCACGCACACGCATTGAACAAGACATCATTATAGAGTCTTATTTATTAATATTGTTTTGGGATTTTTCAAGTTGTTTTGGCGTTTGTGTTGGCGCCCGCATCATTACTTATTTATGCTTCCGCTCAAACTTTAAAAACTGATACTCATGCTAAATATTGGTAATATAAAATCGACAACAAATGATTTTGGAAAACGTATAATCAAATCATGTAGAGTCGTTCAACGTACTAGTGTTTCAGATTCTGGTTTGTTCACACGCCTCGCGGTAGAACTCCGCAAGTGGAAATTGAGGGTGTGACATTTGATGTTGAATAGCAACGCTTTCATTACCGTCATATGCCTGGACGCTCCACTATCCAAAATCCACTTAGAAAGTATGGATCTCTGGAGCCCCTGCACATTTCAACAATTAGTTAAACAGCGCGACCCAAGCCTTTTTGGTATTGGGTTGAATTGGATAACCATCATCGTAATCAAATTCACATTCATCAGCATAATCGAATTCACACTCATCTGCATAAATTCACATTCATCATCTGGATTTTCTATGATGTTTATGTTTGAAAACGTTACTGTCTTTTTATCTTTTGAATTGTTACCACTTGTAGTTTTGACAGTTTCAGGTGTGGGTTCAATTATGATTTCAGATTTTGATTCTTTTATGCTATCACTAGTCATAACAAGCTCAGACTTAGTGATCTCAGATGTTGTTGACCGTTTCTTTGCAATCCAGGCTTGAGATTTATGTTAGCCTTTTTGATGTAAAAGTTGTTTTCATTAGCTTTTGAAGATTCACCTTTTTTGAAAATTGAATTTTCAAATTTCTTTTCAAAAACTTGTTTCATTTCATCTTTGTTAACATTCCTTTTTAGAATTCTTATTTGCCCAAACTCTGGTTGCTTCGGTTTCACAATATTTGAACTTTCTTTCCTTCGAAGATAAGCTTGCTTTGATTTCGGACATTGGCGTGCAACGTGACCAATTTCGTTGCATTTGAAACAGGTCCGAGAATCATGTGGATGTCCTTTAGTGGGTTTTACACCACTTGTTTTGGTACCACTTGCAATTTTGGATTTATCTCGAAGTTCTTTCTGTTTCTTAAACTCATCATTTGATTGTTTGCCAATCAAACTTTCCTCATGAACCGTGTTCGTCCCATATGCAAAATTCATGTTTTCATTCTTGTATTCATGAAATGGTGATGTTTTCTTTTTAGGTTCATCTGATTCTTCTAATCCCAACCCAGCTCTCGGTTTTCCGGATGATCACCACCATTCCTACCGTAGTTATTTCTTTTAGGTTTGGAATAGAATTTTCTTTCATTGATCTCCAGATCATCTGATGTAACTTCCACGAGTTTAAAGAATTTGTCTAACAATTCTTCCTACACGTTCTGAATCGGAAAACTGTCATCAAAGTATAATCTATCAGATTCCTTAATCTTGTACATTAAAACATTAGGATCATCACATAGATCATTCTCCGATGATGTATCGTCATCTTTGGACTGTGAATCAGAATTCTTTGAACTCGAGTCGGCGCTTTTAAAGCTGCCTTTATCAGAATCATTCAGAACATTGTCAACCACTTTCTTAACCACAACATTGTCATCATCCTTTTTAGTATAGATTACATCAATGTTCTCTGGCAACTTAGTTTTCTTTTCAGATAACAACTCAATGTTGAGTGCCTTATCCATCCCATTAGTGGATTTGTGACAATACTTTTCGCATAAGGGTGGAGTAACATTGCTATATTCTTTACCAATTTTCTTTTTAGGTTTCTCTTCCGATGGAATTGTCGGAAGAATGTGATCAATGAAATATGCGTTACAAGTGTAACTTCTCAAAAGTTGTTGAACACGCTCTGTTTCAATTTTCATGTCCTGGAGTTGTTGCTTATTTTCAGCAATGGTGTTAATATAGATATTAATCGCTTTTTGTTTATCCATTACCGTCCCTTTTAGCATCCTCACAGTGTCGTGTTGTTCGACATTGTTTCGATCGAGCCTGCCATAATCATCTTTAATTTTGTCATACGCTTCTTTCATTGTGCGATAATCGTATTTTAATAGTTCATTATGCACATTGATTTCAGCGATGATCTTTAATTATTCGGCACATTCGATACATGGTTCAGTACATTTTGTACAAGGTTTCTCAACCTCTACAACTTGTACTTTGACACTTTTATTTACCTCTGGACCTACCTTGGTTAGATTTGCCATCAAAGCTTTGTCGGTAATGTCCTTGAGGTTTTCGGCATTCGCTTCTTGAGTAACATCAACGACTACTTCAGTAGTAGATTTCTCCTCGGCAATTTGTTCTTGAGAACTTCCATCAAAGTGACCTGCAAAACTATCACACAAATCAGGAGTTCAAATTCCTTGCTGCTTCATGTGAATGTACTCCTCTTCTTCTTGTTGTTGATGCAGATACTGTTCCAGTAGAATATTCTCTAAAGCTGCTGCATCTTTGGCAGAAGTAATCTTCAACAATTTGTTCCATCAATGCAACTCCGGTCTTTTTACCGATGTAAGAATTCTAGTCGAAACCTTCATCTTCGTTTGATGCAACCATAGCTTTTTCAGCGTTATTGCTATTTGGCTTCTCTTGGATTTCAACCTGAGTCTTCTTCGGGAAAGACTTGTACTGAAGTGAATTCTTGTAATACTCGTTGCCTCCTCCGAATGGACTTTGATTTCCCGTTGCTTCAGGATTTTTGCACTCTCTCTTGAAATGTCCTTTTTGGCGACGTCTGAAGCACGTTACTTTTGTCTTGTCAAAACCTAGTTTTTTGCTTGAGTTTCCGATATCTCGGCCTGTGAGAACAACGAACTTTGTGACTCTTCAGATAATAGATGCTAAAAACCACTTGATATCCATGAGCTCCAGTTCTTCTTCATCCACCTGATCATAGTCTTCGGCGGTCATCTCGGGATTGCCGATTTTCCCAACTACAAGACTTTCATACGATTCTAGAACAGCGGCGAGAAGTGCCATGTGTTGCTTAGCAGTTTGCTCAGAAACAACATTATTCAAATTAACAGCAATGTTACATTTGAATACATTCGAATAAGAATTTGTTTGTTGGTTCTGATTTGCTTGACTCTGATAAGACGAATTTGAATCAGTGTTTGAGAATGAAGACTGTGGACTTTGATCATATTGAGGATATGATTGATTCTGATTCTGCTGCGAATTGTTTGAAGAATTCACACTTGCATTCAATGCTGTCTGAATCTTTGGACTTGAAATGTTATCTTGCATTCCACTCTTGTAGTACAAACCAACGTCTTGAACAACATTAGCGTTCTTTAACTTTGCAATGTTCAGGAGTTCCACTTCATGGCCTTCGAGTGTATTGATAATTGTTGACAACTTGAAGAATTCCCATTTTTCGCTTTCATTCAGAACCATTAGGTAAGTAGTCCATTCTCCATCTGGTAGAGCGTCTGCAAGCTTGTCGATGTACTCTTGTTCCGTCTTTTCGAGACCATGTCTTCGCATTTGAACTTTAAGATGACAGAAGCATTCAATCATTTGCTTCATGGTCTCACCCTTCAGCATGTTGAAGATATCAAACTCTTTCACAATGAGAGCTTTCTTGCTTTTGATCATCTCCGCGCTTCCTTGATACTTCTTTTGAAGTGAGAGCCAGAGATCTCTTGCAGTTGTGTATTCTGGTAGCAATACGAGAATATTTTATTTGACGGATTGTTGGATAAGACTGATCATCTTTTTCTCAGCAATGTATTCATCTTTCTGTGTCGTGGAGTACTTATATTTCTCTAGAACTTACTGATGTTCGTCCAACGGAACTGTATAACCTCTCTCTATCGACACCCAGCCTGGGAAGTGCATGGCTTGAACCCAATATGTAAACTTCTCCTTCCATCCTTCATACTCGTCCATGCTCATTAGCTTTGGCGGCTCAATAGTCGTGTCTATCTCGTTGTCAAGATTGACTTGTTGGATCACGTTGGCATTTGACGAACTAGCTCCGGACATATAAGCTCTTTGGATATCATCCATTGTGAATGACGAAACGTGTACAATGAACACACTTAAAAACTTTTGAAAATGTTAATTCTACTACAAGTTCGTCGAACTTGTAGATAAAATGAAGAATTCTTTGATTTTGTCACAAGTTCGGTCGAACTTGTGACTTCTGATTTGAAAAATCCTCCCTTCAACTTCGGTCGGACTTGCAGAATAAAATTTGATAATAGTTTTGTAAGTTCGGGCGAACTTATCTAGAATGTCCTTGATATTACCCAAGTTCGGTCAAACTTGATATAAAATCAATGAAAAACTGGTAACTTCGAGCGAACTTGACAAAGATTTCTTCAAAAAACACCTCAAGTTCGAGCGAATTTGGTAAAAAATCACTGAAAAAGTGAGTTTTTTATCACAAGTTCGGCCGAACTTGGTTAACAAGTTCGATGAACAGGTTTTTGCAAAACATGGTTTTTTCAAAATTTTGACATCAATTCGATTGATTTTGGTCTCCAATCTTTCAAGGGTTTATCTTTGTTGTATTTTACATGTTATATTCAAAATTGAAAAGATTTTGACCGTGAATTCTTCATTTTTGATGAAAATGTTAAGAAAAATAGAAGAATGGAGATGAAACAGAAGTGTTCTTGTCTTGATACTATCTAATCAGGCTGGTCTAGCTCTGATACCACTTGTAGGACCGATTGTGGGTGCATAATGTCTATGTCTTAGTCTTATATCGAGTCTGTATAGTATAGAGATGAATAGGCTATGAAGTATTTATGTTTGTAATACCCAAGTTCGCCCATGAAGTATCATGTAAGGCATGTTCGGCCGAACTTGTAGTAGCAAGTTCGGGCGAACTTGTATCTCCTAGGGGCGAACTTGTGTCTCTATAAATACCTAGCTTGCCTCATTCATTTGTAACTTTGGCATTTTGAAGGTGAAGCTCTGTCAGTTTGTAACCAAAACGTTTGATCAATAAAACTGACGATTAACTGATTAAATCTTGTCTATTGGTAAACATGATGTAATATTTCCGCTATTATGGACGTTAGATATCAAATTTAGGTTCCTAAGCATCAAGGATCGGTCCTGCAAGTGGTATTAGAGCTAGAACAGCCTGATTTGATTGTATCAAGACAAGATCACTCCTATTTCATCTCCATTCTTCTATTTTTCTTAACTTTTGAACATAAAATGAAGAATTCACGGTCAAAATCTTTTCAAGTTTGAGTATATCATGTAAAATACAACAAAGATAAACCCTTGAAAGATTGGAGACCAAATTCAACCGAATTCATGTAAAAATTTTGAAAAAACCATGTTTTGGAAAACCATCAAGATCGAACTTGTTAAACATGTTCGACCGAACTTGGTCTAAAACATCACTTTTCAAGTGATTTTTAGCAAGTTCGCTCGAACTTGAGATATTTTTTAGGAAATTCTTGCCAAGTTCGCTCGAAGTTATCAATTTCCACTGATTTTATAGCAAGTTCGACCGAACTTTTGTAATATCAAGGAATTATTGAGTAAGTTCGCCCGAACTTGCTTGTGGTTCATAAAAATTCTAATAGCAAGTTCGTTGAAGATATACTGGATTTATATCTTTCAAAAGTTCATAAGTTCTACCGAAATAACACAATTTTTGAAAAACAAATATCACAAGTTCAACCGAACTTGTGCTAAATTCAAGAATTCTTCATTCCAATCTACAAGTTCGACCGAACTTGTAGTATTTCTAACATATTTTTGAATATTTTCAGTGTACACGTCTTGTTATTCACAATGGATGATATGCAAAGAGCTTTTATGTCCGGAGCTAGTTCGTCGAATGCCAACATAATTCATCAAGTCAATCTTGATAACAAGATGGGGACGACTGTTAAACCACCCAAGCTGATGAGCATGGAAGAATATGAAGCATGGAAGGAGAAATTTACCTATTGGGTGCAAGCCATGCACTTCGCTGGCTGGGTGTCGATGGAAAGAGGTTATACTGTTCCGGTAGATGAACATCAGCAAGTCCTTGAACAGTACAATTACTCGACAGTACAGAGAGACGAATACATTGCTGAGAAAAAGATGATCAGTCTCATCCAATAGTCTGTCAAAGAAGATATCCTGATTTTGCTACCAGAGTATACTACTGCAAGAGATCTTTGGTTGTCATTAAAGAAAAAGTATCAAGGAAGTGCCGAAATGATCAAAAGTAAAAAGGCGCTTATTTTAAAAGAGTTCGATATCTTCACCATGTTAAAGAATGAAACCATGAAGCAAATGATCGAGCGCTTCTGTCATCTTAAAGTTCAAATGCGAAGACACGGTCTCGAGAAGACAGAAAAGCGCAGAAGTTACAAGGGAAAGCTGAAAAGCGCAGAAGTTACACAAGAACCTTCTGGCGCACATGAGATAGGAGTTACACAACAACCTCCTACACAAGAACTTCATGTTGTTGTTACAAGTGAAGCTGTACGTCCAGGAGTCACACAAGAACCTCCTGTGATCATTTCATCGGAAGCTGAAAGGCCAGGAGCAACACAAGTACCCCCTGTGTCTGGTTTATTGGAAGTGCCTATTATTGAGTCTCCTGTTGCTCCAACAACTTCACATTTTGAAAGTTCTACTCCAAAGAAGACTACACAACAAACTGCTACTCCAAAGCCTACTCCAAGGGCAAATCTGTTTGGTGATATGCATAATGATCCAATTAGTCTTCAAGATCTAAATGATTTCTTTCCAAAGACGAATGTTGGTCTTCTTGAAAAGCGTGTAAAGATATTGGAAGAAAAAGTGGTCAAGATTTAAGAAGAGAAAGCTGAGTTGATCAATAAGATGAATCAAAGCACTGTTGAGAAAGAGATGTTGGATGATAAAATTCAAGTTTTTAAAAATGAAAGAGAATATTTCAAAGCGTTGATCGAAAGTTTACAAGATGCAAATGAGAAATTGCAAACAGAGATTCCTGATCTGAAGTCAATCCAAGCTCTAAATGATCGAAGATTCTCCAGGATGAAGAAAGTTTTATCTAACACCCTGGGTATTGATTTCATCTCCGAATATGATCGTCTGATCGCTAGGAAGCTAAAGAAAGATCTGAAAAGGAGTTAGCTGCAAGTGAAAAGGTAAAGGTATTGGTGGTGAAGCCCCTAAATCATCTGAAGCTGCAGAGAAGTCTGTTGATGATGTGATTATAGCTTTTGAGTCTGATATTCCAAAGGTTGATGAATCTGTCAAGCCTTCTGATCCTATCATTGCTTCTGAAGATAAGGACGATGAAAAAGCAGAGAAAGAGGATAAAGATGATGATGAACAGAAAGATGATTCTGAGTATGAAGATTGGAATGTTGCTGATAATGACTATCAGGGAGGAGTTGGTATTAGAATCAGTGAAGGAAAAATTTCTGATGACGTTCATTTTTCTTCTCTAATGGCCGATGAATCGAATAAGATGGATGATCAGATTAGGGGGAGTTAAGGTAGACAGTACGTTAGAAGATTTGAAGCTAATGAATAAAACAAAGTGATTGTTGAAGATTGGTCTTCTGATGATGAAACAGATCAAACTGCGAAGTACGCCGGTCCTAATATAGATAGTTTTCCTACATTTGAGGAGATGTACAAGCAACTAGACGAAGACATGTTGAAAGAAAAGATTGAGGAATCTTTACCCGAAGGAAAAGTCCCTAAGCCGATGACGAAAGAATAGATTACTCAAGTGAAGAAATCTTGGTTTAAAGAAATGCGGCGTGAACGTAAGTTTCGACGTCCTCTAGCATTCTTTACCAGAGACAAAGATGTGTCATTGGGAGATATTCTCAGTTGGGGTTGGTTTAAAGAGTTGAACGTATATGCAATCAAAAGGGAATTTGGAGTGCAATACTTAAAATATCTTGCTGATTTCAAGACTTTACCGTATTGGGATGTTGAGGAGCTGGTTCAGACTGTAAATGTTACATATCAGATGAAGTTCATTGATCAGTTGTTATGGAAAATGATCAAGTATGAAGCAGTAAAAGGATTTAACTATTGGAAGCCGTTTATTCCACGTCGCCGAATCAAAACAAACAAAAAGACGGGGGAAAAAGACATAACTTTGATAATGAAGTGACCTAGAGCCATGAGAATCATGTCGTTGATGCCGATTGAGCAGAACTTCTATCCAGTGTTCAAGTGGTGGCAGATAGATCCAACCACATGTGAAGCTGTTATCGTGTTACGTTTTGAAGAACACTTGGATATTACAAAGGAAAGAGTTGAGATATTGGGATTTCAGGGTATGAGGGATTATGGAGAACGATCAGGATTCTAGATCCAATGTGGCTTATCAACTATTCCAGAGAAGATATCAAAACCTTTTTCTACAGCAAGATTGTATTCGAAGAACGTGAAAAAGAACAACCTATGCAGTATCAAAGAGTTGTGAATGTTTGCTATGCGCATGAAGTAAATTCAGGAAAGATGTGGCAGACAAGCTGGAGGGATCTGGAACGGGTTGAGTTTTTAAAAGAAGAAAAGCGTCTTGAAGCTATTCATGAGAAAGGTAGAAAGGCAAGTATTCAAAGATTTTAGTTTATGAACAAAGTGCCTCTTACAGATCAGACGCCGGATCCTAAACAAGAACGATGAAAGAAGCCTTACAAGAACTTCTTCGGTCGTGTGCGTTAATGTTTATTATGAAGACAGAGTTTTGAAGACTGGTACAAGACAAAGAAGATATCCAAGAGGGACTATGTTGGTGCATAATGTCTATGTCTTAGTCTTATATCGAGTTGGTATAGAATAGAGTTAAATAGGCTAGCAATACGAAGTATTTATGTAAATAGTGGTCAATTTTGCCCATGGTTTGCCTGTATAGTCAAGTTCGGCCGAACTTGCTAAGGCAAGTTCGGGCGACCTTACATCCTCCACTGGCGAACTTGTTCATCTATAAATAGCTAGCTTGTTGTCCTCATTTGTAACTTTGGCATCTCTGAGGCGAAGCTCTGTCAATTTGGATTCTTGACATTTAATCAATATAATTGACGTTTAACTGATTAATTCTTGTCTATTGGTAAACTTGTCGTAATATTTCCGCTATTATGGACAATAGATATCAAATTTAGGTTCCTAAGCATCAAGGATCGGTCCTACAAAAGGGTTTGTTAAAGTAAACAGTTTCGGTCATTCCTTAAACTACCCACCAAATTCCAATGAATAGCCTAGTAACGGGATTGTCAGTCCTAAGGTACCATAACTTAATACTGGTCGGCATGACAAAGCTAATGAATGTCATCGGTATGTATACAACGCACCAACAAGTTCGTTCACATTATTGAAATCGTCGTGTTAAGTATAAACCATAGCATTTGTAATTTGAAAACATGAAAACAATTTAGTACACATGAGTCAGCCCAAAATATTTGCAAAACATAAAAGAGGGGAACTATGTACTCACTTGGTATTGCTAATGTAACCTTGAATCAATGATCAAACAAGGTCAAAAGCCCGAGAAATCAAGTGTGTCCTAAATTCGGATAATTGTGTAAATATCGAGACTTTAATCGGAAGATCGGATAGAATGAGATCTTGTAAACCAAATGAGTGATGGAACTCATATGAAATGGTTTAACAAAGTCAACATTCTGGTTTGAAACGATTCCTAAGTGCTTTTGACCCATAGTGGCTCGTTTGTGACATCTGTGATTTTAATCATCATGCATTTCCGATACAATTTCATTTTTAATAACATTGTGTTTTATTCCAATATTTGTGTATTTATTTATGGCATTTCGTATTTTCAATCCTTGTTCAAATTCGACCTTCCACGCGTTTTCTAGAAGTGAAATCGCGAACCATTACGCAAACTTAAACCATAATGCGACGTACACTCCGGAACAATGAAACAAGCTAAACATACCTTAAATATCCTTTACATAACTTAGAAATAAGTTTTGAAGGGTTCGGTATGGCGAAAACATTTTTATTCAGCTCTAGGGGCTATTTTGCAAAAGAGTTAAATGCTTGGTTGGTCCTTGTGGTTTGCAAATCTTGCAGACTTGGTCCCAGTGGTTCACTAATTACACACTTGGTCCCAGTAGTATCAAATTTTGCACTCGGGTGGTCCTTACCACTAACCTTTGTTAGATTTTCTCAGTTAAGTATATGCAAAATTACTATATTACCCTTGAATTAATAAAAATAAAAAAATATAAACTGGCCGGCCACCACCACTTAGGTGGCGGCGCACGGCGTGCGGCGGCGTGTACCAGACGCAGAGAGAGAGACCGACATCTCTCTGTAGCAGCGGCAGTCCCGCGTTTAGCGGCGACGGCGGCCGCATCTCGTGGCAGAGGTGGAGGCGGTGGCCCCGTTTAGCGGCGACTCTAGACTCGCCGGTGTCGACCAGCGGTGACCGGGGTGCAGATGACTCAGGTTCGAGCCTCAATCGATGGGAGCTACCTAGTATTGCGGGCATTCTGACTATGGGACCAGGCAGGGAAACTTGTATTCAGGGAAAGCTTCATCATCCAGAATTGAAACACATTTCATTTCAAACCTTTCTGCATCAAGGTGGCATACTAATAGATGATGCTGATGGGTTTGTAGGATGCTATAATCAACAACAAATCAAGAACTATCAATCAAAGACTTCCATTGTATCGAAGCTGTTCGGAACCGCAGCAGGGATTTAGTTGGAAGCCTTTTCATATTTTCTTCTTGGATTGCAAAAGATATGAAGTCTGACATTCTGATTGCTGAAATATAAAGATAAGAGTTAATCTGCACCCCGGTCGCCGCTGGTCGACACCGGCGAGTCTAGAGTCGCCGCTAAACGGGGCCACCGCCTCCACCTCTGCCACGAGATGCGGCCGCCGTCGCCGCTAAACGCAGGCACTGCCGCTGCTACAGAGAGATGTCGGTCTCTCTCTCTCTCTCCACGTCTGGTACACGCCGCCGCACGCCGTGCGCCGCCACCTAAGTGGTGGTGGCCGGCCAGTTTATATTTTTTTATTTTTATTATTTCAAGGGTAATATAGTAATTTTGCATATACTTAACTGAGAAATCTAACAAAGGTTAGTGGTAAGGACCACCCGACTGCAAAATTTGAAACTACGGGGACCAAGTGTGTAATTAGTGAACCACTGGGGCCAAGTCTGCAAGATTTGCAAACCACAGCGACCAACCAAGCATTTAACTCTTTGCAAAATCTGCGAAACTATGCCAATTCACGTATTTCGCTATCCGGAACATGTACGGACATCCAAAAAATTTTGTAATCATTAAAATATCATATTTTAGTGAATGGAATGCAAAAATGCCATTCGTTACGTATTTACGGTTATTAGCGCATTCGTTACGATTTCCGTCATAATTAACCGAAAACCGCAACCGTACGACCTAACAAACCGACATCCGACACATTTTTGAGCATTTTTCAAGTTCCCTATAATTTCTCATCCTTTTGAAGCCTTAAAATTTGGTTAACGGGGGTTAAACATGTCGAAAAACAAGTTTAAAGGCTGTAGGGACCAAAACTGCAGCTTTTGCAAACTTCAGCCCCTGCACAAGGCTTACGGACCGTAAGCCATGGACGATACGGTCCGTAAGGCATGCCCATAACTAGAATTATTAGCATCCCCTTGTTATTATTCTTGGAGGCCAAGTTGTGTGATCACCAAGGCTTTAATTCCTAGCCTAACAAGTGTATGGTAGAGATTATCCTTGCTCACCACACAAAACACTTGGCATGATTCAATGGTTCAAGAATTCCTATAAATACCCATGATCATCTTCACTCCAACTTGCTCATTTTCTTTCCATCTTCATCTTTGCTCTAAATTGGAGGCTACCATCATTGTGGAGGCTTCCTACTGAGCATTCTTGTATCCTAGAACACAAGTAAGTGTTCTATATTGATCCTGTTAAGTTGTTTTAGCTATTTCAAGCTAAAAGTCAAATAATGTTTGACTTTCGGCTTTGACCGTGAATTGGTCAAGACAAAGTTAATTTGAACTTTTCAACGTGATCGTAATCATGATGGTTATAGTCCTTGCGACTATACCTACTGATTACCATGTTGACTAGTTGTAGTGACGAGTCAAAGTTTCGGTCAGAATACATGTTTATGTGCATTTTGCATCCAAAACTATTTTCGGGTATCAAAACACTTTGTTTTGATATCAAAATAATTTCTAACTTAGTTAAACATGTTTTAACAAGTTTAACTCGTCACTTCTAGTTTAGTGCTTATTTAGGGTCGTAAGTTAAGCGGTCTCGACAACCGCTAAGATTTTCGAACCCGACCCGTTTGGTAGATCATTAGGATCCGACCAAACATATACTGTGACCATAGATGTATAGGGAATAACCTCCATGGGTTATACCTTATGGTTACTTCGTTTAGTTAGTTGTATCATAGGTAGTTTATATGCCTTAGGAAAATGACCAAAATACCCTTTTTGCGCATGAATTCAATCAAAGCATATGTAACCTAAATTTTGACACTTAAACTGATTATGCGACATTATTAAACATGTTTAGTCATCTAAGACTTAACATAGTACTAGTTAAACTATCTGATCGCCCTTTTGCGCAAGTGACACGTTAAAGTGGCGTAAACTACCTTAACGAGCCATAACAGGTCATAAGCACTTAGGATTGCTTTCAAATCAGAATGTAGGCTTTGTTAAACCATATCATATGAGTTCCAACACTCATTTGGTTTACAAGACCCCATTTTAACCAATCTCCCGATTTAGGTTCCGATTATTAACATAGTGATTCCATACTAGGTGCCACTTGATTCCTTGACTTCCCGAGTGTTGTTAGTTCACTAGATCAAGGAGACTTGCAATCTAAAGTGAGTACATAGTTCCCTCTTTTACTTTTGCAAATATTTTGGGGTCAAACACATGTGCCTACTTGTTACTTTATTGGTTCATGTTTTTATGACATATACTTGCTATGTTCATCTAGTACACTTATAGTACATGATTTCAATTATGTTTTGCTATGTATGTTGACATGAACATGCTAGCACATTGATTTATGAATTACTTTTGCGGCATATGTTGACTTAGCATATGAGCACATTGATTTACATTATATTTCTTGCTATGTTGATGTGCATTGGTTTTCAAAGACATTTACTTGCTATGTATGTTGACTGAGCATACTAGTACATTGGTTTTCAAAGACATTTACTTGCTATGTATGTTGACTGAGCATACTCGTACATTGGTTTTCAAAGACATTTTTTGCTAACATTGTTCATGACATTTTGGGGCATTGGAGATTAACTTAATACATTCATTAACATCGATCACGCCGACCGGTAGTATGTAATGGTACCATATGATTGACAATCCCATCCCACTTCCCGGGTTTGTTTGGAAGCGACTTTAGGGAATGACAGAATCTGATGAAATGGATAGACTCTTATCTTTATAAGGGTTTATCTGACTGTCAACAAAGGCTTGAATGTGTTTGCCAACAATCTGAATACATGTTTAGCAATAAAAGCAATGGTTTATAAAATATATCCTTGATTATTCAAAGACGTGTTTTATACAAGACATTTTAACTATTCAAGACATTTGGTTTACATTTCACTTTTGGTTTACACAAGACTTTGTTTATACATGACATTTATTTACTTGACATTGGTTTACATCACTTTGATTTAAACAAGACTTTTTGATGATTGGATTATGGTAGGTGATTTAAATGTCGTAACATGTGTAATATGATAAAAGCATGGTGGATACGCCAACGGTACTTCCTATATATAAGTGCTTTTATCATCTTACATATCACGGCGTTATCTAAATCATTTTCAAACAAGATACAAGACACGACTTATTTTATACAAAATTTGACACTTTTTTACAGGACAAGACATATTTTTGGTTATTGATTTAACCATGCATTTTTTTATATCATATTGATTTTCATTTGGTTTTTATAAAAGAAACTTTTATGGTTCATGGCTACTTTTGTATCATTTAAACATTTATTTTGATAATCAAAGCCATGAAACATCATTACAAAACCTATGCTACTCACGGGCATTTTTATGCTGACGTACCTATTTTAACATATGTTTCAGGAGCTAATGATTAAGGTTGATCTTGCGTCACTTAGGTCGGACTTTGGGCTTTAGTGACTTAAAACTTGAAGACAATATAACTTATGTTATGTTTTATGTTTAAATTCCAGACAATGTAGACAATTTGAATCAATACTAAAAAACTTTAATTACCATGTTTGTTAAAACAATAGTTCTGTTACCCCACTCCCCGACGATTCCGCAGCGGTTTGTTGTTTTACGCGGTTGGGGTGTGACAACACTCATTTGGTTTACTGAGCCAATGGTAATAGGGATTAGGTTATAGGGATTAGGTTATTAGTAATGCTTTGACCTAGTCTATAACCTTTCTAGGACATAGCACGAGTTTACTTACGTTTAAAATTTAGAACACTACCATCACCTATCCTTAGGTGATTACCCAAAAACAAATACACAAATTTGAATTCGGTTTTGAAAATAATCATCTATCCTTAGATGATATGTTTTGGCTTAGTGCCTTTCAAAGATTTCAAAATCTCATCAAAGTTTGGGTTCTATTGATGTGAACACATGCAATCTGGAAGGGTGGGTGCCTGTACCGTGAGTTTTCTGTCTAAGGCTAGAGTGTTCGTACAAATCCGCATTATTGGACCAATCACTCTAACCTGGCAACTCTTGAGGTGAGTGTCCACTTATAGGCTAAAGCATGTCTTCGCAATACATTATAAAGACTCATTTACTTTGATTAGTCATTGTGTGTCGTCTGTTTGTTTTTGGGTAAACAAACGAATGACCACAATCCTTACATTTGACGATATGTATCCATCTCATTTTTGATAATTCAACCTTCACCTCACTCGTTTTCTCTCATGTTTCTCTCTTATAGAATGCCTCCTCGACGAAACGTAAATACGGATGCCGACATGGAAGCTTTAATCGCTCAGCAGTTTGCTACTAGGCTTCCAAATCTCATAACTCAGATAAACCAAGCTAACAATAACAACAATGCACCTGCTGCGTGCAACTTTAAACAGTTTAATTCGGCTAAACCGCTCAAGTTTAGTGGTTCTGAGGGAGCAACCGGGCTCCTATAGTGGTTTGAGAGTCTTCAGAATCCATTTCGCCATGTTCAGTGTCCAAATGAGTGGAAAGTTGAGTTTGCTTCTAGTGTGTTTGAAAAGAGAGCACTCACTTGGTGGAATGGAGTGATGAGAGATAGGGGTGCTAACGTTGCTATGGGTCAAACTTGGGAGTAACTCAGAGCTCTTATGATGAAAGAGTTCTGCCCCTTGTCATGAAAAGAGAGCGCTTGAGAATGAGTTCCGTGACCTAAAGCAAGATAGTGGTGAACACCGTGCGTATACTGACAGGTATGAGGAGTTGAGTTTGTTGTGCCCTGAGATGGTGACGCCTTTGGAAAAGGTGATTGAAAAGTACATAGATGGTCTTCCTGACCATGTTTAGGATATTGTCAACGGCAGCAACCCTACTACTTTTTGACAAGCCATTGAGCTTCGCTGCTACCTTGACTGAATCACAGATTAAAAAGGGTAAGCTCCACAGAAAGGGTGACAAGAAACCGTCTGACAAGTCTGAGAAACAAAAAGGGAAAAAGGCTGAGACTTCAAGAAGATCTAGAAAGTGTAAGGCTTCTAAGAACTTTGCTATCACTTCACAACCCAATCAAGCCACTCCTAACCAGCCTGCTCAACCTCCTGCCCAGAAACACTATAACGGCACTGCACCTCTGTGCAACAGGTGCAACGGTCATCACCAGCCTCATTCACCGTGTCGTATCTGTACTAACTATGGACGATCTGGCCATCTAGCCAACACTTGTCACTGTCCTCCTGCTCCGAACCAAGCTGCACAAAACCCTGTTCAGCAGCCCGCACGACCTCACTACCCACCTAGTTCTTGCTATAAGTGTGGTGATCTTACCCACTACAGAAACATTTGCCTGAAGTTAGCAAACGCAAATCAGGCTCGTGGGCGAGCTTTGAACATAAACGCAAATGAGGCGTGTGCAGACAACGAAGTGGTGAATGGTACCTTTCTCGTTAACAACCATCCTGCTTCTATTCTTTTTTATTTGGGTGCTGATAGAAGTTTCGTGTCTCTTGCTTTTGAACCTTTGCTTTCAATGCCTAGAACAAATCTAGGAAAGCGCTTGGCAGTCGAAATAGCTAGTGGTGAACCCCTTAAGCTTGATTCTGTCATTCCTAGTTGTCAATTAAACCTCAATAACCATCTTTTTCCTATTGACCTCACACCTATGCAACTCAGGAGCTTTGACATTATAGTGGGAATGGATTGGTTAACTAAACATCATGCTGAGGTGGTATGTTTTGATAAGATCGTTCGTATACCTCTCCCGTCGGGTAAAATCTTGGAGGTTCGTGGAGAAAAACCCGTTAGTAGCCTTAAACTCATGACTTGCACCCAAGCCCAAAAATACCTACGAAAGAATTATGTTGCTTTCTTTGCACGTATCGTAGAGGACAAATGCAAGGGCAAAACTATTAAGGACATCCCCATTGTGCGGGATTATCCTGAGGTGTTTCCTGACGAGCTACCTGGTTTACCCCAGTACATCAAGTTGAGTTCCGTATAGATCTAGTACCTGGTGCCAACCTTCTAGCCAAATCCCCATACCGTCTTGCACCGCCTGAGATGCAAGAATTATCTAAACAGCTTCAGGAGTTGTCTAACAAAGGATTCATTCGTCCGAGCTTTTCACCCTGGGGCGCTCCAGTACTATTCGTGAAAAAGAAGGATGGATCCTTCCGTATGTGTATCGATTACCGTGAACTCAATAACCTCATGATCAAGAATTGATATCCCCTACCTCGCATTGATGATCTCTTTGATCAGCTACTAGGTGCTACCTATTTCTCAAAGATTGATATGTGTTCTGGGTATCATCAACTTCGTGTCATTATGACTGCTTTCCGCACAAGATATGGTCATTATGAGTTTACTGTTATGCCCTTTGGTTTAACTAATGCTCCTGCTGTTTTCATGGACTTGATGAATAGGGTTTGTAAACCTTATTTGGACAACTTCATCATTGTTTTCATTGATGATATTTTGATCTATTCAAAGACCCGAGCTGACCATGAACAACATCTCCGTCTAACGATGGAACTCCTAAAGAAAGAACAACTTTATGCCAAATTCTCCAAGTGCGAATTTTGGCTAAAGGAAGTCCAATTCTTGGGACATATTGTCAAGGAACAAGGATTTCATGTAGATCCTGCTAAAATCAGTGCGATCAGGGATTGGAGTACACCTACTACTCCTACCGAGATTCGTTCTTTTCTTGGTCTCGCAGGTTATTATCGTCGCTTTATCGCAAACTTTCCAGGATTGCGGTTCCTCTCACTACTTTAACTCAAAAGAATAGAGCTTTTGAATGGGAACCCAAACAAGAAGAAGCTTTTCAGACCTTGAACCAGAAGCATTGTTATGCTCCTATCCTGTCTCTACCTGAAGGTAATGACGACTTTGTCGTATATTGTGATGCATCGAACTTAGGCCTTGGTAGCGTTCTCATGCAAAGGAACAAGGTTATAGCCTATGCATCAAGGCAATTAAAGATTCATGAAAAGAACTACACCACCCATGATTTGAGTTAGGTGCTGTAGTTTTTGCTCTCTAAATTTGGAGACACTACCTTTATGGTACAAAATGTGTGGTTTTTACTGACCACAAACGTCTCCAACATATTTTCTATCAGAAAGAGCTAAACATGAGACAACGAGGTTGGGTTAAACTTCTAAACGACTACGACTGCGAAATTCGTTACTATCCTGGTAAGGCGAATGTAGTAGCTAATGCTCTTAGTCGTAAAGAACGTGTCAAAATACATTGTATTCAAGCTCGATCTGATATTCAAACCCGTATCTTTCAAGCTCAACGTACCTGTGTTACACAAGGCACAATGGGTAATGAATTACCTTAACAACTTGAGCTTCAACTCAAAACAAAGGACAATGGATTATTTTATTTCATAAATTGTTTTGTGGGTTCCAAGACAGGACAATCTCCTTATTCAATTCATCCTGGTGCAAATAAAATGTATAAGGATCTTGGTACCCAGTATTGGTGGCCCGGTATGAAGAAAGACATTGCCATGTACGTATCAAAATGCCTTACTTGTCTCAAAGTTAAGGCAGAACATCAATGCGCTTCTGGTTTGCTTGAACAACTAGAAATTCTGGTTTGGAAATGGGAAAGCATTGCAATGGATCTCATTACCAAATTACCGCGTATATCTAGAGGTCATGATACCATTTGGGTAATCGTTGATCGTCTAACAAAGTCAGCACACTTTATAGCAATTCGTGAGGATTTATCTGCTGACAAACTTGCTAAAATCTATGTTGAGGAGATTGTATCTCGTCATGGTGTTCATTTGGACATTATATCAGATCGTGATGCTCGATTTTCATCTCACTTTTGGAGAACCATGCAATCTTCTATGGGAACCCAACTTAACTTAAGCACTGCTTATCATCCTCAAATGGATGGTTAATCTGA
The DNA here is from genome assembly GCA_947069175.1 of Scalesia atractyloides. Taxonomy (NCBI): domain Eukaryota; kingdom Viridiplantae; phylum Streptophyta; class Magnoliopsida; order Asterales; family Asteraceae; genus Scalesia; species Scalesia atractyloides. The sequence goes on along the minus strand of CAMTDV010000016.1, from coordinate 65,358,426 downwards.
AAGAACAACCCAGACACTGGAGGATATGCTTAGAGCTTGTGTGATTGACTTTGGTGGTAGTTGGGATTCGCATCTACCGTTGATCGAATTCTCCTACAACAACAGTTATCACTCTAGCATTAACATGGCGCCTTTTGAAGCTCTTTGTGGTCGAAAATGTCATTCACCTGTCTGTTGGAATGAAGTTGGTGAATCTCAATTCACTGGACCTGAACTCATTCAAGACACTACTGACAATATGAAGTTAATTCGTAATAATCTCTTGACAGCTAGAAGCCGTCAAAAGAGTTATGCGGACAAACATCTCAAGCCTTGGAATTTCAAGTCAGTGATCATGTCCTACTCAAGGTATCCCCTTGGAAAGGCATGGTTAGATTTGGAAAGAAAGGAAAACTTGCACCATGGTATGTTGGACCATTCAAGATCGTCAAGAGAATCGGAAAGGTGGCCTAAAAACTTGAGCTACCTCCTGAACTTGGAAATGTTCATCCAACTTTCCACGTGTCCAATCTTAAAAAGTGTTTGGATAATGAAAACCTCCACATCCCTCTGGATGAAATTCGTGTTGATAACATGATGCATTTTGTTGAGAAACCAGTGGAAATATTGGACCGTGAAGTCAAAAATCTCAAGCGTAAAGTATACCAATTGTCGAAGTTCCCTGGAGTCCAAATGTGGCCCAGAGTTTACTTGGGAACGAGAGGACCAGATGAAGGCGAAATATCCACATCTATTCTCACAAGTTTCCTCTAAAGTAGGGGAGGCTGTGACATCTGTGTATTTTAATCATCATGCATTTCTGAAACAATTTCATATTTAATAACATTGTGTTTTATTCCAATATTTGTGTATTTATTTATGGCATTTCGTATTTTCAATCCTTGTTCAAATTCGACCTTCCAAACATTTTCTAGAAGTGAAATCACGAACCGTTATGCAAACGTAACTCATTTAACGCGACCTACACTCCAAAACAATGACACAAGACAAACATACCTTAAATATCCTTTACATAACTTAGAAATAAGTTTTGAAGGGTTCAGTATGGCGAAAACATTTTTATTCAGCTCTAGGGGCTATTTTGCAAAATCTGCGAAACGATGCTAATTCGCGTATTTAGCAATCCGGAACATGTACAGATATCCAAAAATTTTTATAATCATTAAAATATCATATTTTAGTGATTGGAATGCAAAAATTCCATTCGTTACGCATTTACGGTTATTAGCGCATTCGTTACGATTTTCATGGTAATTAACTGAAAACTGCAACCGTACGACCTAATGACGCGACATCCGAAACATTTCTACGCATTTTTCAAGTACCCTATAATTTCTCATCCTTATGAAGCCCTAAAATTTGGTTAACTGGGGTTAACACGTCGAAAAACAAGTTTAAAGGTTGCAAGGACCAAAACTGCAACTTTTGCAAACTTTAGCCCCTACACAAGGCTTACGGACCATAAGCCATGGACAATACGGTCCGTAAGGCATGCCCAGAACAAGAATTATTAGCTGCCCCTTGTTTTTATTCTTGGAGGCCAAGTTGTCTGATCACCAAGGCTTTAATTCCTAGACTAACAAGTGTATGGTGTAAGATTATTCCTTGCTCACCACACAAAACACTTGGCATGATCCAATGGTTCAAGAATTCCTATAAATACCCATGATCATCTTCACTCCAACTTGCTCATTTTCTTTCCATCTTCATCTTTGCTCTAAATTGGAGACTACCATCATTGTGGAGGCTTCCTACTGAGCATTCATGGATCCTAGAACACAAGTAAGTGTTCTACCTTGATCTTGTTTAGTTGTTTTAGCTATTTCAAGCTAAAGTCAAATAATGTTTGACTTTCGGCTTTGACCATGAATTGGTCCACGTTGACTAGTTGTAGTGACGAGTCAAAGTTTGGGTCAAAATACACGTTTATGTGCATTTTGCGTCGAAAGTATTTTCGGGTATCAAAACACTTTGTTTTGATATCAAAACAGTTTTCTAACTTAGTTAAACATGTTTTAACATGTTTAACTCGTCACTTCTAGTTTAGTGCTTATTTAGGGTCGTAAGTCAAGCTGTCTCGACAACAGCTTAGACTTTCGAACCCGACCTATTTTGTCGATCATTAGGATCCGACCAAACGTATATTGTGACCATAGTTGGATAGGAAATAACCTCTAGGGGTTTTACCTTATGGTTACTTCGTTTAGTTAGTTGTATGATAGGTAGTTTATATGCCTTAGGAAAACGACCAAAATGCCCTTTTTGCGTATGAATTCAATCTAAGCATATGTAACCTAAATTTTGACACTTAAGCTTATTATACAACATTTATTAAACATGTTTAGGCATATAGGACTTATCATAGGACTAGTTAGACTATCCGGTCACGCTTTTGTGCAAACGACACGTTAAAGTGGCGTAAACTATCTTAATGAGTCGTAACGGGTCATAAGCACTAAGGATTGCTTTCAAATCAGAATGTAGGCTTTGTTAAACCATATCATATGAGTTCCGAACACTCATTTGGTTTACAAGACCCCATTTTAACCGACCTCTCGATTTAGGTTCCGATTTATTAACATAGTGATTCCATACTAGGTGCCACTTGATTCCTTGACTTTCCAAGTTTTGTTTGTTCACTAGATCAAGGAAACTTGCAATCTCAAGTGAGTACATAGTCCCCTCTTTTACTTTTTCAAATATTTTGGGGTGAAACACATGTGCCTACTTGTTACTTTATTGGTTCATGTTTTTATGACATATACTTGCTATGTTCATCTAGTACACTTATAGTAAATGATTTCAATTATGTTTTGCTATGTATGTTAACTTGAACATGCTAGCACATTGATTTATGAATTACATTTGCGGCTTATGTTGACTTAGCATATGAGCACATTGATTTACATTACATTTATTGTTATGTATGTTGACTGAGCATGCTAGTACATTGGTTTTCAAAGATATTTACTTACTATGTATGTTGACTGAGCATACTAGTACATTGGTTTTCAAAGACATTTACTTGCTATGTTGGTTGACTGAGCATACTAGTACATTGGTCTTCAAAGGCATTTTTTTTGCTTACATTGTTCATGACATTTTGGGGCGTTGGAGATTGACTTAATATATTCATTAACATTGATCACGCAGACCGGTAGTATGTAATGGTACCATAGGATTTACAATCCCGTTCCCACTTCCTGGGTTTGTTTGGATGCGACTTTAGGGAATGACATAATCCGATGAAATGGATAGACTCTTATCTTTATAAGGGTCTATCTGATTGTCAACAAAGGCTTGAATGTGTTTGCCAACAATTTGTATACATGTTTAACAATAAAAGCAATGGTTTATAAAATATATCCTTTGGTTATTCAAAGACGCGTTTTATACAAGACATTTTGACTATTCAAGACATTTGGTTTACATTTGACTTTTGGTTTACACAAGACTTTGTTTATACATGATATTTATTTATTTGACATTGGTTTACATCACTTTGATTTAAACAAGACTTTAGGATTATTGGTTTATGGTAAGTGATTTAAATGACGTGACATGTATAATATGATAAAAGCATGGTGGATACGCCGATGGTACTTCCTATATATAAGTGCTTTTATCATCTATATCGTGGCGTTATCTAAATCATTTTCAAACAAGATACAAGACACGACTTATTTTATACAAAATTTGACACTTTTTTACAGGACAAGACATATTTTTAGTTATTGATTTAACCATGCATTTTTTTTTCTTTTATATCATATTGATTTTCATATGGTTTTTATAAAAGAAACTTTTTATGGTTCATGGCTACTTTGTATCATTTAAACATTTCTTTTGATAATCAAAGCCATGAAACATCATTACAAAATCTATGCTACTCATAGGCATTTTTATGCATAGTACCTATTTTCACATGTGTTTCAGGAGCTAATGCTTAAGGTTGATCTTGCGTCACTAAGGTCGGACTTTGGGCTTTAGTGACTTACAACTTGAAGACAATTTAACTTATGTTATGTTTTATGTTTAAATTCAGACAATGTAGACAATTTGAGTTAATACAAACTTTAATTAATGGTTGTTGAAACAATAGTTCTGTTACTCCACTCCCCAACGATTCCGCCACGGTTTGTTGTTTTACGCGGTCGGGGTGTGACATCGTTAAGGTAGTTTATGCTACTATAACGTGCCATTTGCGTAAACATGTATTCGGATGGTTAGATATGTGTTATGATACGTCTAACATGCAAAAATAGGTTTAATATAGTTCCAACATCAGTTTATATGTCAAAACATTGGTCACATACGCTTAAAGTTGATTTATGCGCAAAAAGGGAATTTTTGTCATTTAAAAAGCATAATTAATGACTTAACATAACACTAACCAAACGACGTGACCATAAGGTATAACCTTAGAGGTTATTCCCTATACAACTATGGTCACGAATATGTGTTTGGTCAGATCCTAAGATCGACCAAACGGGTCGGATTGGAAAGTCAAAGCGGTGGTCAAGACCGCTTGACTTACGACCCTAAACAAGCGCTAATCTAAAAGTGACGAGTTAGACATGTTTTAACATGTCTAACTAAATTATAAAAGTGTTTTGGTATCAAAACAAATTTTTTTGATACCTGAAAATAGTTATGTCGTATAATGCGCACTTTGCGAATTATTGACCGAAAATTTGACTCGTCACTACAACTAGTAAACGTGGTAATCAGTAGGCATGATCGCTATGGATCATAACCATCGTGATTACGATCAAGTTGCAACGTCCAACTGGACTTTGTCTTGACCAATTAATGGTCAAAGCCGAAAGTCAAACAATGTTTGACTTTGAGCTTGAAATAGCTAAAATAAAAAAAAAGACTAGGATGGAACACTCACTTGTGATCCAATGATGAAGAGAAGACTAGAAAACTCAGTTAGGAAGGCTCCACAAAGTGGTAGCACTCCTAGTATAGCAATAAGAAGAAGAAGAGAAGATGAACAAGTTGAAATGGTGGCTTTGATCACATATTTATACTCATCATGGAGCTCTCAAATCATGCCAAGTGCCCATCCAGGTGTTATGGAAGTGATTAGTGTCCTCCCATGTGTCCATTGCAGGTTAAAGGTGGAAAAAATCGCGGCTTTGTGGCTAAGAAATGTAACAAGAAGCTTCCAGGCAGCATTTAAGAAGATTCTGAACTGGGGACCCCTTATAGACCGTATGGGGTTGTGCCTTACGATCCGTAAGGCCCTTGCAGGGGCAGAAGTTTAAAAAATGGCAGAAATGGTCCCTGAACTTGTTTTTGTCACATTTTGGCATTTTTAACACCTGTTAACCTTATTTTCAAGCTTCATAAGGAAGATAAAGCATAGGGAACTTAAAAAATGCTCAGAAATGTTTCGGATGTCGGTTTGTTCGGTCGTACGGTTGCGGTTTTTGGTTAGTTACGACAAAAATCGTAACCAATGCGAAAATGAACGCAAATGCGCAACGAATGATATTTTTGCCTTCCAATAAATAAAATACAAGATTTTAATGATTACAAAAATTTTTGGATGTGCGTACATGTTCCGGAGAACGATATACGCAAATCAGCATAGTTTCGCAGAATTTGCAAAATGGCACTGAGCTTGATTAAACTTCTTTTTGCCATACGGAACCCTTCAAAACTTACTTCTAAGTTATGTTTAGGTTATTTAAGGTATGTTAAGATTGTGTCATTGTTCCGGAGTGTATGTCACGTTAAAATGATTACGTTAGCGTAATAGTTTGCGATTTCACTTCTAGAAGTTGTTCGAGAGTTTGTTATCGTGCAAGAATTGAATATGTGCAATCGTCATGATAATAAACAAAACTCGTAAATAAAACACAAAATTTCATTAATTTATAACATTTTTTGGAATTGTTACATGATCAAATCACCACAAATGTCACAATCTTCCCTACTTTAGAAATTTCGTTCCGAAATTTAATTTAAGGAAACTTGTGGAAATAGATGTGGGTATTTCGCTTTCATTTGATCTTCCTGTTCCCAAGTAAATTCTTAACCATGTTTGGATTCCCAACGAACTTTGACTATCGGTATTCATCTTCGTTTATGTTTCTTGACTTCATGGTCCAGAATCTCCACGGGTTTCTCGACAAAGTGCATAGTATCATCAACATGAATTTCAGCAGAAAGGTCACAACTTCTTGTTTAATTCCTAGAAACATACCCTAACACTTGGCATGATCTTATTTCAGGTATAAATAGCTCCCTCATTCTTCATCACAACTTGCTTAATTCATTCCTTTCTCTAAATCTGCTCTAAGTGGAGTTTGCTTCCCTTTGGAGGCCTCCTACCTGAGCTCTTAAGGGTGCTACAACACAAGTAATTGCCTTCTTCTAGTCTTGTTCATTTCTTTTAGCTATTTGATCTAAAAGTCAAACAGTTTGACTTTCTATTTGACTTTCAGTTCTGACCATATTGGGTCAAAGAGAAGTTCAATTGAAGTTTGCAATGTGATCGTACTGACGATGGTTATGATCCATAACAATCATACCTACTGATTACCACGTTTACTAGTCGCAGTGACGAGTCAAAGTTTCGGTCAATAATACGCAAAATGCGCATTATACAACGGAACTATTTTCGGGTATCAAAACACTTTTTTTGATACCAAAGCAGTTTATAAACTAAGTTAGACATTTAACATGTCTAACTCATCACTCTTAGTTTAGTGCTTGTTTAGGGTCGTAAGTCGACTGGTCTTGACACCGCTTTGACTTTTGATTTTGACCCGTTTGGTCAACTTTAAGATCCGACCAAGCCCATTATTATAACCATCCGAACCCATAGTTACGTTTATGACTCGTTAAAGTGGCCTAAACCACTTTAGCGAGCCGTAACGAGCTAACACACTTTGAAATGCTTCCAATTCAGAATGTTTGATATTAGAAATCATATTATACATGATCCAACTCTTGTTTGGTTTATATACCTCATTCTATCCGATTTCTCGTTTTCAAATTTCGACACACTAACATCTAGTTATCCGATACACTAGGAATCACTTCAACACTTGAACTCTTGATCCTTTGAGCTTTGTTATATCATTTGAACAATATCTATACGCAATCCCAGGCGAGTACTTAGCTCCCCTCTATTACGTTTTTCAAATGTTTTGGGGTGATTCATATGTGTAACCGAACTTTCACAAATATATGGCATGTATGTGTTTACTAAGTACTTTTTGTGTATTATTCCTGTTATGCAAACATGACAATTGACGAGACGAATCCTTGTTGAATCTTTCTATCTTTATAGTCAGATTCTTGTAGGATATTTGAAGTACAGTCTTAAATCTTTCTATCTTCATAGTGAGATTTCTAAGAAGTGCTTTACAAGACGATGGTTATGGTTTATGTGTAGAATTGTTGGTGATTTAGTTAAAGAAACTAGAGTAATACAATACGAGCATGGTGGATACGTTGCTGGTACTTCCTATATATAAGTGTGCTTATTGTATTACCCTTCGTAGCCTTATCCGAATCACCATTAGGATTTAGGATTTTGTGACACAATAAGACTCTGTGTATCTATCTATCTTCATAGTTAGATTCTTGTAGGATGTTTAAAGTACTAATTAGTAGTCCTTTATTGGACTTTGTGTACTTTAATGCGTATGTGACAAGAAGATGTGATGAGACGATGTAACTACACTGAATCCTTAAAGGATCTATCTATCTTCATAGTTAGATTCTTATAGGATGTTTAAAGTACTGATTGGTAGTCCTTTATTGGATTCTATGTACTTTAATGCGTATGTAACAAGACAATGTGACAAGACAAGTGACTAAACAAAATCCCTAATGCATTTATCTATCATTATAGTTAGATACTCGTGGGATGTTTAAAATACTAATTGGTAGTCTTTTATGGGATTATGTGTACTTTAATGCGTATTTGACAAGACAATGTGACAAAACAATGTGACAAGACAACTGACTAAACAAAATCTCTAATGCATCTATCTATCTTTATAGTTAGATACTCATGGGATGTTTAAAGTACTAATTGGTAGTCCTTTAGTGGATTATGTGTACTCTAATGCGTATTTCACAAGACAATGTGACTAAACAAAATCCCTAATGCATCAATCTATCTTTATAGTTAGATACTCGTGGGATGTTTAAAGTACTAATTGGTAGTCCTTTATTGGATTCGGTGTACTTTAATGCGTTTTTGACAAGACAATGTGACCAAGTTGGCGATTATGTGTTTATGTGGTTAGTGGTGATTTGGATAATGAAACAAGTGTATTACCTTAAGAACATGGTGGATTCGCCGCTGGTACTTCCTGTATAGGTGTTCTTATTGTATTACTCCTGTAGCGTTATCCGAATCATAAGATTTTGTGTTAGATTGATTCAATGTACAATATCCGAATCCTTGTAGAACTCTTTCATATTTTTATAAGTTAGTTTCTTGAAAGGGTAATCATTGATTTTATTTCTAATAATACTCACGCAAGTTATGACATATTTTCAATATTGTTATTATTAATCCTTTATTGGATTTCTAATAACATACTCATAAGTTTTATGACCGAATTCAAGGAGATTACAATGAACAAAGTACAATTATCAATGGCATAAAAATTACTTAGTATTAATCATCTTGCCATATACAAAACTATTTTGTCACAAGTTTCATAATCAAGTTAATGTATTGCAATACTAAATCTTTTTGCAATTTCTTGGCTTAAAAGAGCCCATTTCAAATAGACGACTCTTGTAGTTGTCGAAGTGTTGCAACACTAATCTTTTTGCCATTAACTTGGCCAACAAAACTTGTACTCACCAACATTGTTTGTTGATGTCTCTTTTTCACATATGTTTCAGGTGGTTGATCATTCAAGTATGCTACACATAGGAATGCATTCGGGCTTTAGACTTCTTTAAACAAAAGACATATTTCTTGTCTTCTTTGTATTGTAAAATAATGTTAATAATAGGAAACAATTTAGTATCAGTTGTGGCTGAGCAATTTGTAACGTGACTCCTCGATATTTCCGATGCGTGTTGTTGTATTACGCGATTGGGGTGTTACACAAAATTTCTGGTGTATGTGGGGAAGTTTGGGGAATGACCGAAACTGTTTACTTTAACAAACCCTTTGGTGGTTTGTTATTGCAATTTAAATAGACTCTTTGGTGGTCAAGGACGAGTTAACAAAGGCTTGAATGTATTCACCAAAATGACCAAAAGTTTTCAAAATTAAAACAATGACGATTTGGACGATTTGTTTATGACAATGACGATTGGTTTATGACAATGACGATTGGTTTACAACAATGACGATACCTCCTAACACATTTGAGCTTTGTTACCATGGTACCATACCTTACTACTGGTCGGCTTGGCCAAAGTTAATGAATGTTATTCTTTTTCTCAATACAACGCACCAACGAGTTCGTTCACATTATTGAAATCGTCTTGTTTATATAAACCATTGAATTTGTAATTTGAAAGTTTGAAAAGATATTTTAGCACGTATGAATCACCCCAAAACATTAGAAAACATAAAGAAGGAAACTATATACTCACTTGTGATTGCAAAAGTGTCCTTGTTTCAAAGATCGACAAAGCTCAAGAGTCCGAGAAATCAAATATGTCGTAGTATCGAATAACTATGTAAATACCGAGACTTTAATCGGAAGATCGGATAGAATGAGATGTTGTATACCAAATGAGTGATGGAACTCATATGAAATGGTTTAACAAAGTCAACATTCTGATTTGAAACGATTCCTAGGTGCATTTGACCCATAATACTCTACTTTAAGGGTCATTTGCGTAAACGCGTGAGCGGATGGTTAGATATGTTTTATGATAAGTCCTATATGCCAAAACATGTTTGATTATGTTGTAACATCAGTTTATATGCCAAAACATTAGTTACATATGCTTAAAATTGATTTATGCGCAAAAAGGGCATTTTGGTCATTTATAAAGGCATAACTAGCGACATAGCATAACACTAACCAAAAGATGTGACCATAAGGTATAACCTCAGAGGGTTATTCCCTATACCACTATGGTCACAAATATGTGTTTGGTCAGATCCTAAGATCGACCAAACGGGTCGGATTCGAAAGTCAAAGCGGTGGTGAAGACCGCTCGACTTACGACCCTAAATAAGCACTAAACTAAAAGTGACGAGTTACACATGCCAAAACATGTCTAACTAAGTTAAAAAATGTTTTGATATCAAAACAAAGTGTTTTGATACCCGAAAATATTTCCTTGGTATAATGCGCATTTTGCGCATTATTGACCGAAACTTCAACTTGTAACGTGACTCCCCGATATTTCTGCCACGTGTGGTTATATTACGTGATTGGGGTGTTACAGATTGCTCCTAACTACTGGTACTAAATTGTTTCATTATTGTTAACTTTATTTTACAATATAAAGAATACATGAAATTCTCTTTTGAATTAAAGAAGTCTAAAGCCCGGATGCATTCCTATGTGCAGCATGCTGGAATAATCGAAACCTGAAACATATTTGAAAAAGAGACATCAACAAACAATGTTGGCGAGTACATAGTTTTGTTAGACAAGTTAATGGCAAGAGTTTAGTGTTGCAATACTTCGACAACTACAAGAGTCGTCTATTGAAAATGGACTCCTTGAAGCAAAAGAATGGCAAAAAGATTTAATACTGTAATACATTAACTTGATTATGAAACTTGTGACAAATTAGTTTTGTGTATGGCAACATGATTAATACTAAGTAATTTTTATGCCATTGAAAATTGTACTTTGTTCATTGTAATCGCCTTGAAATTGGTCATAAAACTTGTGAGTATGTTATTAGAAATCCAATCATGGATTAATAACAACAATATTAAAAATTTGTCATAACTCGCGTGAGTATTGTTAGAAATCAAATCAATGATGTAAAATAATACTTTGTTTATCCTTCTAAGGATCTAACACATAGAAATATGTAAGAGTTCTACAAGGATTTGGATATTGTACTTTGAATTAATTGAACACAAAATCCTAATGTGATTCGGATAACGCTAGAAGAGTAAAACAATAAGAACACTTATATATAGGAAGTACTAGCAGCGTATCCACCATGTTCTTATGGTATTACACTCGTTTCTTTATCTAAATCACAACTAATCACAATAACCACATAATCACCGTCAACTTGTCAAATATGCATTAAAGTTCACAGAATCCAATAAACAACTACCAATTAGTACTTTAAACATCCGATGAGTATCTAACTATAAAGATAGATAGATGCATTAGGGATTTTGTTTAGTCACTTGTCTTGTCACATTGTATTGTCACGCTGTCTTGTCAAATACGCAATAAAGTACACATAATCCAATAAAGGACTACCATTTAGTACATTAAACATCCCACGAGTATCTAACTATAAAGATAGATAGATGTATTAGGGATTTTGTTTAGTCACTTGTCTTGTCAAATAGGCATTAAAGTACACAGAATCCAATAAAGGACTACCAATTAGTACTTTAAACATCCCACGAGTATCTAACTATAAAGATAGATAGATGCATTAGGGATTTTGTTTACTCACTTGTCTTGTCTCATTGAATCACCAAATCCTAAATCCAAATGGTGATTCGGATAAGGCTAAGAAGGGTAATACAATAAGCACATTTATATATAGGAAGTACCAGCGGCGTATCCACCATGTCCTTATTATATTACTCTAGTTTCGTTATCTAAATCACCAACAATTCTACACACAAACATAACCATCATTGTGTAAAGTACTTCTTAGTAAACACATAATTACCATACATTTTGAAAAATTGCTTACACATATGAATCACCCCAAAAACAGTTGAAAAACATAAAAGAGAGGAGCTAAGTACTCGCCTGGGATTGCATATAGATCTTGTTCAAATGATATAACAAAGCTCAAAGGATTAAGAGTTCAAGTGTTGAAGTGGTTCCTAGTGTACCAGATAACTACATGTTAGTGTGTCAAAACTTGAAAACAAGACATCGGATAGAATGAGGTATATAAACCAAACAAGAGTTGGATCTTGTGTAATATGATTTATAATATCAAACATTCTGAATTGGAAGCATTTCAAAGCGTTTTGGCACGTTACGGCTTGCTAAAGTTGTTTATGCCACTTTATTAGGTCATAAATGTAACTATGGGTTCAGATGGTTAAATATGTCCTATGACAAGTCTAACATGCCAAAATTAGTTTATATAAGTTGTATAATAAGTTTAGATGTCAAAACAATGCTCTTATATGTTCAAAACAAATTAAGTCCAAAAAAGGTATTTTCAGCATTTTAAGGAATACATATTTGACTTGTCAATTGACTAACCAAACGGTATGACAATAGGGTATAACCTCAGAGGGTTATGACCTATAATACTATGGTTATAATAATGGGCTTGGTCGGATCCTAAAGTTGACCAAACGAGTCGAAATCGAAGGTCAAAACGGTGGTCAAGACCGCTCGACTTACGATCCTAAACAAGCACTAAACTAAGAGTGACGAGTTAGACATGTTAAACATGTCTAACTAAGTTTATAAAACGGATTTGGTACCAATACAAAGAGTTTTGATACCCGAAAATAGTTATGTCATATAATGCGCATTTTTCACATTATTGACCGAAACTTTGACTCGTCACTACGACTAGTAAACGTGGTAATCCGTAGGTATGATCGCTATGGATCATAATCATCATGATTACGATCACGTTGCATAGTTCAATTAAACTTTGCTTTAACCAAAAATGGTCAGAACCGAAAGTCAAACTGTTTGACTTTTGGCTTAAAATGCCAAAAGAAAAGAACAAGACTAGGAAGAAGGCACTTACTTGTGTTGTAGCACCCTCAAGAGCTCAGGTAGGAGGCCTTTAAAGAGAAGCAAACTCCACCTAGAGCAGATTAGAGAAAGAAAAGATGTGAGCAAGGAAAAATGGTGAATGATCATGGGTATTTATAGTTTTCATGAAGCCACAAGATCATTCCATGTGTTAGGAGGTGTTATAGGATAATTACAAGTGTTTAGTGAGGTTTTGCACGTAGGAGAAGTGTGGCAAAAATGAGTTATATATGTCCAAGGTATGAAACAAGAAGCTGCCAAGTATTCTACTGTGTTGGGCACCCAATGCGGACCGTACGGGGTTCGGATGCGGTCCGCATGGCCCTCAGCTGGCAGATACTTTGCAATTTTGGCAGAACAGGCCCCTAAACTTGTTTTGTCGCGTTTCGTCGTTTCTAACACTCACAAATGATGTTAGACCATTCACATCCGAGCCTGGAAAAGAAGAAAGATGATCCGCTTGAGCTTAAACACATGACACCCTCTGACCTTCATAATATCAGCTCCTACAGAAAGAATAAACGAGAGCCAGGGTACAAGACACTTTTTGGATATTTCATCAACAAAGATTATCAGTCTCCACCACCAGGCAGATGGAGAAAAGATGGAAGTGGTGATGAAAAAGAGGAAGCTGATAAGTTAGAATTGTTTGAGGAGAAAAGAAGTCACTTGTATGTGAAAGAAGATGGGCAGAAAAGAAAGGGCTCTTATACAAGAACAACTGCTATTACTTCAAAGACTTCATCGAAAAGAAAGAAATCTGCTGAGTCTTCATCTTCTGTACCAAAACGTCAAAAGAAGCAACCTGGTGTCGCTAAAGGGTTGGTTAATGTACTAGAAATAGAGGAATTACTAGTTTCTGAGCTTGTTCAAGTTGAAGCTAATGTTAAGAGTATTGAAACTATGGCTGCGCAAACGACAAGCATATCGATCTTTTACAGGAGGTGATGGTGATGATGATGGATCATCTTCTGGTCCTGATTCCGAGGATGAATTGAAAAAGAAGGAAGAGGAGAGAAAGAGAAAGGTTATAGAGGATAAGAAGAGGAAAGAAGTTGGTGATGACGATGTTGATTTCATTCCATTAGATTCTTCTAAGGAGGAGATTTCAGTGGTCAAGCCTACTAGAAAACCACCAGCTAATGAATCAAGAGGGTTGTGTCTAAAAAGTCTGAATCTGCAGTGGATAATTAAGAATCAATTTAAGAACTAAAGCTGCTGACACTCCTATTGCTCCAACAACTGCTCAAGTATTTGCTCCAAGTCCTCCACCACCTCTTCCACAACCTTCTCCTTACCATATCTCTCCACAAAAGCCGCAATCTCCACCTCCTCAACACACCACAGTAAATGACCCTATGCCATCTTCTCCTCGACCACCTATTCTCAATCCTCCTACTACATCGCAACCTATGCAACAGTCTACATCTCACCCTGCACTGGGAACTTTTGATACAGGGTTTGATGATTTCAATTAAGATTTTGGGGATGTTCCCGGATGAGAAGCCTTTTCAGCTGATAAAGTTTATGAGGGAAGACTTAGAGAATTAAAAGTTAAGATTAAGAAAGTAGAGGAGTGAATCAAAGTGATTGAGTCTGAGAGAGATAATACAAGGGAGATTCTAAGGATAGTAGTTGACGATAATGATTGATTTATGCAAGCATCACAGAAGGTTTCTGTTTATGAGGAAAGGACAACGTGTTGAAGAATGAAAGGGAATGTTTGAAGACGATGCTTCAAAGTTATGAGACCGAAAATGAGAGAATGATTAAGAAAATGGAAGGGTACGAGGCAGAATGAACGTCAACAACAGGCAGATTGAGTTAATGAAGAAGATTCTTGTAAGATCTCTGGGAATTTCTCTAGCTGATGAAATAGAGAAGATTGAAAGGGAAGAGGCTAGGCAAAGGGTAGAAGAGAAGGAAAAAGCTTCAAAGGTTCTACAAGATGCTGAAGGCAGGGGAAAGAACAAGATAGAAGGTCTAGTTGTGGAAAAACAGTCTGAGCCTGAAGTCGTAATTTCTTCAGATCCTGTGATAGAACAGTCTGCGCCGGAAGCTGAATCCGTGCCAGTATGTCTTGCCATGGTTGTGTACAAGCCTCTACCTCCACGTTTCATCATGGTAGGTTGCCGCGTGAAGCTGACATTGATTATTCAGGACTTTTGGAAAAGCATCGCAAGTACATGGAGAGGAAGTTAGAGAAAAAGCGACAGACGGATAGAGAGATTGAAGAAGAAGTTGATTCTTACTTCGAAGATGTAGAGGTAGTTAGTGGTGCTAGTTGTAGAAAGGATGATGATCATGTTGAAGGATCTGGGATTCATATAACTGATGATGTTGTGAATGAAATCTAGATATTTTTGTGTACTTAAATGACTTAGCTAACCAACATTTTGCAGATATATTTCAGGGGGAGTCCAATGATATAGCACAAGGCTCAAGGCAAGCAGGAATCCTCACAGCGTCTTCATCATCAGTTGTTCCTGTTGTGCCTAAACCAAGAATATTCTATTTAGAGCATAATGTTGAAGAAGGGGAGTATGTGAATAACTTCTCTAAAGCCGAATTAGCAGAGCTGTATGGTATAAATGAAGAATCTTTTGTGTTTGACTTTGAAGATGACCTGAACAGCACAAGTGTCGAACCAAATGACTATGTTTTCTAGCCTGTTCCAGATGCTTAGGATTATGATCATGTGATTATCGAAGATTGGGATTCGGACGGTTCTGATGACAATGATGCTACATATGCCGGAGAGGGTACATACGTCTTCCCAACCTTTGCAGAAATGGTTTCATCTACGAATGAGGAGTTATTGAAAAGCAAAGTTGAAGAGGCAGTAAAGTCTGGATCAATCCCTCAACAAATGACAATGGAAGAAATAATTGAGATGAAGAAAAGATGGTTTAAATAAATTCCTATAGAACGAAAGTATTTACGTCCTTTGGCATTCTTTACAAGAGATCATGATGCTTCATTAGGAAATATCATCAGCTGGGGATGCATTGAAGAGCTGAATGTATATGCAATCAAGAGAGAGTTTGGAGTGCAATAGTCTAGACACTTAAAGGATATCAAAACATTGCCTCACTTGGATGGCATGGAACTGGTACAGTCAAAGCTTTTCAATTTAAAGATCACGTTTCACGACAGAGAATTGTTGAAAATTATCAAATATGAAGCCATGCACAACTTTCCTCGTTGGAAACATCATTACCCAAGAAAAGTGACGAAGATCGATCCAGTCTCTCAAGAGAAGGATGTAACTTTGATTGTCAAGAACCCTCATGCGATGAAGAATATGCCGCTCATGGAAATGGAACAAGACTTCTACAAGATCTTTAAATGGTGGCACTACAATTCAAGCACAGGTAAAGCTGTTTTTTGTGTGGAGCTCGATAAAGACTCTTGGAAGATCACATAGGAATTATCAGAGTCTGTTTGCTCACAAGCGTATATATAGGTTATGGAGGGGAATCCGTGTGTTGGATCCTATGTGGCTGGTAAATTGCTCGAAGAAAGACATAAAAGATCAGCTACGAAGATAAGGATGAAGCTCAAGCTTTGCAGTTCCAAAAGATTCTTAACGTTTGTTATGCACATGATATTCATTCAGGTAAAGCATGGAACAGATCCTGGAGAGAGCTTGAAGCGAAAGAGAAGAAAAAGAAAGACAAGTAGGAGGAAAAAATTGAAGAAAGATGTAAGATTGCTGCTCGAGAAAGATTCAAGTTCGGTAACACATACAATCGACCTCCTCCAACAGATCAAACTCCCATTCCTTCTGAGGAGCGTCGAAAGCCTCTAAAGCACTATTTCGGTTGATCATGTCACATACCTTTTGAAGACCATCCAAGACTGCGGCAACATCCAGGGGGGTATGTTGGTGCACTAATGTCTATTGCATACTTCGAGGAGGTATCTGTTATGCATTTAGGGCTTTACAAGTGTCGGATATTAAGTTTTGTATGTTTAGTATGATTTTCGTACGAAATGGAATTTACGTACGAAAATCAGTTTCGTACGGAAATCCTCCCAGGTCACCTTTGGTGCGAAATGTCTCTAGTATAAATAGGTGTCTTGGGTTTTTGTGTGTAGCGATGCTGTTTTTGGAGACCAGAGGCGAAGCCCTGCTTGTTCGTGTCTGTAATATGTTCAAGTTGATTCATATAAGATCCAGACGTGTTAAAAAGTATCGTCATACTAGTTGTGTGTTTGTTCACTTGGCTAACAATGAATTCCGCTTCTGTTAGCTAAGCAAATCAGTCTGGTAGCTCACGAGTTGGGTCCGATCCTACACTCACAAAAATCCATTTTCAAATCAATCAAGCTTTCAATCTTTTTCAAGCTTCGAGCCTAATATTCCTCAAACTCCACATATCAAAAAGCTCAAATTCTTTCCAATGCCAATCAAATCAATCAAATCAAGCGAATCAAATCCAAAGATTTTGCATTGCAACATTGCTGTAAATCTGAACAATTCTCAAGATTTTACAGAACAGACAACCAAACAACACATAGCACTACTTGCGTCGGTTCTTGAGTCTTATGAAAGTTTAATTGCTGGAAGAACAGGAAATCTAGAAATGACAAAGGAAGACTAGATCAAATTGATCAAGAAAAGCTGGAATTGATGGATATAAAATTATGTATGGCATCCATTATTCGACCAGCACAAAGATTCATTGAAATCACTAGTAGAAAGGATTTAGGCACCATGGATGGTATACTTGGGTTTGACAATCAAAGGTTACGTGTTTTAAGTGTCAGGAAAAGGGACACTTTAAGAGAGAGTGTAAGAATCGGGAAGTAAATGGTAATCAGAATCCTTTTGGCAACTACTATTATAAGAAGGCAATTTACCATCAACCATCTCCTACTCATTCAAGGGCTATTCAAATCCAAGATGGTTCATCAAATTCTAAAGAAAAAGCTTTGGTCGTAGCACAAGAGGATGTAGGATTCAACTAGAATAAGTACATCTAAAAGAATGAAAGCTTGGCTTTACTGGTAGAAATCATCGAGGAACCAGAATCTGAAATGGAAGAATGTTCGGAGACTGCTATTTTTTATGAAGAAGCATTGGAAGAAGTTATTTTAGAAAAATATCTTCAACGATCTGAGGAAGAAAACATTTTACATAATGCTTTCAAGAATATAATTCACCTGATGATTTCTTCTTTTGTAGGATATTTCAGTACTGGATGTCACGGTGAGACAGTGGGGATAGTAAAACTAGAGGTTGAAGAAGTGATCAATGTTGAAAAAGAAATGACATTTGGAAATTTGACAAAGATTGCGGATAAGGAAATGATGCCCAATTTGAAAGAGGTAGATTCTGATACAGAGAAAAAGGAGTCAGATAATGAGAGAGAAGTGGTAAAGGAAGTAGTGAAAGTGCAAATAGTCGACGTTGAAAAACCTTGTACAAAGTGCACCGAATGATGTGAAAATTGTGTTGAAAAGGATAAAATCATTAAAGAAATCACAAAACACTCTGAGAATTTTAAATAGGATTACAGAACAATGATAAAATGAAAAGAACTTATAAGATAGTAGAACAGGCAAATTTGGAAAATGGTAAAACAATGGATATGTTAAAAGCAACCGTAATGGATAAATAGATGGCGATTTACATACATCTAAATACAGTTGTTGATCATAAAAATGAATTGGAAAAGACAAAAATCAAAACAAAAAGGGTAAATGAACTTTTTATCAGTTACTCGACCAGTTCATATGTCATCGATCATATTCTTCCCAAAATTGAAAAGGGAGAAAATGGTCAAAATAAAAAGAAAAGTGTAGATTATGGACATGTTCCACCACCTATGTGGCAAAGAGATTCCAAAAAGATACCAGATGGGAAGGAAAAGGCGCTTAACATAAAGCTCAAAACTGAGATGATTGATGAGCTGCCTAAGAACATAGACATAAATACACTAATCTGATAATTACAATGAAACTGAGTTGATCAAAAATGTTGTTGAAAAGGTATTAGAAAGTGACTCAGATGAATCAATTTTTGAAAGTGCTGAATCAAGTTTGAAAACTTTTGAATCAAATTGTAACCCCTATGCAAAATTTCGGGCTTTCAAAAACTTTTTCTTTGAAGGCATTCCGATAACTGATACTTAAACGTAACTGGTTTAACATAACGTACACATCGGGATGAGGACATAAGCTACACATACCCAAAATAACCTTTACATAACTTAGATATAAGTTTCGAGGGCTTAGGAATGACAAAAACACCTTTAGACAAGTTCAGTGACTAAACTGCAACAATTGCGAAAGACTACCAATTCTTGTAAATCTAATATGGACATTGTGTAGACATCAAAAAATTCTCATAATCAATAAAATCTTTTATTTTATTGAAGTGATTTCAAAAACATCAATCGTTACACAATTACGGTCATTTAAGTGATAATTAAGGTGTTCTTCATAATCAAGAGAAAAGCGTAACGTACAACCGAACGAACCAACATCTGAAACATTTTTGGACATATTTCAAGTCCTCTATGCTTTATCATCCTTATAGAGCTTAGAAATTAGGTTAACGGGTGTTATGAACGACAAAACACGTCAACACAAGTCTAGGGGCCAAAGCTGCCAAAAAGGTAAACTTCAGCCCCTAGACTGGCTTGCGGACCGTATGACCACACCCTTACGGTCCGTAAGGGGTGCCCAGCATAGCAGACTATTAAATAGCTACCTGGCAGCTTCCTGCATCAGTACGATGACTCATGGACACTTTGCTTGAATTGGTGAGCTCAAGATCACTATAAATAGCCAAGAGTTCTTCACTTCCAACTTGCTCATTTCTCATTTCTTTCTCCAAGTCTCTTGAAGCTTACTTCCATCTTTTGGAGGCCTCCCAATGAGTATTCTGAGCTCTTCAAGTGTTCTTCAACACAAGTAAGTGCTCACTCCTAGTCTATTTCATTTCTTTTGGCTATTTTGAGTCAAAAGTCAAACAATTTGACTTTCTGTTTGACTTTTGGTTCTGACCATATTTGGTCAAGTCAAAGTTCAATCGAAATTTGCAACGCGATTGTAATCACAAAGGTTATGATCCCTAGCGATCACACCTACTAATTACCACGTTTACTAGTCGAAGTGACAAGTCAAAGTTTCGCTAAAAAATGCGCATTATGCGCATTTTAAGACGAAACTATTTTCGGGTCTCAAAACACTTTTAAAACTTAGTTATACATGTTTTGACACGTCTAACTCGTCACTTCTAGTTTAGTGCTTATTTTGGGTTGTAAGTCGAGCAGTCTTGATCACCACTTTGACTTTCGAATCCGACCCGTTTGATCGATCTTAGGATCCGACCAAACACATATTAGTGATCATAGGTAAATAGGAAATAACCCTACGAGGTTATACCTTATGGTCACGTCGTTTGCTTAGTGTTATGATATGTCGCATGTTATGCCCTTAATAATGACTAAAATGCTCTTTTTGCGCATAAATCCATCTTATGCATATATGCCCAACTTTTTGACATATAAATTGATATTGAAACTTTATTAAACTTATTTTAGCATATAAGACTTATCATAGGACTAGTTTGACCATCCGAACAAGTTTTTTATGCAAATGACGCGTTAAAGTAGCGGAAACTACCTTAACGGGTCATAACGCGTCAAAAGCACTTAGGTATCATTCCAAATCAGAATGTTATGTTTAGTAAACAATTTCATATGAGTTCCAACACTCGTTTGGTTTATAAGACTTCATTCTATCCGATCTCTTGTTTTCAAGTTTCGACACTAATACATAGTATCCGATACACTAGGAACCACTTCAATATTTAAACTCTTGATCCTTTAAGCTTTGTTATATCATTTGAACCAGACCTATACGCCCCTCTTTTACGTTTTTTTTTCAAATGTTTTGGGGTGATTCATATGTGTAACCAATTTTTCTCAAATGTATGGTATGTATGGCATGCATGTGTTTAATTTGAAACTTAAATTGAAGAAAACATCAGTTTGTTCATAACGGGTCAAACCGAGGTCATTAACTTGGACTCGGCTGACAAATCGGTTAACCAAGGTCATTAATTTGGACTGGTCAACTGAGTGGATTTTCAAAGCTAGTAAACTTGTGAAAGATCAGGGTTAAAGTGAAATTTTTCAAAAACCCTAGACAAGTTCGGCCGAAGTTGTTATTAATGTTTGTATTGGAATTTTGACAACTTCGGGAGAAGTTACATCATGAAAGTTAATTTGTTTTGAGAATCAAGTTCGACCGAAGTTATGTTAGTGTTTGTTTTCATGATTGGATAACTTCGGGCGAAGTTATATAATAATTTGTTTGCTTTGAGTGTCAAGTTCGCCCGAAGTTACCTCAACTATAAATAGCATCAAATTCGGTCCAAGTTCATTTCATCAGAACTTGTCTTTGAGCAAACATGAGAGCGAACTTGCTAAATTGCAGTTGTTATACCATTATTCTGCCCGAATTTAGTTTGAATCTAGTTGATTAGCATGCTTAGATTAATGTCAGAGGTGAGAATTGATAAAAAAAACGATGAATTTTGTGTGTTTTGGACCTGTTCGGACCTATAACTTCTAATTCACATAGATCTAGGGCTTTTAGAATAAAATTGATCGGTCAAAATGGTTCAAAAACATGTATAAGTTACAAAGAAATCATAAAATTGAACATTGGACTGTGTTTAAAAGTTGCAGGTTTGATTTGGGAAGATGACAAGTTCGCCCGAACTTGTTGATGATGGTTTAAACCAACTTCGGGCGAAGTTGTTGTTTATTGAGATTTGAATATGATTTGTCAACTTCGAACGAAGTTATGAGTAATCATTTTAAAAGAAAATCAAACATGTCAAGTTCGACCGAACTTAGCTCTAAATTGTTGAAAATCATGTTTTTGTGTCAAGTTCGACAGAACTTATGCTTAAATGTTATAAAACCTATGTTTGTGTCAAGTTCGCCCGAACTTATACTGATATGTTGTGAAAATGCCATTTTTTGGCAAGTTCGAGCGAATTTATTCAAAACATGTTGTTAAAATTTGAAATTTTTCTAAGTGTTTGTGTCTTTCACGTCGCAGGTTGTTCAGCTTACGTATTCCAAGTTCCATAATACGTGCGTCTCGTTAGATAAGAAGTGATATCCTTCTCTGGAGCCATTTTCTAATATCCTTGAGTTCACGGGACGTATTCAGTTGACGAAAGCTATCACGGATAAACACATAGTGTATCGCTCACATATTAACTTTTTCTGGAGTTCGGCAAAATACGACGAAGCCAACAAAGTAATAAATTCATTTGTTCGTGTGGGTGATGAAGATAAGGAATTTAAAGTAACAGAAGCCGATATTCGCACGGTGCTGGAATTTAACGACAGTTCTGATGATCCTATGGGTTTTGAAGAATGAATGGCTGGAATTTAACGACAGTTCTGATGATCGTATGAGTTACAGTGGATACGTTAACGAGTCATCTTTCAAGAAGGGCAATTTGGGTCTTCCGTATAAGTTCTTTATGCATGCCCTGATTCACACATTCAGTCATAGAAAAGCAGGATTGAATGATTTGCAAGATTACATGATGTGCATGGCAACGACAATGGTTCTAAACAAAAAGTTCAACTATTCTGGAGTCGTTTTTGAACACATGTCAAAGAATATGAGCAAGGATAGATTTCTATTATATCCTTGGTTTGTACAGATGCTTATCGATGATCAGTTCAAAGATATCGTCAAAGATCAGAATGGTGTACTTTATTTGGGTCATATGGACGAGCCTACTTTGAAGAAGCTTGCTACTTATCAAAGACAAGACACTATTCCTTTTGCAAAGCTTGTTTCTGGTGCGATTGTTAAAGCTGATTTTGGGTCACCACCTGAAGGTAAATGGAGGAATGCAGGAAGTGGTGATGATAAAGATCAACTTGAATTGCTTAAAGGATTTAAAGAGAAGTATTGAAGTGTATGGTTTGTGAAGAAAGTCGTTGACAAGCCAAAGCGCAAAAGGGCTTCAAAGAAAGTGGAGACAATGTTAGTAGATGAACCAGAGATTGAAACGGAAAATGTTGAAAATGTTGCGGGATCGAGTGCAGAAGTGAATGTTGAGAGTCAAGAGGTTGAGACTGGAACTGTTTGTGGTGATCGCGATGATATTATTTCTGCTACTTCGGATAAGGATAATTCGCTAGAAAAATGTGAAAAGATTGCTGAAAAGGAGATTGAAGAAGAGAGATTAAGAAAACATGGTGAAGGTTTGTATGAACCATCGGCAGATAAGAGTCTGAAGAAGACTGACCAAAGAAAAAATCGAAGCGCACTAAATCAAAGGCTGGTGATTCAAAGAAAACAACGGGATCTCTTAATACAAAAGGAAGAAAGTTGGTCTGGAAAAGGTATGCTAGTCAAATAAAGAAAAAATCTACCCCTCCACAAGCTTCACAAGTTCAAGATCCAACGACTGTGAATGTTCAGCAACCACCACAACAACCTCCACAAGAGCCAACTGCTACTATACCACCAATCTCTCCACAACGACAATCAACGCTAAGGAGACAACATCAAAATCTACTCCGAAGCAGCATACTCTTCAAAGTCAAACATCTTCTTACAATCAAGAAAGTTATTTCGCTAATGAATTTGGAGATTTCCATTGCCTCCCAAGAATGTTGATACGGAGATTTATTCTGAAGAATTGCTTGATATGTTCAACGAATCAAAGATGCAAGAGTTGGAAAGAAGAATTAAAGATCTTGAAGATCAAGTGAAAAAGAATGAAACCGAGAAAGTGATTATGGAAGATAAAGTTAAATTTCTGGAAAATGATTGTGAGTACATGAAGGTGATAGTTGAAAGTCTCGATGCAACAATGAAAGGTTGATAAAAAGGATCGCAGAGCTTGAAGCAGAGAAAGCAGTAAGCAACAAAAGATTCAACATGCTACAGCGTGTCTTGGCTAACAATCTCGGTATAGACTTCATTGCAGAATACAACAGATTGGAAGTGCAAGATGAGAAAGAAAGAGCTAAAAAATAATTAGCTACGCAGGGTAAAGGAAAGCATGTTGAAAGCACTATTGAAACATTGATAGCTGAGGCTCAAAGTCTGCTGAAGTGCTTATGTTGAAGAAACACCTGTTGTATTAGTTCAAGAA
The DNA here is from genome assembly GCA_947069175.1 of Scalesia atractyloides. Lineage (NCBI taxonomy): Eukaryota > Viridiplantae > Streptophyta > Magnoliopsida > Asterales > Asteraceae > Scalesia > Scalesia atractyloides. Next base: position 65,334,381 of record CAMTDV010000016.1, on the reverse strand, counting down.
GTTCAAAATGTTGAAACAACAAAAAATGTTGAACAAGTCGATGATTCTGTCAAAGTGACTGAACTTGAAAAAGAAACTTAAGAAAAGGAGGATGATGATGATGAGAATGATAAAGATGATGATCCGGTTGATGATCCCAAAGATGATTCAGATCATGGTAACAACGATGATGATCAGGGTGATGTTGGTTTGAAAGTTGATTTGCAAAGTTCTCTACAGACTTTGATTTTGATACAATTATGAATGATGAAGCGAATGCTGATGATGGTCAAAGTAAGGGGGAGCAAGAAGGCCCTAAAGATGTTAGTGATTTTGATGTAGTTATTGCTAAACCATTAGCAGTGGTTTCTAAACAACAACCCCTAGTTCTGATGTTGGAGCATAATGTAGAAGAGGGAGAGTTTGTTCACGATTATATGAAAGAAGAATTAGCAAAGATGTTTGAATAGAGCCTGAATCGTTTGAATTCGATTTCGAAGAGGAGTTAGTGAAGATTAACATGTTTGAGCCGAAAGAATACTTCTACAAACATACTCCTAAAGGTGACGATTATGACAGATTATTATTGAAGATGCTTCTGATGAGGAAGAGGGTGCAGAAAAGTATTCGGGTGTGAACACTGACAACTTTCTGACATTCGAAGAAATGTATGAAGAATTAAATGCTGATCTATTTAAAAGAAAGATTGAAGAGACAGTTCGAGATGGTTCTATGCCACGAAGGATGACAAAAGAAGAGATTGCTGAAGCAAAGAAGTCTTGGTTTAAAAAATACCAAAACAAAGAAAGTTTAGACGTCCACTTGCATTCTCTACCAGAGACAAAGACAAATCATTGGGTGATATATTAAGCTGTGGTTGGATAAAGGAACTCGATGTCTATGCAATCAAAAGAGAGTTTGGAGTTCAATACTTCAGATATGGTAGATTTGAAGACATTACAATTCTGGGATATAGAAGAGTTGGTGCAGACGCACAACATAAGCTTCCAAATGAAATTTCATGATCAAAGACAGTGGAAAGTGATCAAGTTTGAAATTTCAGATTCTTGAAGCGTTGCATGGAAAGTGATCAACCTAAGCGTCGAATAAAGATCAACAAACATAATGGTGAAAAAGAGGTTATGCTGGTTATGAAAAGGCCAAGAGTGATGAAGAATATGCCCCTAAAGCCGATTGAACAAGATTTCTATCCGTTGTTTAAATAGTGGCAGATAGACCCAGACACATGTGAAGCAGTAATTGTCTTACGAGCTGATGATAACTGGGAGATGGCCGAAGAAATCACTCAAGAAATGATTGAAATACGAAGAGTATGGGGCATATGGCGAACTATCAGGATACTACACCCGATGTGGCTAGTGAATTGCTCGAAGGAAGATATTCGATGCTTATTCTTCAACAAGATTTGTTTTGAAAAGAAAGAGAAAGTGCAAGCGCTACAGTTTCAAAATGTTGTAAACGTTTGCTTTGCACATGGAATCAATTCAGGAAGAATGTGGGAATCGAGCTGGAGAGAGCTAGAAAGGGAAGAGTTTCTGAAAGAGGAACGGCGACTCGAAAAGATTCATGAAAGGGGTAGAGAGGCTAGACTATGAAGATTTTAGTTTATGAAATGGGTACCTCCTACCGACCAAACGCCGATTCCAAAGCAAGAACGAAGGAAAAAGCCCTACAAGAATTTCTACGGAAGAGGTTAAAGGTTTTAAGGACTGATCAAGACTACGACAATATCCAAGGGGGAGTCTGTTGGTGCATAATGTCTACCTTCTAAGTCTTGGATTGAGTTTGTATTGTATAGGGTTTGATTTGTTAGAATTTGAAGTATTTATGATGTAATAGGACAAGTTCGGCCAAACTTGGCCATGACACTCCTCAACCGAACTTGTTCCTCTATATATAGCTTGTCTTAGGATCTCATTTGTAACTTTGCAACTTTTGTGGTGAAGCTCTGTCGATTTAGTTTCTTGCATTGTAAAGACATTTGGAATAATAAATTGACGTTTAAACAGTAAATCTTGTGTATTTGTCACTAATCATGTAATTTCCGCTTACGATGACATAAATACAAACTTAGGTTTCCGTGACAGTGGACGGAATGATCCTAACAATGCCTATGAGACAAGACAATGTGACAAGACAAGTGACTAAACTAAATCCGTAAAGTATCTATCTATCTTCATAGTTAGATTCTTTTAGGATGTTTGAAGTACTAAATTGATGTCCTTGATTGGATTCTTTGTGTACATTAATGCGTATATGACAAGACGATGTGACCAGATGATGATTATGTGGTTATTGTGATTAGTTGTGATTTAGATAACGAAACGAGTGTAATACCATAAGAACATGGTGGATACGTTGCTGGTACTTCCTCTATATAAGTGTTCTTATTGTATTACTCTTGTAGCGTTATCCGAATCACATTAGGATTTTATGTTCGATTTTTTCAAAGTATAATATCAAAATCCTTATAGAACTCTTTCATATTTTGATATGTTAGATTCACAGAAGGACATCCAAAGTATTATTATAAATCATTTATTTGATTTCTGATAATGCTCACGCGAGTTATGACCAATTTCAATATTATTATTATTAACCCTTGATTGGATTTCTAATAACATATTTACAAGTTTTATGACTGAATTCAATGTGATTACATTGAACAAAGTAAAATTTTCAATGGCATAAAAATTACTTAGGATTAATCATATTGCCATATACAAAACTCTTTTTATCACAAGTTTCATAATCAAGATAATGTATTGTAATACAAAATCTTTTTGCCATTCCTTGGGTTCAAAGAGTCCATTTTCATTAGACGACTCTCGTAGTTGTCGAAGTAGTGCAACACTAAAACTTTATGCCATTAAGAGGGCCAACAAAACCATGTACTCGCCAAAATTGTTTGTTGATGTCTTTTCTTTACATATATTTCAGGTTTCGATCATTCAAGTATGCTACACATAGGAACGCATCCAGGCTTTAGACTGCTTTAAACAAAAGACAATTATATGTATTCATTGCTTTGTAAAACAATGTTTAGCTATAATGAAACACTTTAGTACCAGTAGTTGTGTTACACGATTGGGATGTTACAGATTTGTATCAGAGCACTGGCTATAGAGAATTAGGTTATTAGATTACCTTTAACCTATTCTATAAACTTCCTAGGGACCCAAACATGAGTAGACTTAGGATCTCTATCCTAATCCTCATCCTTACTCGTGCTACAACTACTCTATGTTTTACAAATCATCTAACCTTAGATGATTAATCCAAAATCCTTAGGCTTTATGCCTTAAAGTATTCCTCAAAATATTTTTTTTTCTCAAAATACTTTCATTGGAATACTTCTCAAAATGTTTTCTCAAACGTTTTCATCAAAAAGTTTCTCAAAATATTTCAAACATTTTATCAAAAAGGTTTGGCGAGGGCAGAATTCCTTCATCATAAGAGCCCTAAGATCTTCCCATTCCACCACGTAATAGCTCTTTTCTTGAATACACTCAACGTGAACTCAACCTTTCGCTCATTTGGACATTGAACAAATCGGAACGTGCTTTAGCCCGAAAACGAGAGTGGTTTAGCCGAACAAAATTGTTTATAGTTGCACTGAGAAGTTATTGTTATTGTTGTTGTTTGCTTGATTTAGTTGGGTCACGAGATTTGGGAGTACTATAGCAATTTTTTGAGCGACGAGTGTTGCCATTTCGGCATTTTGAGTTGTATCACATCGAGGAGGCATTCTAAAAGAAGGAAGACTTGTGAGATTGATATTGAATAAATCAAGAGAGGTATAGAAAATATCGAGGAAATAAGGATGGTGGTCATTCGTTCGTTTCTCAAAACAGACAAAAGACACCCAGTGACTAATCAAAGTAAATGGGTCTGTATAATGTATCGCGAAGACATGGTTTAGCCTATAAGTGGACACTCACCCAAGAGTTCCCGGGTAAGAATGACTGGTCCGATTAAGTGGATTTGTACGAACACTCTAGCCTTATACAGAAAACTCAGGGTACAGGCATCCACCCTTGGAGATTGCACGTGTTCACATTAATAAAACCCAAACTTTGACGAGATTTTGAAAACTTTTAAGGCTTAAAGCCGAAATTGATTCGTTTAAGAATATATGTTTTCTTGTAAAAGGTTTTCGAAAAAGATTTTTGTGACTTTTGTATTGTTTTTTGTAATCACCTAAGGATAGGTGATAGTATTGTATTTTATGAATCTAAACGCAAGTAAATTCACGTTAGGGTCCTAGGAAGGTTATAGTCTAGGTCAAAGCATTACTAATAACCTAATTCCCTATAACCAATGCTCTAATACCAATCTGTAACACCCCGACCGCGTAAAAACAACAAACCGCGTTGGAAACATCGGGAGTCACGTTAACATATTGTTACAACAACACATGGTATTTTGAAGTTTCGTTTTATTTAATTATTAAAGTTACATAGTTGCATTTTCTTTGAAATATTAAACAAACTAAACGAACATAGCAAATTGTCTTTCTTGTTTTAAGGCACTAAAGTCCATGTCCATTCTTACGTGAGCATGCATCAGTATCATCAAGCATTGTTCCCCGAAACATATGTGAAAACGAGTCAGCATAAAAGAATGACGACGAGTACATAGGTTTTGTGAGTGAGTCGAATTCATGGTCTCATATACATATTGCAATACCTAGTCAGGCTACTTGAGCCGTTGAATGAATACTTGTATCAAAGGTGTTTGATATTGTAATATAGTTAACCAACCACAACTAGTTGGTTAAAGTTTGTGAAAAATCTTGTAACCATGAATCTTGACCAAACGTTTCTTTTTGTAAAACCAAGTTATAAATTGATTTAAAAGAAACTTCATATGGTTTATATGTTTAAGTGAAAATCGTTAAGTGACATCATTCGAAAACATTGTTCCAAGAAATTTAGATAAGGCCACGGTATGTAATACGATGAAAGCACTTATATATAGGAAGTACCAGCAACGTATCCACCATGCTTTTATCATATTACACCCGTCACATTACCTAAATTACTTATCATAAACCAATCATCCAATTGTCTTTGTTATAACTAATCGTCCAAACTGTCATTATTATAAACCAAATCGTTATTGTCATAAAAAAATCGTCATTGTCATAAACCAATCGCCATTGTCAAAAATAAATCGTCTTTGTCATAAATAATCCGTCCTTATTTTTAATGGTGAAAACTTCTGGTCATTTCGTTGAATACATTCAAACCTTTGTTGACTCGTCTATACCACCAAAGGGTATCTTTAAATTTTCCATAACAAACCACCAAAGGGTTTATTAAAGTAAACAGTTTCGGTCGTTCCCCACAAACCCCGCTAACCTTGGTAAAGGGATTATCAGTCCTATGGTACCATAACTTACTACTGGTCGGCTTGGCCAAAGTTAATGAATGTTATAATTGTCCTCAACAAAACACACCAACAAGTTCGTTCACATTATTGAAATCGTTTCGTTTATATAAACCATAGCATTTGTAACTTGAAAACATGAAAAGAATTTAGCACATATGAATCACCCCAAAATATTTTCAAAACGTAAAAAGAGGGGAATTATGTACTCACTTGATATTGCTAGTGTATCTAGTTTAGATGATCAAACCAAAACACAAGTGTCCAAGGAAATCAAGCAGGTCCTAGATATTGGAAAACTATGTCAGAAACAAAACTTGAAATCGGAGGATTTGGATAGAATGAGACCTTATAAACCAAATGTGTAATGGAACTCATATGAAATGGTTTAATAAAGTTAACATTCTGAGTTGGAAAGATTCTTAAGTGCTTTTGACCCGTTATAAACCGTTAAGGTAATTTAAGCCATTTTAACGCGTCATTTGCGCAACTATGTAATCGGATGGTTAGATATGCATTATGATAAGTCTTTAATGCTTAAACATGTTTGAAAATGTTATTGATCAGATTACATGTCAAAATTTATGTTACGTATGCTTATAGTTGATTTATTTGCAAAAAGGGCATTTTGGTCATTATTGAAGATCATAATAACTAATTATCATAACACTAACCAAATGATATGACCATAAGGTATAACCTCAGAGGGTTATTCCCTATGCGACTATGGTCACAAATATGTATTTAGTTGGGTACGAAGATCAACCAAATAGGTCGGATTCGAAAGTCAAAGCGGTGGTCAAAACCGCTCGACAAACGATCCAAAACAAGGACTAAACTAAAAGTGGCCATTTAGACCTGTTTTGACATGTCTAACTAAGTTATAAAAGTGTTTTGGTATCAAAACAAACTGTTTTGGTACCCGAAAATAGTTCCGTAGTATAATGCGCATTTATCGCATTATTGACGAAACTTTGACTCGCCACAATGGCTAGTATACGTGGTAATCGGTAGGCATGATCACTAAGCACCATAACCATCATGATCACAGTAACGTTGCAAAGTTCAATTGAACTTTGTTTTGTCTAATTCATGGTCAGAATTGAAAGTCAAACAGAAAGTCAAACTTTTTGATATTTAGCTCAAATATGCTAAAATAATTGAACAAGATCTAAATGAAACACTTACAAATACTCTAGGAGAGCCTTAGAACTCAGAAAATGATCTTCAAATGGTTGCCAACTCTGGATATGACTGATGAGAGCAAGAATGGGTGTTGTAAAAGTTCAAATGTGGTGATGAACATGGTATTTATAGATGAATTGGGTCAACAAGGCCATGACATGTGTCCATGAGTCGTCAATGAATTAGATTAGTGTCCTAACACTTGTTAGATGTAGAAGAAAGGGTGGTAAGTTCGTTTGCATAGTCATCTAGAGAGTTAACCAGCTGTATGTGCTGGAGGCACCTTACGGACTTGCTTACGGTAAGCGGGGGTGCTAGGAACAAGTTTCAAAAAATGGTAGAACAGGCCCCTGCACACGTTTTGTCACATTTTGGCACTTATCACACCCTATAATGAAGAAATGTTTCGGATGTCGGTTAGTTTGGTCGTATGGTTACGGTTTTCAGTTAATTACGACGAAAATCGTAACGAACGCGTGCATGGCCGTAAATGCGTAACGAATACTATTTTTGCATTCCAATCATTACTATATAAGATTTTAATGATTACAAAATTTTTTGGATGCGTGTACATGTTCCGGATTAAGAAATACGCGTAACGACATAGTTTCGTGGAATTTGCAAAATAGCCCCTGAAGTTTCATAAGCAGGTTTTTACCATACTGAAGCCCTCAAAACTTATTTCTTAGCTATGTAAAGGTTGTTTAAGGTATGTTAAGCTTATGACTTTGTTCCAGAGTGTGCATTGCTATGAGAATCGGCAGACTATCGTAGTTTGTGTTAACTAGTCCCTGTGATTGAATAGATTTGTTTTTGACATACCAAATCCTTCAAAACTTATTTCTAAGCTATGCAAAGGATATTTAGGGTATGTTATACTTGTGTCATTGTTCCGAAGTGTACATCGCGTTAAACTTATTAAGTTTGGGTAACAGTTTCCGATTTCGCTTCCAGAAGTTGTTTGAAAGTTTGGAATGGTGCAAGAATCAAATATGTGCAATTGTCATGATAAATATACAAAACTCATAAATATAACATAAAATTTCATTAATTGATAACTTGTTTATAATTATTACATGATCGGATCGCCACAAATGTCATAATAACCTCATAGGGTTATTCCCTATAATACTATGGTCATAATAATAGGCTTGGTCAGATCCTAATGTTGACCAAACGGGTCGAAATCGAAGGTCAAAACGTGGTCAAGACCGCTCGACTTACCATCCTAAACAAGCACTAAACTAAGAGTGACAAGTTAGACATGTTAAACATGTCAAACTAAGTTTATAAAACTTATTTGGTATCAAAACAAAGTTTTTTGATACCCGAAAAAAGTTCAGTCGTATAATGCGCATTTTGCACATTATTGACCGAAACTTTGACTTGTCACTACGACTAGTAAACGGGTTAATCAGTATGTATGATCATTATGGATCATAACTATCATGAATACGATCATGTTGCAAAGTTTAATTGAACTTTGCTTTGACCAAAAATGGTCAGAACCAAAATTCAAACAAAAAGTCAAACTGTTTTACTTTTGGCTTAAAATGGCAAAAGAAAAGAACAAGACTAGGAAGAAGGCACTTACATGGGTTGTAGCACCCTCAAGAGCTCAGGTAGGAGTCCTCTAAAGAGAAGCAAACTCCACCTAGAGCATATTAGAGAAAAAAAAGAATTGAGCAAGGAAAAATGATGAATTATCAAGGGTATTTATAGTTTTCATGAAGCCATAAGATCATTCCATGTGTTAGAGGTGTTAAAGGATCATTACAAGTGTTTAGTGAAGTGTTGCACCAGGAGAAGTGTGGCAAAAACAAGTTATAGGTGTCCAAGCTAAGAAACAAGTTACAGGAGAAGCTGCCAAGTATTCTGCTGTGTTGGGCACCTCATGCGGACCGTATGGGTTTCTGGATGTGGTTCGCATAGCCCTCAGCTGGCAGATACTTTGCAATTTCGGAAGAACAGGCCCCTGATCATGTTAGAAATCAAATCAATGATTTAAAATAATACATTGGTTATCCTTCTAAGAATCTAACATATAAAAATATGTAAGAGTTCTACAAGGATTTGGATATTGTACTTTGAATTAATTGAACAGAAAATCCTAATGTGATTCGGATAACGCTACAAGAGTAATACAATAAGAACACTTATATATAGGAAGTACCAACGGCGTATCCACCATGTTCTTATGGTATTACACTCGGTTTGTTATCTAAATCACAACTGATCACAATAACAACATAATCATCGTCAACTTGTCACATTGTCTTGTCAAATACGCATTAAAGTACACAGAATCCAATAAAGGACTACTAACTAGTACTTTAAACATCCCATGAGTATCTAACTATGAAGATAGATAGATGCATTAGGGATTTTGTTTAGTCACTTGTCTTGTCACGTTGTCCAGTCAAATACGCATTAAAGTACACATAATCCAATAAAGGACTACAAATTAGTACATTAAACATCCCACGAGTATCTAACTATAAAGATAGATAGATGCGTTAGGGATTTTGTTTAGTCACTTGTCTTGTCAAATACGCATTAAAGTACACAGAATCCAATAAAGGACTACTAATTAGTACTTTAAACATCCCACGAGTATCTAACTATAAAGATAGATAGATGCATTAGGGATTTTGTAGGACCGATCCTCAATGCATAGGACCCTAGATTTGATCTCTATTGTCCAAAATAGCGGAACTATTATGACAAGTTTACCAAATAACAAGAATTAGTCAATTTTATTGATATAACGTCAGGTCTCCAAACTGACAGAGCTTCGCCTCAGAAATCCCAAAGTTTCAAATGAGGATGACAAGCTAGCTATTTATAGGCTGACAAGTTCGTTGGTAGGGGATGAAGTTCGGGCGAACTTGACTATGTCAAGTTTGGCCGAACTTGACTACACATGACCTTCACCAGCGAACTTGACTCCAAAATACATAAATACTTCGTTTCACTAGCCTATTCAACTCTAATCTATACATAATCTATATAAGACTAAGACATAGACATTCTGCACCAACAGACTCCCCCTTGGATATCGTCTTCGTCTTGTACCAGTCTTCAAAACTCTATCTTCAAAAGAAACATTAACGAACACGACCGAAGAAGTTCTTGTAAGGCTTCTTTCGTCGTTCCTGCTTCGGATCTGGCGTTTGATCTGTTTGAGGCACTTTGGTCATGAACTGAAACCTTCTAAGCCTTGCCGCCTTACCTTTCTCGTGTATAGATTCTAGACGCTTTTCTCCCTTTAGAAACTCAACCCGTTCTAGTTCTCTCCAGCTTGTCGGCCACATCTTCCCTGAATTCACTTCATGTGCATAGCAAACATTCACAACTCTTTGATATTGCATAACCTGTTCTTTTTCACGTTCCTCAAATACTATCTTGCTGTAGAACAAGCACTTGATATCTTCTCTTGAACAGTTGAAAAGCTACATTGGGTCTAGAATCCTGATCGTCCTCCATAGCCCCCTCATGCCCTGAAATCCCAATAACTCCACCCTTTCCTTCGTGATAACCAAGTGTTCTTCAAATCGTAAAACAATAACGGCTTCACATGTGGTTGGATCTATCTGCCACCACACACTGGAAAGAAATTTTGCTCAATCGGCATCAACGGCATGTTTCTCATTGCTCTTGATCGTTTCATAATCAACGTTATATCTTTTTCCCCTTTCTTCTTATTTGTATTGATGCGACGACCTGGAATAAACGGCTTCCAATACTTAAATCCCTTTGTCGCTTCAAACTTGATCATTTTCCAAAGTAACTGATCAATATACTTCATATGATATGTGACATTCACAGTTTGCACAAGCTCCTCCACATCCCAATACAATAGAGTTTTGAAATCAGCCAGATATTTGAAGTATTGCACTCCAAATTCGCTTTTGATTGCATACACATTCAACTCTTTAAACCAACCCCAACTGAGAATATCTCCCAACGACACATCTTTGTCTCTGATAAAGAATGCTAGAGGACGTCAAAACTTACGTTCGCGCAACATCTCTTTAAACCAGGACTTCTTAGCTTGAGCTATTTCTTCCTTTTTCATTGGTTTTGGAACTTTGCCTTCACGTATCGATTCTTCAATTATCTCTTTCAACATGTCTTCGTCTAATTGCTTGTACATCTCCTCGAACGTAGGAAAATTATCAGGGTTAGGACCTACGTACTTCGCAGTTTGATCTGTTTCATCATCCGAAGACCAATCTTCTACAATCACTCTGTTATACTCATCAGCTTCAAATCTTCGTATATACTGATAATCATTTGGCTCAAACGTGTTAACATTCAACACATCCTCTTCAAAGTCAAATTCAAGAGTTTCAGCATCAACTTCGATCAACTTCGCCAAATCCTCCTTTGTATAATTGTGCACGTACTCGCCTTCCTCAACATTATGTTCCAGCATAAGCATTAAAGGCTTTGTTGGTACAGCAGCAACAGGCTTTGCAGATGTTGGTGCATAATGTCTATGTCTTAGTCTTATATCGAGTCTGTATAGAATACAGCTGAATAGGCTAGCTGTACGGAGTATTTATGTAAGTTGATACAAGTTCGCCCATGATTGTCATGTAAAGACAAGTTCAGGCGAACTTAGGTCTCCCTCAGGCGAACTTGCATATCTACAAATAGCTAGCTAGTCTCTCTCATTTGTAACTTTGGCATTTTGGATGCGAAGCTCTGTCAGTTTGTACTCTTGACGTTTAATCAATAAAACTGATGTTAAACTAATTAATTGTTGTCTATTGGTAAACACGACGTAATATTTCCGCTATTTTGGATGATAGATATCAAATTTAGGTTCCTTAGCATCGAGGATCGGTCCTACAAGTGGTATCAGAGCTAGAATAGCCTGATTTGATAGTAATCAACACAAGAACACTTCTATTTCATCTCCATTCTTCTACTTTTCATTACTTTTTCACAAAAAATTAAGAATTCATGGTCAAAATCTTTTCAATTTTGAATATATCATGTAAAATAGAACAAAGATAAACCCTTGAAAGATTGGAGACCAAATTCAACCAAATTGATGTCAAAATTTTGAAAAAACCATGTTTTGCAAAACCCTAACCATCGAACTTGTTAGCTAAGTTCGACCGAACTTGTGCTAAAAACTCACTTTTTCAGTGATTTTTTACCACGTTTGCTCGAACTAGAGGTGTTTTTGAGAAAAGTTTTTCCAAGTTCGCTCGAAGTTACTAGATATTCACTGATTTTATATCAAGTTCGACCGAACTTGATTAATATCAAGAGTGTTTAGGTTAAGTTCGCTCGAACTTACAAGATCTGTACAAAATCCATTCAACAAGTTCGACCGAGGTTGTTCAAAGAAAAATTTTCAAATCTATATTCACAAGTTCGACCGAACTTGTGAAAAATCTCTGAATTCTTCATTTCACCTAAAAGTTCGACCGAACTTGTAATAATTCTAATTGTTTTCAAAGTTTTCAAGTGTTTTCAGCATACGAGTCTCGTTATTCGCGATGGATGATATTCAAAGAGCTTATATGTCCGGAGTGGGTACGTCAAATGCCAACGTGATCCAACAAGTCAATCTTGACAACGAAATGGGCACGACTGTTAAACCGCCAAAGCTAATGAGCATGGACGAGTATGAAGGATGGAAGGAGAAGTTTACATATTGGGTTCAAGTCATGCACTTCCTAGGCTGGGTGTCGATCGAGAGTGGTTATACAGTTCCGTTGGACGAACATCAGCAAGTTCTGGAGAAATACAAGTACTCAACGACAAAGAAAGAAGAATACATTGCTGAGATAAAGATGATCAGTCTTATCCAACAATCCGTTAAAGAAGATATTCTCGTCTTGCTACCAGAATACACAACTGCAAGAGAACTCTGGCTCTCGCTTCAAAAGAAGTATCAAGGAAGCGCAGAGATGATCAAGAGTAAGAAAGCGCTCATCATGAAAGAGTTCGATATCTTCAACATGCTGAAGGGTGAGACCATGAAGCAGATGATTGAACGCTTCTGTCATCTTAAAGCCCAAATGCGAAGACACTGTCTTGAGAAGACGGAACAAGAGTACATCAACAAGCTTGCAGACGCTCTACCAGATGGAGAGTGGACTAGTTATCATATGGTTCTGAAGGAAAGTGAAAAGTGGGAATTCTTCAAGCTATCTACATTTATCAACAAACTCAAAGGCCATGAAATGGAACTTCTAAGGATCGCGAAATCTAAAAATGTGAATGTTGTTCAAGATGTTGGTCTGTATTATAAAACCGGAATACAAGACAACATTTCTAGTCCAAAGATTAAGGGAGCATTTAGTGCAAACAGGAATTCTACTCCATATAACTAGAACCAATCATATCCTTAATATGATCAAAGTCCACATTCTTTGTTCTCAAGCACTGGTTCAAATTCATCTCATCAGAGTCAAGTAAATCAGAATCAGCAATCAATTTTTATTCGAACGTGTAAAAGTGTAACATTGCTGTGAATCTAACAATGTTCTTTCTGAGCAAGCTGCAAAACAACACATGTCACTTCTCGCCACTGTTCTAAAATCGTATGAAAGTCTTGTAGCTGGGAAAATCGGAAATCCTGAGATGACCGCCGAAGACTACGATCAGGTGGACGAAGAAGAGCTTGAACTAATGGATATCAAGTGGTCACTAGCTTCTATCATTCGAAGAGTCACAAAGTTTGTTGCACTCACTAGCCGAGACATCGGAAATTCAAGCAACAAGCTAGGGTTCGACAAATCGAAGGTCACTTGTTTCAGATGCCGACAGAAAGGGCATTTTAAGAGAGAATGCAAAAATCCTGAAGCCACGGTCAATCAAAGTCCATTTGGTGGAGGCAACGAGCATTACAAGAAATCTCTTTAATACAAGCCTTTCCCAAAGAAGACACAAGTTGAAATTCAGGAAAAGCCTAACAGCAGCAACACTGAGAAAGCCATGGTTGCATCAAACGAAGATGATGGTTTGGATTGGAATTTTTATATCGGTAAGAAGACCGGAGATGCATTAATGGCTGAGATTGTTGAAGATACATCTGCTCAAGAAGCAGCTGCAATAGAGAATATTTTGCTGGAACAATATTTGCAACAACAACAGGAAGAAGAGGAGTATATCCACATGCAGAAACAAGGAATTTTATCTTCTAACTCTTGTGATAGTTTTGTAGGTCACTTTGATGGAAGTTCTCAGGAGCAAGCATTGGAGAAGAAATCTGATGAAATAGTAATTGATGTTACTCAAGAAATGAATGCCGAAAACATCAAGGACATTGCTGATAAAGCTTTGATGGAAAATCTAACCAAGGTAGGTTCAGAGGTAAAGGAAGTTGTCAAAGTACAAGTTGTAGATGTTGAGAAACCTTGTACAAAATGTACCGAACCATGTATCGAATGTGCCGAAAAATCAAAGATCATCGCAGAGATCAATGTGCATAATGAACTTTTAAAATATGATTATAGCACAATGAAGGAAGCGTATGACAAAATGAAAGATGACTACGGCAGACTCGATTGAAACAATATCGAACAACATGATACTGTGAGAATATTGAAAGGAACAGTAATGGATACACAAAAAGCGATTAATATCTATATTAACACCATTGCTGGAACTAAGCAACAACTCTAGGACATGAAAATTGAAACAAAACATGTTCAACAACTTTTGAGAAGTTACACTTGTAACGCATATGTCATTGATCACATCCTTCCGAGAATTTCATCGGAAGAAAAACCTAAAAAAAAATTGGTAAAGAATACAACAATGTTCCTCCACCCCTATGCGAGAAATATTGTCACAAATCCGTTGATGGGATGGATAAGGCACTAAACATGAATTGTTATCTGAAAAGAAAAATGAGTAGCTAGAGAACATCGATGTAATCTATACTAAAACAGATGATGACAATGCTGTGGTTAAGAATGTGGATGAAAATGTTCTAAATGATTCTGATAAAGGCAGCTTTAAAAGCGCCGAGTCGAGTTCAAAGAATTCTGATTCACAGTCCGAAGATGACGAAAAATCATCGGATGAAGATCTAAGTGATGATCCTAATGTTGTTATGTACAAGGTTAAGGATTCTGATAGATTGTACTTTGATGATAGTTTTCCGATTCAGAATGTGAAGGAATAATTGTTAGGCAAATTCTTTAAACTCGTGGAAGTCACATCAGATGATCTGGAGATCAATGAAAGGATATTCTATTACAAACCTAAAAGAAATAACTACCGAATGAATGGTGGTGGTCATCCGGAAAACCGGAGAGCTGGGTTGGGATTAGAAGAATCAGATGAACCTAAAAAGAAATCGTCACCATTTCATGAATACAAGAATAAAACATGAATTTTTTATATGGGATGAACACGGTTCATGAGGAAAGTTTGATTGGCAAACAATCAAATGATGTGTTTAAGAAACAGAAAGAACTTCGAGATAAAGCCAAAATTGAAAGTGGTGCCAAAATAAGTGATGTAAAACCCACTAAAGGCCATCCACATGATTCTCGGACTTGTTTCAAGTGCAATGAAATTGGTTATATTGCACGCCAATGTCCGAAATCAAAGCCAGCTTACCTTCGAAGGAAAGAAAGTTCAAATGTTGTGAAACCGAAGCAACCAGAGTTTGTAAAACCTGTAAAGATTTTAAAAAGAAACGAATCAAAAGCTGAAGTTAAATCTAAACAGATAAAAAGTTTGAAAATTCAACTTTCAAAAATGGTGAAACTTCAAAAGCTAATGAAAACAAGTTTTACATCAAAAAGGCTAACATAAAATCTCAAGCCTGGATTGCTAGGAAAAGGTCAACAACATCTGAAATCACTAAGCCTGAGCCTGTTAAGACTAGTAATAACATGAAAGAATCAAAATCTGAAATGAAGTCTAAAATTGTCAAAACTACAAGTGGTAACAGTTTAAAAGATAACAAGAAAGTGAAGTTTTCAAACATAAACATCGTAGAAAATTCAGATGATGAAGTTGAATTTGATTATGCTGACGAATGTGAATTTGATTACGATGATGGTTATCCAATTCAACCCAAGACCAAGAAGGCTTGGGTCGCGCTGTTTAACTAATTGTTGAAATGTGCAGGGGCTCCAGAGAGCCGTACTTTCCATGTGGATTCTGGAGAGTGGAGCTTCCAGACATATGACGGGAATGAAAGCGCTCTTGTTCGACATAAAAGCTATCAACAGTGGATATGTTGGATTTGCTGGAAACCAAGGTGGAAGGTTTGTCGCCGAGGGAAATCTCTCAAATGGAGTTGTTTCATTTGATCAAGTGAACTACATTGCGGAGCTTGAGAACAACCTTCTGAGTATTTCTCAAATTTGTGATAAAAAGTTTACCGTCCACTTCAATGATAAAGAATGCATGATAATCAAACCGGGTTTAAAAATACCAGACGAGTGGATACTCATGCGTGCGCCTAGAGAGAATGATTTGTATGTTCTTGACATGGGAAATGCTAAAAATGTCACAATGTTTTGTCTCGAAAGCTACTGAGAAGGAGTCAATCTTATGGCATAGAAAGATGGGCCACATTCACCTGAGAAAGATGAATCATTTGGTGCATAATGATTTGGTGGAAGGTGTGAAACTGAAAAGTTTTCATATGAACATAATTGCCTCGAGTGTAGAAAGGGAAAGCAGATCAAGAAATCTAATCCAAGAAAAATTCTCAATTTGATAATGTTGCCTCTCGAAAGACTTCATACGGATCTTTTTGGTCCGGTGAATGTCAGAAGCATCTCTCGAGATCTCTACTGCTTGGTAGTCACAGACGATTTTTCCCAATACTCGAGGGTATTCTTCAAAGAATCAAAAGATGAAACGATTGAAAATTTGGTGATTCTTTTTAAGAAACTTGAGAACCAACACCATCTTCCGGTGAGACGCATTAGAAGCGACAACGGTACTAAGTTCAAAAACACCAAAATGATGGAATTCTGCAATGCTAAAGGGATTTTATACGAGTTTAGTGCACCCTATACTCCGCAGCAAAACGGTGTAGCTGAACGAAAGAATTGGACACTTATCGAAACTACAAGAACCATGCTTGCAGACTCAAAGCTTCTAGTCAGCTTCTAGAGTGAAGCAGTTGCAACGGCTTTTTACACACTCAACAGAGTCTTAACAGTAAAAGCAACGAAAAAGACCTGTTTTGAGATGATCAACCGACGGAAACCGAATTTGAAGTTCTTAGAACCATTTGGTGCGCCATGTACTATAATCGATCAAGATGGCAAATTTGGAGCTAAATCACTCGAAGGTTTCTTTGTCGGATATGCAAGTCCTTTGCGAAGAGTCTACGTTACTTCATTGAGAAGAGTCGTTGAAGCGCAACATGTTGATTGTTTTAACTATACGGATCCTATTCAGAAAAAAGGTGATGAATGGTTATTCAACTATCAAGACTTGTGGAAATAATTTGATTTCCCTGAAGAACCATCCGATAAAAAATCGTAGCGTTATATTACCGTCATCAATTAGCAAATCAAGAGCAAATCGTCAGATCGATTGTGGTTAATCAACCCACGTTGGGATCATCTTCTTCTGAAGCTAGTAAAAAAATTCAAACAAATCAAGTGACACCGACAACAGAACCAGTCAATACTACAGTAAATCCTAATCTTTCTGAAGCACAGAGTTCAGACTCGGATGAGGCTCCAACATTCGATGCCGATGGAGAATCTTCTTCAGATGAAGAAGCAGAGCAGATTACAAGTTTGTTGAATGAATCTACAAGCCCGAGTAGTGCTCCTGAAGTTGAAGTAGTGGTAGATCAACATATCACAAATCAAGAGAATGTTGTGGTTGTTCCAGGCAAAGTGATTCCAAGATCTTATTCTTATCATCAGTCAAATTCTATAATAGGCGAATTACAAGCTGGTGTGAGAACACGGAGTCAAATAAACAAAGCTTTGAGTTGTTTTTATACTCGTGTTGCTCCAATTTCAGAGTATTGCTACTATTCATGTTTCATATCTCAGATGGAGCCAAAGAGTGTTTCTGAAGCTCTAGGCGATGAAAACTGGGTACAAGCAATGCAAGAGGAACTGTTGCAGTTTGAAAAGTAGGAGTGTGGAAGCTTGTAGACCTACCTGAAAATCAGAAAGGAATTGATACGAAATGGGTCTTTAAATGCAAGCGAGACGATCGAGGGGTTATAGTTCGAAACAAAGCTCGGCTTGTTGTCAAGGGATTTCACCAGCAGGAAGGGATAAACTACACCAGAAGTCTACGCACCACTAGCTCGCTTAGAATCTATTCGAATATTCCTTGCTTTCGCAGCATGGAAGGGATTTAAAGTCTATCAATTAGATGTCAAATCAACTTTTCTGTACGGAAAATTATGCGAGAAGGTGTACGTAGGTCAACCACCGGGGTTTGTCGATCCACTCAACAAAAGAAAAACATATCTTCTTGATAAAGTTCTTTACGGTTTACACCAAGCCCCAAGAGCTTGGTACGAGATGTTATCGCAACATCTCGTGGGAAACGGCTTTGTCAGAGGAACTGTTGATAGTACTCTCTTCACCAGAGAAGATGGTAATCATCTAATTATCGTTCAAATCTATGTGGACGACATCATCTTTGGATCAACGAATGAGAGTCTTTGCAAGGAGTTTGAGGGCATCATGAAGAAGAAATTCGAAATGAAATTCTTCCTCGGATTGCAAGTAGATCAACTTCCAGAGGGTATTTTCATTCATCAGACCAAGTATGTGCACGACATCTTGAAGAAGTTTGACATGGAAAGCTCTAAACCATTATCTACTCCTCTTGCTCTTAATCACGGGATTTGCATTGATGAAACTGGAGCCAAAGTTGATGAGACGCTCTACAGATCAATGATAGGATCGTTGATGTATCTGACGGCATCACGCCCATATATCATGTATCCTATTTGCCTATGCGCTAGATATCATTCAAGCCCGAGAATTTCACACATGCAGATCGTGAAGGGAATCTTCAGATACTTGAAGGGATGCCCAAGCACTGGCCTGTGGTACCCGAAGAATGAAAATTTCGATCTTGCAGGATACGATGATTATGATTTTGGTGTAGATAGGTTGAATTCAAAATCCACTACAGCGGGATGCCAGTTCTTCGGAACAAGAATGGTAACCTGGAAGTGTAAGAAACAGATTACGGTCGCTCTCTCTACCTGTGAAGCTGAGTATATCTCGTCTTCCAGCTGTTGTTCACAAATTCTGTGGATACAACAGCAGATGAGGGACTATGGTCTGCAATTTCTCGACACTCTGCTGTATGTTGATAATAAGGCAGCCATTGATATAACTAAAAATCCGGTTCATCACTCACGCACAAAACACATTGAAATTTGTTATCACTTCATTCGTGATTGCTACAAAAAGAAGTTGGTGCGAATAGAAAAATCAACACCGACGAACAAAAGGCTGATTTTTATACCAAACCATTTTCTTTATCACGGTTTAAATATTTGTTAAGAATTAATGGTATGAAAATTTGCTGACAGGTGCGGACGTTGAAGTTGAATACGGATCGGACGAGGAGTTCGCGTGATCCACATTGGTTTGTCTATATCTTTCTAGTTTAGAATTTTATTAAAAACTAAAATACAAAAAGATGTTTTTGATTTTTAGGGGAGAAATGATAGAGAAAATACAAAAACATTTGAAAATTTTAAAATCCAAAAACATTTGAAAAATGCAAAAAGTACAAAAACATTGAAAAAGATAAAAAGAATTCAGTGTCACAAAAGGAAATGACAGTACATCAGTAGACTATCACAATATGCTAAAGAAATGGAAAGTTTAAAAGTGATAAACGAGTCTTACTGTGGATGTATCGATAGGCTTAACACGTTCAGTAAACTGTTTTTGAGATATAAACTAAATTTTACAACTGCTTAATCTTGTGGATTAACATATCTTGGATATATGGACTTAGTACTCCGAAATTTCGTTTGAGAGATTGCCTGATTCTGAGATACGAGTTCTTTATAGATAGTTGGTATCTGGGGTATTATACAAGTTCTTTTGATTTTGCGGAAGCAATAGCCTAGAACTTCTATAACTTTCGCAATAAACCCTTAAGCTGCATGCAACCTTGAAAAGTATTGAATGATCTAATTATTTGTCGTGCTGAAAAGATTCCTTAAATGGAACACACCTTAAAGTCGAGTCTTCATCTCTTTATCTGTACGGTAGTACTAACCTGAGCTCTCAAGGTCTCGCAAAACCCAGATAAAGATATCAATTACGTTATATTCACCTGTAAGATGAAATCTAGGGAATCTTGATGCGGGAGTATACTCAAGAAGTGGGAACCGCAGATAAGTCATGTTTCATAAATCTTACCTTAAACATATTTTGAAACAGTTGAGAAACGTGGTAAAGTTTAAGAGGACAAACAGATGGACAATCTAGGTAAACGAGTTTAAAACTTAAAAGTCATCTAAAGGTCAACGGTACTGGTGATATGTCTCATACAACTGATATGATCCTTTAGACACGAATTCACAAAAATATGTCTGTAAATATGTTTGTACATAGTTTACATTGTCCTGTAAATAGTTTATCAACTTTACAGATTAAAACCAAAAAAGATTTTCAGTAAGTTTTAGCATAAACTTACAAAAATACAAAAAGATTTTATTTCTACGTTGTTTTTAGCAAACCAATGTTGGAGAACGAGTCTTCGAAGTCCGGTAAGATGCAAGAACTGGTGGGAATCCCATTGACAACGGGCTGGGAGCTAATCTGTAAAATGTGAAAAGCCAAAACGATAAAAAGTTCATTAAATTAAACTTTGATTTTGAAAATATCAACAGTTTTTTCGTAACGGGTTAAACCGGGGTCATTAACTTGGACTCGGCAGACAAATCGGTTAACCAAGGTCATTAGCTTGGACTTGGTCAACTGGGTGGATTTTCATAACTGGTAAAAGTTGGAAAGTTCAGGGGTTAAATTGCAAAAGTTGAAAAAATGTTGATTTTGAGTTTGGCAAGTTCGAACCGAACTTGCGAAGCTAAAACAAGTTTAACAATGACAGCATGTTCGACCGAACTTGCAGGTGAATGGTTGTTTTAATAAAACTTAAGTTTGCTCGGATTTATTATGGGCCTTTCAGGTTGGGCTTAGCAAGTTCGCCCGAACTTGCCATGGTATAAATACCATGCAAGTTCGGCCGAACTCATTTGTCTGATCCCTAACATATCTGAGCAAATTGAGTGTTTTTGAGCGATCTTGAAAAGTTGGCAAGATAGTACCATTATACTGCCAAAATTTAGCTTGAACTTGGTGATCCGCGTACCACTTTCAATGGAAGAGGTGGGTATTGGTTGATTAAACCATGAATTGAATGATAATTGAGCATATCAGATCTAAAAACTTAAAAATGAATAGATCTAGGATGATTTGGACCAAATTGATCATCAAATCATAATAACCAATTAAAACCGACCATAGAAATTTGTTTGATTTGTTTAAAATGGTTGATGATTGTTAATAGCAGGTTATGTTGAAGGAGATAACAAGTTTGGCCGAACTTGTTATCAAGTTCGACCGGAGTTGTTAACAAAATAATAATCAGATCTGAGCAACTTGAGTTCGACTGAACATACATTTAAAAATTGAAAATTTTGAAGTTATAAGTTCGACCGAACTCATGATTTGATTTCTGAAAACTGTAATGTATATAAGTTCGCCCGAACTTATAATTGAAGGTTGAACATGTTAGATAGGCGTGTTGGGGCGAACTTGATCAAATCAGTTTTGTCACACACTTATCAAGTTTACCCGAACTTGATGAAAGTGTTTGAAAAATTTTGAAACTTTTTCTCGTATTACATGCTAATTGTTTTGCGTCGTCATTCAGGTTCAAGAACCAGCAAGGGTGATTGCTATGCATTTCTCGAAATTTCATAACATGTGCATTACGCTTGACAAGACGATATGTCCATCGCTAAAGGATTACGACAGTATCTTGAAGTTTTTTAAAGGAAAGTACCTATTCATCGAGCGATCACGGAGCGCACAGTGTCTTATAGATCTCACACGTACCATTTCTGGATGAACGCAAGCCTAAGTGATGATAAAAAGACCATTACATCTTCTGTGCAAGTTGTGAATGAAGTCAAACCTATTACTGTTATAGAAGACATTATTCGACGAATTCTACAGTTCAACAATGATAAAGACGATCCAATATTCTTTGATGAGAAGATGGTCAGAGGGTGTTTTTATAGAATGGGTTACAAGGGGAGCGTGAATTAGCCGACACCGAAGAAAGAGGAAGTGCCAAACCCTTACAAACTCCTAATGCATTCAATCATACATACTTTCAGTCATCGCAAGGCAGGTCTAGACGATGTTCAAGACTACATGGCCTGTATGGCAACGACATTGATCTTGAAGAAACCGTGTAACTATTCTAAGCTGGTTTTCACACTTATGTCGAAAAACATGGATGATTCAAAGCTATGTCTATATCCGAGGTTCGTGCAAATGTTGATAAATGAGAAATTCACTGATATTGCATGGGATCCTAATGATATGCGTATCTTAGTCACCTTGATGATACAACGGTGAAGAAGCTCTTAAAATTTCAGAAGCAAGCGACAGCTCCTGTTGCTAAGCATGTGTTTGGAGCGATTAAAGATTCAAATTCTGTTGCGCCGTCTGACAACAAGTGGAGGATAGACGGAAGTGATGATGAGAAAGAGCTGAACATAGAGAAAGAATGGTTCAAAGATTTCAAGCCTAAGTCTCGGAGTGAATGGTTCTTAAAGGCTGAAATTGAAAAGCCGAAAAAGTAACGAGCTGCAAAGAAAGTTGATACAATGCTCATAGATGATGAAGAACCAGAGAATGTTCAAACTGAGGCTGGATCAAGTGTGCGGTAGTTGTTGATAGTCAAGAGATTGAAAAGTCAACACAAGAAGATGTTATTTCTGCTACATCAGAAAATGATGAAGATTCTGATGAAACTCCTATAAAAGAACCAGAAAAGTCAGAAGCTGAAATTAGAGCAGAGAAGGAGAAAGAAATGGATGCTGATTTTGATCCAAATCTCGAGAAAGAGTCTGATGAGGAAAGACCAAAGAAAAAAGCTAAACGTGTGAATTTCATAGACAAAAACTACAGGGTCTCCTCAGACAAAGGGCAAGAAGAAAAAGAAAGTTCAAAAGGCAATCACTAAACGATATAAAGGAAAGCTGAAGAACGCAGAAGTTACACACGAACCTTCTGGCGCACAGGAGAGAGGAGTTACACAAGAACCTCCAGGAGTCACACAAGAACCTCCTGTGATTATCTCATCTAAAGCTGAAAGGCAAGGAGTCACACAAGTACCTCCTGTGTCTACTCCCAAGAAGACTACACCACAGACTGCTACTCCAAAGTCTACTCCAGGGCCTAATTTGTTTGGTGATATGAAGAATGATCCAATAAGTCTTCAAGATCTGAATGATTTCTTTCCAGAAACGAATGTTGAACTTCTTGAAAAGTGTCTGAAGGTGTTAGAATAAAAAGTGGCAAAGAATGAGGAGGAGAAGGTTGAGCTTATTCAGAAAATGAATGAAAGCAATGTTGGACGATAAAATGAAAGTGTTAAAGAAGGAGCGATAATATTTCAAAGCTTTGATCGAAAGTTTGTAGGATGCAAATGAAAAGCTTCAAACAGAGATTGCTGATCTGAAGTGAATTCAAGCCCTAAATGATCGTAGATTTTCCAGGATGTAAAAAGTTCTATCAAACGCTCTGAATATCGATTTCATTGCCGAATATGATCGTCTAGATCAAGAGGAAGCTAAAGAAAGAGCTGGGAAAGAGTCAGCAGCTAGTGGCAAAGGAAAAAGTGTTGAGGGTGAAGCCCCTAAATCATCTAAAGCCATAGAGAAGTCTGTTGAAGATGTCATTAGCTTCTGAGTCTGATATTCCAAAGGTTGACGAATCTTTCAAGCCTTCTGATCTTGTTATAGCTTCTGAAAATAAGGACGATGAAGAAGCTGAAGATGTGGAAAAAGAAGATGATGAGTAGAAAGATGATTCTGAGTATGAGGATTGGAACGCTGCTGATGATGACGATGATGATGATCATGGTGGTGTTGGTCTGAAAATTACTGAAGCTAAAGTCTCAGGTGAATTTGATTTCTCTTCGTTAATGGATGATGAATCTAATAGAATGGATGATAAGATTGAAGGGGAGTCAGGGCAGACAGTTGATGAAATTGATGTGTCTAACGTTGAAAGATTGTAAAGCCTGTTGCTGTAGTACCTACTAAGCCTTTACTGTTGATGTTAGAGCATAATGTGGAGGAAGGCGAGTATGTGTATAACTATACAAAGGAAGATTTGGCTAAATTGATCGAAGTTGAAGCTGAGAATCTAGAGTTTGATTTTGAAGAGGATGTGTTGAACGTAAACACTTTTGAGCCGAATGATTATCAGTATGTTAGAAGATTTGAAGCTGAGGAGTATAATAGAGCGATTGTTGAAGATTGGTCTTCTGATGATGAAACAGATCAAACTGCAAAGTACGTCAGTCCTAATACTGATAGTTTTCCTACTTTTGAGGAGACGTACAAGTAACTAGACGAAGATATGCTAAAAGAAAAGATTGAGGAATCAGTTCGAGAAGGTAAAGTACCAAAGCCGATGACGAAAGAAGAGATTGCTCAAGCGAAAAAGTCTTGGTTTAAAGAGATGCCGCGCGACCGTAAGTTTCGACGTCCTCTAGCATTCTTTACCAGAGATAAAGATGTGTCATTGGGGGATATCTTAAGCTGGGGTTGGTTCAAGGAACTTAATGTATATGTAATCAAAAGAGAATTTGGAGTGCAATACTTCAAGTATCTTGCTGATTTCAAGACTTTACCATGTTCGATGTGGAAGAGCTGGTTCAGACCGTTAATGTTACATACCACATGAAAGTGATTGATCAGTTACTGTGGAAGTTGATAAAGTATGAAGCGGTCAAAGGATTCAGATATTAGAAGCCATTCATTCCAGGTCGCCGAATCAAGACTAACAAGAAAACAAGGGAGAAAGACATAGCGTTGATAGTGAAGCAACCTAGGGCAATGAGAAACATGCCATTGATGCCGATTGAGCAAAACTTCTATCCATTGTTCAAGTGGTGGCAGATAGATCCATCTACTTGTGAACCTGTTATTGTGTTACGATTTGAAGAACACTTGGATATTTCAAGGATAGAGTTGAGGTATTGGGATTTCAAGGCATGAGAGGATTATGGAGAACGATCAGGATTCTAGATCCATTGTGGCTTGTTAACTGTTCCAGAGAAGATATCAAAACCTTGTTTTATAGCAAGATTGTGTTTGAAGAATGTAAGAAGGTACAAGCTATGCAGTATCAGAAAGTTGTGAATGTTTGCCATGCAAGAGAAGTAAATTCAGGGAAGATGTGGCAGACAAAGTGGAGGGATCTAGAGAGAGTTGAATTCCTGAAAAAGGAGAAGCGTCTCAAGGCTATTCATGAGAAAACTAGAAAGGCAAGTATTAGAAGATTTCAGCATATGAACAAAGTGCCTCCTACAGACCAAACGCCGGATCCTAAACAAGAACGACGAAAAAAGCCTTACAAGAACTTCTTTGGTCGTGTGCGTTAATGTTTATTATGAAGACAAAGTTTTGAAGACTGATACAAGACCGAGACGATATCCAAGGGGGAGTCTGTTGGTGCATAATGTCTATGTCTTAGTTTTATATCGAGTCTGTATAGAATAGAGCTGAATAAGCTAGCTGTACGGAGTATATATGTAATGTTGATACAAGTTCGCCCATGATTGTCATGTAAAGACAAGTTCAGGCGAACTTAGGTCTCCCTCGGGCGAACTTGCATATTTATAAATAGCTAGCTAGTCTGTCTCACTTGTAACTTTGGCATTTTGGAGGCGAAGCTCTGTCAGTTTGTATCTTGACGTTTAATCAATAAAACTGATGCTAAACCGACTAATTCTTGTCTATTGGTAAACACGACGTAATATTTCCGCTATTATGGACGTTAGATATCATATTTTGGTTCCTTAGCATCGAGGATCGGTCCTACAACATATCTATCAACATCAGTCATATCTACGTCATCAGTTGGCCATGTTTGCCCTGACTCCCCCCCAATCTGATCATTCGTTAAATTAGTTTCATCGTTTAGAAGATCATTAAAATCAAAGCTTTCATTTACTGTCGCCTCAACCACTTTAATTCCTGTACCACTAGGATCATCATCATCAGCATTATTCCAATCTTCATAATCAGAATCATCTTTCTTGTTGTCATCATCTTTACCCTCATCTTCTGCTTCTTCATCGTCCTTTTCTTCAGAAACATTTACAGGATCAGAAGGCTTGACAGATTCGTCAACCTTACGAATATCAGACTCAGAAGTTTTTTCAGATTCATCAACCTGCTTTTCGGCAGCTTCAGATGATTTAGGTGCTTCACCTTCAACACCTTTACCTTTTACCACTAGCAGAAAGCTCTTTCTCTGCTCTCTCTTTCGCTTCTTGTCTGTCTAACCGATCATACTCAGCAATGAAATCAATACTTAGAGCATTAGATAATACTTTATGCATCCTTGAAAACCTTCGATCATTTAGGGCTTGAATTGCTTTCAGATCAGCAATCTCTGTTTACGGCTTCTCATTAGCGTCTTGCGAACTTTCAATTAGGGCTTTGAAAAATTCTCTTTTGTTTTCCAACACTTTGATCTTATCATCAAACAACTCTTTCTCAACTGCGCTTTAATTCATTCTTTTGATCAACTCAACTTTTACTTCTTCGTTGTTGGCTACTTTATCTTCCAAGATCTTTACACGTTTTTCTAGAAGATCAACATTAGTATCAGGAAAAAAAATCATTCAGATCTTGAAGACTAATCGGCTCATTCTGCATATCACCAAACAAATTAGGCCCTGGAGTTTTTGGTGTTGACTTTGGAGTAGCAGCTTTTGGTGTAGACTTCCTTGGCGTAGAACTCTCAAAATGAGAAGTCGTTGGAGCAACCTAAGATGTAATAATCGGCACTTCGAGTAATCCAGCCTCAGGAGGTTCTTGTGTAACTCCTGGATGTTCTGTTTCAAATGAAATGATCACAGGATGTTCTTGTGCAACTCCTGGATGTTCAGCTTCCGATGAAATAACAACAGGAGGTTCTTGTGTAGGAGGTTCCTGTGTTACTCCTTTCTCCTGTGCGGCAGAAGGTTCTTGTTTAACCTCTGCGCTTTTCGGCTTACCCTTATAACGACGACTAGCAGGTTTCAGAGATTTCTTTGTTTTCTTCTTGCCTTTTGTCTGAGGAGACCCTGTAGTCTTTGTCATTGAAATAGTAGCAGACTTCAGACACTTAGCTTTTTTCTTGGGTCTTTCCTCGTCAAACTCTTTTTCTTGATTTGGTTCGAAATCAGCATCAATCTCTTTGGCTTTTTCTGACTCAGTCTCTGCTATTGTTTCTTTGTAACTCTTTCGAGAGAATCGTCAGAATCTTCATCATTCTCTGATGTAGCTGAAATAACATCATCTTCCTAAGTCGTTTTCTCAACTTCTTGACTCTCGGTAACAAATGCGGCGCTAGAACCAGCTTCAGCTTGAACATTTTCTGGATCGTCTTCATCAACTAGCATTGTTTCAACCTTTTTAACTGCTCGTTTCTTTTTAGGCTTTTCAACTTCAGCTTTAAGAAACCAATCACTGCGAGCTTTCGTCTTGAAAGCTTTAAACTACTCTTTCTCATCATTCAACTCTTTCTCGTCACCGCTAATATTATAAAAGTTCTAGGCTATTGCTTCCGCAAAATCAGAAAAACTTGAATAATATCCCAGATATCAACTATCTATAAAGACCTCGTATCTCAGAATCAGGCAATCTCTCAAACAAAATTTCGGAGTACTAAGTCCATATATCCAAGATATGTTAATCCACAAGATTAAGCAGTTGTAAAATTTAGTTTATTTCTCGAAAAAAGTTTACTAAACCTGTTAAGCCTATCGACACATCAACAGTAAGACTTGTTTATCACTTTTAAACTTTACATTTCTTTAGCATACTGTGATAGTCAACTAATGTACTATCATTTCTTTTTCTGACATCGAATTCTTTTTTTCTTTTTCAATGTTTTTGAACTTTTTGAAATTTTCACATGTTTTTGAATTTTAAAATTTTTAAATGTTTTTTTATTTTCTCTAACATTTCTCCCCCTAAAATCAAAAACATGTTTTTGTATTTTAGTTTTTAATAATATTCTAAACCAGAAAGATATATACAAACCAATGTGGATCACGCGAACTCGTCGTCCGATCCGTATTCAACCTCAGCGTCCGCACCTGTCAGCAAATTTTTCATACCATTAATTCTCAAAAAGTATTTAAACCGTGATAAAGAAAATGTTTTGGTATAAAAATTCAGCCTTTTGTTTGTCGGTGTGGATTTTTTGTATTCGCACCAACTTCTTTTCGTAGCAGTCACGAATGAAGTGATAACGAATTTCAATGTGTTTAGTTCGTGAGTGTTGAACCGGATTTTTGGTTATATCAATGGCTGCCTTATTATCAACATAAAGTAGAGTGTCGTGAAATTGCAGACCATAGTCTCGCATCTACTGTTGTAACCACAGAATCTGTGAACAACAGCTGGAGGCCGAGATATACTCAGCTTCACAGGTAGAGAGAGCGACCGTAGTCTGTTTCTTATACTGCAAGGTTACCATTCTTGTTCTGACGAACTGGCATGCCGCTGTAGTCGATTTTGAATTCAATTTATGTACACCAAAATCAGAATCCGCATATCCTGCAAGATCGAAATTATCATTCTTCGGGTACCACAAGTTGGTGCTTGGACAACCCTTCAAGTATCTGAAGATTCGCTTCACGATCTGCATGTGTGATATTCTCGGGCTAGACTGATATCTGGCGTAAAGGCAGGTATGATACATGATATCTGGGCGCGATGCCGTCAGATACATCAGTGATACTATAATTCATATGTAGAACCTCTCATCAACTTTTGTTCCAGTTTCGTCAATGCAAATCCCGTGATTAAGAGCTAGAGGAGTAGATAACGGCTTCGAACTTTCCATATCAAACTTCTGCAAGATTTCGTGCACATACTTGGTCTGATGAATGAAAATACCATCAGGAAGTTGATCTACTTGCAATCCGAGGAAGAATTTCATTTCGCCCATCGAAGACATTTCGAACTTCTTCTTTATAATGCCCTCAAACTCCTTGCAAAGACTATCATTCGTTGATCCAAAGATGATGTCGTCCACATAGATTTGAACAATAATTAGATGACTACCAACTTCTCTGGTGAAGAGAGTACTATCCACAGTTCCTCTGACAAAGCCGTTTCCCACGAGATGTTGCGATAACGTCTCGTACCAAGCTCTCGGGGCTTGGTGTAAACCGTAAAGTACTTTATGAAGAATATATGCTTTCCTTTTATTGAGTGGATGGACAAACCCCGGTGGTTGTCCGACGTACACCTTCTCGTGTAATTTTCCATAAAGAAAGCTGATTTGACATCCAACTGATAAACTTTAAATCCCTTCCATGCTGCAAATGCAAGAAATATCCGAATGGATTCTAAGTGAGCTACGGGTGCGTAGACTTCCGTGTAGTCTATCCCTTCCTGCTGGTGAAATCCTTGACAAAAAGCCGAGCTTTGTTTCGAACTATAACCCCTCGATCATCTGCTTGCATTTAAGGACCCATTTAGTATCAATCGCTTTCTGATTTTCAGGTAGATCTACAAGCTTCCACACTCCTAACTTCTCGAACTGTAACAGTTCCTCTTGCATTGCTTGTACCCAGTTTTCATCGCCTAAAGCTTCAGAAACAATCTTTGGCTCTATCTGGGATTATAAAACATGAATAGTCGCAATACTCTTGAAGTTGGAGCAACACAAGTATAGAAATAGCTCAAAGCTTTGTTTATTTGACTCCGTGTTCTCACACCAGCTTGTAATTCGCCTATTACAGAATTTGACGGATGAAAAGAATATGATCTTGGCATCACTTCGCCTGGAACTACCATAGTATTCTCTTGATTTGTGATATGTTGATCTACCACTACATCAACTTCAGGAGCACTACTCGGGCTTGCAGATTCATTCATTAAACTTGTAATCTGCTCTGCTTTTTCATCTGAAGAAGATTCTCCATTGGCATCGAATGTTGGAGCCTCGTCTGAATCTGAACTCTTTGCTTCAGAAAGATTAGGATTCACTGTAGTATTGACTGGTTCTGTAGTCGGTGTCACTTGTTCTGTTTGAGTTTCTTGACCACCGGTATTACTTGAACTAGCCCCAGAACATGATGATCCCAACGTGGGTTGATTAACCACAATTGGTCTGGCGATTTGCTCTTGATTTGCTGATTGATGAAGATATTATAACGCTGCAATTTCTTCATCGGATGGTTCTTCAGGCAAACAAATGATTTCCACAAGTCTTGATAGTTGAATAACCATGCATCACCTCTTCTCTGAACAGGATTTGTATAGTAAAAACAATCAACATGCTGTGCTTCAATAACCTTTCTCAACGAGGGAACATAAACTCTTCACAGTGGACTTACATATCCGACAAAGAAACCTTCGAGTAATTTAGCTCCAAAATTTGCCATCTTGATCGATTACAGTTCATGGCGCTCCAAATGGTTCTAAGAACTTCAAATTCTGTTTTCTTCGGTTGATTATCTCAAAACAGGTCTTCTTCGTTGGTTTGACTGTTAAGACTCTGTTAATTATGTAGCAAGCCATTGCAACTGCTTCACTCCAGAAGCTGACTGGAAGCTTTGAGTCTGCAAGCATGGTTCTCGCAATTTCGATTAAAGTTCTGTTATTCTTTCAGCGACACCATTTTGATGCGGAGTGTAGGGTGCACGAAACTCATGCAAAATCCCTTTAGCGTTGCAAAAATCCCTCATTTTGGTGTTTTTGAACTCATTACCATTGTCACTTCTAATGCGTCTCACCAGAAGATGGTACAGGTTCTCAAGTTTCTTGAAAAGAATTACTAAATTTTCAAACGTCTCATCTTTTGATCCTTGGAAGAATACCCACGAGTATCGGGAATATTTTTCTGTGATTACCAAGCAGTAGAGATCTCTATAAATGCTTTGGACATTCACTAGACCGAAGAGATACATATGAAGTCTTTCGAGTGGCAACTTTATCGAATTGAGAATCTTTCTTGGATGAGATTTCTTGATCTGCTTTCCCTTTTTACACTTGAGGCAATTATCTGACATATAAAACCTTTTCAGATTCACACTTTCCACCAAATCATTATGCACCAAATGATTCATCTTTCTCAGGTGAATGTGGCCCATCTTTCTATGCCATCAGATTGACTCCTTCTTAGTAGATTTCAAGACAAAACATTGTCCCGTTTTTGAAGAAGTAGTAGCATTTCCCATGTCAAGAACATATAAATCATTTTCTCTTAGTGCACGCATGAGTATCCACCCTTCTGGTATTTTGAAACCCGGTTTGATGATCATGCATTCTTTATCATTGAAGTGGACGGTAAACTTCTTATCACAAATTTGAGAAATACTCAGAAGGTTGTTCTCAAGCTCCGCAATGTAGTTCACTTGATCAAATGAAACAACTCCGTTTGAGAGCTTTCCCTCGGCGACAATCCTTCCACCTTGGTTTCCAGCAAATCCAACATATCCGCCATTGATAGCTTTTATGTCGAACAAGAGGGCTTTCATTCCTGTCATATGTCTGGAAGCTCCACTATCCAGAATCCATTTGGAAAGTACGGATCTCTGGAGCCCCTGCACATTTCAACAATTAGTTAAATAGTGCGACCCTAGCCTGCTTGGTCTTGGGTTGAATTGGATAACCATCGTCGTAATCAAATTCACGCTCGTCAGCATAATCAAATTCATATTCATCATCTGGATTTTCTATGATGTTTATGTTTGAAAATTTCACTTTCTTTTATCTTTCAAACATTTGACATTTTCAATTTTGATTTCAGATTTAGATTCTTTCATATTATCACTAGTCTTAACAGACTCAGACTTAGTGATTTCAGATGTTGCTTCTTTCATGTTATCACTAGTCTTAACAGGCTCAGACTTAGTGATTTCAGATGTTGGCAGCTTCCTTTTTTCAATCCAGGCTTGTGATTTTATGTTATTTTGATGTAAAACTTTGTTTCGTTTGCTTTTGAAGATTCACCTTTTTTGAAAGTTGAATTTGCAAAATTCTTTTCAAATTTCGATTTAACTTCAGGTTTTGATTCAAAAATTTGTTTCATTTCCTTTATGTCAACGTTTCTTTCAAAATTCTTATTGTCCAAACTATGGTTGCTTAAATTTTTCAACATCTGAACTTTCTTTCCTTAAAAGATAAGCAGGTTTTGATTTCGGACACTTCCGTGCAATATGACCAACTTCGTTGCACTTGAAACAAATCCGATTATCATGTGAGTGTCCACTAGTGGATTTTACATCACTTGTGACTTTCGCCTTATCTCGAAGTTCTTTCTGTTTCTTAAACTCGTCGTTTGATTGCTTCCCAATAAAACTCTCCTCATGAACTGTGTTTGTCCCATAAATGAATTTCATGTTTTTATGTTTGTACTCGTGAAATGGTGACATTTTCTTTACCGGTTCTTCTTCCTCATCTAGACCCAACCCAGCTCTCCGGTTTTCCGGATGATCACCACCTTTTCTTCGGTAATTATTGTAATTTCTTTTGGGTTTAGAATAGAATTTCTTTTCATTTTTCTCCAGGTCATCTGATGTGACTTCAACCAGTTTAAAGATTTTATCCAATTGATCTTCTTTGACGTTCCAAATCAGAAAACTGTCATCAAAGTATAATCTATCAGATTACTTAACCTTGTACATGACAACGTTAGGACCATCACATAGATCATCTTTCGATGATGTATCGCCATTTTCAGAATTTGAGTCAGAACTGTTCAAACTTGAGGTGGCGCTCTCGAAGCTGCCATCATCAGAATCATTCAGAACATTTTCAACCACCTTTTTCACTACCACATTGTCATCATCTGATTTAGTATAGACTACATCAATGTGTTCCGGCGACTCATTTTTCTTTTCAGATAACAACTCAATGTTGAGTGCCTTATCCATCCATCAACAGTTTTACGACAATACTTCTCGCATAGGGGTGGAGAAACATTGTTCTATTCTTTACCAGTTTTCTTTTTAGGTGTTTCTTTCGATGAAATTGTAGGAAGAATGTGATCAAAGACATATGTGTTAGTTGTGTAACTTCTTAATAGTTGTTGAACACATTCTGTTTCAATTTTAATGTCCTGGAGTTGTTGCTTGGTTTCAGCAATGGTGTTGATATAAATGTTTATTACTTTTCGTTTATCCATTACTGTACCTTTCAACATCCTTATAGTATCGTGTTGCTCAATATTATTTCTATCGAGCTTGCCATAATCATCTTTCATTTTTTCATACGCTTCCTTCATTGTACGATAATCATATTTTAAATGTTCATTATATACATTGAGTTCAGCGATGATTTGTGATTTTTCGGTGCATTCAGCACATGGCTCGGTGCATTTTGTACAAGGTTTTACAACCTCTACAACTTGCACTTTGAGAACTTCCTTTAACTCTGGACCTACCTTGGTTAGATTCCCCATCATAGCTTTATCAGCAAAGTCCTTGAGGTTTTCAGCAGTCACGTCTTGAACAACATCAGTGATTTGTTTATCAATGAACTTCTCCTCGATCACTTGCTCTTGAGAACTTCCATCAAAGTTACCTGCAAAACTAGAAAATGAATCAGAAGTTAAAATGCTCTGTGTCTTCATGTGATGATACATTTCCTCTTCTTCCTGTTGTTGCAGATACTATTCCAGTAAAGCATTCTCTATCGCTGTTGCTTCTTTGGCAGAAGTATCTTCAACGATCTCAGCCATCAATGTAACTCCGGTCTTCTTACCTATATAAGAATTCCAATCGAAGCCATTATCCTCGTTTGAAGCAACCATAGCTTTATCAGTGTTACTGATGTTTGGCTTTTCCTGATCTCAACTTGTGTCTTCTTTGGGAAAGGCTTGTATTGAAGAGATTTCTTGTAATACTCGTTGCCTCCACTAAATGGACTTTGATTTCCGGGTTCAGGATTTTTGCATTCTCTCTTGAAATGCCCTTTCTGTCGGCATCAAAAAACAAGTGACTTTAGATTTGTCGAACCCTAGCTTGTTGCTTGAATTTCCGATATCTCGGCTAGTGAGTTCAATAAACTTTGTGACCCTTCGAATAATAGAAGCTAGTGACCACTTGATATCCATTAGCTCAAGCTCTTCTTTGTCCACCTGATCGTTCCAGCATTTCGGGATTGCCGATCATTCCAGCTACAAGACTTTCATATGTTTCTAGAACAGTGGCGAGAAGTGACATGTGTTGTTTTGCAACTTGCTCAGAAATAACATTGTTTAGATTTACATCAATGTTACACTTGTACACATTTGTATCAGAATTTGTTTGTTCATTCTTCTTTGCTTGACTCTAATAAGAAGCATTTCACCCTGTGCTTGAGAATGAAGAGCTTTGTGGACTTTGATCATATTGAGGATATGATTGGTTCTGATTATGTGGAGAGGAACTCATGTTTGCACTGAACGTTGTCTGAATCTTTGGGCTTGAAATACTGTCTTGCATTTCGTTCTTGTAATACAGACCAAAATCTTGAAAAATGTTAGCATTCTTCGACATCGTGATCTTTAGAAGTTCCATCTCGTGACCTTCTAGTTTGTCGATGAATGTAGACAGCTTAAAGAATTCCCAGTTATGACTTTATTTCAAAACCATAAGATACGTAGTCCACTCTCCGTCAGGTAACGTATCTGCAAGCTTATCGATATACCCTTGTTCCGTCTTCTCGAGACCGTGTCTTCTCATTTGGACTTTCAGATGACAGAAACGCTCAAT
Organism: Scalesia atractyloides; assembly: GCA_947069175.1. Classification (NCBI taxonomy): domain Eukaryota; kingdom Viridiplantae; phylum Streptophyta; class Magnoliopsida; order Asterales; family Asteraceae; genus Scalesia; species Scalesia atractyloides. The sequence goes on along the minus strand of CAMTDV010000016.1, from coordinate 65,299,842 downwards.
CATCTATTTCATTGTCTCTCCCTCCAACACGTTAAAAATATTGAACTCCTTCAGGATGAGAGCTTTCTTACTCATGATCATCTTTGCGCTTCCTTGATATTTCTTTTGCAGTGATAGCCAGAGATCTCTCGCAGTCGTATATTCTGGCAACAAGACCAAAATATCCTCTTTAACAGATTGTTGAATGAGGCTGATCATCTTTTTCTCAGCAATGTACTCATCTTTTGAATTGTGGAGTACTTGTACTACTCCAGAACTTGCTAATGTCCGTCCAACGGAATAGTATAACCTCTCTCAATCGACACCCAGCCTTTGAAATGCATGGCCTGAACCCAATAAGTAAATTTCTCCTTCCATCCTTCGTACTCGTCCATGCTCATTAGCTTTGGCGGTTTAACGGACGTTCCCATTTCGTTGTCTAGATTGACTTGCTATTAGCATTGGATGTACCCACTCCTGATATATCGCTCTTTGAATATCATCCATCACGAAGATCGAGACACGTACGCTGAAAACACGTTAAAACTTTTGAAAATGTTAGATTTACTACAAGTTCGTCGTACTTGTAGTTAGAATGAAGAATTCTCAGATTTATCACAAGTTCGGTCGAACTTGTGACTTTTTGATTTGAAAATGTCCCTGAGTAACCTCGGTTGAATTTGTGTATTGGATTTTATTAGAAAACTAGCAAGTTCGGGCGAACTTAGCTAAATTTCTTGAATTTTACCAAGTTCGGTCGAACTTGATTGAATATGAATGAAATTTTAGCAATTTCAAGCGAACTTATCTTAAATTCTTTCAAAAAAACTCATCAAGTTCGAGCGAACTTGGTAAAACTCAATGAAAAAGTGACTTTTTAGCTCAAGTTTGAAAACATGGTTTTTGCAACATTTTGATACCAATTCGTTTGATTTTAGTCTCCAAACTCTCAGGTGTTTATCTATGATGTATTTAACATGTCATATTGAAAATTGGACAGAATTTGCCCGTGCATTCTTAATTTTTCTGTGAAGGTTAAGAAAAATAGAAGAATGGAGTAGAATTAGAAGTGTTCTTGTCTTGATATCAATCAAATAAGGCTATTCTAGCTCTGATACCATTTATAGGATGGATCCTCAATGTATAGGAACCTAGATTTGATCTCTATTTTCCATAATAGCGGAAATATTATGACAAGTTTACCAAATAACAAGAATTAGTCAATTAAACATCAATTTTATTGATATAACGTCGAGTCTCCAAATTGACAGAGCTTCGCCTCATAAATGCAAAAGTTTCAAATGAGGATGACAAGCTAGCTATTTATAGGCTGACAAGTTCGTTGGTAGGGGATGAAGTTCGGGCGAACTTGACTGTTTCAAGTTCGGCCGAACTTGACTACACATGACCTTCACCAGCGAACTTGACTCCAAAATACATAAATACTTCGTTTCGCTAGCCTATTCAACTCTAATCTATACAAACTCGATATAAGACTAAGACATAGACATTCTGCACCAATAGATTTTGTTTAGTCACTTGTCTTGTCTTATTGTATCACCAAATCCTAAATCCTAATGGCGATTCGGATAAGGCTGTGAAGGGTAATACAATAAGCACACTTATATATAAGAAGTACCAGCGGCGTATCCACCATGTCCTTATTATATTACTCTAGTTTTGTTATCTAAATCACCAACAATTCTACACATAAACCATAACCATCGTCGTGTAAAGTACTTTTTAGTAAACACATAATTGCCATACATTTTGAAAAATTGATTACACATATGAATCACCCTAAAACAGTTGAAAAACGTAAAAGAGGGGAGCTAAGTACTCGCCTTTGATTGCGTGTAGTTCTTGTTCAAATGATATAACGAAGCTCAATGGATCAAGAGTTCAAGTGTTGAAGTGGTTCCTAGTGTATCAGATACCTACATGTTAGTGTGTCGAAACTTGAAAATGAGAAATCAGATAGAATGAGGTATATAAACCAAACAAGAGTTGGATCTTGTATAATATGATTTATAATATCAAACATTCTGAATTGGAAGCATTTCAAAGTGTTTTGGCTCGTTACGGCTCGCTAAACTGGTTTACGCCACTTTAACGGGTCATAAACGTAACTATGGGTTCGGATGGTTAAATATGTCATATGACAAGTCTAATATGCCATAATTAGTTTATATAAGTTGTATAATCAGTTCAGATGTCAAAATAATGCTCTTATATGTTCAAAACAAATTAAGTGCAAAAAGGGTATTTTCGGCATTTTAAGGAATACATATTTGACTTGTCAATTGACTAACCAAACGGTATGACCATAGGGTATAACCTCAGAGGGTTGTCCTTATAATACTATGATCATAATAATTGGCTTGGTCGGATCCTAAAGTTTACCAAACGGGTCGAAATCGAAGGTTTAAAACGGTGGTCAAGACCGCTCGACTTACCATCCTAAACAAGCACTAACCTAAAAGTGACGAGTTAGACAAGTTAAACATGTCTAACTAAGTTTATAAAAATGATTTGGTATCAATACAAAGTGTTTTGATACCCGAAAATAGTTCCGTCATATAATGCGCATTTTGCATATTATTGACCGAAACTATGACTCGTCACTACGACTAGTAAACGTGGTAATCAGTAGGTATGATCGCTATGGATCATAACCAGCGTGATTACGATCACGTTGCAAAGTTCAATTGAACTTTGCTTTGACCAAAAATGGTCATACGAAAGTCAAACAGAAAGTCAAACTGTTTGACTTTTGGCTTAAAATGCCAAAAGAAAAGAACAAGAGTAGGAGGAAGGCACTTACTTGTGTTGTAGCACCCTCAAGAGCTCAGGTAGGAGGCCGCTAAAGAGAAGCAAACTCCACTTAGAGCAGATTAGAGAAAGAAAAGATGTGAGCAAGGAAAAATGGTGAATGATCAAGGGTATTTATAGTTTTCATGAAGCCACAAGATCATTCCATGTGTTAGGAGGTGTTATAGGATCATTACAAGTGTTTAGTGAGGTTTTGCACCTAGGAGAAGTGTGGCAAGAACGAGTTATATGTGTCCAAGGTATGAAACAAGAACTTCCAAGTATTCTGGTGTGTTGGGCACCCCATGTGGACCGTATGGGGTTCTGGATGCGGTCCGCATGGCCCTCATCTAGCGGACATTTGCATTTTTGACAGAAGAGGCCCCTAAACTTGTTTTGTCGCGTTTCGTCGTTTCTAACATCCGTAAACCTAGTTTCTAAGCTCTATAAAGACATTAAAGCATATGGAACTTGAAATATGTCCAAAAACGTTTCGGATGTCGGTTCGTTCGGTTGTACAGCTGTGGTTTTCGGTTAATTACAACGAAAATCGTAACGAACGCGCAAATGACCGTAAATGCGTAACGAGTGATATTTTCGTATTCCAATCATTAAAATACAAGATTTTAATGTTACCAAAAATTTTTGGATGTACGTACGTGTTCCGTATTAAGAAATACGAGAATCAGCGTACTTTCGCATATTTTGCAAATTAGTCCCTAGAGTTAAAATAGCGTGTTTTTGCGATACCGAAGCCCTCAGAACTTATATCTAAGTTATGTAAAGGATATTTAGGGTATGTTTAGCTTATTTCCTCGTCCCTGTAGGACCGGTCATCGATGCTTAGGAACCTAACTTTGATATCTAACGTCCATAATAGCGGAAATATTACGTCGTGTTTACCAATAAACAAGATTTAATCAATTAATCGTCAGTTTTATTGATCAAACGTTCTGGTTACAAACTGACAGAGCTTCGCCTCCAATATGCCAAAGTTACAAATGGCTAGCTAGGTATTTATAGAGACACAAGTTCGCCCCTGGGAGATACAAGTTCGCCCGAACTTACTACTGCAAGTTCGGCCGAACATGCTTTACATGACATTTTACAGAGACACAAGTTCGGCCTTGGTATTACAAGCATAAATACTTCATATACCTAGCCTATTCAGCTCTATACTATACAGACTCGATATAAGACTAAGACATATACATTATTCACCAACGGACTCCCCCTTGGATATCGTCTTCGTCTTGTATCAGTCTTCAAAACTCTGTCATCATATAAACATTAACGCACACGACCGAAGAAGTTCTTGAACGGCTTCCTTCATCGTTCTTGCTTTGGATCAGGCGTTTGATCAGTTGGCGGTGGTCTTTTAAAATTAGCCATTCTTGAGAACTTTGCCTTACCGCTTTTTCCATTCTTTCTTTAATCGCCTCCTTTCAGTTTTCCTCCTTTAAAACTCAAGTCTTTCCAGATCCCTCCACTTGGTTTGCAACATCTTTCCCGAATTGACTTCACGCGCATAGCAAACATTCACAACCTTCTGAAACTGCATAGCTTGTACCTTTTCACCTTCTTCAAATACAATTTTTTTTAAAACAAGGTTTTGATATCTTCTCTCGAGCAGTTCACAAGCCACATAGGATCTAGAATCCTTATCGTCCTCCATAAACCCCTCATGCCCTGATAACCCATTATTTCGACCCGTTCCTTGGTAATATCCAGATGTTCTTCAAACTTCAGCACAATCACAACTTCACAACTAGATGGATCTATTCGCCATCACTTAAACAGAAATAGAAGTCTTGTTCAATAGGCATAAGTGGCATATTCCTCATGGCTCTTGGACGTTTCATGATTAACGTTATGTCTTTTTCTCCTGTTTTCTTGTTAACTTTGATTCTGCGGCTAGGAATAAATTGTTTCCAATAATTCCAACCTTTAACCACTTCATACTTAATCATTTTCCACAATAATTGATCAGCAACCTTCATATGGTATGTGACATTGACAGTTTGCACCAACTGTTCCACATCCCAGTACGGTAATGTCTTGAAATTAGCAAGGTATTTAAAATATTGCACTCCAAACTCCGTCTTGATTGCATATACGTTCAACTCCTTGAACCAACCCCAACTCAAGATATCCTCCAAAGATACGTCTTTGTCTCTGGTAAAGAATGCTAGTGGACGTCGAAACTTACGTTCGCGTGGCATCTCTTTAAACCAAGACTTTCTCGCTTGAGCTATCTCTTCTTTGGTCATGGGCTTAGGTACTTTACCCTCTCGAACTGATTCAGCAATCCTTTCCTTCAACATATGTTCATCAAGCTGCTTGTACATCTCTTCAAAAGTAGGAAAACTTTCTGAATTAGAACCAATATACTTTGCTTTCTGATCAGTTTCATCATCCGAAGACCAATCTTCCACAATTACTAGATTGTATTCGTCAGCTTCGGATCGTATTTGATATTGATAATCATTTGGTTCAAATGTGTTAACATTCAGAACTTCCTCAAAATCAAACTCTATGTTTTCAGCTTCAACTTCAACTAATCTCGCAAGATCTTCTTTTCAGTAGTTATGCACGTACTCCCCTTCTTCCACTTTATGTTCTAACATCAACATTAACGGCTTCGTGGGTACTGCAGTAATAAGCTTAGCAGATTGATCAACATCTGTCCCATCAATATCATCTGAAGGCCCTGTCTTCCCTGACTCCCCCTGACTTTTATCTTCCATCTTATTCAATTCATCATTCATAAGATCAGAAAAATCAAAATCTTCAGAGACTTTCGCTTCAGTGATCTTAATACATGTAACACCCTGATCAAAATCATCCCCACCTTGATCATAATCATCATCATCATCACCAACATTCCAATCCTTGTAACTTCCTTCCTCTTCATCCACTTTATCATCTTTCTCAGCTTCTTCATCGTCTTTTTCTTCAGAAGAAGAAGATAGGATCAAAAGGCTTGACATATTCGTCAACCTTAGGAATATCAGACTCAGAAGCTTTCGAAACATCTTCAACTGGTTTCTCTGTAGCATCAGAAGACTTAGGAGCTTCACCTTCAACCCCTTTACCTTTGCCACTCTCAGCTATTTCTTTTTCAGCTCGTTCCTTAGCTTCCTGTTGATCTAGACGATCATATTCATTAATGAAGTCGATACACAGTGCATTATATAACACTTTCTGCATCCTGGAGAATCTTCGATCATTTAGGGCTTGAATTGACTTTAACTCTGAAATTTCTGTCTGCATCTTCTCATTCGCGTCTTGCAGACTTTCGATAAACACTTTAAGATACTCTCTTTCATTCTCTAACACCTTCTGTGGCATCCCGGTTTTTCGGATAACTTAAATGCACTACTTCACGGTTATTAACTCGGAGACTTGAATTTGCACGCTCGAAATAGTTACGATAATTTATGAACTTGTCAAACTAATTACGTGCTATGTGTATAAACGTTTGTGAGTTGGTGAATATGTGATGTTCGATTACGTGATTTGTTTTAGTTACGAAATATATATATAAAAAATATATAAACGAATCGAGCCGAACCGCGACACGAGCCGGCCTCTTTTCTTGCGACTCAAGGAACCAAACTTGGGGATCAAGTCTTAAACCCAAACCGCCCCACCCAAACCCTTTGGCCGCGAGCAAAGAACCCAAACCGCAACCCTTCCCTTTCCCTTATCTCTTGCGCCTATATATACAAAACACATGCATGCTTTCTTCACAAAACAGAAACACAAAAACCTAGTGAGAAATCAGCCGACGGCAGCCCCTTGTTCACCTCCTCGATCGCAAACAGCTTTGCTACATTCTTCTCGGTCGCGACAAGTCTTCCTCATCCCTTATCTCTCGGTCGCGATCTACCTTCAAGCCGAATCCATTCCCATCCAAGTCTCGGCTCATTAAGCTTGATATTAAAGGTTAGGATTTATCATTGTTACAAGATCATATTCGGATATATGTATTTGAATGTAGTGATTGTGTTGTTTTCGGATTGATTATGTTAGTTTGAAAGTTTGATGTTTTCGGAAAGCATGTAACATAGGCTGCGTTTGGATCGATAAAACTAGAGATTATGATTAGGGTTTGCATGGATATGATATATATAATGATATATGATTGGAAAAATCTGTTCTTGATCGCATATGTTCAATATATAAACGGTTTTAAGCGAGTTAGTTTGTGATAATGTGCTGAATCAGGCTGCTGAATGATGGTTACAGCCGACTTCAACTGGCTGTAACTCGGTCATTAGTTGTCGAAAAACGGATTTTCTGAAGTCTAAAACGTAGAGTTTTAAATAACGAATCTAATGGCACTAGGATTCATATTTTTCTGAAGTCGTTTGATATTTTTAAGTGGCCAATTAAGTTCAGAAACTAAAGCTGTGAAAATCCTGAAATTTTGTTAGTTGTTTATCGAGTTGGGTTTAATAATCTGTAGGGAGTCGAATCATGAAATTTGTACAGCAACTAGGTATGGAAATTTCCGGGCAACTCCCACTGGAAGTTTGTTAATTGGACGAACAGTGATTTTTAAATAAATTCTTCCATGGACTGCAGTCAGAAAGTGACGAATCTGACTGCATCCTAGTATATTAATATTTATGGATAATTGGTAAAGTATTTGGACTTGAAAAATTTATATAAATTTCTACAGTATAGTTGTCACCTGCTGTAAAATAATTGGACTTTTTGGAACGTTGGAACTATTATATAAAAATCCTAGAAAACAGCCGAATTATGAGTATGTAAGCTGAAACTTGATAACTTGTGAATGTGTGCACCAAAGTGTTGCATGGATTGGATTATGTTCATGATAAATTGTTTTGATTACTATGTTCACATGAGGATATTTGCATGCATGTTTGAGTGTTAGGAATTTTGATTGTGTGTATCACTTTGTGCGTAAATTATGTGTAGAATTTGTATTGGTGTGTTCACACACTGACTTGAAATCAATTGGTTTATTAGGACGCAATTAGCGGTCCCATCATTTGCAACTTCTGTGTTACACTAACCGAGCAACTAAAGGTGAGTTCACGGCCCCTAATTTTATCCGGTTTTAAACAACAGGGGGAGAAACATGTATACACTCTTCAACTCAATCTCTTTACGTTATACGAAATCAACGTCACATAACTATTCGGTAACTAAGTTAATGTTAATGTAACGTTATGGTCACTAAGCAGCTATATCACATAAGTCCTCGACAATCTCTTGGATCGTTAGTATTGGGTTTAAATAGCGGGGAAATTATAAGTTGTACTACTGGGCCCGACAAGCCCCATCCGAGCTAGTCGCGCTAGCCGACCGGGTATGGTCAACGGGTGAATAATTTGGCCTAACTTCGCCATGGTCAGTGATAGGCCTGGCAACACGGAGGCACAACAGTCAGCTTCGATCGCGAACACTTACGTGACATAACTTTAGGCTAGCTACCTATATATGTTAACATTGAACTTAATTACGAATCAACAATATTATTCCGGGTAAGGAATAATGGAACCATCAGCAATATTATCCCAGGTTAGGGATAATGGACCCAACAACGTTATTATTCCGGGTTAGGAATAATGGAACTATCGGTATTATTCCGGGTAAGGAATAATGGAACTATCAGTATTATTCCGGGTTGGGAATAATGGAACTAAATCGTTATCCCGGGTTAGGGATAACGGGGAAACTAACTCATAACCGAACAAACGAATTTATGAAAACCTGTGAACTCACTCATCTTTAATGTTGACACTTGTTTCTTTACATGTTTCTCAGGACGCTAGGAGCTCTAGGTGCACTCACTTGCATTGATCAAGACATCTTTTATCCAGTCTCATTTACAAACATTGTTTTGGGTTTTTCATTTGTTTTGGCGTTTGTGTTGACGCGCGTTTCTCTACTTATTTTATGCTTCCGCTCAACCATAAAAACTAATGCTTCCGCTAAACATTGGTAACTAACTAAGACAATATAAAATCTACGATGAATGGTTAAACAAATGATTTTTGGAAAACGTATTATCAAATCATATAGAGTCGTTCGACGTACTAGTGTTTCAGATTCTGGTTTGTTCACACGCCTCGCGGTAAAACTCCGCAAGTGGAAATTGAGGGTGTGACAGATTGGTATCAGAGCCACTAGCTATAGAGAACCAGGGTTGCATTAAAAGTAGACCTAAACTATAGTGATTACACGACACTAGACGTAGTTTGGCACCGAACTGATTATATCTTATTATGTGATGTACCACAACTGTGTATGTAGATTATGACTTCATAATAAGAAATGAAAACAACTCGTAACTAACTACAGACCTAACAGGCAATGTCATCATCATCATCATCATCCGACAAACTTTCGCACCCAAGGGCGCCAGGAAAGGCACCTATGGTGGAACCCTTACCATCTTATGGCGTGGAGACACGTTCAGCTGCGAGCAAAAGGCTCGCTCTGGGGGAGGAGTCGTCATCACGCCCAACCATCGCTGTGCCGGTTGAACCGGTTAACTCGGTAGAAGTAGGGAATGACCTACTTAGAAATAAGATACAGAAACAACAAGAACAATTAGAAAGAATGCAGGAAACCATCCTAGTACAGGGATGGATGATCCGGCAACTGACAGGTAAAACTGGCTCGCTCGAGGAAGAGCAACATACAAGTAAGATAGCTCGTAACACCTTAGCCAGAGATCTCGTGCTGAGCAGATAAGAGCCGACTGGCTCGAAGACAGAGTCCTGGAATCTAGTTGGAGAATTCAGGAGCTAGAGCAAAATCAAGTACCTGCACCAGCACCGGCCCCTCCAGTGCCGGTAGAGGAGGATCCGGAAGAGGATCCAGAGGGATCAGAGGAGGATCCGGAGGAGGACCCAGCTGCAGAAGCCGGGAATGCCGCGCAGGATGACGGCAACGATAGTGATTTGGGGGACGAAGACGTAGACGACTAACACGTCTCGCTTATTTTATTTACTTTCCTTCAGTCTATTTATTTTCCCACTTGTGTTTAAACTTGAGACTTTATAGTGAATTCATATGTTTGGTTGGCACTTTGTAAGACGTTGAAACTTTATTTAATCAAGTACTTCTTTTGACTATTTAATATATTTGAGCTGACATAACTTGAGAATTATTTAAGTACGAAGTAGGATAACTATATTGGATATATAGACTGATCGGGGTGTGTTTATGTTTTCTTTCGAAGATCTAAATGGCAACTGGACGACGCGGAAACCTTAACATGACGCCCGAAGAACTAGCTGCAATGATTCAAGAGCACGTGAACGCAACTCTAGCTGGTGTTCAGAACCAACCGGCAGGTAACCATTATTAAGTTTTCAGGAGAAAATCTAATAGTTGGGCTAGTAGAATTCCTCGCTGACTACCTGTCCTCTATCAGCAGGAGGGGGTTTTAACCCCTACAAGATGTTCCTCGACGCGAAACCAAGCAAATTCTCGGGGGCAGAAGGACCCATAGGACTTGTCCGCTGGATCGAAAAATCTGAATTGGTATTTGAAATGTGCAACTTTCTGGAGGCCAACAAGGTCAAATATGCAGCCACAACACTGGAAGATGGGGCACTAACTTGGTGGAATGCACAAGTCCAAACGCGTGGACTTATTGCTGCAAATGCAATGGCCTGGGCCGAGTTTAAGGCCCTAATCAAAGAAGAGTACTGTCCGCGAGACAGAGTTCAACAGTTGGAGCAAACATTATGGAACCACAAGATGGTGGGATCTGAAGTCGAAGCATACACAGCGAAACATCACGACTTGGTATTTCTGTGTCCCGATCTGGCCAACACTGTGGAGAAACGACTCGAGTTTTACCTTGGGGTCTGGTTCCGGAGATTCAGGGTATGGTAATGGCTAGTAACCCTGCAACTGAACATCAAGCAATTAGATTGGCGCACAAACTCACCGATAAGGCGGTGGAACAAAAGAAGTTGCCAGCTCGGGGTACCACTGAAGTTGCCCCTGATAATAAAAGAAACTTTGAAGACTCGTCTGTTCGACAGTCTTCGTCATCCCAGCCACAACAGGGGAACCAGAAACGGTTCAACCATTACAACAGCCACCGGGGTCACCAAAATCAGCCCGCCAACAACCACAACAACAACAACAACCAGAACGCAAGCGGCTATGTAGGTCGAAAGCCGCAGTGCAATCGCTGTAATCTTCATCATCACGGCCCTTGTGCCGGGAATCGCTGCCAACGATGTGGCAAGGTGGGACATGCGGCAAAGGATTGTCGTGGGGAAATCATGTCCCGACAGAACCAAAATCAACCCCAAGGCCCACAGCAGGGTGTTAACCGGGGATGCTATCAGTGTGGTAGCACTGCCCACTTCAAAAGGACTGCCCACAGCTGCGTAACAACAACAACAATGGTGGGAACAACCACAATAACCACAACAACAATAATAACAACAATAATGGAAATGGTGGCACAGGAGGTGCCAAAGGTCGCGCATTTACATTGGGCCGCGGAGAGGCCAGAAACGACTCGAACGTGGTCACCAGTAAGTTTCCCCTTAATGAACATGTTGCTACTGTGCTTTTTGATACGGGTGCGGATAGGAGCTTTATATCTGAGTCTTTTAGGAAGAACCTAAATCTCACGCCTAAACCCTTAGAGACCCCTTATGTCATAGAACTAGCAGATGGTAAATCCGTAGATGTGACCCATATAGTATCCGGCTGTCAACTCAAACTCGCGGGTCACACCTTTACCATTGATCTGATGACAACTACCCTGGGTAGTTTTCACGTGGTAGTCGGAATGGACTGGCTATCCGACGTCCGAGCTGAAGTTCTCTGCTTTGAAAAATCTATCCGTATTCCGCTCTCTAACGACGAAATCTTGACGGTGCAAGGCGAGAAGGCAGGCGCCATCACAAACATCATCTCTTACATGCAAGCGCAGAAGTATCTTCGGAGAAAGAACTCCTTCTCTTTACTCGCACTGGTTACCGAACAGCCTAAGGACGAGAAACGTATAGAAGACATCCCTGTCGTCCGTGATTTTTCAGATGTATTCCCAGAGGAATTACCTGGTCTTCCACCCATCGACAATTGGAGTTTGAAATCGAATTGGCGAACCATGCAACTCCTATCGCCAAAGCCCCATACCGCCTAGCTCCAGCCGAGCTACAGGAGCTGTCTACCCAACTTCAGGAGCTGTTAAAAAAGGGATTTATCCGACCAAGCGCTTCGCCATGGGGAGCTCCAGTCCTTTTTGTCAAGAAGAAGGACGGGACCTTCCGCATGTTGCATCAACTACAGGGAACTCAACAAGGTTACTGTCAAGAACCGATACACGTTACCTTGCATCGACGATCTCTTCGATCAACTTCAACGGTCAAGCTACTACTCCAAGATTGATCTACGGTCCGGTTACCATCAGCTACGCGTCAGGGAGGAGGATATCGCTAAGACGGCATTTCGTACTCGGTATGGCCATTATGAGTTCTTGGTCATGCCCTTCGGTCTCACCAACGCACCCGCGGTGTTCATGGATCTCATGAACCGTGTGTGTAAACCATACCTCGACAAGTTTGTCATTGTGTTCATCGATGACATACTCATCTACTCTAAAAGTGAAGAAGAACATGCTGAACATCTACGATTACTGCTAGGATTACTTCAACAGGAGAAACTATATGCCAAGCTTTCGAAGTGTGATTTCTAGATTCGGGAAGTTCAGTTTCTCGGGCATATCGTAAATGAAAAGGGTATCCATGTCGACCCTGCCAAGATAGAAGCTATCAAAAACTGGGAAGCACCCAGGACACCGACGGAGATCCGCCAATTTTTGGGTTTGGCTGGTTACTACAGACGTTTCATCGAGGGATTTTCAAAGATCGCACAACCGCTTACTACCCTCACCCAGAAAGGCATCAAGTATGCTTGGGGTGACAAGCAGGAAGCGGCATTTCAATTGCTGAAACAGAAACTTTGCAGTGCACCCATTCTGTCCCTGCCGGAAGGGACAGATGACTTTGTAGTATATTGTGATGCTTCCATTCAGGGGTTGGGATGCGTACTCATGCAACGCGATAAGGTCATCGCGTATGCGTCGCGACAACTGAAGGTTCACGAGAAAAACTACACAACGCATGACCTGGAATTGGGAGCAGTAGTGTTTGCACTTAAGATTTGGAGACACTACCTCTATGGAACGAAGTGCACAATCTTTACAGACCACAAGAGCCTTCAACACATCTTTGATCAGAAGGAGTTGAACATGCGACAGCGTCGCTGGGTCGAACTCTTAAACGATTATGAGTGTGCCATTCGGTATCACCCGGGTAAAGCTAACGTGGTAGCTGATGCCCTCAGTAGGAAGGAACACTTGAAACCTCGTCGAGTACGAGCACTACAGCTCACTATTCATTCGGGGTTACCCGAACAGATACGCGACGCGCAGTTAGAAGCAGTTAAGGAAGAAAACATCAAGGCCGAATCGGTGGGGAAAATGGAACGCGATTGGGAAGTAAAACCCAACGGAGCCTGGTATTTCATGAATCGCATATGGGTACCTCTCTACGGAAACCTCAGAGAGCTAGTCATGGACGAAGCTCACAAATCCCGATACTCTGTCCATCCTGGTTCGGATAAGATGTATCAAGACCTTAAAGCTGCGTATTGGTGGCCCAACATGAAAGCTGATATAGCCACCTACGTGAGTAAGTGTTTGACTTGTGCAAAAGTCAAGGTAGAGTATCAAAAGCCATCGGGGCTACTCCAACAACCTGAGATCCCAGTGTGGAAATGGGATCAGATCTCGATGGATTTCATCACTAAACTCCCACGAACTGTGGGTGGTTGCGATACCATCTGGGTGATTGTGGATCGTTTAACTAAGTCCGCACACTTCCTAGCTATTAAAGAAACAGATAAGATGGAGAAGTTGACTTGCATCTACATTAAGGAAGTAGTTTCTCGACACGGAGTGCCAACGTCCATCATCTCAGACAGAGATGCTCGCTTCACGTCCAACTTTTGGCAGTCACTTCAGAAAGCGTTGGGAACACGCTTAGATATGAGCACAACCTATCACCCTCAGACTGATGGTCAAAGCGAAAGGACCATACAGACCTTGGAAGACATGCTTAGGGCATGCGTAGTATACTTTGGAAATAGTTGGGAAATCCACCTGCCTTTAGTGGAATTCTCGTATAACAACAGTTACCATACAAGTATATCGGCAGCACCGTTTGAGGCATTATACGGTCGTAAATGTAGATCACCGGTCTGTTGGGCAGAAGTCGGTGACAGTCAACTCACAGGCCCTGAGTTGATACTTGAGGCTACTTAAAAGATTGTACAAATCAGAAACCGCATGGCGGCGGCACGAGATCGACAGAAAAGCTACGCTGATCAACGACGCAAACCGCTCGAATTTCAAGTAGGCGACCGCGTCCTACTAAAGGTGTCACCCTGGAAGGGTGTAATCCGCTTCGGAAAACGGGGCAAACTAAACCCACGGTACGTAGGTCCGTTTGTGATCTTGAAACGTATTGGACCCGTAGCTTATCAATTAGACCTTCCTGCCGAACTCAGTGGAGTTCACAACGTTTTTCACGTGTCAAATCTGAAGAAGTGTCTATCAGATGAAACCCTAGTCATTCCATTGGATGAGATCCAAGTGGATGAACAACTGCACTTTGTGGAACAACCTATCGAGATCATGGATCGTGAGATCAAGACTCGAAGGCATAGCAAGATTCCGATCGTTAAGGTTCGTTGGGACTCTAAGCGTGGACCGGAGTTCACGTGGGAAAGAGAGGACCAAATGAAAAGCAAATACCCACACCTCTTTGCAGCTGAGCAGCAAACTAACGATACCAACGACTAAATTTTCGGGACGAAAATTCTTTCAACATGGGGATGATGTGACAACCTGGAAATTTCTCATACTTTCGCGTACCATTGTTAACTAAATCCTTGTGCATGGCACTTGGGAATCTTTGTGCATGGCACTTGGGAACTTCTTGTAACTTCGCGTACCATCGTTAACGAACTAACTCTTTGTGCATGGCACTCGAAACATGTACGCTGCATTCTAAACCGCGTTTACTCAATTTTCGGGACGAAAATTCTTTTAACATGGGGATAATGTGACATCCCGGTTTTTCGGATAACTTAAACGCACTACTTCACGGTTTTAACTCGGAGACTTGAATTTGCACGCTCGAAATAGTTACGATAATTTAGTGAACTTGTCAAACTAATTACGTGCTATGTGTATAATAGTTTGTGAGTTGGTGAATATGTGATGTTCGATTACGTGATTTGTTTTAGTTATGAAATATATATAAAAAAATATATAAACGAATCGAGCCGAACCGCGACACGAGCCGGCCTCTTTTCTTGCGACTCAAGGAACCAAACTTGGGGATCAAGTCTTAAACCCAAACCGCCCCACCCAAACCCTTCGGCCGCGAGCAAAGAACCCAAACCGCAACCCTTCCCTTTCCCTTATCTCTTGTGCCTATATATACAAACACACATGCATGCTTTCTTCACAAAACAAAAACACAAAAACCTAGTGAGAAATCAGCCGACGGCAGCCCCTTGTTCACCTCCTCGATCGCAAACAGCTTTGCTACATTCTTCTCGGTCGCGACAAGTCTTCCTCATCCCTTATCTCTCGGTCGCGATCTACCTTCAAGCCGAATCCATTCCCATCCAAGTCTCGGCTCATTAAGCTTGATATTAAAGGTTAGGATTTATCATTGTTACAAGATCATATTCGGATATATGTATTTGAATGTAGTGATTGTGTTGTTTTCGGATTGATTATGCTAGTTTGAATTGTGTTTTCTGAAAGCATGTAACATAGGCTGCGTTTTGATCGATAAAAACTAGAGATTATGATTAGGGTTTGCATGGATATGATATATATAATGATATATGATTGGAAAAATCTGTTCTTGATCGCATATGTTCAATATATAAACGGTTTAAGCGAGTTAGTTTGTGATAAAGTGCTGAATCAGGCTGCTGAATGATGGTTACAGCCGACTTCAACTGGCTGTAACTCGGTCATTAGTTGTCGAAAAACGGATTTTTTGAAGTCTAAAACGTAGAGTTTTAAATAACGAATCTAATGGCACTGGATTCATATTTTTCTAAAGTCGTTTGATATTTTTAAGTGGCCAATTAAGTTCAGAAACTAAAGCTGTGAAAATCCTGAAATTTTGTTAGTTGTTTATCGAGTTGGTTTTAATAATCTGTAGGGAGTTGAATCATGAAATTTGTACAGCAACTAGGTATAGAAATTTCCGGGCAACTCCCACTGGAAGTTTGTTAATTGGACGAACAGTGATTTTTAAATAATTCTTCCGTGGACTGCATCAGAAAGTGACGAATCTGACTGTAGCCTAGTATATTAATATTTATGGATAATTGGTAAAGTATTAGGACTTGAAAAATTTATATAAATTTCTACAGTATAGTTGTCACCTGCTGTAAAATAATTGGAATTTTTGGAACGTTGAAACTATTATATAAAAATCCTAGAAAACAGCCGAATTATGAGTATGCAAGCTGAAACTTGATAACTTGTGAATGTGTGCACCAAAGTGTTGCATGGATTGGATTATGTTCATGATAATTGTTTTGATTACTATGTTCACATGCATGTTTGAGTGTTAGGAATTTTGATTGTGTGTATCACTTTGTGCGTAAATTATGTGTAGAATTTGTATTGGTGTGTTCACACACTGACTTGAAATCAATTGGTTTATTATTACGCAATTAGCGGTCCCATCATTTGCAACTTCTGTGTTACACTAACCGAAAAACTAAAGGTGAGTTCACGGCCCCTAATTTTATCCGGTTTTAAACAACAGGGGGAGAAACATGTATACTCTGTTCAACTCAATCTCTTTACGTTATACGAAATCAACGTCACATAACTATTCGGTAACTAAGTTAATGTTAATGTAACATTATGGTCACTAAGCAGCTATATCACATAAGTCCTCGACAATCTCTCGGATCATTAGTATTGGGTTTAAATAGCGGGGAAATTATAAGTAGTACTATGGGCCCGACAAGCCGCATCCGAGCTAGTCGCGCTAGCCGACCGGGTATGGTCAACGGGTGAATAATTTGGCCTAACTTCGCCATGGTCAGTGATAGGCCTGGCAACACGGAGGCACAATAGTCAGCTTCGATCGCGAACACTTACGTGACATAACTTTAGGCTAGCTACCTATATATGTTAACATTGAACTTAATTACGAATCAACAATATTATTCCGGGTAAGGAATAATGGAACCATCAGCAATATTATCCCAGGTTTGGGATAATGGAACCAACAACGTTATTATTCCGGGTTAGGAATAATGAAACTATCGGTATTATTCCGGGTAAGGAATAATGGAACTATCAGTATTATTCCGGGTTGGGAATAATGGAACTAAATCGTTATCCTGGGTTAGGGATAACGGGGGAAACTAACTCATAACCGAACAAACGAATTTATGAAAACCTGTGAACTCACTCATCTTTAATGTTGACGCTTGTTTCTTTACATGTTTCTCAGGACGCTAGGAGCTCTAGGTGCACTCACTTGCATTGATCAAGACATCTTTTATCGAGTCTCATTTACAAACATTGTTTTGGGTTATTCATTTGTTTTGGCATTTGTGTTGGCGCCCGTTTCTCTACTTATTTTATGCTTCCGCTCAACCATAAAAACTAATGCTTCCGCTAAACATTGGTAACTAACTAAGACAATATAAAATCTACGATGAATGGTTAAACAAATGATTTTTGGAAAAAGTATTATCAAATCATATAGAGTCGTTCGACGTACTAGTGTTTCAGATTCTGGTTTGTTCACACGCCTCGCGGTAAAACTCCGCAAGTGGAAATTGAGGGTGTGACACCTTCACCTTGTCATCCAACATTTCTTTTTCGACAGCGACTTTCATTCATCTTGTTAATAAGCTCTGCTTTTTCAACTTCATTCTTTGCTACTTTTTCTTTAACGCCTTCACGCGTTTTTCCAGAAGTTCAAAATTTGTTTATGGGAAGAAATCGTTTAGATCCTGCAAACTTATCGGATCATTGTGCATATCACCAAACACATTAGGCCCTCCTGGAGTCTTCGGTGTTAATTTGGTGTTGCAGATTTTGTTGTTGACTTCTTTGGCGTAGAACTTTCAAGATTCGAAGTCGTTAGAGCAACCGGCGATTGATTAATCGGTACTTCCACAAAACTAGACACGGGAGGTTCTTGTGTAGCTCCTGGCCTTTCAGCTTCCGAAGAAATAATCACAGGAGGTTCTTGTGTGACTCCTGGACGTTCAACTTCACTTATATCAACAACAGAAGGTTCTTGTGTAGGAGGTTCTTGTTTAACTCCTTTCTCCTGTGCGCCAGAAGGTTCTTGTGTCACTCCAGCGCTTTTCAAAGATCTTTTGTACCTTTTTCTTACTTCCTTTTGCTCTTTCTTTGATTTTCTCTTTCCTTTGGTCTAAGGAGACCCTGTAGTCTTTGTTGACGAAACAGTTGCAGACTTTACACGTTTAGATTTCTTAGGCCTATCCTCATCGGACTCTTTTTCTGCATTAGGATCAAAATCAGCATCTAGTTCTCTTTCTTTCTCTGCTCTAATCTCTGCCTCAGTCTTTTCTGGCTCTTTCACCGGAATTTCTTTATCAGAATCATCTTCGTTTTCAGAAGTAGCAGATATAACATCGTCTTGAGTCGTTGTCACAGTCTATTGACTCTCAATAACACCTGCAGCACTTGATCCAGCAACTGCTTCAACATTCTCTAGTTCATCTTCGTCGACAAGCATAGTTTCTACTTTCTTCACAGCACGTTTCTTTTTAGGCTTATCAGCTTCTGCCTTTAAGAACCATTCGCTCCTTGCCTTTGGTTTGAATTCCTTAAACTACTCCTTCTCAACGTTAAGCTCTTTCTCATCGTCGCTACCATCTTTCCTCCATTTATTTTCAGGCGGCGCAATGTAATCAGAATCTTCGATCGCTCCGAATACAGGCTTTGCAACAGGAGCTGAAGCTTGCTTTTGAAACTTTATTAGCTTCTTCATTGTGGTCTCATCAAGATGAACTAAGTTTAAAACATCGTTCAGATCTCTCGTAATCTTCGGGTACTTCTCATCAATCAACATTTGAACAAATCTTGGATATAGACATAATCTAGAATCCTCCATATTCTTTGACATATGAGTAAAAACCAACTTAGATAAGTTGAATGGCTTCTTCAGAATAAGCGCCGTTGCCATGCAAGCTAAGTAATCTTGAACATCATCCAACCATGCATTGTGATGACTAAATGTATGAATTATGGCGTACATCAGAAGCTTGTTGGGGTGTGGCACTTCCTCTTTCTTCAGCGTCAGCTTGTTCACGCTCCCCTTATATCCCATACGGAAGAAACAACCACGAACCATCTTTTCGTCGAGGTAAATTGGATTATCTTCTTTATCGTTGAACTGTAATACTCTGCGAATATCATCTTCCGTTACAATAATCGGCTTAACTTCATTACCAACTTGCACGGTAAAAGTAATTGTCTTCTTATCAGCACTCAAACTTGCATTCATCCAGAAATGAACAATGTGTGATCGATACGACACTGTGCGCTCTGTAATCACTCTGCGAATAGGGCTTTCTTCAAGAAAGTTCAATATACTGTCGTATTCTTTAAGTGATGGACATATCGTTTTGTTGAGCGTGATACACGTGTTGTGAGTCTTCGAGAACTCTACTGAAATTACACGTGCTGGAACCTGTGCCTGAAAAATGATGCAAAACAATTAGCACGTTTATCGAGAAAAATTTCACACAATTTTCTAACACTTTTATCAAGTTCGGGCGAACTTGATATAGGTGTTATATCAATCTGCTTTACATAACTTCAACCGACCATGCATTAAACACATGTTCAACATTTGAAGGATAAGTTAGGGCGAACTTACAACCTAAACAATTCACATTTCACTAGCATAAGTTCGGTCGAACATGTTTGCACCAGTTTAATAAGATCTTTTGATGCAAGTCCGGTCGAACTTGACAACAAGTTCGGCCGAACTTGTGTCTTCTCCAAATTCAAAAATCTATTTGAACATGTAAACAACCATTTCATTCTAATTAAAAACATTTACTCGTTTGATTTTATGTGTAGATTATGATTTTGAGTTCAATTTTGTCCAATAACACCTAGAACTATCAATTTTTAAACTTTTCAGATCCGAAACTTCAATAATAGTTTAATCCATGGTTCAATCGTCGATTTTATACCTCGGCCGTTGTAGATGGTGTGTAAATCACCAAAAACAAGCAGATTCGGTAGAGTAACGGTGTCAAATTGTTAATTTCGCTCAAAATCTCTCGGAGGATCAAGTTTGCTTCAGAGGAGTTAGTTTGCTGATAAATGAGTTCGGCCGAACTTGACTGGTATTTATACCATGTCAAGTTCGGGCGAACTAACAAGGCCCAAGCAAACAAAAGCCCATCAGAAGTTCGAGCGAACTTATCTTTTAATCAACACAGCCATTACATAGCAAGTTCGGTCGAACTTGCTTGATTGTTAAGCTTGTTTTTGTTTAGCAAGTTTGGCCGAACTTGCTAAACACAATTTCAAAACTTTTTCAAATTTTACAATTTAACCCCAGAATTTTCTAACTTTTACCAGTTATGAAAAATCCAGTCAGTTGACCAAGTCCAAGCTAATGACCTTGGTTAACCGATTTGTCTACCGAGTCCAAGTTAATGACCCCGGTTTGACCCGTTACGAACAAACTGTTGATATTTTCAAAATCAAAGTTTCAAATTAATGAACTTTTTATCGTTTTGAGTTTTCAGATTTTACAAATTAGCTCCCAGCCCGTTGTCAAAGAGATTCCCACCAGTTCTAGCATCTTTCCAGACTTCGAAGATCCGTTCTCCAACATTGGTTTGCTGAAAACAATGTAGAAATAAAATCTTTTTGTATTTTTGCAAGTTTATGCTAAAACACACCGAAAATCTTTTTGATTTTAATCTATAAAGCTGAAATACTATGTATAGAACAATGTAAACTATGTACAAACATATTTTTGTGAATTCTTGTCTAAGGATCATATCAGTTAATTGAGACATATCACCAGTATCGTTGACCTTTAAATGACTTTAAGCTTTAAACTTGTTTACCTAGATTGTCGATATGTTTGTCCACTTAAGCTTTACCACATTTCTCAACTGTTTCAAGATATGTTAAGGTAAGATTTATGAAACTTGACTTAGATGTGGTTCCCACTTCTTGAATATACTACCGTATCTAGATTCCCTTGATTTCATCTTACAGGTTAATATAAGCGTAGTATCTGGGTTGTGCGAGACCTGAGAGCTCAGGTTAGTACTACCGTACAGACAAAGAGATGAAGGGTCGACTTTAAGGTGTGTTCCAATTAAGGAATCTTTTAACACTACAAATAATCAGATATTTCGATACATATCAATTTTGTATGCAGTTTGCGTTTTTTGGCGAAAGTATTATAGAAGTTCTAGGCCATTGCTTCCGCAAAATCATAAGAACTTGTATAATACCCAAGATATCAATTATCTATAACGACGTCGTATCTCAGAGTCATGCAACCTTTCAAACGAAATTTCGGAGTACCAAGTCCATATATCCAAGATATGTTAATCCACAAGATTAAGCAGTTGCTAAACTTAGTTTATATCTCGAAAACAGTTTACTGAACGTGTTAAGCCTATCGACACATCCACAGTAAGACTCGTTTATTACCTTTTTTTAAACTTTATATTTCTTTAGCATAATGTGATAGTCCACTGATATTCTATCATTTCCTTATATGACGCTGAATTCTTTTTGTCTTTTTCAATGTTTTTGGATTTTAAAAATTTTCGAATGTTTTTGTATTTTCTCTAACATTCCTCCCCCTAAAATCAAAAACAACTTTTTGGATTTTAGTTTTTCAAAATTCTAAACTAGAAAGATATTTACAAACCAATGTGGATCACGCGAACTCGTCGTCCGATCCGTATTCAACCTCAGCGTCCGCACCTGTCTGCAAATTTTTCATACCATTAATTCTCAACAAGTATTTAAACCATGACAAAGAAAATGGTTTGGTATAAAAATCAGCCTTTTGTTCATCGGTGTGGATTTTTTAATTCGTACCAATTTCTTTTCATAGCAATCATGAATGAAATGATAACGAATTTCAATGTGTTATGTGCGTGAGTGATGAACCTGATTTTTAGTTATATCTATGGCTGCCTTGTTATCAACATAGAGTGGAGTGTCAAGAAATTGCAGACGATAGTCTCTCATCTGCTTTTGAATCCACAAAATCTGTGAACAACAGCTGGAGGCCGAGATATACTCAGCTTCACAGGTAGAGAGAGCGACCGTAGTTTGTTTCTTACACTGCCAGGTTACCATTCTTGTTCCAAAGAACTAGTATCATGCTGTAGTTGATTTTGAGTTCAACTTATCTACACCAAAATCAAAATCAGCGTAGCCTGTGAGGTCGAAATTGTCGTTCTTCGGGTACCAAGAGCCGCTGCTTGGGCATCCTTTCAGGTATCTGAAGATTCGCTTCACGATCTACATGTGTAAGATCCTTGGGCTTGACTGATATCTAGCGCAGAGGCAGGTTGTATACATAATATCTGGGCGCGATGCCGTTAGATACATCAGCGATCCAATCATCGATCTGTATAACGTCTCGTCAACTTTAGCTCCAGTCTCGTCAACGCAAATCCCGTGATTTAGAGCAAGAGGCGTACATAAAGGTTCAAACTTTCCATTCCAAACTTCTTCAAGATGTCGTGAACATACTTAGTCTGATGAATGAAACTACCATCCGGAAGCTGATCTACTTGCAAACCAAGAAAGAACTTCATTTCGCCCATCGAGCACATTTAAAATTTCTTTTTCATGATTCCCTCAAACTCCTTGCAAAGACTATCGTTTGTAGATCCAAAGATGATGTCGTCGACGTAGATTTGAACTATAATAAGATGGCCATTAAGTTCTCTGGTGAAAAGAGTACTATCCACAGTTGCTCTAATAAAGTCGCTTCCAACAAGATGTTGCGATAACGTCTCGTACCAAGCTCTCGGGGCTTGGTGTAGACCCTAAAGAGCTTTATCCAGTAGGTATGCTTTCTTCTTGTTGAGTGGATCGACAAACCTCGGTGGTTGTCCAACGTACACCTTCTCACATAATTTTCCGTATAGAAAAGCCGATTTGACATTCAATTGATAGACCTTAAATCCTTTCCATGATGCGAAAGCTAGAAAAATTCGAATAGATTCCAAGCGAGCTACTGGTGCGTAAACTTCTGTGTAATCTATCCCTTCCTGCTGGTGAAATTCCCTTACAACAAGCCTAGCTTTGTTACGAACAATAACTCCTCTATCATCGCATTTACACTTAAAGACCCATTTATATCAATTGCTTTATGATTTTCTGGTAGGTCTTCAAGCTTCCATACTCCCAACTACTCAAACTGCAATAGTTCTTCTTGCATTGCTTGTACCCAGTTTTCATCGGCTAAAGCTTCATTAACTGTCTTTGGCTCAATCTTAGAGATGAAACATGAATAGAAGCAATAGTTCTGGGTTGGAGCAACGCGAGTGTAGAAACAACTGAGTGCTTTTTTAATTTGCCCTCGAGTTCTAACACCAGTTTGAAGTTCTACAAACATATTTATTGACGCATGATAGGAATATGATCGCGGCAATTCTTCACTTGGAACATCTACTGAGTTTGCTGATTCGTGATGTTGAGATCAACGACCAATTCAACGTTTGGATAATTTGATGAAGCTTCATTTCTGTTGTTCGGGTCTGCAGATTGATTAAGAAGACTTGTTATCTGCTCCACTTATTCATCTGAAGAAGATGATTCCCCATCAGCATCAAATGTTGGTATTTCATCTGAGTCAGAATTCTGATTATGAGGCATACTGGGCTCCGTTGTTGTATTCACTGGATCAGTAGAGACATTTGTTGGAGGAGTAGCAGGTGTTGTTAATGTTTCAGAAACATTTTCAGCCAGAACACCACTATTGCTTGAACTTGCGCCAGAAGAAGATGGATCCAACGTGGGTTGATTAACCACAATTGGTCGAACAATTTGTTCTTGATTCGCTGACTGGTGAAGATAATATAACGCTGCAACTTCTTCGTCAAACGGTTCTTCGGCCAAGTCAAATGACTTCCAAAGGTCTTGATAGTTAAACAGCCACGCGTCACCTATCCTTTGAATAGGATCCGTATAGTTGAAACAATCCACGTGTTGTGCTTCAATAACCTTTCTTAATGAAGGAACACATACTCTTCTCAACGGACTCGCATATTCGACAAAGAAACCTCAAGAGATTTCGCTCCGAATTTGCCATCTTGGTCTATTACGGTACATGGTGCACCGAATGGCTCTAAGAACTTCAAATTTGGCTTCCGTCGGTTTATCATCTCAAAATATGTTTCCTTTGTTTGTTTGAAAATGAGAACCTTGTTTAGCGTGTAGCAAGCCGCAGCAATCGCTTCACTCAAGAAGCTGATTGGAAGTTTAGAATCTGCAAGCATAGTTCTCGCAGTTTCATTCAAAGTTCTATTTCTCCGTTTAGCTACTCCGTTTTGTTGTGGAGTATAGGGAGCACTAAACTCGTGCAGAATCCCTTTTGCGTTGCAGGATTCCTTCATTTTGTTATTCCTAAACTCTGTGCCGTTGTCACTTCTAATGCGTCTGACCGGCAGATGATAAAGGTTCTCGAATTTCTTGAATAGAATAACCAAGTTCTTGAACGTTTCATCTTTTGATTCTTGAAAGAATACCCACGAATATCTCGAATAGTCTTCTGTCACGACCAAGCAATATAAGTCTCCTGAGATGCTTCAAACATTTACAGGACCATATAAAATCTATGTGGAGACATTCTAATGGAAACTTGATTGAGTTTAGAATTTTCTTCGGATGAGATTTCTTAATCTGCTTTCCCTTTATACACTCTAAGCAGTGATCAGACATCTGAAAACTCCGAAGATTTACGCCTTCTACAAGATCATTATGAACCAAGAAATTCATTTTTTCGCAAATGAATATGCCCCATCTTACGATGCCAAAGAATGGAATCCTTTTTAGTAGCCTTTGACACAAAACATTGTGCTGATTTTGATGAATTGGTAGCAACACCAATATCAAGAACATATAGATCATTCTCCCGAGGTGCTCGCATCCGAATTCACTCATCAGATATTATGAAACCCGGCTTCAAGATGATACACTCTTTGTCGTTGAAATGCACCGTGAACTTCTTGTCACAAATTTGTGATATACTCAGAAGATTATTCTCAAGTTCTGCAATATAGTTCACACGATCGAATGAAACGACGCCATTGGAGAGTTTTCCCTCCGCGACTATCCTTCCACCGTGGTTACACGCAAATCCAACATATCCAGCATTGGTAGCTTTAATGTCGAATAACAACACTTTCATTCCCGTCATAAGCCTGGACGCTCCACTATCCAAAATCCACATAGAAAGTACGGATCTCTGGAAACCCTACACATTTTAACAATCTATTTAAACAGCGAGACCCAAGCCTTTTTGGTCTTGGGTTGAATTGGATAACCATCATCAAAATCAAATTCACATTTATCAGCATAATCGAATCCACACTCATCTACAGAATAAACTTCCCATTCTTCATCTGAATTTTCTATGATGTTTATGTTTGAAAATTTTACCGTCTTTTTATCTTTTGAATTGTTACCACTTGCAGTTTTGACAATTTCAGTTGTGGTTTCAATTATGATTTCTGATTTTTATTCTTTTATGTTATCACTAGTCTTAACAAGCTCAGACTTAGTGATCTCAGATGTTGTTGACCGTTTCTTTGCAATCCATGCTTGAGATTTGATGTTAGCCTTCTTGATGTAAAAATTGTTTTCATTAGCCTTTGAAGTTTCACCTTTTTCGAAAATTGAATTTTCAAACTTAGGTTTAACTTCAGCTTTTGATTCATTTCTTTTCAAATCTTTATAGGTTTTACAAACATGGTTGCTTCGGTTTCACAACATTTGAACTTTCTTTCCTTCGAAGATAAGCTGGCTTTGATTTCGGACAGTAACGTGCAATATGACCAATTTCATTGCACTTGAAACAAGTTCGAGAATCAAGTGGATGTCCTTTATTGGGTTTTACACCACTTGTTTTGGCACAACTTGCAATTTTGACTTTATCTCGAAGTTCTTTTTGTTTCTTAAACTCATCGTTTGATTGTTTCCCGATCAAACTTGCCTCATGAACCATGTTCGTCCCATATACAAAATTCATGTTTTTATTCTTGTATTCATGAAATGGTGACGGTTTCCTTTTAGGTTCAACTGATTCCTCTAATCCCAACCAGCTATCCGGTTTTCCGGGTGATCACCTCCATTCTTTCAGTAGTTGTTTCTTTTAGGTTTGGAATATAATTTCTTTTCATTGATCTTCAGATCATCTGATGTGACTTCCACAAGTTTAAAGAATTTGTCTAATAATTCTTCCTTCACATTCTTAATCGGAAAACTCTCATCAAAGTATAATCTATCAGATTCCTTAATCTTGTACATTACAACATTAGGATCATCACATAGATCATTCTCTAATGATGTATCATCATCTTCGGACTGTGAATCTGATTTCTTTGAGCTCGAGTCGGTGCTTTTAAAGCTGCCTTCATCAGAATCGTTCAAAACATTTTCAACAACCTTGTTAACCACAGCATTGTCATCGTCTGTTTTAGTATAGATTACATCAATGTTCTCTGGCAACTCAGTTTTCTTTTCAGATAACAACTCAATGTTGAGTGCCTTATCCATCCCATCAGTGGATTTGCGACAATACTTCTCGCAAAGGGGTGGAGGAACATTACTGTATTCTTTACCAATTTTTCTTTTTAGGTTTCTCTTCCGATGGAATTGTCGGAAGGATGTGATCAATGACATATGCGTTATATGTGTAACTTCTCAAAAGTTGTTGAACACGTTCTGTTTCAATTGTCATGTCCTAGAGTTGTTGCTTAGTTTCAGCAATGGTGTTATTATAGGTATTAATTGCTTTTTGCTTATCCATTACTGTTCCTTTTAACATTCTTATGGTATCATATTGTTCGATGTTATTTCTATCAAGCCTACCATAATCATTTTTCATTTTATCATACGCTTCCTTTATTGTGCGATAATCGTATTTCAAAAGTTCATTATGCACATTGTTTTCAGCGATGATTTTTAATTTTTCAGCACACTCAGAACATGGTTCGGTACATTTTGTACAAGGTTTTTCAACCTCTACAATTTGTACTTTGACAACTTCTTTTACCTTTGGACCTACCTTAGTTAGATTTGCCATTAAAGCTTTATTTGCCTATGTCCTTTAGGTGTTCAGCATTCACTTCTTGTGTAACATTGAAGATCTCTTCATCAATTGTTTTCTCCCCAACCACTTGTTCTTTAGAGCTTCCATCAAAATGACCTGCAAAACTATCACATGAATTAGGAGATAAAATTCCTTGTTTTTGCATGTGGATATACTCTTCTTCTCGTTGTTGATGCAAGTATTGTTCCAGCAGAATTTGTTCTACAGCCGCTGCTTCTGCCGCTACCGCTGCTTCCTCTATAGAAGTATCTTCAACTATCTCAGCCATCAATGCAACTCGGGTCTTCTTACCGATGTAGGAATTCCTGTCAAAACCATCATCTTCGTATAATGCAACCATAGCTTTTTCAGTGTTGCTGCTATTCGGTTTCTCTTAAATTTCAACCTGAGTCTTCTTTGGAAATGGCTTGTATTGAAGTGACTTCTTATAATACTCGTTTCCTCCTCCGAACGGACTTTGATTTCCCATTGCTTCAGGGTTTTTGCACTCTCTATTGAAATGTCCCTTTTGGCAACATCTGAAGCACGTCACTTTTGATTTGTCAAAGCCCAACTTATCTCGGACAGTGAGAGCAACAAACTTTGTGACTCTTTGGATAATAGATGCTAAACACCACTTTATGTCCATCAACTCGAGTTCTTCTTCATCCACTTGGTCATAATCTTCTGCCGTCATTTCGGGATTTCCAATTTTACCGGCAAGAAGAGACATATGTTGTTTAGCAACTTGTTCCGAAACAACATTGTTCAAATTCACTGCGATGTTGCACTTGTATACATTCGAATCAGAATTTGATTGTTGATTCTGTTTTGCTTGACTTTGATAAGATGAAGTTGAACCAGTGCTTGAGTACGAACTCTGTGGACTCTGATCATAATGAGGTTGTGATTGACTCTGATTCTGTGGAGAAGCATTCATGTTCGCACTAAATGTTGTCCCAATTTTCGGACTTGAAATGTTGTCTTGCATTCCACTTTTGTAGTACAACCCAACGTCTTGAACTACATTTGCGTTCTTTGACTTTGAAATCTTTAGAAGATCCATTTTGTGGCCATCAAGTTTGTCGATAAACGTTGACAACTTGAAGAATTCCCACTTATCACTATTCTTTAGAACCATCAAATAAGTAGCCCATTCACCATCTGGTAGTGCGTCAGCAAGCTTGTCGATGTATTCTTGTTTTGTTTTCTCGAGACCGTGTCTTAGCATTTGAACTTTAAGACGACAGAGACGTTTGATCATTTGCTTCATGGTCTCATTCTTTAACATGGTGAAGATATCGAACTCTTTCACAATAAGCACCTTTTTACTTTTGATCATTTCGGCAATGCGTTGATACTTCTTCTGTAATGACAACCAAAGATCTCTTGCAGTAGTATACTCTGGTAGCAAAACCAGGATATCTTCTTTGACAGACTGTTGGATGAGACTGATCATCTTTTTCTCAGCAATGTATTCGTCTCTCTGTACTGTCGAGTAATTGTACTTCTCAAGGACTTGTTGACGTTCATCTACCGGAATAGTGTAACCTCTTTCAATCGATACCCAGCCAGCGAAGTGCATGGCTTAAACCCAATATGTGAATTTCTCCTTCCACGCTTCATACTCGTCCATGCTCATTAGCTTGGGTGGTTTAACAGTCGTCCCCATCTCGTTATCAAGATTGACTTGATGAATTATGTTGGCATTCGACAAACTAGCTCCGGGCATAAAAGCTCTTTGCAAATCATCCATTGTGAATAACGAGACGTTTACACTGAAAATATTCAAAAACTTTTGAAAATGTTAGAAATACTACAAGTTCGGTCGAACTTGTAGTTTGGAATGAAGAATTCTTGAAATCATCACAAGTTGACATAGACATTATGCAACAACAGTCCCGGTGCATACGTTACGTTAAATGGGTTACGTTTAAGTATCAGTTATCGAAAAGCCTTCAAAGAAAAATTTTTGAAAGCCCGAAATTTTGGCACAAGGGTTACAAAATATGCCCAAAAATGCCGTGGATGTCAGTTTGTTCGGTTGTACGGTTGCGGTTTTTGATTAATTACGACGAATGCTTTAATTAATGCGGAAAGGACCGTAATTGCGTAACAAATGATAATCTTGCATTCTCATCACCAATATACAAGATTTTAATGATTACAAAAAAAATTTAATGTATGTACATGTTCCGTATTGAAAATACGCGAATCGACAAACTTTCGCAGATTTTGCAAAATAGCCCCTAAGCTCGAATGAACTTGTTTTTGCCATACCGAACCCTTCAAAACTTATTTCTAAGTTATGTATAGGATATTTAGGGTATGTTTAGCTTGTGTCATTGTTCCGAAGTGTACGTCGCGTTAAACTGGTTACGTTTGCGTAACAGTTTGCGATTTCAATTCAAGAAGTGTTTTGAGAGTTTGAAATTATTCAAGATTTGAATATGTGCAATTGTCATGATAA
Source organism: Scalesia atractyloides (assembly GCA_947069175.1). NCBI lineage: Eukaryota > Viridiplantae > Streptophyta > Magnoliopsida > Asterales > Asteraceae > Scalesia > Scalesia atractyloides. Next base: position 65,270,157 of record CAMTDV010000016.1, on the reverse strand, counting down.
TTGTACAAATCTCAAAAATAAAACACAATATTTCATTGATTTGTAAATTGTTCGGAAATCGTTACATGATCGAATCACCAAAAATGTCACAGTTACAGTCTATCGAAGTTTATTGAGAAACTCGAAGGTCACGAAATGAAGTTACAGAAGATGGCAAAAGCTAAAAGTGCGCAAATGGAACAAGATGTTAGTTTGTATTAAAAGACATATTCATCTGAAATTCAATGCCCAAAAATAGGATTCAGTGCAAACACCTATGAAAATTGTTTATGCACTTTGTCTCACTCACTGTGCGAATAGACTAATTAGAGCATGTGTTGAATATTGTATAGATTAGATACGAACACATGACCCGAGAACAAACGTCTAATATGTAAAAGGGAGACATTTCTTATGAAAATGTGATTTTCGTACGAAATAGTCAATTTCGTACGAATATAGTAATTTTCATACGAAAGTGACATCCCTATATATATATGGGTTGTGTGTTCATGTGTTTGCAAGTTTTGGAAAGTTGTCAGTTTTTACTCAAAACCAAAAAGGTCTAACAAATTTGTTCATCCAAGAGGAAGAAATTATCCTGATAACAAAAGGGATGGGTTAGGGTTTGAAAAGAAGAGAAATAACAACAAGTGACGAAAACCAAATTTTTCAAAGAAAGTTATTTTGTTTTTGGAACAAACACTGTTGATGAGAAAGAGATAATCAACAAGCAAACCAACGACGAGTTTAAGAAAGAAAAGGAACTCCCTGAAAAAGTTTTGGAACACTCTGTTGGAAATGACAGTAGATAATGCTATAGATGTAACAAAGTTGGGCATATTGCATGACAATGTTCTCAAAATCATCCAAAACCTGTTAATGGAAAGAGGAGATTCACAGTAGATGAGAAAAAAGGGTCCAGAGTTTGTGCCAACAAAGGTTTTGAAAAGATCTAACTCTAACGAGAAACCAACAAATGAAACCTTTTCTAACTATGAAGTTGGTGAAACATCCAAGAAAAATTAAAGAAGGAATCAAACCTATACATCAAAAAGGCATTTTCTAAGGCACAAACCTGAGTAGCCAAAGCTAAAACATCTTTTGTGGTCACGAAATCAACCAACCTCCCAGTTAAACCAAATGATCAGACATAATCAAAGACTGGACAGTGGGTTGAAACTAAAAAGGAAATCAAAGTTGCCAATGTTACAAAGGTCGATATTGCCATCCCACCCAAGACTAAAAGGGCTTGGGTCTCTCTTTTTAAGTAATATGTTTTTCATCTATGCAGGGGCTTCCTAGGTCTATCATTTCAAAGTGGATTATGGACAGTGGAGCTTCTCGACACATGACAGGGATGTTAGCTTTGCTATACGATGTAAAAGCAATCAGGGGAGGTTATGTTGGGTTTGCCGGAACACAAGGTGGCAGAATCGTGGGAGAAAGTATTTTGACAAACGGAGTGGTAACTACATTGCTGAGTTCGAGAACAACTTACTCAGAACTTCACAAATCTATGACAAGAAATTCACAACTCACTTCAACGATAAGGAGTGTCTTTTCTTAAACCGGGTTTCATAATTCCCGAAGAGTGGATCCTCATGCGTGCTCCACGTGAAAACGATTTATATGTCCTAGACATGAGCATCGCATCCACTACATCGAAGGAAGGTCAATGTTTTGTATCAAAAGCCACTGAAATGGAATCAATTCTATGGCATCGGAAAATGGGTCACATTCACTTAAGGAAGATGAACTTTTTGGTGCACAGCGACTTAGTGGAATGGGTGAATCTCAAAAGTTTTCATTTATCAGATGATTGTCTTAGCTGCAAAAAGGGGAAGGAGCATAAGAAATCACACCCTAGAAAGTTACTGAACTTAATCAAGCTTCCACTAGAAAGGCTACACATGGATCTCTTCGGCCCTGTTAATGTGAAAGTTATTACAGGAGATCTATACTGCCTAGTCGTGACTGATGACTATTCAAGGTTCTCATGGGTTTTCTTTCAAGAGAGCAAGAATGAAACGTTTGAAAATTTAATGATCTTTTAATATCTTTACCATTTGTCAATCAAGAGAATCAGAAGTGACAATGGTAACTGAGTTCAAGAACAACAAAATGCTCGAATTCTGCAACGCTAAGGGTATTCATCATGAGTTCAGTGCGCCCTATACTCCTCAACAAAATGGAGTAGCTGAACGAAAGAACAGAACGCTTATTGAAACTGCACGCACGATGCTTGCTGATTCAAAACTGCCTATTAGCTTTTGGAGTGAAGCCGTTGCATCTGCATGTTACACCCTTAACCGTGCAATGACTGTCAAACCACAAAAAAAGACATGCTTTGAACTTCTTAACCAGTGAAAACCTAATCTAATGTATTTGGAACCTTTAGGATCATCGTGTACTGTATTGGACCCGAAGGATAAATTTGGAGCCAGATCTTTTGAAGGATTCTTCGTGGGCTATGCTAGTTCGCAAAAGAGAGTTTATCAACCAAGCATGAATCAGGCTATCATTGCTCAACATGTTGATTGCTAGAGATACACAACGCCTATGAAAAACCTGGAGATCCATGGCTGTTCAATTACGAAGGGTTGTGGAATTCATTCGACTTGCTAGAAGAACCATCAGAGGAAGAACTTCTCTTGTTGTTTCAACAACACCAAATATCTAATCAAGAGCAAGTTACACGACCATTGGTGATTTCTTCTTCTCAACCAGCAACAAATTCTTCAAAAGTAGGTCCGAGCTGGAACCCGTAGTCTCATCAATTAAAAATGCAGAACCATCTTTCGTGCAGCCAACAAATGCAGACCATGAAAGAGCACCTACTTTTGATGAGGGGGATCCAGTTCCGACGAAGGATTAGAAGAGATTACAAGTTATCGAAATACTCAAGCTGCAGAAACCAGTTCAAGAAATAAGGGTACTTCATCAGAACAGGTCGCTAATCAAAACATCACAAATTGGAAAGCACAGTAAACATTCCAAGCGTAGTAATGCCAAGATCAGTCTCCTACCATCCGTCAGATAACATTATGTATTCTTGTCCCGTTAAACATACCAAATGTCATAACCAATGTAAGCATGTCATGTAAAAACCATGTACTAAGTATGCTAAGTAAACATACGTAGTAGAATTGTCCATGAAATCAATGTGCTAGCATGCTCAGTCAACAAACATAGCAAAATGTAATGTAAAATCGATGTGCTCATATGCTAAGTCAACATATGCCGCAAAGCAATTCATAAATCAATGTGCTAGCATGATCAAGACAACATACATAGCAAAACATAATTGAAAACATGTACTATATATTGTACTAGATGAACATAGCATGTATATGTCTTAAAGCGTGAAAACATGAAAGTATGAAGTAGGCACATGTGTTTCACCTCAAAATATTTGAAAAACATAAAAGAAGGTAGTATGTACTCACTTGATATGGCAAGTATCCTTGATCTAGTGAACTAACAAAGCTCGGAAAGTCAAGGAATCAAGTGGCACCTAGTATGGAATCACTATGTTAGTAAATCTGAACCTAATTCGGGAGATCATATAATATGTGGTCTTGTAAACCAATTGATTTGTGGAACTCATATGATATGGTTTAACAAAGCCTACATTCTGATTTGAAAGCAATCCTAAGTGCTTATGACCCGTTACGACTCGTTAAGGTAGTTTAAGTACTTTAACAACTCGTTTGCGCAAAAGCGCATTCGGATGGTCTAACTAGTCCTATGATAAGTCTTATATGCCTAAACATGTTTAATAATGTTGCACAATCAGTTTAAGTGTCAAAATTTAGGTGACATATTCTTAGATTTATTCATGCGCAAAAAGGGCATTTTGGTCATTTTCCTAAGGCATATAAACTACCTATCATACAACTAACTAGACGAAGTAACCATAAGGTATAACCCCTAGAGGTTATTCCCTATACAACTATTGTCACAATATATGTTTGATCGGATCCTAATGATCGACCAAATGGGTCGGGTTCGAAAGTCTAAGCGGTTGTCGAGACCGCTTGACTTACGACCCTAAATACGCACTAAACTAGAAGTGACGAGTTAAACATGTTAAAACATGTTTAACTAAGTTAGAAAACTGATTTGATATCAAAACAAAGTGTTTCGATACCCAAAAATAGTTCCATCGCAAAATGCACGTAATCGTGCATTTTGACCGAAACTTCGTCACTACAACTAGTCAACGTGGTAATCAGTAGGTATAGTCGCAAGGGGTTATAACTGTCGTGATCACGATCACATTGTAAAGTTCAAATGAACTTTGTCTTGACCGATTCATGGTCAAAGCCGAAAGTCAAACACTGTTTGACTTTTAGCTTGAAATAGCTAAACTAGCCAAGGAAGAACACTTACTTGTGTTCTAGGAAGAAGATGAACTCAGGTGGGAGGCCTCCATCAAGTGGTAGCAACTCCTCTTTGAGTGTATGATGAGAAAGAAAAGAATTGAGCAATGGATGAACGAAATGGAACTTGCTATTTATAGGAGTTCTTGGATTGTAGGATTATTACATGTGGATTATGTGTTCTCCAAGGAATGATCTCCACCACACAAGTGTTAGGGACTGATTTGAGGACTTGTTGAACAGTTAACTTGGTCCCCAAAACAGAGAAACAATCAAACAAAACAAGTTGCAACAGCTGGAAACAGGCTGGAAAGTTTCTGTCTCTGCTGTCTGGGCTCTGCTTACGGACCGTATGGGGTCCATGTTTACGGTTCGTAAGCAACCCTGCAGGGACCAAGTTTCTCAAAATGGCAAGAACAGGCCCCTGAACTTGATTTGTCGCGTTTAGGCCCTTCTAAGACTCGTTAACCTCTTTTCAAGCTTTATAAAGATGAGAAAGCATAGGGAAATTAAAAAAAAACGCTCGGAAAACGTTTTGGATGATGGTTCATTTGGTCGTACAGTTGCGGTTTTCGGTTAATTACGACGAAAATCGTAACAAATGCGTAACGAATGACATTTCTGCATTCCAATCACTCAAATATGATATTTTAATGATTACAAAATTTTTGGATGTCCGTGCATGTTCCGGATAGCGAAATACACGAATTGACATAGTTTCGCAGATTTTGTAAAATAGCCCCTAGAGCTGAATATACATGTTTTCGCCTTACCGAACCCTTCAAAACTAATTTCTAAGTTATGTAAAGCATATTTAAGGTATGTTTAGTTTGTGTCATTGTTCTGGAGTGTACGTCGAGTTAAATGGGTTACGTTTGCGTAACGGTTAGCAATTTCACTTCTAGAAAATGTTAGGAAGGTTATTTTGAACAAGGATTGAAAATACGAAATGCCATAACTAAATACAAAATTATTGGGATAAAACACAATGTTATTAAATATGAAATTGTTTCAGAATTGTATGATGATTTAAAATACACAGATGTCACATACAACAACAGATGAGAGACTTCGCATTGCAATTTTTTGATACGCCCATATATGTAGATAACAAGGCGGCTATTGATATCACAGTCAATCCTTGTCAACACTCACGCACTAAACATATTGAAATTCGTTACTACTTTATCTGTGATTGTCATGAGAAAAGGTTGGTACGAATTGAGAAAATCCATACTGATGACCAAAAAGCAGATTTTTACACCAAAGCTTTTGACAGAGCAAGATTTCGAAATCTTTTAAAATTAAATGGTTTAAAGAATCTGACATCAGGGGATGTTTATGAGGTTGGTTGTGAGGATGACGATGTTGTGATGTGATCACATGTTTTTCTGTAAATATTTTTACTTCTTTCTTTCAAACAAAAAAAATCCAAAAATATGTTTTTGATTTTAGCGGGAGAAAAGTTGAAAAATACAAAAACATTCAAATTTGAAAAATACAAAAAAATGAAACACCTTGAAAAATAAAAAAACATTAAAAACACAAAAAGAGTTTTGTGTATAAGAGCATATGATAGTACATCAGTGGACTATTACAGTACGCTAAAGAAATGTGTGGTTTTAATGTGTCTAAACAGGTCTTACTAAGGATGTGCCAATAGGCTTCGAACGTTCAGTAAACTGCTTTCGAGATATAAACCTAGAAAGATAAAATGGCAAATCTGTGGCTTAACATCTCGCGGATATACGGACTTGGTAATCTGAAATTTCATTTGAGAGAATGGCAGATTCTGAGATACTAGGACTTTATATTTAGTTGATATTTGGGGTATTGTACGAGTTCTTCTGATTTTGCATCGGCAATGGCCTAGAGCTTGTATAATACTTTCGCATTATTTACACCAAAGCTGCATAAAAATGAAGAAAAATGTCATAAAAAGATACAACATTCCGTAGTACAAAAATTGAAAGATTCCCAAGAGTAACACCACCTAAAGTCGAGCCTTCATCTCTCTCTCTGTACGGAAGTACTAACCTGAGCTCTCAAGGTTTCGCATTTCACCCCATTACAAATATCAGTTAGATATATTCACCTGTAAGATGAAATCTAGGGTCTCGATACAGGAGTATATGCTGAGGTGGGAAACACAGATTAGGCCATGTTGCTAAAAGTTACCTAACGTATCTTGAAGCAGTTGAGAAATGTGTAGAGGCTTAAGTGGACCAAGATATTGACAATCCAATGTAAATCTGTTTAAGAACTTAATGTTTTATCTAGAGCAACGGTACTGGTAATGTGTCTGAATAAACTAATATGACCCTCTAACACAAACTCACAAAAATATGTCTATAAATATGTTTGTACATATTCCTTTAAAGTATCTTTAGTTTAAGAGAGTATCCCAAAAATTCAAAAAGATTTTCTGTTCTAATTTAGATTTTTAACTTCCGGTGATGGAAAACAGTTTTCAAAGTCGAAAGCGATAGAATGCTGAAGGAAAACTAAGAAATTATGGGCTGGGAGGTAATCTGGAAAGAAAGTCTGCTCTGAAAACGTTTAAAAGCTCATTAATTTGAAACTTAAAATCGACAGAAAGCATCATATTGGTTAAAACATGTTCAACCAGGGTCATTATCTTGGACTAGATAGCTAAATTAGTTAATCAAGGTCATTAGCTTGGAGTTGGTAAACTAAGTGGGTATTTAAAACTGAAAACACACGAAAAATGGATAAAGGACAAGGAAAAATGAGTAGGGGAACAAATTTCCGTACCAATATTCCAAAGTATTTTCATGCGAAATATTTAAGCAATTTCCGTATGAAAATTGAGGCCTATATATAAGAGACACAGTTTCAGATTTCGTATGAAATGTGAAAACTTAAGTTGGTGCATATTCTCTGAGGCGATTTTGTCTTTTCTCTCATCCTACTCATTTTCCGACATCTTAGACACGTTAGGGTGGTTGATTTGCACATCTCTACTACTGGTGAAGGTATAAATCTAAGATTAGACCGTCAATTTGATGTATTCCAGACTGTTTGGACTTAAAACGTAGATTTAGGATAATCGAGCCGGTAAAAGATAAAAGTAACCACCAAAACATGAATATCGTCACTTTTAGTCTTAGATTGATCGTTCAATTTCATGAAAATCACACGTTTTAAGTTCGGTGCTTAACATGTTAATTTGGTGTGAAATGGAATTTTCATACGGAAATAACAATTTTCGTACGAAAATCTGGTAGTTTTTGAAGCAGATCTAAGAAAGTATCCGTGCAGAAATTTAGTACAAATTCTCATACGAAAATTTTAAGGGATTAAATTTTGAAAATTTTTCTAACTCTTTTGTACTCTATGTCATTCCAGGTAAACAGACCCGAGTATGGCCCAATGCACAGTGCGTGCTGCTTATTAGATGATGATGTACCAGAGTACAGAGCATTTTCTAATATTCATGAATTCATGAAGAGAATTCCGATCTTCAATGCTTTAACGAAGAAGCACGATGCCTATCTATCACACATAGAGTTATTTTGGAAGTGTGCTAAATTGCAAGGATCTCCGCATGCTATTACATCAGTGGTAAAGGTCAATGGCGAAGAAGTTGAGGTGGTTATTACGGAAGAATTGATTAGAAAAGTGTTAGACATCAACGACAAATGTGATGATCAACTAGGTATTAAGAAAAGATGGTAAAGGGATGCTTTTATCGTATGGGATACAATGGCTTCGTAAATGCTGCTCCTTTCAAGATTAATCTTTTAGGAAGGCCATACCGTTTTGTTGCTCGCTACATTGTCAGATCCTTCAGTCATAGGAAGGGTGGATGGGAAGATTTGGTAGATTATCAGATGTGCGTGATGGCTGCTCTTGCTTTCAATCTGCCCTACAATTTCAGCAAACTTGTTTTTGAGCAGATGGTGATGAACTTGGGGAAATTAAGATTCTGGCAATATCCAAGGTTCATACAAATGATGTTAGACCATTCAGTAAACTGCTTTCGGGATATAAACCTAAAAAGATAAACTGGTAAATCTGTGGGTTAACATCTCTCGGATATATGGACTTGGTAATCTGAAATTTCATTTGAGAGAATGGCAGATTCTGATATACTAGGACTTTATATTTAGTTGATATTTGGGGTATTATACGAGTTCTTCTATTTTTGCGTCGGCAATGGCCTAGAACTTGTATAATACTTCCGCATTATTCACCCAAAGTTGCATAAAAAATGAAGAAAAATATCATAAAAAGATACAACATTCTGCAGTACAAAAATTGAAAGATTCCCAAGAGGAACACCACCTAAAGTCGAGCCTTCATCTCTATCTCTGTACGGAAGTACTAAACTGAGCTCTCAAGGTTTCGCATTTCACCCCCATTACGAATATCTGTTAGATATATTCACCTGTGAGATGAAATCTAAGGAATCTCGATGCGGGAGTATATGCAGAGGTGGGAAACACAGATTAGGCCATGTTGCTAAAAGTTACCTAACGTATCTTGAAGCGATTGAGCAATGTGTAGAAGCTTAAGTGGACCACGAACAGTCCAAAGTAAATCTGTTTAAGAACTTAAAGTTTTATCTAGAGCAACGGTACTGGTAATGTCTCTCAATAAACTAATATGATCCTCTAAAATAAACTCGCAAAAATATGTCTGTAAATATGTTTGTACATATTCCTTTAAAGTATCTTTAGTTTAAGAGAGTATCCCAAAAATTCAAAAAGATTTTCTGTTCTACTTTAGTTTTTTAACTACCGGAGATGGAAAACAGATCTTCAAAGTCGAAAGCGATAGAATGCTCAAGAAAAACTGTGAAATTATGGGCTGGGAGCTAATCCGGAAAGAAAGTCTGCTCTGAAAACGTTTAAAAGTTCATTAATTTGAAACTTAAAATCGACAGAAAGCATCAGTATTGGTTAGAACATGGTCAACCAGGGTCATTAACTTTGACTAGATAGCTAAATTAGTTAATCAAGGTCATTAGCTTGGACTTGGTCAACTAAGTGGGTATTTAAAACTGAAAACACACAAAAAATGGAGAAAGGACAAGGAAAATGAGTAGGAAACAAATTTCCGTACGAAAATTCCAAAGTATTTTCATGCGGAAAATTTAAGCAATTTCCGTAAGAAAGTTGAGGCCTATGTATAAGAGACACAGTTTCAGATTTCGTACGAAATGTGAAAACTTAATTTGGTGTAGATTCTCTGAGGTGATATTGTATTTTCTCTCATCCTACTCATTTTCCGACATCTTAGACACGTTAGGGTGGTTGATTTGCACATCTCTACTAATGGTGAAGGTATAAATCTAAGATTGGACCGTCAATTTGATGTATTTAAGACTGTTTGGACTTAAAACGTAGGTTTAGGATAATCGAGCCGGTAAAAGATAAAATTAACCACCAAAACATGAATAGCGTCACTTTTAGTCTTAGATTGATCGTTCAATTTCATGAAAATCACACGTTTTAAGTTTGGTGCTTAACATGTTAATTTGGTGCGAAATGGAATTTCCGTACGAAAATTTGGTAGTTTTTGAAGCAGATCTAAGAAAGTATCCATTCGGATATTTAGTACAAATTTTCGTACAAAAATTTTAAGGGATTAAATTTTGAAAATTTTTCTAACTCTTTTGTACTCTATGTCATTCCAGGTAAACATACCCGAGTATGGCCCAATGCACAATGCGTGCTGCTTATTAGATGATGATGTACCAGAGTACAGAGCATTTTCTAATATTCATGAATTCATGAAGAGAATTCTGATCTTCAATGCTTTAAAGAAGAAGCACGATGCCTATCTATCACACATAGAGTTATTTTGGAAGTGTGCTAAATTGCAAGGATCTCCGCGTGCTATTACATCAACGGTAAAGGTCAATGACGAAGAAGTTTAGGTGGTTATTATGGAAGAATTGATTACAAAATTGTTAGATGTCGACGACAAACGTGATGATCCAACTGGGTATTAAGTAAATATGGTAAAGGGATGCTTTTATCATATGGGATACAATGGCTTCGTAAATGCTGCTCCTTTCAAGATTAATCTTCTAGGAAGGCGATACTGTTTTCTTTCTCACTGCATTGTCAGATCCTTTAGTCATAGGAAGGGTGGATGGGATGATTTGGTATATTATCAGATGTGTGTGATGGCTGCTCCTGCTCTCAATCTGCCCTACAATTTCAGCAAACTTGTTTTTGAGCAGATGGTGATGAACTTGGGGAAATTAAGATTCTGGCAATATCTAAGGTTCATACAAATGATGTTAGACCATTCACATCCGAGCCTGGAAAAGAAAAAAGATGATATGCTGGAGCTTGAACACATGACACCCTCTGACCTTTACAATATCAGCTCCTACAGAAGGAATAAACGAGAGCCAGGATACAAGACACTTTTTGGATATTTCATCAACAAAGATTATCAGTCTCCACCACCAGGCAGATGGAGAAAAGATGGAAGTGGTGATGAAAAAGAGGAAGCAGATAAGTTAGAATTGTTTTAGGAGAAAAGAAGTCACTGGTATGTGAAAGAAGATGGGCAGAAAAGAAAGGGCTCTTATACAAGAACAACTGCTATTGCTTCAAAGATTTCATCTAAAAGAAAGAAATCTGCTGAGTCTTCATCTTCTGCACCAAAACGTCAAAAGAAGTAACCTGGTGTCGCTATAGGGTTGGTTAATGAACTAGAAACTGAGGAAGTACTGCTTTCTGAGCTTGTTCAAGTTGAAGCTAATGTTAAGATATTGAACATGGATCAACATCAACAACAAGCATATGGATCTGTTACAAGAGGTGATGGTGATGATGATGGTGATGATGATGGATCATCTTCTCGTCCTGATTCCGAGGATGAATTGAAAAAGAAGGAAGAGGAGAGAAAGAGAAAGGTTATAGAGGGTAAGAAGAGGAAAGAAGTTGGTGATGACGATGTTGATTTCATTCTATTAGATTCTTCTGATGAGGAGATTTCAGTGGTCAAGCCTGCTAGAAAACCAGCAGCTAAATGAATCAAGAGAGCTGTGTCTAAAAAGCCTGAATCTGGAGTGGGAAATTAAGGATCAAATTAAGAACTAAAGCTTCTGACCCTGCTATTGCTCCAACAAATGTTGAAGTATCTGCTCCAAGTCCTCCACCACCTCCTCCACAACCTTCTCCTCACCATATCTCTCCACAAAAGCTGCAATCTCCACCACCTCAACATACCATAGTAAATGATCCTATGTCGTCTTCTCCTCAACCACCTATTCTCAATCCTCCTACTACATCACAACCTGTGCAACAGTCTACATCTCACCCTGCACTGGGAACTTTTGATACAGGGTTTGAGGGTTTCAATTTAGATTTTAGGGGTGTTCCCGGAGGAGAAACGTTTTCAGCTGATAAAGTTAATGAGGGAAGACTCCGAGAATTACAAGCTAAGATTAAGAAAGTAGAGAAGCGAATCAAAGTGCTTGAGTCTGAGAGAGATAATATAAGGGAGATTCTGAGGATAGTAGTTGACGATAATGATAGATTTATGAAAGCATCACAGAAGGTTTCCATTTATTAGGAAAGGATCAAGGTGTTGGAGAATGAAAGGGAATGTTTGAAGGTGATGCTTCGAAGTTATGAGACCGAAAATGAGAGAAAGATTAAGAAAATGGAAGAGTACGAGGCCGAATGAACGTCAACAACAAGCAGATTGAGTTAATGAAGAAGATTCTTGTAAGATCTCTAGGCATTTCTCTAGCTGATGAAATAGAGAAGATTTAAAGGGAAGAGGCTAGGCAAAGAGTAGAAGAGAAGGAACAAGCTTCAAAGGTTCTATTAGATGCTGAAGGCAGGGGAAAGAACAAGATAGAAGGTCTATTTAGTGGAAAAACAGCCTGAGCCTGAAGTCGTAATTTCTTCAAATCCTATGGTTGTGTACAAGCCTCCACCTCCACGTTTCGTCATGGTAGGGTTGCCGCGTGAAGTTGGCATTGATTATTCAGGGCTTCCGGAAAAGCATCGCAAGTACATGGAAAGGAAGTTAGAGAAAAAGCGACAGGCGGATAGAGAGATTGAAGAAGAAGTTGATTCTTACTTTGAAGATGTAGTGGTAGTTAGTGGTGCTTGTTGTTGAAAGGATGATGATCATGTTGAAGGATCTGGGATTCGTATAACTGATGATGTTGTGAATGAAAATCTTGATATTTTTGTGTACTTAAATGACTCAGCTAACTAACATTCTGCAGATATATTTCAGGGGGAGTTTAGTGATATAGCACAAGGCTTAAGGCAAGCAGGAATCCTCACAGCGTCTTCATCATTAGTTGTTCCTGATGTGCCTAAACCATGAATATTCTATTTAGAGCATGATGTTGAAGAAGGGAGTATGTGCATAACTTCTCTAAAGCCGAACTAGCAGAGCTGTATGGTATAAATGAAGAATCTTTTGTGTTTGACTTTGAAGATGACCTGAACAGCACAAGTGTCGAACCAAATGACTATGTTTTCTAGCCTGTTCAAGATGCTGAGGATTATGATCATGTGATTATCGAAGATTGGGATTTTGACAGTTCTGATGACAATGATGCTACATATGCCGGAGAGGGTACATACGTCTTCCCAACCTTTGCAGAAACCTTTTCATCTACGAATGAGGAGTTATTGAAAAAGCAAAGTTGAAGAGGCAGTTAAGTCTGGATCAATGCCTCAACAAATGACAAAGGAAGAAATCATTGAGATGAAGAAAAGATGGTTTAAAGAAGTTCCTGTAGAATGAAAGTATTTGCGTCCTTTGGCCTTCTTTACAAGAGATCCAAATGCTTCATTAGGAAATATCATCAACTGGGGATGGATTGAAGAGCTGAATGTATATGCAATCAAGAGAGAGTTTGGATATCAAAACAATGCCTCACTGGGATGTCACGGAACTAGTACAGTCGAAGCTTTTCAATTTAAAGATCAAGTTTCACGACAAAGAGTTGTTGAAAGTCATCAACTATGAAGCCATGCACAACTTTCCTCGTTGGAAACATCATTACCCAAGAAGAGTGATGAAGGTCGATCTAGTCTATCAAGAAAAGGATGTTACTTTGATTGTCAAGCACCCTCGTGCGATGAAGAATATGCCGCTCATGGAATGGAACAAGACTTCTACAAGATCTTTAAATGGTGGCACTACAATTCAAGTACAGGGAAGCTGTTATTTGTGCGGAGCTCGATAAAGACTCTTGGAAGATCGCATAGGAATTATCAGAGTCTGTTATTGCTCACAAGCGTATATATAGGTTATGGAGGGGAATCCATGTGTTAGATCCTATGTGGTTGGTAAATTGCTCGAAGAAAGACATAGAGCGTCTGTTAAATGTAAAGATCAGCTAAGAAGATAAGGATGAAGGTCAAGCTTTGTAGTTCCAAAAGATTCTTAACGTTTGTTATGCACATGATATTAATACAGGTAAAGCATGGAACAGATCCTGGAGCGAGCTTGAAGCAAAAGAGAAGAAAAAGAAAGACAAGAAGGAGACATAAATTGAAGAAAGACGTAAGATTGCTGCTCGAGAAAGATTCAAGTTCGGCAACACATACAATCGACCTCCTCCAACAGATCAAGCTCCCATTCCTTCTGAGGAGCGTCGAAAGCCTCCAAAGCACTTTTTCGGTTGATCATGTCACATACCTTTTGAAGAGCATCCAAGACTGCGGCAACATCCAAGGGGGTGTCTGTTATGTTGGTGCACTAATGTCTATTGCCTACGTCGAGGATGTGTCTGTTATGTATTTCGGGCTTTGCAAGTGTCAGATATTAAGTTTTGTATATTTAGTATGATTTTCGTACGAAATGGAATTTCCGTACGAAAATCAGTTTCGTACGGAAATCCTCCCAGGTCACCTTTGGTGCGAAAGGTCTAGTATAAATAGGTGTCTTGGGTTTTTGTGTAACGATGCTATTTTTGGAGACCAGAGGCGAAGCCCTGCTCGTTCGTGTATGTAATATGTTCTAGTTGATTAATACAAGATTCAGACGTGTTAAACAGTATCATCATACAAGTTGTGTGTTTGTTCACTTGGCTAACAATGAATTCCGCCTCTGTTAGCTAAGCAAATCAGTCGGTAGCTCACGAGTTGGGTCCGATCCAACACTCACAAAAATCCATTTTCAAATCAATCAAGCTTTCAATCTTTTTCAAGATTCGAGCCTAGTATTCCTCAAACTCCACATACATCATAAAGCTCAAATTCTTTCCAATGCCAATCAAATCAATCAAGTCAAGCCAATTCAAATCCAAAGATTTTACATTGCAACATTGCTGTAAATCTAAACAATGCTCAAGATTTTACAGAACAGACAACCAAACAACATATAGCACTACTTGCATCGGTTCTTGAGTCATATAAAAGTTTAATTGCAGGAAGAATAGGAAATCCAGAAATGACAAAGGAAGACTATGATCAAATTGATCAAGAAGAGCTGGAATTGATGGATATAAAATGGTGTATGGCATCCATTGTTCGACGAGTACAAAGATTCATTGAAATCACTGGTAGAAAGGACTTAGGCACCATGGATTTAGGCACATGATTCGGTGCACTTTGTACAAGATTATTCAAATCAAAGTTTATGTGTTTTATGTGTCGGGAAAAGGGACACTTTAAGAAAGAGTGTATGAATCAGGAAGTAAATGGTAATCAAAATCCTGTTGGCAACGACTATTACAAGAAGGCAATTTACCATCAACTATCTCCTACTCATTCAAGGGCTATTCAAATCGAAGATGGTTCATCGAATTCTAAAGAAAAAGCTTTGGTCGTAGCACAAGAGCATGTAGGATTCAACTGCAATAAGTACATCTCCAAGAATGAAAGCTTGGCTTTACTGGTAGAAATCTTCGAGGAACCAGAATCTGAAATGGAAGAATGTTCGGCGACTACTGTTTTTTATGAAGAAGCATTGGAAGAAGTTATTTTAGAAGAATATCTTCAACGATCTGAGGAAGAAAACATTTTACATAATGCTTTCAAGAATATAATTCCACCTGATGATTTCTTCTTTTGTGGGATATTTCAGTACTGGATTTCATGGTGAGACAGTGGAGATAGTGAAAGTAGAGGTTGAAGAAGTGATCAATGTTGAAAAAGAAATGATAAATGGAAAGTTGACAAAGATTGCGGATAAGGAAATGATGCCCAATTTGAAAGAGGTAGATTCTGATACAGAGAAAAAAGAGTCAGATAATGAGAGAGGAGTAGTAAAGGAAGTGGTGAAAGTGCAAATAGTCGATGTTGAATAATCTTGTACAAAGTGCACCGAATCATGTGAAAATTGTGTTGAAAAGGATAAAATCATTAAAGAAATCACAAAACACCCTGAGAATTTTAAATACGATTACAGAACAATGAAAGAAGCTTATGATAAAATGGAAAAGAACTTATAAGATGGTAGAACAAGCAAATTTGGAAAATTAAAATATTTGATATGTTAAAAGCAACCATAATGGATAAATAAATGGCAATTAACATACATCAAAATACATTTGCTGATCATAAAAATGAATTGGAAAAGATAAAAATCGAAACAGAAAGAGTAAATAAACTTTTGATCAGTTACTTGACCAGTTCATATGTCATCGATCATATTCTTTCCAAAATTTAAAACGGAGAAAATGATCAAAATAAAAATAAAAGTGTAGATTATAGATGTGTTCCACCACCCATGTGGCAAAGTAATTCCAAAAAGATACCAGATGGGATGGAAAAGGCGCTTAACATAAAGCTCCAAACTGAGATGATTGATGAGCTGCCTGAGAACATAGACATAACATATACTAAATCTGATAATGACATGAAACTGAGTTGATCAAAAATGTTGTTGAAAAGGTATTGGAAAGTGACTCAGATGAATCAAATTTTGAAAGTGTTGAATCAAGTTTTAAGAACTTTTTCTTTGAAGGCATTCTGATAATTGATACTTAAATGTAACTGGTTTAACGTAACGTACACACCGGACGAGGACTTAAGCTACACATACCCTAAATACCCTTTACATACACAGATATAAGTTTCGAGGGCTTAGGAATGACAAAAACACCTTTAGACAAGTTCAGGGACTAAACTTCAGCAATTGCGAAAGACTACCGGTTCTCGTATATCTAATACAAACATTGTGTAGACATCCGAAAATTCTCGTAATCAATAAAATCTTGTATTTATTGAAGAGATTTCAAAAACATCAATCGTTACGCAATTACGGTCATTTTAGCGATAATTAAGGCGTTCTTCGTAATCAAGCGAAACGCGTAGCCGTACAACCGGACGAACGGACATCCGAAACATTTTTGGATATATTTCAACTCCCCTATGCTTTATCATCCTTATAGATCTTAGAAATTAGGTTAACGGGTGTTATGAACGACAAAACGCGTCAACACAAATCCAGGGGCCAAAGCTGCCAAAAAGGTAAAGTTCAGCCCCTAGACTGGCTTGCGGACCGTATGACCACAACCTTACGTCCGTAAGGGATGCCCAGCATAGCAGACTATTAAAATGGCAGCTTCCTACATCAGTACCTTGATGACTCATGGACACTTGGCTTGAATTGGTGAGCTCAAGATCACTATAAATAGCTAAGAGTTCTTCACTTCCAACTTGCTCATATCTCATTTCTTTCTCCCACTCTCTTGGAGCTTGCTTCCATCTTTTGGCGGCCTCCTACTGAGTATTCTGAGCTCTTCAAGTGTTCTTCAACACAAGTAAGTGCTCACTCCTAGTCTATTTAATTTCTTTTGTATATTTTGAGTCAAAAGTGAAACAATTTGACTTTCTGTTTGACTTTTGGTTCTGACCATATTTGGTCAAGTCAAAGATCAATCGAACTTTGCAACGCGATCGTAATCACAAAGGTTATGATCCCTAGCGATCACACCTACTGATTACCACGTTTACTAGTCGAAGTGACAAGTCAAAGTTTCGCTAAAAATGCACATTATGCGCATTTTATGACGAAACTATTTTTGGGTATCAAAACACTTTTATAACATAGTTATACATGTTTTGACATGTCTAACTCGTCACTTCTAGTTTAGTGCTTATTTTGGGTTGTAAGTCGAGCGGTCTTGACCACCGCTTTGACTTTCGAATCCGACCCGTTTGGTCGATCTTAGGATCCGACCAAACACATATTAGTGACCATAGTTATATAGGAAATAACCTTATGAGGTTATACCTTATGGTCACGTCGTTTGGTTAGTGTTATGATAAGTCGCATATTATGCCCTTAATAATGACTAAAATGCCCTTTTTGCGCATAAATCCATCTTATGCATATATGACCAACTTTTTGACATATAAACTGATGTTGCAACTTTATTAAACTTATTTTAGCATATAAGACTTATCATAGGACTAGTTTGACCATCCAAACACGTTTTTACGCAAATGACGCGTTAAAGTAGCGGAAAGTACCTTAACGGGTCATAACGGATCAAAAGCACTTAGGTATCATTCCAAATCAGAATGTTAAGTTTAGTAAACAATTTCATATGAGTTTCAACACTCGTTTGGTTTATAAGACTTCATTCTATCCAATCTCTTGTTTTCAAGTTTCAACACTAATACATAGTATATGATACACTAGGAACGACTTCAACATTTAAACTCTTGATCCTTTAAGCTTGTCTTATCATTTGAACCAGACCTATACGCAATCCCATGTAAGTACATAGCTACCCTCTTTTACGTTTTTTTAAAAATTTTTGGGGTGATTCATATGTGTAACCAAGTTTTCTCAAATGTATGGCATGTATGTGTTTACTAAGTATTTTTTGTGTATTATTCCAATTATGCAAAACATGACGATTGGGAACACGAACCAAATCCTTGTAGGATCTTTCTATCTTTATAATTAGATTCTTGTAGGATATTTGAAGTACTGTCTTAAGTCTTCTATCTTCATAGTGAGATTTCTAAGAAGTGCTTTACACGTTGATGACGATGGTTATTGTATATGTGTAGAGATTGTTGGTGATTTAGATAACAAAACTAGAGTAATACAATGGATACGACGCGGGTACTTCCTATATATAAGTGTGCTTATTGTATTACCCTTCGTAGCCTTATCCGAATCACCATCAGGATTTAGGACTTTGTGATTCAATGATTCAAAGTGACGAAACAAAGTATAGCTTGATATACTAAACCAAAGCATAGCTTGATATGCTACTGTAACCCTTGTACAATTTCGATCGTTTTTGTACATAATAAAGTCTTATGTTTTGATTCGTTATTTTACATCTATTACATTATTCACAATAGTTGGTGTTAATTTATGATATTGAAGTAATGGTGAGTCCAAACTTTATTTAAATTTATGTAGGCAAAAATGCGATACAAGCTCATTATGTGACAACCGGATAATTTGGGCATGTACTAGTGTGACACGTGTTATAATTAAATAACAAGGCAAATTATATTAAATTTGATGTATTTTGATGTTATTTGATGTGTTATTAAATTTATGTTGGCAATTTTAAGATAAACGCTTATCGCGTAACAGTTAAAATGCGAAATGAACGTCGGTGACCGCCCGAATAATGATAAAATCCTAAAAATAGTCTGTTATGATTAAAATATTATATTTAATCATGTTCGTGAAGAAAAATTATTTAAAACGCTTAAAAACTCTATTTTGCGAATCTAAGCGCGTACTGCGCAACACAGCGCGCATACTGCCAAATACCAACAACACTGCATGTCCAAGCAAATAAAATATTGATTTGTAATATTTTAGTGAGTTTATTTTTATAGGGCGTTAAAAAAATTTTAAACGCCTTAAAACGGGATTAAAACGCTAGATAAATTACCCGGTAACCAGTTAAATACGAGTTTTTGGCCAATATATGTATACATACATATGTATGCGTGTGTAGTGTGTATATATATGAGAAGTGGTAGCCATGAAATCTCCCTCTCTCCTCTCTCTTCCACATGTTGGATGATAAGATATTGCATGCAATCTTCCAAGATCATGAAATCCTAAAAAATCCAACATGATCTTCCATTAACCAAGACAACAATTTCAAAACTCTCTCTCTTTCATTCAGCCGAATACCCCTCCTAAATACACCAAATTCAGATTTTTCAAAACATTTCCTGAAGATCCTAAGGCATTCCAAGGTGATTTGAAGCTTATATGAAGGTTTTGAGGTGATTCCAAGAAATTTCAAGCAAGAACCAAGCTTTGTCCCATCATTTTCATTCAAAAACCCACTTGAATCTTGAAAGGTATAAAACCATCTCTTTTAAAATGTTCTTGATTGATGGTGATGAAGATATAGTAAAAAAAAGGTTTCTCTTGATTCTTGGAATATTTCACAAACTTGAAACTAAAAAAATGGGTTTTATAGAAAATAAAAATGGAGGTGTATGTATATGTACACGTAGCCATGAGTGTGTATGTATATACATATGAGATTGAGTTTTGATTTCGAATGTCTTTGATTGATGATGTTCATGAGGATTTGATGCATGCATGTTAAAAAAAATAAGATGTTTGTGATGATTCATTGAATGATTTAAGTGACATGCACATGAAATTTGTATGAAATATGTGATGAAGTAATTTAGAACTTCTTGAAATAATATTTGTTATATGAATATGTAAATGGCCGAAAATTCTTTTAAACATTTTTGAGATTTTATTTTAAGTTGTTGCATGTGCTTGAATGATAGTTAAAATGCAAGGGTTTGATTATTTATACATGATATGAGAAATGTTCATTCAAATCAGTAAATAAACATGTAAAATAAAGTTATTTGATGTATTTTAAAGTTACAAAAATTATGTCATAACTTGGTAGCTTTGCATGTAGTACATTGTGTTTAAAAGGAGTAAATCGGGTGATATTTGCATGATTTTTGTGCTATTTATGAGACCTGCATATACATGATTAAATTTTTTTAATCAGTAAATAACATTTATTGTGTTAAAATGTCAAGTCGTTTCGATTTGGGATGGTTATGGTAACGTTTGATGCAAAACTATGCGTTAAAAACGGTAAAAATCGTCTTTTTTGAGATTTTTATAAAACTGTTTTAGATCCGTAAGTAAACTAACATTTGTGACATAAATATAAGTATATTAACTTATATTAAGTATCTTTGGTGTTTGGTTGGTCATACATGACTTCCGACGCCCGAAAACGATACCAAAAACGCTAAATACGCATATTTCAATTTACACGAACGAGGATTGTTCAAAAGTGAACTTCGTGTATTATGATGTGATATATAAATATGGATACGTGTAATGTGATTTACTAAGTTATTTCATGATTATATGAAAAGATGCTATGTTTAGACGTTTGTGCGATAGAAACGGTAAACTAGATCGGAAATCGCATTATATGTGAAAATTTATGGTTAAGATGAGAAATGTGTTTGAAGTAACTTGATGAGTTATTTGATATATATTAAATGTTTAAGTGTGATATATATGTGTGAAATAACATAATATGTGTATTACGACATTGATTACATGTTCACGTTTATGTATATATATTACGACGCGAAAATCGTTGATATATTGCTTATAAACGGGTGTGTAACGGATATAACATACTAAGGGTCACCACTAAAATCGTTCAAATCACGAAAATCTTTATATATATGAACACATATATATATATAAATACGCCACGATAATCAAAACAAAGACTTTTCAAGAAAATCTCAAAGTTATGTTAAAATTCTAAGTATTGGAGAAACTTAGGAATTTGGTAATCTATTGTTCGAGTATTAAGTTATTCTTGCTTAATTTAGGATCAATAAACAATTTGAGGGATTGTGTTAACACATAAAAACGCACCCAAAGGTGAGTACATAGACCCCTCTTTTACTATTTTAAATGTTTTGGGGTGAAGCATATGTGCATAACTTTACTTTTCGTTTTCATGACAATATACATGCTTTGATCACGTAGTACATATAGTACATGATTTCATTTGTGCTTTTGCTTTGTATGATGACTTAGCATGCTTAGCACATCGATTTCATGAATCCTTTTTGGTTTATATGTTGACTTAGCATATCTAGCACCTTGATTTCATGAACATTTTACTAATACATGGTTTACAAAGACATTTTACATGATATGTTTGCATTGATTATGACATTTTGGTATGTTGTATGAAACAAGATACATTCATTAACATTATCCCGCCGACCGGTAGTATGTCATGGTATCATAGGTTTCGTAACCTCCTTTCTACTTCCTAGTTTGTTTGGAAGTATCCATCAGGGATTGACAGAATCCGATGAACATATGATAAACCTTTGTCCTATAAGGGATTATCTTATAGATGACAAGGCTTGAATGTATCCAACTAACTAACCACATAAATGTTCATATTAACAAAAGCAATGGTTTTCAAAACGTAACTTTTTATATAAACTTTTGTTTATTCAAGGACATGTTTTGTACACGACATTCGGTTACACAAGACACTTGGTTATACATGATGCTATCACATGTGGTTTGAGTATAGGCTTTTACTTGCCATACAAGACTTTGGTTATTACTAGTCATTTGAAATAAAAGATATAGTTGTACTTGACATTGGTTTGTACATGACACTTGGTTTATACAAAGACATGACATATTTTTCACATGGCATTGTTTTACATATAACAAATCTTATATAAGGACATGATACTTTTTATACAAAAACATGACGCATTACATATAAAGACATGACAATTTATTCAAGACACGACATATTTTGATTATTAAGTTAACCCTGCATCATTTCTTTTAAATCATAAATTTTCATATGATTTCATAAAAGAAATACTTTTATAACGATCCATGGCCATTTTGTGATAATCAAACTTTTTCTAAAACATTTAAGGCCGTGAATCGTCAATTTAAACCTATGTTACTGATAGGCATTTTTATGCTGACGTACCTATTTTCACATATGTTTCAGGATACATTATTTGATGAATTGGATGCAAACTTCACATAGGATGGACGCAGGCCTTAGTAACTTTATAATCCTAAAGACAAATTGATTGTATTTCAATTCCATTATTTCAAGACAATGAAATTCATTGTTCAATAAAACAAAAACTTAAGTACCATGTGTTATGAAACAATTTGTAACGTGACTCCCCTAGTGTTTCCGCCGCGTGTTGTTTTTATGCGAATTGGGGTGTTACAGCTACCAATCCTTAAAGCATCTACCTATCTTCATAGTTATATTCTTGTAGGATGTTTAAAGTACTAAATTGATGTCCTTGATTGGAGTCTTTGTGTACTTTAATACGCATGTGACAAGACGATTGTGACGAGACGATATGATTAAACTAAATCATTAAAGCATTTATCTATCTTCATAGTTAGATTCTTGTAGGATGTTTAAAGTACTAAATTGATATCCTAGATTGGATTCTTCGTGTACTTTAATGCGTATGTACAAGTTGATGACCAAGTTGATGATTATGAGTTATTGTGATTAGTAGAGATTTAGATAACGAAACGAGTGTAATACCATAAGAACATGGTGGATACACCGCTTGTACTTCCTATATATAAGTGTTCTTATTGTATTACCCTTGTAAAGTTATTCGAATCATATTAGGATTTTGTATTCGATTGTTTCAAAGTACAATATCCAAATCCTTGTAGAACTCTTTCATATTTTTATATGTTAGATTTGTAGAAGAATATCCAAAGTATTATTATAAGGCATTGATTTGATTTCTAATAATACTCACATGAGTTATGACCAATTTCAATATTGTTGTTATGAATCCTCAATTGGATTTCTAATAACATACTCACATGTTTTATGACTGAATTCAATGCGATTACAATGAACAAAGTACAAATTTTCAATGGCATAAAAATTAATTAGTATTAATAATGTTGCCATATAAAAAACTCTTTTTGTCACAAGTTTCCTAATCAAGTTAATGTATTGCTATACTAAATCGTTTTGCCATTCTTTAGCTTCAAAGAGTCCATTTTCAATAGACAATTCTCGTAGTTGTCGAAGTATTGCAACACTGAACTTTTTGCCATTAACTTGGCCAACAAAACTATGTACTCGCCAACATTGTTTGTTGATGTCTTTTTTTTTACATATATTTCAGGTATCTATTATTCAAGCATGCTACACATAGGAACGCATCCGGGCTTTAGACTGCTTTAAACAAAAGACAATTACATGTATTCATTGCTTTGTAAAACAATGTTTAACAATAAAGAAACACTTTAGTACCAGTAGTTGTGAGCAATTTATAACGCGACTCCCCGATATTTCCATCGCGTCCTTTTGTATTATGCGATTGGGGTGTTACACAAACTCACAATCTGGAAGTGAAGACAGTTTTTACAAGAATTCTTTTGTATCGTCAAAGACAATTTAAGTGATAATCCTAATGTTGTGCTTTACAACGTTACGTATTCTGATAAATTGTATTTTGATGAAACGTATCTGATACAGAATGTGAAGGAAGATCATATTGACACACTTTTCAAACTTGTTGAAGTAAACTCATCAGATCTTGAGAAAAATGTGAAAATGTTCTATTCAAAACCTAAAAATATTTTTAACAATTATGAAAGAAAAGGTAGAGAATATCCTAAGAATATGAGAGGTGGTTTGGGTTTTGAACAAAAGAAGAATGATAGAAAATTTCAAAACACAATTTTAAAAAGAAGAAGATTGAGTTTATTTTTAGAACTAACACAGTAAGTGAAAAGGAGAACATTGGTAAAAAATCAAATGTTGAGTTCAAGAAAGAAAAAGAGCTTCGTGAACAGACAAAGAACATCAAAATTGCTGATAATAGGACTTATTTCAAGTGCAAGGAGATTGGTCATATTGCCCGGAAAGGTCCGAAATCTAAATCTGTTCACCAAGACAAGAAGACAACAGAAGATGTGAAGTCAAAGAAACCAGATTTTGTGCCTAAACAAATTTTGAAACAAAATCATGAATCTAACAAAGAAAAGAAATCACAAACTGTGAAAATTTTTCAACCTATGAAAAAGGTGAATCTTCAAAGAAAGTTGAACAAAAAGATTCAAAATTTTATATAAAAAGGCACATTCGAAATCACAAAACTGGATTCCAAAGACGAAAACATA
Source organism: Scalesia atractyloides (assembly GCA_947069175.1). NCBI lineage: Eukaryota > Viridiplantae > Streptophyta > Magnoliopsida > Asterales > Asteraceae > Scalesia > Scalesia atractyloides. The sequence continues at coordinate 65,245,666 of CAMTDV010000016.1, read as the reverse complement.
ATTTGAGGTTTCAAAACCAACTGTTTCGGTAAAATCTAAAGAAAAACTTCAATTGAAAGCTGAATAGTGGGTTCCAGTTAAAAAGGAAATGAAAGTTCCGACATTTGGCATTCCTATCCTACCCAAGAACAAGAAGGCTTAGGTCTCCCTGTTTAAGTAATTTCTTATTTGCATGTGCAGGGGCTTCCAAGGTCTATTATATCAAAGTGGATCATGGACAGTGGAGCCTCCAGACACATGACAGGGATCCTAGCATTGCTTTATGACGTCAAATCAATCAAAGGAGGCTATGTAGGATTTGCAGGGCATCAAGGAGGTCGAATAATTAGAGAAAGAAAGTTATCAAATGGAGTGGTATCATTTGATAGAGTGAACTACATTGCAAAGATGGAAAACAATCTGCTTAGTATCTCTCATTTTAATGACAAAGAATGCATGATTTTGAAGCCTGGATTTAAGATTCTGGAGGAATGGATTTGTAACCCCTCGACTACGAAATAAAAACAACCCGCGTCGGAAACGCCGGGGGGTCACGTTACAAATTGATTCAAACACATGGTAAATAAAGTATGGTTTTATTGAACTTTTAAATTACATTGTCTTTGAAAATTTGAAACAAAATACAACAACTAAGTTTATTTTTAATCAAGCTAAGGCTAGTGTCCATCCTATGTGTAGCATACTTGATCATGCATTAGTACCTGAAACATATGTGAAAATAAAGTCAACATTGAATGCTGGCGAGTAACATAGGTTTTGTCATGACTCATGGCTTTTGAATATTGAATGATGTTTAATAAACTTGCACAATTGATATTTTAAATAAATTTTTGTAGCCATGAATCTTTGACAAAAATGTTTCTTTGGTAAGACCATATGGGAAATCATTCGATTTAAGAGAAACATTGCATGGTTTACTTAGAAACCATTTGTGACTTTCTATCAACCAACCAAATGTCTTGTATTGTATAAATGTACATCTTTGTAAAAAAACCGAATATGTTGTGTAAACAATTTGCCTTTTTGTATAAAACAAGTGTAGTTTGTTAGTGAATACATTCAAGCCTTGTTAACTGTCGGTTAAACCTTTATAAATAAAGGTATGTCAAATGTGTTGCACAGTTTCTGTCATTCCAAGAGGAAACTTCCAAAGAAACCTAGGAAGCGGGAATGGGGTTGTCAATCCTATGGTACCATAACATACTACCGGTCGGCGTGATCAAAGGTAATGAATGTATCGTTGTCATGTTCAACATACCATCAAGTTTCGTACAATGTAAAGCAATGTTGTGTATATAAACCATATGTATATTGTAGTGAATTTATGAAAATAGTAATTGGCACGTATGTTTCACCCGAAAATATTTAGAAAGCGTAAAAAAAGGTCTAAGAATTCGCATGAACTATAAGTGGTAAGTATGTTTTGAAAGCTAGCTTAGCACATATGAATCACCGCAAAACATTTAGAAAACATAAAAGATGGGAACTATGTACTCGCATTAACCATAAGTAGTAAGTATGTTTTGAAAGCTAGTTTAGCACATATGAATCACCCCAAAACATTTAGAAAACAAGAGGGGAATTATGTACTCGCATTAACCATAAGTTGTAAGTATGTTTTGAAAGCTAGTTTAGCACATATGAATCACCCCAAAACATTTAGAAAACGTAAAAAAGGGGAACTATGTACTCGCCTGTAGCTTCAGGGACATAAAACTTCTTGATACAAATTCTGAGTTCCTAATAATAATATAATGCATCACGTGTTAGTAAAATAACCCAAGTCACTTTAGCCACACAACACGAGACAGAACCCCAACAGACTTAGTCAGGCAAAGCCTCGACATGCGTTGTTGGGTCCTAAGTCAATCGGGTAGGGTGGCCATAGTAGACGAGAGAAAACCCCAACGGACTTAGTCAGACAGAGCCTCGACATGCATTGGTGGGTCCTAAATCAATCGGGTAGGGTGATGAATTAGGAATCTGCGTTAAAATACTTACAACGGAGCAGAGCTTCGCATGTTTAGGGGTTAAGGGGGCTTCAGGACTCGGACTGAGTTAAGAGAGAGTAGGAGATCGATTTTCTCGATCGAAAATGAGCAACAAAAAGAGTCCCAGGCGGCTCCATTTATACCCAAATTTCTCTTCTCCCGCGCGTCGCTAGGGGAGACATGGATTGTCTCGCGTGGCACGGGAGAAGTCAGCTAGCCTAGACTGCCACCGGTCTTAGGTAGGTTGGACGTGTCTTGCAAAATGAAGCCACGTGTCCTGGAACTCTCCCGCACGTCGTGGGAGATGATAGGGATTCTGGCGCATGGCCCCTGGGAGGTCCAAGGTTTTTTTCGTGTCGGGTTTCGTCTGCGTGTCCGGGGTTGCGATTAAAGTCCTTGTAAGATTACTTACTTTGTAAATAATTTTATTAAACACGCAAACTGTCGAAAGGTACAACGGTTGAAATTTTGCAAAAGTTACAGTCTCCCCTACTTTGGGAATTTCATCCCAAAATTGAACCAGAGGAGACTTGAGAGAAAAGATGTGGATATTTCGCTTTCATTTGATCCTCTCGTTCCTAGGTAAATTATGGGCCACGTTTGGATTCCCAGCAAACTTTAACAATTGGTATTCGACTACGTTTGAGCTTCTTGACTTCACGGTCCATAATTTTCACAGGTTTTTCGACGAAATGCATAGTATCATCAATACGAATTTCATCAAGAGGAATGTGGAGGTTTTCATTGGCTAAACACTTTTTTCACTTAGACACGTGAAAATTTGTGTTGATGCATAATGTCTATTGTCTAGGTTGTGACAACCTGAAAATTTCTCATACTTTCGTGTACTATTGTTGACTAAATTCTTGTGCATGGCACATGGAAATCTTTATGTATGACACTTGGGAACTTTTTGTAACGTTGCGTACCATCATTAATGAACTAACTCTTTGTGCGTGGCACTCTAAACATGTACGTTACATGCTAAACCGCGTTTACTCAATTTTCGGGACGAAAATTCTTTCAACATGGGGATAATGTGATATCCCGGGTTTTTCGGATAACTTACACGTGACACTTGTCGAATAATATATGTGCTAAGTATTAAACGTGCATGGAATGAATACGTGATGAGTGTTTGTGTGATTGTTTAGTTATAAAGTAATTATTGTAAATATGCACACGAACCGAACCGCGACACAAACACAAACCGAACTCTTGGTGAAACTAGGAAACTTGGAACCCAAGTCTCCGGCCAAAGGAGAACAAGAATCAAAGATCAAACCTAAACTTTAGTATTCTAACCACTTGGCTGCAAAACCCAAACCAAAACAAATCTGATTTCGACCGAGATCAAACCCAACCAACCATCCAAGTCCCTCGGCCATGAACACTTATCTAGAACCGTAAACCTCATCTAGTTGCACCTATATATATACAACTAACATGCATCTTCTTCCACAATTCCTAAAACCCTAACAAGTAAAACAGCCGTCGGCTGCTTCCTCGTGCTTCATTGATCGCAAAACAGCCCCCATTCCTTCATCATCTCGATCAAACAGCCACTTTATCAACACCCTTTCGGTCGCGGATCAGCCTTACTCTTTTCTTTCTCTCGGCCGCAGCAAGCAGCAGCCGAGTCGCACTTGTCCACATCTCGGCTTGTTGTCTAGTTATTCAAGGTTAGGACCATACTTGATTACAAGATCATGTTTCGGTTAATTATATGTATGCTTGAATGTTTAAGTTGTTTCGGATTAATTATATGTTTGAATGATTAGATTGTATGGTTTTCGGATTATGGGTATGTTTGAATGTCTAGTTGTTTCGAACATATGCTTGAATGAATTGTTGTCTCGGACATATGATAAATTGATTAGTTGTCTTCGGATCATATGGGTTTGCAAGTAATCGGCTGAATTGATTTTGTGGGTATACATGATTATTTTCGAAATCAATAGCTTACAATTATGATTTGTTTATGAAGATTATAGTTATTGAGTAGGGTTGCATGGATAAGTCGTTAGTAGTAAACTAGGATCAAAAATCGGTCTTTGCTCGCTTAGGTCGATCAATAGGAACGGTGTAGGTAAGTTGTAATAACAATAACGCTGAAACACCCTGCTGAGTGAAAGTTTCAGCCGACTTCATCAGGCTGTAACTTGGTCGTTAGTTGTCAAAAAACGGATTTTCTGATGTCTAGAACGTAGAGATTTGAATAAGGAATCCAAAGGCGCTGGATTCATAATTTTCTGTAATGGTTTGATATTTTTAAAGGGCTAAACAAGTTCAGTAGGTAAAGCTGTTAAAATTCTGGAATTTTGTTGGTTGTTTATCAAGCTAGATTTTTAAAATCAGTAGAGAGTTGGGTCGTGATTTTTGTACAGCAACTAGGTATAGAAATTTCCGGGCAACTCCAACTGGAATTTTGTTAATCGGACGATCAGTGATTTTTAAATAAATTCTTCCGTGGACTGCAGTCAGAAAGCGGTAAATCTGACTGCAGCTTAGTGAATTAATATTTATGGTTAATTGGTAAAGATTTAGGACTTGGAAAAATTATATAAATTTCTATGGTATAGATGTCACCTACTGTAAAAATAAGGGAATTTTTAGAATGCTGGAACTATTTTATAAAAATCCTAGAAAACAGCTGAATAACTGAGTGTTGAGCAGAAAGTTGTTAACTTGTGATTTTATGCATTAAAGTGTTGCATGGATTTGGAATGTGTTCATGATAAGTTGTGTGATCACTATGATTATATGAGAATACTTGCATGCATGTTTGAGTGTTAGATATGTTGTTTGTGTGTATCACTTTGTGAGTAAATTGCGTGTGGAATTTGTATTGGTGTGATTACACACTGACGTGGAATTAATTGGTTTGTTAGGACGCAACTAGCCGTCCCATCTCTTATAACATCTTTGCCACACTAACCGAGCAAATAAAGGTGAGTTCACGGCCCCTAACTTTATCCGGTTTTTAAACAACAGGGGGAGAAACATGTATACACTCTCAAACTCAATCTCTTTACGTTATACGAATCTAACGTCACATAACTATACGGTAACTAAGTTAATGTTAATGTAATGTTATGGTCACTATGCAGCTTTATCACTTAAGTCCTCGACAATCTCCTCGGATCGTTAGTATTTGGGTTAAGTAGCGGGGGAATTATAAGTAGTACTACTGGGTCTGACGAGCCCCATCCGAGCTAGTCGCGCTAGCCGACCGGGTATGGTCAACGGGTGTATGATTGGCCTAACATCGCCATGGTCATGTGATAGACCTGGCAAAACGGAGGCACAACTGTCAGCTTCGATCGCGAACACTTAGTGACATGACTTTAGGCTAGCTACCTATATACATTAATATTGAACTTAATTACGGAACAACTTAATATTCCGGGTTTGGAATATTGGAACATCAACTTATTATCCCGGGTTGGGGATAATGGAAACAATAACTAAATATTCCGGTTTGGGAATATTGGAAACAACAACTTAATATTCCGGGTTTGGAATATTGGAACATCAACTTATTATCCCGGGTTGGGGATAATGGAAACAATAACTAAATATTCCGGTTTGGGAATATTGGAAACAACAACTTATTATTCCGGGTTGGAATAATGGAACTGATATGGTATCCCGGGTTGGGGAGTAACAAACTAAAACCGAACAACGAATTTATGAAAACCTGTGAACTCACACATCTTTAATGTTGACACTTGTTTCTTTTCATGTTTCTCAGGACGCTAGGAGCTCTAGGTGCACGCACATGCATTGAACAAGACATCCTTATCGAGTCTCATTTAATCATATTGTTTTGGGATTTTTCATTTGTTTTGGCGTTTGTGTTGGCGCCCGCATCATTACTTAATTATGCTTCCGCTCAAATTTTAAACTGATACTCATGCTAAATATTGGTAATCTAAAATTTACAACAAATGATTTTGGAAAACGTATTATCAAATCATATAGAGTCGTTCGACGTACTAGTGTCTTAGATTCTGGTTTGTTCACACGTCTCGCGGTAAAACTCCGTAAGTGGAAATTGAGGGTGTGACATAGGTCTTGGATCAAGTCTGTATGTTTAGAGCTTGTATTTGTTAGATTTTTAATTATATTTAACATGTGTAAAAGTTCGGTCGAAGTTAATGCCAGCTGATCAAGTTTGGCCGAACTTGATCTAGCCAAGACATGCTTCGGGCGAACTTGTATGTCTATATATAGATGTGTCATGGTTTCTCAATGTAAGAACTTTGCGACATTTACGGCGAAGCTCTGTCAGTTTGGATTTCGAGTTGTAATACTTTTGGACTTAATAAACTGACGATTAAACAGAATTCATGTGTATTTGGTTAAACTTGTCGTATAAATTCCGCATATATGGACAATAGATTCAAATTTAGGTTCCCAAGCTGAGGAGGACGATCCTATCATGTGGTATCACAGCTTGGATACCTGAATTTGCTGAAATCAACACAATAATCATTCTATTTCTACCATTTTTCTTAACTTTCTCACATACTTGAAGAATTCATGGATTAAAATTGAACATGTCATAGATAATCTCATAATTACAAACCTCTGAAAGTTTGAGAATAAAAAACAAACGAATTCATGTCGAAATTGTCAAAAAACTAAGTTTTTGAAACCAACTTTCGCTCGAACTTGATTAAAATCATCAAATTTTGTTGATTTTCATCATCTTTGCCCGAACTTGATTGAAAGTTCAGTGAAAGTTGACCAAGTTCGACCGAACTTGATCATTTTTGTGGAAATTCTTAGTAAGTTCGCCCGAACTTGCAAGAAAAGCTTGGAAATTTTTAAAATCATTACTCAAGTTCGCCCGAACTTGATAAAATCTAAAAATTCTTGAAAGTTTCTTTCAAGTTCGCCCGAACTTGATAAAACCTGAAAATTCATGAAAATGTCATACAAGTTCGCTCGAACTCGTTCAAATTGAACTCAAAATCTGTTTTTCTCACAAGTTCGACCGAACTTATCAGTTGCTAATCAGTTTTCGAGTATTTTTGAACGTGTTTTTAGTCTATGATCCTGATTTTCAAGATGGATGATTTCCATAATGCTTTTGCTGTGGGAGAAGCCCAAGCTTCAACATCCAATGCTATCTGGTAAATCAGATGAATCTCGACAATGAGATGGGTACTACTACAAAACCGCCAAAGCTTTTGAGCATGGACGAGTTTGAGGGTTGGAAGGAGAAGTTTGTTAACTGGGATCAAGCGAACCAGTTTCATTGCTGGGTTGCTGTGGCAACCGGATACAAATGACCAAAAGACGAACGTGTTCAAGATCTCGCTTTGGTTAAGTTCACACCAGAACATAAAGATGCGTACGTAGCTGAAAAGAAAATGATCAGTTTGATTCAACAATCTGTGAAGGAAGATATTCTGATCTTATTACCCGAAGTGAAACTTCACAAATGCGATCGGATGCTCTTTGTGCAAAATACTTGGGTAGTGACGAGATGATTAAGAGCAAGAAAGCCTTAATCAAGAAAGAGTTCGACATCTTTACAATGATCAAAGGCGAGACGATGAAGCAAATGATTGATCGATATTGTCATCTGATGGTTCAAATGCGAAGACATAGCATTCTCAAAACTAACGAAGAACATATTGATAAACTGGCAGACGCACTTCCTGAGGGAGAGTGGTCGACTTACTTGACGATTTTGAAGAATATTCCAGGTTGGCAACATTTCAAGTTATCATTGTTCATTGGTAAATTAGTAAGACATGAAATGGAGTTGATAAATATGGCCAAATCAAAGAATGCGAAAGTCGTGCAAGATGTTCGGGTGTATTAAGAGGAGGTGTTCAAGACATTCAGAGCCCGAAGATTCAGACTACATTTAGTGCGAATATGAATTCCTCGAAACATTCGCCTCAGAATCAATCAAGCACTCAATCATATCCAAGTTATGATCAGAGTCCTCCGAACAAAGGATATTCAAGTGCTGGCTCAAACTCGTCATTTCAGAATAAACCGAATCAGACAAATCAGACAAATAATTCTAGTTCTGATCCGAATGTTTTCTAGTGTAACATTACTGTGAATTTGAAGAATGTTTTCCCTGAGCAAGTGGCTAAACAACATATAGCACTTCTTGCGACCGTACTCGAATCATACGAATGTTTAGTTGCGGGGAAGATCAGTAATCCAGAAATGACTGCTGAGGATTACGATCAAGTTGATGAAGAGGAATTAGAGCTAATGGATATCAAATGGAGCCTAGCTTCAATCATTAGAAGAGTCACAAAGTTTGTAGTGCTTACGGGAAGAGACATTGGTAATTCAAGCAACAAACTTGATTTGACAAGTCAAAAGTTACTTGCTTCAAGTGCCGACAAAAGGGGCATTCAAACGCGAATGCATCAACCAAGAAGCAAGCGGCAACCAAAGTCCTTTCGGCGACAATAACGATTATTACAAGAAAGCGCTGCAATAAAAGCCATATCCAAAGAGAACTCAAGTTGAAGTTCAAGATAATTCCTCAAAGCCAACTGAACAAGCTCTAGTTATGTCTCACAAAGATGAAGGTTTTGATTGGAATAAGTACATCGAAAGAAGACGGGAGTTGCACTGATGGCAGAGATTGTGGATGATTCAGAACAAATGGCTGATGATGCAGCTCTGGAGAATGCAATTCTAGAAGAATATCTACAAAGAACAAAGGAAGAGGAGATCATCTATCACCAGACACAAAGAACACTATCTCTCCTAACTTTAATGCTAGTTTTGCAGGTTGCTTCGGGAATACATCGCATGAGCAAGTGATTGAAGAAAAAAACGGAGGTCGAGGAGGTCATTGACGTAACAAAGGAAATGAATGCAGAAAACCTCACACAAATTGCCGACAAAGCAATGATGGCGAATCATAAACCGGTGGGTCAAGAGGTAAATGTGATTGAGAAAGAAGTTGTGGGGGTTGAAAAAGCTTGCACAAAGTGCATAAATCCTTGTGAAAAATTTGCCGAAAAAGATCAAATCATAAGCGATCTTAATGTGCATAATGAAAATTTTCGGTAGGATTATCGCAAAATGAAAGAGGCGTGTGATAAAATGAAAGGCACATGTTGAAAAACCTTGCACAAAGTGCACAAAACCTTGTAAGCAATGTGTTGAGAAATCTCAACTCATAAGCGATCTAAATGTGCGTAACGAAAATTTTATATACGATTATCGCACAACGAAAGAAGCTTATTATAAGATGAAATGCACCTATTGCAATGTTGAAAAAGCTAATTTAGAACAAGGTGCCACAATAAGAATGTTAAAAGCAACGGTACTTGAGAAACAAGAAGCTATTAACATGTATATAGACACCATTGCTGAAACTAGACAAGATCTTCAAGACATGAAAATTGAAACTGAGAGAGTAAGACAACTTTTGCATAGTTACACAACAAATGCTTATGTCATCGATCATATTCTTCCTACGATTAAGTTGGGGGAAAATGTTGAGAAATCAAAAGGTATGAAAAATACAACAATGTTCCACCTCCACTACTTGCAAGTTACTGCCATAAGAAAGTAGACGGTATTGAAAAGGCAACTAACATAACACTTTTATCAGAAACAGATGATAAGTTGCCTGAGAACATTGATGTAGTCTATACGAAATCAAACGATGACAATGAAGCGGTTGTGAAAAATGTGATTGAAAAGGTTTTGGGAGATGATTCTGATGATGGCAGCTTTGAAAGCGCCAACTCAAGCTTGAACAGTTCTGATTCACATCTGAAAATGAGATACATCATTGGAAGATAGTCTAAGTGATGATCCTAATGTTGTGATGTACAAACTTAAGGATTCTGATAGACTATATTTCGACAATAGTTTTCCGATTCGAAACGTGAAAGAAGATCAAATCGATAAATTGTTCAAACTTGTGAAAGTATCATCAGATGATCTTGAGAGAAATGAGAAAAAGTTTTATTCAAAACCCAAGAAAGTTTATAACAACTACCGAAGGAATGGTGGTGACTTTCCTGAGAACAGGAGAGCGGGTTTGGGTTTGGAGGTAGAGGATGAACCAAAACAGAAACAGAAGTCACCATTTCACGAATATAAAAATAAAAACATGAATTTCGTGTTTGGGACTAACACGGTTAAAGAAGAGAGTTTGATTGGAAAGCAATCAAACGATGAGTTTAGGAGCTAATTTGTTAATAAAAATGCACGAATAAAGATGAAAAAGTTCATTAAATTGAAACTTTAAAATTGAGAAAAACATATGTCTGTTCATAATCGGTCAAACCGGGGTCATTAACTTGGACTCGGCAGACAAATCGGTTAATCAAGGTCATTAACTTGGACTTGGTCAACTGAGCGGATTTTTAAAACTGGTAAAAGTTGAAAAGTTCAAGGTTAAAATGAAAAATTTGATAAGTTTGATTTTGGTTGTAACCAAGTTCGGCAGAAGTTACTGAGATTTAATTAATTCAGTTTTTGAGTAACTTCGGGTGAAGTCATTGGTTTTTTATTGATATAAAATAAACTTGACTCATTATATAACATTCAAGTTCGCTCAAATAGTCATTATTTGTTTAAACCATCTTCGAGCGAACTTAGGCGATCTGTGAGCGAAAGTGAAATTGCAAAGAATTTTTCATTGTGCTACCCGATTTAGACCAGATATTAAGTGATTTGCACACTTAATACAATGGCTGAGGTACTGATTGTGTAAAACATCTATGAATTGGACTTGAACAAACATGTTTAGACTGAATCTGTTAAAACTAATAGATCTAGGTGGTTAATAAACAAATTGATCGATGAAATGGACTAATAAACATGTAATCATGATAAACAAATCTTAAATCGACTCAGTGAACATGTTTGAAGATTGCAGAAGTTGTTGGTGAAGATGACAAGTTCGCCCGAACTTGTTGTCGATGATTTCCATCAACTTCGGGCGAAGTTGTCTAATCCTGATTAAACTTGACAATGAAACAAGTTTGCCCGAACTTGTTTAGAATCAGAAAAGTTTGTTCAAAACACAAGTTCGTTGTATGAAAATTGTTAAAAACTTATTTTGGGAACATGTTCGGCCGAAGTTGTTGTATGTTTGTATAGATATTTGTTTTGGTCTTCAAGTTCGCCAGAACTTGATAGAATTTGTTGAAAATTGTCATTTTTATAAGTTGTTTGTTTCCTCTGTCCGCAGAATATCAAGCTCTCATTCAATAAGTTCCATAACACGTGTATATCACTTGACGAGAAGATCTATCCGACACTGACGGCTTTTTCAGAGATATTGGAATTCTTGGGGTGTATTCCGATAACAAAGGCGATTACTAATAAGCACGTTGTATATAGATCACATGTCTACTTATTATGGAATGCAACATCATTCTTTGAGGCAAATAAAGTTATAAAGTTTGCAGTTCGAGTTGGGAACAAAGATAAAGAATTCTTGGTCACTGAAACTGACATACGAAGAGTCTTAGAGTTTAACGACGATGCAAGTGACCCTATTAGCTTTGAAGAACGAATGGTCAAGGGTTGTTTCTTCCAATGGGGTTTAAAGAGCACGCGAATGTACCGAAAATGATGAAAGGAAGTGTTCCTCTTCCTTACAAGCTATTAATTCAAGCCATCATTCATGCTTTCACTCATCGGAATGCAGGTCTCGACGACATACAAGATTATATGGCATGTATGGTTACTGCTTTGGTGCTTAACAAGAAATACAACTTCTCAAAACTTATTTTCAATTTCGTGGCGAAGAATATGGGAAAGGAGAGATTAGTGAGGTATCCAAGATTTGTGCAAATGTTGATTGATGAGAAGTTTAAAGATATTGCAAAGGATCCAAACGATATTCTCTATCTCAGTCACATGGATGAGACGACGCTGAAAAAGTTAAAGATCTTTCAGAAACAAGACTCTGCTCCTGTTCCTAAGCCTGTGTTTGGGGCGATTGTGAAAGCTGATTATGTTGCACCACCAGAAAACAAATGGCGAAAAAAAGGCAGTGGTGATGAAAATGAGGAAGCGTCTTTGTTAACAAACTTCAAAGTGAAGCGAGGCGATTGGTATATCAAACATGTGGTTGTGATTGAGAAACAGAAGAAAAAGAGGGTGTCAAAGAAAGCAGATACGATGTTGATAGATGAGCCTAAGATAGAAGAACCACTGAATGTTGAGGGTTCTAGCGCTACAGCTAACATTGAAAGTCGAGGCTGATGCTATTTCTGCGACTTCAGATAAAGATGATGAATCGTCTGAAGATCCAATTGATTTAAGTATAAAAGCTGCAGAAAAAGAAAAAGAAGAAGAAAGATTGAAAAAGTTGGGTGAAGATCTTTACGAGCCATCTGTTAAAGAGATTTTTGATTCTGAACATCCTAAGAAAAAGGCTAAGCGCACAAAATCTAAAGTTTGGGAATCTAAGAAAGCCACAGGATCGCCTAGTACACGAGGAAGGAAGAAAACTTAAATTTGAAGATATCTGAGTCAATCGAAAAAAGGAGTTACACAAGAACCTCCTGTTTTTGAATTACAAGAGACTCCTATCATTGAATCTGTTATTCCACCGACTACTGCAACTGAAGAAGAAACTTTTGTTACTGTTGAAGTTCCTGTTCAAGTTACACCGAAGTCAACACCAAAGTCTGTAGCAAAAAGAACGCAGTCTACTCCACCAAGTGTTAGAGCAAGAGAATTTAAAGATGCCTATGGTGATGTTCCAGATAACATCACACAGCCTGTCACTGCTGAAGATCTTTCAGGCTGGTTTGAAGATATTCCGATCGATAAACTACAGAAAAGGCTCAAAGATCTGGAAGATACAGTCAAGCAAAAAGAAGTCGATAAAGTAGCTCTTCAAGAGAATCTACAGGAGAGTAAAGTTGAAAAGGAGATTTTGAATGACAAAGTGAAGTTTCTTGAAAATGATCGTGGTTATTTGAAAGCAATGGTCGAAAGTTTAGGTGCTGCTAATGCTAAGTTGGAGAAAGAGATAGCCGAGTTGAGATCTGAATGTGATATGAATGATAGAAGGTTTGCTAGATTGCAAAAAGTGCTTACTAACAGTTTGGGCATCGACTTTAAAGCTGAATATGATCGTTTGATATTAAAGAGGCGAAGGAAAAAGCTGAGAAAGAGTTGATCGAACACGACAAAGGCAAAGGGGTGATTGATGATATCCCTAAACCTTAAGAAGAACCGGTGATAGAAAAGTCTGTTGAATCTGAAAAGGCTCCTGATATTGAAGTTATTACTGAAAAGATTGTTGACACTCAGGAAGTAGAAAAAAAAATGATGAGGAAGAAGATAATGACGACGACCCTGCCGGTGACGATACTAAAGATGATTCAGATCATTATGGTGATGACAATGATGATCATGGGGGCGTTGGTCTGAAGTTGATTCTTCTAAAGTTTATTCTGAATTTGATTTCAAATCCCTAATTGATGATAATGCTAACATGGAGGATGCACCAAGTAAGGGGGAGTCTACGAGCAGACAGGGCCACAGGATGTTGATATGTCTGATGCTGTTATTGCTATGCCTGTTTCTGCTATGCATGAGAAAACAGTGTTGATAACATTAGATCTGAATTTAGAAGAAGGAGAAATTGCTCACACTTACACTAAAGAAGAGTTGGCAAGAATGTTCAAAGTTGACATTGAATCTTTTGAGTTTGATTTTGAGGAAGAGTTGGTGAATATGAAGACGTTTGAACTGAAATAGTATCTGTATAAACATGTGGCTGAAGCTGATGATTACGACCGTGTGATATTTGAATATTCAAATGATGCTGAAAAGTATTCTAATATGAATACTGACAAATTCCCAACGATCAAAGGGTTGCTGAGTCAAATAGATATTGATCTGCTGAAATAAAAGATTGATGAAGTTGTGAAGACAAGCAACACATCAAAATGTTATACGAAAGAGCAAATTGCTGAAGTGAAAAGATCGTGGTTTAAAGAAATGCCCAAGGAGAGAAAGTTCAAAAGGCCACTAGCGTTCTTCACGAGAAAAAAAAAAGTTTCTCTGGGTGATATCCTAAGCTGGGGTTGGATACGTGATCTTGATGTGTATGCAATAAAGAAAGAGTTTGGGGTACAGTACTTTCGAAATTTGACAGACATAAAGACATTGCCATTCTGGGATGTTGAGGAATTTGTACAAACAAGGAATATCAGACTGCAAATGAAGCTTAATGAACAGAGATTGTGGAGAGTGGTAAAGTTTGAAGCTTCGAGAGGGTTTGTGTTGTGGAAGCCGTTGATTCCTTAATGTCCACTCATGATTAACAAGAAAACGGGTGAAAATGTGTTGGTCATAATGTCTATGTCTTAGTCTTATATCGAGTCTGTATAGAATAGAGTTGAATAGGCTAGCAAAACGATGTATTTATGTAGTTTGGAGTCAAGTTCGCCCATGACATACATTGGATGTCAAGTTCGGCCGAACTTGCTAAGGCAAGTTCGCCCGAACTCACAAACACTATGAGTAAAGTTCGACATCTATAAATAGCTAGCTAGCCTCTCTCATTTGTAACTTTGGCATTTTTGAGGCAAAGCTCTGTCAATCTAGATTCTTGACTGTTAAATCAATAAAATTGACTATTAACTGATTAATTCCTGTCTTTGGTAAACACGTCATAATATTTCCGCTATTATTAACGTTATATATCAAAATTAGGTTCCTTAGCATCGAGGATCGGTCCTACAAGTGGTATCAGAGCTAGAACAGCCTGATTTGATAGTAATCAAGACAAGAACACTTCTATTTCATCTCCATTCTTCTATTTTTCTTAACTTTTTCATAAAAAATGAAGAATTCACGGTCAAAATCTTTTCAATTTTGAATATATCATGTAAAATACAACAATGATAAACCATTGAAAGATTGGAGACCAAATTCAACCGAATTGATGTCAAAATTTTGAAAAAAATCAGGTTTTGCAAACACTCGTTCATCGAACTTGTTAGCCAAGTTCGGCCGAACTTGTGCTAAAAAGTCACTTTTCAAGTGAATTTTTACCAAGTTCGCTCGAACTTGAGGTATTTTTGTTGAAATTTGGCTAAGTTCGCTCGAACTTATCAAGAAATCATTGATATTTTATCAAGTTCGTCCGAACTTGACAAAAATCAAGAAAATCTTAGCTAAGTTCGCCTGTACTTGACAGATCTTTACAAGAATTCTAACAACTAGTTCGACCGAAGTTCAAGTAACATTTTCAAAACAGAAACCATAAGTTCAACCGAACTTGTGATAGAAAAACGTAGGAATTCTTCATTTCAACTACAAGTTCGACCGAACGTGTAGTAATTCTAACATTTTCAAAAGTTTTCAAGTGTTTTCAGCGTACGAGTCTTGTTATTCGCGATGGATGATATTCAAAGAGCTTATATGTCCGGAGTGGGTTCATCAAATGCCAACGTAATCCAACAAGTGAATCTTGACAACGAGATGGGCACGACTGTTAAACCGCCAAAGCTAATGAGCATGGACGAGTATGAAGGATGGAAGGAGAAGTTTACATATTGGGTTCAAGCCATGCACTTCCTAGGTTGGGTGTCGATCGAGCGAGGTTATACAGTTCCGTTGGACGAAAATCAGCATGTTCTTGAGAAGTACAAGTACTCCACAATTCAGAAAGATGAATACATTGCTGAGAAAAAGATGATTAGTCTCATTCAACAATCCGTTAAAGAAGATATTCTCGTCTTGCTATCGGAATACGCGACTGCAAGAGAACTCTAGCTATCGCTTCAAAAAAGTATCAAGGAAGCGCGGAAATGATCAAGAGCAAGAAAGCTCTCCTTATGAAGGAGTTCGATGTCTTTAACATGTTGAAAGGAGAGACAATGAAACAGATGATTGAACGTTTCTGTCATCTAAAATCCAAATGAGAAGACATGGTCTCGAGAAGACGGAACAAGAATATATCAATCAGCTTGCAGACGCATTACCTGACGCAGAGTGGACTACTTACCTGATGGTTCTCAAAGAAAGTGCTAATTGGGAATTCTTCAAGTTGTCTACATTCATCGACAAACTCGAAGGCCATGAAATGGAACTTCTAAAGATCGTAAATCTAAAAATGCGAATGTTGTTCAAGATGTTGGTCTGTATTACAAAACCGGAATGCATGACAACATTTCAGGTCCAAAGATTCAGGGAGCATTCAGTGCAAACATGAATTCTTCTCCGCGTATTAGAACCATCATATCCTCAAAATGATCAAAGTCCACAGTCTTCATTCTCAAGCACAGGGTCAAATGCTTCTTATCAGAGTCATGCAAATCAGAATCAACAAACGAATTCTGATCCGAACGTGTACAAGTGTAACATTGCTGTGAATCTAAACAATGTTGTTTCTGAACAAGTTGCAAAACAACATATGTCACTTCTAGCCACTATTCTAGAATCGTATGAAAGTCTTGTAGCTGGGAAAATCGGCAATCCCGAGATGACTGCCGAAGACTACGATCAGGTGGACGAAAAAGAGCTTGAACTGATGGATATTAAGTGGTGTCTAGCTTCTATCATTCGAAGAGTCACAAAGTTTGTTGCACTCATTGGTCGAGATATTGGAAATTCAAGCAACAAGCTAGGGTTTGACAAATCGAAGGTCACTTGTTTTAGATGCCGACAGAAAGGTCATTTTAAGAGAGAATGCAAAAATCCTGAAGCCACGGGCAATCAAAGTCCGTTTGGTGGAGGCAATGAGTTTTACAAGAAATCTCTTTCAGTACAAGCCTTTCCCAAAGAAGACACAAGTTGAGATTCAAGAAAAGCCAAACAGCAACAATACTGAGAAAGCCATGGTTGCATCAAACGAAGATGATGGTTTCAGTTGGAATTCTTATATCGGTAAGAAGACCAGAGTTGCATTAATGGCTGTGATTGTTGAAGATACATCTGCCGAAGAAGCAGCTGCGATAGAGAATATTTTGCTGGAACAATATCTGCAACAACAACAGGAGGAAGAGGAGTATATTCACATGCAGAATCAAGGAATTTTATCTCCTAACTCATGTGATAGTTTTGCAGGTCATTTTGATGGAAGTTCTTAGGAGCAAGTTGCCGAGGAGAAATCTATTGCTGAAGAAGTCATTGATGTTACTCAAGAAATGAATGCTGAAACATCAAGAACATTGCCGATAAAGCTTTGATGGCAAATCTAATCAAGGTAGGTCCCGAGGTAAATGAGGTTGTCAAAGTACAAGTTGTAGAGGTTGAGAAACCTTGTACAAAATGTACTGAGCCATGTGCTGAATGTGCCAAAAAATCACAAATCATTGCGGAACTCAATGTACATAACGAACATTTCAAATACGATTATCGTACAATGAAGGAAGGGTATGACAAAATGAAAGATGATTATGGCAGGCTCGATAGAAATAATATCGAACAACATGATACTGTGAGAATGCTAAAAGGTACAATAATGGATAAACAAAAAGCAATAAACATCTATATAAACACCATTGCTGAGACCAAACAACAATCCAGGACATGAAAATTGAAACAGAACGTGTTCAACAACTTTTAAGAAGTTACACTTGTAACGCATATGTCATTGATCACATTCTTTCGACAATTCCATTGGAAGAAAAACCTAAAAAGAAATTTGGTAAAGAATATAGCAATGTTCGTCCACCCCTCTGCGAGAAGTATTGTCGCAAAACCGTTGATGGATAGATAAGTCACTCAACATTGAGTTGTTATCTGAAAAGAAAACCGAGTTGCCGGGGAACATTGATGTAGGCTATACTAAAACAGATGATGACAATGCGGTAGTGAAAAAGGTGGTTGAAAATGTTCTGAATGATTCTGATGATGGCAGCTTTGATAGCGCCACCTCGAGTTTGAACAGTTCTGACACAAATTCTGAAAATGATGAGACATCATCGGAAGATGATCTATGTGATGATCCTAACGTTGTCATGTACAAGGTTAAGGAATCTGATAGATTATACTTTGATGATAGTTTTCCGATTCGGAATGTCCAAGAAGATCAATTGGATAAACTGTTTAAACTGGTTGAAGTCACATCAGATGACCTGGAGAAAAATGGAAAGAAATTCTATTCAAAACGAAAAGAAATTACAATAACTACCAAAGGAATGGTGGTGATCATCTGGAAAACCGGAGAGCTGGGTTGGGTTTAGAGGAATCTGATGAACCGAAAAAGAAAATTTCACCATTTCATGAATACAAAGATAAACACGTGAAATTTGTTTATCGGACACGCACGGTTCATGAGGAAAGTTTGATTGGGAAGCAATCAAATGACGAGTTTAAGAAACAGAAAGAACTTCGAGATAAGGCGAAAGCCATAAGTGGTGTAATATCCACTAGTGGACATTCACATGATAATCGGATTTGCTTCAAGTGCAACGAAGTTGGTCATATTGCACGCAAGTGTCCGATGTCAAAACCAGCCTATCTTCGAAGAAAAGAAAGTTTAGATGTTTTGAAACCAAAGCACCAGAGTTTGTAAAACCTGTAAAGATTTTGAAAAGAAATGAATCAAAACCGGAAGATAAATCCAAATCTGAAAACAAGTTTGTAAATTCAATTTTCAAAAAAGATGAATCTTCAAAAGCAAACGAAACAAAGTTTTACATCAAAAAGGCTAATATCAAATCGCAAGCCCGGTTTGCTAAGAAAAGGTTAACAACTCTAGATCACTAAGTCTGAGCCTGTTAAGACTAGTGATAGCATGACAGAATCAAAATCTGAAATCAAGTCTGAAACTGTCAAAATTACAAGTGGTAACAGTTTGAAAGATAACAAGAAAGTAAAATTTTCAAACATAAACATCGTAGAAAATCTAGAAGATGAATATGAATTCGATTATGCTGACGAATGTGAATTTGATTACGATGATGATTATCCAATTCAACCCAAGACCAAGAAGGCTTGGGTCGCGCTGTTTAACTAATTGTTGAAATGTGCAGGGGCTCGAGAGATCCGTACTTTCCAAGTGGATTCTGGATAGTGGTGCTTCCAGACATATGACAGGAATGAAAGCTCTCTTGTTCGACATAAAAGCTATCAATGGCGGATATGTTGGATTTGCTGGAAACCAAGGTGGAAGGATTGTCGCCGAGGGAAAGCTCTCAACGGAGTTGTTTCATTTGATCAAGTGAACTATATTGCGGAGCTTGAGAACAACCTTCTTGTGACAGCCTGGGAAAACCTCACACTAACTCAGCATCTTAACTTATGTTTACCCAATTTTCGAGACGAAAATTCTTTCAACTTGGGGATAATGTGACACCCCGTAAAAATCAGGTATGTTTTCCTGACACGGTTTTGTAGTTTTTATAATAATTTATATAAACTATAATTAGCACTTGTAGTTATTTGCAATGACTAGGAAGATACCATACCACGCGATGGTCAAACACGAACTCGTTGAGGGCCTAGCCTCGTAAGAGTATGAAAAATCTAGCACTAACTTCCTATCCAAGTTTCATGGGTTAGAAACCTTAGGGGCCGAAGTGTAAAAATAAAAAAAAAACGTGTTTTTAAAACCTAAACTTCCACACCCGTCGCCCACAACCTGTGAACCAAAACCCTAATCGTTCTCTCTCTCTTGACAACCAGAGCACACCACCACTCATTCTTCTCCGTCGCCGATCACCGGTAAGAACCCTCCCTCCTTTTAGTTTACACCGAAGAGTAACGTATCTATCATGAATCTCTGTTTGATCTCGTGTTTTCGGTATGAGTATGTGGTTTATGTGTGGTCGTGATTTCGAGTAGGTGCGGTTATGTGTGTGTGCAAACTGTATGATATGATGCTTATGTATGTATGTCCGAAACTATGTAGGAACTTGAAAACCATAAATGTATGTGTGTTATGGGTGAAACTGTAGAGATGGATGCTACATGAAAACTGAATGCATATGTGGTTATACTAATGAAGCTGTGTGTATGAATGTATGACATAAGTTTAGGTACATGTGACCTGAATGCATGCGTGAGTGTTGCATGTGAACCGTATATATGGAGTTGTATGTGAACAGTACATGTGTAAGATAGACGAGCCGTGTGTATGTTGCGTAGGCGAATCTTAGGTGCGGTTATGTGTATGTGCAAACTGTATGAAAGAATGTATATGTGAACCAAGTATAATTTTACGCGAATCGAGCATGAATGGTTTCATTGAGACCGGAAGTATGTATGCTTAGTCGGCGAACCGTTTGTATCTGTGTATATGTATGCTAATATGTAGCATCATAGTCATAGGTGCAGCTGTATGTGTATACGAAACTGAGTTACATGTAGCCGTGTGAATGGATTATTCACATGTGAAAGTGTATGAGATTATGTTTGTGATATCGTGAATAACGTGCTCGGTTGATTTTTAATAGTTATAGAATGGCAAAAAAAAGTGACTGTATGTAGGGTGTTCGATGCATGCATTGTAATTGTTATATGTATTATGACATGGAACTAATAATTGGCACCAGTAGTCTTGTATGTGATCTGTCACACCCTCAATTTCCATTTGCGGAGTTTTTTTTACCGCGAGGCGTGTGATCAAACCAGAATCTGAGACACTAGTAATATCGAACGACTCTATATGATTTATTTAAACATTTTCCAAAAACATTTGTTTAACATTCATAGTTATTTTCAAATTGTCTTAGTTTAAAAGTTTAGGGGAAGCATTAGTTTCAAAGTTGAGCGGAAGCACTAGAGTAAAGTAAAGTAACGGGCGCCAACATAAACGCCGAAAACCAAAAATCCCAAACAATATTCGTAAATGAGACTCGATAAAAATGTCTTGATCAAATGCAAGTGAGTGCACCTAGCGCTCCTAGCGTCCTGAGAAACCTGTAAAGAAACAAGTGTCAACATTAAAGATGAGTGAGTTCACAGGTTTTTATAAATTCACAAGTCGGTTAAAAGTTTGTTTCCCCCGTTATCCCTAACCCAGGATAACGATATAGTTCCATTATCCCTAACCCGGAATAATAATGTTGGTTCCATTATTCCTAACCCGGAATAATAATGTTGGTTCGTAATTAAGTTCAATGTTAACATGTAGGTAGCGAGCCTAAAGTTACGTCACATAAGAGTTCGCGATCAAAGCTGACTGTTGTGCCTCAGTGTTGCTAGGCCTATCACTGACCATGGCGAAAGTTAGGCCAAATTAATCACCCGTTGACCATACCCGGTCGGCTAGCGCGACTAGCTCGGGTGGGGCATGTCGGGCCCAGTAGTACTACTTATAATTTCCCCGCTATCTAACCCAATACTAACGATCTGAGAGTTTGTTGAGGACTTCCGTGATATAGCTACTTATTGACCATAACGTACATTAACATTAACTTAGTTACCGAGTAGTTTAACGACGTTAATTTCGCATAACGTAAAAGATAGAGTTATAGAGTGTATACATGTTTCTCCCCCTGTTGTTTAAAACCGGATAAAATAGGGGCCGTGAACTCACCTTTGTATTGCTCGGTGAGATTAAGATTAAGTTTATGCAAGCTAGGACGATCAACCACACCCTATTAAAGTTACCATGGGTTATTAGTGGTTATTTATGAAAACAATGAAAGTCCTACATGTGTCTAGCAACTAGCACGTGAACAAGAAATCACATGGCACTTCTATCATATGGTTTCATCCATGTGTTCACAACCTATCTACGATATGATATATGCTATTTATACGATTACCAGGTAAGTACGAATACTCAAAATAGCACTAGACCCATTAATTTCAATTAGTCGAACACTCAAAATAGATTTGTTGTTCGAAAACAAACTTCTAGATTTTAAACCTTTACTTATAGTTCATGTTTCTAAATCGTGAATTAAATTTAATGAGAAATACGTATAAGCATATTATATGGAAATATCATCTTTGACTTTCAATTTAAGAAATAATTTAATCATAGGATCATGTTGGAAACTCACATACAAGACTACTGGTGCCAATTATTAGTTCCATGTCATAATACATATAACAATTACAATGCATGCATCGAACACCCTACATACAGTCACTTTTTTTTTGCCATTCTATAACTATTAAAAAGTCAACCGAGCACGTTATTCACGATATCACAAACATAATCTCATACACTTTCACATGTGAATACATATATATTTATCCATTCACATGGCTACACGTAACTCAGTTTTGCATACACATACAACTGTACCTACGGCTATGATTCTACATATTGGCATACATATACACGGATACAAACAGTTCGCCGACTAAGCATACATACCTCCGGTCTCAATGAAACCATTCATGCTCGATTCGCGTAACATTATACTTGGTTCACATATACATTCTTTCATACAGTTTGCACACACACATAACCGCACCTAAGGTTCGCCTACGCGACATACACACGGCTCGTCTATCTTACACATGTACTGTTCACATACAACTCCATATATACGATTCACATTCAACACTCACGCATGCATTCAGGTCACATGTACCTAAACTTATATCATACATTCATACACACAGCTTCATTAGTATAACCACATATGCATTCAGTATTCATGTAGCATCCATCTCTACAGTTTCACCCATAACACACATACACTTATTGTTGCGGACATACATACATAAGCATCATATCATACAGTTTGCACACACAGATAACTGCACCTACTCGAAATCACGACCACACATAAACCACATACTCATACCGAAAACACGAGATCAAACGGAGATTCATGACAGATACGTTACTCTTTGGTGTAAACTAAAAGGAGGGAGGGTTCTTACCGGTGATCGGCGACGTAGAAGAATGAGTGGTGGTGTGCTCCGGTTGTCAAGAGAGAGAGAGAACGATTAGGGTTTTGGTTCACAGGTTGTGGGCGACCAAAGCTTAGTGCAATGCTAAAGGGATTTTGCACGAGTTTAGTGCACCCTACACTCCGCAGTAAAACGATGTAGCTGAACGGAAGAATAGGATGCTTATCGAAACTGCAAGAACCATGCTTGCAGACTCAAAGCTTCCAGTCAGCTTCTAGAGTGAAGTAGTTGCAACGGCTTGTTACACACTCAACAGGGTATTAACAGTAAAACCAACGAAGAAGACCTGTTTTGAGATGATCAACTGACGGAAACTGAATTTGAAGTTCTTAGAATCGATCAAGATAGCAAATTTGGAGCTAAATCACTCTAAGGTTTCTTTGTCGGATATGCAAGTCCTTTGCGAAGAGTTTACGTTCCTTCATTGAGAAGAGTTATTGAAACACAACATGTTGATTGTTTAACTATACAGATCCTATTCAGAGAAAACGTGAAGCATGGTTATTCAACTATCAAGACTTGTGGAAATCATTTGATTTGCCTGAAGAACCATCCGATGAAGAAATTGCATCGTTATATTATCTTCAGCAATCAGCAAATCAAAAGCAAATCGTCAGACCAATTATGGTTAATCAACCCACGTTGGAATCATCTTCTTCTGATGCTAGTTCAAGTAATAGCGGTTGTCAAGAAAGTCAAACAAATCAAGTAACAACGACTACAGAACCGGTTAATACTACAGTAAATCCTTATCTTTCTGAAGCACAGAGTTCAGACTCGGACGAGGCTCTAACATTTGATGCCGCTGCAGAATCTTCTTCAGATGAAGAAGTAGAGCATATTACAAGTTTATTGAATGAATCTGCAAGCCCGAGTAGTGCTCCTGAAGTTGAAGTAGTGGTAGATCAACATATCACAAATCAAGAGAATACTGTGGTTGTTCCAGGCGAAGTGATGCCAAGATCATATTTTTATCATCCGTCAAATTCTATAATAGGTGAAGCACAAGCTGGTGTGAGAACACGGAGTCAAATAAACAAAGCTTTGAGCTTTTTCTATACTCGTGTTGCTCCAATTCAAAAGTTAGGAGTGTGGAAGCTTGTATACCTACCTGAAAATCTGAAAGCGATTGATACGAAATGGGTCTTAAATGCAAGCGAGACGATCGAGTGGTTATAGTACGAAATAAAGCTCGGCTTGTTGTCAAGGTATTTCACCAGCAGGAAGGGATAGACTACACAGAAGTCTACGCACTAGTAGCTCGCTTAGAATCTATTCGAATATTTCTTGCTTTCGCAGCATGGAAGGGATTTAGAGTCTATCAGTTGGATGTCAAATCAGCTTTTCTGTACGGAAAATTATGCGAGAAGGTGTACGTCGGACAACAACCAGGGTTTGTCGATCCACTCAACAAAAGAAAAGCATATCTTCTTGATAAAGCACTTTACGGTTTACACCAAGCCCCGAGAGCTTGGTACGAGACGTTATCGCAACATCTCGTGGGAAACGACTTTGTCAGAGGAACTGTGGATAGTACTCTCTCCACCAGAGAAGTTGGTAATCATCTAATTATCATTCAAATCTATGTGGACGACATCATCTTTGGATCAACGAATCATAGTCTTTGCAAGGAGTTTGAGGGCATCATGAAGAAGAAATTCGAAATGTCTTCGATGGGCGAAATTAAATTCTTCCTCGGAGTGCAAGTAGATCAACTTCCAGACGGTATTTTTATTCATCAGACCAAGTACGTGCACGACATCTTGAAGAAGTTTGATATGGAAAGCTCGAAGCCGTTATCTACTCCTCTTGCTCTTAATCACGGGATTTGCATTGACGAAACTGGAACCAAAGTTGATGAGACGCTTTACAAATCAATGATAGGATCGTTGATGTATCTGACAGCATCGCGCCCAGATATCATGTATCCTACCTGCCTATGCGCCAGATATCAGTCAAGCCCGAGAATTTCACACAGCAGATCGTGAAACGGTTCAGATACTTGAAGGGATGCCCAAGCACCGGTTTGTGGTACCCGAAGAATGATAATTTCGATCTTGCAGGATACGCTGATTCTGATTTTTGTGTAGATAAGTTGAATTCAAAATCGACTACAGCTGGATGCCAGTTCTTCAGAACAAGAATGGTAACCTAGCTGTGTAAGAAACAGACTACGATTGCTCTCTCTACCTGTGAAGCTGAGTATATCTCGGCCTCCAGCTGTTGTTCACATATTCTGTGGATACAACAGCAGATGAGAGACTAAGGTCTGCAATTTCTTGACACTCCACTGTATGTTGATAATAAGGCAGCCGTTGATATAACTAAAAATCTGGTTCATCACTCACGCACAAAACACACTGAAATTCATTATCACTTCATTCGTGACTGCTACGAAAAGAAGTTGGTGCGAATAGAAAAAACCCACACCGACGAACAAAAGGCTGATTTTTATACCAAACCATTTTCTTTATCACGGTTTAAATACTTGTTAAGAATTAATGGTATGAAAAATTTGCTAACAAGTGCGGACGCTGAAGTTGAATACGGATCAGACGACGAGTTCGCGTGATCCACATTGGTTTGTCTATATCTTTCTAGTTTAGAATTTTATTAAAAACTAAAATAAAAAAAGATGTTTGGATTTTAGGGGGAGAAATATTAGAGAAAATACAAAAAACATTTGAAAATTTTAAAATTCAAAAACATTTGAAAAATGCAAAATCAACAAAAACATTGAAAAAGACAAAAAGAATTCAGGGTCACAAAAGGAAATAATAGTACATCAGTGGACTATCACAGTATGCTAAAGAAATGGAAAGTTTAAAAGTGATAAACAAGTCTTACTGTGGATGTGTCGATAGGCTTAACACGTTCAGTAAACTGTTTTCGAGATATAAACTAAATTTTACAAATGCTTAATCTTGTGGATTAACATATCTTGGATATATAGACTTAGTACTCCGAAATTTCGCTTGAGAGATTGCCTGATTCTGAGATATGAGGTCTTTATAGATAGTTGATATTTGGGGTATTATACAAGTTCTTCTGATTTTGCAAAAGAAATAGCCTAGAACTTCTATAATATTTTCACAATAAACCCTTAAGCTGCATGCAATCTTGAAAAGTATCAAAAGATCTAATCATTTGCAGTGCTGAAAAGCTTCCTTAAATATAACATAACTTATAGTCGAACCTTCATCTCTTTGTCTGTACGGTAGTACTAACCTGAGCTCTCAAGGTCTCACAAAACCCAGATACAGATATGAATTACGCTATTTTCACCTGGGGATGAAATCAAGGGAATATTGATGCGGAAGTATATTCAAGAAGTGGGAACTGCAGATAAGTCAAGTTTTATAAATCATACCTTAACATATCATGAAATAGTTGAGAAACATGGTAAAGTTTAAGTGGACAAACATACTGACAATCTAGGTAAACGAGTTTAAATCATAAAGTCTTATAAAGGTCAACGGTAATTGTGATAAGTCTCATACAACTAATATGATCCTTTGAACACGAATTAACAAAAATATGTCTGTAAATATGTTTGTACATAGTTTACATTGTTCTGTATATAGTTTATAAGCTTTACAGATTAAAACCAAAAAGATTTTCAGTGTGTTTTAGCATAAACTTACAAAAATACAAAAAAATATTTGTTTCTACATTGTTTTCAGCAAACCAATGTTGGAGAACGGGTCTTCGAAGTCTGGTAAGATGCTAGAACTAGTGGGAATCTCTTTGACAACGGGCTGGGAGCTAATCTGTAAATTCTGAAAAGCCTAAATGATATAAAGTTCATTAATTTGAAACTTTAATTTTGAAAATATCAACAGTTTGTTCGTAACGGGTACTTGGACTCGGCAGACAAATCGGTTAACCAAGGTCATTAGCTTGGACTTGGTCAACTGAGTGGATTTTAATAACAGGTAAAAGTTGGAAACTTAAGGGGTTAAATTGCAAAAAGTTGAAAAAATGTTGAAAATGAGTTTGGCAAGTTCAGCCGAACTTGCTAAACTGAATTAAGTTTAACAATCACAGCAAGTACGACCGAACTTGCTAGTGATGGCTGTTTGTTATTTGTTAAGTTCGCCCGAACTTGAATGGGCTTTGTTCTAGGCTTAACAAGTTCGCCCGAACATGCGAGGATATAAGTACCGAGCAAGTTGAGACGAACTCATTCATCTGCTACATACACCCGCTGAGCGAACTTAAGACTTTTGAAGAATTTGTGATTTTGACTTGATCGTACTGTCATGCTGCCAAAATTTCATTTGATATTGGTGATTTGCACACCACTATCAATGGCTGAGGTGTGTATTTGACATTTGATCCGTGATTTGATCATTATTGAAACATATCAGATCTGAAATGTTAAATTTGATAGATATAGGATAATTTGGACAAAATTGAACATAAAAACTTGATCTACAACATTAATCGACCATCAAAATGATTGGAATTTGTTTAAAATTACGATTTGTGTTTAACAGGTTTGAATTGTTGAAAAAGATGACAAGTTCGGCCGAACTTGTTATCAAGTTCGACCGGACTTGTTAATAAATCAACATGAAACAGACTAAAGCCTTGTTCGACCGAACTTAAATAAAAATTGATTTGAGAACTTTTATATAAGTTCGCCCGAACTTAGTGTTTAAGTGTTTGAAATTTGGTAACATAAGTTCGCCCGAACTTATGAAATAAGAAATGAACTTGTTTGTAATACATGTTCGGGAGAACTTGATATAATCAGAATGTTGTAACTCATATCAAGTTCGCCCGAAGTTGATGAAATTTTCTCCTAACACGTGCCAATTGTTTTGCGTTGTTTCTCAAAATTCCATAACACTTGTATTATGCTTGACAAAACGATATGTCCATCGCTAAAGATTACGACAGTATTTTGAAGTTTCTTAAGGAATGTCCTATTTACAGAGCGATCACGGAGCGCACGGTGTCGTACAGATCTCATGTATACCATATCTGGATGAACGCAAGCTCAGCGATGATAAAAAGACCATTACATCATTTGTGTAAGTTGGAAACGAGAACAAAAGTATCACAGATACAGAAGATGATATACGACGGATCTTACAGTTCAACGATGATAATGATGATCCGATATTTCTTAATGAGAAGATGGTTCGAGGTTGTTTTTATCGAATGGGTTACAAGGGGAGCGTGAATAAACCAACACTGAAGAAAGGGGAAGTGCCAAACCCCTACAAGCTCCTGATGCGTGCAATTATCCACACTTTCAGTCACCGAAAGGCAGGCCTTGACGACGTGCAAGATTATATGGCCTGTATGGCAACGACACTGATTCGGAAGAAGCCGTTTAACTACTCAGAGCTTGTGTTTACTCTTATGTCAAAAAACATGGATGATTCGAGATTGTGCTTATATCCGAGGTTTGTTCAGATGCTAATCGATGAGAAGTACATATTGCACGGATTCCAAATGATGTGTTATATCTAAGTCATCTTGATGATACAACTGTGAAGAAGTTGTTAAAGTTTCAAAAGCAAGCATCAGCACCGATTGCTAAACCAGTATTTGGGGCTATCAAAGATTCAAACTATATTGCGCCGTCGGACAACAAATGGTGAAAAAACGGAAGTGGTGATGAAAAAAAGTTAAACGCTGAGAAAGAGTGGTTTAGAGATTTCAAGCTAAAAACTCGAAGTGAGTGGTTCTTAAAGGCCGAAGTTGATAAGCCTAAGAAGAAACGAGCAGCAAAGAAAGTCGAACAATGCTTGTTGATGAATATGAACCAGAGAATGTTCAGACTGAAGTTGGTTCTAGTGCAGCAGTGGTTGTCGAGAGTCAGGAAACAGTTAAAACAACTCAAGAAGATGATGTTATCTCTGCTACATCAGAAAATGATGAAGATTCTGATGAAACTCCAGTAAAAGAACCAGAAAAATCAGACGCTGAAATTAGAGCAGAAAAGGAGAAAGAAATGGATGTTGATTTTGATCCAAATCTTGAGAAAGAGTCTGATGAAGAAAAGCCCAAGAAAAAAACTAAGCGAGTGAAGTCTGCTACTATGTCATCGACAAAGACAACAGGGTCTCCTCAAACGAAGGGCAAGAAGAAAAAGAAAGCCTAGAAACCGGCTAGTAAATGATACAAGAGTAAGCTGAAAAGCGTAGAAGTTACACAAGAACCTTCTAGCGCACAGGTGATAGGAGTTACACAAGAACCTCCTACACAAGAACCTCCTGTAGTGGTTACAAGTGAAGCTGAACGTCCAGGAGTCACACAAGAACATCCTGTGATCATTTCATCTGAAGCTGAAAGGCAAGGAGCCACACAAGAACCTCCTGTGTCTTGTTTATTGGAAGTACCTATAGTTCAATCTCATGTTGCTCCAACACCTTCACACTTTGAAAGCTCTACTCCAAAGAAGACTACACCACATACTACTACTCCAAAGTCTACTCCAATGGCAAATCTGTTTGGTGATATGCATAATGATCCAATTAGTCTTCAAGATTTAAATGATTTCTTTCCAGAAATGAATGTTGATCTTCTCAAAAAGCGTGTAAAGATCTTGGAAGAGAAAGTGGCCAAGAATGAAGAAGAAAAAGCTGAGTTGATTAATAAGATGAATTAAAGTGCAGTTGAGAAAGAAATGTTGGACGATAAAGTAAAGATATTGGAAAATGAGCGTGAATATTTCAAGGCCCTAATTGAAAGTTTTGCAAGACGCGAATGAGAAATTGCAAATAGAGATTGCTGATTTGAAGTCAATCCAAGCCCTAAATGACCGAAGATTCTCCAGGATGCAGAAAGTTTTATCTAACACCCTGGGTATTGATTTCATCTCTAAATACGATCGTCTAGATCGTCAGGAAGCTAAAGAAAGATC
This sequence comes from Scalesia atractyloides, assembly GCA_947069175.1. NCBI lineage: Eukaryota > Viridiplantae > Streptophyta > Magnoliopsida > Asterales > Asteraceae > Scalesia > Scalesia atractyloides. Next base: position 65,215,987 of record CAMTDV010000016.1, on the reverse strand, counting down.
TGAAAAAGAATTAGCTGCAAGTGGAAAAGGTAAAGATATTGAGGGTGAAGCCCCTAAATCATCTGAAGCTGCAGAGAAGTTTGTAGATGATGTTGTGATAGCTTCTGGGTCTGATATTCCAAAGGTTGACGAATCTGTCAAGCCTTTTGATCCTGTCGTTGCTTCTGAAGATAAGGACGATGAAGAAGTAGAGAAAGAGGATTAAGATGACGATGAACAAAAAGATGATTTTGAGTATGAAGATTTGAATTTGTTGATGATGACGATGATGACGATCAGGGAGGAGTTGGTATTAGAATCATTGAAGGAAAAGCTTCCGATGATGTCGATTTTTCTTCTCTAGTGGACGATGAATCGAATAAGATGGATGATCAGACTCAAGGGGAGTCAGGGAAAATACGGCCAACGGATGATGTTGATATGTTTGATGTTGACAGGTTTGCAAAGCCTGTTGCTGCGATAAAGCCTATGCTCTTGATGCTTTAACATAATGTAGAGGAAGGTGAATACGTGCATAACCATACTTAGGAAGATCTGGCCAAGTTAATTGAAGTTGATGCTGAAGATCCAGAGTTTGATTTTTAAGAGGATGTGTTGAATGTTAACCCGTTTGAGCCGAATGATTATCAGTACGTTAGAAGATTTGAAGCTGATGAATACAATAGAGTGATTGTTGAAGATTGGTCTTCTGATGATGAAACAGATCAAACTGCGAAGTAAGTCGGTCCTAATACAGATAGTTTTCCTACATTTGAGGAGATATACAAGCAACTTGATGAAGACATGTTGAAAGAAAAGATTAAGGAATCAGTTCGAGAAGGTAAAGTACCAAAGTCGATGACGAAAGAAGAGATAGCTCAAGCAAAGAAGTCTTAGTTTAAAGAAATGCCACGCGAACATAAGTTTCAACGTCCTTTAGCATTCTTTACCAGAACAAAGACGTCTCATTGGGGGATATTCTGAGTTGGGGTTGTTTTAATACTTCAAATATCTGGCTGATTTCAAGACTTTACCATATTGGGATGTTGAGGAGCTGGTTCAGACTGTGAACATTACATATCAGATGAAGTACATTGATCAGTTGTTATGGAAGATGATCAAGTACGAAGCGGTAAAAGGATTTAACTATTGGAAGGCATTTATTCCATGTCGCCGAATCAAAACAAACAAGTAAACAGGGGAGAAAGACATAACGTTGATAATGAAGGTGACCTAGAGCCATGAGAAACATGCCGCTGATGCCGATTGAGCAAAACTTCTATCCATTGTTCAAGTGGTGGCAGATAGATCTAACTACTTGTGAAGCTGTTATTGTGTTACGATTCAAAGAACACTTGGATATTTCAAAGGAAAGAGTTGAGATATTGGGATTTCAGGGCATGGGGGGATTATGGAGAATGATCAGGATTCTAGATCCAATGTGGCTTGTTAACTGTTCCAGAGAAGATATCAAAACCTTGTTCTACAGCAAGATTGTCTTTGAAGAGCGTGAGAAAAACAAGCTATCCAATATCAAAGAGTTGTGAACTTTTGCTATGCGCATGAAGTTAATTCAGGAATGATGTGGCAGACAAGCTGGAGAGACCTGGAACGGGTTGAGTTTTTAAAGGAGGAGAAGCGTCTTGAAGCTATTCATGAGAAAGGTATAAATGCAAGTATTAGAAGATTTCAATTTATGAACAAAGTGCCTCCTACCGACCAGACACCGGATCCTAAACACGAACGACGAAAGAAGCCTTACAAGAACTTGTTCTGTCGTGTGCGTTAATGTTTATTCGATGACAGAGTTTTGAAGACTGATACAAGACTAAGACGATATCCAAGGGGGAGTCTGTTGGTGCATAATGTCTATGTCTTAGTCTTATATCGAGTGTGTATAGAATAGAGTTGAATAGGCTAGCAAAACGATGTATTTATGTAGTTTGGAGTCAAGTTCGCCGATGACATACATTGGATGTCAAGTTCGGCCGAACTTGCTATGGCAAGTTCACCCGAACTCACATACACCATGAGCGATCTTCGACATCTATAAATAGCTAGCAAGCCTCTCTCATTTTTAACTTTGGCATTTTGGAGGCGAAGCTCTGTCAATCTGGATTCTTGACTGTTACATCAATAAAATTGACTATTAACTGATTAATTCTTGTCTTTGGTAAACACGTCTTAATATTTCCGCTATTATGAATGTTAGATATCAAATTTAGCTTCCTTAGCATCAAGGATCGGTCCTACAAAAAGTCATAACACTTGTGATGAAGCGTCCTCGAGCTATGAAGAATATACCACTGAATCCCATCAAACATGATTTTCATCCTTATTTTCTGTGGTGGCAAACGGATCTGGAGACATGTGAAGCGGTAATAGTGTTACGTGCTGATGATACGTGGGATATTACGAAAGAAAAGGATCCACAACCGATAGAACGAAGGAGGATATGGGGGCTTTGTAGAACGATTCTTATACTAGACCCGATGTGGCTAGTCAATTGCTCGAAGGAAGATGTCAAATGCTTGTTCTTCAACAAGATTTGCTTTAATAAATGTGAAGTCCAAGCGAAGCAATACCAAGGTGTGATTAACGTTTTCTATGCACATGGTATTAATTAAGGGCACATGTGGGAATCGAGATGGAGAGAGCTTGAAAGAGAAGAGTTCTTGAAGGAAGAAAAGCATTTAGAGAAGATTCATGAGAAAGGTAGGGAGGCAAGAATCAGAAGGTTTCAATTATGAAGTGGGCACCTCCTATAGATCAAACGCCTATCCCAAAGCAAGTGCGTCGAAGAAACCATACAAGAACTTCATCGGAAGAGGATAGAGATTGAAGACTGATCAAGACACTACGACAATATCTAATGGGGAGTTTGTTGATGCATAATGTCTATTGTCTAGGTCTTGGATAGAGTCTGTATGTTTAGAGCTTGTATTTGTTAGATTTGGCATTATATTTAACATGTAAGTAGAAGTTCGGCCGAAGTTAATGTCAGCTGATCAAGTTCGGCTGAACTTGATCTAGCCAAGACATGCTTCGAGCGAACTTGTGTGTCTATTTATAGATGTGTCATGGTTTCTCAATGTAAGAACTTTGTGACATTTACGGCGAAGCTCGGTCAGTTTGGATTTCGAGTTGTAATACTTTTGGACTTAATAAACTGACGATTAAATAGTAATTCTTGTGTTTTTGGTTAAACTTGTCATATAAATTCTGCATATATGGACAATAGATACAAATTTAGGTTCCCAAGCTGAGGAGGACGGTCCTATCAAGTTGGATGAACATTTCCAAGTTACAGAGGTAGTTCGACTTTGCAGGCTACCTTTCCGATCTTTTCAATGATCTTAAAAGGTCCCACATATCGAGGAGCTAGTTTACCTTTCTTTCCAAATCTAATCATACCCTTCCAAGGGGATACCTTGAGAAGAACACGGTCACCAATTTGGAATTCCAAAGGTTTGCGTCGTTTGTCAGCATAACTCTTTTGACGACTGCTTGCTGTTAAAAGGTTATTGCGGATTGTCATGATTTTGTCTGTTGTTTCTTGAATGAGTTCAGGTCCGGTGATTTAAGCTTCACCAACTTCATTCCATCAGACAGGTGAACGACATTTCTGACCATAAAGAGCCTCGAATGGAGCCATGTTGATGCTGGAGTGATAATTGTTGTTGTAGGAGAATTCGATCAAGGGTAGATGCGAATCCTAACTACCACGAAAGTCAATCACACAAGCTCTAAGCATATCCTCAAGTGTTTGGATTGTCCTTTCGGTTTGTCCATCCGGTTGAGGATGATAAGCAGTGCTTAGATTTAATTTGGTTCCATGGCTGATTGCATGGTCTTCCAGAAACAAGATGAGAAACGAGCATCACGATCTGAAATGATGTTCAAAGGAACACCGTGACGAGATACGATCTCATCAATATGGATCTTAGCAAGTTTATCAGCAAGGAAATCCTCGCGAAAGTGTGCTGACTTAGTCAGACGGTCAATGACTACCCAAATGGCGTCATGGCCTCTAGAAGTGCGTGGTAACTATGTGATGAGATTCATAGCAATGTTCTCCCATTTCCATACCGGAACTTCTGGTTGTTCGAGCAAACCGTAGGGACGTTGATGTTCTGCTTTGACTTTAAGACAAGTAAGGCATTTAGACACGTACAACGCTATCTCCTTCTTCATACCCGGCCAACAATACTAGGTACGAAGGTCCATGTACATTTTTCCATACCAGGATGGATAGAATAACGTGACTTGTGTGTTCCGTCCATCAGTAGGGTACGAAGGTTATCTTGGCTTGGAACCCATAAACGGTTCAAGAAATAGAGTAACCCATCATCTTTAGTTTCAAATTGAAGTTCAAGATTATGTGGTAGTTCAATATTCATCAAGCATTGGGTTACGCAAGTACGTTGGGCTTGGAAAATATGTGTTTGGAGATTTTATTGGATACGAACACAATGAAGTTTAACTTGTTCTTTGCGACTAAGTGCATCTGCTACGACATTCGTCTTACCAGGGTGGTAACGAATTTCGTAGTCATAGTCGTTAAGAAGTTCGATCCAACGTCGTTGTCTCAAGTTTAGTTCCTTTTGATTGAAAATGTGTTGGAGACTTTTGTGGTTAGTGAAAACACACATTTAGTGCCATAGAGGTAATGTCTCCAAATTTTGAGAGCCAAGATAACAGCACCTAACTAAAGATCATCAGTTGTGTAGTTCTTTTCATGAATTTTCAATTCCCTTGATGCATATGCTATGACTTTGTCTCTTTGCTTGAGAACACAACCAAGGCCTAGATTTGAGGCATCACAATATACAACGAAATCGTTATTGCCATCAGGCAAGGATAGAATAGGAGCAGCATAAAGCTTTTGTTTCAAGGTTTGGAAAGCTTCCTCTTGTTTGGGTCCTCATTCAAATGGTTTATTCTTTTGAGTTAAAGAAGTGAGTGGAACCGCAATCTTGGAAACATTTGCGATAAAACGACGTTAGTAACCGGCTAGACCAAGAAAAGAAGAAATTTCGGTAGAAGTAGTAGGTGTATTCCAATCCTTGATCGCTATGATTTTGGCGGGGTCCACATGTATGCCTTGTTCATTGATAATGTGACCTAAGAATTGAACTTCATTTAGCCAAAATTCACACTTGGAGAATTTGGCATAAAGTTGTTCCTTCTTTAGAAGCTCCATCGTTAGATGCAGGTGATGTTCGTGGTCAGCTCGAGATTTCGAATAAATCAAGATGTCATCGATAAAAACAATGATGAACTTCTCAAAATATGGTTTACAAACCCTATTCATTAATTCCATAAAAACGGCCGGAGCATTTGTTAATCCAAAAGGCATGACAGTGAACTCATAATGGCAGTATCGGGTTCGAAAAGCAGTTTTGGAATATCTTCTTCTTGTACACAAAGTTGATGATACCCGCTGAATGGAGGTCGATCTTTGAAAAACAGGTAGCACCATGTAGCTGATCAAAAAGATCATCAATATGAGGTAGGGGATATCGATTTTTAATCATGAGTTTGTTGAGTTCACGATAATCGATGCACATGCGGAAGGATCCATCCTTCTTTTTCACAAAAAAAGCACAAGAGCGCCCCAAGGTGAAAAACTCGGATGAATGAAACCTTTTTCTGAAAGCTCTTGGAGTTGTTTTGACAATTCTTGCATTTGAGATGGTGCAAGACGGTAAGGGGATTTGTCAATTAGGATAGCACTAGGTATAAGATCGATGCAAAATTCCACTTGGCGTACCGGAGGTAAGCCAGGTAGATCTTCCAGAAATACCTCAGAAAAATCCCGAACAATGGGGATGTCTTGAATACTATTGCTCTTGTGTTTCTTTTCCATGATATGCGCCAAGAAGGCTCCATAGTTCTTTCGTAGGTATTTCTGAGCTTAGGAACACGTCATGAGTTTGAGTTTACTAGAAGGTTCTTCTCCATGAATTTTTAAGATTTCGCCAGATGGAAGAGGTATACGAACAATTTTATCAAAACAAATTACTTCAGTATGGTGTTTGGTTAACCAGTCCATTCCGATTATGACCTCAAAACTCCTAAGTTGCATTTACATGAGGTCAATGGGAAAGAGATGGTTATTGAGGTTTAGTTGACAATTGAGAATAATGGAATCAAGAAAAAGGGGTTTGCCATTAGCTATTTCTATCGCTAAAGGTTTTCCTAGCTTAGTTCGGGGCATTGAAAGAAAAGGTTCAAATGCTATGGATACAAAACTTCTATCGGCACCTGAATCAAAAAGAATAGAAGCAGGATGGTTATTAACAAGGAACGTACCGTTAACCACGTTATTGTGAGCATGAGCCTTATTAGCATTCATGTTAAATGCGCGTCTAGAGCTGGACTAGCATTAACAAGCTTCGGGAAATTGTTTCGGTAGTGGGTAAGATCACCACAATTATAGCAGGATCCAGGAGGGAAATGAGGGCGGTTAGGTACTGCTTGAGTTTGAACAGGATTTGGAACAATTTGGTTCGGGGTAGGTGCAGAACGACAAACGTTAGCCAAGTGACCAAACCGTCCACAAAGAGTACATTGGCGACATGGTAAATGATGTTGGTGATGACGGTTGCATTGGTTGCACAAGGGTGCAGTACCAACATATTGTTTCTTAGCAGGAGGTTGAGCTGGTTGGTTGGGGGTAACTTTGTTGGTTTGGGTAACAACAATAAAATCCTTTGAAGCCTTGCGCTTCATTGAATTTCTAGTAGGTTCAGTTTTGGTTTCTTTTGGTTTCTCTGGGGTATTCTTAGTAGATTGTTTCTCATCACCTTTAGGGAAAATTTTCCCTTTATTGACTTAAGAATCGGTTAGAGTTGCGTCTAGTTCAATAGCTTCTCTAATAGTGGCTAACTGGCTACCAGTAACTATGTCTTGAAGGGGGTCAGGTAGGCTGTCAATGTATTTTTCAATGGCCTTATCCAAGGGCGTGACCATAGTGGGACATAGTAGGCTCAATTCCATGTACCGATCTGTGTAGGCACAATTCTCGCCACTGTCTTTCTTGAGATCGTGGAATTCATTTTCAAGTGCCCTTATCTCATTGCGTGGGCAAAATTCCTTCATCATGAGAGCTTGAAGTTCTCCCTAAGTTTGTGACATGGCTAAATCCGCACCTCGATCTCCCATGATCCCATTCCACCAGGTGAGTGCTCTTTTCTGGAATACGCTTGAAGAAAACTCTACTTTGCGCTCATTGGGATACTGATAATGGCGGAAAGTGTTCTCGATGCTTTCAAACCGTTGTAGGAGCCCAGTAGCTCCTTCAGTCCCATAAAACTTGGGTGGTTTAGCCGAATTGAACTGTTTGAAATTACACAGTACATTGTTGTTGTTATTGTTATTGTTGACTTGATTGAGTTGGGTCACAAAGGTTTGGAAGTATCGCAGCCATTTGTTGAGCGATCATAACTGCCATTTCGGCGTTTTGAGTAGTGTCTCGACGAGGATGCATTCTAAAAGAAAAGGAAATATGAGAGGAAACGAGTGAGTTTGGTAAAGGATAGTTAAAAAAGAAATATTAAAATATCAACAAAGCATAAGGAGTGTATCTATTTATTCGTTACTTAAAATAACGAAACGAATAAACGACATAGTGACTAATCAAAGTAAATGGGTCTTTATAATGGATAGCGAAGACATGCTTTAGCCTATAAGTGGACACTCACCCCAAGAGTTCCTACGTAAGAGTGACTGGTCCGATTAAGCGGATTTGTACGAACACTATAGCCTTAGACAGAAAACTCAGGGTACATGCATCCACCCTTCTAGAATGCACGTGTTCGCATTATTAAAACCCAAATTTTGACGAGATTTTGAAAACATTTTAATGCTTTAAAAGTCCAGAAACAAATCATCTAAGGATAGATGATGATTTCTTTTAAAATTTTGAGAAATCCTGACTTTTAAGAATGAATGTTAGATTTTGTTTTGTTTTGTAATCACCTAAGGATAGGTGATGGTATTGTATTTAAAATCTAAACGCAAGATAACTCGCATTGGGACCCTAGAGAGGTTATTGTCTAGGTCAAAAGTGTTACTAATAACCTAATTCTGTATAACCATGGCTCTGATACCAACCTGTAATAACCCGACCGCGAAATAAAAACAACCTGCGGCGGAAACGTCGGACAGTCACGTTACAAATTGATTCAAACACATGATAAATAAAGTTTGGTTTTATTGAACTTTTAAATTACATTGTCTTTGAAAATTCGAAACAAAATACAACAACTAAGTTTATTTTTAATCAAGCTAAGACCAGCGTCCATCCTATGTGTAGCATACTTGATCAAGCATTAGTACCTGAAACATATGTGAAAATAAAGTCAACATTGAATGTTGGCGAGTAACATAGGTTTTGTCATGACTCATGGCTTTTGAATATTGAATGATGTTTAATAAACTTCAACATTTGATATTTTAAATAAATTTTTGTAGCCATGAATCTTTGACAGAAATGTTTCTTTGGTAAGACTGTATGGGAAATCATTCAATTTAAGAGAAACATTGCATGGTTTACTTAGAAATCATTTGTGACTTTGTATGAACCAACCAAATGTCTTGTATTATATAAAAATATATCTTTGTAAAAAAACCGATTGCCTTGTGTAAACAATTTGCCTTTTTGTATAAAACAAGTGTTGTTTGTTGGCGAATACATTCAACCTTATTGACTGTCGCACAAACCTTTATAAATAAAGGTCTGTCAAATGTGTTGCACAGTTTCTGTCATTCCTAGAGGAAACTTCCAAACAAACCTAGGAAGCGGGAATGGGGTTGTCAATCCTATGGTACCATAACATACTACCGGTCGGCGTGATCAAAGTTAATGAATGTATCATTGTGATGTTCAACATACCATCAAGTTTCGTACAATGTAAAGCAATGTTGTGTATATAAACCATATGTATATTGTAGTGAATTTATGAAAATAGTAATTGGCACGTATGTTTCACCGCAAAATATTTAGAAAGCGTAAAAGAGGGGTCTAAGTATTCGCATGAACCATAAGTAGTAAGTATGTTTTGAAAGCTAGTTTAGCACATAAGAATCACCCCAAAAAAATTTAGAAAACGTAAAAGAGGGAAACTATGAACTCGCATTAATCATAAGTAGTAATTACATTTGAAAGCTAGTTTAGCACATATGAATCATCCCAAAACATTTAGAAAACATAAAAGAGGGGAACAATGTACTCGCATTAACCATAAGTAGTAAGTATGTTTTAAAAGCTAGTTTAGCACATATGAATCACACCAAAACATTTAGAAAACGTAAAAGAGAGGAACTATGTACTCGCCTGTAGCTTTAGGGTTTTTGACTTAAAAATTCTTGATGCAAATTCTGAGTTCCTAATAATAATACAATGCATCACGTGTTAGTAAAATAACCCAAGTCACTTTACCCACACAACACGAGACAGAACCCCAACGGACTTAGTCAGGCAGAGTCTCGACATGCGTTGGTGGGTCCTAAATCAATTGATTAGGGTGGCCATACTACACCAGACAAAACCCCAACGGACTTAGTCAGGAAGAGCCTCGACATGCGTTGGTGGGTCCTAAATTAATCGGGTAGGGTGACGAATTAGGAATCAGGGGTTAAAATACTTACAATGGAGCAGAGCTTTGCATGTTTAGGGGTTAAAGGGGGCTTCAGGACTCGGAGAGAGTTTAGAAAGAGCAGGAGATCGATTTTCTGGATCGAAAATGAGCAACGGAAACAGTCCCAGGCCGCTCCTTTTATACCCAAATTTGGCTTCTCCCATGCGTCGCTCGGGGAGACAAGGATTCTCTCGCGTGGCGTGGGGGTGGTCAGCTAGGCCTAGACTGCCACCGGTCTTAGGTAGGCGGGACACGTGTCACGAAACGGAGCCACGTTTCCTGGCACTCTCCCGCGTGTCGCGGGAGAAAACAGGGATTCTGGCGCATGGCGCCAAGGAGGTCCAATGTTTTTTTGTGTCTGGTTTCATCGTGCGTGTCCGGGGTTGTGATTAAGGTCCTTGTAAAATCACTTATTTTATAAACAATTTTATTAAACATGAAATCTGTCGAAAGGTACAACGGTTGAAATTTTCAAATGTTACAGGATTCTTATGCGCCGCCCAAGAGAACACGATCTTTATGTACTAGAAATGGGCGTAGCAACCCCAACATCAAAGTCGGCACAATGTTTTGTCAGTAAGGCTACAAGAGAAACAATAAGTGTTATAGCATAGGAAGATGGGTCATATACATTTGAGAAAAATGAATTTTTTAGTTCATAATAACCTTGTGGAGGGTGTTAATTTGAAAAGTTTTCATTTGAACGATGATTGTCTTAGCTGCAACAAGGGGAAGCAGCATAAGAAATCACACCGGAAAAAGTTATTGAATTCGATCAAGCTACCACTAGAAAGGCTTCACATGGATCTCTTCGGACCTGTAAATGCTAAAAGCATTTATGGAGATCTATACTGCCTGGTTGTTACAAATGATTATTCAAGGTTCTCAGGGGTATTTTTCAAGAAAGTAAGAAGGAAACATTTCAGAATCTGATGATACTCTTCCGAAACCTTGAAAATTTGTATCATTTGCCAACTCGAAGAATCAAAAGTAAAAATGGTACATATTTCAAGAACAACCGCATGCTTGAATTTGGCAATGATAAAGGCATTCATCACGAATTCAGCGCCCCTATTCTCCTCAACAAAATGGAGTAGTTGAACATAAGAATCGCACACTTGTTGAAACTGCAAGAATGATGCTTGCTGCTTCAAAGTTTCCTTTAAGTTTCTCGAGTGAGGCTATTGCGTCTGCATGTTACACTTTAAATAGGGTGTTAATTATTAAGCTTCATAAAAAGACATCTTTTGAACTTCTTAATCAACGGAATCCAAACTTGGAATTTCTTGAACCTTTTGGATCTCCTTGCACGGTTATTGATGCTGATGGAAAATTTGGTGCGAGATCATTAGAAGGTTTCTTCGTTGGTTTTGCTGGTCCACTTCGACGCGTATTCTTACCAAGTTGACTTAAGTGATTTTAGCTCAACACGTTGATTGTCGAAGGTCTACAATGTCAACTCAGAAGGCAAGTTACTCTTGGATGTTCAATTATGAAAGTTTGTGGAATTCTTTTGACCTACCAGAGGAGCCAAATGAAGAATAACTTACTTTGTTGTATCATTTACATGAAACTGCAAATCAAGAACAAGTTCCAAGGCCGATAGCGGTAACTCAACCATCTATTGGAACACATGATTCTAGAGAGGGTCCAAGAAATTTGCAAGACGAATCAATTGTTGAACCAATGAAAAATTCGACAGAGCCCATTCTTTCTCAAACCAATGCGTCTGCATCTAAAGATACACCGACTTATGATCAAGATGGTGAATCCAGTTCTGATGATGAATCTGAGCAAATAAAGAGTTTGTTAAATCAATCTGCTGGTCCTAGTACTCAAAATGAAGCATCTACAAGAAATACTGTGGCTGATTCAGTGACTGAACAAAACATCACTAATCTGGAGAATGAAGTGGTGGTTTTTAATGAAGTGATGCCTTGAAATCTAGCATATCATCCCTCAGATAACATTATTGGAAAACTGCGTGCAGGAGTTAAAACAAGAAATTAAATTAACAAAGGTCTTAGTTGTTTCTATACTAAAGTAGCTTCTTTTCAAGAATATTGCTCATATCGTTGTTTTATCTCGCAGATCGAACCAAAGACTGTAAAAGACGCAGTTGCTGATGAATGTTGGGTCAAGGTTATGTAGGAAGAGCTGCAGCAATTTGAGAAATTAGGAGTTTGGAAACTTGTAGATCCTCCAGCAAATCATAAAGCCATAGATACTAAATGGGTCTTCAAGTGTAAGCGTGACGATCGAGGAGTGATTGTTCAGAAGAAAGGTCGACTCGTTGTCAAAAATTTTCATCAACAAGAAGGAAAGGTGTAGGTCCCTATCCCATGGATCGTTACGAGATTGACAATCAACCAAGGGTGCGGAATCCCCTTGATGGATCAAACAAACATAGAAACAAGTTAAGTAGATGAAGAACACGAACAAGTTTTTCAAACGATCTTCTATGATTTTCAAACCCAATAGTTTTACAATCACTCAAGATCAAACAAGAAATCTCTTAGCCTCTCTCTGTAGATTTCTCACACAAACTCTCTCTGCAACTCTCTCTAGTGTCTAACTAAAACCATATTGCAACACTGTTTATATAACACAGCCATGCAAACTGGGCTAGGACCATAAACATAATAAACAAACTCGGACTAACTAATACAAAAACAAACTCGGACTCCTTAAGCCTTGTGTAATATCCAAAGACCAAGTAAGCTGTTGTGACATAAATGCGTTGAGTCTTGTATAATATCCAAAGACCAATATATTCAGCTTCACACGTAGATGTAGAAACGCAAGACTACTTCTTGCATTGCCAAGACACAATCCTGCCTCCTAAGAACTGACAACCACCAGTAGTAGATTTTCTGGTAGATTTACATCCTCCATGTAGGACCGATCCTCACTGCATAGGAACCTAGATTTGAACTCTATTGTCCAATAGCGGAAATATTATGACAAGCTTACCAAATATAAAGAATTAGTCAATTAAACGTCAATTTTATTCATATAACGTCGATTCTCCAAATTGAACAGAGCTTCGCCTCAGAAATGCCAAAGTTACAAATGAGGAACACTAGCTAGCTATTTATAGACATGCAAGTCCGTTGGTGGGTAGGGAAGTTTGAGCGAACTTGACAATGTCAAGTTTGCCCGAACTTGACTTTACATAGTCACCATGAGCGAACTTGACCTTAACAAACATAAATAGTTCATTTTGCTAGCCTATTCAACTCTAATTTATACAGACTCGATATAAGACTAAGACATAGACATTCTGCACCAACAGACTCCCCCTTGGATATTGTCTTCGTCTTGTATCAGTCTTCAAAACTCTATCCTCAAATAAACATTAACAAACACGACCGAAGAAGTTCTTGTAAGGCTTCTTTCGTCGTTCTTGCTTTGGATCCGGCGTCTGATCTATAGGAGGCACTTTGTTCATATACTGAAATCTTCTAAGCCTTGCCGCCCTAACTTTCTCGTGAATAGCTTCTAGACGCTTTTCTTCCTTCAGAAATTCAACCCCTTCTAGCTCCCTCCAGCTTGTCTGCCACATCTTCCCTGAATTCACTTCACGTGCATAGCAAACATTCACAACTCTTTGGTATTGCATAGCCTGTTCTTTTTCACGTACCTCAACTACTATCTTACTATAGAACAAGCACTTGATATCTTCTCTTGAACAGTTGACAAGCCACATTGGATCTAGAATCCTGATTGTTCTCCATAATCCTCTCATGCCCTGAAATCCCAATATTTCAACCCTTTCCTTTGTAATATCCAAGTGTTCTTCAAATCGTAACACGATAACAGCTTCACATGTGGTTGGATCTATCTGCCACCACTTGAACACTGGATAGAAATTTTGCTCAATCGGCATCAACGGCATGTTTCTCATCGCTCTTGGTCGTTTCATTATCAACGTTATATCTTTTTCCCCTGTTTCCTTATTCGTTTTGATGCGACGACCTGGAATAAGCGGCTTCCAATACATGAATCCCTTTGTCGCTTCAAACTTGATCATTTTCCACAATAACTGATCAATATACATCATATGATATGTAACATTCATGGTTTGAACCAGCTCCTCAGCATCCCAGTATGGCAAAGTCTTGAAATCAGCCAGATATTTGAAGTATTTTACTCCAAATTCCCTTTTGATTGCATATACGTTCAACTCCTTAAACCAACCCCAACTGAGAATATCCCCCGATGACACGTCTTTGTCTCTGGTAAAGAATGCTAGAGGACGTTGAAACTTACGTTCATGCTGCATTTCTTTAAACCAGGACTTCTTAACTTGAGCTATTTCTTCCTTTGTCATTGGTTTAGGAACTTTGCCTTCTCGTATCGATTCTTCGATTTTCTCCTTCAACATGTCTTCGTCAAGTTGCTTGTACATCTCCTCGAACGTAGGAAAACTATCAGTGTTAGGACCGACGTACTTCGCAGTTGGATCTGTTTCATCATCCGAAGACCAATCTTCTACAATCACTCTGTTATACTCATCGGCTTCAAACCTTCGTACATACTGATAATAATTTGGCTCAAACGTGTTAACATTCAACACATCCTCTTCAAAGTCAAATCAAGAGTTTCAACATCAACTTCGATCAATTTCGCCAAATCTTCATTTGTATAACTGTGCACGTACTCGCCTTCCTCAACATTATGTTCCAGCATAAGCATTAAAGGCTTTGTTGGTACAGCAGCAATAGGCTTTGCAGATCTATCAACATCCATCAATTCTACATCATCAGATGGCCCTATTTGCCCTGACTCCCCCTCAATCTGTTCGTCCATGACATTCGCTTCATCATTTAGAAGATCATTGAAATCGAAGCTTTCATTTATTGTCGCCTCAACCACATTAATTCCGGTACCACTCGGATCATCATCGTCATCTGCATTATTCCAATCTTCATAATCAGAATCATCTTTTTTATCATCAGCATCTTTATCCTCATCTTTTGCTTCTTCATCGTCCTTTTCTTCAGAAACGATTACTGGATCAGAAGGCTTGACAGATTCGTCAACCTTAGCAATCTCAGACTCAGAAGCTTTTGTAGATTCATCAACAGGCTTTTCAGCAGCTTCAGATGATTTAGATGCTTCACCTTCAATATCTTTACCTTTACCACTAGCAGCAAGCTCTTTCTCTGCTCTCTCTTTAGCTTCTTGTCTGTCTAACCGATCATACTCAGCAATGAAATCAATACACAAAGCATTAGATAATACTTTCTGCATCCGTGAAAACCTTCGATCATTTAGGGCTTGAATCGTTTTCATCTCAGCAATCTCTGTTTGAAGCTTCTAATTTGCATCTTGCAAACATTCAATTAGGGCTTTGAAGAACTCTCTTTCGTTTCCAAAACTTTTACTTTATCATCCAATAACTCTTTCTCAACTGCGCTTTGATTCATTCTTTTGATCAACTCAGCTTTTTCTTCTTCATTTTTGGCTACTTTATCTTCCAAGATCTTGACACGTTTTTCGAGGAGATCACCATTAGTGTCAGGAAATAAATCATTCAGATCTTGAAGACTAATTGGATCATGCGGCATATCACCAAACAAATTTCCCCTTGGAGTTTTTGGTGTTGACTTTGCAGTAGTATATTTTGGAGTAGAACTTTCAAAATGAGAAGTCGTAAGAACAATCGGAGAAGAAATAACAGGCACTTCTAATAATCCAGTCACAGGAGGTTCTTGTGTAATTCAGGATGTTCAGCTTCCACAGAAATAATACCAGGAGGTTCTTGTGTGACTCCTTTCTCCTGTGCGCCAGAAGGTTCTTGTGTAACTTATGTGCTTTTGGGCTTTCCGATGTATCTCCTGCTTGCTGGCTTTTGTGCTTTCTTTGACTTTTTTCCTTTGGCAGATGGAGACCATGTTGTCTTCTTTGAAATTTTAGTTGCTGAAGACTTTGTTCTTCTTGCCTTTTTCTTGGGTCTCTCTTCATCAGATTCTTTTTCTTGATTCGGATCAAAATCAGCATCAGTCTCTTTTTCCTTTTCAACTTGTTTTTCTGCTTCTGTCTCTTCTGGTTCTTTCTCTGGTGTTTCATCAGAATCATCATCATTCTCTGATGTAGCAGAAATAACATCGTCTTCCTGAGTCGTCTTTTCACCTTCTTGACTTTCAATACAACCGCTGCACTCGAACCAGCCTCAGCTTGAACATTAACAGGCTCTTCCTCATCAAAAAGCATTGTATCAACTTTCTTTGCTGCTCGTTTCTTCTTAGGCTTATCAACTTCAGACTTAAGGAACCAATCACTGCGAGCTTTTGGCTTGAAATCTTTAAACCATTCTTTCTCATCGTTCAACTCTTTCTCGTCACCACTACCGTCTTTTATCCATCTGTTGTTAGCCAGTGCAATATAATTTTCATCTTTGATCGCCCCAAATACTGGCTTGGCTACTGGTGCTGACAGCTTGCTTTTGGAACTTATCAGCTTCTTTACAGTAGTATCATCAAGGTGACTCAGATATAAGACATCATTCGGATCACGTGCAATGTTTATGAACTTTTCGTCTATTAGCATCTGCACAAACCTTGGATATAAGCACAATTCTCGAATCATCCATGTTCTTTGACATATGTGTAAACACAAGCTTTGAGTAGTTGAACAGCTTTGTCAGAATTAACGTTGTTGCCATACAGGCCATATAATCTTGAACATCGACAAGGCCTTCTTTGCGCTGACTGAACGTATGAATAATCGCATTCATTAAGAGCTTGTAGGGGTTAGGCACTTCTCCTTTCTTCAATGTCGGTTTATTAACGCTCCCCTTATAGCCCATCCTGTAAAAACAACCTCGCACCATCTTTTCGTTGAGAAATATAGGATCATCTTTGTCATCGTTGAACTGTAAGATCCTTCGTATATCATCTTCAGTAATTGTGAAAAGCTTTGTTCTCATTTCCAACTTGCACAGATGATATAATGGTCTTTTTATCATCACTGAGGCTTGCGTTCATCCAGAAATGGTAAGTGTGTAATCTATACGACACTGTGCGCTCCGTAATAGCTCTGTGTATAGGACATTTCTTCAGAAACTTCAGAATACTCTCATACTTCTTCAGCGCGGACATATCGCTTTATCAAGCGTGATACATGTGTTGTGGAACTTAGAAAAGTCCATAGAAATCACCTTCGCTGGTACTAGAGCCTGAAAAACGATGCAAAACAATTAGCACGCTTTACGAGAAAAAGTTACAAAAAGTTTTCAACACATTTTCATCAAGTTCGGGCGAACTTAATGAGTGAAAAACAATCAGATTTTAGTCAAGTTCGCCTGAACATGCACTACAGACATGCTCAAAAGACTTTTAAAAGTTCGGGCGAACTTATACTTAATACTGATTTCAGATTTTAAAATTCAAGTTCGAGCAAACTTCCATTTTCTTTATTAGATTTTATTTAAAAAACTAAGTTCGGTCAAACATGCATCTTGAACATATTTATCTAAGTATCATTAATAAGTTCAGTCGAACATGTCAACAAGTTCGGCCGAACTTGTTATCATCTTCAAAACCTACTGCAACTTACAACCATTATCATTTTGATCAGATCTAAAGCAATTCCTTGGTCGGTTTTGATTGTTTGTTTCAATTTTAAGTTCAATTTATCCATTAAAGGCCTAGATCTACAAGATTTTATCATTTTTAGATCTATGTAACTGATTATGGTTCAATTCACGGTCCAAATAACAAACTCTCACCTCTTCCATTGATAGTGGTGTAAAAATCACCAAGATCAACTCAAATTTTGGCAGAGTAATGCCGTAAATTTATCAATTTAACACAATTATTCAAATCTCTAAGTTCGCTCAGAGGGTTTTTAGATGCACGTAATGAGTTCGGCCGAACTTGCTAGGTATTTATACCTTGGCAAGTTGGGCGAACTTGCAAGCCCAATGATAAAGGCCCATATAAGTCCGGGCAAACTTAACTTTTAAACAACCATCAATCGCAAGTTCGGGCGAACTTGCTGTCAGATGCTCTTTTAAGCAGTTAAGCAAGTTCGGGCGAACTTGCCTAACCTTAAATTCAATTTTTTTAGCTTTTTGCAATTTAGACCCTGAACTTTTCAACTTTTACCAGTTATGAAAATCCACTCAGTTGACCAAGTCCAAGTTAATGACCTTGGTTAACCGATTTGTCTGTCGAGTCCAAGTTAATGACCCCGGTTTAACTCGTTACGAACAAACTGTTGATATTTTCAAAAAACAAAGTTTCAAATTAATGAACTTTTCATCGTTTTTGGCTTTTCAAGATTTACAGATTAGCTCCCAGCCCGTTGTCAATGAGATTCATACCAGTTTAGCACCTTACCAGATTTCAAAGATTGTTCTCCATCATTGGTTTGCTAAAAACAATGTAGAAATAAAATATTTTTGTATTTTTGTAAGTTTATGCTAAAATACACTGAAAATCTTTTTGGTTTTTAATCGGTAAAGCTAATAAACTATGTACAGGACAAAGTAAACTATGTACAAACATATTTACAGACATATTTTTTGTGAATTCGTGTCTATGGATCATATCAGTTGATTGAGACATATCACCAGTATCGTTGAACTTTATATGACTTTAAATTTTAAACTCATTTACCTAGATTGTCGATATGTTTGTCCACTTAAACTTTACCACGTTTCTCAACTGTTTCAAGATATGTTTAAGATATGATTTATGAAACTTGACTTATCTGCGATTCCCACTTCTTGAATAAACTCCCGTATCAAGAATCCCTAGATTTCATCTTACAGTGAATATAGCGTAATTGATATCTGTATCTGGGTAATGCGAGACCTTGAGAGCTCATGTTAGTACTACCGTACAGACAAAGAGATGAAGGCTTGTCTTTAAGGTGTGTTTCCAATTAAGTAATCTTTTCAACACTTCAAATGATTAGATCTTTCGATACTTTTCAAGTTTGAATGCAGTTTAAAGATTTATTACAAAAGTATTATAGAAGTTCTAGGCTGTTGCTTCCGCAAAATAAGAAGAACTTGTATAATACCCCAGATATCAAGTATCTATAAAGACCTCGTATCTCAGAATCAGACAATCTCTCAAACAAAATTTCAGAGTACTAAGTCCATATATCCAAGATGTGTTAATCCACAAGATTAAGCAGTTGTAAAATTTAGTTTATATCTCGAAAACAGTTAACTGAACACGTTAAGCCTATCGACACATCCACAGTAAGACTTGTTTATCACTTTTAATCTTAACATTTCTTTAGCATACTATGATAGTCCACTGATGTACTATCATTTCCTTTTTGTGACATCGAATTCTTTTTTTCTTTTTCTATGTTTTTGTACTTTTTGTATTTGTCATATGTTTTTTAATTTTAAAATTTTCAAATGTTTTTGTATTTTCTCCAACATTTCTCCTCCTAAAATGAAAAACATATTTTTTGTACTTTAGTTTAATAAAATTCTAAACTAGAAAGATATATAAAAACCAATGTGGATCACGCGAACTAGTCGTCCGATCCGTATTCAACCTCAGCGTCTACACCTGTAAGAAAATTTTTCAGACCATTAATTCTTAACAAGTATTTAAACAGTGATAAACAAAATGGTTTGGTATAAAAATCAGCCTTTTTTCGTCGGTGTGGATTTTTTTCTATTCGACCAACTTCTTTTCGTAGCGTCACGAATGAAGTGATAACAAATTTCAATGTGTTTTGTGCGTGAGTGATGAACCGGATTTTTTGTTATATCAATGGCTGCCATATTATCAACATACAACGGAGAGTCGAGAAATTGCAGACCATAGTCTCTCATCTGCTGTTGTATCCACAGAATCTGTGAACAATAGCTGGAGGCCGAGATATACTCAGCTTCAAAGGTAGAGAGAGCGACCGTAGTCTGTTTCTTACACTGCCAGGTTACCATTCTTGTTCCGAAGAACTAGCATCCCGCTGTAGTCGATTTTGAATTCAACTTATCTACACCAAAATCAGAATCAGCATATCCTGCAAGATCGAAATTATCATTCTTCGGGTACCACAAGCCGGTGCTTGGGTATCCCTTCAAGTATCTGAAGATTCGCTTCACGATCTGCATGTGTGAAATTCTCGGACTAGACTGATATCTGGCGCAAAGGCAGGTATGATATATAATATCTGGGCGTGATGCCGTCAGATACATCAGCGATGCTATCATTGATCTGTAGAGCGTCTCATCAACTTTGGTTCCAGTTTCATCGATGCAAATCCCGTGATTAAGAGCAAGAGGAGTAGATAACGACTTTGAGCTTTCCATATCAAACTTCTTCAAGATGTCATGCACATACTTGGTCTGATGAATGAAAATACCGTCAGGAAGTTGTTCTACTTGCAATCTGAGGAATAATTTCATTTAGCCCACCGAAGACATTTCGAATTTCTTCTTCATGATGGCCTTAAACTCCTTGCAAAGACTATCATTCGTTGATCCAAAGATGATGTCGTCCACATAGATTTGAACGATAATCAGATGACAATAAACTTCTCTGGTGAAGAGAGTACTATCCACAGTTCCTCCGACAAAGCCATTTCCCACAAGATGTTGCGATAACGTCTTGTACCAAGCTCTCGGGGCTTGGTGTAACCCGTAAAGTGCTTTGTCAAGAAGATATGCTTTCCTTTTATTGAGTGGATCGACAAACCCTTGTGGTTGTCCGACGTACACCTTCTTGCGTAATTTTCATTACAGAAAATCTGATTTGACATCCAACTGATAAACTTTAAATCCTTTCAATGCTGCGAAAGCAAGAAATATTCTAATGGATTCTAAGCGAGCTACTGGTGCGTAGACTTCTGTGTAATCTATCCCTTCCTGCTGGTGAAATCCCTTGACAGCATGCCGAGCTTTTTTTGAACTATAACCCCTCGATCGTCTCGCTTACATTTAAAGACCCATTTCGTATCAATCGATTTCTGATTTTCAGGTAGGTCTACAAGCTTCCACATTCCTAACTTCTCAAACTGTAACAGTTCCTCTTGCATTGCTTGTACCCAGTTTTCATCGCCTGAAGCTTCAGAAACACTCTTTGGCTCTATCTGGGATATAAAACATGAATATTAGCAATATTCTTGAATTGGAGCAACACGAGTATAGAAATAGCTCAAAGCTTTGTTTATTTGACTCTGTGTTCTCACACCAACTTGTAATTCGCCTATTATAGAATTTGACGGATGATAAGAATATGAGCTTGGCATCACTTCGCCTGAAACAACCACAATATTCTCTTGATTTGTGATACATTGATCTACCACTACTTCAACATCAGGAGCACTACTCGGGCTTGCAGATTCACTCATTAAACTTGTAATCTGCTCTGCTTCTTCATCTGAATAAGATTCTCCATCGGCATCAAATGTTGGAGCCTCGTCCGAGTCTGAACTCTGTACTTCAGAAAGATTAAGAATCACTGTCGTATTGACTGGTTCTATAGTCGGTGTCACTTGATCTGTTTGAATTTCTTGACTACCGCTATTACTTGAACTAGGATCAGAAGAAGATGATCCCAACGTGGGTTGATTAACCACAACTGGTCTGACGATTTGCTATTGATTTGCTGATTGGTGAAGATAATATAACGCTGCAATTTCTTCATCGGATGGTTCTTCAGGCAAATAAGATGATTTCCACAAGTCTTGATAGTTGAATAACCATGCATCACCTTTTCTCTGAATAGGATCTGTATAGTTAAAATAATCAACATGCTGCGCTTCAATGGCTCTTCTCAATGAGTGAACGTAAACTCTTCGCAATGGACTTGCATATCCGACAAAGAAACCTTCGAGTGATTTAGCTCCAAATTTGCCATCTTGATCGATTACAATACATGGCCCTCCAAATGGTTCTAAGAACTTCAAATTTAGTTTCCGTCGGTTGGTCATCTCAAAACAGGTCTACTTTCTTGGTTTTACTGTTAAGACTCTGTTGAGTGTGTAACAAGCCGTTGCAACTGCTTCACTCCAGAAGCTGACTGGAAGCTTTGAGTCTGCAAGCATGGTTCTTGCAGTTTTGATTAAAGTTTTGTTCTTCCTTTCAGTGACACCGTTTTGTTACGGAGTGTAGGGTGCACTAAACTCGTGCAAAATCCCTTTAGCGTTGCAGAATTCCGTTATTTTTGTGTTTTTGAACTCAATACCGTTGTCACTTCTAATGCGTCTCCCTGGAAAATGGTACAGGTTCCCAAGTTTCTTGAAAAGAATTACTAAGTTTTCAAACGTCTCATCTTTTGATCCTTGGAAGAATACCCACGAATATCGGGAATAATCATCTGTGACTACCAAGCAGTAGAGATCTCCAGAGATGCTTCGGACATTCACTCTACCAAAGAGATCCATATGAAATCTTTCGAGTGGTAACTTTATCGAATTGAGAATCTTTCTCGGATGAGATTTCTTGATATGCTTTCCCTTTTTACACTCGAGGCAATTATCTGACATATGAAAACTTTTCAGATTCACACCTTCCACCAAATCATTATGCACAAATTGATTCATCTTTCTTAGGTGAATGTGACCCATCTTTCTGTGCCATAAGATTGACTCCTTCTCAATAGCTTTCGAGACAAAACGTTGTGCCATTTTTGAAGAAGTAGTAGCATTTCCCATGTCAATAACATACAAATCATTCTCTCTTGGTGCATGCATGAGTATCCACTCGTCTGGTATTTTGAAACCCGGTTTGATAATCATGCATTCTTTATCATTGAAGTGAACGATAAACTTCTTATCACAAATTTGAGAAATACTCAGAAGGTTGTTCTCAAGTTCAAAATGTAGTTCACTTGATCATATGAAACAACTCCGTTTGACAGCTTTCCCTCAGCGACAATCCTTCCACCTTGGTTTCCAGAATCCAGAATCCACTTGGAAAGTACAGATCTCTGGAGCCCTTGCACATTTCAACAATTAGTTAAACAGCGACCCAAGCCTTCTTGGTCCTGGGTTGAATTAGATAACCATCATTGTAATCGAATTCACACTCGTCAGCATAATCAAACTCATATTCATCATCTGGATTTTCTATGATGTTTATGTTTGAAAAGTTTACTTTCTTTTTATCTTTCAAACATTTGACATTTTCAATTTTGATTTCAGATTTAGATTCTTTAATGTTATCACTAGTCTTAACAGGCTCAGACTTAGTGATTTCAGATTTTGATTCTTTCATGTTATCACTAGTCTTAACAGGCTCAGACTTAGTGATTTCAGATGTTGGCAACTTCCTTTTTGCAATCAAGGCTTGTGATTTTATGTTAGCCTTTTTGATGTAAAACTTTGTTTCGTTTGCTTTTGAAGATTCACCTTTTTCAAAAGTTGAATTTGCGAACTTCTTTTCAGATTTCGATTTCACTTCAGATTTTGATTCAAAAATTTGTTTCATTTCCTTTATGTCAACATTTCTTTTCAAAGTTCTTAATAGTCCAAGCTCTGGTTGCTTAAATTTTTCAACATCTGAACTTTCTTTCCTTCGAAGATAAGCCGGTTTTGATTTCAAACACTTCCGCGCAATATGACCAACTTTGTTGCGCTTGAAGCAAATCCGATTATCATGTGAGTGTCCACTAGTGGATTTTACACCACTTGTGGTTGTCGCCTTATCTCGAAGTTCTTTCTGTTTCTTAAACTCGTCGTTTGATTGCTTGCCATACAAACTCTCCTCATGAACCGTGCTTGTCCCATAAAAAAATTTCATGTTTTTATCTTTGCACTCATGAAATGGTGACATTTTCTTAACCGGTTCTTCTTCCTCATCTAGACCCAACCCAGCTCTCCGGTTTTCCGGATGATCACCACCCTTTCCTAGGTAATTATTGTAATTTCTTTTGGGCTTAGAATAGAATTTCTTTTCATTTTTCTCTAGGTCATCTGATGTGACTTCAACCAGTTTAAACAGTTTATCCAATTGATCTTCTTTGACATTCCGAATCGGAAAACTGTCATCAAAGTATAATCTATCAGATTCCTTAACCTTGTACATGACAACGTTAGGATCATCACATAGATCATCTTTCAATGATGTATCGTCATTTTCAGAATTTGTCACAGAACTGTTCAAACTCGAGGTGGCGCTCTCAAAGATGCCATCATCAGAATCATTCAGAACATTTTCAACCACCTTTTTTACTACCGCATTGTCATCATCTAATTTAGTATAGACAACATCAATGTTCTCCGGCAACTCATTTTTCTCTTCAGATAACAACTGAATGTCGAGTGCCTTATCCATCCCATCAACAGTTTTTCGACAATACTTCTCGCATAGGGGTGGAGGAACATTGTTGTATTCTTTACTAGTTTTCTTTTTAGACTTATTTACATTTTCTTCCGACGAGATCGTGGGAAGTATGTGATCGATGACATACGCGTTAGTTGTGTAACTTCTTAAAAGTTGTTGAACACGTTCTGTTTCAATTTTCATGTCCTGGAGTTGTTGCTTGGTTTCAGCAATGGTGTTGATATAAATGTTTATTGCTTTTTGTTTATCCATTACTGTACCTTTCAACATCCTTATAGTATCATGTTGTTCAATATTATTTCTATCAAGCCCGCCATAATCATCTTTCATTTTGTCATACGCTTGCTCATTGTACGATAATCATATTTGAAATGTTCATTACGTACATTGAGTTCAGCGATGTTTTGTGATTTTTTGGCGCATTCAGCACATGGGTCGATACATTTTTTTGCAAGGTTTTACAACCTCCAAAACTTGTATTTTGACAACTTCCTTTACCTCCAAACCTACCTTGGTTAGATTCGCCATTATAGCTTTATCTACAAAGTCCTTGAGGTTTTCAGCAGTTATTTCTCGAACAACATCAGTAATTTCTTCATTTGATTTCTCTTCGGTCACTTGCTCTTGAGAACATCCATCAAAGTTACTTGCAAAACTAGAGGATGAATCAGGAGTTAAAATGCCTTGTGTCTTCATGTGATGATACATATCCGCTTCTGCCTGTTGTTGCAGATATTGTTCCAGTAGAGCATTCTCTATCACTGCTGCTTCTTCGGTAGAAGTATCTTCAACGATTTCAGCCATCAATGCAACTCAGGTCTTCTTACCGATATAAGAAGTATCTTCAACGATCTCGTTTGATGCAACCATTGCTTTATCAGTGTTACTGCAGTTTAGCTTTTCCTGGATCTCAACTTGTGTCTTCTTTGGGAAAGGCTTGTATTGAAGAGATTTCTTGTATTACTCGTTGCCTCCACCAAATGGACTCTGATTTCCTGTTGCTTCAGGATTTTTGCATTCTCTCTTGAAATGCCCTTTCTTTCGGCATCTAAAACAAGTGACTTTCGACTTGTCGAATGCTAGCTTGTTGATTGAATTTCCTATATCTCGGCCAGTGAGTGCAACCAACTTTGTGACCCTTCGAATGATAGAAGCTAGTGACCACTTGATATCCATCAGCTCAAGCTCTTCTTCATCCACCTGATCGTAGTCTTCTGCAGTCATTTCGGGATTGCCGATCTTTCCAGCTACAAGACTTTCAAATGATTCTAGAACAAGGGCGAGAAGTGACATGTGTTTTTTTACAACTTGTTCAGAAACAACATTGTTTCGATTTACAGCAATGGTACACTTGTACACATTTGGATCATAATTTGTTTGTTGATTCTGATTTGCTTGATTCTGATAAGAAGCATTTGATCCTGTGCTTGAGTATGAAGAGCTCTGTGGACTTTGATCATATTGAGGATATGATTGGTTCTGATTCTGTGAAGAAGAATTCATGTTTGCACCGAACGTTGTCTGCATCTTTGGGCTTGAAACATTGTCTTGCCTTCTATTCTTGTAATAAAGACCAACATCTTGAACAATGTTAGCATTCTTCGACTTTGCGATCTTTAGAAGTTCCATCTCGTAACCTTCTAGTTTGTCGATGAATGTAGACAGCTTAAAGAATTCCCAGTAACGCATCTGCAAGCTTATCGATGTACTATTGTTCCGTCTTTTTGAGATCGTGTCTTCTCAATTGGACTTTCAGATGACAGAAACGCTCAATCTTCTGCTTCATTGTTTCTCCCTTCAACATGTTAAAGATATCGAACTCCTTCAGGATGAGAGCTTTCTTACTCTTGTTCATCCCTGCGCTTCCTTGGTATTTCTTTTGCAGTGATACCCAGAGATCTCTTGCAGTCGTATATTCGGGCAATAAAACCAGAATATCCTCTTTAACAGATTGTTGAATGAGGCTTATCATCTTTTTCTCAGCAATGTACTCATCTTTCTGTATTGTAGTATACTTGTATTTCTCCAGAACTTGCTGATGTTCGTCCAACGGAACAGTATAACCTCTCTCAATCGACACACAACCTTTGAAATGCATGGCCTAAATCCAATAAGTAAATTTCTCCTTCCATCCTTCATATTCATCCATGCTCATTAACTTCGGCGGTTTAACGCGTGCCCATCTCGTTGTCAAGATTGACTTGTTGAATCACATTAGCATTGGATGTACCTACTCCGGACATAAACGCTCTCTGAATATCATCCATCGCGAATATCAGGACAGGTACGCTGAAAACACGTTAAAACTTTTGAAAATGTTAGATTTACTACAAGTTCGGTCGAACTTGTAGTGAAATGGAGAATTCAGGCATTTATCCACAAGTTCGGTCTAACTTATGGATTTTGTTTTGAAAATATTCTTGAACAACCTCGAGCGAACTTGCAATATGAAATTTATAAGAAACATACAAGTACGGGCGAACTTAGCCTAAGATTTCCTGATTTTTATCAAGTTCGGTCGAACTTGATAAAATATCAATGAATTCATGTTATGTTCGAGCGAACTTAACTGAAATTTCTTCAAAAATCACTCAAGTTCGAGCAAACTTGGTAAAAATTCAATCAGAAAGTGATTTTTTACCACAAGTTCGATGATGAGGGTATTGAAAAACATGGTTTTTGCACAATTTTGACAACAACTCGTTGGATTTTAGACTCCAAACTCTCAGGGGTTTATCTATAGAGTATTTAGCATGTCATATTCAAAATTGGACAGAATTTGCCCGTGAATTCTTCATTTTTGTGTAAAAGTTAAGAAAAATAGAAGAATGGAGTAGAATTAGAAGTGTTCTTGTCTTGATATCAATCAAATCAGGCTATTATAGCTCTGATACAACTTGTAGGAGCGATCCTCACTACATAGGAACCTAGATTTGATCTCTATTGTCCATAATAGCGGAAATATTATGACAAGTTTACCAAATAACAAAGAATTAGTGAAGTAAACGTCAATTTCATTAATATAACGTCGAGTCTCCAAATTGACAGAGATTCGCCTCAGAAATGCCAAAGTTATAAATGAGGAACACTAGCTAGCTATTTATAGACTTGCAAGTCCGCTGGTGGGTAGGGAAGTTCGGGCGAACTTGACAATGTCAAGTTGGGCCGAACTTGAGTTTACATAGCCACCACGAGTGAACTTGACCTTAACAAACATAAATACTTCGTTTTGCTAGCTTATTCAACTCTAATCTATACAGACTCGATATAAGACTAAAACATAGACATTCTGCACCAACACTCCAAAGTATGAATCAGTGTAAGAAACAAACTTCAGGTCACTAGCAGCTGGATACCACAAACCAAGTTTAGGTTTCCCCTTCAAGTAACGAAGAATACGCTTCACTGCCTTATGTGTGACTCCTTAGGATTCGCTTGATATCTTGCGCAGAGGCACACTGCGAACATGATGTCTAGTCGTGAAGCAGTCAAGTACATAAGTGAACCAATCACTGCCCTGTATTGAGTAGGATCAACATTCCATGATCTGGGCCAAGATTGTGATTCTCGCAGATAGGTGTGTTGAAAGTAGCGCAATCCTCCATTTTGAAACGAGACAAAATGTCATACGCATACTTTGTCTGATGAATGAACATACCATCCTTCTCCTGTTCAACTTGTAATCCTAGAAAATAGGACAACTCACCCATCGCACTCATCTCAAACTTGCTCTTCATCACTTTCTCAAATTCATGACACATGCTCTTATCAGATGACCCGAAAATGATGTCATCCACATACACCTGAACCAGTAGAAAATCTTCTTTCTTTCTCTTAATGAACAGTGTACTGTCAATCTGACCTCTTTCAAAGCCATTCTTCACCAAATGAGCTGACAATGTCTCATACCACGCCCTTGGTGCCTGATGCAATCCATACAAAGCCTTATTGAGCTTGTACTCTCGATCTGGATAGTCTGGATAAGTAAACCCATCTGGTTGTGAGACATACACCACTTCTTGGACTTTCCCGTAAAGAAACGCACTCTTCACATCAATTTGGTAAACTTTGAAGCCCTTGAAAGATGCGAAGGCTAGGAACAAACGAATTACTTCCAACCTTGCCACTAGTGCAAACACTTCAGTATAATCAATCCCCTCTTGCTGATTGAACCCCTTAACCACTAACCGAGCCTTGTTTCTTGTAACAATCCCTCGATCATCTTTCTTGCACTTAAACACCCACTTAGTGTCAATCTCTCTTTCTCCTTCACGCAAGTCAACTAGTTCCCAAACTTTCAACTTCCTGAACTGATCTAATTCCTCTTGCATCGCATCAACCCAAGAACTATCTTTCAGAGCCATGTGCACGTTCTTCGGCTCCTCTTGAGCAATAAAGCTGCTATACAAACACTCATTTATAATCCCTGTCTTAACTATCGAAGCAAACAAACAGGAACCTTCAATCACACCTCTTCTGTCTAACACCTGCAGTAGCATCACCTATAATGTTCTCAACTGGGTGATCTCTATTTGCTCGTGTAGTAGCAATGGCATCAACTTCTAAATTTTCACCCAAATTGGATCCAACCCCCCCTGAATAAACGGATTAGTGAAATCCTCCCCCTGGCAATCCATAAATGACCGCTGAAGACTACGATCAGGTGGACGAAGAAGAACTTGAGTTGAAGGATATAAAATGGTCTTTAGCTTCTATCATTCAAAGGGTGACAAAATTTGTTGCACTCACAGGCCGAGATATCAGAAATTTAAGCAACAAATTTGGGTTCGACAAAACGAAGGTCACTTGTTTTAGATGCCGACAGAAAGGGCATTTCAAAAGAGAATGCAAAAATCCTGAAGCAACGGGCAATCATATTCCATTTGGAGGTGGCAACGAATACTACAAGAAGTCACTACAGTATAAACCATTTCCAAAAAAGACTCAAGTTGATATTCAAGAAAAAACATCCAACAATACCGAGAAAGCGATGGTTGCTACTAACAAAGATGATGGTTTTAAATGGAATTCTTATATTGGTAGGAAGACAGGAGTTGCATTAATGGCTGAAATTGTCGAAGATACATCTGCTGAGGAAGCAGCTCTAGAGAATGCTTTACTTGAACAGTATCTGCAACAACATGAAGAAGAAGAAACTTATATTCACATGAAGAGACAAGGCATTTTATCTACTAATTCAACTTCTAGTTTTGCAGGTAACTTTGATGGAAGTTCTCAGGAGCAAGTGGTTGAGAAGAAATTGATTGATGAAAAAGTCATTGATGTTACTCAAGAAATGAATGCTGAAAACCTCACGGATATTGCCAATAAAGCTATGATGGCGAATCTAACCAAGGTAGGTCCAGAGGTAAAGATAGTCGAAAAAGAAGTTGTCAAAGTGCAAGTTGTGGAGCCATGTGCTAAATGTGTTGAAAAATCACAAATCATCGCTGAACTCAATGTGCATACTGAACATTTTAAATTTGACTATCAAACCATGAAGGAAGCGTATGTCAAAATGAAAGATGATTATGGCAGACTCAATAGAAATAATATTGAACAACACGACACTTTGAGGAAGCTAAAAGGGACAGTAATGGATAAACAAAAAGCAATAAATGTTTACATTAACACCATTGCCGAAACAAAATAATAACTCTAGGACATGAAATTGAAACAGAACGTGTTCAACAACTTTTAAGAAGTTACACAACTAACGCTTATGTCATTGATCATATTCTTCCCACGATTTCATCAGAAGAAAATGATAAAAGGTCTAAAAAGAAAAATGGTAAAGAATACAGCAATGTTCCACCACCCCTATGCGAGAAATCTTGTCGCAAAACTGTTGATGGGATGGATAAGGCACTCAACATTGAGTTATTATCTAAAAACAAAAATGAGTTGCCGGAGAACATTGATGTAGTCTATACTGCATCAGATGATGACAATAATGCGGTGGTTAAAAATGTGGTTGAAAACGTCTTGAACGATTCTGATGATGCCAACTTTGAGAGCGCCACCTCGAGTTTGAACAGTTCTAACACAAAATCCGAAGATGATGATACATCATCGGAAGATGGCCTATGTGATGATCCTAACATTATCATGTTCAAGGTTAAGGAATCTGATAGACTATACTTTGATTATAGTTTTCCGATTCGGAATGTCAAAGAAGATCAATTGGATAAACAGTTCAAACTGGTTGAAGTTACATCAGAGGACCTGGAGAAGAATGAAAAGAAATTCTATTCAAACCCAAAAAATTACAATAACTACCAGAGAAATGGTGGTGTCATCTGGAAAACCAGAGAGCTGGGTTGGGTTTAGATGTGGAAGAAGAACCGGTTAAGAAAAAGTCACCGTTTCATGAATACAAAGATAAAAACTTGAATTTTGTTTATGGAACAAGCACGGTTTAAGAAGAAAGTTTGATTGGAAAGCAATCAAACGATGAGTTTAAGAAAGTAAAAGAACTTCGAGATAAGGCTAAAGCTGAAAGTGGTGTAAAATCCACTAGTGGTCACTCACATGATAATCGGACTTGCTTCAAGTACAATGAAGTTGGTCATATTGCACGCAAGTGTCCGAGATCAAAGTCGGCCTACCTTTGAAGGAAGGAAAGTTCAGATGTTGTAAAACTAAAGCAACCAGAGTTTGTAACACCTACCACAATTTTGAAAAGACATGATTCAAAATCTGAAGTTAAACCTAAAACTGAAAAGAAACTTGAAAACTCAACTTTCGAAATAGGTGAAACTTCCAAGGCAAATGAAACAAAGTTTTACATCAAAAAGGCAAACATAAAATCACAAGCCTGGATTGCTAAGAAAAAGTCAACAACATCTGAAATTACCAGATCTGAGCTTGTTAAGACTGGTAATAGCAAAGAATCAAATTCTGAGATCAAAACCAAAACTGTCAAATCAACAAAAGGTAAAAAGAAAATGAACTCTGAAAATGAAAAGAATTTTGAAAACAAAATAAAAATTAAAAGAAAATGAAAAGAATTTTGAAAACAAAATAAAAATTTTAGAAAATGAAAAACTACAAATGGTAGTAGATTTTCAAAATGAAATAAAAATGTTTAAAAATGAAAAAAATGTTTTTGAAAAATTAAATATAGAAAATCAAATAGCAATAAATTCTCATATTGAGAAAATAGCTCAACTTGAAAAAGATGTTGAGACTGTTAAAAATGAAGCTGTTAATTCAGAAAAATTATTGAAAGGTTTTGTGACCTCCTCATTAAAGTTAGATCATATATGTCCAAAACCAATCAATAATACTAAAAAGAAAATTCCAATAAGTAATATTCTTACAAATTATGACGATGTCATAATTAAAGATTGTGATGATGATTTCGATGATGAAAGACCTAAAAATGATAAACATGAAATATTTTTAAAACTAAAAGAGAAATTTCAAGAAACTGTTCTACAATCTTTTGAAAAAGGTGAATGCTCAACGCAAAAACCTTCTAAGCAGAATCAAGAAAAAAAACAAAGTTCTGAAAATTCAAAGACTTTTAAAAATGAAAGTTCATCGGTACAATCATCCATCATTATAAAAAATCAAACAATTTTGAAAAACAAAACTAACAAAAAGAATAGGTGGTGCAGGTCAGACCGTAGTGCTTCAACGTCAAATCAAAGGTACATAAGAAGCAGGAAAAATGGCTACCATATGTCAAATCAGTGTTATGATTTGAGTGTATGGTTTGACACAAAAGATCGATATTATAACAGGGTGTGTCATAAATGTGGTTTAACTGGACACATTGCTAAAAATTGTCTACAAATTAATCATAAACCTGTTCATATTGATAAGGAAAATTTGATGATTTTAAAATACTAAGTCAGGTTTGGAAACAATGTACAGAAACTACAAATAAGGTGAAACCAGTTATTAATAAGTTTTAAAATTTTGAAACTGGTGAATTCTCAATAGTAATGAACAAAAAGTTTCTACATTGTATTTCAAGAAAGCTTTAACGAAAAATCAATCATGGTTGGTAAAAGAAAAAGAAGTTACACAATCAGTGAAAATTGAAAGTTTTGAGGACTTTCCGAAATTTGAGAAAGTCCAACATAAACCTGATTGTGAAAAGGAAATCAAAATTAAGGTTGAAGAAACAATGCCTAACACTGAAAAGGCTTGGGTGTCATTATTCAACTAATTGTTTGAATCTTGTGCAGGATCTTCCGAGGAAAAAGCAAATTACTGATAATGGAGTTCCGTGGCACACAATGAAGATGGCCCGGGTTATCAAGTTTTATATAAATGCCTTATTACATTTCAAAAATCGTTTACTTTACAATTTTTGAAAAAAATTTGGAGAAAATTTTTCAAAAACATGTTCCGATAACGTTTACTTGAAATTTTTTACAAATTTTTTTGAAGAAAAAATTGAAAAAGTTTCACAGAACCCTCACTGTTGAACAGACAAAACCTAAGGATGTAAATTGTTATAAACACAAAAGTGTCATAGTTTTTGTCATCATGAGGGGGAGAGGCTTAAAAACAAAATTGTGAGGCAGTAATGGATGGCAAATTGAAGTGATTCTCATCGGTTGGTTAACGTTTTTCTATAAATAAAAAATTCCAAAAATATGTTTTTGAATTTTAGGGGGAGAAAATTTTTTTAGAAAATCCAAAAACATATTAAATACAAAAAGTACAAAAACATTGATGTAGGACCGATCCTCGATGCTTAGGAACCTAAATTTGATATCTAACATCCATAATAGTGGAAATATTACGTCGTGTTTACCAATAGACAAGATTTAATCAGTTAAACGTCAGTTTTATAGATCAAGCATTCTGGTTACAAACTGACAGAGCTTCGCCTCTGAAATTCCAAAGTTACAAATGAGACTCTCAAGCAGGTATTTATAGACCAGCAAGTTCGTCCCTAGGTGATGCAAGTTCGGCCGAACACGCCTGAACTTGCCTATGCATGTTCGGCCGAACATGCCTGAACATGTGAACCATGGGCAAACTTGGCTAAGACATATTTTAAATACTTCACTACCTAGCCTATCCAGCTCTATACAATACAGACTCGATAAAAGACTAAGACATAGACATTATGCACCAACAGACTCCGCCTTGGATATCGTCTTCGTCTTTTATCAGTCTTCAAAACTTTGTCTTCATATATACATTAACGTACCCGACTAAAGAAATTCTTGCACGGTTTTCTTCGTCGTTCTTGTTTCGGATCCGGCTTTTTATAAGTTGGCGGTGGTCTTTTAATGTTAGCCATTCTTAGCGAACTTTGCCTTACCGCTTTTTCCATTCTTTCTTTGATCGCCTCACTTCTGGTTTCTTCCTTAAGAAATTCAACTCTCTCCAGATCCCTCCACTTCGTTTGCCACATTTTACCAGAATTTACTTCACGTGCATAGCAAACGTTAACAACTTTCTGATACTACATCGCCTGTACCTTTTCTCTTTCTTCAAAAACAATCTTGCTGTAGAAAAGACATTTTATATCTTCTCTCGAGCAGTTAACCAACCACATAGGATCTAGAATCCTTATCGTCCTCCACAAACCTCTCATACCCTGATGACCAATCACTTCAACTCGTTCTTTAGCAATATCCAGATGATCTTCAAATTTTAACACAATCACTGCTTCACACGTAGCTGGATCTATTTGCCACCACTTGAATAAAGGATAGAAGTTCTGTTCGATCGGCATAAATGGCATATTCTTCATGGCTATAGGACGTTTCATAATTAACGTTATGTCCTTTTCCCTTGTAACCTTATTGATCTTTACTCTTTGTCTTGGAATAAACGGCTTCTAGTGATTCCAACCTTTAACAGCTTCGTACTTAATCATCTTCCACAACAACTGATCTACTGTCTTCATATGATAAGTAACATTCACTGTTTGTACTAACTCTTCCATATCCCAGTACGGCAATGTCTTGAAATCAGCAAGATATTTGAAGTATTGCACTTCCAATTCTCTTTTGATTGCATATACGTTGAGCTCTTTAAACAAACCCCAACTCAGTATATCTCCCATAGAAACCTCTTTATTTCTGGTGAAGAATGCTAGTGGATGTCGAAACTTACGTTCACGTGGCATCTCCTTGAACCAGGACTTTTTCGCTTCAGCTATCTCTTCTTTGGTCATCGGTTTAGGAATCTTTCCTTCTCGTAGCTCTTCAGCAATCTTATCTTTCAATATATCTTCATTAAGCTGTTTATACATCTCTTCAAATATCGGAAAACTTTCTGAATTTTTACCAACATACTTAGCTTTCTGATCTGATTCATCATCTGAGGACCAATCTTCAACTATTACTCGATTGTACTCATCATCTTCAAACCTTTTCTCATACCGATACGCGTTTGGTTCAAATGTGTTAACATTCATCATTTCCTCAAAATCAAACTCTAAGTTCTCAGCTTCAACTTCAACTAGTTTCACCAGATCTTCTTTTGAGTAATTATGTACAAACTCATCTTCTTCCACATAATGTTCCAACATTAGTATCAAAGGCTTCATAGGTACTGCAGTCACAAGCTTCACACCGATCAATATCTAACAAATCAATATCTTCATCAGTTGGCCTTTTCTGCCCTGACTCCCCCTGGCTTTTATCTTCCATCCTATTCGACTCATCGTTCATAAGATCAGAAAAATCAAACTCATCAGATACTTTAGCTTCATTGATCTTTAAACCTGTAACTCCCTGATCAAAATCATCACCACCTTGATCAAAATCATCGTCATAATCCCCAACATTCCTATCCTCGTATCATTCTTCCTCTTCGTCTTCATTCTTATCTTTCTCAGCTTCTTCATTGCCTTTTTCTTCAGACGCAATGATAGGATCAGAAGGCTTGACAGATTCGTCAACCTTTTGGATATCAGACTCAGAAGCTTTCGAAACATCTTCAGTCTATTTCTCAGGGACATAAGAAGATTTCTCAGCAGAAGATTTAGGGGCTTCACCCTCAACATGCTTTCCTTTATCACCTTTAGCCAATTCTTTCTCAGCACGTTCTTTGGCTTTTGACGATCCAGACGATCATATTCTGCGATGAAATCAATGTTCAGATTGTTTGCTAACACTTTCTGCAATCTGTTGAATCTTCGATCGTTCAATGCTTGAATATTCTTTAATTCTGCAATATCTGTCTGTAGTTTTTCATTGGTGTCCTGCAGACTTTCTATCAACACCTTGAAATATTCACCTTCATTCTCTAGCACCTTTATTTTATCATCAAGCAATTCCTTTTCAACCTCACCTTGATTCACCTTCTTAACAAGTTCAGCCTTTTCAACCTCATTCTGTGTAACTTTCTCTTCCAATGCCTCCACACGTTTTTCTAACATCTCAGCATTAGTTTCTGGGAAAAACTCATCCAAGTCTTCGAGACTGATTGGACCGTGTGGCATATCACCAAACATACTTCCCCTTGGTGTCTTTGGTGTTGAATCTTTCGGTGTTGCAGTTTTTGGTGTTGACTTCTTAGGTGTAGAACTTTAAGGAACAGAAGACTTTGGAGCAGTAGGAGATTCAGTAATAGGAACTTCAACAAGTTCAGACACAGAAGGTTCTTGTGTAACTCCTAGCCTTTCAGCTTCAGCATGAACAATAGGAGGTTCTTGTGGAGGAGGTTCTTGTGTGGCTCCTTTCTCCTGAGCACCAGAAGGTGTGTGGCTTCTGTTCCTTTCACCTTACTCTTGTATCTTTTGCTCACAGCTTTCTGAGCTTTCTTAGCTTTTCTTTTCCCTTTGGTATGAGGTGACCCTGTAGTCTTCTTTGATATTTCAATTGCTGGAGACTTTGTACGCTTTGACTTTTTCTTTGATCTCTCCTCGTCAGATTCTTTTTCAGCATTAGAATCAAAATCTGCATCCAATTTCCTTTCATTTTCTGCTATAATTTCTGCTTCAGTCTTTTCTGCCTCTTTAACAGATTCTTCATTCTCAGAAGTAGCAGAAATCACATCTTCTTGAGTCATTTTCACAGTTTCTTGACTCTCAATAACCACTGCAGCGCTCGATCCAGCAACGGCTTCAACATTTTCAGTTTCTTCTTCATCGACAAGCATAGTTTCAACTTTCTTTGCACCACGTTTCTTTTTAGGCTTATCACCTTCTGCCTTTAAGAACCATTCGCTCCTTGCCTTTGGTTTGAATTCTTTAAACCACTCCTTCTCAGCTTTAAGTTCTTTCTCGTCGTCGCTACCATCTTTTCTCCATTTGTTGTCTGGCGGCGAAATACAGTTAGAATCTTAAATGGCTCCGAATACCGGCTTGGCAACAGGAGCTAAAGCTTGTTTTCTGGAACTTAATAAGATTCTTCACTATAGTCTCGTCAAGATGAACTAGATAAAGAACGTCATTCAGATCTTGAGCAATGTTGGAATATGTCTCGTCAATTAACATCTGTATAAACCTCGGATAAAGACACAATCTTGAATCTTCCATGTTCTTCGACGTATGAGTAAAAACCAACTTCGAAACATTGAACGGCTTTTTCAAAAAAAGCGTCGTTGCCATGCTAGCCAAATAATCATGTACATCATCCAACCTGGCTTTGCGATGGCTAAATGTATGAATTAACGCATGAATCGTAAGCTTGTAGAGATTAGGCACTTCCCCTTTCTTTAGCGTCGGCTTATTTACACTTCCTTTATAGCCCATGCAGAAAAATCATCCACGAACCATTTTCTCATCTAAACGTATCGGATCATCCTTATTATCTTTGAGCTCCATAATCATTTGGATATCATCTTCAGTTACTGTGATCGGCTTGAGTTCATCACCAACTTGCACTGTAGAAGAGATCGTCTTCTCATCATTGCTAAGACTCGCGTTCATCCAGAAGTGAACAATATGAGATCGATAAGATACTGTGTGCTCCGTAATTGCTTGACAAATGTGACTATCTTCGAGAAACTTCAAGATACTATCATATTCTTTCAGCGATGGACAAATAGACTTGTCAAGCGTAATGCATGTATTGTGAGTTTTGGAAAACTCTAATGAGATAACACGCACTAGAATTTGTGACTGAAAAATAACGCAAAACAATTAGCACGCTTATCAAGAAAAATCACCAAAAATTTCTAACACTTTTAATCAAGTTCGGGCAAACTTTATTAGTGTTAAACATTCTGATTTTTACAAGTTCATCCGAACATGTAATCATTACATGTTCACAATGTTTTCTTAATAAGTTCACGCGAACTTATGTTATCAACAATTAGTTTTATTAAGATCCAAGTTTGGTCGAAGATGAAGAATTAAATCATTTCATTAATCAAGTTTGGTCGAACATGAAACTAAATCATTTAATCATATTTTTGACAAGTCCGGTCGAACTTGACAACAAGTTCGGCCGAAGTTGTCGTCTTCTCCAAAAGACCAAACTTGTTCAAGCATCCTAACAATCATTTCAGACCAATCAAAAACAATTATGCGGTCGATTTTATGTGTAGATTAAGAATCTATGTTCAATTTTGACCAACAATTCCTAGATTTATCAGTTTTTAAAGTTTCAGATCTATTTGATTCGTATATGGTCAAAGTATAGTTAATATCCAAATCAATACCTCTACCATTGTTATTGGTGTGCAAATCACCAAAAAAATCAAGAATCAGGCAGTCTAACGTTATTAAAATGCCAATTTCTCTTAAGTTCTCTCAAAGCTCAAGTTCGCTCTAGAGGTTCCGAAAGCAGGTAAATGAGTTCGGGTGAACTTGATTGGTATTTATACCAAGTCATGTTCGGGCGAACTTGTTAGGCCCATATTGAAAAACCCAACTGTTGTTCGAGCGAACTTACCTTTTATCAAACTTGTTATTGTTTTAGCAAGTTCGGCGAACTTGCCAAACCACAAATTCAAACTTTTTCAACCTTTCATTTTTACCCCTGAACTTTCCAACTTTTTACCAATTATGAAAATCCACTCAGTTGACTAAGTCCAAGCTAATGACCTTGGTTAACAGATTTGTCTGCCGAGTCCATGTTAATGACCCCGGTTTGACCCGTTACGAACAAACTATTGATGTTTTAAAAAACAAAGTTTCAAATTAATGAACTTTCATCGTTTTGACTTTTCAAAATAACATATTAGCTCCCAGCCTGTTGCCAAAGAGATTCCCAGCAGTTCTAGCATCTTACCAGACTTCGAAGATTCGTTCTCCAACTTTGGTTTGCTAAAAACAATGTAGAAATAAAATCTTTTTGTATTTTTGTAAGTTTATGCTAAAACACACCGAAAATCTTTTGGATTTTAATCTGTAAAGCTGAAATACAAAGAAATAAGCGATGTAAACTATGTACAAACATATTTACAAACATATTTTTGTGAATTCGTGTCTAAGGATCATATCAGTTAATTGAGACATATCACCAGTACCATTGACCTTTAAATGACTTTAAGTTTTAAACTCGTTTACCTAGATTGTCGATATGTTTGTCCATTTAAGCTTTACCACATTTCTTCAACGGTATCTAGATATATTAAGGTATGATTTATGAAACTTGACTTAACTATGGTTCCCGCTTCTTGAATATAATCATGTATCCAGATTCCCTAGATTTCATCTTACAGGTGAATATAGCGTAATTGATATCTATATTTGGGTTGTACGAGGCTTTGAGAGCTCAGGTTAGTACTACCATACAGACAAAGAGATGACGGCTCGACATTAAAGTGTGTTCCACTAAAAGAATCTTTTCAGCGTTGCAAATGATTAGATCTTTCGATTCTTTTCAATATTGCATGCATTTTGGAGGTTTATAGCGAAAGTATTATAGAAGTTCTAGGCCATTGCTTCCGCAAAATCAAAAGAACTTGTATAATAGCCTAGATATCAATTATCTATAAAGACCTCGTATCTCAGAATCAGGCAATCTTTCAAATGAAATTTCGGAGTACTAATTCCATATATCCAAGATGTGTTAATCCACTTGATTAAGCAGTTGTAAAATTTAGTTTATATCTCGAAAACAATTTACTGAACGTGTTAAGCCTATCGACACATCCATAGTAAGACTCGTTTATCACTTTTAAAACTTTATATTTCTTTAGCATACTGTGATAGTCCACTGATGTACTATCATTTCCTTTTATGACACTGAACTCTTTTTGTCTTTTTCAATGTTTTTGCACATTTTGAATTCTTTATATGTTTTTGGATTTTAAAATTTTCTAATGTTTTTGTATTTTCTCTAACATTTCTCCCCTCAAAATCAAAAACATCTTTTTAGATATTTACATGTGGATCATGTGAACTCGTCGTCTGATTCGTATTCAACCTCAGCGTCCGCTACTGTCAGCAAATTTTTCATACCGTTAATTCTCAGCAAGTATTTAAATCGTGACAAAGAAAATGGTTTGGTATAAAAATCAGCCTTTTGTTCGTCAGTGTGGAATTTTTCTATTCGCACCAATTTCTTTTCGTAGCAATCACGAATAAAATGATAACGAATTTCAATGTGTTTTGTTCGTGAGTGATGAAACGGATTTTTAGTTATATCGATGGCTGCCTTGTTATCAACATATAGCGGAGTGTCTAGAAATTGCAGACCATAGTCTCTCATCTGCTGTTGAATCCACAGAATATGTGAACAACAGCTGGAGGCCGAGATATACTCAGCTTCACAGGTAGAGAGAGCGACCGTAGTCTGTTTCTTACACTGCCAACTTACCATTCTTGTTTTGAAAAACTGCCATCCTGCCGTAGTTGATTTTGAGTTCAATTTATCTACACCAAAATCGGAATCCGCATAGCCTGTGAGGTCGAAATTGTCGTTCTTCGAGTACCACAAGCCGGTGCTTGGGCATCCTTTCAGATATCTGAAGATACGCTTCATGATCTGCATGTGTAAGATCCTTGGGCTTGACTGATATCTGGCGCATAGGCAGGTTGGATACATAATATAGGGCGCGATGCTGTTAGATACATCAGCGATCCAATCATCGATCCATATAAGGTCTCGTCAACTTTGGCTCAGTCTCGTCAACGCAAATGCCGTGGTTGAGAGCAAGAGGCGTAGATAGAGGCTTCAAGCTTTCCATTCCAAACTTCTTCAAGATTCGTGAACATACTTAGTCGGGTGAATGAAAATACCATCCGGAAGCTGATCTACTTGCAAACCAAGAAAGAACTTCATTTCACCCATCGAGGACATTTCGAATTTCTTTTTCATGATTCCCTCAAACTCCTTGTAGAGACTATCGTTTGTAGATCCAAAGATGATGTCGTCAACATAGATTTGGACTATAATCAGATGGCCATAAACTTCTATGGTGAAAAGAGTACTATCCACAGTTCCTCTGATAAAGCCGTTTCCGACGAGATGTTGTGATAACGTCTCGTACCAAGCTCTCGGGGCTTG
The DNA here is from genome assembly GCA_947069175.1 of Scalesia atractyloides. Classification (NCBI taxonomy): domain Eukaryota; kingdom Viridiplantae; phylum Streptophyta; class Magnoliopsida; order Asterales; family Asteraceae; genus Scalesia; species Scalesia atractyloides. The sequence continues at coordinate 65,175,716 of CAMTDV010000016.1, read as the reverse complement.
GTGTAGTCCATACAGAGCTTTATCCAGTAGGTACGCTTTCTTCTTGTTAAGTGGATCAACAAACCCTGGTGGTTGTCCAATGTACACCTTTTCACGTAACTTGTCGTACAGAAAAGCCGATTTGACATCCAATTGATAGACCTTAAATCCTTTCCATGATGCAAAAGCTAGAAAAATTCAAATAGATTCCAATCGAGCCACTGGTGCATAGACTTCTGTGTAGTCTATCCCTTCCTGCTGGTGAAATCCCTTGACAACAAGCCAAGCTTTGTTACGAACAATAACCCCTCTATCATCACGTTTATACTTAAAGACCCATTTTGTATCAATTGCTTTCTGATTTTCTGGTAGGTCTTCAAGCTTCCACACACCCAACTTCTGAAACCTTGTACCCAGTTTTCATCGGCTAAAGCTTCATTAACTATCTTAGGCTCAATCTGAGAGATGAAACATGAATAGAAACAATAGTTCTGGGTTGTAGCAACGCGTGTGTAGAAATAGCTGGGTGCTTTATTAATTTCCCCTCAAGTTGTAACACCAGTTTGAAGTTCTCCGATAATATTGTTGACGGATGATAGGAATATGATCGTGACAATTCATCACTAGGAACATCTACTGAGTTTTGCTGATTCGTGATGTTGAGATCAACAACCAATTCAATATTTAGAGAGCTTGATGAAGCTTCATTTCGGTTGTTCGGGACTGCAGATTGATTAAGAAGACTCGTTATTTGCTCTACTTCTTCATCTGAAGAAGATGATTCCCCATCAGCATCAAATGTTTATGCTTTATCTGAATCAGAATCTTGATTCTGAGGCATACTGGGCTTCGTTGTTGTATTCACTGGTTCAGTAGAGGCATTCATTGGAGGAGTAGCAGGTGTTGATAATGTTTCAGAAACATTTTCAGCCGGAACACCACTATTGTTTGAACTCGCACCAGAAGAAGATGCATCCAACGTTGGTTGATTAACCACAATTGGTCGAACAATTTGTTCTTGATTCGCTGACTGGTGAAGATAATATAACACTGCAACTTATTCGTCAGTTGGTTCTCTGGGCAAGTCAAATGACTTCCAAAGGTCTTGATAGTTAAACAGCCACGCGTCACCTTTCCTTTGAATAGGATCTGTGTAGTTGAAACAATCCACGTGTTGTGCTTCAATAACCTTTCTCAATGAAGGAACATATACTCTTCTCAACGGACTCGCATATCCGACAAAGAAACCTTCAAGAGATTTAGCTCGGAATTTGCGATCTTGGTCTATTACGGTACATGGTGCACCGAATGGTTCTAAGAACTTCAAATTTGGCTTCCGTCGGTTTATCATCTCAAAACATGTTTTCTTTGTTAGTTTGACAGTGAGAACCATGTTTAGCGTGTAGCAAGCCGCAGCAACCGCTTCAATCCAGAAGCTGATAGGAAGTTTAGAATCTGCAAGCATGGTTCTTGCAGTTTTAATCAAAGTTCTATTTTTCTGTTCAGCTACTCCGTTTTGTTGTGGAGTATAGGAGCACTAAACTCGTTCAAAATCCTTTTTGCGTTGCAGAATTCCTTCATTTTGTTATTCTTAAACTCTGTGCCGTTGTCACTTCTAATGCGTCTGACCGGCAGATGATAAAGATTCTCGAGTTTCTTGAATAGAATAACCAAGTTCTCGAACGTTTCATCTTTTGATTCTTGAAAGAATACCCACGAATATCTCGAATAGTCATCTATCATGACCAAGCAATATAAGTCTCCTGAGATGCTTCGAACATTTACAAGACCAAATAAGTCCATGTGGAGATGTTCTAATAGCAACTTGATTGAGTTTAGAATTTTCTTCGGATGAGATTTCTTGATCTGCTTTCCCTTCTTGTATTCCAAGCAATGATCAGACATCTGAATACTTTGAAGATTTACGCCTTCTACAAGATCATTATGAACCGAGAAATTCATTTTTCGCAAATGAATATGCCCCATCTTACGATGCCAAAGAATAGAATCTTTTTCAGTAGCCTTTGATACAAAACATTGTGTTGATTTTGATGAAGTGGTAGCAACACCCGTATCAAGAACATATAAATCATTCTCTCACGGTGCTCGCATCAGAATCCACTCATTTTGTATTTTGAATCCCGGCTTTAAGATAATACACTCCTTGTCATTGAAATGGACTGTGAATTTCTTGTCACAAATCTGCGATATACTCAGAAGATTGTTCTCAAGCTCTCCAATATAGTTCACGCGTTCAAATGAAACTACGCCATTTGGAGAGTTTTCCCTCGGTGACTGTCCTTCCACCTTATTTCCTGCAAATCCAACAATTCCACCATTGATAGCTTTAATGTCGAATAGCAACGCCTTCATTGCCGTCATATGCCTGCACGCTCCACTATCCAAAATCCACTTTGAAAGTACGGATCTCTGGAGCCCCTGCAAAATTCAGAAATTAGGTGAAAAGCTTTACCCAAGCCTTCTTGGTCTTGGGTTTTACTGATAACCTTCATCAAAATCATATTCAAACTCATCAAGATCATCAAAATCAAATTCATCATCTGTTTCAACAATGTTAATGTTTGAAGATTTCACTTTTTTCTTATCTTTTAAAGATTTGACATTATCGTTCTTGATTTCTGTTTTAACTTCTTTCACATTCTCACTAGTCTTCACCTACTCAGACTTTGATTCTTTTGTGTTGTCAGTCTTTACTAGCTCAGACTTAACAACACCAGATGTTGTTGACCTTTTCTTGCCAATCCAGGTTTGAGATTTGATATTAGCCTTTTTGATGTAAAATTTGTTTTCATTAGACCAAGAAGTTTCACCTTTTTTGAAAATGGAATTTTCAAAAGTCTTTTCAGACTTTGGTTTAACTTCTGGTTTTGATTAATTTCGTTTCAAAATCTTTACAGGTTTTGCAAACACTGGTTGCTTTGGCTTAACAACCTTTGAATCATCTTTTCTTCCAACATTGTCGTGCCATATGACCAATTTCATTGCACTTTAAACATGTCTGATTATCAAGTGGATGTCCTTTAATGGGTGGTTTTACCCTACTTGTAACCTTGGCTTTATCTCGAATTTCTTTCTCCGTTTTAAACTCATCATTTGATTGTTTACCAATCAAATTCTCCTCATGAACTGTACTCGTCCCATATACAAAATTCATGTTTTTGTTTTTATATTCATGAAATGGTGACGGTTTCTTTACAGATTCATCAGTTTCTTCTTCTAAACCAAACCCCGCTCTATGGTTTTCCGGATGATCACCATCGTTTCTTCAGTAATTGTTTCTTTTAGGTTTGGAATAAATTTTTTGTTCATTGATTACCAATTCCTCTGATGTGACTTCCACGAGTTTAAAGAATTTGTCTAGCAATTCTTCCTTCACATTCTGAATCGGGAAACTGTCATCAAAATATAATCTATCCGAATCCTTAAGTTTGTACAGTACAAAATTAGGATCATCACTTAGATCATCCTCTGATGACTTATCGTCATCTTCAGTCTGTGAGTCGGAATTCTTAGAACTCGCGTTGGCGCTTTTGAAGTTGCCGTCATGAGAATCACTTAAAACATTTTCAACCACTTTGTTAACCACAGCGTTGTTATCATCATCAGATTTAGCATAAACTATATCAATGTTCTCTGGCAACTCGTCTTTCTTTTCAGAAAGTAATTCAACATTGAGTGCGTTGTCCATCCCGTCTGCAGATTTAACACAGTATTTCTCGCAAAGGGGTGGAGGAACATTGCTATATTCTTTACCCGCTTTCTTTTTAGGTTTTTCTTCCGTTGAGATTGTCGGAAAAACGTGATCGATATCATACGCGTTGGTATTATAACTTAACAAATTGAAGTTGTTGTTTGATTTCAGCAATGGTGTTAATATAGGTGTTAATTGCTCTTTGTTTATCCATTACTAAACCACTCAACATTCTTCTATTATCATTTTGTTTGATGTTATTTCTGTCGAGTGTGCCATAATCATTTTTCATTTTGTCATACGCTTCTTTCACTGTACGATAATCATATTTTAACAAATCATTATGCACATTATTTTCAGCGATGATCTTTGATTTTTTGGCACATTCGACACAAGGTTCAGTACATTTTGTACAAGGTTTCTCAATCTCTACAACTTGTACTTTGACAACTTCTTTCTCGACAATTTTTACCTTGGACCTACCTTGGTTAGATTCGCCATCAAAGCTTTATCTGCCATGTCCTTGAGGTCTTCGACTTTCATTTCTTGATGGACATCAATGATCACTTCATCAATATTTTTCTCCTCAACCACTTCTTCTTTCGTGCTTCCATCAAAGTGACCTGCAAAATTATCACAAGAATTAGAAGATAAAAGTCCTTGTCTCTGCATGTGGATATATTCTTCTTCTTCTTGCTGTTGATGTAAGCATTGTTTGATAAGAGCTTGTTCAATAGCTGCTGCTTCAGCTGCTGCTGCTACTTCAGCTGCTGCCGCTGATTCCTCTGCAGAAGTATCTTCAACTATCTCCGCCATCAAAGCAACTCCGATCTTTTTTCCGATATATGAATTCCAATCAAAACAATCATCTTCTGTGGATGCAACCATGGCTTTCTCCGTGGTACTACTGTTTGGCTTTTCTTGGATCTCAACTTGAGTTTTCTTTGGTAACGGCTTATATTCAAGTGCCCTCTTGTAATATTCATTACCTCCTACGAAAGGACTTTGATTTCCGATTGCTTCTGTGTTCTTATACACTCTTTTAAAATGTCCCTTCTGTCTACATTTAAAGCATGTGACTTTGGTTTTGTCAAAACCTAATTTGTTGCTGGAATTTCCTATGTCACGGCCTGTGAGTGCAACGAACTTTGTCACTCTCCTGATGATCGAAGCTAATGACCATTTGATGTCCATTAGTTCGAGCTCTTCCTCGTCTACCTGGTCATAATCTTCTGTGGTCATCTCGGGATTTCAGATTTTACCAGCAACAAGACATTCATAAGTCTCTTAGACGGTATCCAGAATGACATATGTTGTTTTGCAACTTGTTCTGTAACAACATTGTTCAAATTTACTGTGATATTGCATTTGTAAACATTTGGATCAGATTTTTGCTGTTGGTTCTGATTTGCTTGACTTTGAAATGTTGAATTTGAATCAGTGCTCGAGTAAGAACTTTGTGGACTTTGGTCATACTGAGGCTGTGAATGGTTCTGATTCTGTGGAGAAGCATTCATGTTTGCACTAAAAGCAATTCCAATTTTTTGACTCAAAATGTTATTTTGCATTCCGGTTTTGTAGTACAAACCGATGTCTTGAACAACATTAGCGTTCTTTGACTTCGCTATCTTTAGAAGCTCAATTTCGTGGCCTTCGAGTTTATCGATAAAGGTTGACAACTTGAAGAATTCCCACTTATCACTATTCTTCAGAACCATCAAATAAGTTGACCATTCACCCTCTGGTAGTGCGTCAACAAGTTTGTCGATGTATTCTTGTTCCGTCTTCTCAAGACTGTGTGTTCGAATTTGCACTTTGAGATGACATAATCGCTCAATCATTTGCTTAATGGTCTCATTCTTTAGCATGCTGAAATATCAAACTCTTTCAGAATGAGAGCTTTCTTGCTTTTTATCATTTCAGCACTGCCTTGGTATTTCTTCTATAACGACAACCAAAGCTCTCTTGCTGTAGTATACTCTGGTAACAGAATCAGAATATCTTCTTTGACTGACTGTTGAATGAGACTGATCATCTTTTTCTCGGCGATATATTCATCTTTCTGAACTGTCGATTAGTTGTACTTCTCAAGAACTTGATGATGCTCGTCTACCGGAACAGTGTAGCCTCTTTCGATTGATACCCAGTCAGCGAAGTGCATGGCTTGAACCCAGTAGGTAAATTTCTCTTTCCATGCTTCGTATTCGTCTATGCTCATCAGCTTGGGCGGTTTGACGGTCGTTCCCATTTCGTTATCAAGATTGACTTGATTAATCACGTTGGCGTTTGACGAACTAGCTCCAGACATATAAGCTCTTAATTGATCTTCCATTGTGAATCACGAAACGTGTACGTTGAAAATTTTTCAAAAACTTTGAAAACAATTAGTCCTACTACAAGTTCGGTCGAACTTGTAGCAATAAATGAAGAATTCTCAGCTTTTCTAACAAGTTCGGTCGAAGTTGCTAGATTTGTTTTGAAACTTATTGTTTATCTTCGGTCGAACTTACACAATCTTTGAGCAAACAAACAGAACTTCGAGCGAACTTATCAACAGAATTTTGATGAATTGCTAGGTAAGTTCGGGCGAACTTACTTAAAATCTCTTAGATATTACACAAGTTCGGTCGAACTTGATGTAAATTTCCTCAAAAACCACCTAAGTTCGGGCGAACATACTAAAAAATCACTTGAAAAGCGATGTTTTAGGGCAAGTTCGGCCGAACATGGCCAATATGTTCGATCCTTAGGGTTTTCAAAAACATGGTTTTTTTCAAAATTTCGACATGAATTAGGTTGAATTTGGTCTCCAATCTTTCAAGGGTTTATCTTTGTTGTATTTTACATGATATATTCAAAATTCAAAAGATTTTGACCGTGAATTCTTCATTTTATGTTCAAAAGTTAATAAAAAATGAAGAATGGAGTAGAAATAGAAGAGTTCTTGTCTTGATAATATCAAATCAGGCTGTTCTACCTCTGATACCACTTGTAGGACCGATCCTCAATGCTTAGAAACCCAAATTTCATATCTAACATCCATAATAGCGGAAATATTACGTCGTCTTTACCAATAGACAAGATTTAATCAGTTAAACGTCAGTTTTATAGATCAAACGTTCTGGTTACAAACCAACATAGATTCGCCTCTGAAATGCCAAAGTTACAAATGAGACTCTCAAGCTAGGTATTTATAGACCAGCAAGTTCGGCCGTAGGTGATACAAGTCCGCCCGAACTTTCCTATGCAAGTTTGGCCGAACATGTGAACCATGGGCGAACTTGGATAAGTCATATTATAAATACTTCACTACCTAGCCTATCCAGTTCTATACAATACAGACTCGATAATAGACTTAGACATAGACATTATACACCAACAATTGAAAAAGGCAAAAAGAGTTTGTGGATAAAAAGAAAATGATAGTAGATCAGTAGACTATCACAGTATGCTAAAGAAATGTAAAGTTTAAAAGTGATAAACAAGTATTACTGTGGATGTGTCGATATGCTTTACACGTTCAGTAAATTGTTTATAAGATATAAACTAAATTTTACAACTGCTTAATCTTATGGATTAACATCTCTAGGATATGTGGACTTAGTACTCCGAAATTTCGTTTGAAAGATTGCCGGATTATGAGATACGAGGTCTTTATAGATTATTGATAGCTCGGGTATTATACAAGTTCTTCTGATTTTGCGTAAGCAATCGCCTAGAACTTCTATAATGGTTTTGCAAAAATCCCCTAAAACTACATTCAATTGAAAATATCGAAAGATACTACAATTGAAATATAAAAAGATTCCATTTTGTAACACTACCTTATAAGTGAAGCCTTCATCTCTCTGTCGGTACGATGGTACTAACCTGAGTTCTCAAGGTCTTGCATTAACCCAGATACAGATATCAATTACACTATATTCACCTGTAAGATGAAATTTAGGGAATCTTGACACGGGAGTATATTCTGAGATGGGAACCATAGTTAAGTAAAGTTTCTTAATTCTACATAACATATCTTGAAACAATTGAGAAATGTGTTGAAGTTTAAGAGGACAAACATATCGACAATCTAGGTAAATTTGTTTGAAACTTAAAGTCTCAAAAGGTCAATGGTACTTGTGATATGTCTAAAAAAACTGATATGATCCTTTAACACAAATATCAACAAAAATATATTTGTAAATATGTTTGTACATACTTAGTGTTTGATATTCATTTCATAAAAACAAAAAGATTATATTATCTTTTAGTTCCGACCACTGATGATGAAAAGCTGATTTTCAAAATCTAGAGTTGCTGAACAAAATCTAAAAACTTTTGAAAATTGATCTGAAAAGTTTAAATTTTCATTAAGTTGAAACTTACATTTGAATAAATCATCAGTTTAGAGTCAAAATGTTTTAATCAAGATCATTAAGTTGACTTGATAACATAAAATCAGATATTCAAGGTTATTAAATTGGACTTGATTATCTGAGAGGGGTTAAAAACTGATAAGAAGATTAAAATTTGAAATGTTTGTGTTTAAAAGTTTCAAAGTTTGAATCTGAAATGTTTCTTTGAGTGTTTAAAGAACTTTGAAACAAGAAGTAGATTTTAAGGGGAGCTAGATAAAACGTTGATTGAAGATACAAGAAAGATCAAAGCAAGGGGAGCATTGTGATTCAAGTTTTATCAAGACAAACGCAAGAACAAAGAAAAGGATTGTAGATCATACGAAGATCATGTATGTTAAAGTTATTCAAGAAATAAAGATCAAGAGAACAGTAAAGACTCAAGAACTTAATTGAAGAATGATGACTACGGCAACATCCAAGGGGGAGTCTGTTGATGCATATGTCTGTTGCCTACGTCATCGTATAACGTCGAGTCAGTCTTTAGGAGCGAAATGTCGAAGTTTATGTATATATAGGATCACGTTCTCTTGAAAAGGAAGTGTTGTAGTCAAGTTCGGCCGAACTTGACTAAGCAAGTTCGCCCGAACTTGCATCTCCTCCAGCGAACTTGTTCTTTTATAAATAGGAGACTTGTCATTTCATTTGATAGATTCAGAGATTTTGTCACGACAGAGCCGAAGCTCTGTCCAAGTGTTTCCAGGATCCGTAACGTTTACACATTAATGAAACAGTGATTAATTAGTAAAGAACTTGTCTACAATGTCGCCTATGCAAACGGATTCCGCACGTTTATCTTAGGTTTGCCAATTTAGGACCAGAACGATCCGTACAACGGACCAACAGGATTCAACAACAGATGAGAGACATTGGATTGTAGTTTCTTGACACACCTTTATATGTAGACAATAAGCCAGCAAATAACATAACTAAAAATTGATAGGATCGCTCCTCCACTACTTAGGAACCTAATTTGTATCTATAGTCATCGTATGCGGAATTTACGTGTTTAGTTAATCGAATACACAAGATTTACTATTTAAATTGAAAATCCAAACAGACAGAGCTTCGCCATCGTCAACACAAAGTTCTTACAATGAAAGACAACTATATATAGAACAACAACTTCGCTCTAACTGTGGATTGGCTAGGACAAGTTCGGGCGAACTTGTCCAGCCTTCACACAAGTTCGGCCGAACTTGTGCATTTACACATAAATACTTTCCAAATTCTAACAATCACAAGCTCTAATCACACAAACTCGATCCAAGACCTAGACAATAAACATCATGTATCAACAAACTCCTCCTTGGATATTGTCGTAGTCTTGATCAATCTTCAATATTCTACCTCTTCCAAAGAAGTTCTTGCACGGCTTACGTCATCGCTCTTGCTTAGGAATAGGCGTTTGGTCAATAGGAGGCACCCATTTCATGAACTGAAATCTTTCGAGCCTTGACTCTCTACCCCTTTCATGTATCTTCTCTAATCGGCTATCCTCTTTCAAAAACTCTTCCCGTTCTAACTCTCTCCATCCTGATTCCCACATATGACCAGAGTTAATACTGTGTGCATAGCAAACATTGATCACACCTTGATATTGTTTTGCTTGGACTTCTTCACATTTGTCAAAACAGATCTTGTTGAAGAACAAACATTTCACATCTTCTACGTTCGATGCATTCTTGATCTTTCTCCTTTGTGATATCCCACGTATCGTCAGATCGTAACACTATCACAGCTTCACTTGTTTCAGGATCCGTTTGCCACCACAAGAAGTAAGGATGAAAATCTTGTTCAATAGGTTTTATGGCATGTTCTTCATTGCTCTTGGCCTTTTCATCACCAATGTAACATCTTTAACACCCGTCTTCTTATCATTCTTAACTCTTTGCTTCGGAATAAACGGCTTCCATAATACAAAACCTCTAGAAGCTTCAAACTTGATAACCCTCTGGAGCCGTTGTTCGTTTAATTTCATCTGAAGACTGATGTTTCTTGTTTGCACTAACTCTTCAACATCCCAAAAAGGTAACGTCTTTATATCTGTAAGATGTCTAAAGTATTGCACCCCGAACTCTCTTTTTGTGGCATACACATCAAGTTCTCTTATCCACCCCCAACTTAGAATGTCACTAAGAGATTTGTCTTTGTCACGAGTACAGAAAGCCAGTGGTCGCTTGAACTTTCTTTCCTTACGCATCTCTTTGAACCACCACTTTTTTGCTTCAGCAATCTGTTCTTTCGTATAACTTTTAGGGATATTGCCTTCTTTTACCACATCGTCAATCTTTTGTTTCAACAGATTTGTAGAACCGATCCTTGATGCTTAGGAACCTAAACTGGATATCTAACGTCCATAATAGCAGAAATATTACATCGTGTTACCAAGAATTAATCATTTAATTGTCAGTTTCATTGATTAAACATTCAGATTACAGACTGACAGAGCTTCGCCTCTAAAATGCCAAAGTTACAAATGAGACACACAAGCTAGGTATTTATAGGATTACAAGTTCGCTCATCATGTGTAAGTTCGCCCGAACTTGCCTATGCAAGTTCGGCCGAACATGTCTAAACATGTGAACCTAGAGCGAAGTTGACTAAAACATATTATAAATACCTCACTACCTAGCCTATCCAGCTCTATACAATATAGACTCAATATAAGACTAAAACATAGACATTCTGCACCAACAGACTCCCCCTTGGATATCGTCTTCGTCTTTTATCAGTCTTTAAAACTTTGTCTTCATATTAACATTAACGTACCCGACCAAAGAAATTCCTGTAGGACTTCTTTCGTCTCTCTTGTTTCGGATCCGGCGTTTGATCAGTTGGCGGTGGTCTTTTAAAGTTAGCCATCTTGAGCGAACTTTCTCTTACCGCTTTTTCCATCTTCTTTTTAATCGCCTCACTCCTTATTTCTTCCTTCAAGAATTCAACTCTTTCCAGATCCCTCCACTTTGTCTGCCACATCTTTCCTGAATTCACATTACATGCATAGCAAACATTGACAACTTTCTGATACTGCATCGCTTATACCTTTTCTCTTTCTTCAAAAACAATCTTGCTGTAGAAAAGGCATTTTATATCTTCTCTCGAGCAGTTTACCAACCACATACGATCTAAAATCCTTATCGTCCTCCACAATCCTCTCATACCCTGATAACCCATCACTTCAACCCGTTCCTTAGCAATATCTGAGTGATCTTCAAACTTTAAAACAATCACTGCTTCACAAGTAGCTGAATCAATCTGCCACCACTTGAATAAAGGATAAAAGTTCTGTTCAATCGGCACAAGCGGCATATTCCTCATGGCTCTAGGACGTTTCATAATCAACGTTATGTCCTTTTCTCCTGTAACCTTGTTAATCTTTATTCTTGGCCTCGGAATAAACAGCTTGCAGTGATTCCAACCTTTTTCAGCTTCATACTTTATCATTTTCCATAACAATTGATCAACCATCTTCATCTGATAAGTGACCTTCACTGTTTGCACTAGCTCTTCCATATCCCAATACGACAAAGTCTTTAAATCAACAACATATTTGAAGTATTGTACTCCAAACTCTCTTTTGATTGCATACACGTTGAGCTCCTTAAACCATCCCCAACTCAAAATATCTCCCAAAGAAACATTTTTATCTCTGGTGAAGAATGCTAGTGGACGTCGAAACTTACGTTCACGAGGCATCTCCTTGAACCAGGTCTTTCTCGCTTCAGCTATCTCCTCTTTGGTCAATAGCCTAGGAATTTTTCCTTCACGTAGCTCTTCAGCAATCCTATCTTTTAACATGTCTTCATTCAGCTATTTATACATTTCTTCGAATGTAGGAAAGCTTTCTGAATCCTGACCAACATATTTATCTTTCTTTTCTGTTTCATCATCTGAGGACCAGTCATCAACAATCACACAGTTGTATTCATCAGCTTCAAATCTTCTTTCATACTGATACTCTTTTGCTCAAATGTATCGACATTCATTATCTCCTCAAAATCAAATTCCAAGTTTTCAACTTCAGCTTCAACTAGCTTTGCCAGATCTTCTTTCGAATAATTATGTACAAACTCACCTTCTTCAACATTATGTTCCAACATCAATATCAAAGGTTTCATGGGTACTACAGTTATAGGCTTCACAAACCGATCAACATCTAATATATCAATATCATCTGAAGTCCCATTTTGCCCTGACTCCCCCTAGCTCTTATCTTCCATTTGATTCGATTCATCATTCATCAGATCAAAGAAATCAAATTCATCAGAGACTTTAGCTTTGTTGATCTTTAAGCCAATACCACCCTGATCAAAATCGTCATCATCCTCCCCTACATTCCAATCTTCATATCGTTCCTCTTCTTCATCCTCATTCTTTTCCTCTTTCTCGGCTTCATCATCGTCTTTTTCTTTAGTCATGACAATAGGATCCGAAGGCTTGACAGATTCGTCAACCTTTTGTATATCAGACTCAGAAGCTTTTGAAACATCTTCAGCAGACTTCTCGGGAACATCAGAAGATTTCTCTGTAGTAGATTTAGGGGCTTCTCCCACAACCTGCTTCCCTTTACCACCCTCAGCCAATTTTTTTCAGCACGCTCCTTGGCTTCTTAACAATCCAGACGATCGTATTCGGTGATAAAATCAATATTCAGATTATTGGATAACACCTTGTGTAATATGATGAATCTTCGATCATTCAGAGCTTGAATTTTCTTCAACTCTCCAATCTTTGTTTGTAATTTTTCGTTGGCGTCCTGCAGACTCTCTATTAACGCTTTGTAATATTCACGTTCATTTTCGAGCACCTTCACTCTATCATCAAGAATTTCCTTTTCGACTTCGCTTTTATTTACCTTCTTTCGAGCTTAGCCTTTTCTAACTCAATCTTCCAAAACCTTCACACGTTTCTCTAACATCTCAGCATTCGTTTCAGGGAAAATTTCATCCAATTCTTCAAGACTTATAGGAACATGTGGCATATCACCAAACATACTTCCCCTCGGCATCTTTGGTGTTGAGTCTTTTGGTGTTGCATTTTTTGGTGTAGACTTCTTTGGAGTAGAGCTTTCAGGAAAAGAAGTCTTTTGAGCACTCGGCGATTCAACGATCTGAATTTCAACAAACTCAGACACAGGAGGTTCTTGTGTAGGAGGTTCTTGTGTTGCTCCTTTCTCCTGAGAACCAGAAGGTTCTTATGTGACTTCTGTGCTTTGTATCTTGCTTTTGTATCTTTTGCTCACGGCTTTCTAAGCTTTCTTTGCCTTTCGTTTTCCTTTCGTGTGAGGTGACCCTGTAGTTTTCTTAGAAATTTTGATATCAGGCGACTTTGTTCTTTTAGTCTTTTTCTTTGGCCTCTCCTCATCATAATCTATTTCTGCATTCGGATCAAAATCTGCATCCAATCTCTTTTCTTTTTTTGCTCTTATTTCAGCCTTTGTCTTTTTAGGCTCTTTATCAGATTCTTCATTTTCAGACGTAGCAGAAATTACTTCTTCTTGAGTCGACTTCATTGTTTCTTGACTCTCATTAACGACTGCACCGCTAGATCTAGCCACTGCCTCAACATTCTCAGTCTCCTCCTCATCAACAAGCAAAGTGTCAACTTTCTTTGACCCTCGCTTCTTCTTTTATTTATCTGCTTCATCTTTCAAAAACCATTCACTTCTTGCCTTTGGTTTAAACTCTTTAAACCAATCTAGTTCAGCTTTTAGCTCATTCTCATCGTCGCTACCTTCTTTTCTCCATTTGCTACCAGGTGGCGATACATAATCTGAATCTTTAATTGCTCCGAATACAGGTTTGGCGATAGGAGCTGAAGCTTGTTTCTGAAACTTGATAAGCTTCTTAACTGTGGTTTCGTCAAGATGAACCAAATAAAGAATATCGTGCGGATCTCGAGCAATGTTGGGATACTTCTCATCGATCAGCGTCTGAAAATATAGGATATAAACACAGTCTTGAATCCTCCATATTCTTTGACATGTGAACAATACCATCTTAGAAACATTAAACGGCTTCTTCAAAATAAGCGTCGTTGCCATGCAAGCCAAATAATCTTAAACATCATCTAACCCGCTTTGCGATGGCTGAACATGTGAATTAGAGCATGCATCAAAAGTTTATCGGGGTTTGGCACTTCCCCTTTTTCAGTGTTGGTTTATTCACACTCCCTTTATATCCCATGCGGAAGAAACAACCGTGAACCATCTTCTCATCTAGAGTAAATGTAATCGGCTTTATTTCATCACCAACCTATACTGTAGAAGAGATTGTCTTCTCATCAGCGCTTAGATTCGCGTTCATCCAGAAGTGGATAACATGAGATCGATAAGATACAGTGAGCTCAGTAATTGCACGTCGAATATGACTATCTTCAAGAAACTTCAAAATGTTATCATATTCCTTCAGCGACGGACAAATAGACTTGTCAAGCGTGATACATGTGTTGTGAGTTTTAGAAAACTCAACTGAGACAAAACGCGCTGTAATCTGTGCATGAAAAACGACATAAAACAATTAGCATGCTTTTCGAGGAAAAATCACAAAAAAATTTCTAACATTTTTCTAACACTTTATTGAAAATTGTTGTTCTTTTGTACCACAAGCCGGTGCTGGGCATCCTTTCAAATATCTGAAGATACGCTTCACGATCTGCATGTGTAAGATCCTCGGGCTTGATGATATCTAGTGCATAGACAAGTTGAATACATAATATCTGGGCATGATGCCGTCAGATACATCAGTGATCCAATCATCGATCTGTATAACGTCTCGTCAACTTTGGCTCCAGTCTCGTCAACGCAAATGTCGTGGTTGAGAGCAAGAGGCGTAGATAAAGGCTTCAAGCTTTCCATTCCAAACACTTCTTATAGATGTCGTGAACATACTTAGTCTGATGAATGAAAATACCATCCGGTAGCTGATCTGCTTGCAAACCAAGAAAGAACTTCATTTCGCCTATCGAGGACATATCGAATTTCTTTTTCATGATTCCCTCAAACTCTTTGCAGAGACTATCATTTGTAGATCCAAAGATGATGTCGTCAACGTAGATTTGAACTATAATCAGATGGCCATCAACTTCTCTGGTGAAAAGAGTACTATTCACAGTTCCTCTGATAAAGCCGTTTCGACGAGATGTTGTGATAATGTCTCGTACCAAGCTATCGGGGCTTGGTGTAGTCCATAAAGTGCTTTATCCAGTAGGTATGCTTTCTTCTTGTTAAGTGGATTGACAAACCCTAGTGGTTGTCCAACTTACACCTTCTCGCGTAATTTGCCATACAAAAAAGCCGATTTGACATCCAATTGATAGGCCTTAAATCCTTCCATGATGCGAAACCTAGAAATATTCGAATAGATTCCAATCGAGCTACTGGTGGATAGACTTCTGTGTAGTCTATACCTTCCTGCTGGTGAAATCCCTGGACAACAAGCCTAGCTTTGTGACGAACAATAACTCCTCTATCATCACGTTTACACTTAAAGACCCATTTTGTATCAATTGCTTTCTGATTTTCTGGTAGGTCTTCAAGCTTACACACACCCAACTTCTCAAACTGCAATAATTCTTCTTGCATTGCTTGTACCCAGTTTTCATCTGCTAAAGCTTCATTAACTGTCTTAGGCTCAATCTGAGAGATTAAACATGAATGGAAACAATAGTTCTGGGTTGTAGCAACACGTGTATAGAAACCACTGAGTGCTTTATTAATTTTCCCTCGAGTTCTAACACCAGGTTGAAGTTCTCCGATAATATTTGTTGACGGATGATAGGAATATGATCGCGGCAATTCTTCACTTGGAACATCTACTGAGTTTTGCTGATTAGTGATGTTGAGATCAACAACCAATTCAATGTTTGGAGAGCTTGATGAAGATTCATTTCTTTTGTTCGGGACTGCAGATTGATTAAGAAGACTTGTTATCTGCTCCACCTCTTCATCTGAAGAAGAAGATGATTCCCCATCAGCATCAAATGTTGGTGCTTCATCTGAATCAGAATCTTGATTCTGAAGCATACTGGGCTCCATTGTTGTATTCATTGGATCAGTAGAGGCATTCGTTGGAAGAGTAGAAGGTGAAGATAATGTTTCAGAAACATTTTCAGCGGAACACCACTATTGTTTGAACTTGCACCAGAAGAAGATGGATCCAACATGGGTTGATTAACCACAATTGGTCGAACAATTTCCTCTTGATTTGCTGACTGGTGAAGATAATATAACGCTGCAACTTCTTCGTCAGTTGGTTCTTTGGGCAAGTCAAATGACTCCCATAGGTCTTGATAGTTAAACAGTGAGAATCCTGTTTAGCGTGTAGCAAGCTGCAGCAACCGCTTCACTCTAGAAACTGATTAGAAGTTTAGAATCTACAAGCATGGTTCTCGCAGTTTCAATTAAAGTTTGATTCTCCGTTCAGCAACTCCGTTTTGCTTTGAGTATAGGGAGCACTAAACTCGTGCAAAATCCCTTTTGCGTTGCAGAATTCCTTCATTTTGTTATTCTTAAACTCTGTGCTGTTGTCACTTCTAATGCGTCTGACCGGCAGATGATAAATGTTCTCGAGTTTCTTGAACAGAATAACCAAATTCTCAAACGTTTCGTCTTTTGATTCTTGAAAGAATACCCACGAATATCTCGAATGGTCATCTGTCACGACCAAGCAAAATAAGTCTCCTGATATGTTTCGAACATTTACAGGACCAAATAAATCCATGTGGAGACGTTATAATGGCAACTTGATTGAGTTTAGAATTTCTTCGGATGTGATTTCTTGATCTGCTTTCCCTTCTTGCATTCCAAGCAATGATCATACATTTGAAACTTCGAAGATTAACGCCTTCTACAAGATCATTATGAACCAAGAAAGTCATTTTTCGCAAATGAATATGCCCCATCTTACGATGCCAAAGAATAGAATCTTTTTAAGTAGCCTTTGATACAAAACATTGTGCTGATTGTGATGAAGTGGTAGCAACACCCATGTCAAGAACATATAAATCATTCTCACGTGGTGGTCGCATCAGAATCTACTCATCTGGAATTTTGAATCCCGGCTTCAAGATAATACACTCCATATCATTGAAATGAATTGTGAATTTCTTGTCACAAATCTGCGATATACTCAGAAGATTGTTCTCAAGCTCTGCAATATAGTTCACACGATCAAAAGAAACTACGCCATTGGAGAGTTTTCCCTCGGCTATTATCCTTCCACCTTGATTTCTTTCAAATCCAACATATCCGCCATTGATAGCTTTAATATCGAATAGCAATGCCTTCATTCCTGTCATATGCCTGGATGCTCCACTATCCAAAATCCACTTTGAAAGTACGGATCTTTGGAGCCCCTGCAAAATTAAGAAATTTGGTGAAAAGCTCTACCCAAGCCTTCTTGGTCTTGGGTTTACAGGATAACCATCAACAAAAGCATATTCAAACTCATCAACATCATCAAAATCAAATTCATCATCTGTTTCAACAATGTTAATGTTTGAAAATTTCACTTTTTTCTTATTTTTACAGATTTGACATTATCGTTTTTAATTTCTGTTTTAATTTCTTTCACATTCTCACTAGTCTTTACCTCTTCAGACTTAGTGATTTCAGTCTTTGATTCTTTTGTGTTGTCAGTCTTTTCTAGCTTAGACTTAACAATACCAGATGTTATTGACCTTTTCTTGGCAATCCAGGTTTGAGATTTGATATTAGCCTTTTTGATGTAAAACTTGTTTTCATTAGACCTAGAAGTTTTACCTTTTTCAAAAATGGAATTTTCAAAAATCTTTTCAGACTTTGGTTTAACTTCTGGTTTTAATTCATTTCATTTTAAAATCTTTACAGGTTTTACAAACACTGGTTGCTTTGGTTTAACAACATTAGAATCTTCTTTTCTTTGAAGATAAGTCGGTTTTGATTTCAGACATAGTCGTGCCACATGACCAATTTTATTGCTCTTGAAACTTGTCCGATTATCAAGTGGATGTCCTTTAATTTGTGATTTAACATTACTTGAGGTTTTGACATCACTTGTAACCTTGGCTTTATCTTGAATTTCTTTCTCATTCTTGAACTCATCATTTGACTATTTACCAATCAAATTCTCCTCATGAAATGTACTCGTCCCATATACAAAGTTCATGTTTTTGTTTTTATATTCATGAAATGATGACGGTTTCTTTACAGATTCATCAGTTTCTTCTTCTAACCCCAACCCCGCTCTCCGGTTTTTCGGATGATCACCACCGTTTCTTCGGTAATTGTTTCTTTTAGGTTTGGAATAAAATTTTCGTTCATTGATTACCAATTCCTCTGATGTGACTTCCACGAGTTTAAAGAATTTTTCAAGCAATTCTTCTTTCACATTCTGGATCGGGAAGCTATCATCAAAGTATAGTCTGTCTGAATCCTTATTTTGTACATTACAATATTAGGATCGTTACTTAGACCATCTTCTGATGACTTATCGTCATTTTCAGATTGTGAATCAGAATTATTCTTTGAACTCGAGTTGGCACATTTGAAGCTGCCATTATCAGAATCACTTAAAACATTTTCAACAACTTTGTTAATCACAACATTGTTATCATCATCAGATTTAACATAGATTATATCAATGTTCTCTGGCAACTCGTTTTTCTTTTCAGAAAGTAATTCAACATTGAGTGCCTTGTCCATCCCGTCTGCAGATTTAACACAGTATTTTTCGCAAAGGGGTTGAGGAACATTGCTATATTATTTGCCCATTTTCTTTTAAGGTTTTTCTTCCATGAGTTTGTTGGAAGAATGTGATTGATAACATATGCGTTACTGGTATAACGTTCTTAACAATTTTCGAACTCTTTCAGTTTCAATTGTCATATCTTGAAGTTGTTGTTTGATTTCAGCAATGGTGTTGATATAAATGTTAATTGCTCTTTGTTTATCCATTATTGTACCACTCAACATTCTTATATTATCATGTTGTTCGGTGTTATTTCTGTCGAGTCTGCCATAATCATTTTTCATTTTGTCATACGATTCTTTCATAGTGCGATAATCATATTTTAACAAATCATTATGCACACTGTTTTCAGCGATGATCTTTGATTTTTCGGCACATTCGACACATGGTTTAGTACAATTTGTACAAGGTTCCTCAACCTCTACAACTTTTACTTTGACAACTTCTTTCTCGATAACCTTTACCTCTAGACCTACCTTGGTTAGATTTGCCATTAAAGCTTTATCTGCCATGTCCTTGAGGTCTTCGACTTTCATTTCTTGAGTGATATCAACAATCACTTCATCAATATTTTTATTCTCAACCACTTGTTCTTTCATGCTTCCATCAAAGTGACCTGCAAAACTGTCACAAGAATTAGAGGATAAAATTCCTTGTCTCTGCATATGGATATATTCCTCTTCTTCCTGCTGTTGATGCAAGTATTGTTCCAGAATAGCTTGTTCGAAAGCTGCTGCTTCTGCTGTTGCCGCTGCTTCAGCTGCTGCCGCTGCATCCCTGCAGAATTATCTTCAACTATCTCTGCCATCAAAGCAACTCTGGTCTTTTTCCCAATATAAGAATTCCAGTCAAAACTGTCATCTTCTGTAGATGCAACCATGGCTTTCTCCGTGGTACTACTGTTTGGCTTTTCTTGGATCTCAATCTGGGTTTTCTTCGGGAAAGGTTTATATTGAAGCGCCTTCTTGTAATAATCATTCCCTCCTCCGAAAGGACTTTGATTTACTGTTGCCTCGTTGTTCTTACACTCTCTTTTAAAATGTCCCTTCTGTCGACATGTAAAAAAAGTGACTTTGGATTTGTCAAAACCCAATTTGTTGCTGGAGTTTCCTATGTCACGGCCCGTGAGTGCAACGAACTTTGTCACTCTCCTGATAATCGAAGCTAAGGACCATTTGATGTCCATTAATTCGAGTTCTTCCTCGTCTACCTGGTCATAATCTTCTGCAGTCATCTCGGAGTTTCCGATCTTATCGGCAACAGGACATTCATAAGATTCTAAGACGGTAGCGAGTAGTGACATATGTTGTTTTGCAACTTCTTCTGAAACAACATTGTTCAAGTTCACTGCGATGTTGCACTTGTAAACATTCGGATCAGAACTTTGCTGTTGGTTCTGATTTGCTTGACTTTGGAATGTTGAATTTGAACCAGTACTCGAGTAAGAATTTTATGAACTTTGGTCATACTGAGGCTGTGAATGATTCGGGTTCTGTGGAGAAGCATTCATGTTTGCACTAAAAGCAGTTCCAATTTTTTGACTAGAAATGTTATCTTGCATTCCAGTTTTGTAGTGCAAACCGATGTCTTGAACTACATTAGCGTTCTTTGACTTTGCTATCTTCAAAAGCTCCATTTCGTGGCCTTCGAGTTTATCGATAATTGTTGACAACTTGAAGAAATCCCACTTATCACTATTCTTAAGAACCATCAAATACATAGTCCATTCACCCTCTGGTAGTGCATCAGCAAGTTTGTCGATGTATTCTTGTTCAGTCTTCTCAAGACCGTGTCTTTGCATTTGCACTTTGAGGTGACAGAAATGCTCAATCATTTGTTTAATGGTCTCATTCTTTAGCATGCTAAAGATATCGAACTCTTTCAGAATGAGAGCCTTCTTGCTTTTGATCATTTCGGCACTGCCTTGGTATTTCTTCTGTAATGACAACCAAAGCTCTCTTGCAGAAGTATATTCTGGTAGCAAGATCAGAATATCTTCTTTGACTGACTGTTGGATGAGACTGATCATCTTTTCTCTCAGCAATGTATTCGTCTCTCTGAGCTGTCGAGTAATTGTACTTCTCAAGAACTTGTTGATGCTCATCTACCGGAATAGTATAGCCTCTTTCAATTGATACCCAGCCAGCGAAGTGCATGGCTTGAACCCAGTAGGTAAATTTCTCTTTCCATGCTTCGTATTTGTCCATGCTCATCAGCTTGGCAGTTTGATGGTCTTTCCCATTTCGTTATCAAAATTGACTTGATTAATCACATTGGCATTTGACGAACTAGCTCTTGACATATAAGCTCTTAGTTGAGCTTCCATTGTGAATCACGAAACGTATACGCTGAAAATTTTTCAAAAACATTGAAAACAGTTAGTCCTACTACAAGTTCGGTCGAACTTGTAGTGACAAATGAAGAATTCTTGAATTTTCTAACAAGTTCAGTCGAACTTGTTAGATTTACTTTGGAAAAATTTCAATTATCTTCGGTCGAACTTATAACCCAATTAAACAGATCTTCGAGCGAACTTGTTCAAAAGAACTTTGATGAAATACAAGCAAGTTCAGGCGAACTTACTTAAAATCTTCTTGATTTTACACAAGTTCGGTCGAACTTGATGTAAAACTTAATGAAAATTTAGTATCTTCAGGCGAACTTGACTCAAATTTCCTCAAAAATCACCTAAGTTCAGGCGAACTTACTAAAAAATCACTTGAAAAGTGTTGTTTTAGTGCAAGTTCGGCCAAACATGGCCAACAAGTTCGTTCCAGAAAGTTTTCAAAAAATGGTTTTTTTCAAAATTTTGACATGAATTCGGTTGAATTTGGTCTCAAATCTTTCAAGGGTTTATCTTTGTTGTATTTTACATGATATATTCAAAATTCAAAAGATTTTTACTATGAATTCTTCATCTTGTGATCAAAAGTTAAAGAAAAGAAGAATGGAGTAGAAATAGAAGTGTTTTGTCTTGATACTATCAAATCAGGCTGTTCTAGCTCTGATACCACTTGTAGGACTGATCCTCGATGCTTAGGAACCTAAATTTGATATCAAACGTCCATAATAGCGGAAATATTACGTCGTGTTACCAATAGACAAGAATTAATCAGTTAATCGTCAGTTTCATTGATTAAACATTCAGATTACAGACTGACAGAACTTCGCCTCTAAAATGCCAAAGTTACAAATGTGACACACAAGCTAGGTATTTATAGGATTACAAGTTCACTCATCATGTGTAAGTTCGCCCAAACTTGCCTATGCAAGTTCGGCCGAACATGTGTAAACATGTGAACCTGGAGCGAACATGGCTAAAACATATTATAAATACTTCACTACCTAGCCTATCCAGCTCTATAAAATACAGACTCGATATAAGACTAAGACATAGACATTCTGCACCAACAAGATTCACATCGATCTGACTCATGATTCCTTCAATCGTAGGAAAACTGTCAGTATTGATACAAGAATACTTTTCTGCTTCATCATCAGAAGAATCTTCAAAGATAACATGATCATAATCATCTGCTTCTGAGACGCACTTGTACACATATTCTTTCGGTTCAAACGTATTGATGTTCACCAACTCTTCTTCGAAGTCAAATTCGAACGAATCAACATCAACTTCGAACATCTTAGCCAATTCTTCTTTGGTGTAGTTTTGAACGAATTCCGCTTCTTCTATACTTGGATCCAACATAATCATCAACGGTTTTTCATGAAAATCAGCAACAGGCATAACAACTATTTCATCAGAAACATCAACATCTTGAGGCCATGTTTGCCCAGTATGCTCCCCCTTACTCTGATCATCCTCCATATATACATCATCGTTTATCAAGGAATCAAAATCAAAATCAGTGTGAACTTTTGCAGAATCAATCTTTAGACCAATGCCCCTGATCATCATTATCACCATCATCGTGATCTGAATCATCTTTAGTATCGTCACCTGTACGGTCGTCGTCTTTTTCATCATCTTCCTCATCGTCGTCTTTCTCTAACTCATATGTTTTGATCGACTCATCATTCTTTTCTGCTTCCTGAGATTCAACAATAGAAACATCTTCAGGAACGATTCAGATTTTGGAGCTTTTTCTGCTTCAACAGTCTTTTCTATCACAGGTTCCTCTGTTGGTTTAGGGACACCATCAACAATCCCTTTACCCTTTCCCTGTTCTGCCAATTCTTTTTCAGCTTTGTCTTTGGCTTCTTGCAGATCAAGTTTTTCGTATTCTGCTTTGAAATCAATCCCCAAGTTGTTAGTTAACACTTTATGTAGCCTAGCAAACCTTCTATCATTTTGATCTCTTTCAGGTCTTAGCTCAGCTATCTCTTTCTCCAATTGTTCATTCGCAGCACTTAGATTTTCAACCATCGCTTTCATATAGCCTCTGTCATCTTCAATAAACTTCACTTTGTCTTGCAGAATTTCTATTTTGACCATGCTCTGCTTTACTTTATGTTGATGCACTTTGTGTTTGTCACTTTTCGAATAGGCTAGATAGAGCATGTGTTGAATATTGTATAGGTTAGAATCGAACACACGACCAAAATACGGAGTTTTCAGTGTAAAAGGGAACATGTTTGCTCGAACTTGACCTGTGGAGGTCAAGTTCGCTCATGATAGTGATGTTGATGTCAAGTTCGGCCGAACATGACTAGGTCAAGTTCGCCCGGACTTAGATGCTTACCAGCGAACTTTTTTCTCTATAAATAGGTGGTGTGTTTTCATTTGTCATTTGAGTTTTCACCATCCCTACGGGGAGGTGCTGCTGGATTCTCTCCAGGAACTCCGACAGTTGGACTTATAAAGATGTATACTCTTTCGGTATGAATGAAGACTTCCGCTGCATTCTACTTCTACTCCTTTCTGTAATAACATTCTACCGAATTGGTTTACGTTTACGCATTAACTTCCATCTAGAACCGCCTGATCACGAACCTTCACTTTGCTTTCTAGAGCTTCTTTCTCGACTTCATTCTGTTCAGTTTATCTTCCAGAACTTTGATACCTTTCTCTAACATATCTACTGAGTATCTTCAAACCAATTCGAAAGATCTTCAGCTGTGACAGGATGTGTAACATTGTCTGGAATATTGCCGAAAGCATCTTTAATCTCTTTAACTCTGGCGCTTTGTGGAGTAGATTGCTTTGATCTTGAGGAGTAGCTTTGGGAGTACCCTTTGTAGCAGACTTTGGAGTTGATAGTTGCGTACGTTGAACCGGTACTTCAGTAACGGTTGGTGGTTCTTGTGTTGCAGTCGTCGGTGGAACTAGATCTTCAACGATCAGAATATCTTGCAAGTTAGAAACAGGAGGTTCTCGTGTAACTCCTTTCCTCTTTTTATGACTCAAATATCTACGACTCAGAGGTTTCTTCCTACCTTTGGTACTAGGAG
Organism: Scalesia atractyloides; assembly: GCA_947069175.1. Classification (NCBI taxonomy): domain Eukaryota; kingdom Viridiplantae; phylum Streptophyta; class Magnoliopsida; order Asterales; family Asteraceae; genus Scalesia; species Scalesia atractyloides. The sequence goes on along the minus strand of CAMTDV010000016.1, from coordinate 65,151,483 downwards.
AACCTGTAGACTTGTGCAAATCTCCAGCTTTAGACTTTACGCGCTTTGTTTTCTTCTTTGGTCTATTTCGTCAGACCCTTCTTCAGCAGATGGTTCATACAAGTCTTCACCGTGCTTTTTCAAACGTTCTTCTTCTTTTTCTTTCTCTACATCTCTCTGTCTAATGTCAGCAAAGCCTTTAGAAGAATCATCATCTTTATCAGGAGTTGCTGAAATAACATCATCATGTTCTCCATCAGCAGTACCAGCCTTAACTTCTTGGCTATCAACATTACCAGCAGCGCTTGATCCTTCAACAATCTGAGGATTATCTAGATTAACATCAGGCTCGTCAATCAACATAGTATCCACTTTCTTTGACGCCCTTTTACGTTTTGGCTTCTCAACAATAACTACTCTCTAGACATACCAATCACCTCTTTTCTCCGTGAACGTCTTTAACAATTCAACCTCGTCTTTATCGTCTCCACTACCATCCTTCCTCCATTTTTTTCCGATGGTGACACGTAATCAGCTTTGACAATAGCACTAAAGACAAGTTTTGCAATAGGAGAAGAGTCTTGCTTTAGAAACGTCTTGAACTTCTTCAAAGTTGTTTCATCCATGCGGCTTAGATAAAGAATATCGTTTGGATCTTTTGCAATGTTCTGAAACTTATCATCGATTAGCATCTGAACCATCCTCGGATACATCACCAATCTGTTAATGCCCATATTCTTCATCATGAACTTGAAAATCACTTTCAAAAAGTTGAACTTCTTGTTGAGCACTAACGCTGTCACCATACAAGCAATGTAATCCTGAATATCGTCTAACCCTCCTTTCCTGTGACTGAAGGCGTAAATAATAGCGTGAATAAGAAGTTTGTATGGTAGAGGAACACCGCCTTTCTTCAATGTAGGCTCATTTGCATGACATTTGTAACCCATTCTATAGAAACAACCCTTAACCATTCTTTCCTCGAAGCTAATTGGATCATTTTCGTTGTTGTTGAATGCTACAACCCTTCGAATATCAGCTTGGTGATCGCAATCTCCTTGTCTTCATTACCAACACTAACAACAGACTTGATCACTTTGTTTTCTTTGTCATGAGATGTTGCGTTCCAAAAAAAGATATACATGTGATCTATAAATGACATGCTTGTCGGTAATCGCCTTTGTAATTGGAATTCTCCCTAAAAACTCTAGAATCTCTGAAAATGCTGCCAACGAGGGATAAATCTTTTCGTCCAACGAGATACAGGTGTTGTGAAACTTATTAAACGAAAGCTAGATATTCTGTGGACAAGAAAAACAATCACTTAGCAAATTTCACCAATTTTAAAACATTTAACATCAAGTTCGGGCGAACTTGATATGCACATACACCATTTTCACAGAACTTCGGTCGAACATGTGATACAAACAAGTTTTGACATTTTTACAACAAGTTCGGGCGAACTAGTTATATTATCAAGTATACTCAGGATGATGACAACTTTGCCCGAATTTGTCTCAAAACAACTTCAACAACTTCGGGCGAACTTGTCATCTTCCACATCAAAACCTGCAAACATCAACATCAATCCAATAGTTCAATATTATGGTTTGTTTATGATATTTACATGATTATTAACATTTTTTACCAATCAATTTTGTTCAAAACATCCTAGATCTACTGCTTTTAAAATGATCGGTCTAATCCAGTTCAAACTCATCGAATTAACGGTCAATACCTCTACCATGTTCATAAGTGTGCCAATCACTTATAACAGGTCTTGATTTGGGCAGCACAATGGCACAAATGTGACAACTGTGAAATATCCCGGTAAACTTTGATCGGTACAAGTCTGTGGTAACCGGACGTGATATGTATATCATGATATTTGTGGTGATTATGTGTGATGATACGAATTCTGGAACATGTTACACCGACTATAACAGGAGTATACGCAAGGTAATTACCAAAAACATTACATTGACGCTATGCGTCACCTACATGGCAAGATAAAGTCGTGAATGGATTGATGACTCTGGGAAAATTTATTAGTAAACACGTACGACTTGTGTACTATGCTAAACGATATCTGTTAGGTCTCGGAGGAATCCGAGAGCACGTCATGGTTAATATGACACTATTAAGGACCAACAATGTGAGGTTGTGTCCTTAGCCTTTAACAACGTGATAAACGGGGACTTGACATTTAACAACGCATTACACATTCGACTGTGATTGTTAGGCCAACGGTAGGGCCCTTTAAGATTCCGAGTTCATGAAACATCTTAGTTACGAGCCATAGACTATGACATAAGATTAGAAACAAACCGGAGCCTAAAAACTTGTAAGGAACAGTCAATCAAGCCTAAAAACACTTAAACTAACGTAATACGAGGCTTTTATGATTAAAACATAACCGTGGTCAGGTTTTGAGACGGTTATGCTCAGTTTTTAAAACCGAGTTTTTAACAAGAAGAACGCGAAAAACGGAGCCTGTTTCGCAAATCGGAGACGCGTACGGGACCCGAAACGAACATAAACGCAAAATCGAAGATATGTATCATCTTTTAACACGTAAAACGAAGCACGACAAAGCGCCGGGGGCACCACACCTCCAAACCGCACCCCCCTTTATATCATCTTTCTTTCCTTTTGAGTTTCTTCAATGATTCAGCCATAAGCCTCTCAAATCTCAGTTGATCATCCATAAACCTTCACTAAATCAAGGTAATTTCACAAGTTCTAAGTGATTTTGAGGCGTTTTTCTTGATTAAACACGATTTATAACTGAAAAACCCATTTTAATTCATGAATTTTAGAGGGTTTAAACAAGTTCTTTGTTGAATAAGAACACCTTGTGAATTCCATGGTTTTATATGGTAGCCAAGAAGATGAAACTCCAGGTTTTGATGCTCTAATCGACACCTATTCGACCAAAAAATCGTGACAAAGTTATTAAGGAAAAACTATGAAACAAGGCTTGATTGACATGGGTTATGGCATGGTTTGATTATTCTTGGTATATAGGTACTGAATATGGCTCACACCCACTTCTGGACTCAAGTAAAACGCTCCGAATCGAAGGAATCGCTAGGTATATCACCCGAAACTCGAATCTAGAAAAGGCAGAATATTATTTGAACCATAACTTGATCCGTGGGTATTGGATTGCACTGCAATTTGGTGTGGTGATGTAGAGTATTGACAGGAAGATCCCCGTAAACTTCTAGAATTTTTGGAATTTTCTACGATTTTTGGTGAATTTTTTACTCTTTTACCAAACAAATTCGGAAAAAATACCAAACGAAGTCAATAAATCACCAAAATTTATTTGAACACTAAGGAACATATGGGAAAGGTTCTGGGATGTTTTGGAGTCTATTGGTTGGGTTTTGATATGAATTAAAAATCCGCGTGTTTATGAGATTTCGGTAGCCGGAAACGTAATAAAACGAAATCGGAAATTCCTGGAATATTTTGGGAATTTTGGACATCGAATGATAAAGCAAAGTAAATTATTCGGGTAAATACTGTTTCACAAATGATTTATTTGAGAAGTTAAAATAGATTTATAATTCCCAAAATAATTTTATTGGAATCTATATATTTTTACGAAGTTCTACAAAAATTTCCAGGATTTTATGAACTATGTAGATTAAATGGGATTTTTCGACCTTTAAAACGCTTATTTTAACTAAATTTGGCAGTTTACCGGACAACGAACCTACCGAAAATGGGAACGGGCCAAAACCTATTTTGATTATAACTCAAACACCGGGAGTATTTTGGGAGGTTCCAGGGTAAGCGGGACACTCTGGGTATGTTTCACCACCGTTCGGAAACATCCCAGACAGTGAAAATGGAAACTCAAATTCGGGGGACCTAGAGCCTCTAAACGTCCGGATTTCCTTAACGAATACTTAATCTTTTCTAAATAACAATGTATTGGCACTGTCTAAATCTTAGTGCGGTTATCCGAACAAATAAAACAACCGACTTTGGTTGGCACGCAAACCGGTGCCCCGGAGCCAAACGTGAAACTAATCCTACCCTAACATCCATCACCAGACCAGGATACTATATGTATAATATGAACTTAAAATATCCACTTGGACCCAAGTTATACGTATTACCGAGCTAGCGACTGATATTAGTAATTACTTGCATGATTGCTGTTAAAGCCGAACAAGCTTACAAATACTCCTATTGCTACCTGTGATGCTACTATCCTGTGTGTTTTCACTTCCCCACTTTTAAACTGTTTTACTATTTTCTGGGGTGATTTGCATGTTACAAACTGTGTTAATTGCACCAACTTGTGAAGATGTGAATTATCTAACAAACGAACCACATCCCCACTACAAGTGATTAACGTAAGCGATGGACAGTGGATAGTACTATTGGTCTGACCAACCCAGTGCCACGTCTGACAGTGTGTCGGCAACCAGGCACTGCACGCGTCCTACCCTTGTTATGTTGTTAGGCATTACTACACTAGGGCGTTGAACTGCATGTGACGCAGTTGGTGGGCCGGGAGAGTCTGTGTGACACGGTCCGATGGCCGGGAGTGTCTGGGATGACACTGACTGAGGCAAAACAATCAAGGTTTTACTTGTGTACTCGTGTAATTCCATATGTGACTTTGACCTGTGCAATTAAACTTATTAACACATATTTTTAAACAACAACTAAACCAGTGGAACTCACCAGCAATGTTTAGTTGACCCTTTTTAAAACTAACATGCATTTTAGGTAACTTGAGACTAGTGTGATCCGTGTATGTTGTTCAAGACATCTTATAGACGAACGCTAATATAGACGCATGTGGCTTAGAAGACTTATGTGGTTCATGGGAACACGCAGTTCTAACATACATATAGTATATAGTCAACATTTTGTAAGTAATAAAATGTAGTGTCTTTATAAACAATGTGCTTCTACCAGAGGTGTCTGTTGCATCCCGTATTTTTTTTCTTCTGCTGCAAGTCAGGGTGTGATAGAAGATGGTATCAGAGCCATTGGTTATAGAGAATTAGGTGCCTTTAAGGGAACCTAGACTATAACTACAGGCTCGGAATTTAGTGGACATCATTGGAGAAATTAACCTCTACTCAAGGTCGTTAGTAAACACTGTAAAGTATCCTATTTGCAAGTACCAGGATGGCCTTGTGGGGCAAGTGGGTTATTATGGTCTGAAACGTAATAACACACTTAAATACGTGGAATGATACATACGTGTACCAAGGTGATAGTGTGTGAATGTTTGTGCGTGAATTGATACATGAACTGGGATTCGTGGATAATACATTACTACATATGCCTTCGGGATAGGCAGAAAACGAGTATTACAGTCCATTCCACATTCCTACTGACCGCATATTTAATATACACTATAGTTGGATTCCTATCATTTATACAGTTGTTACTTATACATTATGATGTGAGAACCCAAGTCTTTCTAACGATACCATCTCACCCACTCTATCCTTATAGCTACTGTAAGATGATTATGTACCAGAATGAGACTTCAATAAGAACATAGATACCCAAAGAACGCGTAGGTCTTCCTGATAGCTTGGTAGGACGGGTACGGATCCTTATTTCACTTCTTGTTGATTCACATTCGATTGTTATACAATCGTTGAGTTCAAACATTTTACAAAACTTTTCATCCTTGAATCCACGATTTATTTGATTGTCCGCTGGATTCATCTTTTGCTTACAATATTGGCTTTAGCTTTCAGTGTGATACTATGATACTTAGTGGTATTCCTTAGCACATGTTTTGAAATATGTTATATTTGAATATGACGATCTCTGGGCTATGGAGATGGCATGGAATGCGTGAATAAGTTACCCTTCCCGGTGTCATTCGGTTCCATGGGATATAAAGTTTGTGATGGTAAGATTCCTTTGAAATGCTTTGCGTTGTGGAACATCGTTTCGTGTGACCATCGGTTATATTGTGTTCTATTACGATTATTGATTGTTTTGGATTTCAGTTGGCTAGTTGCGAAAAGAAATATTAGGCCCGAATATCTTGGTGAACGGAACATTGATCAGGTATATGGGTGTGGTTGATATGATGCGGTACTTCCTATATATAAACACCTGACTACATGATCAAGGTACCGTTACTCAGGGCAGACGGGCTTCATGTTGCGATTCGTTCGGTTATGTTTTGGGCAACGTGATATTGAGACTTCGACCCTGTTTGATGCGATAGATAATGCCATAGTTGACGTAACCATGATAGCTATATACGTTGTGGTGATTTTAAATGAAAAGTAGTTTGGGGGTTGACATATAACTACCTTTGGGGTTAATCCTGGGAAGGTCCTTTTTCGAAAGGGTAGTACGACTTTTTAGGGATACCACACCCTGATAGTACTCTGTACTGAACCATCTGGGTATAGCCGGTGATAGCTTACCCACATCAATTACCCAATGATTAATTCGTGGTAAGTAACAATGTTCTGTCTTTGGTAAGACAATTCAGTGTAATTTCTTTCTTTTGGCGGGAATTGCTCGAACGTATAGTCGTATATTCGAAATCACTACGTTACGATGAACCAACTATGCTTATGTGTCGACCGTTGTCTATGAAGCTATTCAGTTGAAGCATATATTTCCGTTACTAGCTGTTGTTCGCTAGTGATACAATCTCGAATTCTTAGTAAGAATACGTAATTAGCATCAGTATTGCTAACCCAATGAGATTTAGGGGTAACACATAAATGGAGGAACTTGTCCGATGCAATCAAAGTCCGGCAAGGAGTTGTGTGGATGCGGATCTGATTGTAATAAGATTCATGGAGGCGAAATGATTTTTATCCATATTCCTCGTAACCATTAATACTTCGTATTAATAGGACACTCCTATGTATACGTTTATTTATAAATATACAACATTAACGGCGATCCAATCTAAGTGTCAATTTGGTAAATTTATGTTGAGGGTGACGCAACCTTGGTGCGAAGTAAGAAAACTATAATTAGTAAATAATCTGATTCATTGCTTCAAATCAATTCAATTCTCCTTACTAACACTATTGGAAAGTGTTAAGGTCCGATGCATATAAATTACTAATTTTATACGCCCTATCGATTTAGTTCAAACTAATACAAGATAAAACCCCAATAAGTCGAAGAAGTAGTGAATGAACGGTACGAAGGACCGTAACGAAGTGACCTCTTAATGTATAGTTAATAAACAAATGACACAAAGCAAATTTTCATCGAACAATTATTTTATTTATATATATCCATATATCTAATTCGAAGAATGATATTTAAAAGAATCGTATAAAATTTTTATATATCACACGATCCCTTGTTTCCAGCCTAGCATAACTTAGTGAAATATGTTCCAGTGAAAGACGAGATTGCCTTCGAGTAGTATTCGAGTACAGTAATCTGATGACTAACCTGTGTGACAACTCTTATCTAAACCTGCAGACTCTAGACCATTGATTCTTTCGGTTACTTTTTCGGTAATATTTTGTGATGACCGTACTAATTATTCATCTCGATAACGGTCGTAAGAGTAGTCGACTGAGTATTACCATTCCTAAGCAGGGCGGCGAAACAACCATGAGAAGGAATGGCACATAGAACCCGGACAAAAGGGAATGACGCCCAAGCTTTATTTACCCGGGGTTCTGACCTGAATTCTTTCACTTACCGTACCCCTGAGATACTAAGTCTTGAATTAATATCACCCGTATGAGGGTGGTGCATTCGTTCTAGAAATCGCATAAGGGGATACATGGTTCTTTGATTTCCTTTTTGGTTAAGGCTTTTCGCGTCACGATATCTACGACGATCGTGCGATTGGTCCGGAGTAGGGACAAACCCGGATACTTATATGTCTATAGAACATATTGACTCCCCAACTCTACGATAATAATACTCAGAAAACACCATATGTCTCCTCCTCTTCCCTGAAACATACAAGGAGTCCAAATTCTTATACACGATGTTATTCACGATTCATAGGGGATGATCGAAATTCCCTTCGGGCCATTGTCAAGGTTTTATTTTGTAGTGGTCTCCTACATGAGTAGGAGAATGATGCATGAGATACATTGACTTTCATCCGTCGATTAGACACAAAGTGAACGATACCATACGCTTGTGAGTAACCAAGAGTATGCGTAAACGTTGTTGCTTGTTTTCGTGAGTATATGAGAAATAAATTCTTTAGATCAGGGGAGTATTGTTGAACCACCCTCGTCTTCCTTCGAATGGTTGGTACCTTCAATTGATTTTCGGTTTGATCAATTTAAGTACGTATTTATAAAATAAGATGCTACCAAGAAACCCGATTCTTCGTTATTTTCGAGTGACGAAAATTCTTGTGTTACTTAAGGAAACAAGAAAGGGAGAAACCTTAAGTATAATATTGTATATATACATATATACCTAGGTATTTGTACCACGCGTGAAATTCACGGTCTGGGGGATGATTGTCGAAAGCTGTTGCACTATCATTTGCATGATTTCCGCCTCGGTCATTTAGGGTGAGCGTTTCGGGGCCATTCTATTATAAACAATACTTATATATGTATCAATGTCACATATTCAATCATTCCATATCACACAATTTCATCGCACGCGTGAGTCAACAACCTGTATAACCAACCTCATTATCATGTATATAATAATATCCGTTATCATACAGCGGTTAAAATTGCACTTAGACTTAACCCAAAAGGGCCAATGCTTACATGTGCAGTCAGAACATGTCACCGGAGTGACGTATATACGCCATATTGAGAAAAGCGCGAACTACCTTGCATGAAGGAACACGGTCAAAACCAAACTCGCTTTGAAATAAGAATAGTCATGAGACGTCCGAGTATCGTAATTGGTGTCTTTTGTCCGCTAAACCCACCTGGGGAAAACTAAACAAGAAATCTAGTAGTCCCAATTATTCCAGATGAAGGGACTCGTGAATCTTCCGAATACGTCCCTCGGATGTCATGGCCATCCAGAGGGGAATTCCTTTGATAAGCACGTATTATATACCTAAAATAGGAATAAGACTTCGATGCTACAACTAATTCTCTTCCAACTTGGAGAATTACTTAGCATACGCTACGAATTGTAGATACCTTGATGCGCGATACCAAGCCAAACTAAATGACCAAAGTGTAAATCGGTGCTTGGTTGGATGCACCAACTAGCTGTGAAATGGCATTCATAACCTTTATTCGTATCCTAGTCGTCAGAGTGCTAGATTTACCTTGATTGATTACGATTTTCATTCGGCCTTCTTGAAGCTACTTTTGTTATTTTTGGAGGTTGCTGAACGATTATGGATCTATGTACGACACTTCCCAGTAGCCCGTATTCCTTCCCTGCCCTATTGAGAAACATAACTCGATTAATCCTAAGACAAAGGGTGGAGAAACTCAACTACCCTAGTCTTGACCAACTCGAGGGCCGGATCTTCTTTTCTTGTTCACATTATTACAAATATAAGACTAACGGGAAAAATCAGATTCAGTGGTCAACTATCCCTATTGGATTAGGGTGACTATGGATTCGGGCTTTAGCCCATGGTTTCATAAAACCACACGAATTTCTCAAGCTAAACCAAGATGGTTTGGCATGAACGAACTCGACGAAACCCTTACGTTTAATCGGTGATCCAAATGGCGCCAAGATGGGACGGCATTATATCTTTCTATACCAAGTCCGAGTTTGACTAGAAAAACCACGAGACCGTGACGGTCAAGTGGTGATTAACCACGTTGGGACTAGTATGGGCAATATTCGCCAGTGCGTTAGATAATCTTTCGAGAACATGATGAAAATGATTATTTCTGGTTGTTTCCATTAATGATATTCTTTCGAAATGTTAGTTGAGTGTGGATATGTTCCTACCCTGTGAGGGATACTCTGTTGATGGGGAATTTGGATTCAATGACTCGTTAGTTAGTCATCTTTTACAAAATCACCTGTACGTCTACGGTCAAATCTAGTCCCACGTGTAGGGGGATCATGGTGATATTTGTGGTCACTAGACACTCGTCACACCTCAAATATGTCTATGTGATAGTAGCGTTCTAGAGGTGGTGTTACTTGAATTAAAACCGTATTGGGTACACAGTCTACCATTCCGGTATATGAGAATTTTTATACCATTATCAACCGAAAAATCACATCGATGTTATCGAAGCTCCTAAGTTATTTCCTTCTGGAAAAGACATAAATAGTGTACAACAGCTGGAGCCAAGCTCCCGGAACTTAACACAAACTGGAAGTATTATTATAGAAATTTCATATCCTTATGACGTAATCTGACTACTAGTGAGTAGTGCGAGCACACCACTGAGGTAAGTGTGCAGATTCGTATTACTCGTGTACATGCTCGCCTTATGGCAGCCTTAGGGTCTTAAAAGCCTTTCTTTTCCTGATTCTCTACCATAGAGCAGGGACTCTCGTGGTCGGTTAGTATTAGGTGAAGATATTCACGTACACGACAACAAGGGAAGATTGTCGCGCACCACCCGATAAAGTCAAGTTATTCCCTTGACACAAACATGCGGAGCATGGTGCGCGATATTGCGACGTTCGCAGCGAACCCTGGGAGAATACCCATACCTCTCCTCTATAGGAGGTGTGCAAGAACTATTAAACAAAATCCTAAATGAAACCTATGGTGTTTAAATAGTAAAGATAATGAATACGAAAAAACATAATAATTGAAGTTATCTGCAAGCTGAATACATGACTCCTATTCTACCGTGAATCCAACAACACTCTTACTTTCAGGTTGGAAGTGATGATAAACGTTACCCTTAACATTACATAGGAATTGTGAACGGAAAAATTACACAGCTACTGTGTAACACAGTTATCATCCCTGTACGATGACGATGCTAAACGAAAAGCGAAAACATACTTGTCTGTCGAATGACTGACTCAACTGTAAAGACTGAGTTTTCAACGAATTACTAAACGGAATTTCGAGGACGAAATTCTTTTAACCGTGGGACAATGTTACAACTATGAAAAATCCGGTAAACTTTGATCGGTACAAGTCCGTGGTAATCGGACGTGATATGTATATCATGATATTTGTGGTGATTATGTGTGATGATACAAATTCTGGAACATGTTACACCGACTATAACAGGAGTATATGCAAGGTAATTACCAAAAACATTACGTTGACGCTATGCGTCACCTACATGGCAAGATACAGTCGTGAATGGATTGACGACTCTAGGAATATGTATTAGTAAACACGCATGACTTGTGTGTTGTGCTAAACAATATCTAATATGTCTCGGAGGAATCCGAGAGCACGTCATGGTTAATATGACACTATTATGGACCAACGATGTGAGGTTGGTGTCCTTAGCATTTAACAACGTGTTAAACGGGGACTTAACGTTTAACAACGCATTACACATTCGACGATGATTATTAGGCCAACGGTAGGGCTCTTTAAGATTCCGAGTTCACGAAACATCTTAGTTACGAGCCATAGACTATGACATAAGATTAGAATCGGAACTCGGGCACGCAAAATGAGGCAGTCCCGATTAGGGAAACGCCTTTGCGTTGGGAGCAATGAAAGACAAACCAAACATGAAAGGAATGGTCAATCAAGCCTAAAAACACTTAAACTAATGTAATACGAGGCTTTTATGATTAAAACATAACCATGGTCGGGTTTCAAGACGGTTATGCTCAATTTTTAAAACCGAGTTGTTGACAATAATAACGCGAAAAATGGAGCCCGTTTTGCAAATCGAAGACGCGTACGGACCCGAAAACGAACCTAAACGCAAAACAAAAGATAGGCATCATCTTTTAACATGTAAAACGGAGCACGAAAAAGCGCCGAAGGGGTAGGGGCACCCGACCTCCAAACCGCCCCCCTTTATATAATATTTTTTTTCTTCTATTTTTCAATTTTCATTCATTTTCTTTCAAGTTTCTTCAAGGAGCCATAAACCTCTCAAATCTCAGCTGATCATCCATAAACCTTCACTAAATCAAGGTAATTTCACAAGTTCTAAGTGGTTTTGATGCGTTTTTCTTGATTAAACACGATTTTTAACCGAAAAAACCCATTTTTAATTCATGAATTTTGGAGGGTTAAAACAAGTTCTTGGCTGAATAAGAACACCTTGTAAATTCCCTGGTGTTATATGATAGCCAAGAACATGAAACTTCAGGTTTTGATACTCTAATCGACACCTATCGACACCTTTACCGAAAAACTATGAAACAAGGCTTGATTGATATGGGTTATGGCATGGTTGGATTGTCTTGGTATATAGGTACTGAATATGGCTCACAACCACTTCTGGACTCAAGTAAAACGCTCTGAATCAACGTAATCGCTAGGTATATCACCCGAAACTCGAATTTGGAATAAGCTGAATATTGTTTGGACCATAACTTGGTCCATGGGTATTGGATTGAGCTGAAACTTTGTGTGGTGATGTAGGATATTGACAGGAAGATCTATGTAAAATTGTATAATTTTTGGAAGTTTCAACAATTTTTGGTGAATTTTTGACGTTTTACCAAATGAAATTCGGAAAAAATACCAAACAAAGTCACTAAATCACCAAACTTTACATGAACACTAAGGAACATATGGGAAAGGTTTTGTAAGTGTTGGAGTCTATTGGTTAGTATTTGAAACGGATTAAAAATCCGCGTTTTTATTAGTTTTCGGTAGCAAGAAACGCATTCAAACGAAATCGGAAAAAACCCAAATTTTTATAGGGAGTTTCTGGAAATGTAAGGAAGTTCCTGGAATATTTTTGGAATTTTTGGACATCGCATGATTAACGAAGTGAATTATTTGGGTAAATACTGTTTACAAATGATTTATTTGAGAAGTTAAAATATCTTTATAAATTCCCAAAATAATTTTATTGGAATAATATATTTTGACTGAGTTCTACCAAAATTTCCAGGATTTTATGAACTATGTAGATTAAATGTGATTTTTCGACTTTTAAAACGCTTATTTTAACTAAATTCGGTAGTTACCGGACAACGAACCTGCCGAAATTGGGAACGGACCAAAACCTATTTTGATTATAATTGAAACACCGGGAGTATTTTGGGAGGTTCCAGGTAAGCAGCACACTCTGGGTATGTTTCACCTCCGTTCAGGAAGATCCCCGACGGCGAAAACGGAAACTCAAATTCGGGAGACCTAGGGCCTCCAAGCGCCCGGAATTCCATAGCATGATAAACAAAGTGAATTATTTGGATAAATATTGTTTACAAACGATTTATTTGAGAAGTTAAAATATGTTTATAAATTCCCAAAATAATTTTATTGGAATAATATATTTTTACTAAGTTGTACCAAAATTTCCGGGATTTTATGAACTATGTAGATTAAATGGGATTTTTCGACTTTTAAAACGCTTATTTTAACTAAACTCGGCAGTTTACCGGACAACGAACCTGTCGAGATTGGGAACGGACCAAAACCTATTTTGATTATAATTGGACCACCGGGAGTATTTTGGGAGGTTCCAGGGTAAGCGAGACACTCTAGGTATGTTTCACCTCCGTTCGGGAAGATCCCCGACGACAAAAACAGAAACTCAAATTCGGGGGACTTAGAGCCTCCAAACGTCCGGATTTCCTTAACGAATACTTAATCTTTTCTAAATAACAATGTACTGGCACTGTCTAAATCTTAGTGCGGTTATCCGCACAAATAAAACAACCGACTTTGGTTGGCACGCAATCCGGTGCCCTGGAGCCAAACGTGAAACTAATCCTACCCTAACATCCATCACCAGACCAGGATACTATATGTATAATATGAACTTAAAATATCCACTTGGACCCAAGTTATACGTATTACCGACCTAGCGACTGATATTAGTAATTACTTGCATGATTGCTGTTAAAGCCGAACAAGCTTACAAATACTCCTATTGCTACTTGTGATGCTACTATCCTGTGAGTTTTCATTTCCCCACTTTTAAACTATTTTACTATTTTCTGGGGTGATTTGCATGTTACAAACTGTGTTAATTGCACCAACTTGTGAAGATGTGAATTATCTGACAAACGAACCACATCCCCACTACAAGTGATTAACCTAAGCGATGGACAGTGGATAGTACTATTGGTCTGACCAACCCAGTGCCACATCTGACAGTGTGTCGGGAACCAGGCACTGCACGCGTCCTACCCTTGTTATGTTGTTAGGCATAACTACACAGGGGCGTTGAACTGCATGTGACGCAGTTGGTGGGCCGGGAGAGTCTGTGTGACACGGTCCGGTGGCCGGGAGTGTCTGGGATGACACTGACTGAGGCAAAACAATCAAGGTTTTACTTGTGTACTCGTGTAATTCCATATGTGACTTTGACCTGTGCAATTAAACTTGTTAACACATATTTTTAAACAACAACTAAACCAGTGGAACTCACCAGCAACGTTTAGCTGACCCTTTTTAAAACTAACATGCATTTTAGGTAACTTGAGACTAGTGTGATCCGTGTATGTTGTTCAAGACATCTTATAGACGAACGCTGATATAGACGCATGTGGCTTAGAAGACTTATGTGGTTCATGGGAACACGCAGTTGTAACATACATATAGTAGTCAACATTTTGTAAGTAATAAAATGTAGTGTCTTTATAAACAATGTGCTTCTACCAGAGGTGTCTGTTGCATCCCGTATTTTTTTTATTCCGCTGCAAGTCAGGGTGTGACAGAAGATGGTATCAGAGCCATTGGTTATAGAGAATTAGGTGCCTTTAAGGGAACCTAGACTATAACTACAGGCTCGGAATTTAGTGGACATCATTGGAGAAATTAACCTCTACTCAAGGTCGTTAGTAAACACTGTAAAGTATCCTATTTGCAAGTACCAGGATGGCCTTGTGGGGCAAGTGGGTTATTATGGTCTGAAACGTAATAACACACTTAAATACGTGGAATGATACATACGTGTACCAAGGTGATAGTGTGTGAATGTTTGTACGTGAATTCATACATGAATTGGGATTCGTGGATAATACGTTACTACATATGCCTTCGGGATAGGCAGAAAACGAGTATTACAGTCCATTCCACATTCCTACTGACCGCATATTTAATATACACTATATTTGGATTCCTATCATTTATACAGTTGTTTCTTATACATTATGATGTGAGAACCCAAGTCTTTCTAACGATACCATCTCACCCACTCTATCCTTATAGCTACTGTAACGATGATTATGTACCAGAATGAGACTTCAATAAGAACATAGATACCCAAAGAACGTGTAGGTCGTCCTGATAGCTTGGAAGGACGGGTACTGATCCTTATTTCACTTCTTGTTGATTCACATTCGATTGTTATACAATCGCTGAGTTCAAACATTTTACGAAACTCCTTGAATCCACGATTCATTTGATTGTCCGCTGGATTCCTCTTTTGCTTACAATATTGGCTTTAGCTTTCACGTCATGTGATACTATGATACTTAGTGGTATTCCATAGCACGTCATGTGATACTATGATACTTAGTGGCTTTAGCTTTCACGTCCGGAATTCCTCAATGAATATTTAATCTTATCTAAATAACAATATATTGGCACTATCTAAATCTTAGTGCCGTTATCCGAACACATAAAACAACCGACTTTGGCTGGCACGAGAACCGGTGCCCGGGAGCCAAACGTGAAACTAATCCTACCCTAACATCCATCACCACACCAGGATACTATATGTATAATATGAACTGAAAATACCCACTTGGACCCAAGTTATAGGTATTACCGACCTAGCGACTGATATTAGTAATTACTTGCATAATTGCTGTTAAAGCCAAACAAGCTTACATATACTCCTATTGCTATCTGTGATGCTACTATCCTGTGAGTTTTCGCTTCCCCACTTTAAAACTGTTTTACTGTTTTTTGGGGTGATTTGCATGTTACAAACTGTGTTAATTACACCAACTTGTGAGGATGTGAATTATCTAACACACAAACCACATCCCACTACAAGTGCCCCGTGGATAGTGGATAGTACTATTGGTCTGACCAACCCAGTGCCACGTCTAACAGTGTGTCGGCAACCAGGCACTGCACGCGTCCTAACCTGGTTATGTTGTTAGGCATAACTACACTTGGGCGTTGAACTGCACATGACGCTGTTGGTGGGCCATGAGAGTCTGCGTGACACGGTCCGGTGGCCGGGAGTGTCTTGGATGACACGGCCTGAGGCAAAACAGTCAAGGTTTTACTTGTGTACTCGTGTAATTTCATCTGACTTTGACCTGTGCAATTAAACTTGTTAACACATATTGTTACACAACAACTAAACCAGTGGAACTCACCAGCAACGTTTAGCTGACCCTTTTTGAAACTAACGTGCATTTTAGGTAACTTGAGACTGGTGTGATCCATGTATATTTTTCAAGACATGTTATATACGAATACTGATATAGACGTATGTGGCTTCGAAGACTTATGTGGTTCATGGGAACATGCAGTTGTAACATACATATAATATGTAGTCAACATTTTGTAAGTAATAAAATGTAGTGTCTTTATAAACAATGTGCTTGTACCAGAGGTGTCTGTTGCATCCCATATTTTTTTCTTACGCTGCAAGTCGGGGTGTGACAACAAATCTTGCTAAATCACAATTCTCTCAATTCGCACTTAAGTTCGCTCGAAGATGATACTAATAGATAGAATGAACTTTTGAGCGAACTTGGTTATTTATGCTAAGTCAAGTTCGGGCGAACTTAACTTTCAAACACCAATTCTCTTTGAACAACTTAGCCCGAAGTTATGTTATAGTGAAACATTATTAGTTTACAACTTCGGGCGAACTTGGTCAAAAACAATTTTCAAAATTTTTTAATTTTTTAAACTTTTTACACTTTAGACCCTGAACTTTCACATGTTTACCAGTTATGAAAATCCACTCAGTTGCCCAAGTCCAAGTTAATGACTTTGGTTAACGATTTGTCTACCGGGTCTAAGTTAATGACCCCGGTTTGACCCGTTATGAACAAACTGATGTTTTTCTTCAAGTTAAAGTTTCAAATTAATGAACTTTGCATCGTTTTTCATGTATTTTGATTTACAGATTAGCTCCCAACCCGTTGTCATCAAGATTCCCACCAGAATAGCATCTTTCCGAACTCCGATGATCCGCTTTACATCATTGGCTGTTGAAAACAATGTAGAAACAAAATCTTTTTGTATTTTCGCAAGTTTATGCTAAAACACACTGAAAATCTTTTTGGGTTTAAATCAGAAATCAAATAAACTATGTACAAACATATTTTTGTGAATTTGTGTCTAAGGATCATATTAGTTTATTAAGACGTATCACTAGTACCGTTGACCTTTTGATGACTTTAAGTTTTAAACTTGTTTACCAAGACTGTCGACATTATTGTCCACTTAAACTTCGACACATTTCTTAATTGTTCCAAGATATGTTAGGTAGATTTATGAAACTTGACTCAACTATGGTTCCCATCTCATAATATACTCTCGTATCAAGATTCCCTAGATTTCATCTTACAGGTGAGTATAGCGTAACTGATATCTGTATCTGTAGTGTGAGGCCTTGAGAGCTCAGGTTAGTACCACCATATAGACAAAGAGATGAAGGCTCGGCTCGACTTTAAGGTAGTGTTCCAAATTTGGAATCTTTTGACTGCAACTGATTAGATCTTTCGATTATTTCAATTTTACTGCAGTTTAGGGTTTTTAGCAAAAGCATTATAGAAGTTCTAGGCCATTGCTTAGCAAAATCAGAAGAACTTGTATAATACCACAGATACCAATCATCTATAAGGACCTCGTATCTCAGAATCAGGCAATCTCTCAACGAAATTTCAGAGTACTAAGTCCATATATCCTAGAGATGTTATTCCACAAGTTTAAGCAGTTGTAAAATTTAGTTTATATCCCGAAAAAATTTACTGAACGTATAAGGCCTATCGACACATCCACAGGAAGACTTTTTAAGCTTTTTAAACTTTACAAATCCTTAGCATACTGTGATAGTCCTCTGATGTGCTATCATTTCCTTTTTGACACAAAATTCTTTTTGACTTTTTCATGTTTTTATACTTTTCAGTTTTTCGTATGTTTTTGTATTTTTCGGTTTTTTATATGTTTTTGAATTTTCTACTTTCATTTCTCCCCCAAAAATAAAAAAATATTTTTTGATTTTAGTTTATTATAGAAATCTAATCTAAAAAGATAACAAACCAATGAGGATCACGAGAACTCGTCGTCCGATCCATATTCAACCTCTACTTCTGCACCTCTCAAAAGATTTTTCATACCGTTAAGCCTCATTAGATATTTAAATCTTGTTAAGGTAAAAGCTTCGGTATAAAAGTCAGCTTTTTGTTCATCGGTGTGGATTTTCTCAATTCATACCAATCTTTTTACGTAGCAATCACGAATAAAGTGGTATGGAATCTCGATATGTTTAGTTCGAGAGTGATGAACATATTTTTTTGTTATGTTGATTGCTGCCTTGTTATCGACATACAGCGGTGTGTCAAGAAATTGCAAACCATAGTCTCTCATTTGTTGTTGGATCCACAAAAGTTGTGAACAACAGCTGAAAGCTGAGATGTACTCAGCCTCACAAGTAGAGAGAGCGGATGTGGTCTATTTCTTGCACTGCCATGTTACAAAACGCGTTCCAAAGAATTGGCAACAGATTGTAGTTGATTTAGCATTCAATTTGTCTACGCCAAATTCAGAATCAGCATATCCCGTCAGATCAAAGTTGTCATTCCTCGGGTACCACAAGTCGGTGCTTGGACATCCCTTCAAGTATCTGAAATTCGCTTCATGATCTACATGTGAGAAATTCTGGGACTTGACAAATATCTAGCGCAGAGGCAGGTAGGATACATGATATCCGGACGCGATGCCGTCAGATGCATCAACGATCCTATCATCGACCGATAAAGAGTCTCGTCAACTTTGGTTCTGGTTTCATCAATGCAAATTCCGTGATTGAGTGTGTTAGGATCTGAGTTTGAATTACTTGTAGTTTTTGTTTCAAAAAACGGAAAATGATTGAATTAAAAGAGATTTGTAGCGGAATAAGATGGAAAACTTTTACTATAAGCAATGGTCGTTGGTTTTCATCATCATCATGCTTTCAAGTTGATTAACTTGCATGTGATTCACAAACTCCCCCTCAGCCTTTGCAATTACAGTTTGGTAATGAGAAAATGCAGAGAAGATGATATGCGAAAGTTGATCTTTTAAGAGACAAGTTTAAAGGTTACATGAGTTGCCTATTTATACTAACTATCTAACCTCTGAGCATCTTGGATGACGTCAGGGTTGATAGTGACAGGAAACTAATATGTAATTAACTCTAAACACTGCTTATACTAACTATCAGTGCTTGGCACTGTTACATTGATTAACTAAGCTAATGACTAAACTCTGATCACTATCCTCTATCCTTTGTTAACTCTAGTAGACCTTGAAGCTTTGTGAAGGCAGATGATAGGATGAGCAGTCTTTATGGAAAGTAGTGTAAGTACATCAGAGGTTGTAACATCTGATAGTTGAACCAAAGCTCGGATAGTGTTATTTGGCTTTATATCATCAGTTCCTTTCATAGGGTTCAATCCCAAAAATCTCCCCCTGGAACAAATGATGCCAAAAACACTTTATTCTTGGTTTTTATTCCTCAGAAGGAATTCTCTTATTTGACCTTTGAATTGAAGTTCAAAGTTAAGAGATTCCATGTCATCAGCATCCTTCACCAGCTCTAAAAATAGTAGTTCTTGGAAGTCTTCTACTGTAAGCTCATAAGCATATTCCTTGGATAGTTTAGTGGCTGCACCATCAGTTTTGAGCAATGTCAATTCATGGGTGTCTTTGTCGACCTTCCATTTTAGAATTTTCGGGTCTGATGGTTTTCTTGATGAGCTTTTACTGCAGAGGTTTGTAAATGAGCCATCTTTGATAATTCTTTAGCCAGCTTGGCACTTGTATCATCTGTGTGATAATCAATCATATTCTGAATCCCTTCTTTGATGCATATATCCTCAAACTCTTTGTCAGTCTTTTCATTCATCTCCCCTTTCTTTTTCCTGTGTTGCAGGGCAAGTGTGGAGTGGGCAGATGTTGAGCTTGACTTTTTTGAGAGTTGATGCTCTGAGGATAGCATCTTCTTTTGAATAGTCAGGCTTAGGAGGCATGGATGGATCCTTTTTCCTTCTCTCTTCCAAACTTTTGTAAGTGTCTATCACCCTCACCTCACCCCATCTCATCACTTGGTTTTCGGAACCATAATGATTTTGAATCAGTTCTTGCTTCATTCTCTTCAACTTCAAGGCATTTTCAGTGATATCTTTCTTATATAAATCCCAGTTGGGAGCAGTTGCCTTTTTAAGAGAGTCTTTCAACATTTCTTGCATTCTGTTGATTTCCTCCCTCAGTTCATCTATGCTCCAATCCCTGAACTGTGGCCTTGTTGCCTTATACATCTTCTTTTCCATGATATACTCAATGAGTTCACTCTTGAGCAACTTATCTTCCCTTACTGACAACTGGTTGCTCAGATCCTTGACAAAATTTTGTAGAATGGTGACTTTACTCAGTTGAAATGACATAATAATCTGTATCTCTCTATAATTTTTACCAGCTGATTATCTTTTAGCAATATCCTATGCTTGCTTCTTTTTCAATTCTAGATAGGCATCAACATTTGCTGGTCTTGGATAGCCATCAAGGGATAGAATTGTTCTTTTGTCAGGGTTATCCTCTGAAAAGAAACTTAGGATCTCTTCCCTGACTGCTGGTAAATCAAGAGGATACAACTTTGATGCGCGAATAACTTTAAGAGTTGAAGAAGTTGTAAGCACTGATGTGGGGATCACTGGTGTTGATGATAGTGGAAGAGGTGCAAAGAACTCATCATCATTTATCACTTTTGTGATTTTCCTCCTTTTAAACCTTAAAGTAGGTGATGGTGTTGTGGGATTTTTGGTGGTGTGGATAATGGTTGAGTTGATGTGGGAATTGTGATCATGGCAGTGGATGGAGTTGCATTTGTTGCAACCTCTATTGTATCAACAGATGTTGACACAACAGTTGCTATAACATCTGCTTGTGTGGATGTGGGTTGTGGTTTGAAGATGTGATAGGTTTTCGAGAGGCAAAGGTTTTCATGGTTGGATTGGTTTCAGGCTTAGTTTTTGTAGGTGTGGATGTTGGTTGCCTGGCTTTTCTAGCAGAAGCTCTTTTTGATGAAGTACCAACCTCTCCTTTTTCTTTTTGCTGATCAATCTTTTTCTCAACCAACACTCTGCTCTCCTCAATCACATTCTTCTTGTGACTAGCCCTTGCCTTGGCCAAATTTCTTCAGTTAAATCTTTCTTCTTTTAACCATCAGGCCTTGGAATGTTCAATGTAGGTCTGGCCTTATCATCATCTAATGTTAGCTTCTTTGGACCCAAAGGTTTCTCCCCCTTTTTGGCTTCATCCGTTGTAACAAATATAACCGTTGGAGGTGCATGGCCAGTGGTTGTGAGTAGATGTGTTTTGATGGCTTTAATGTCTGCTGCAGTATCTTGATACCTTGATTCAAACATGTTTCTAACATCATTCATCTGGGGCTTGTGTTGTAAATCAAAATAATGTTGTTGATGTTGAAACAGAGGGTTAAGAGCTTCTTTGAGATCAGTAGTGGATCGAACAGAGGGTTGACTTTTTGTAGCTATCATCTGCTTTAGTAAATCTTTGATTTCACCAACAGAGTTTTCTATTCTGGTCACTCTCTCCGTCAAATCCTGGTATTTAGATCATCACCTAGTTTAATAGGATCATGTGAACTCCTACCAGTGGTGGTAGTTATATCTATGTTATCATGAGCAGTGATTTTAGGACCAGCTTCAAACATAGATACCCCTTTGTCTTGGTACTGGGGACTTCCCACAATAGAGGTAACAATAGTTGCCTCAGTAGTGGTTGCCTTCAACCAAGTCTTATTAATGAGACCACTGTCTAACTGAGAACTAGGGAGTTCAACAATTGTAGTGCTGCTTGTGTTGAATTATCACCAAGGGTTACATGTAACCCAAGGGATGTAGCCTCTTCATTTGCCGATGGGCTAGAAATGAATAAAGAATCAGACCCAGCCACTGGATGAAGTATATTCTCAGTAATAAGTTGTTGAGAAGTGCTGGTTTGTGTCTGAACTAATTCAATTGCATTCAGCAATGGTACAATTGTGGGTGGAAGTGAAGGTATTGGTGAAGGTGGTTGAGTAGAAAGCGACATTGCCCTGGGAGAGGGACTGTGAAGATAGACCAAGTGGATCTAGAGCTTCAAAATTTGGTGTCCCTGTGTCTACAACCTTTTCCTTTTGTGAGGAAGAAGGAGGAGTTTCAAAGCCGGAGGGAGATCTTTGAACAATCTGCTGTGAAGAAGTAACATCAGTGGTTTGTGACTTTGGTGCTGTCACAGGGTTAATCTCTGGGATCTCATGTTCCAGAGGACCCTTTTTGGGTTTGGTGGGCTTTTTGGAAGTTGTTTTGGTTTTCTTTTTGGAAATTTTTGGTGTGGGTTTCAGGGCAGCGGTTGTGTTGCCCTAATCAACAAGAGCAGTGGCCTTAGTAGCAAGAGGTTGAGTTTGAACATTTAGTTCTGGTAAAACTTGCTCATCCTCCTCTACTTATGTTTTCTCAACTTTATCTTGGTTTGTTATTCTGGTGAAAGTTTCTTGATTAAGGCGGCCTGGATTAACCACAACGCAAATTTTACTTTCAGGACCTTTAATTTGATCCTGTAAGTAAAAACTCAAGAACCGTGGATGCATCAAAAAAGCTTTTCTTCTTTCAATATTTTTAAAATTATTCACAAGATCATTGAACAGTATCTGGGAGTAGTTTAAATTGGTGTTAGTTAAAATTGCATACCCCAGATATTGCATGTTCAATGGGATTTCATTGAAAGCAGTGGATTTTGCTAAGAGACAAGTAAGAATTGTGTGAAAGAAAAATCTCATCTCAGTAGGAAAGTTAGGTTTAAAAATGGTCATACCTTTCATCTGGCCGATATAACTTCTTTCCAGAAACTCTGCTTGGATCTCATTAATGTGAAATGACACAGGTTGTTGTATGTCATTTAACTTGAAAACTTGAGAGATCGATTGGGGGCTAATTTGCATCAATACTCCCCCTACTATTGAAATTATTATATAAGGAACACCAGCAGCAGATAGTGAACCTTTGCATTTTTTCAGAAATCACGAAGAGCATCAATATAAATGGGGGCTTTGACGGTTAACATGTGCAAGAATTAGACTTTTGCAAAATTCGAATCATTGGATGATAGCGAGTATTTGCGTCGTTTTCTTCCAGTATGGCAATGTAATTGTGTGGGGTTTTGATTATGAGAGTGAAAGGTGGAGGTTCTTGTTGCGATTTTGCCTTGGATTTTGAAAATTTGGATTTGGGAGCCATGTTGTTTGAGAGAAAAACTGTTTTGAGATTTTAAAATCGACACAGTTTAGGGTAACCACTGGTGAGATAAAACAGGGGTTTTATAGGGGTTTTGAAAAAGTGAACATGACGTGGCATCTGTTGCAAGATCTGATGGCTAACATCTGGCCACATGTAACCTCTGATGAGAAAAGTAACCGTTGATGTGGCAAACCACTGTTTTAGGACATAGATTTGGACAATACTGATTTTGTTAACACTATCAGAGGATACACTTTATCAGTGGATAAGATTTTAAAGCTTACTCAGAGGTTTTGAGCAAACAGATGTTGTAATCAGACTTTTAAAGATTTATTGAAAAATTTTCAATTTTAAACTATTTTAAGGAATTTTTTAATTTCTGAAAACATTTTGATGCTATGTACACATGGATTTACAAGAAAACTTGTTTTTAATCCATGTTTAGCAAACCAAGCCTTGAGATCAATTTTTCAAAGGTAGATGTATCCAATGCCTTGGTTAAAACATTTGCCCATTGAGCTGAAGTATGGACATGATGCAAAGAAATCAAACCTTTTTCATAGCAATCTCTCACAAAGTGATGTCTGATGTCAATGTGCTTTGTAGTTGAATGAGAAACTGGATTTTTAATGATATTTTCAGCAGCTTGAATGTCCAATTTGAGTTGAGTCCTTAGTGCAGTGATACCAAAATCCAGCAACTGGTTTTGAAGCCACAAGAGTTGAGTAGTGCAGCTAGCAGCAGCAATATACTCTGCCTTAGCAGTGGATGTTGAAACTGCAACCTGCTTTTTGCTTTACCAAGACACTAGACAATCACCTAGGAATTGACATCCTCCTGATGTGGACTTCTTTGTAGTTTTACACCCAGTAAAATCACTATCTGAAAAACCTGAAAGCTCAATATTCCAATTAGCTGGATACCAGATACCAAGTGTGGGAGCACCTTTTTGTATCATCCTTTTTACAGCAATAAGGTCAGACTTTCTAGGTAATGCCTGTGATCTGGCACAAACACATGTTGCAAACATGATGTCTGGCCTGGATGCAGTTAGGCATGATAAAGACCCAATCATGCTTCTATAAAGAGTTTGATCAACAAGGTCATCTTTACCATCAATGGTGACTAGCTTGGAGGTTGCCATGGGTGTGCTACATGGTTTACAATTATCCATATCAAACTTGTGAAGCAGTTCTTTCACATACTTGTTTTGATGGATAAATGTAACATTTTACAATTATTTCACTTGAAGACCAAGATAACATTGGAGCTCACTCATTGCACTCATCTCAAACCTTGCTGCCATGAGTTTTCAAAACTCTTCACACATAGCAGTGATTGTGGAACCAAAAATGATGTCATCCACATAAATTTGGACAAGCATCAAATCTTTTCCTTTCCATTTTAAAAATAGGGTTTTATCTATTTTGCCTCTAGTAAACCCTATGGATAAGAGAAAAGTGGATACAGTTTCATACCAGGCTCTTGGTGCTTGTTTCAAGCCATACAATGCTTTGTTGAGCTTGTAGACATGATCAGAATGGAATGCAACTTCAAAACCTGGAGGTTGATAGACATACACCTCTTCTTTGATTTTTCCATACAAAAATGCACTCTTTATGTCCATTTGAAACACCTTTATGTTGTGGTTAGCAGCAAAAGCTAAGAACAGGCGAATAGCTTCCAACCTTGCTACAGGAGCAAAAGTCTCATCATAGTCTATACCTTCTTCCTGTCTGTAGCCTTGAACCACGAGCATTGCTTTGTTTTTTAAAACAATACCCCTTTCATCAGTTGTGTTCTTGAAGACTCACTTTGTGCCAATTGGACTTACATCTTTTGGAAGTGGCACAAGCTCCCAAACTTGTTGTCTTTTGAACTGAAGGAGTTCTTCTTGCATGGCTTCTACCCAGCTATTGTCTTTCAGTGCCTCTTGGTACTTGGCTTGCTGTATGAGTGATAGAAAACTAGCAAAAACACAAATATTTTTGGGATTGGCTTCGTGTGAGCACCCCAGATTTGATGTTGCCAATAACTTGATCTGCTGGATGGCTTTTGAGATAAATCAAATCACCTTGGTATGGAACAATAGAAATTTTGAGGTGATGGCGGCAAATATGTATCATCTGAGCTAACCTCTGCTGGTGAATTTGAAGTATCAGCCACTAATGAGAATGGTGATGGTGGTATTGGGGGTATAGAGGTAACATTCTGATGATTTTGGTGCCCAGATGTATGACTTTTATCAACAGATGTTTGATTTTGTGAACTGGCTGAGGTTTGAGGATCAACCACTGTTGACCAAGAAGTGGCAGAGTTTACACAAGAGCTTGTAGCACTTGATCCTCTGTTTGAAGAGTAGACTTTTCTTTGTGGAAGCACACAGTCATATCCTTGATCTTGATCTTCTTCAGATGATTGTGGTGTACCTGCATTATCTAGCTTGATAGAAACATCAGCAAATGTGAATTTATCTAAATAAAAAAAGCTCTGCAGGATTTGCTGGGATTTTTAGTGATGACAGTTCATTGAACTTCACATTCAAAGTTTCTTCAACGCACTTTGTCCTAGAGTTAAAAACTTTTTAGGCTTTGGCAGTGGTTGACTATCCCAGAAAATAACCACAATCAATTTTGGCTGCAAACTTAGATATAGAATCGTTTAAGTTCAAAATGAAGCATGGACAGCAAAAAACTTTAAAATATGAAATCAGAGGTTTGATTTTATACAAAATCTCATAGGTAGTCTTTTGATGCCTGGGGTTAATCAAAACTCTGTTTTGAACATAGCAAGCAGTGTTTGCAGCCTCTACCCAAATGGACAAGGGTAAACCAAAATCTACCAGCATAGTTCTTGCTGATTCAATTAAGGTTCTGTTTTTCCTTTCAACCACCCCATTTTGCTCTGGAGTTCTTGGAATGCTATATTGTCTCACAATTCCTTTTGACTCACAAAAAGCATCCAACTCCCTCTTTTTAAACTATGTTCCATTGTCACTTCTAAAGATTTTACTGGAATATCAAATTGATTTTCTAGTTGTTTGAGAAAGTTTTGCAAAGTGCTTGCAGTTTCATCCTTAGAATGAAGAAAGAAGGTCCATGTAAACCTATAGAAATCATCAACTATCACTAGGCAATACCTTTTGTGTTTTAAGCTCATGATTTGCACTAGGCCAAACGAGTCCATGTGCAACAGTTGTAAACACTAGCTTATTTTGGACTCTTCAATGGATTGGAAAGAACTTTTATGTTGTTTGCCTTTTAAACAGGAAACACAATGTTCATCACAGGAAAATTGCTTGTGAGGCAAACCTCTTACAAGACTTTGTTTTGAGAGTGTGGTGATAGTTTTAAGATTTGTGTGTCTAAGTCTTCTATGCCATAACTCAGTCTCTTTGCTAGAAGCAACTGAGAATAGACATGTCCAGACATAGGATTATCTTTTAGCATATCTACCACATACACATTCCCACTTCTGTGTGCAGTGAGTTGTGCTTTGCTCTCAGCAATGATTTGATCAATCCTTTTAACAACCTCTGGTCCCACAATTTGACATGTTTTCTTAGTGAAGAAGGATCCATATCCTCTGTCACTCATTTATGAGACACTCAGCAGGTTAAATTTCAGATTGTCAATCAAATTCACATTTTCAAACTTGAGATTACCAGGCAGAACCGACCCAGAAGCTAAAACCTTCCCTTTGAGTTATTACCAAAAGATATATCACCCCCCCCCCCATGAGCCATGAAGTCCTTGAGAATGGCTCTACATCCTGTCATGTGCATGGAACCTCCACTATCTACATACCATAAGCTATCAAGGCAAGTAGAGGGTCCCTGCACATTTAAGTAAATAGATCAGTTAAGATTGGTCTCCAAAGCCAAAATGGCTTTGGATGGGGTCACAGATGGTCCAGCCTCAAGTGTAGGACAATGGTTAGTGGTTTTGAAATTTTCTTGTAACATCTTCTCTTGACCATTTCCTATCAGATGATTGTTACATAAGGGTGCATGTTTACTCTTTGCTTTGAAGGTTTTTGTAACCTTCATAAGCATGAGGAACCTTTTATAAGTAGGTTGGCCATACCCTCTTGGAAATGAGTTTGAAGGTGGGCCATCTGTCACTTGCACCTCTCTTTGAACAGAGGTTTTGTTTAAGGCTTTTGTAACAGATGTTTCAATTGGTTCAAAACTCTTCTTGGATTTATTTCTAACAGAACTTGAACTTTCTCTTTCAACTGATTTTGCCTTGATCTCTTTTACCTTTTGTTCATAGTTTTTGAGATAGGAACACTGTTGAGTTGAGCGATTTGTTTTGCTGCAGATGGTGCATTTTTAAGAGTTTTTGATAACACAAGTTTTGTTAATATCATAGGCTTTTAAAAGAAAACAATATGCAGCCACATGATTTCTTTTTTCACAAAATTCACAAAACAAGTTTTTAATCTTTACTCTTTTTTTCTTATCAGACTTTTTCTCAGCAGTGGTTGTAACCTCTGGTGGCACATCTTTGATAGGGATCACCAGTGCTTTTGGGGCTTTAATACCATCAGTGGTTGTGAAGTCCATTGGCTTAAAGTTCTCTAAGATATCACATTCATCTGACCATGTCGGTTTAAATTGATATTTTTCAATTTCTTTATCTTTTGTTGAAACCTCTAGTTTTTCCAAAACAATTTTGTTTCCAGCTTTATCTGTGATTTTTATCTCTTCACCGGCCAAATTTGTAGGGACAACTTCAACCAACTCAGAATCAATTTCAGCAACATTTTTCTCATTTTGGTCATAGGCTCTAAAACCTACACCAAACTTGATGTTGCTCTTGATCTGAGCATCACGAATAGTTTCATAACCTTTGCAGGACACAACCCATTTTTCACAAGTGATTTGGGTTTCTTCTAACTCCTTTTTACAAACTTGTTATTTTTCTACCATAGTTTGGAGTTGGTCCTTAGTTATGCTTGATTCATGTCTTAGGCTACTCATTTCAGAATCTTTTTCACTTAACTTTGATTTTAACTCTTTAATCAGTTTTTTAAATTAAGTTCATCTTTTAAAATTTAGTTTCTCAGGTTTTCATTCACCTTTATGATGTTTGCAAAAGCAATGATGCATTTGTCAGAACATAGATCTTTAAGGATCTATGGTGATACCTTTGTAGCAGCCATGAGAGCACAATCACACTCATCTTCACACACATCAATGTTCCATGGGTCAGTAGGAGAGTTCTTTTCCTTATTAGCAGTATTTTCTCTTTCTTCACTTGAAACCATTGTTTTATCACAAACTTGAACTTCATCAGATTTTGACACTATCTCCATAGATTCAACACCTTCAGCAATTGTCTCTAAGGCCTTTAAACAAAATTCTTGTTCAACATCATTTTTGGCCATTAAAGCAAAGTTTTCATCAGTAAAATCCTTAGGCAAACTGCTCCAGTCAACATAACTTTGTGTGAAAAAGCTTTGTTGACCAACCTCTACTGGACTAGCAGTGGTTTGAGCAGGTTGTGTAACAATGGGTGGTTGTTGAACAAGCACTTGAGGTGAGATGGTGCCTGAACATATTGAGTTTATGGAGCAGTGGATTGAACATAATGCACTGGAACAGTGGTAGCAAGATGTGTAAAGTGGGCAGTGTTTTGAACATGTTGAGCAGCGGCATATTGGGAATAATGAGCAGTGTTTTGTGTGTGCTGAGGTCTAGGGCCAGGATGAGTCACTATTGGTCAAGAACTTTGAGACCTGTATTCTCTGGCAAAGTGTCCTAGCCTATTACACTTATAACACTTGACTTTTGATTTGTCTAGCCCAACCTTCAACCCCCATGCAAACCTAGGAATTTTCTACCAGTTCTCCTATAAAATTTACTAGCCCTAACACTCAATAGGGCTAGTTGGTGCAAAATATCCATTTCCTCAAGATCAGAAGGTTCAATGTGTTGTAAATCATTCAGCTCAAAGGATAGATTGTCAGAGGTATGGCTTTCCCCACTAGCAGTAAAAGCATACTTGGGTGCATATTTTTCAGATCCAAAGTTCCCACCAGATGTAATATCTATATAGTTATCATAAATTTGGTCCTAACTGCTGCCAAAACCCTCTTCTTGGCCAAAAAGAGCTGTATTACCCAATGAGTAATCATCAGTCATTTTGCTAGAATCTTGCAACTTCTTTTTCTGGTTTAACTCTCTCTCATAAGTGAGGAGTATCCCATGAAGTTGTGTCAACGACATTTCTTTAAACCCAACAAATTTTCGCGTTACATAAGCTACCGTCTCCCACTTATCTGGTAACGATCTAAGGAAATGACTATTGACAGTCGAATTAGGAAAAACCACGTTAACCAGTCTAAGTTCACTGATGAGACAGTTGTAACGTTCAAATTGTTGTGTTATAGACTCTCCTTTCAAGTGACAAAATGTTTCATACTGCTGATTTAGAACTTCTCTATTACTTTCTATCACTTCCTCAGTCCCACCGAATTGCTCCTTAAGTGCATCCCATAACTCCTTTGCACTATTGCAATGGAGTAGACTAGCATAAATTTCATTGGGTAAGGCCGAAGCAACTATGCTAAACGCCTTAGCATCCAATTCAATTTTCTGGAAATCCTGCTTCGAAAAGTTTTCAGGATTTTTTGGCACTTGTTTGGTTGGATCCTCGTGCTTGGAACCATTGGAACGTGAGGTCCATAAGAAACAAATCTCCAGCAACCGGTGTTTCATTGAGCAAGGATGTGACCCATCTGTCGTTGCCAAATGAAATATTCATTTCTTTTGAGCATCGGCGGTTTGAACAAGGAACAAGAATTGGCTTCCCGTGTGTTTTGAGACATTTTCAGTTGATTTTTCACAGATTTTGTTTTAAAAATTTGAACGTAATAAAACTCTAAATATCAAGCTAAAAACAACCAAACTGATTAACAAGAGAGCTGATCTGTTCGAACCAAATCGATTGTTAGATCGAATTTGATGAATCAGGCTCTGATACCAATTGTTAGGATCTGAGTTTGAATTACTTGTAGTTTTTGTTTCAAAATATGGAAAATGATTTAATTAAAAGAGATTTGCAGCGGAATAAGATGGAAAACTTTTACTACAAGCAATGGTCGTTTGTTTTCATCATCATCATGCTTTCAAGTTGATTAACCTGCATGTGATTCACAAACTCCCCCTCAGCCTTTGCAATTACAGTTTGGTAATGAGAAAATGCAGAGAAGATGATATGCGAAAGTTGATCTTTTAAGAGACAAGTTTAAAGGTTACATGAGTTGCCTATTTATACTAACTATCTAACCTCTGAGCATCTTGGATGACGTCAGGGTTGATAGTGACAGGAAACTAATATGTAACTAACTCTAAACCTGCTTATACTAACTATCAGTGCTTGGCACTGTTACATTGGTTAACTAAGCTAATGACTAAACTCTGATCACTATCTGCTGTCCCTTGTTAACTCTGGCAGACCTTGAAGCTTTGTGAAGGTAGATGATAGGATGAGCAGTCTCTATGGAAAGCAGGGTAAGTACATCAGGGGTTGTAACCTCTGATAGTTGAACCAAAGCACGGATAATGTTATTTGGCTTTATATTATCTGTTCCTTTCATATGGTTCAATCCAAACAAGTGCCAGAGGAGTAGATTACGGCTTCGTGCTATCCACATCAACCTTCTTCAAGATATCATGAACATACTTGGTTTGGTGGATAAAAATACCGTCTGGCAACTGATCAACTTGCAAACCAAGGAAGAATTTCTTTTCACCCATAGAGCTCATCTCGAATTTCTTCTTCATGATAGCTTCAAACTCTTTGCAAAGATCGTCATTAGTCGAACCAAAGATGATGTCGTCCACATAAATTTGTACGATAATCAGATGACTTCCAACTTCACTGGTAAATAGCGCACTATCCATTATTCCTATAAAAAAGTCGTTGCCAATGAGATGTTGAGATAACGTC
The DNA here is from genome assembly GCA_947069175.1 of Scalesia atractyloides. Taxonomy (NCBI): domain Eukaryota; kingdom Viridiplantae; phylum Streptophyta; class Magnoliopsida; order Asterales; family Asteraceae; genus Scalesia; species Scalesia atractyloides. The sequence continues at coordinate 65,120,068 of CAMTDV010000016.1, read as the reverse complement.
TCGTACCAGGCTCTCGTGCCTTATGCAAATCGTGCAATGCTTTATCCAGAAGATAGGCTTTCTTTTTGTTCAGCAGCTCGACAAACCCCGGTGGTTGGCCAACATACACTTGCTCCCATAGCTAATCGTATAGAAAAGCGGATTTTACATCTAATTGATATACTTTAAAACCTTTCCAAGCAGCGAATGCAAGGAAAATGTGAATGGACTCCAATCTTGCAACTGGTGCATATACCTTTATATAATCAATTCCTTCTTGTTGATGGAATCCTTTGACAACGAGCCGAGCTTTGTTTCGCACTATCACCCCACGATCATCGTGCTTTCACTTGAAGACCCATTTAGTATCTATCGCCTTTTGATTTTTCGGAAGGTCAACAACTTTCCGTGCTCCCAGCTTTTCGAACTGTAATAATTCTTCTTGGATCGCAAGTACACAATTCTCATCTCCTAAAGCTTCAGAAACATTCTTCAGCTCAATCAGAGATATGAAACACATATAAGTACAATAATCTTGAACTTGAGCTATTTTAGTGTAAAAACAATTCAAAGCTTTGTTGATCTGGCCTCTCGTTCTTACACCAGCTTGCAATTCTCCAATTGTAGAATCCGATGGGTGGTATGAGTAAGATCTCGGTATCACCTCACTTGGAACATCCATAGTATTTTCCTGATTAGTAATATTTTGATCAACCACTGATTCAACTGAAGGAGCACCAGAGGACACTTCATTTCGAGTACTTGGGCTAGTAGCTTGATTCAACATATTTGTGATATGCTCAGATTCTTCGTCAGAAGAAGATTCTCCATCATCATCAAATGTCGGAGCCTCGTCAGAATTGGAACTATGTGCTTGAGAAATATTGGGTTCTTCTGTAGCATTTACTGGTTCCGTAGTCGGTGTCATTGTTCAGCATGTGTTTCTTGAACATCGCTACTGGTTGGACCTCCACCAGAAGAAGATGATCCAACAGTTGGTTGATTAACCACTATTGGTTTGATCATCTGCTCCTAATTAGCCGACTGATGTAGATAATATAACATAGACATGTCTTCTTCAGAAGGCTCTTCTGGCAAGTCAAATGATTTCCACAGTTCACTATAATTGAACAATCAAGCATCGCCTACTATTTAGATTGGAGTTGTATATCTAAAACAATCGACGTGCTTTACTTCTACCACTCTTCTTAAACTTGGAAGATAAACTCTCTTGAGCGGACTAGCGTAGCCGACAAAGAAACCATCTAGCGTTTTGGCACCAAACTTTCCGTCTGAATCAATGACTGTACAAGGTGCGCCAAACGGTTCTAATACTTCAGATTGGGTTTCCTTCGGTTTAGTAGATCGAAGCAAGTCTTCTTGGAAGGTTTGACCGTCAAGACTCTGTTCACTCCAGAAACTGACAGGAAGCTTTGAATCGACAGCATAGTTATTGATGTTTCTATTAAAGTTTGGTTCTTCCTTTCAGCCACTCCATTTTGTTGCGGAGTGTATGGAGCACTGGATTCGTGTTAGATGCCTTTATCGTTGCAAAATTCTTTCATTCGGGCGTTTTTGAATTCTATACCGTTATCGCTTCGGATTCTTCTAATAGGGAGATGGTACAGATTTTCAATCTTCCTGAAGAGAATCATGAGATTATCAAACGTTTCGTCTTTGCTCTCTTGGAAGAAGACCCATGAAAACCTAGAATAATCATCAGTGACGACAAGACAATAAAGATCCCAAGATATACTACGAACATTCACTGGACCGAAGAGATCCATATGCAGTCTTTCGAGCGGCAGCTTGATGGAGTTAAGAATCTTTCTTGGATGAGACTTTTTAATCTGCTTTCCTTTCTTGCATTCCAGACAATTTTCACTCATGTGAAAGCTTCTAAGATTTACTCCTTAAACTAAATCATTGTGAACCAGGTGATTCATCTTTCTGATGTGTATATGACCCATATTTCTGTGTCAAAGAATTGACTCCTTCTCTGTGGCTTTCGTTACGAAACATTGAGCCGACTTTGAAGTAATTGTAGCAACACTCATATCAAACACATAAAGATCATTCTCAAGAGGAGCTCGCATAAGTATCCACTCTTCCGGAATCTTGAAGCCCGGTTTAATGATCATGCACTCCTTTTCGTTGAAGTGGGTGGTAACTGCTTATCACAGATCTGAGAAATAATAAGAAGATTGTTCTCCATCTCAGCGATATAGTTGAATTTATCAAACAATACCACACCATTAGATAGCTTTCCCTCAGCAATGATTCTTCCTCCTTGATTACCCGCGAATCCCACGTACACTATATTGATTGCTTTAATATCGAAGAGTAAGGCATGCATCCCAGTCTTGTGACGTGAAGCTCCGCTATCCATAATCCACTTTGACAAGATGGATCTTTGGAGCCCCTCCACATGCAACGAAACTATTTAAAGAGGGAAACCCAAGCCTTACCGGTCTTGGGTTGGTTCGGGATATCATAAGTAGGAACATTCAAATCAACATTCGGTAACTTTTGATCAGTCTTTGTGTCAATGACATTTTAATTCTTGACTGATGCAGTAGTTGTGTTTGTACCTTCAGATGATGTTGGTGTTTTCTTTCCAACCCATGATTGAGATTTCATTCGAGCTTTCTTGATGTAAAATTTTGAATCTTTGTTCTCATTTGTTTTAGAAGTTTCACCTTTTTCAAAAGTTGATTTCTCAATTTTAGATTCAACTTTAGGTTTCACTTCGATGTTAGATTCATTGTTTCATTTTAAGATCGTTATTGGCTTTACAATCTCTGGGTGCTTAAGTTTCTCATCATCTGAAATTTTCTTTCTTCGTGGATACATAGGCTTTGATTTCGGACACTTGCGAGAATGTGACCAACTTCATTGCATATGAAGCAAGTCCTAGTATCAGCAGAAAGTCCACTTGTAGGTTTTACTCCACTTGTGGAAAGTCAAACCCGCTCTCCTATTCTTAGGAAAGTCACCACCATTCCTTCGGTAGTTGTTATAATTTTTCTTGGGTTTTGAGTAAAACTTTTTCTCATTTCTATCCAAATCGTCTGATGACACTTCAACAAGTTTGAACAATTTATCGATTTGATCTTCTTTCACATTTTGAATCGGAAAACTATCGTCAAAATATAGTCTATCAGAATCCTTAACTCTTTACATTACAACGTTAGGTTCATCACTTAGGCTATTTTCTAATGATGTATCATCATTTTCAGATTGTGATTCCGAACTGTTCAGACTTGAGTTAGCGCTCTCAAAGCTGCCATCATCAGATTCACTCTCCAAAACATTTTCAACCACATTTTTCACAACTGCTTCACTGTCATCATTGGATTTTGTGAAGGTTATATCAATGTTCTCAGGCAACTTATCATTTTTTTCTAATAAAAGTGTTACGTTAAGTGCCTTCTCAATCCTATCCACTTTGTTGCGGCAGTAACTTGCGCACAAGGAAGGTGGAACATAGCTATAATCTCCATGCTTCTTACCTTTTGGTTTCACATCATTTTCTTCCAACAGAATTGGTGGAAGAATATGATGGATGACATAAGCGTTCGTTGTGTAACTGAGCAACAACTGTCTTACTCGTTCAGTTTCAATTTTCATTTCTTGAAACTCATGTTTTGTTTCAGCAATGGTATTAATGTACATATTAATTGCTTCTTGTTTTTCAATTACCGTTGCTTTTAACATTCTTATTGTGGCACCTTATTCTTAGTTAGCTTTTTCAACATTGCTATAAGTGCCTTTCATCTTATCATAAGCTTCCTTCATTGTGCGATAATCGTATGTAAAAATTTTATTATGCCTAACCAATTCGCTTATGATAAGGAATTTCTCATCACATTTCTCACAAGATTTTGTGCACTTTGTGCAAGGTTTTTCAACTTTCAACTTCTTTTTCAATCACCTTTACCTCTTGACCTACCTGTTTCAGATTGGCCATCATTGCTTTGTCATCAATCTTCTTGAGATTTTGTTCAATCAATTCTTCTGTCACATCAATGACTTCCTCGACCTCTGGTTTCTTTTCCTCAACCACTTGCTCTTGCGATGTATTTCCAAAGCAACCTGCAAAACTAGAATGAAAGTTAGGAGGAATAATGTTCTTCATCTTTGTCTTGTGATAGATCATTTCCTCTTCCTCTGTTCTTTGCAGATATTCTTCTAAGATCGCATTCTCCAGGGCTGCATCATCAACCATTGACTCTGATTCATCCATGATTTCTGCCATTAGTGCAACTCTAGTCTTCTTTCCAATATAATTATTCCAGTAAAACCCTTCGTCTTCATGAGACACAACTAGAGCTTTTTCAGTTGGCTTTGAAGAATTTTCTTTTACTTCAACTTGAGTTTTCTTTGCATATGGCTTGTACTGCAACGTTTTCTTGTAATAGTCATTGTTGTTTCCAAAAGGGCTTTGGTTGCCGCTTGCTTCTTGATTTGTGCACTCGCGTTTGAAATGCCCCTTTTATCTGCATTTGTAGCACGTTACTTTCGACTTTTCAAATCCAAGCTTATTGCTCGAATTTCCAATGTCTTTTCCAATAAGCGTGACAAACTTTGTGAATCTTCTGATAAACGATGCTAAGCTCCATTTGATATCCATTAATTCCAACTCCTCTTCATCAACCTGGTCGTAATCCTCAGCCGTCATCTCTGGATTTCCGATCTTTCCAGCAACTAAACTTTCATATGATTCAAGCACAGTTGCAAGAACTGCTATATGTTGTTTAGCCACTTGTTCAGGGAAAACGTTCTTTAGATTGACTGCAATGTTGCACTGAAATACATTTGGATCAGAACTAGAATGATTTGTCTGATTTATCTGATCTGTTTAGTTCTGGAACAGAGAATTTGAGCTAGCACTCGAATATCCTATGTTCGGAGGACTCTGATCATAACTCAGGTATGATTGAGTTTTTGGTTGACTTTGCAACGAATGATTCGAAGAATTCATATTCCACTAAACGCCGTTTGAATTTTCGGACTCAAAATTTCCTGAACACCTCCTTTGTAGTACATCCCCACATCTTGCACAACATTTGCATTCCTTGACTTGGCCATTTTTAGCATCTCCATTTCATGTCCCACTAACTTGTCAATGAAATCTGATAACTTAAAATGCATCGAACTCGGACTATTCTTCCATACCATCAAGTAGGTCGTCCACTTCCCCTAAGGTAGTCAACAGCCAACCTATCAATCGTCTCCTCATCAGTTTTATGAATATCATGTCCTCGGATCTGAACCATCAAATGACAATATCTATCATTCGGTCATCTGCTTCATGGTTTCTCCTTTGATAATCATGAAAATATAAAACTCTTTCTTGATTAAAGCCTTCTTGCTTTTAATCATCTCAGCACTTCCCAAATATTTTGCACAAAGAGCATTCCAAAGCATCTGTGACGTCCTACATTCGGGTAGGAACATCAAGATGTCTTCTTTTATTGATTGTTGTATTAGACTTATCATCATATTCTCTGCCACATATGCATCTTTAAATTCTGGCATAAACTTTACTAATGCATGATCTTGATCGCGTTCATCTTTTGGCCACGTATAACTGGTTTGTACAGCAACCAACTGTAGAAGTAATTAGCTTGAACCCAGTTCACAAATTTCTCTTTCCAGCGTTCAGATTCATCCATGCTCATCAACTTGGGTGGCTTCACTGAAGTTCCCATTTCGTTGTCTATATCATTTGATTTACTGCAGTTGCATTTGAAGTTGAGGCCTGAGCTACTCCCCAGCAAAAGCATGTTGAAAATCATCCATCTCGAAAATCAGACGATTACGACTTAAACACGTTCAAAAACACTTGAAGATTGATTAGCAAATAGACAAGTTCGGGTGAACTTGTGCAGAAAACAATATTCAAATTCAATTTTAACAAGTTCGGGCGAACTTGTGATGACTTTTGAAAAATTTCCATGTTTTACAAGTCCGGGCGAACTTAAAGGAAAATTTCAAAAACTTTTGACAAAAAACCTGTTAAATTTAACCAACTTCGCACGAAGTTGGTTAAAATCAACAAAAATCATGATTTTAAGCCAAGTTCGGGCGAACTTGATGTATAAGTTCTTGCGAAGTTGAGTTATCAAACATGGTTTTTTGACATTTTGGACATGAAATTGTTTGATTTTAGCTATGAAACTTTCAGGGGTTTGTTGTACTAACGTCCACGATTAGCACAGGAACCTAAATTTGTTATCTATTGTCTGATTAGGCAGAAACTAATGACAAGTTAACCAAATAACAAGAATTACTCATTTAAATATTGTTTTCATTGATCTAAAGTTCAATACATTCGAGAACTGGATCCGACAGAGCTTCGCCGTCTATGTGCCAAAATCTCTCCACGTTACAAATGAAATACCAAGGCCCCTATTTATAATATTCCAAGTTCGCTGGTGAAGGATGAAGTTCGGGGAACTTGACTTCTCATAACCAACCTCGAGCGAAGTTGTCACAAAACTAACTTAAATACGCATATTTTCTAACAGATTAAGCCCTATTCACTCAAACTCGATACATAATGACGTAGGCAACAGACATATGCACCAACAGACTCCCCCTTGGATGTTGCCACAGTCATTGACTTTTAAAATCTTCTGAGTCTTCTGATGTTTAGTTCTTGAATAAACTTTATCATCTTGATCATTATATCATCTTTCTCTTTCTTTAAGCTTTAGTCTCAGACTCCCCTTTGCTTTGATCTTTAGACTTCAAATTCTCCCTAGATTTGAGATTTCTAAAATCTTTGGACAGTGTTTTATCCAGCTCCCCCTCAAACTTTACTATCTGTCTAAATAAATTCTGACATTCAAATAAACATTTCAGATTCACTATTTTTAAATTTTGTACTATCAAAATTTCAAACTTTAATCTTCACTTCAATCTTTTTAAAAACGTTAATTGTTTCAAGTTCAACTTAATGACCTTGAATACATTTTACATTTAAGACCTTCAATATTCACATTTTTATTATTTGATTTGTAAAAATCCACTTAGTTGATCAAGTCCAAGTTAATGACCTTGATTAACCAAATATACCAACCAAGTCCAAATTAATGACCTCAGTTTGAAAAACCGTTATGAACAATCTGATTTTAAAGTTTCAAATTAATGAACTTTTAAACATTTATCAAATTTTCTTACCAGACTTTGAAGATCCATTCTCCAACATTGGCTAGTTGAAACTAATGTAGAAACAAAATCTTTTTGTATTTTTAGAAAATTTATACTAAAACACACTGAAAAACTTTTTAAATTTTTATCTTGAAAAGCAAGTAAAGTATTTACAGAACTTTTAAGAAGTAAAGTAAACTATGTACAAACATATTTACAACCATATTTTCTGAATTTATGTCTAAGGATCATATCAGTTTGTTTGAGACATATCACCAGTACCGTTGACCTTCTTGAGACTTTAAGTTTTAAACACGTTTACCTAGATTGTCGATATGATTGTCCACTTAAACTTTTCCACGTTTCTCAACTGTTCCAAGATATGTTAAGATATGATTTATGAAAACCTGACTTAACTGTGTTTCCCACATCTTGATTATACTCCCGAATCCAGATTCCCTAGATTTCATCTTACAGGTGAATATAGCGTAATTGATATCTGTCTTTGGGTTAATGCGAGACCTTGAGATGTGATTCTGTGGCAATCCGAGCATGTAACAATGACAAAAAAGTTATCAATGAATGAAAATTTTATGTTTTATATATGAATTTTGTTTATTTACTATGACAATTGCACACATTCGAATATTGCACAATTTCGAACTCCTGAATCGCTTCAATGAGCAAAACCGGTGAACCGATATGCAAACGAAACCAATTTAACGCAACGTATGTTCTGGAATAATGTCACAAGCTAAACGTACCTTAATTAACCTTTGAATAACTTAGAAATAAGCTTTGGAGGGTTTGGTATGTCAAAAAAAAGTTTATTCGATCACAGGGACTAATTACGACAAATTGTGAAAGTCTGCCGATTCTCGCAGCGACGTACGCTCCAGAACAAGAAGACAAGCCTATAATACCTTAAATATCCTTTACATAGCTTAGAAATAAGCTTTGAAGACTTCGGTATGGCTAAATCACACTTTTGTAACTTCAGAGGCTATTTTACAAATTTCATGAAACTATTCCTTTTTCGCGTATATTGCTATATGGAATGTGTACGAACATTCAAAAATTTTTGAAGTCATTAAAATATTGTATTTTAGTGGTTGGAGTGCGAAAAATCCATTCGTTACGCATTTACGGTCACGCACGCGTTCGTTACGATTTTCGTTGTAATTAACCGAATACCGCGACCGTACGACCAAATGAACCGACCAATGGAACATTTTTGAACATATTTCAAGTTCCCTATAATTTAACGTCCTTATGGAGCTTAGAGATGAGGTTAACGGGTGTTAAAAGTGCCAAAACACGACAAATACAAGTTCAGAGACCTGTTCTTCCATTTTTGAAAGTTTCTAATTTTTAGGAGGCCTCACGTGGCGCGCCAGCACCAATTAGACCTGTCGCGTGGCGTGAGGGTTACCAGTTTTCAGCTGAAACCTGGAAGTTTCTTGTTAACTCCCTTGTTGACTCACCTTTCGAACTTGCCACCCGAATCTCTGCTTTTGACACATAAGTGGACACTAACCTACTTCAAAGATGAGTCACAAACACTTGGCATGACCCTATTAATCCAAACTTTCTATAAATACCCATGTTCATCACACTTATGAACTTTTTGATCACTTTCTTGCAACACCCTGCTCTAAATCCGAATTTAGCAACCATTTTGGAGTTTCCTCTGGTGTTCTTGATCAATCTTTAGTGTTTGTAAGTGATCTCCTTCATGCTTGTTTCAATTCTTATGGTTAATTTGATTAAAAGTCACAAAATTTGACTTTATTTGACTTCCAGAATTGATCAGTTTAAAATCCAATTGAAACTTGCTTTATGAGGGTAATCAAGGTGGTTATGATCCGCAAAAATCATGCCTACTGATTCTCATCGTTTCTAGCTATTTTGACTAGTCAAAGTTTCGGTCAAAATGGGATTTTTCCGCATTTTGCAACGGATCTAAATTCGGGTGTCAAAATAGTTTGTTTCGATGCCAAAACTCTTTTATAAACTTATTTAGACATGTCAAAACATGTCTAAACGTCACTCTCATTGTAGTGCTTATTTTGAATCAAAAAGTTGAACGGTTTGACCACCGCTTTGATTTCCGAATCTGACCCATTTGGTGGACCTTCGGACCCAAGCAAATACATAATTGTGACAATAAATATATAGGGAATAACCCTCTAAGGTTATACCTTATGGTCATGATGTTTCTATTGTGTTACGATGATTGATTGTAATATTACTTAAAAACAACCAAAATGCCCTTTTCGCAAACAAATCAACGTTAAGCATATGTAACACAAGATTTGATATAAATCTGATCAAAAACATTTTTAACCATCGAATGCGTTGTTACGCAAATGATGTGTGAAAGTGGCTTAAACTACCTTAACGGGTCATAACCGGTCAAAAGCACTTAAAAATCTTTCCAACTAAGCATGTAAGCTTAATAAACCATATTATATGAGTTCCGACACTCACTTGGTTTATAAGATCTCATTCTATCCGAATCTTCCGATTTCAATCCCCGATATTTACACTATTATCCATTTTTAGGACACGCGTGATTTCTGGGATCTTTGAGCTTCGATTTTCTTATTGATCCAAGAGTTACTTTGCTATCACATGTGAGTACATAGTTCCCCTATTTTCTGTTTTACAATTATTTTAGGGTGATTCAATGTGCTAAATGTTATCATGTTTTCAAATGCAAATACTATGGTTTATATAAACAAAACGATTTAAATAATGTGAACGAACTTGTTAGTGCGATGTATTTATAACAAGAATGACATTCATTAACAATGGCCAAGCCAACCAGTAGTAAGTTAAGGCGCCTAGGACTGACAATCCCGTTACCAAATTTCCCGGGGTTTGTGGGGAAATTTAGGAAGCGATTGAAACTGTATGTAACAAACCCTTTGGTGGTTTGTTATACGATTAAGGGACACCGTGGGTGGTCTCGCACAAGTCAACAAATGTTTGAATGTATTCAAGAAACGACCAAAAGTTTTCACAATTAAAACAAGGAACGATGAACAATGAACGATGAACGAATGAACAATGGTTTATAACAAGGAACAATGAACAATTGATTTATGACAATTGGTTTATGATAAGTGATTTAGATAAAGGAACGGGTGTAACGTATTAAAAGCATGGTGGATACGCCGCTGGTACTTCCTATATAAGTGTTTTTATCACATTACATACGTGTCGTTATTTACATTACTTGGACAAATGATTTCAAACAATGACACACAACGATTTTCGATTAAAGATATAAACCATACGAGTTATTTCAAGACGATTTACAACTTGGATTTACGAACAAACGTTTTCGAGTCAAGGTTCATGGCTACGAGATTTTATAAACTCTTACCCTTTTGTTTTAGACGAATAGTTGTTGCAATATCAAATGCTTTCAAAATAAGGTTTTCACTTACGACTCTAGTAGTCAGATTATATTGCAATATATACAAAGCCATGAACTTGACACACTCACAAAACCTATGTACTCGCCGGCATATTTTTGCTGACTCGTTTACATATATGTTTCAGGGAACAATGCTTGATGATACTGGTAGATGCTCATATATGATTTGGACGGGCCTTAGCGACTATAAAACAAGAAAGACAATAATTATGCATGTTTTGTTTGTTTGGTTGTGTTAAAACGTTTCTATACAATTATGACAATATAACCTATGTTTAATAAACAAAACTTCAAATACCATGTGTTGTTGAAACAATCTGTTAACGTGACTCCCCAAGTGTTTCTGCCGCATGTTGTTTTACGCGATTTGGGGTGTTACAGGTTGGTATCAGAGCACTGGTTATAGGGAATCAGGTTATTAGTAATGCTTTGACCTAGACTATAACCTTCCTAACGCAAGTTTACATGCGTTTAGATTTAAAATACAATACGGTCACCTATACTTATGTGATAACCAAAACAATTACACAAAGATTTCAAATCTGTTTTCGAAAATCAATCATCTATACTTAGATGATTTGTTTTGGCGTAAGCCTTTAAGTTTTCAAAATCTCGTCAAAGTTTAGGTTTTAATAATGTGAACACGTGCAATCTGGAAGGGTGGGTGCCTGAACCCTGAGTTTTCTGTCTAAGGCTAGAGTGTTCGTACAAATCCACTTAATCGGACCAGTCACCCTTACCTGGAACTCTTGGGGTAGTGTCCACTTATAGGCTAAAGCATGTCTTCGCGATACATTATTAGACCCATTTACTTTGATTAGTCAACGTGTGTCATTTGTCTGCTTTCCGAAACAAACAAATGACCACCATCCTTATTTCATCGATATTTTCGATACCTCTCATGATTTATTTCAATGTCAATCTCACACATCTTTCATCATGTTTGCTATTTTAGAATGCCTCCTAGACGCGATCAAACTCAAGATGCTGCAATGGTAGCACTCATCGCTCAACAAATTGCTATCGTACTCCTGAACTAGTAACTCAAATGAATCAAGCGAACAACAATAACAACAATAATAACAACAATGCTCTGTGTGGCTACAAACAATTCTGTTCGGCTAAACCACTTCAGTTCACTGGGTCTGAGGGAGCTACGGGACTTCTTCAATGGTTTGTGAGTCTTGAAAGCACATTCCGTTTTGTTCAATGTCCAATGAGCGAAAGGTCGAGTTTGCATCTAGTGTGTTCAAGAAAAGAGCCTTGACATGGTGGAATGGTATTATGAGGGATAGGGGTGCCGATGTGGCGATGTCACAAACCTGGGAGGAACTTCGAGCTTTGAACGATGAACAATGAACGATGAACGAATGAAAAATGGTTTATAACAAGGAACAATGAACAATTGATTTATGACAATTGGTTTATGACAAGTGATTTAGATAACGGAACGGGTGTAACGTAATAAAAGCATGGTGGATACACCGCTGGTACTCCCTATATATAAGTTCTTTTATCACATTACATACGTGTCGTTATTTACATTACTTGGACAAATGATTTCAAACAATGACACACAACGATTTTCAATTAAAGATATAAACCATACGAGTTATTTCAAGACGATTTACAACTAGGATTTACGAATAAATGTTTTCGAGTCAAGGTTCATGGCTACGAGATTTTATACACTTTACCCTTTTGTTTTAGATGAATAATTGTTGCAATATCAAATGCTTTCAAAACAAGGTTTTCACTTACGACTCTAGTAGTCATATTATATTGCAATATATACAAAGCCCTGAACTTGACACACTCACAAAACCTATGTACTCACCGACATATTTTTGCTAACTCGTTTTCACATATGTTTCAGGGAACATTGCTTGATGATACTGATACATGCTCATATAGGATTTGGAAGGGGCCTTAGCGACTATAAAACAAGAAAGACAATAATTATGCAAGTTTTGTTTGTTTGTTATTTTAAAATGTTTCTAGACAATTATGACAATATAACCTATGTTTAATATCTAATTCAAACAAAAATTCAAATAACATGTGTTGTTGAAACAATCTGTTAACATGACTCCCCAAGTGTTCCCGCCGCGTGTTGTTTTACGCTATTTGGGGTGTTACATGAGAGCTAAGGTTAGTACTTCCGTACAGACAAAGAGATGAAGGCTCGTCTTAAAAGTGTGTTCCAATTAAGGAATCTTTTAAGCATAGCAAATGATTAGATCTTTTGATACTTTTCAAGTTTTGCATGCTCTTTTGGGTTTTTAGCAACAGCATTATAGAAGTTCTAGGCTATTGCTTCCGCAAAATCAGAAGAACTTTTATAATACCCCAGATATCAATCATCTATAAAGACCTCGTATCTAAGAATCAGGCAACCCTTCAATTGAAATTTCGGAGTACTAAGTCCATATATTCAAGATATGTTAATCCACAAGTTTAAGCAGTTGCTAAATTTAGTATATATCCCGGAAACAATTTACTAAACGTGTAAAGCCTATCGACACATCCACAGTAAGACTTGTTTACACTTAAAATTTTTTCATTTCTTTAGCATACTGTGAAAGTCCACTGATGTACTGTCATTTCTTTTTTGACACAAAATCTTTTTGCCTTTTTTAATGTTTTTGTACATTTTGTATTTTTTTAATGTTTTCTTAATTTTCAACTTTTTCATATGTTTTTTATTTTTCTAAAAATTTCTTAATTTCTTTCTCCCCCTAAAATCAAAAACATATTTTTGGATTTTACATTTAAAGGAATTCTTTTAAAAATGTAACAAACCAACCACAAGAACTCGTCGTCCGATCCTTTTGTTTACAGTTTCTGCATTATCACCTGTCAGCAGAACAAACCATTAGTAAAACCACTTGTAAGAAATCAATTTTTAAATGATTTTTCAATATAACAATCAGTGTTCTTTTTAACAGTGTGGATTTTCTCAAATTTTTAAACATTCTTTTCAATTTTTCTTTTTCAACCACTTGTAATTTAAAAAACCGTCAAAGATTATGACTTTCTAGATAAGTTAAATACTCATGGAGCTTTGCTATCCTGTATCAACTTTGATAGAGTGGATCTTGGAAGTCCTGCACACAAAACAACTATTTGTATAAGGAAACCCAAACCTTTTTGGTTTTGGGTTTGACATGATAAGCATCACATCCATATTCTAACGCTTCATCATAATCAAAATCATCATCAAACATATCGTCCAATGTCGATTCTGAAAACGTTTTTACCTTTTCTTTATTCGTTTGTTTTATTACTGACTCAGTTAATTTGACATTTTCAGTTTTGTCAGCAACAGGCTTTGGTTTTTCTTATGATGAAAGCCTTTTCTTGGCAACCCATATTGTAACTTGCTTCTCGCTTTCTTGACATAGAATCTACAATCTTTGTTTTCAATAAACTTTGAAGTTTCACGTTTTTCAAAAATTGAGTTTTCAAACTTTTAACTCGTTTTAGGTTTCACTGCATTTTTAGATTCATAGTTTCTATTTATTTCTGTGATAGGTTTTACAATCTCTGCCGTTTTAGCTTTTCATCTTTTGAATCATTTTTTCTTCGTGGAAACACAGGCTTTAGATTCAGATACTTGCGAGCAATGTGACCAACATTATTGCATTTAAAGCAAGTCTGATTATCAAAACCATTTCCACTAGTGGGTTTCAATCCACTTGTGGACTTGGTCTTAGCCTTGTCCCAAATTTGTTTCTCCTTTTTGAATTCATCATTCGATTTCTTACCGATCATACCTTCTTCTTGAACCGTATTTGTCCCATACACAAACTTCATGTGTTTACCTTTGTATTCATGAAATGGCGACTTCTGGTTCTTTCTCGACTCATCTTCATTTTCCTGCAAACCCAATCCTGCTCTCCTGTTCTCAGGAAAATCACCACCAAACTTTCGATAATTGTTAGCATTCCTTTTGGGTTTCGAATAAAATCTTTTCTCGTTTTTCTTAAGATCATCTGATGAAACTTCTACAAGTTTGAAAATTTTATCAAGTTGATCCTCTTTCACGTTCCCAGTCGGAAAACTGTCATCGAAGTATAATCTATCAGATTCCTTAATCTTGTACATGACTACATTAGGATCATCACTTAGATCATGTTCTGATGATGTATCGTCATCTTCAGATTGTGGTTCCGAGTTTTTCAAACTTGATTTGGCGCTTTCAGAGCTGCCGTCATCAGAATCATTTCCCAACACATTTTTAACCACATTTTTTACCACCGCTTCATTGTCATCATTTGATTTCGTAAAGTCTACGTCAATGTTCTCGGGCAATTTATTTTTCTTTTCTGACAAAATGAGTAAATTAAATGCCTTTTCAATCTCATCATCTTTCTTGCTGGAATAGCTTGCAAGAAGTGGTGGAGGAACACTTCCATATTCTTTACGCTTTGGTTTATCACCATTTTCCTCCAACTTAATTGTAGGTAAAATGTGATCAATGACATATGCGTTTGTGGTTAACTTTTCAGCAATTGTCTTACTTTTTCTGTTTCAATCTTTAGGTCATGAAGCTCACGCTTTGTTTCGGCAATAGTATTTATGTACATGCTAATTGTCTTTTGTTTTTCAATTATAGTTGCATTTAACATTTTAACATTAGCATTTAGCTGACAATTAGCATTTTCAACATATTTATATTTGCTTGAAATTTTGTCATAAGCTTCTTTCATGGTTCTGTAATCATAACAAAAATTTTCATTGTGTACAGTCGATTCTCTTATGACTTTGACTTTTTCAAGACATGGTTCACAAGGATTTGCGCACTTTGTGCAAGGTTTTTCAACCTCCACAATATTCACAACTTCCTTTTCAGACATTTTTACCTCAGCTTTTACCTTTTCTGCCTCTGATTTCAAAGCTTCTTGCCTTTGCATCTCAAGGTAAGCAAATTCTTCTTCCTCAGCTCTCTGCCTATAAGCTTCCAAAATGGCATTTTCCAAAGCAGCATCGACATATGATGTATCAGATTCATCCACTAATTCTGCTATCATAGCAACACCAGTTTTCTTTCCAATGTATCTGTTCCAGTCAAAACCATCTTCTTCATGATTGGCAACAAGAGCTTGTTCGGCTTTCTTTGCAGATTTATCTTCTACTTCGACTTATGTTCTCTTTGGATATAGCTTGTATTGAAGCTTTCTTATAATACTCATTGTTGCTGCCGAAAGGGTTTTGATTTCCACTTGCTTCTTGATTGTTGCATTCTCGTTTGAAGTGTCCTTTTTGTCAACACCTGAAGCATGTGACTTTAGACTTGTCAAATCCAAGTTTGTTGTTTGAATTACCAATATCCCTTGAAGTGAGTGCCACAAATTTGGAAACTCTTCTGATAATGGATGCAAGGCTCCATTTAATATCTATTAGCTCCAATTCTTCTTCGTCCACCTGATCATAATCTTCGGCGATCATCTCTGGATTACCGATCTTTCCAGCAACCAGACTTTCATATGATTCGAGAACAGTAGCAAGAAGTGCTATGTGTTGTTTAGCCACCTTTTCTGGAAATACATTCTTCAAATTAACTGCTATGTTGCATTGGAAAACATTTGAATCAGAACTAGCTTGGTTTGTCTGATTTTGGAATGACGAGCTTGAACTTGCACTTGTATATCTAACATATGAAGAACTTTGACTTGGAGAAGAATTTGTATTTGCACTAAATGTTGTTTGAATTTTCGGGCTTTGAATCGGAATATCTGGAATACCTCCTTTGTAATAGACACCGACATCTTGAACAACATTAACAATCTTTGATTTTGCAATCTTCATCAATTCAATTTCATGTCCTTCCAATTTGTCAATGAAGGATGACAACTTGAAATGTCTCTAAGATCGACTATTCTTCAGAATCGTGAGATATGTTATCCATTCTCCTTCTGGAAGTGCATCAGCCAACTTCTCGATTTGCTCTTCATTAGATCTTTTGATATCATGTCTCCGCATCTGGACCATGAGGTGACAATATATATCGATCATCTGCTTCATTGTTTCACCTTTAATCATCATGAAAATCTCGAATTCTTTCTTGATTAAAGCCTTTTTGCTTTTGATCATTTCATCACTTCATTTGAATTTTTCACAAAGAGAATGCCATAATTCTTGCGAAGTGTCATATTCTAGTAAAAGAATCAAGATGTCTTCCTTTACTGATTGTTGTATCAGACTTATCATTTTCTTCTCCGTAACATAGTTATCTTTGTCGGTATTTGAAAACTTCTTCAGCGGAAGATCTTGATCACGCTCATCCTTTGACCATTTGTAACCATCCTCAACTGTAACGCAGCTGTTGAATTGATTCACTTGTATCCAATTCACAAACTTTTCCTTCCACCCTTCAAACTCGTCCATACTCATAAGCTTTGGCGGTTTTGACGCAGTAACCATTTCGTTGTCGATATTCATCTGGTTCGCCACAATAGCATTAGCATTTGATGAAGAAGCCATCTGTGAAACGAACACGTTGTGGAAATCTTCCATTTTGACAATCTGAAGACTTATATGAGAATATGATAAAAAAACACTCGAAAATTGATTAGCAAGAGACAAGTTCGGTCGAACTTGTGTGAAAAACAATTTTTGATTTCAGGTTTTCCCAAGTTTGGTCGAACTTATATGACAAGATTCAAATTTTATCACACTACCTCAAGTTCGGTTGAACTTGATGCATATTTTGAGAAAAATTACACATCGATAGGACTTGTAAAAAGATTTCAAGAAACAAGTAAGTTCGGTCGAACTTATGTGAATTATCAAGAAGATTATCAAGTTCGGGCGAACTTGATCATAAATATTGAAATTTTCTTCAAGTTCGAGCGAAGTTATTACAAATTCTTGAAAAATTTATCAAGTTCGGTCGAACTTGATTAAAATCACTAAAATTTTACACAAGTTCGGCTGAAACTTGTTTCCAAAACATGGTTTTTCCAACTTTTTGATATCAAAACGTTTGAATTTGATGCTCAAACTCTCAGGGGTTTATCACAAGTGTATTTTACATGACATGTTCAAAAATTAGCAAATTTTATCCATGAATTCTTCAAATATGTGAAAATGTTAAGAAAAATGATAGAATGTAGAAATAGAGAAATTCTTGTCTTGGTACCAGCAAATTTAGGTATCCAGGCTCTGATACCAGTTGTAGGAACGTCCACGATTAGCACGGGAACCTAAATTTGTTATCTATTGTCTGAATAGGCGGAAACTAATGACAAGTTAACCAAATAACAAGAATTACTCATTTAAATGTTGTTTTCATTGATCTAAAGTTCAATACATTCGAGAACCGGATCCGACAGAGCTTTGCCATCTCTGTGCCAAAATCTCTCCACATTACAAATGAAATACCAAGGCACCTATTTATAGTATTCCAAGTTCGCTGGTAAAGGATGAAGTTCGGGCGAACTTGACCTAGTCAAGTTCGGCCGAACATGACTTCTCATAACCAACCTCGGACGAACTTGTCACAAAACTAACTTAAATACGCCTATTTTCTAATAGATTAAGCCATATTCACTCAGACTCGATACATAATGACGTAGGCAACAGACATATGCACCAACATTTGTATTTAGGTGATTTTATGTGACATATTTAAGATTTAGACATTTTCAACCGTAGATTCATCAATTTGGTGAAAAGGTGTAGAAGAATGAAAGAAATGGGTAGAAATAGAGAGTTTCTTGTGTAGATCTCAGCAAATTAGGCATCCATGCCTCTGATACCACTTGATAGGATCGCTCCTCCACTGCTTAGGAACCTAATTTGTATCTATAGTCATCGTATGCGGAATTTACGTGATTAGTTAATCGAATTCACAAGATTTACTGTTTAATTTGTCTGTTTATTAATGTCCAAACTTAATACATTGAGAATCAAAACATACAGAGTGTTTGAGTATATAATGTTAAAGTTTAAAGTTAAGATTTATGTAATAGGTCTAATTCGCACAAAGTATGTATGTAATGTACTAGTTCGTACGAAGTAGTACTTGGTACGAACTAGACACTAGGTGGGTTTGGTGCAAATTATAAAGTATATAAATAGCCATCTAGGTTTCTTCATTTGTTAACTTTTGCATTAGAGACTGCGGAGCTCTGTTAGTTTGGATTCTCGATGTACAACTTTGGACATTAATAAACTGACGATTTAAACTGTTAAACTTGTGTATATGTCAATAATACTCGTAATTTCCACTTACATGGATTAGAAACATCTTAGGCACCTTTGCTAAAGGGGATAGACGGTCCTACAAGTGGTATCAGAGCTACGCCAGCTCTGAGTGTAAACGTGCTTCGAATCGGAAGAGTTTCCGTAAAATCGAATCAAATTTCGATTTGTTTCGGAGTTATTTCAGTTGAGTTTGGTGATTTTCAGATCAAATTTAGATCATTTTAAACGTCGTTGTTTTTTGGTTTTCGAATTAATCGTTGTTTGATTCGGACTGATTTAATCTAACTTTAATCTGATTTACAACAAAAACTGAATCTGTTTTTCATTTTTTGGATAAAGTTTGATTGATGTCAGATTGAAGTTTCAAACATTTCATTGAGTTTTGGTATGTTACGGATCAAATTTTGATTTGATTCAGTGTGTTTCAATGTGATTTTGTGCACTTCAAACTGTTACATCAAATTTCTATCATTAACAGACTGTTTTTCATGATTAAAAATGGTTAAAATATAAGCAAGAATTGTTGTAACATAAAAAATTTCGGATCGGAGTTACAGTTGCAGGTCTTGTATTTAACGAAGAAGAAGAATAAAAGAAATTGTTTTTACTTTGTTGATTGTTGAACCAAGACAGAAGGTCATTCCAGATCTGAATAGTTTTTATGAGATATTGATTGTTGTTATTTGATATTGTTAGGGATAGAAGATGAAGTTTGTAGTTGCAGGAATATAAGTTGAAGTTTGTTGTTGATTCGTGTATGCTGTTGGAGAGAATAGTTTGTGACAGCTACTGTATAAAAACTTAGCCTGCATTCTAAAATAGATAGTAGCAGGTTAAGATTGTGGAAGGCGTATTGCTGTAGAAAGAATTAGGTTAAAAACAAATTGAGGATATAATTTTTTTGTGATGGTTATAATGTCATAAATAGGTATTAGGGTTAGTATAAAATGTCAAAAGAAATCAGTTGATTGTTTTGAAGTTTGAGAAAAGTTTTTTTTGGTTGATTAGTATAATAATAATTTTTTTTCCATAAAAGGTCATGTCAGAGTAAAATTACATGGTGCAGATTTTGTTTCAATATGTATAAAACTTGAAAAAAATAAGATTTTCAGTTCACCAAAACATAGTATAATTTCTATTTCATTATATAAAAAAATTTGAATTGAAAATGCCAAAAGAATATTGAAAATCACGTTCAAAAAGTCAAAAGATTTTTAATAATTTTTGTATTCTAAAATTCGCATTGTGGGCTGAAAGTTTTGAAGTTTGTTGTAGTTGAATAAATGTTGTGAAGTTTTGGGACAAAAGTGTTACTTATATTTGTGTCGAAGTTTTTTGAGTTCAAAAGGTTTTATTGGACTAAATTTTGAGTTGTTCTAATATTTGGGCCGAAAATTTTTAAAAGCTTTTGGGTCGCTAGTTTGAAAGACAAAGTGAATCATAATTCTAAGTGAAGCGGGTTGTGTGTTAAATTTGGGTTTCAAAGCGAACCGAGATTGGTTAAGTGGGCTGCATCATCTTAACACAATTGGACCGTGATTTTTGGACTTTGAAATACAAGTATTTTAAACCAGAATTTTTTAATCTAAAAAAATTTCAAGTTTGACTATTCCGGTTCAAGAGGCTAATTTTTTTTAAAATGTGGAGTGAGTCAAAACATAAGCAGACGTTAAAGAATAACTTTGAAAATTATACGATTTCGCAAAATGCATCAGTTAGTATGTGTAACACCCCGACCGCGTAAAACAACAAACCGCAGCGGAAACGTCGGGGAGTCACGTTAACAGATTGTTACAACAACACATGGTATTTGAAGTTTCGTTTTATTTAATTATTAAATTTACATAGTTGCATTGTCTTTGAAATATCAAACAAACTAAACAAACATAACAAATTGTCTTTCTTGTTTTAAGGCACTAAAGTCCATGTCCATTCCTACGTGAGCATGCGTCAGTATCATCAAGCATTGTTCCCTGAAACGTACGTGAAAAATGAGTCAGCATAAAAGACTGCCGGCGAGTACATAGGTTTTGTGAGTGTGTCCAATTCATGGCCTTGAATATGTATTGCAATACTTCGTCAAACTACTAGAGTCGTTAATTGAAAACCTTGTTATCAAAAAGTATTTGGTATTTTAATGATAACTAACCAACTAAAACAAGTTAGTTATAGTTTATAAAGACTGTAGCCATGAATCTTGACCAAAACATTTATTTTGTAAATCCGGGTTGGAAATCGCCTTGAAATAACTTGTATGGTTTATATCTTTAATTGAAAATCGTTGTGTCTCATTGTTTGAAAACATTGTTCCAAGAAGGTCACGGTATGTAATATGTTGAAAGCACTTATATATAGAAAGTACCAGCAGCGTATCCGCCATGCTTTTATCACATTACACCCATCACATTATCTAAATTACTTATGATAAACAATCGTTCAATCGTCTTTGTTATACCCAATCGTCCAAAACGTCCTTGTTATAAACCAATGTCATTGTCATAAATAAATCATCCTTGTTTTAATTGCGAAAAATTTTGGTCGTTTTGGTGAATACATTCAAACCTGTGTTGACTCCTCTATACCACTAAAGGGTATTATATTGCAATAACAAACCACCAAAGGGTTTGTTAAAGTAAACAGTTTCGGTCGTTCCCCAAACTACCCACCAAATTCCAGTGAATAGCCTAGTAACGGGATTGTCAGTCCTGGTACCATAACTTACAACTAGTCGGTTTGGCCAAAGCTAATGAATGTCATTCGTGTCATGTATACAACGCACCAACAAGTTCGTTCATATTATTGAAATCGTCGTGTTAAATATAAACCATAGCATTTGTAATTTGAAAGCGCGAAAACAACTTGCACATATGAGTCACCCCAAAACATTTGCATAACATGAAAGAGGGAACTATGTACTCACTTGGGATTCCTATTATAACCTTGAATCGAAGATCAAAGAAGCTCAAAAGTCTGAGAAATCAAGTGTGTCCTAATTCGGATAATGAAGGTCCGTTGTACGGATCCTTCAGGTCCTAATTTGGCAGACCTAAGGTAAACGTGCCGAATCCGTTTTCATAGGCGACATTGTAGACAAGTTCTTTACTGATTAATCACTGTTTCATTAATGAGTAAACGTTACAACTCCTGGAAACACTTGGACAGAGCTTCGCCGTCCAGGTTACAAATACTCTGACTGTTACAAATGAAATCACAAGACACATATATATAGGATTTGATATGACCGCTCCTTTTCAGCTACGAAACCTAATTTGTATCTAAAGTCCAACATAAGGGGAAATTATTTGACTTGTTAATCGAATACCTAAGAATTATTGTTTAAAATGTTTGTTTATTAGTTCAAATCAATTGTACATCGAGAATCCAAACAGACAGAGCTTCGCTGTCGTCAACGCAAAGTTCTTACAATGAAAGACCCTGGACGACCTATATATAGACTTACAAGTTCGGCGAAGTGAGGATGTCTAGATCAAGTTCGGGCGAACTTGATCTATTCATCACACAAGTTCGGCCAAACTTGTGTACATACACATAAATACTTTGTAAAATCTAACAATTCAAGCCCTAATCATACAGACTCGATCTAAGACCTAGACAATAGACATTATGCACCAACAAACTCCCCCTTGGATATTGTCGTATTCTTGATCAGTCTTCAATCTTTAGCATCTTCCAAAGAAATTCTTGTATGGTTTACGTCGTCGCTCTTGCTTCGGAATAGGCGTGTGGTCAGTAGGAGGCGCCCATTTCATGAACTGAAATCATCTGAGCCTTCTCTCTCTACCCCTTTCATGTTTCTTTTCAAGTCGTCTTTCCTCTTTCAAAAATTCTCCTCTTTCTAACTCTCTCCATCTCGATTTCCACATGTGATCGGAGTTAATACCATGTGCATAGCAAACATTATTCACACCTTGGTATTTCTTTGATTGAACTTCTTCATGTTTGTCGAAACATATCTTGTTGAAGAACAAACATTACACATCTTCTTTGGAGCAGTTAACTAGCCACATCGGTCTAGTATACGAATAGTTCGCCATAACACCAAATTCTTCTACATTCAATGCATTCTAAATCCTTTTCCTTTGTGATATCCCATGTATCGTCAGCACTTAAAACAGTCACTGCTTCACTAGTTTCTGGATCCATTTGCCACCACAAGAAGTCTGGATGAAAATCTTATTCAATAGGCTTTCGGGGCATGTTCTTCATTGCTCTTGGACGTTTCATCACCAGCGTAACATCTTTAACACCCGTCTTTTTGTCAACTTTGATACGACGTTTAGGAATGAACGGCTTCCACGACAAAAAACCTCTTGACGCTTCAAACTTTATAACCATCCAGAGACGTTGTTCGTTAATTTCATCTGCAGACTGATGTTTCTTGTTTGTACCAACTCTTCAACATCCCAAAAAGGTAACGTCTTTATGTCTGTCAGATGTCTGAAGTACTGCACCACAAACTCTCTTTTGATAACATATACGTCAAGTTCTCTTATCCACCCCCAACTCAGAATATCACCTAGAGATTTGTCTTTGTCACGTGTAAAGAATGCTAGTGGTCGCTTGAACTTTCATTCCTTTGGCATCTCTTTGAACCACGACTTCTTTGCTTCGTCAATCTGTTCTTTCGTGTAACGTTTAGGGATATTACCTTGCTTTACCACTTCATCAATCTTTTGTTTCAACAAACCCACATCAATCTAACTCATAAGTTCTTCAATCGTCGGAAACTTGTCAGTATTGAGATTAGAATACTTTTTAGTTTCATCATCATCAGAATCTTCAAATATCACATGATCATAAACCTCAGCTTCTGCTACACACTTGTAAACATACTCTTTTGGTTCAAACGTCTTGATATTCAACAATTCTTCTTCAAAATCGAATTCGAATGACTCAGCATCAACTTCAAACATTCTGGCCAATTCTTCTTTGGTGTAATTATGCACAAACTCCCCTTCCTCTATACTAAGATCTAACATTATCATCAAAGGCTTTTCATGCACAGCAGCAACAGGCATATCAACTATTGCTTCAGAAACATCAACATATTGAGGCCATGTTTGCTCTTTATGCTCCCCCTTACTTTGATCATCCTCCATGTTTACATCATCGTTGATATAAGATTCAAAATCAAACTCAGAATGTACTTTTGCAGAATCAATCTTTAGACCAACGCCCCATGATCATCATTATCATCTCCATCATGATCTGAATCATCTTTTGTATCATCACCTGCAGGGTTGTCGTCTTTTTCATCATCTTCCTCATCACCATCCTTTTCTAACTCAGAAGCTTTAATCGACTCAACATTCTTTTCTGTTTCCTGAGATCCAACAATAGAAACATCTTCAGGAACAATCACTGATTCAGGAGCTTTTTCTGATTCAACCGAATTTTCAATCACAGGCTCCTCTGTAGGTTTAGGGACATGATCAATAATTCCTTTGCCCTTTCCTTGTTCTGCTAATTATTTTGTAGCTTTGTCTTTGGCTTCTTGTAGATCAAGCCTTCCGTACTCTGCTTTAAAATCAATGCCTAAGCTGTTAGTTAATACTTTCTACAACCTGGCAAACCTTCTGTCATTCTGATCACGTTTAGAACTCAGCTCAGTAATCTCTTTCTCTAACCGTGCATTCGCAGCACTCAAACTTTCAACCATTGCTTTCATGTAGCCTCTATCATCTTCAAGAAACTTTACTTTATCTTGCAGAATTTCTTTCTCAACATCACTCTGCTTTACTTTCTTTTCCAGATCTGCTTTCTCAGCTTCATTTTGTTTCAGTTTATCCTCCAAAGCTTTGATTCTTTTCTCTAGCAAATCAACAGGAGTATCTTCAAACAAATGCGATAGATCTTCGGCTATGACATGATGTGTAACATTGTCTGGAATATCACCGAAATCATCTTTGACCTCATTTGCTCTTGCGTTTTGAGGAGTAAACTGCCTTGACTTTGGCAGAGTAGCTTTTGGAGTACCCTTTGCTGCAGACTTTGGCGTTGAAAGAGGCTTACTCTGAACAAGAACTAAAGTAACAGTTGGTGGTTCTTGTGTTGCAGTCGTTGGTGGCACTATAGCTTCAATGATCGGAATTTCATGCAGATTAGAAACAGGAGGTTCTTGTGTAACTCCTTTCTTTGGTTTCTGACTAAATATCTGTGGCTCTGAGGCTTTTTCTTTCCTCTGGTGCTAGGAGAACCTGTTGATTTCTTTTAGTCTCCAGCCTTTGACTTAGAGAGCTTTGACTTTTTCTTAGCTCTATCTTTATCGGAAGCCTCCTCAGGAGATGGTGTATACAAATCTACACCAAGCTTTTTCAGACGTTCTTCTTCTTTTTCTTTCTCTGCTTCTCTTTGTCTAACGTCAGCAGAATCTTCAGAAGATTCGTCTTTATCGGAAGTCACTGAAATAACATCGTCACGATCACCACCCGCTATACCCTCAACTTCTTGACTATCAATATTCACCGCTGCACTCGATCTTTCAACATTCTGAATATTCTCTTGTTCAATATCAGGCTCGTCGATCAACATAGTTTCAATTTTCTTTGACACACTTTTACGTTTAGGTTTCTCAACAACTACATTCCTCTTGATGTACCAATCACCTCTCTTTTCTTTGAATGTCTTTAACAATTAAACCTCTTCATTTTCGTCTCCGCTGCCATCCTTTCGCCATTTATTCTCAGGTGGTACGACATAATTAGCTTTGTCGATAGCACCAAACATAGGCTATCCAATAGGTGCATAATCTTGTTTCTGGTATATCTTGAGCTTTTTCAACGTTGTTTCATCCATGTGGCTCAAGTATAGAATATCGTTCGGATCTTTCACATTGTCTTTGAACTTCTCATCAACCAACACTTGAACGAATCTCAGATACATCACCAGTGTTTCTTTAGCCAATTCTTCGACATGAACTTGAAGACCACTTTCAAGAAATTGAATTTCTTGTTGAGAACCAAAGCAGTAACCATGCAGGCCATATAGTCTTGAATATCAACTAGCCCTGCATTCCTATGACTGAAAGCGTGAATAATAGCATGAATTAGCAGTTTGTACGGTAGAGGAACACCGCCTTTCTTCAACGTTGGCTCGTTTGCATGACCTTTGTACCCCATACGATAGAAACAGCCCTTTACCATCCTTTCCTCGAAACTAATCGGATCATTTTCATCGTCGTTGAAAGTTTGAACTCTTCTAGTATCTGCTTCAGTGATCAAAAACCTTTAGTCCTCATTGCCAACTCGAAGTGCAAACTTTATCACCTTGTTTGCTTCATCGTAAGATGCTGCATTCCAGAAAAAATAGACATGCGATCTATAAAAAACATGTTTATCCGTAATCGCCTTAGTAATCAGAATTCTCCCCAGAAACTCTAAAATCCCATAAAATACAGTCAGCATAGGATAAATCTTCTCGTCTAGCGAAATACAGGTGTTATCAAACTTAGAAAATGAAAGCTGGATGTTCTGCGGACAAAGAGATCAATAAACTTAGTAAAGTTGATAATTTTCATCAAAATTCAACGCATATTCATCAAGTTCGGGCGAACTTGATGCTAAAACATAACAATTTTCAATTATCATATAACTTCAGTCGAACATGTTTTACAATTTCAATTTTCTGATCTAAACAAGTACGGGCGAACTTGTATATAAAAACTATTTTGACAATTTTTAACAAGTTCGGGCGAACTTGTTGTGATTGCATGATTTGTTTTGATATTTACATGTTTATTAAGACAATTCACCATTCAATTTGTCCATACAAATCCTAGATCTACTTGATTTTACATTTTCGGTCCAACACGGTCTAAACAAGTTCAATTCATGGTTGATTTGTGTGATTTATACCTCTTCCATATGTATAAGTGTGCAAATCACCTATACAAGATCAAATTTGGGCAGCACAACGACTCAAATCTTGCAATTTCACAAATTTCACAAGTTTCTCTCAAGTTCGCTCGAAGACAGGTAAAACAGATGAATTGATAGTTCTAGCGAACTTGATCTTTTATAGCCAGTTAAGTTCGGGCAAACTTAACAACATTTCAACTAACCAATATGTAACTTCACCTGAAGTTCAGTTATAATGAAACAGTTTAATCTTAGTAACTTCTGCCGAACTTGGTTAAAGTCAATTTTTTTCAAATTTTCACTTTTAACCCTGAACTTTCACACGTTTACCAGTTATGAAAATCCACTCAGTTGACCAAGTCCAAGTTAATGACCTTGGTTAACCGATTTGTTTGACAAGTCCGAGTTAATGACCCTTGTTTGACTCGTTATAAACAAACTAATGTTTTCTTCAAATTTTAAGATTCAAATTAATGAACTTTTTATCGATTTTCATGCATTTTGATTTTACAGATTAGCTCCCAACCCATTGTCATCAAGATTTCAACAACTTAGCACCCATTCCGAACTCCGAAGATCCGCTTTCCATCATTGGCTGTTGAAAACAATGTAGAAAACAAAATCTTTTTGTATTTTTGAAAGTTTATGCTAAAACACATTGAAAATCTTTTTAGATTTAAATCTGAAATCATATAAGCTATGTACAAACATATTTACAGACATATTTTTGTGAATTCGTGTCTACGGATCATATCAGTTGTTTGAGACATATCACCAGTACCGTTGACCTTCGGATGACTATAAGTTCTAAACTTGTTTACCTAGATTGTCGATATGTTTGTCCACTTAAACTTCGACACATTTCTCAATTGTTCAAAGATATCTTAGATAGACTTATGAAACTTGACTTAACTATGGTTCCCATCTCAGAATATACTCCCGTATCATGATTCCCTAGATTTCATCTTACAGGTGAGTATAGCTTAACTGATATCTGTATCTGGGTAGTGCGAGGCCTTGAGAGCTCAGGTTACTACAACCGTACAGACAAAGAGATGAAGGCTTGACTTTAAGGTAGTGTTCCAAATTTAGAATCTTTTGATTGCAATTGATTAGATCTTTCGATTCTTTCAATTTTGCTGCAGTTTAGGGTTTTTAGCAAAAGCATTATAGAAGTTCTAGGCCATTGCTTACGCAAAATCAAAAGAACTTGTATCATACCCCAGATATTAATCATCTATAAAGACCTCGTATCTTAGAATCAGGCAATCTCTCAAACAAAATTTCGGAGTACTAAGTCCATATATGCGAGAGAGGTTAATCCACAAGTTTAAGCAGTTGTAAATTTTAGTTTATATTTCGGAAACAATCTACTAAATGTGTAAAGCCTATCGACACATCCACAGTAATACTTGTTTAAACTTTTTAAACTTTACAAATCCTTAGCATACTGTGATAGTCCCTGATGTACGATCATTTCCTTTTTGACACAAAAATTCTTTTTGTCTTTTTCAATGTTTTCGTACTTTTTGGTTTTTCATATGTTTTTCTATATTCTGCTTTCATTTCTCCCCCTAAAATCAAAAACATATTTTTGGATTTTAGTTTTTAATAAATCTAATCTAAAAGATAACAAACCAATGAGGTTCACGAGAACTCGTCGTCCAATCCATATTTAACCTCTGCTTCTGCTCCTGTCAAAAGATTTTTCATACCAGTAAGCCTCATTTGGTATTTAAATCTTGTTAAAGTAAAAGCTTTGGTATAAAAATCAGCTTTTTTTTCATCGGTGTGGATTTTCTCAATTTGTACCAATCTCTTTTCGTAGCAATCGCGAATAAAGTGGTAACGAATCTCGATATGTTTAGTTCAAGAATGAAGAACTGGATTTTTCATTATGTCGATGGCTGCCTTGTTATCAACATACAACGATGTGTCAACAAATTGCAGACCATAGTCTCTCATCTGCTGTTAGATCCACAGAATCTGTGAACAACAACTAGAGGCCGAGATATGCTCAGCTTCACAGATAGAGAGAGTGACCGTAGTCTGTTTCTTACACTGCCAGGTTACCATACCAGTTTCGAAGAACTGGCAACCCGCTGTAGTTGATTTTGCTTTCAATTTATCTACACTAAAATCGGAATCAGCATATCCCGTCAGATCGAAGTTGTCATTCTTTGGGTACCACAAGCCGGTGCTTGGACATCCCTTCAAGTATCTGAAAATTCGCTTCACGATCTGCATGTGAGAAATTCTGGGACTTGACTGATATCTAGCGCAGAGGCATGTAGGATACATGATATCCGAGCGCGATGACGTCAAATACATCAATGATCCTATCATTGACCTGTAGAGAGTCTCGTCAACTTTGGTTCCGGTTTCATCAATGCAAATTCCGTGATTGAGTGCCAGAGGCGTAGATAACGGCTTTGTGCTATCCATCTCAAACTTCTTCAAGATATCATGAACATACATGGTTTGGTGGATAAAGATACTGTCTGGCAACTGATCAACTTGCAAACCAAGGAAGAATTTCATTTCACCCATAGAGCTCATCTCGAATTTCTTCTTCATGATCTTTTCAAACTCTTTGCAAAGATCGTCATTTGTCGAACCAAAGATGATGCCGTCCACATAAATGTGTACGATAATCAGATGACTTCCAACTTCACTAGTAAATAGCGCACTATCCATTGTTCCTATAATAAAGTCGTTGCCAACGAGATGTTGAGATAACGTCTCGTACCAGGCTCTCGGTGCCTTATGCAAATCGTGCAATGCTTTATCCAGAAGATAGGCTTTCTTTTTGTTCAGCGGATCGACAAACCCCGGTGGTTGGCCGACATACACTTGCTCCCGTAGCTTATCGTATAGAAAAGCGGATTTTACATCTAATTGATATACATTAAAACCTTTCCAAGCAGCGAATGCAAGGAAAATGTGAATGGACTCCAATCTTGCAACTGGTGCATATACCTTTGTATAATCAATTCCTTCTTGTTGATGGAATCCTTTGACAACGAGCCGAGCTTTGTTTCGCACTATCACCCCACGATCATCGTGCTTTCACTTGAAGACCCATTTAGTATCTATCGTCTTTTGATTTTCCGGAAGGTCAACAACTTTCCGTGCTCCCAGCTTTTCGCACTGTAATAATTCTTCTTGCATTGCAAGTACCCAATTCTCATCTCCTAAAGCTTCAGAAACATTCTTCAGCTTAATCAGAGATATGAAACACATATAAGTACAATAATCTTGAACTGGAGCTATTTTAGTGTAAAAACAATTCAAAGCTTTGTTGATCTAGCCTCTCTTTCTTACATCTCAAATTATAGAATCCGATGGGTGGTATGAGTAAGATCTTGGTATCACCTCACTTGGAACATCAACAGTATTCTCCTGATTAGTAATATTTTGATCAACCACCATTTCAACTGTAGGAGCACTAGAAGACGTATCTTTCGATTACTTGGGCCGGCAGATTGATTCAACATACTTGTGATCTGCTCGGATTCATCGTCAGAAGAAGATTCTCCATCATCTTCAAACGTCGGAGCCTCGTCAGAGTCGGAACTATGTGCTTGAGAAAGATTGGGTTCTTCTGTAGAATTTACTGGTTCTGTAGCCGGTGTCACTAGTTCAACATGTGTTTCTTGAACACCGCTATTGCTTGGACCAGTACTAGAAGAAGATGATCCAACAGTTGGTTGATCAACCACTATTTGTCTAAGAATCTGCTCTTGATTAGCCGACTGATGCCGATAATATAACACAGCAATGTCTTCTCTAGAAGGTTCTTCTGGCAAGTCAAATGATTTCCACAATTCATATAATTGAATAACCACGCATCGCCTGCTCTTTGAATTGGAGTTGTATACCGAAAGAAATCGACGTGCTATGCTTCTACCACTCTTCTCAAACTTTGGAGATAAACTCTGTTGAGCGGACTAGCATAGCCGACAAAGAAACCATCTATCTATTTGGCACCAAACTTTCTGTCTGAATCAATGACTGTACAAGGTGCGCCAAATGGTTCTAAAAACTTTAGCTCGAAGCAAGTCTTCTTGGTTGGTTTGACCTTCAAGACTCTGTTCAATGTATAGCATGCTGCTGCGACTGCTTCACTCCAGAAGCTGACATGAAAGCTTTGAATCAGCAAGCATAGTTCTTGTTGTTTCTATTACGTTCGGTTCTTCCTCTCAGCTACTCCATTTTGTTGCGGAGTGTATGGAGCACTGAATTTGTGTAAGATGCCTTTTTCGTTGCAAAATTCTTTCATTCAGGCATTTTTGAACTCTTTACCGTTATCGCTTCGAATTCTTCTAATTGGAGATGGTACAGATTTCCAGTCTTCCTGAAGAGAATCATGAGATTATCAAATGTTTCGTGTTTGCTTTCTTGGAAGAAGACCCATGAAAACCTAGAATAATCATCAGTGACGACAAGACAATAAAGATCTCCAGATATACTACGAACATTCACTGGACAGAAGAGATCCATATGCAGTCTTTCGAGTGGCAGCTTGATGGAGTTAAGAATCTTTCTTGGATGAGGCTTCTTAATCTGCTTTCCTTTCTTGCATTCCAGAAAATTATCAGTCATGTGAAAGCTTCTAAGATTCACACTTCAACTAAATCATTGTGAACCAGGTGATTCATCTTTCTAAGGTGTATATGACCCATCTTTCTATGCCAAAGAATTGACTCCTTCTTTGTGGCTTTTGTCACGAAACATTGAGCCGACTTTGAAGTAGTTGTAGCAACACTCATATCCAACACATAAAGATCATTCTCGCGAGGAGCACGCATAAGTATCCACTCTTCTAGAATCTTAAAGCGCAGTTTAATGATCATGCACTCCTTATCGTTGAAATGGGTGGTAAACTGCTTATCACAGATCTGAGAAATACGGAGAATATTGTTCTCTCCAGCACGGCGATATAGT
Organism: Scalesia atractyloides; assembly: GCA_947069175.1. Taxonomy (NCBI): domain Eukaryota; kingdom Viridiplantae; phylum Streptophyta; class Magnoliopsida; order Asterales; family Asteraceae; genus Scalesia; species Scalesia atractyloides. The sequence continues at coordinate 65,088,451 of CAMTDV010000016.1, read as the reverse complement.
TGACCTTATCAAACGACACCACACCATTTGATAGCTTTCCTTTAGCGACGATTCTACCTCCTTGCTAACTTATCAATGAAAGATGATAGCTTGAGATGCATCCAACTCGGACTATTATTCAATACCATCAAGTAGGTTGTCCACTCTCCCTGAGGAAGTGCATTAGCCAATTTATCAATCTGCTCTTCATCAGTTTTTTTAATATCGTGTCTTCGCATCTGAACCATCAAATGACAATATCTACGATCATTTGATTCATGGTTTCGCCTTTAATCATCGTGAAAATGTCAAACTCTTTTTTATTAAAGCCTTCCTGCTTTTAATCATATCAGCACTACCCAGATATTTAGCACAAAGTGCATTCCAAAGCATCTGTGATGTCGTGCATTCGGATAGCAAGATCAAGATGTCTTCTTTCACAGATTGTTGTATCAGACTGATCATCCTCTTCTCTGCCACATATGCATCTTTAAGTTCTGGCGTAAACTTAACCAAAGCAAGATCTTGATCACGTTCATCTTTTGGCCACGTATAACCAGTTACCATAGCAACCCAACTGTGGAAGTAATTCGCTTGAACCCAGTTCACGAATTTCTCTTTCCATCCTAATCATCCATGCTCATCAACTTTGGTGGCTTCACTGAAGTTCCCATTTCGTTGTCAATATTCATTTGATTTACCGCATTTGCGTTTGAAGTGAGGCCTGGGCTACCCCCGCAACAAAAGCATTGTGAAAATCATCCATCTCGAAAATAAGACAATTTTGGATGAAACGCGATCAAAACACTTGAAAATTTATTAGCAAACTGACAATTTCGGGCGAACTTGTGAGAAAACAATTTCATATTCAATTTTAACAAATTCGGGCGAATTTGTATGAAATTTTCAACAATTTTCACTTGAAGACAAGTTCGGTCGAACTTGTGAAAAATTTCAAAGTTTTTAGCAAGTTCGGGCGAACTTATATGAAATTTCAACAAGATTTTGACAAGTTCGGGCGAACTTGAACAAAATTCACTGAAAATTCCAACAAGTTCGGGCTAAGTTGGTTAAAATCAACAAAAATGATGATTTTAAGCCAAGTTCGGGCGAACTTTTAGTATAAGTTCGAGCGAAGTTTGTTTCGAAAACAAGGTTTTTTGACATTTTGGACATGAATTCGTTTGAATTTAGCTATGAAACTTTCAGGGGTTTATATTTAGGTGATTTTATGTGACATATTCAAAATTTAGACATTTTTCACCATAGGTATCATTTTGGTGAAAAAGTGTAGAAAATGAAAGAAATGGGTAAAATTTAGAGGGTGTCTTGTATAGATCTCAACAAATTAGGTATCCCTGGCTCTGATACCACTTGATAGGACCGCTCCTTTTCAGTGACTCGTTAATCGAATACACAATAATTACTGTTTAAATTGTCTGTTTATGTCAAATCAATTGTACATCGAGAATCCAAACACACAGAGGTTAGTTGTCGTCAACGCAAATTTCTTACAATGAGAGACACTAGACGACCTATATATAGACTTACAAGTTCGGGCGAAGTGAGGATGTCTAGATAAAGTACGGGCGAACTTGATCTATTCATCACACAAGTTCGGCCGAACTTTTGTACATACACATAAATACTTTGTAAAATCTAACAATTCAAGCACTAATCGTACAAACTCGATCCAAGACCTAGACAATAGACATTATACACCAACAGGATTACAAGTTCGCTTGAACTGTGTCATGGATAAGTTCGGGCGAACTTGTCCTAGCTATGACAAGTTCGCGCGAACTTGTCCCTAGACATACATAAACTTCGAAATTTCGCTCCTAAATACATACTCAACTTTATACGATGACGTAGGCAACAGACATATGCATTAACAGACTCCCTATTGGATGTTGCCGTAGTCATCTGTCTTCAATTAAATTCCAGAGTCTTTAATATGTTCTTGATCTTAATTTCTTGAATAACTTTAACGTCCTTGATCTTCATATCTTCTACAATCCTTTTCTCTTTTCTTGAGCTTGTCTTTATAAAACTTTAATCACCATGCTCCCCCTTACTTTGAGCTTTCTGTTGTCTTCAATCAACGTTTTTATCTAGCTCCCCCTTAAAATCTACTTCCTGTTTCAAAGTTCTTCAACATTCAAAATAAACATTTCAGATTTAAACTTTGAAATTTCTAACCAAAAACATTTCAAATTTTAATCATCTTTATCATTTTTAAACCCACTCAGTTAACAAGTCCAAATTAATGACCTTGAATATCTGATCTATGTTACAAGTTCAACTTAATGATTTTGATTAAACATCTTGACACTAAATTGATTCATTTATTCAAATGTAAGTTTCAAATTAATGAACTTCTTAAACTTTTCCGATCAATTTTCAAAAAGTTTTAGATTTTGTTCAGCAACTCTAGACTTTAAAATCAGCTTTTCATCATCAGTGGTAGAAGATAATAAAATCTTTTTGATTTTATGAAAAGAATATCAAACTCTAACTATGTACAAGCATATTTACAGACATATTTTGTTGAGTTTTTGTTAAAGGATCATATAAGTTTTTAAGTTTTAAACAAATTTACCTAGATTCTCGATATATTCTTCCACTTAAACTTCGACACATTTCTCAATTGTTCCAAGATATGTTAGATAGATTTTAAGAAACTTGACTTAACTATGGTTCTCATCTCAGAATATACCCCCGTATCAAGATTTCCTAGATTTCATCTTACAGGTGACTATATCGTAATTGATATCTGTATCTAGGTTATGCAAAGCCTTGAGAACTCAGGTTAATACCACGTATCAACAAAGAGACGAAGGCTCGACTTATAAGTAGTGTTCCAAAACTGGAATCTTTTGTACTGCAATTGTAGCATCTTTCGATATTTTCAATTTTGCAGCAGTTTAGGGGATTTTAGCAAAAGAATTATAGAAGTTCTAGGCCATTGCTTACGCAAAATCAGAAGAACTTGTATAATACCCCAAATATCAATCATCTATAAAGATCTCGTATCTCAGAATCAGGCAATCTCTTAAACAAAATTTCGAAGTACTAAGTCCGTATATCCGAGAGATGTTAATCCACAAGTTAAGCAGTTGTAAAATTTAGTTTATATCCCGAAAACAATCTACTAAACATGTAAAGCTTATCGACGCATCCACAATAAGACTTGTTTAAACATTTTAAACTTTACAAATCCTTAGTGTACTGTGATAGTCTATTGATGTACTATCATTTCCTTTTTGACACAAAACTCTTTTTTTTCAATGTTTTTGTACTTCTTGCTTTTAATATGTTTTTGTACTAGTTGCATTTAATATGTTTTTGGATTTTCTGAAAAAAAATTCTCCCCCTTAAAGTTCAAAAACATATTTTTGGATTTTTTTAATTTATATAAAAACATTGACCAGCTGATGAGAATTACTTCAATTCTCTATCCATTACTGAAAAAAAAATTCTCCCCCTTAAAGTTCAAAAACATATTTTTGGATTTTTTTAATTTATATAAAAACATTGACCAGCTGATGAGAATTACTTCAATTCTCTATCCATTACTGCTTCACAAATTTCTTTTAAATCCTCTCCCCCTCATGATGACAAAAACCTTGACACCTTTATGTTTATAAAACATTTATATCCTTGAATTTTGTCTTTGCAACAGTAAGGGTTATGTGAAAATTTTCAAATTTCTTCAAAATTGTCAAATTTTCAAGTAAACGTTATTGGAATGTGTTTTCGAAAAAATTTCTAGAAAAATTTTCAAAATTTTAAAGTAAACATTATTAGAATGTAATGAGGCCTTTATGTAGAACTTGATAACCCGGCCTATCTTCAAAGTGTGACATGGAACTCCATTCTCAGTAATTTGCGTTTTCCTCGGAAGTTCCTCCACAAGATTCAAAAAATTAGTCGAAAAATGACACCCAAGCATTTTTAGCCTTAGGCATTATTTCTTCAACCTCAATTTTGACTTTCGTTTCACAATCAGGTTTATTTTGGAGTTTCTCAAGTAAGTCCTCTAAACTTTCAAGTTTCACTGATTGTATGACTTATTTTTTTCTTTCACCAACCATGTTTGATTTTTCATTAAAGCTTTCTTGAAATACAATGTAGAACCTTTTGGTTCATTATTATTCGAGGATTCATCAGTTTCAAAATTTAAAAACTTAGTAATAACTGCTTCACCTTGTTTGTAGTTTCTATACATTGTTTCCAAACCTGAGTTGGTATTTTCAAATCTTCAGAATTTTTCTTATCAATATGAAAAGGTTTAGGATTAATCTGTAAACATTTTCTAGCAATGTGTCCCTTTATCCCACATTTGTGACACAACCTGTTATCATATCGATCTTTTCTATCAAACCATACATTCAAATCATAACATTGATTTTATGTGTTGTAACCATCTTTCTTGTTTTTTTTATAAACAAGATTTGACGTTGAAGCACTGCGGTCTGATCTGCACCACTTATTTTCAAATTTTTGTAAGTTTTGATGTTCAAATTGTTTTGAATTTTTATAATGATTGGATGATCGTACCAATGAACTGTTATTTTTCTTTCAAAAATTGTTAGAATTTTTAAATTTTGTTTTTGTTCTCCAGTCTGCTTTGAAGATTTTTTGCGTTGAGCATTCACCTTTTTCGGTAAATAACCTTTACATAACTTAGAAATAAGTTTTGAAGGGTTCGGTATAGCAACAACATGCTTTTGCAACTTCAGGGGCTATTTTGCAAATGCTGCGAAACTATGCCTTTTTACCTTAAATAACCTTTACTTACTGATTCCTACCATTTCTAGTTATTTTGACAGATCAAAGTTTCGGTGAAAATGATATTTTTACGCATTTTACAACAGATCTATTTTCTGGTATCAAAACAGGTTGTTTTGGTGCCAAAATACTCTTATAAACTTATTAAGACATGTCAAGATATGTCAAATTCGTCACTCTTGTTATAGTGCTTGTTTAGAGTCAAAAGTCTAGCGGTTGACCACCGCTTTGACTTCCGAAATTGACCCGTTTTTGTCAATCTTTAGACCCGACCACATATATATTTATGACCACAAATATATAGGGAATAACCCTATGAGGTTATACCTAATGGTCATGTCTCTCGTATAGTGTTATGTTAATCAATCGTAATATCCCTTAAAAATGACCAAAATTTCATTTTCGCAAGAAAACTAATCAAACACATAGGTAACATAAATTTTGACATATAATCTGATCAAATAATATTTTCACCATGTTTAAGAATTCAAAACTTATCATAACATATATCTAACCATCCGAATGCGTAGTTAGGCAAATGACGTGATAAAAGCACTTAAGAATCATTCCAAATCAGAATGTAAACTTATTAAACCATAACATATGAGTTCCAACACTCACTTGGTTTATAAGGTCTCATTCTATCCGAATCCTCCGATTTCAAGTTCCGATATATACATAGTTAATAGTGTTTAGGACAAGCTTGATTTCACGGACTCTTGATATTGGTTTATCTTCTTGAACAGGTATACTTTTGCAATCACAGGTGAGTACATAGTCTCCTCTTTTACGTTTTCAAATGTTTTGGGGTGAAACATATTGTGCCTACTGTTACTTTCATGTTTTTCATGACATTATACACGCTTTAATTACATAGTACATATACTGCATGATTTTCATTGCATTTTGCTTCATATGTTGACCTAGCATATTTAGCACATTAGTTTCAAAGACATTTTTTTGCTGTGTATGTTGATCGAGCATACTAGTACATGGTTTTCAAAACATTTACAAGACATTATCAAGACATTTCCAAGACATTTTCAAGACATGCTTACATTGTTATTGACATTTTGGTGCGTTGAACTCGACAATCATACATTCATTAACATTGATCATACCGACCTGTAGTATGTAATGGTACCATAGGATTGACAATCCCATTCCCACTTCCTAGGTATGTTTGGAAGCGACCTTAGGGAATGACAGAATCCGATGAACATTGATAAACCATTGACCGGATAGGGGTTTATTCGACAGTCAACAAAGCTTGAATGTATTCGCCAACAATCCATAATATATGTTTTAACAATAAAGGCAATGGTTTATAAAACACGACATTTTTTACTCGACATTGAATTACATGACATTGTTTACTCGACATTGATTTACATGTCGCTTGTTTAGTTGACATTGGTTTACTCGACATTGGTTCACATGACATTGTTTACTCGGCATTGGTTTACATGACATTGTTTACTCGACATTGCTTACATGACATTTATTTACTAGACATTGATTATTGGTTTATGGTGAGTGATTTAAATAATGTGATGTATGTAATGTGATAAAAGCATGGTGGATATGCCGATGGTACTTCCTATATATAAGTGCTTTTATTATCTTACATATCGTGGCGTTATCTAAATCATTTTAAACAAAATACAAGACATGACAATTTACACAAGACAAAACTTACTTTTGGTTATATATTTAACCATATATTATTTCTTTTATATCATACTGATTTCTCATATGGTTTTTATAAAAGAAACTTTTTATGGTTCATGGCGACATTTGTATTACTTTAAACTTTTCTTATAAAAATCAAAGCCATGAAGCATCAAAACAAAACCTATGTACTCGCCGGCATTTCTTTGCTGACTTTATTTTCACATATGTTTCAGGTGCAAATGTTGATGTCAAGCTAGCTACACTTAGGGCGGACAGGGACTTAGTGACTATAAAATCAAAATAATAATTTAACTCTTGTTGTATTTCCGTTTTTATCCAAGACATGTAAACAATTATATTCAAAACAACTTAACTTATTATGCCATGGTTGTTGAAACAATAGTTCTGTTACAACACTCCCCGACGTTTCCGCCACAGTTTATTGTTTTACGTGGTCGGGGTGTGATAGAAAGATTTGTATTAGAGCCAATGGTTATAGGGAACTAGGTTATTAGTAAAGCTTTGACCTAGACTATAACCTTTCTAGTACCTTAACGCGAGTTGTCTTGCGTTTAGATTCTTAAAACAATACCGTCAACTATCCTTAGGTGAACACCAAAATATAAACTCAATTTCCAAAAATGATTTTTGAAATCAATCATCCATTCTTGGATGATTTGTTTTTGGCTTTATGCCTTTGATGTATTCAAAATCTCGTCAAGGTTTGGGTCTTATTAATCATCCAATCTGGAAGGATGGGTGCCTGTACCCTGAGTTTTCTGTCTAGGCTAGAGTGTTCGTACAAATCCACTTAATCGGACCAGTCACTCTTACCTGGGAACTCTTGGGGTGAGTATCCACTTATTGGCTAAAGCATGTCTTCATGATACATTATAAAGATCCATCTACTTTTATTAGTCACTGTGTGTCATTGTTTGTTTTGAGTAAACGTACGAATGACTACCATCGTTACAATTGTCGATATTTTGTCATCTCTTTTTTTTTCAACATCTCACTCGTTTTCTCTCATGTTTTCTCTCTTTTAGAATGCCTCCTCGACGAGACGTAAACGCTAATCCGGATCCCGCTATGGCAGCTATGATAGCTCAGCAGATTGCTGCTATACTACCTAATCTCATAACTCAGATAAACCAAGCTAACAATAACAACAATGCACCTGCTGTGTGCAACTTTAAACAATTCAATTCGGCTAACCACTCAGGGTTAGTGGTTCTGAGGGAGCAACTGGGCTCCTATAGTGGTTTGAGAGTCTCGAGAACACTTTCGTCATGTGCAATGTCCGAATGAGCGCAAGTTTGAGTTTGCTTCAAGCGTGTTTGAAAACAGAGCGTTAACGTGGTGGAACGAAGTGATGAGAGATAGAGGCGCTGACGTTGCTATGGGTCAGACTTGGGAGGAACTCAGGGCTCTAATGATGAAAGAGTTCTGCCCCCGTCATGAAAAGCGAGCACTTGAAAATGAGTTTCATGATCTGAAGCAAGATAGTGGTGAGCACCGTGCGTATGCTGACAGGCATGAGGAGTTGAGTTTGTTATGTCCCAAGATGGTGACGCCTTTGGATAAGGCAATCGAGAAATACATAGATGGTCTTCCTGACCCGGTTCAGGATATTGTCACCGGCAGCAACCCCACTACTGTCAGGCAAGCCATTGAGCTATCTGCGATATTGACTGAATCGCAGATCAAAAAGGGTAAGCTCCATCGTAAGGGTGACAAGAAATCGTCTGACAAGTTGAGAAACCAAAGGGTAAGAAAGCTGAGTCTTCAAAGAAGTCGAGGAAGCGCAAGCCTTCTAAGAATTTTGTTGTCACTACTCAACCCAACCAAGCCACACCTAATCAAGTTGCTCCCAACCAGCCTGCTTAGCCTCCTGCCAAGAAACAATACACCGGCACTGCACCTTTGTGCAACAGGTGCAACAGTCATCACAAGCCTCATCTTCCATGCCATATTTGTACAAATTATGGACGATCTGGCCATCTGGCCAATGTTTTTCGATCGCCTCCTAACCCGAACAATGTGGCTCAAAACCATGTTCAGCAGCCAGCCAATCCTGCACGACCCCAATACCCACCAGGATTTTGCTACAACTGTGGGGATCTCACCCACTACCGTAACAATTGCCGAGATTGGCAAAAACAAACCATGTTCGTGGGCAGCTTTCAATATAAATGCGAATGAGGCACGGGCAGACAACAAGGTGGTAAACGGTACGTTCTTTGTTAACAACCATCCTACTTCTATACTATTTTATTCGGGTGCTGATAGAAGTTTTATGTCATTAACATTTGAGCCTCCACTTGTGAAACCAAGAACCAAACTAGGAAAGCCCTTGACAGTGGAAATAGCCAGTTGTGAACCTCTTATACTCGATTCTGTCATTCCTGGTTGTCTATTGAACCTTAATAACCATCTTTTTTCTATTAACCTCACACCGATGCAACTTGGGAGCTTTCACATTATAGTTGGTATAGATTGGTTAACCAAATATCATGCTGAAGTGGTTTGTTTCAATAAGATTGTACGTATACCTCTTTCGTTCGGTGAAATTTTGGAGGTTCGTGGAGAAAAACCGATTAGCCTCAAACTTATGACTTGTAACCAAGCTCAGAAATACCTGCGAAAGAATTATGTGGCTTTCTTGGCACATATAGTAGAGGAGAAAGGCAAGGGCAAAACCATTCAAGATATCCCCGTTGTACGGGATTATCCTGAGGTGTTTCCTGATGAACTACCTGGTTTACCTCCTGCTCGTCAAGTTGAGTTCCGTATTGATCTTGTACCTTGTGCCAACCCCACTGCGAAATCTCCATACCGTCTTGCACCGTCTGAGATGCAAGAATTGTCAAAACAGCTTCAGGAATTTTCAGACAAAGGATTCATTCGTCCAAGCTTTTCACCGTGGGGTGCTCCTGTGTTATTTATGAAAAAGAAGGACGGTCTTTTCGCATGTGTATCGATTACCGTGAGCTTAACAAACTCACAATAAAAAATCGATATCCCTTCTCATTGATGATCTTTTTATCAGCTATAGGGTGCTACTTGCTTCTCAATGATTGATCTACGATCTGGGTGCTACTTACTTCTCAAAGATTGATCTACGATCTAGGTATCATCAGCTTCGTGTACTCGAGGAAGATATTCCCAAGACAGCTTTTCTACTCGATATGGTAATTATGACTTCACTGTTATGCCTTTCGGTTTAATGAACGCTCCTACTGTTTTCATGGACTTGATGAATAGGGTTTGTAAGCCTTATTCGGACAAGTTCATCATTGTTTTCACTGATGACATCTTGATTTATTCCAAGACATGAGACAAACATGAAAACATCTTCGTCTAATAATGGAACTCTTAAAGAAGGAGCAACTTTATGCCAAATTCTCCAAGTGTGAAATTTGGCTTAAGGAAGTTCAGTTTTTGGGTCACATTGTCAACGAACAAGGTATACATGTAGATTTCGCCAAGATTATTGCAATCATGGATTGGAATAGACCTTCTACTCCTACTGAAGTTCGTTCATTATTGGGTATCGCGGGTTATTACTGTCGTTTCATTGCTAATTTCTCCAAGATTGCGGTTCCCCTCACTACTCTTACTCAAAAGAATAAACCTTTTGAGTGACGACCCAAACAGGAAGAAGCTTTCTAGACTTTGAAGCAGAAGCTTTGTGATGCTCCTATTTTATCTTTACCCCAGGGTTACGAGGATTTCGTCGTATATTGTGATGCATCAAACATAGGCCTCGGTTGTATTCTAATGCAAAGAGACAAAGTTATAGCTTATGCATCAAGACAATTGAAGGTTCACGAAAATAACTACACCACTCATGATCTTGAGTTTGGTGCTGTTGTTTTTGCTCTCAAAATTTGGAGACAATACTTATACGGTACGAAATACATCGTTTTCACGGGCCACAATAGTCTCAACACATTTTCAATAAGAAAGAACTAAACATGAGGCAACGACGTTGGGTTGAACTTCTAAACGACTATGACTGTGAAATACGCTACCATCCTGGTAAGGTGAATGTCGTAGCCGATGCATTAAGTCGTAAGGAACGAGTCAAGTTGCATTGTGTTCAAGTTCGATCTGATATCTAGACACATATTCTTGAAGCTCAACGTACTTGTGTTGCACAAGGCATAATGGGTAATGAACTACCACATCATCTCGAGCTTCAGCTTGAAACTAAAGACAATGGATTACTTTATTATCTGAACTGTTTGTGGGTTCCAAGTCTAGGTAATCTATGCACTTTGATAATGGATGAAGCTCATAAGTCTCGTTATTCAGTTCATCCAGGTGTAGACAAAATGTACAAGGATCTTCGTAGCCATTATTGGTGGCCAGGTATGAAGAAAGACATAAGGTAAAGGTAGAACATCAATGTCCTTCTGGTTTGCTTGAACAACCCGAGATTCCGGTTTGGAAATGGGAAAGCATTGATATGGATCTCATTACCAATTTGCCGCGCACTTCTAGAGGTCATGATGCCATTTGGGCAGTCGTTGATCGTCTAACAAAGTCACCACATTTTATAGCTACTCGTGAGGACTTATCTACTGACAAACTTGCTAAGATCTATGTGGATGATATCGTATCTCGTCATGGTGTCCCTCTGGATATTATATCTGATCGTGATGCTCGATTCGCATCTCATTTCTGGAGAACCATGCAGTCTGCCATGGGATCCAAGCTTAATTTGTGCACTGCTTATCATCCTCAAATGGATGGACAATCTGAAAGGATGATCCAAACATTGGAGGATATGCTAAGAGCCTGTGTGATTGACTTTGGTGGTAGTTGGGGTTCGCATTTACCTTTGATCGAGTTCTCTTACAGCCACAGTTATCTCTCTAGCATTGATATGGCACCTTTTGAAGCTCTTTATGATCGAAAATGTCGTTCACCTATCTGTTGGAATTAGATTGGTGAATCTCGATTCACTGGACCAGAACTTATTCACGACACGACGGACAAGGTCAAGAAGATTCGCGAAAACCTTCTGACAGCTAGAAGCCGTCAAAAGAGTTACGCAGATAAACGACGCAGGCCTTTGAAATTCAAAGTCGGTGATCACATCTTACTCAAGGTATCCCCTTGGAAGGGAGTGATTAGATTCGGGAAGAAAGGAAAACTTGTGCCACGTTATGTTGGACACTTTAAGATCGTTGAGAGAATCGGAAAAGTGGCCTACAAACTTGAGCTACCTCCACAGCTTGGTAACATTCATCCAACATTCCACGTGTCCAATTTAAAGAAGTGTTTGACTGATGAAAACCTCCACATTCCTCTTGACGAAATTCATGTTGATGAGACAGTGCATTTTGTTGAGATAAAGCGCAGACGTATACAAATTGTTAAAGCGCAGACGTATACAAATTGTTAAAGTTCGCTGGGAATCCAAACGTGGCCCAAAGTTTACTTGGGAACGAGAGGATCAAATGAAGGCAAAATATCCACATCTTTTATCACCAGTTTCCTCGAGTTAAATTTCAGGACGAAATTTCCTGAAGTAGGGGAGACTGTGACATCTGTGCTTTCAAATCTTTGTACTTTTATCTGACAATGTTATATCAATGAAATTTTATGTTACATTTATGAGTTTTGTATATTTACTTATGACATTTGTGTTTTTTAAATCCTTGTTCAAATCCGACCTTGTACACATTTTTGGAAGTGAAATCGAAAACAGTTATTCAAACGTGACCAGTTTAACGCAACGTGTGTCCTGGAATAGTGACATAAGCTTAACATACCCTAAATATTCCTTACATAACTTAGAAATAAGTTTTGAAGGGTTTGGGATGTCAAAAACAAGCTTATTCGATCACAAGGATTAAATATGACAAACTATGAAAGTCTGCCGATTCCCGTAGTGACGTACATTCCAGAACATTTACACAAACTTAACATACATTAAATAACCTTTACATAACTTAGAAATAAGTTTTGAAGGGTTCGGTATGGCAAAAACATGCTTTTGCAACTTTAGGGGCTATTTTGCAAATTCGTGAAACTATGCCTTTTTGCGATATCGCTATCCGGAACATGTTCGAACATCCAAAATTTTTTGTAATCATTAAAATATCATATTTTAGTGATTGGAATGCAAAAATGTCATTCGTTATGCATTTACAGTCATACACGCGTTCGTTACGATTTTCGTCGTAATTAACCTAAAACCGCGACCGTACGACCAAACGAACCGACCTCTGGAACATTTTTTGACATATTTCAAGTTCCCTATATGTTAACGTCCTTATAAAGCCTTGAAATGGGGTTAACGGGTGTTAGAGGTGCCCAAAATGCGACGAAACAAGTGTAGGGGCCTGTTCTACCAATTTTGAAAGTTGCTGGCCAGCTAGGGACCATGAGGACCGCATGGAGGACCCCATACGGTCCGCATGGGGTGCCTAGATCAGCTAATGCAAGCTGGCAATAGCCTGTTGTTTTAGGGACACCTTGCTCGTGAATTATGCAACTTCTTCTCAGTATTTGACACCTATTTGGACACTAATCAAGCCCCTAACACTTGCTATAACACTTGTCAAGATTTTGTGAGTTTATGATCATTATAAATACCATAATCATGGCCATTCTTGAACTTTTCGATCATGTTCATGCTATAACCTGCCTCAAATCCGAATTACAACCATCTTGGAGCTATCTCTCTGGTCCTTGATCGTTTCCTTGGTGTTTGTAACCATTCCACTCTTGCTATGTTCAATTATTATAGCTTAATTTCACTAAAAATCAAACAGTTTGACTTCTGTTTGACTTTTAGTTTTGATCATGAATTGATCAAGATAAAGATCAATTAAAAGTTGCAATATGATGGTAATCAAGGTGGTTATGATCTCTAAACATCATGCCTACTGATTCCCATAATTTCTAGTTATTTTGACAAGTCAAAGTTTCGGTCAAAATGTGATTTTTACGCATTTTGCAACGTATCTATTTTCAGGCATCAAAACAGGTTGTTTTGATGCCAAAATACTTTTATAAAATATTAAGACATGTCAAGATATGTCAAATTCGTCACACTTGTTATAGTGCTTGTTTAGAGTCAAAAGTCTAGCGGTTTGACCATCGCTTTGACTTTTGAATCTAACCCGTTTTTGTCAATCTTTAGACCCGACCAAATATATATTTATGACCATAAATATATAGGGAATAACCCTCTGAGGTTATACCTAATGGTCATGTCTTTCGGATAGTGTTATGTTAATCAATGGTAATATCCCTTAAAAATAACCAAAATACCATTTTCGCAAGAAAACTAATCAAACACGTAGGTAACATAAATTTTGACATATAATCTGATCAAATAACATTTTAACCATTTTTAAGCATTCAAAACTTATCATAACACATATCTAACCATCCGAATGCGTAGTTACACAAATGACGCGTTAACGTAGCTTAAACTACCTTAACGGGTCATAACGGGTCAAAAGCACTTAAGAATCATTCCAACTCTGAATGCAAACTTATTAAACCATAACATATAAGTTCCAATACTCACTTGGTTTATAATGTCTCATTCTATCCGAATCCTCTGAGTTTAAGTTCCGATATTTACATAGTTAACCGTGTTTTGGACACCCTTGATTTCACGGACTCTTGATATTGGTTTATCTTCTTGAACAATGTTACTTTTGCAATCACAGGTGAGTACGTAGTCCCCTCTTTTACGTTTTCAAATGTTTTGGGGTGAAACATATTGTTCCTATTGTTACTTTCATGTTTTTCATGACATTATATATGCTTTGATTACATAGTACATATACTACATGATTTTCATTGCATTTTTCTTCATATGTTGACCTAGCATATTTAGCACATTAGTTTTCAAAGGCAATTTTTTTTGCTACGTATGTTTACTAAGCATACTAGTACATGGTTTTCAAACATTTACAAGACATTTTCAAGACATTTTCAAGCCATGCTTACATTGTTATTGACATTTTGGTGCGTTAAACTCGACAATGATACATTCATTAACATTGATCATGCCGACCTGCAGTATGTAATGGTACCATAGGATTGACAATCCCGTTCCCACTTCCTAGATATGTTTGGAAGCGACCTTAGGGAATGACAGAATCTGATGAACACTGATAAACCCTTGACCGGATAGGGGTTTATCCGACAGTCAACAAGGCTTGAATGTATTCGCCAACAATCCATAATATATGTTTTAACAATAAAGTCAATGGTTAATAAAACACGACATTTGCTTACTCAAAATTGAATTACATGAAATTGTTAACTCGATATTGATTTACATGACACTTGTTTACTCGACATTGGTTTACTCGACATTGGTTCACATGACATTGTTTACTCGACAATGGTTTACATGACATTGTTTACTCGACATTGCTTACATGACATTTATTTACTCGACAATGATTATTGGTTTATGGTGAGTGATTTAAATAACGTGATGTATGTAATGTGATAAAAGCATGGTGGATACACCGATGGTACTTCCTATATATAAGTGCTTTTATTATCTTACATATCGTGGCATTATCTAAATCATTTAAAACAAAATACAAGACATGACAATTTACACAAGACAAAACTTACTTATGGTTATCTATTTAACCATATATTATTTCTTTTATATCATATTGATTTCTCATATGGTTTTTATAAAAGAAACTTTTTATGGTTCATGGCGACATTTGTATTACTTTAAACTTTTCTTATAAAAATCAAAGCCATGAGGCATCAAAACAAAACCTATGTACTCGCCGGCATTTCTTTGCTGACTTTATTTTCACATATGTTTTAGGTGCAAATGTTTGATGTCAAGCTAGCTACAGTTAGGGCGTACAGGGCCTTACTGACTATAAAATCAGAATAATAGCTTAACTCTTGTTGTATTTCCATTTTTATCCAAGACATGTAAACAATTATATTCAATAAAACTTAACTTATTATGCCATGGTTGTTGAAACAATAGTTCTGTTACAACACTCCCCGACGTTTCTGCCACGGTTTGTTGTTTTACGTGGTTGTGGCGTGACATCCAATGTCCGAATGAACAAAAGGTCGAGTTTGCTTCGAGCGTATTCCAAAAGAGGGCGCTCACATGGTGGAACGGAGTGGTGAGAGATAGGGGTGCTGATGTTGCTATGGGTTAGATATGGGAGGAACTTAGGGCTCTAATGATGAAAGAGTTATGCCCTCGTCACGAGCAGAGGGCACTAGAAAATGAGTTCCACGACCTAAAGCAAGACAGTGGTGAGCACCGTGCTTACACTGATCGGTATGAGGAGGTAAGTTTGCTATGTCCCACGGTGGTCACGCCTTTGGATACGGCAATTGAAAAGTACATAGACGGTTTTCCTGACCCAGTTCAGGATATTCTCACCGGCAGCAACCCTACTTCTGTCCGATAAGCTATCGAACTAGCAGCTACTTTGACTGACACTCAAGTCAAAAAGGGTAAACTCCACTGAAAGGGTGACAAGAAACCGTCTGTTAAGGCTGAGAAGCAAAAGGGTAACAAAGCTGAAACCTCCAAGAAGTCGAGGAAGCGCAAGGCTTCCAAGAACTTCGTTGTCAATACACAACCTAACCAAGCTGCTCCTAATCAGCTTGCTCAACCACCGGCCAAGAAACAATATGTTGGCAATGCACCTTTGTGCAACAAGTGTAACAGTCACCATCAACCACATTTACAGTGCCGCATTTGCACTAACTGTGAGAAATCTGGCCATCTTGCCAACACTTGTCGTTTTGCTCCTACACAGAATCAAAGAGGCCAAAACCCTGCTCAGCAGCCTGCATGACCTCCTATCCACCTGGGTCTTGCTACAATTGTGGGGATCTCACCCACTACAGAAATAACTACCCAAGTTGGCAAATGCAAACCGCTCGTGGACGAGCATTTAACATCAATGCTAATGAGCTCGGCTGACAATGAAGTGGTCAACGGTACGTTCTTTGTTAACAACCATCCTACTTCAATTCTTTTTTATTCGGGTGCCGATAGAAGTTTTGTATCCCTAGCATTTAAATCTTTGCTTTCAATGCCCAGAATACTAGGAAAGCCCTTGACAGTCGAATAGTAGTGGCGAACCCTGTAAACTTGATTCTGTCATCCGTGATTGCCAATTGAACCTTAACAACCATCTTTTTGCCATTGACCTCACGCCAATGCAACTCGGAGCTTTGATATCATAGTAGGAATGGATTGGTTAACCAACCACCATTCAGAGGCGGTTTGTTTTGACAAGATTGTTCATATACTCTCCATTTGGTGGAACCTTAGAAGTTCGTGGAGAAAAGCCCGTTAGTAGCCTTAAATCATGACATGTACCCAGACCCATAAATACCTACAAAAACTATTAAGGACATCCCAGTTGCTCGGATTTTCCTGAGGTGTTTCCTGACGAGCTACCTGGCTTACCCTAGCACGACAAGTTGAATTTCGTATAGATCTTGTACCTGGTGCCAACCCTATAGCCAAATTCCCCATACCGTCTTGCACCGTCTGAGATGCAAGACTATCTAAACAGCTTTGGGAGTTGTCTGACAAAGGATTCATTCATCCGAGCTTTTCACCTTAGGGTGCTCCAGTCCTATTTTTGAAAAAGAAAGATGGATCCTTCCGTATGTGTATCGATTACCATGAGCTAAACAAACTCACAATAAAGAATCGGTATTCACTACCTCGCATTGATGATCTCTTTGATCAGCTACAAGGTGCTACTTTTTTCTCAAAGACTGATCTACGTTCTGGGTATCATCAGCTTCGTGTTCTCGAAGAAGATATTCCTAAAACTGCTTTCCGCACTCGATACGGTTATTATGAGTTCACTGTTATGCCCTTTGGTCTGACAAATGCTCCTGCCGTTTTCATGGACTTGATGAATCGGGTTTGTAAACCTTATTTGGACAAGTTCATATTGTTTTCATTGATGACATTTTGATTTGTTCAAAGTCTCGAGCCAATCATGAAAACATCTCCGTTTAATGATGGAACTCTTAAAAAAAGAACAACTCTATGCCAAGTTCTCCAAGTGTGAATTTTGGCTTAAGGAAGTTCAATTCTTGGGACATATTGTCAAAGAACAAGGTATACATGTAGATCCTACAAAAATCAGTGCATTTAAAGAATGGGATACGCCTACTACTCCTACTGAAGTTCGTTCATTTGTTGGTCTCGCGGGTTACTACCGTCGGTTTATTGCAAACTTCTCCAAGATTGCGGTTCCCCTCACTGCTTTGACTCAAAAGAATAAACCTTTTGAATGGGGACCCAAACAGGAAGAAGCATTCAAGACCTTGAAGAAGAAACTTTGTAATCCTCCTATTTTATCTTTACCTGAAGGTAATGATGACTTTGTCGTTTATTGTGACGCATCAAACTTAGGCCTTGGCTGCGTTCTCATGCAAAGGAACAAAGTAATAGCCTATGCATCAAGACAATTGAAGATTCACGAAAAGAACTACACCACTCATGATCTTGAGTTGGGTGCTGTTGTTTTTGCCCTCAAAATTTGAGACCTTATCTATATGGTACAAAATGTGTGGTTTTCACCAGACTACAAAAGTCTCCAGCACATTTTCAATCAGAAAGAACTAAACATGAGACAGCGACGATGGGTCGAACTTCTTAACGACTACGACTGTGAGATTCGCTACCATCCTTGTAAGGTGAATGTCGTAGCCGATGCTCTTAGTCGCAAGGAATGAGTCAAGATAAATTGTGTTCAAGTGCGATCTGATATTCAAAACCGTATCTCCCAAGCTCAACGAACTTGTGTTACACAAGGCATGATGGGTGATGAATTACCACATCATCTTGAGCTTCAACTTGAAACGAAAGACCATGGGTTATCGTACTATCTGAACCGTTTGTGGGTTCCAAGTCAAGACAATCTCCGCACCTTGATAATGGATGAAGCTCATAAGTCTCGTTATTCAATTCATCCAGGTGCAGACAAAATGTATAAGGATCTTCGTACTCAGTATTGGTGGCCGGGTATGAAGAAAGACATTGCCTTGTACGTATCTAAATGTCTTACTTGTCTCAAAGTTAACGCTTAACATCAATGCCCTTCTGGTTTGCTTGAACAACCAAAAATTCCGGTTTGGAAATGAGAAAGCATTACAATGGATCTCATTACCAAATTACCGCGTACATCTAGAGGTCATGATGCCATTTGGGTAATCGTTGCTCATCTAACCAAGTCAGCACACTTTATAGCAATCAGTGAGGATTTCAGCGCTAACAAACTTGCTAAGATCTATGTGGATGAAATTGTATCTCGTCACGGTGTTCCTTTGGACATCATATCTTATCGTGATGCTCGATTCTCATCTCATTTTTGTAGGACCATGCAATCTGCCATGGGAACCAAACTTAACCTGAGCACTGCCTATCATCCTCAAACGGATGGACAATCGGAAAGGACAATCCAAACACTGGAGATTATGCTTAGAGCTTGTGTTATCGATTTTGGTGGTAGTTGGGATTCGCATCTGCCGTTAATCAAATTCTCCTACAACAACAGTTATCATACCAGCATTAACATGGCTCCTTTCGAAGCTCTTTATGGTCAAAAATGTCATTCACCTGTCTGTTGGAATGAAATTGGTGAATCTCAATTCACTGGACCTGAACTCATTCAAGACACAAGAGACAAAGTCAAGATAATCTGTGATAATCTTTTGACAGCTAGAAGCCGTCAAAAGAGTTACGTGGACAAACGACGCAAGCCCTTGGAATTCCAAGTCGGTGATCATGTCCTACTCAAGGTATCCCCTTGGAAAGGCATGGTTAGATTTGGGAAGAAAGGAAAACTTGCACCTAGATATGTTGGACCATTCAAGATCATCGAGAAAATCGAAAAGGTGGCCTATAAACTTGAGCTACCTCTTGAACTTGGTAACGTTCATCTGACATTCCACGTGTCCAATTTGAAAAAGTGTTTAGCTGATGAAAACCCCCCACATCCATCTTGATGAAATTCGTTTTGATGACACGTTACACTTTGTCGAGAAACCTGTGGAAATTTTGGATCGTAAGGTCAAAAGGCTCAGCGCAGACGTATATCGATTGTTAAAGTTCGCTGGGAGTCTAAACTTGGCCTTGAGTTTACTTGGGAACGAGAGGACCAAATGAAGGTGAAATATCCACATCTATTCTCACAAATTTTCTCTAATTAAATTTTGGGACAAAATTTCCTAAAGTAGGGGAGACTGCGACATCTGTGTATTTCCATCATCGTACTATTCTGAACGATTTTGTAACTTTATAATATTGTGTTTTATTCCAGGATTTGTGTATACGGTATTTCATATTTTCAATCCTTGTTCAATTATGATCTTTCAAATCACTTCTGGAAGTGAAATCGCAAATTGTTACGCAATCATAACCAGTTTAACGCGACGTACACTCTAGTAAAATGAAATAAGCTTAACACACCCTAAAATATCCTTTACATAACTTAGAAATAAGTTTGGAAGGGTTCGTTATGGCAAAAACATGCTTATTCAACTTCCGGGGCTATTTTGCAAATTCTGCGAAACTATGTCGTTACGCGTATTTCCTAATCTGGAACATGTACGCACACCTGAAGATTTTTGTAATCATTAAAATCTAGTA
Organism: Scalesia atractyloides; assembly: GCA_947069175.1. NCBI lineage: Eukaryota > Viridiplantae > Streptophyta > Magnoliopsida > Asterales > Asteraceae > Scalesia > Scalesia atractyloides. Next base: position 65,068,347 of record CAMTDV010000016.1, on the reverse strand, counting down.
TTTTAATGATTGGAATGCAAAAATATCATTCGTTACACGTTTTCGGTCATTTACGCATTCGTTAAGATTTTCATCGTAATTAACCGAAAACCACAACCGTACGACCGAACGAACCGACACCCGTGACATTTTTGGACATATTTCAAGTTCCCTAAGCTTTAAAATGAGGTTAACGGGTGTTAAAAGTTCCAAAATGCAACAAAACAAAGTGAAGGGACTAAACTGCAACTTTTGCAAACAGCTGCCTACACATGGTCCTCACGGACCGTAAGCTTAGGACCATATGGTCCGTAAGATATGCCCCGCACAACAGCTACTTGGCAGCTTCTTGTTCATTTGCCTTGCCACATGTAACTCGTTTTTGCCACACTTCTCCTGGTTGCAACAGCTCACTAAACATTTGTAATGATCCTACAACATCTCCTAACACTTGGAATGATCTTGTGGCTTCAAGAAATCTATAAATACGCCCATTGTTGCAACCATTTTCCTTGCTCATTCACTATTTCTTTCTCTCTTGCTTTACTTAGAGGCTGCCACTTAGTTGGAGGCTTCCTAACTGAGCATTCTTATTCTTGGGGCTCTTCAAGTGTTCTCTAACACAAGTAAGTGCTCCCTCCTAGTCTTGTTTCATTTCTTTTAGCTTGTTTAAGCTAAAAGTCAAATAGTTTGACTTTCAGCTTTAACCATTAATTGGTCAAGACAAAGTCCAATTGGACTTTGCAACATGATCATAATCACAATGGTTATGATCCTTAGCGATCATGCCTACTGATTACCACGTATACTAGTCGAAGTGACGAGTCAAATTTTCGGTCAAAAGTGCGCATTATGTGCATTTTAGGGCAGGAACACTTTTAGGTATCAAAACACCTTGTTTTGATATCAAATCAGTTTTCTAACTTAGTTAAACTGTTTTAACATGTTTAACTCGTCACTTTTAGTTTATTGCTTGTTTAGGGTCGTAAGTCGAACGGTCGTGACCACCGCATTGACTTTCGAATCCGACCCGTTTGGTCGATCTTAGGATTCGACCAAACTCATAGTAGTTACCATAGTTGTATAGGGAATAACCCTCTGATGTTATACCTTATGGTCATGTCGTCTGGTTAGCATTATGTTACGTCGCTTATATTGCCTTTAATAATGACCAAAATACCCTTTCGCGCATAAATCGACTTTAAGCATATGTAACATAAATTTTGACACATAATCTGATGTTACAACATTAGTAAACATGTTTTGGCATATAAGACTTATCATAACATATATGTAACCATCCGGACACATATTTACGCAAATGACACGGTAGAGTGGCTTAAACTACATTAACGAGTCATAATGGGTCAAACGCACTTAGGATCCTTTCCAAATCAGAATGTTAACTTTATTAAACCATTTCATATGAGTTCCAACACTCACTTGGGTTATAAGGTTTCATTCTATCCGAATCTTTCGATTAAGGTCCCGACTTATTAATATAGTTATCCGATCTTAGGAACCATTTGATTTCTCGGACTCTTGAGCTTTGTTATTCTTCTTGTGACACCCGGATATTTTGAACCTGTACTAATGTGACACGCGTTATGATTAAATAAAAAGTCACATTATATTAAAATTTGATGTATTTCGATGTTATTTGATGTGTTGATACATTTAAAATTTATTAAAAATTGTGTTGGCAATTTTAAGATAAACGCTTATCGCGTAACGGTTAAAATGCGAAACGAACGTCGGTGACCGCCCGAATAATGTTATAATCCTAAAAATAGTCCGTTATGATTAAAATATTATATTTAGTCATGTTCGTGAAGAAAACTTATTTAAAACGCTTAAAAACTCTATTTTCGCGAATTTAAGTGCGTACTGCGTAGCACAGCGTGCATACTGCCAAATACAGGCAACGCTGCCAGTCCAGACAAATAAAATATTTTTCAACAATATGGGATTAAAATGGGATATATACCGTTAAAAATAATTTTAAACGCGTTAAAATGGGATTAAAACGCTAGATAAAATGCCCGGTAACCAGTAAAATACCAGTTTTTGGCCAACGATATATATATATATATATATATATATATATATATATATAATATAAGTATGTATTCATGTATGGTTTGTGTGTAGTGATATTTGGCAGCCATGCACCACTATCTCACCTCTCTCCTCCATGCATTGGCCTAGGGAATAATGCATATGATTATGTATCCTTTATATCTTCCAAAATCCCCCATTATTCAAGAAACAAGATCAAAACAAATCAAACACTCTCTTTCTCTCACTCTAAACCGTATACACACACACACACCTATTTTCGAAATTCAAGCACCCCCTTGAAGATTCAAGCTCATTCAAAGCTTGTTTGAAGATCCTAAGGTGATTTTAAGGCGTTTCAAACAAGAACCAAGCTCCATATAATTACACCTTGTCAAAAACCCGTCAAGATCTTGAAGGTATAAAAATTTATATTGAAATCCTTGTTCTTGACTTTTGGTGATTTTGATGATGATGGAAGTTTCTCTTGTTCTTAGATTTAAGCACAAACTGGAAAGCTAAAACAAATGAGTTTTTATAAAATAAAAATGGATATGTTTGTGTCTATATATGGTCGTGGATGTGTATGTATATATGATGTAGATGATGTTTTGATTTTTGATTAACTCTTGTATGATTGGATTCTTGAAAGATAATGCATTAGATGCTTGTACTTAGACATGCATGTGGATGTATGGACATGAAATGATGAATAAAATATGACATGATGAGAATGATTTTAATCAGGTCCTAAACACAAAAAAATAATAATATTTGAAGTGTTAAATAGCATGAAGCTTTGTCATGAAGTCTACTAGGTTTTAAGTTGTTGCATGTGCTTGAATGATAATTAAAATGCATGTGTTTGATGATTTATGTATGATATGATAAACATCCACTCAAATCAGTAAATAAACATGTAAAATAAAGTTATTTGATGTATGTTAAAGTTACAAATATTATGTCATAACTTGGTAGCTTTGCATGTTGTACTTAAGGCTTGAAAAGTAATAAATTGGGTGAAATTTGCATGATTTTTGTGCTATTTATGATACCTGCATATATATAATTAAAATTATTGGTTTAATCAGTAAATAGCATGTATTGTGTTAAAATATCAAGTCGTTTTGATTTGGGATGCTTATGGTAAAGTTCGGTGCAAAACTATGCGTTAAAAATGGTAAAATCACCTTTTCAAGTGATTTTTATAAAACTGTTTTAGATCAGTAAATAAACTATTTTTGATATAAAATAAGTATTTCAACTTATATTAAGTATCTTTAGTGTTTGGCTAGTCATACGTGACTTCCGACGCCCGAAAACGATATCGAAAACGCTAAATACACATATTTCAATGTACACGAACATGGATTGTTCAAGAGTGAACTTGGTATATTATGATGTGATATGTGATTAAGAATATGTTATGTGATATGCTAGATGATAACATGATAATAGAAGTTTAAACTATGCATGTACACTTGTGCGGTTAAACAGTAATATTGTGTTATATGGGTAATTTATTTGTCGAGCATGAAAATGATACATTGGTTAACTTGATAAGTTATTTCATGTATGAATGCTTTAAAAAATAATAATATATATAAGTTAACAAAATACATGTGTTACGATATTTGCTTATATGTTCACGTTTATGTATATATATTACAACGCGCAAATCATAGATATTGCTTAAACGGGAGCATTAACGTATATAACGTAATGACGGTCACCACTAAATTCGTTCAAATCCCGAAAATCTTAATATATATGAACACATATATATAAACACGCCAACATGATCAAAACAAAGACTTTTCGAGAAAATCTCAAAGTTGTGTGAGAATTTCTAAGTATCAGAGAAACTTAGGTATTTTGTGAGTTGATTATTAAATCGTTCTTATTTAATTTAGGACGAATAAACAATTTGAGGGATTGTGTTAACACATAAAAACGCACCCAAAGGTGAGTACATAGACCCCTCTTTTACGTTTTATAAATGTTTTGTGGTGAAACATATGTGCATAACTTTACTTTCAGTTTTCATGACATTATACATGTTTTGTTACATAGTACATATAATACACTATTTCAAAAATAAAAACATTTTCACTTGTATTGACTTAGTATGTCTAGTACATTGTTTTCAAACATATTCATGACATGCTTACATTGAAAATGACATTTGATATGTTTAAGGGAACATTAATACATTCATTAACAGCGATCGCGCCGACCGGTAGTATGTAATGGTACCATAGGACTTGACAAATCCCGTTCCCGCTCCCCAGGCTTGTTGTGCAGTGTTAGGGAATGACAGAATCCGATAACATTTTTTTTCGATAAACCTTGATCATGATAAGGGTTTATGAGACAGTCTCAAGGCTTGAATGTATGCAATAAACAATTATGATAAATGTTCATATCGATAAAAGCAATGGCATTCAAAACATAACTTTTGATTTAAACAGTTGTTTATTCAAAGACTTTGTTTTGTACAAGAAAATTACATATACAGAGCAATTATGCATTTGGTTTGAGTAAATACTATTTACTTGCCATAAAAGACATTGTTTATACTTGACATTAGACATTGTTTACACATGACATTTGACATTGATTTAAACACAAGACATATTTTGATGATTGTTGATAAGTGATTTGAATAATGAGACGTGTGTCATATGATAAAGGCATGGTGGATACGACGCTGGTACATCCTATATATAAATGCTTATATTATATTACATATCGTGGCGTTATCTAAACCACTTTAACAAGGACAAGAAATGACATATTTTATACATATTATTTTCATTTGGTTATTTACTTAACCATACATATTCCTTTTACATCATCTGATTTTCATATTGACTTTCATTTGATTTCATAAAAGGAAACATTTTACAAGGTTCATGACTACTTTTCGAAAACATTTCTTTTAACTTTCAAAGTAATGAATCTTCAACACTAAACATACATTACTCACAGGCATTTTTATGCTGACGTATTTACTTTCACATATGTTTCAGGAGCGAATGTCTGATCTGAGCTTCACTTAGGGCGACTTGGGCCTTAGAAATCTAAAATCAAGAAACTTATTATCTTTATGTTATGTTTCTGTTTGATTCAAGACAATGTAATAAATTTTTATTTGTGTCATGTGTTGTGAAACAATTATTCTGCCACACGACTCCCCGACGTTTCTGCCGTGGTTGGTTGCTTTACGCGGTCGGGGTGTGACAGAAAGATTGGTATCAGAGCTCATGGTTATAGGGAATTAGGTTATTAGTAATTCTTTGACCTAGACTATAACCTTTCTAGGACCCTAACACAAGTTATCTTGTGTTTAGATTCTTAAAACAATACCATCACCTATCCTTAGGTGCTTACCAAAAACAAAACATAATTTAAGGCGTAATGTCTAAAACAAATCATCAGGCTTTAAGCCTTTAAAAATCTCGTCAAAGTTTGGGTCTTGATAATGTGAACACGTGCAATCAGGAAGGGTGGGTGCCTATACCCTGAGTTTTCTGTCTAAGGCTAGAGTGTTCGTACAAATCCACATTATCGGACCAGTCACTCTTACCTGGGAACCCTTGGGGTGAGTGTCCACTTATAGGCTAAAGCATGTCTTCGCTATACATTATAAAGACCCATGTACATTTATTAGTCACCGTGTGTCGTTTGATTGTTTTGAGAAATAAACGAATGAGCACCATCCTTATGTCTTGTCGATATTTTCAAATACTCCTTTTGATTTATCCAACTCTAATCTCACACATTTCTTTGTGTACCCTTTTCTTATAGAATGCCTCCTCGACGTGAACAAACTCAAGATGCTTGCTATGGCAGCCATGATCGCTCAACAAGTCGCTTCTGTACTTCCGAACCTAGTAACCCAGTTAAACCGAACCAACAACAACAACAACAATAACAATGCACCTGTTCCGTGCAACTTTAAGACATTCAATTCGGCTAAACCGCTCTAATTTTCTGTGTCTGAAGGAGCTTTTGGGCTCCTACAGTGGTTCGAAAGTCTCGAAAGCATGTTTCGTCATGTTCAATGCCCGAATGAGCGAAAGGTTGAGTTTGCGTCCAGTGTATTTCAGAAGAGGGCACTTACATGGTGGAATGGTGTGATGAGAGACAGGGGTGCCGTTGTGGAATGGCTCAAACATGGGAAGAGCTTCGTGCTCTTTTGATGAAGGAGTTTTGTCCTCGTCATGAACTACGGGCACTGGAAAACGAATTCCACGATCTTAAGCAAGATAGTGCAGAGTACCATGCTTACACGGACCGATACGAAGAACTGAGCCTGTTGTGTCCCACCATGGTCAGGCCTCTAGACAAGGCGATTGAGAAGTACATAGATGGTCTTCCTGATCCTGTTCAGGATATTGTCAGTGGCAGTAACCCTACAACTGTGAGACAAGCCATTGAGCTAGCTGCAACCTTGACTGAGTCTCAAATCAAGAAGCGTAAACTCCATCGCAAGGGTGACAAGAAATCATCTAACAATACTGAGAAACAGAAGGGAAAGAAGGCTGAAACCTCAAAAAAGTCTAGGAAACGCAATGCTTCCAAGAACTTTGCTGTTGTTGGACAGACCACTTAAGCTGCTCCTACCCAGCAAGCACAACCACCTGCCAAGAAACAATATGTTGGTATTGCACCTCTATGTAACAAGTGAAACTGTCATCATCAACCACATCTTGAGTGTCGTCTTTGCACCAATTGTGGAAGATTTGGCCATTTGGCTAACTCATGTCGCTCTCCTCCTGCTCCGAATCAAGTGGTTCAAAATCTTGCCCAGCAGCCAGCAAATCCTGCACGACCTCCCTTTCCGGCTAGGTCTTCCTACAATTGTGGGATCTGACTCACTACATGAACAATTTCCCAAATTTGGCTAATATGAACCCGGCTCGTGGACGAGCATTCAATGTCAATGCCAACGAAGCGCGTGCCGACAACGAAGTGGTTAACGGTACGTTCTATGTTAACAACCAACTTGCTTCTATTCTTTTTGATTCGGGTGCCGACAAGAGTTTTTTATCACTAGCTTTTGAACCTTTACTTGCAAAGCCTAGAACAAAACTAGGAACGCCTTTGACTATAGAGATAGCTAATGGTGAACCCCTTGTACTCAACTCTATCATTCGAAATTGCCAGTTGAAGTAGCAACAGCAACAGAAGCAGCAGCTTTTGAACAAGCTATTCTGGAACAATACTTGCATCAACAATAGGAAGAAGAGGAATATATGCATATGTAGAGACAAAGAATTTTATCCTCTAATTCTTGTGACAGCTTTGCAGGTCACTTTGATGGAAGCACGAAAGAACAAGTGGTTGAGGAGAAAAAGATTGATGAAGTGATCATTGATGTCACTCAAGAAATGAAAGTCGAAAACCTCAAGGACATGGAAGATAAAGCTTTAGTGGCGAATCTAACAAAGGTAGGTCCAGAGGAAAAGATTGTCGAGAAAAAGTTGTCAAAGTACAAGTTGTAGAGGTTGAGAAACCTTGTACAAAATGTACTGAACCTTGTGTCGAATGTGCCGAAAAGTCAAAGATCATCGCTGAAAACAATGTGCATAACGATTTGTTAAATATGATTATCGCAAATGAAAGAAGCGTATGATAAAATGAAAAATGATTATGGCAGACTCGATAGAAATAACATCGAACAACATGATAATATAAGAATGTTGAGTGGTACAGTAATGGATAAACAAAGAGCAATTAACATCTATATCAACACCATTGTTGAAATCAAACAACAACTTCAAGATATTACAATTGAAACTGAAAGAGTTTGACAATTGTTAAGAAGTAATACCACTAACGCGTATGTTATCGATCACATTCTTCCAACAGTCCCAACGGAAGAAAACCTAAAAAGAAAGCGGGCAAAGAATATAGCAATGTTCCTCCACCCCTTTGCGAGAAATACTGTGTTAAATCTGCAGACGGGATCGACAAGGCACTCAATGTTGAATTACTTTCTGAAAAGAAAGACGAGTTGCCAGAGAACATTGATATAGTCTAAGCTAAATCAGTTGATGATAAAAACGCTGTGGTTAACAAAGTAGATGAAAATGTTTTAAGTGATTCTGATGACGGCAGCTTCAAAAGCGCCAACTCGAGCTCAAAGAATTCCGATCCACAATCTGAAAATGACGATAAGTCGTCAGAGGATAGTCTAAGTGATGATCCTAATTTTGTAATGTACAAAATTAAGGATTCGGATAGACTATACTTTGATGATAGTTTCCCGATTCAGAATGTGAAGGAAGAATTGCTTGACAAATTCTTTAAACTCGTGGTAACCAATGAACGAAAATTCTATTCCAAACCTAAAAGAAACAATTACCGAAGAAACGGTGGTGATCATCCGGAAAACCAGAGGCGGGTTGGATTTAGAAGAAGAATCAGATGAATCTGTAAAGAAACCGTCACCATCTCATGAATATAAAAACAAACACATGAATTTTGTATATGGGACGAGTACAATTCATGAAGAGAGTTTGATTGGTAAACAGTCAAATGATGAGTTCAAGAAGGAGAAAGAACTTCGAGATAAAGCAAAGGTTACAAGTGGTGTCAAAACTTCAAGTAGGGTAAAACCACCTGTTAAAGGACATCCACTTGATAATCGGACATGTTTCAAGTGCAATGAAATTGGTCATTTGGCACGACAATGTCCGAAATCAAAATCGGCTTATCTTCAAAGAAAAGAAGATTCAAATGTTGTTAAACCAAAGCAACCAATGTTTGCAAAACCTGTAACGATTTTGAAACGAAATGAATCAAGACCAGAAGTGAAACCCCAGTCTGAAAAGACTTTTGAAAATTTCATCTTCGAAAAATGTGAAACTTCTAGGTTTAATGAAAACAAATTTTACATAAAAAAGGCTAATATCAAATCTCAAACCTGGATTGCCAAGAAGAGGTCAACAACATCTGGTGTTGTTAAGTCCGAGCTAGTAAAGACTGACAACACAAAAGAATCAAAGTCTGAAATCACTAAGTCTGAGAAGGTGAAGACTAGTGAGAATGTGAAAGAAATTAAAATAGAAATTAAGAACAATAATGTCAAATCTGTAAAAGATAAGAAAAAAGTGAAATTTTCAAAATCAACATTGTTGAAACAGATGATGAAATTGATTTTAAAGACGTTGATGAGTTTGAATATGCTTTTGTTGAAGGTTATCCAGTAAAACCCAAGGCCAAGAAGGCTTGGGTAGAGCTTTTCACCTAATTTCTGAATTTTGCAGGGGCTCCAAAGATCCGTACTTTCAAAGTGGATTTTGGATAGTGGAGCATCCAGGCATATGACAGGAATGAAGGCATTGCTATTCGACATTAAAGCTATTAATGGTGGATATGTTGGATTTGCAGGAAATCAAGGTGGAAGGATAGTCGCCGAGGGAAAACTCTCCAATGGCGTAGTTTCATTTGATCACGTGAATTATATTGCAAAGCTTGAGAACAACTTCTGAGTATATCACAGATTTGTGACAAGAAATTTACAGTCCATTTCAATGATAAAGAGTGTATTATCTTGAAGCTGGGATTCAAAATACCAGATGAGTCGATTCTGATGCAAGCACCATGAGAGAATGATTTATATGTTCTTGATATGGGTGTGGCTACCACTTCATCACAATCAGCACAATGTTTTGTATCAAAGGCTACTGAAAAAGATTCTATTCTTTGGCATCGTAAGATGGGGCATATTCACTTGCGAAAAACGAATTTCTTGGTTCACAATGATCTTGTAGAAGGCGTAAATCTTCGAAGTTTTCCGATGTCTGATCATTGCTTGGAATGCAAGAAGGGAAAGCAGATCAAGAAATCACATCCGAAGAAAATTCTAAACTCAATCCAGCTGCCCTTATAACGTCTCCACATGGATTTATTTGGTCCTGTAAATGTTCGAAGCATCTCAGGAGACTTATATTGCTTGGTCGTGACAGCTGACTATTCGAGATATTCGTGGGTATTCTTTCAAGAATCAACAGACGAAACGTTCGAGAACTTGGTTATTCTATTCAAGAAACTCGAGAACATTTATCATCTGCCGGTCAGACGCATTAGAAGTGACAACGGCACAGAGTTTAAGAATAACAAAATGAAGGAATTCTGCAACGCAAAAGGGATTCTACACGAGTTTAGTGCTCCCTATACTACACAGCAAAACAGAGTTGCTGAACGGAAGAACAAACTTTGATTGAAACTACGAGAACCATGCTTGCAGATTCTAAACTTCCTATCAGCTTCTGGAGTGAAGTGGTTGCTGCGGCTTTCTACACGCTAAATAGGGTTCTCACTGTCAAACCAACAAAGAAAACATGTTTTGAGATGATAAACCGATGGAAGCCAAATTTGAAGTTCTTAGAACCATTCGGTGCACCTTGTGCCGTAATAGACCAAGATGGCAAATTCGGAGCAAAATCTCTCGAAGGTTTCTTTGTCGGATATGTGAGTCCGTTGAGAAGAGTATACGTTCCTTCATTAAGAAAGGTTATTGAAGTACAGCACTGGATTGTTTCAACTACACAGATCCTATTCAAAGGAAAGGTGACACGTTGCTGTTTAACTATCAAGACCTTTGGAAGTCACTTGACTTGCCCAAAGAACCAACTGACGAAGAAGTTGCAGCGTTATATTATCTTCACCAGTCAGCGAATCAAGAACAAATTGTTCGACAATTGTGGTTAATCAAACCACGTTGGATCCATCTTCTTCTGGCGCAAGTTCAAACAATAGTGGTGTTCCGGCTGAAAATGTTTCTGAAACATTATCAACACCTACTACTCTTCCAACGAATGCCTCTACTGAACCACTGAATACAACAATGGAGCCCAGTATGCCTCAGAATCAAGATTCTGATTTAGATGAAGCACCAACATTTGATGCTGATGGGAATCATCTTCTTCAGATGAAGAAGTGGAGCAGATAACAAGTCTTCTTAATCAATCTGCAGTCCCAGACACCAAAAATGAAGCTTCATCAAGCTTCCAAACATTGAATTGGTTGTTGATCTCAACATCACGAATCAGCAAAACTCAGTAGATGTTCCAAGTGAAGAATTTCCGCGATCATATTCCTATCATCCATCAACAAATATTATCGGAGAACTTCAAACTGGTGTTCGAACTCGAGGGCAAATTAATAAAGCACTCAGTTGTTTCTACACACGCATTGCTACAACCCAGAACTATTGTTTCTATTCATGTTTCATCTCTCAGATTGAGCCTAAGACAGTTAATGAAGCTTTAGCAGATGAAAACTGGGTACAAGCTGCAAGAAGAATTATTGCTATTTGAGAAGTTGGGTGTGTGGAAGCTTGAAGACCTACCAGAAAATCAGAAAGCGATTGATACAAAATGGGTCTTTAAGTATAAACATGATGATAGAGGAGTTATTATTCGTAACAAAGCTAGGCTTGTTGTCAAGGGATTTCACCAACAGGAAGGGATAGACTACACAGAAGTCTATGCACCAGTAGCTCGATTGGAATCTATTCGAATTTTTCTAGCTTTTGCATCATGGAAAGGATTTAAGGTCTATCAATTGGATGTAAAATCGGCTTTTCTGTACGGCAAATTACGCGAGAAGGTGTACGTTGGACAACCATCAGGGTTTGTCGATCCACTTAACAAGAAGAAAGCATACCTACTGGATAAGGCTCTTTATGGTCTACACCAAGCCCCGAGAGCTTGGTACGAGACGTTATCGCAACATCTCGTCGGAAACGGCTTTATCAAAGGAACTGTGGATAGTACTCTTTTCACCAGAGAAGTTGATGGCCATCTGATTATAGTCAAATATATGTTGACGACATCATCTTTGGAATTACAAATTATAGTCTCTGCAAGGAGTTTGAGGGAATCATGAAAAAGAAATTCGAAATGTCCTCGATGGGTGAAATGAAGTTCTTTCTTGGTTTGCAAGTAGATCAGCTTCCGGATGGTATTTTCATTAACGAGACTAAGTATGTTCATGACATCTTGAAGAAGTTTGGAATGGAAAGCTTGAAGCCTCTATCTATGCCTCTTGCTCTCAATCATGGCATTTGCGTTGATGAAACTGGAGCCAAAGTTGACGAGACGTTATACAGATCGATAATTGGATCGCTGATGTATCTGACGGTATCGCGCCCAGATATTACGTATCCAACCTGCCTATGCGCTAGATATCAGTCAAGCCCGAGGATCTTACACATGCAGATCGTGAAGCGTATCTTCAGATATTGAAAGGATGCCCAAGCACCGGCTTGTGGTACCCGAAGAACGACATATGCTGATTCCGATTTTGGTGTATAAGTTGAACTCAAAATCAACTACAGCGGGATGCTAGTTCTTCGGAACAAGAATGGTAACCTGTTAATGTAAGAAAGAGACTACGGTCGCTCTCTCTACCTGTGAAGCTGAGTATATCTCGGCCTCCAGCTGTTGTTCATAGATTCTGTGGATTCGAGAGACTATGGTCTGCAATTTCTAGACACTCCGCTGTATGTTGATAACAATGCAGCCATCGATATAACTAAAAATCCGGTTCATCACTCGCGCACAAAACACATTGAAATTCGTTATCATTTCATTCGTTATTGCTACGAAAAGAAATTGGTGCGAACAGAAAAAATCCACACGATGAACAAAAGGCTGATTTTTATACCAAACCATTTTCTTTGTCAGGATTTAAATACTTGCTGAGAATTAACGGTATGAAAAATTTGCTGACAGGTGCGGACGCTGAGGTTGAATACGGATCAGACGACGAGTTCGCGTGATCCACATTGGTTTGTAAATATCTTTCTAGTTTAGAATTTTATTAAAAACTAAAATCCAAAAAGATGTTTTTGATTTTAGGGGGAGAAATGTTAGAGAAAATACAATAACATTTGAAAATTTTAAAATCCAAAAACATATAAAAATTCAAAATGTACAAAAACATTGAAAAAGACAAAAAGAAGTCATAAAAGGAAATGATAGTACATCAGTGGACTATCACAGTATGCTAAAGAATTGTAAAGTTTAAAAGTGATAAACGAGTATTACTGTGGATGTGTCGATAGGCTTAACACGTTCAGTAAACTGTTTTCGAGATATAAACCAAATTTTACAATTGCTTAATCTTGTGGATTAACACATCTTGGATATATGGACTTAGTACTCCAAAATTTCGTTTGAAAGATTTCCTGATTCTGAGATACGAGGTCTTTATAGATAGTTGATATCTAGGGTATTATAAAATTCTTCTGATTTTGCGGAAGCAATGGCCTAGAACTTCTATAATACTTTCGCTATAAACCTTCATATTGCATTCAATATTGAAATGTATCGAAAGATATAATCATATGCAATGCTGAAAAGATTCCTTAAATGGAACACACCTTAAAGTCGAGCCTTCATCTCTTTGTCAGTACGGTAGTACTAACCTGTGCTCTCAAGGTCTCGCACAACCCAGATACAGATATCAATTACACTATACAGAAGTCAAGTTTCATAAATCATACCTTAACATATCTTGAAACAGCTGAGAAATGCGGTAATGTTTAAGTGGACAAACATATCGACAATCTAGGTAAACAAGTTAAAACTTAAAGTCATCTAAAGGTCAACGGTACTGGCGATATGTCTCAATCAACTGATATGATCCTTAGACATGAATTCACAAAAGTATGTCTGTAAATATGTTTGTACATAGTTTACGTTGCTTATTTTATTATATTTCAGTTTTGCAGATTAAAATCAAAAAGATTTTCAGTGTGTTTTAGTATAAACTTACAAAAATACAAAAAGATTTTATTTCTACATTGTTTTCAGCAAACCAATGTTGGAGAACGGATCTTCGAAGTCTGGTAAGGTGCTAGAACTGGTTGGGAATCTCTTTGACAATGGGCGGGGAGCTAATCTGTTAATTTGAAAAGATAAAACGATGAAAAGTCCATTAATTTGAAACTTTGTTTTTGAAAATATCAACAGTTTGTTCGTAACAAGTCAAACCGGGGTCATTAACTTGGACTCAGTAGACAAATCGGTTAACCAAGGTCATTAGCTTGGACTTGGTCAACTGAGTGGATTTTCATAACTGGTAAAAAGTTGGAAAGTTCAGGGTTAAAAATGAAAAATTTTAAAAAGTTTGAATTTGTGGTTTGGCAAGTTCGGCCGAACTTGCTAGACAATATCAAGTTTTGCAAACAGCAAGTTCGACCGAACTTGCAGATGGATGATTGATTGTTTGTATAATAAGTTTGCTCGAACTTCTCTCGGCCTTCATGATTGGGCTTAGCAAGTTCGCCTGAACTTGACATGGTATAAATACCATTCAAGTTCGGTCGAACTCATTTATCTGTTATCAGAAAACAAAGAGCGAACTTAGGCTATTGAAAGAATTTGTGTGAAATTGACATTTTTGAGCCGTTATACTGTCCGATTGAAGTTTGTTTTTGGTGATTTGCACACCAATCACAATGGCAGAGGTATATAATTGTGATTAATCAGTGATTGAACCTTAAACGAACAAAACTGAATCTAAAACATAAAAATTGATAGATTTAGGTGTTGTTGGACAACATTGAACATAGATTCTGAATCCACACATAAAATCGACCGTATAACTTGTTTTTATTGAAGAAAAACGGCTGTTTGAATGTTTGAACTTGTTTTGGTCTTTTGGAGAAGACGACAAGTTTGACCGAACTTGTTGTCAAGTTCGACCGGACTTGTCCAAATCATGATTAATAGATCCAGAAGCATGTTCGACCGAACTTGTTTATTGAATTGTTTTGATTCAATCATGTTCGACCGAACTTATGTCAACAAAAAGTGATTTGTTTAAATCGGAAGTACGCCCGAACTTGTTCTTTAATGAGGAACATATGGTTCATACATGTTCGGCTGAACTTAAATAAAATTGAATAATAAAAATTGTTGTAAGTTCGCCCGAACTTGCATTTGAAAAAGTTGAACATGTTTATCACATGTTTGGGCGAACTTGTTCAAAATAGAATGGTGTAACCCCTAATCAAGTTCGCTCGAACTTGATTAAAGTGTTAGAAAGTTTTTTTTGTGATTTTTTCTCGAAAAGCGTGCTAATTGTTTTATGTATTTTTCAGGCACAGGTTCCAGCGCGTGTTATCTCAGTTGAGTTTTCCAAAACTCACAATACATGCATCACGGTTGACAAGTCTATTTGTCCATCGCTGAAAGAATATGATAGTATCTTGAAGTTTCTCGAAGATAGTCACATTCGCCGTGCAATTACTGAGCGCACCGTATCTTATCGATCTCATATTGTTCACTTCTGGAAGAACGCGAGTCTGAGCGTTGACGAGAAGACAATCTCTTCTACGGTACAAGTTGCTGATGAGCTAAATCCGACCACAGTAACCGAAGGTGATATCCGAAGGATTTTGGACTCAAAGATAAAGAAGATGATCCGATTCATCTAGATGAAAAGATGGTTCGCGGATGCTTTTTCCGCATGGGCTACAAAGGAAGTGTAAATAAGCGACACAAAAGAATGGGGAAGTACCTAACCCCTACAAGCTTCTGATTCATACATTGATTCATAAATTTAGCTATCGCAAAGACGGTTTGGATGATGTGCATGATTATTTGGCTAGAATGGCAACGACGCCTATTCTGAAGAAGCCGTTCAACGTTTCGAAGTTAGTGTTCACTCACATGTCAAAGAACATGGAGGATTCGAGATTGTGTCTAAATCCAAGATTTATTCAGATGCTGATTGATGAGAAGTATCCTAACATAGCTCGAGATCCGAATGATGTTCTTTATCTAGTTCATCTTGATGAAACGACTGTGAAGAAGCTTATTAAGTTCCAGAAAAAAGCTTCAGCTCCTATTGCCAAGCCAATATTCGGAGCTATAAAAGATTCAGATTATGTCTCGCCACCTGGAAACAAATGGAGAAAGGATGGTAGTGACGATGAGAAATAACTTAAAGCCGAGCAGGAGTGGTTTAAAGAATTCAAACCAAAGGCGAGGAGCGAACGGTTCTTGAAAGCTGAAGCAGATAAGCCAAAGAAAAAGCGTGCTACAAAGAAAGTTGAAACTTTGCTTGTTGATGAGGAAGAACCAGAGAATGTTGAAGCAGTGGCTGGATCGAGCGCTGCAGTAGTTATTGAGAGTAAAGAAACGGTGAAAACGACTCAAGAAGATGTAATTTCTGCTACTTCCGAAAATGAAGAATCTGATAAAGAGCCTAAAAAGACAGAAGCGGAAATTAGAGCAGATGAGGAAAGAAAGTTGGATGCAGACTTTGATCCAAACACAGAAAAAGAATCTGATGAGGAAAGGCCTAAGAAAAAGGCAAAGCGTACAAGGTCTCTAGCTATCGAAATATCAAAGAAGACTACAGGGTCACCTCATACAAAAGGGAAACGTAAAGCTAAGAAAGCTCAGAAAGCTGTGAGCAAAAGGTATAAAAGCAAACTGCAAAGCACAGAAGCCACACAAGAACCTTCTGGTGCTCAGGAGAAAGGAGCCACACGAGAACCTCCTCCACAAGAGCCTCATGTTATCGTTCATGACGAAGCTGAAAGACAAGGAATTACACAAGAACCTCCTGTGTCTGAATTTGTTGAAGTTCTTATCGCTGAATCGCCTAGTGCTCAAAAGACTTCTGCTCCTGAAAGTTCTACACCGAAGAAGTCTACACCGAAAGCTGCAACACCAAAAGATTCAACACCAAAGACACCAAGGGGAAGTATGTTTGGTGATATGCCACACAGCCCAATCAGTCTTGAAGATTTGGATGAGTTTTTCCTAGAAACTAATGCTGAAATGTCGTAAAAACGTGTGAAAGTATTGGAAGATAAAGTTGCACAGATTGAGATTGAAAAGGCTGAGCTTGTAAAGAAGGTGAATCAAAGCGAAGTCGAAAAAGAGATACTTGACGATAAAGTGAAGGTGCTTGAGAATGAACGAGAATATTACAAGGCATTGATAGAAAGTCTGCAGGACGCAAATGAAAAACTACAGACAGAGATTGTAGAATTGAAGAAAATTCAAGCTTTGAATGATCGAAGATTCATCAAATTACAGAAGGTGTTATCTAATAATCTGATTATTGATTTTATTGCTGAATACGATCGTCTAGATCGTCAAGAAGCCAAGGAACGTGCTGAGAGAGAATTGGCTGAGAGTGGTAAAGGAAAGCAGGTTGAGGGTGAAGCCCCTAAATCTACTGCTGAGAAATCTTCCATGTCCCTGAGAAGCCTACGGAAGATATTTCAAAAGCTTCTGAGTCTGATATCCAAAAGGTTGACGAATCTGTCAAGCCTTCTAATCCTACCATTGTTACTTAAGAGAAAGACAATGAAGAAGCCGAAAAGGAATATAAGAATGAAGAAGAGGAAGAAGGTTATGAAGATTGGAACGTTGGAGATGATGATGATGATTTTGATCAAGGTGATTATGATTTTGATCAAGGTGGTACAGGTTTAAAGATCAATAAAGCAAAAGCTTCTAATGAATTTGATTTTTCTGATCTGATGAACGATAAATCGAATAAGAGGGAAGATAAAAGCCAGGGGGAGTCAGGGTAAAAAGGGCCTTCAGATGATATTGATTTGTTGGATATTGATCGTTTTGCGAAGCCTATGACTACAGTACCTACGAAACCTTTGATACTAATATTGGAACACAATGTTGAAGAAGGTGAGTTTATACATAACTACACGAAGGAAGATCTGGCGAAACTAGTTGAAACTGAAGCTGAGAATTTAGAGTTTGATTTTGAAGAGGTTATGAATGTTAACACTTTTGAACCTAAAGAGTATCAGTATGAAAGAAGGTTTGAAGGCGATGAGTATAATCGTGTGATAGTGGAAGATGGGTCCTCAGATGATGAAACAGAACAGAAAGCTAAGTATGTTGGTCAGGATTCAGAAAGTTTTCCTACATTTGAAGAGATGTATAAACATGTGAATGAAGATATGTTGAAAGATAGAATTGCTGAAGAGCTACGTTAAGGAAAGACTCCTAAACCAATGACCAAAGAATAGATAGCTGAAGCGAGAAAGTCCTTTTTCAAGCAGATGTCGCGTGAACGTAAGTTTTGACGTCCACTAGCATTCTTCACCAGAGATAAAGATGTTTCTTTGGGAGATATGCTTAGTTGGGGATGGTTTAAAGAGCTAAACGTATATGCAATCAAAAGAGAGTTTGGAGTGCAATACTTCAAATATCTTGCTGATTTAAAGACATTGCCGTATTGGGATATGGAAGAGCTAGTGCAAACAGTGAATGTTACTTATCAGATGAAGACAATTGATCAATTGTTAGGGAAGATGATTAAATACAAAGCTGATAAAGGTTGGAATCACTGGAAGTCGTTTATTCCGAGACGAAGAATAAAGATCAACAAGGCTACAGGAGAAAAGGACATAACGTTAATTATGAAACGTCCTACAGCCATGAGGAATATGCCACTTATGCCGATCGAACAGAACTTCTATCCTTTATTCAAGTGGTGGCAGATTGATCCAGCTACATGCGAAGCAGTGATTGTGTTAAAGTTTGAAGATCATCTGGATATTGCTAAGGAAAGAGTTGAAGTGATGGGTTATCAGGGATGAGAGGTTTGTGGAGGACGATAAGGATTCTAGATCCTATGTGGTTGGTTAACTGCTCGAGAGAAGATATAAAATGCCTTTTCTACAGCAAGATTGTTTTGAAGAAAGAGAAAGGTACAGGCGATGCAGTATGAGAAAGTTGTCAACGTTTGCTATGCACGTGAAGTGAATTCAGGGAAGATGTGGCAAACAAAGTGGAGGGATCTGGAAAGAGTTGAATTTCTTAAAGAAGAAACCAGAAGTGAGGCGATCAAAGAAAAGATGGAAAAAGCAGTAAGGCAAAGTTCGCTCAGAATGGCTAACTTTAAAAGACCACCGCCAACTGATCAGACGTCGGGTCCGAGACAAGAGAGATGAAAGAAGCCGTACAAGAACTTCTTTGGTCGGGTACGTTAATATTTATATGAAGACAGAGTTTTGAAGACTGATAAAAGACGAAGACGATATCTAAGGGGGAGTCTGTTGGTGCGTAATGTCTTTGTCTTAGTCTTATATCGAGTCTGTATTGTATAGAGCTGGATAGGCTAGGTTTTGAAGTATTTATGAAAAGTTGTAGCCAAGTTCGGGCATGTACATGTATTGTATGCATGTTCGGCCAGTTCGGGCGAACTTGTATCCTACATGGCCGAACTTGTAAACCTATAAATACCTAGCTTGTGTGTCTCATTTGTAACTTTGGCATTGTAGAGGCAAATCTGTCAGTCTGTATTCAGAACGTTTGATCAATAAAACTGACGTTTAACTGATTAATTCTTGTCTATTGGTAACAGACGTAATATTTCCGCTATTATGGACGTTAGATATCAAATTTAGGTTCCTAAGCATCGAGGATCGGTCCTACAATAATCACATTTTTCCCATTGATCTCACACCAATGCAACTTGGGAGTTTTGACGTTATAGTAGGAATGGATTGGTTGTTTTAAACAAGATTGTTTGTGTGCCGCTTTCGACTTGTGAAACCTTAGAGGTTCATGGAGAAAGGCCCGCTAGTAGCCTTAAATTGATGTCAAGCAGCCAAGCACAAAGATACCTACGGAAGAATTACGTGGCTTTCTTGGCACTCGTCATAGAGGAGAAAGACAAGGGTAAGACTATTCAAGACATCCCCGTTGTTCGGGATTATCCTGAGGTGTTTCCTGAAGAGTTACCTGGTTTACCCCCAGCACGTCAAATTGAGTTCCGTATTGACCTTGTACCTGGTGCAAACCCGATTGCCAAATCTCCATACCGTCTTGCACCGTCTGAGATGCAAGAATTGTCGAAGTAGCTACAGGAGTTATCTGACAAAGGATTTATTCGTCCAAGCTTTTCACCTTGGGGCTCGCCTGTTCTATTTGTGAAGAAGAAGGATGGATCTTTCCGAATGTATATCGATTATTGTGATCTTAACAAACTCACTATCAAAAATCGATATCCCCTACCTCGCATTGATGATCTCTTTGATCAGCTTCAGGGTGCTACCTGCTCTTCGAAGATCGATCTACGTTCTGGGTATCATCAGCTTTGTGTGCTCGAAGAAGATATTCCCAAGACTGCCTTCCGCACACGATACAGTCACTATGAGTTCACTGTTATGCCTTTTGGTTTCACGAATGCTCCTGCTGTCTTCATGGACTTGATGAATAGGGTTTGTAAGCCTTATTTGGACAAGTTCATCATCGTTTTCATTGATGACATTTTGATTTATTCAAAGACACGAGCTGACCATGAACAACATCTCTGTCTAACAATGGAACTCCTAAAGAAGGAACAACTCTTCACTAAATTCTCCAAGTGTGAATTTTGGCTTAAGGAAGTTCAATTTTTGGAACACATTGTCAACGAACAAGGTATATATGTAGATCCTGCCAAAATCAGTGCAATTAAGGAATGGGATACACCTACTACTCCTACTGAGGTTCGTTCATTTCTGGGTCTCGCGGGTTATTACCACCGCTTTATTGCAAACTTCTCCAAGATTACGGTTCCTCTCAAAGCTTTAACTCAAAAGAACAAACCTTTTGAGTGGGGACCCAAACAAAAAGAAGCTTTTCAGACCTTGAAACAAAAACTCTGTGACGCTCCTATGTTACCTTTACCTGAGGGAAACGACGACTTTGTCGTATATTGCGACGCATCAAACTTAGGCCTTGGTTGTGTTCTCATGCAAAGAAACAAAGTCATAGCCTACGCGTCAAGACAGTTGAAGATCCACGTGAAGAACTACACAACTCATGATCTTTAGTTAGTTGCTATGGTTTTTGCTCTCAAGATTTGGAGACACTACCTTTATGGAACAAAATGTGTGCTTTTCGCTGACCACAAAAGTCTCCAACACATCTTTAACTAGAAAGAACTAAACATGAGGCAACGACGTTGGGTTGAACTTCTAAATGACTACGACTACGAGATTCGCTACCATCCTGACAAGGCGAATGTCGTGGCCGATGCGCTAAGTCGAAAAGAACGAGTTAAGCTTTATTGTGTTCAAGTTCGGTTTGAAACTCAAGCTCGCATCTTTCAAGCTCAACGTACATGTGTAACCCAAGGCTTGTTGAAAAATGAACTACCACTTAATCTCGAGCTTCAACTCGAAACGAAAGACGAAGGGGTACTCTATTTCATGAACCGTTTATGGGTTCCAGGTCAAGACAATCTCCGCACCTTATTGATGGATGAAGCTCATAAGTCTCGATATTCCATTCATCCTGGTGCAGACAAAATGTATAAGGATCTTCGAACCCAGTATTGATGGCCGGGAATGAAGAAAGACATTGCCTTATACGTATCCAAATGCCTTACTTGCCTCAAAGTCAAGGCGGAACATCAACATCCCTCTGGATTATTGGAACAACTAGAGATACCGGTTTGGAAATGGGAGAACATTGCCATGGATCTCATTACCAAACTACCGTGTACTCCTAGAGGTCATGATGCCATTTGGGTAGTCGTTGATCGTCTCACAAAATCTGCACACTACTTGCCAATCCGTGAGGATTTATCTGCTGATAAGCTTGCCAAGATCTATGTAGATGAGATTGTATCCCGACATGGTGTTCCTTTGAACATCATATCTGACCGAGATGCTCAATTCTCATCTCACTTTTGGAGAACCATGCAATCTGCTATGGGAACCCAATTAATTTGAGCACAGCTTATCATCCTCAAACGGATGGGCAATCTGAAAGAACAATCCAGACACTGGAGGATATGCTTAGAGCTTGTGGGATCGAATTTTGGTCGTAGTTGGGATTCGCATCTACCGTTGATCGAATTCTCCTACAACAATAGTTATCACTCAGCATCAACATGGCTCCTTCGAAGCTTTATACGGTCGAAAATATCGTTCACCAGTCTGCTGGAATGAGATTGGTAAAGCTCAGCTCACCGGACCTGAACTCATTCTAGAGACTACAGAAAAAGTTCAGAAAATTCGCGATAACCTTTTAAAGGCTAGAAGCCGTCAAAAGAGTTATGCGGATAGACGACGCAAGCCCTTGGAATTTCAAGTCGGTGATTACGTCCTTCTCAAGTTATCCCCTTGGAAAGGTGTAGTCAGATTTGGAAAAAAGGAAAACTTGCACCACGATATGTTGGACCATTCAAGATCGTTGAAAGAATCAGAAAAGTAGCCTACAGACTTGAGCTACCTCCACAACTTGGAAACGTTCATCCAACTTTCCACGTGTCCAATCTGAAGAAGTGTTTGGCTGATGAAAACCTCCACATCCCTCTTGATGAAATTCGTCTTGATAACACGATGCACTTTGTTGAAGAAGACGGTGGAAATATTGGACCATGAAGTCAGGAAACTCAAGCGCAAGCGCATACCGGTAGTCAAAGTTCGCTAGGAATCCAAACGTGGCTCAGAGTTTACTTGGGAGTGAGAGGATCATATGAAGGCGAAGTATCCACACCTTTTTCTCACAAGTTTCCTCTAATTAAGTTTCCGGACGAAATTTCCTATAGTAGGGGAGACTGTGACACCCGGATATTTTGAACCTATAATAATGTGACACGCGTTATGATTAAATAAAAAGTCAAATTATATTAAAATTTAATGTATTTCGATGTTATTTGATGTGTTGATACATTTAAAATTTATTGAAATTTGTGTTGGCAATTTTAAGATAAACGCTTATTGCGTAAGGGTTAAAATGCGAAACGAACATTGGTGACCGCCCGAATAATGTTATAATCCTAAAAATAGTTCGTTATGACTACAATATTATATGTAGTCATGTTCGTGAAGAAAAATTATTTAAAGCACTTAAAAACTCTATTTTCGCGAATTTAAGCGCATACTACGCAGCACAGCGCGCATACTGCCAAATACGGGCAACGCTGCCAGTCCAGACAAATAAAATATTGTTCAAAAATATTTTGGTGAGTTTATTTTTATAGAGCGTTAAAAATAATTTTAAACGCGTTAAAACGGGATCAAAACGCCAGATAAAATACCCGGTAACCAGCAAAATACCAGTTTTTAGCCAACAATATATATGTATATAAGTATGTATGCGTGTATGGTGTGTGTGTAGACATATTTGGCAGCAATGCACCACTCTATCACCTCTCTCCTCCATGCATTGGCCTACGGAATAATGCATATGATTATGTCTCCTTTATATTTTCCAAAATCCCCCATTATTCAAGAAACGAGATCATAACAAATCAAACACTCTCTCTCTTTCTCTCACTCTAAACCGTATACACACACACACAAACCCATGTTCGAAATTCAAGCACCTCCCTTGAAGATTCAAGCTCATTCCAAGCTTGTTCCATGCACCCTTGAAGATCCTAAAGTGATTTGAAAGTGTTTCAAACAAGATCCAAGCTCCATATCAAGATCTTGAAGGTATAAAAATTTATGTTGAAATCCTTGTTCTTGATTTTTGGTGATTTTGATGATGATGGAAGTTTCTCTTGTTCTTAGATTTAAACACAAACTTGAAAGCTAAAACAAATGAGTTTTTAAATAAAATAAAAATGGATATATGTGTGTATATATGTGGCCGTGGATGTGTATGTATATATGATAGAGATGATGTTTTGATTTTTGATTAACTTTTGTATGATCGGATTCTTGAAAGATGATGCATTAGATGCTTGTACTTAGACATGCATGTGGACGTATGGACATGAAAGATGAATAAAATATGACATGATGAGAATGATTTTTAATCAGGTCCTAAACACAAAAAATAATAATATTTGAAGTGTTAAATAGCATGAAGCTTTGTCATGAAGTCTACTAGGTTTTAAGTTGTTGCATGTGCTTGAATGATAATTAAAAATGCATGTGTTTGATGATTTATGTATGATATGATAAACATCCAATCAAATCAGTAAATAAACATGTAAAATAAGCTTGCCAAGATCTATGTAGATGAGATTGTATCCCGACATGGTGTTCCTTTGAACATCATATCTGACCGAGATGCTCAATTCTCATCTCACTTTTGGAGAACCATGCAATCTGCTATGGGAACCCAAGTTAATTTGAGCACAGCTTATCATCCTCAAACGGATGGGCAATCTGAAAGAACAATCCAGACACTGGAGGATATGCTTAGAGCTTGTGGGATCGATTTTGGTCGTAGTTGGGATTCGCATCTACCGTTGATCGAATTCTCCTACAACAATAGTTATCACTCAGCATCAACATGGCTCCTTCGAAGCTTTATACGGTCGAAAATATTGTTCACCAGTCTGCTGGAATGAGATTGGTAAAGCTCAGCTCACCGGACCTGAACTCATTCTAGAGACTACAGAAAAAGTTCAGAAAATTCGCGATAACCTTTTAAAGGCTAGAAGCCATCAAAAGAGTTATGCGGATAGACGACGCAAGCCCTTGGAATTTCAAGTCGGTGATTACGTCCTTCTCAAGTTATCCCCTTGGAAAGGTGTAGTCAGATTTGGAAAAAAGGAAAACTTGCACCACGATATGTTGGACCATTCAAGATCGTTGAAAGAATCAGAAAAGTAGCCTACAGACTTGAGCTACCTCCACAACTTGGAAACGTTCATCCAACTTTCCACGTGTCCAATCTGAAGAACTGTTTGGCTGATGAAAACCTCCACATCCCTCTTGATGAAATTCGTCTTGATAACACGATGCACTTTGTTGAGAAGACGGTGGAAATATTGGACCATGAAGTCATGAAACTCAAGCGCAAGCGCATACCGGTAGTCAAAGTTCGCTAGGAATCCAAACGTGGCTCAGAGTTTACTTGGGAGTGAGAGGATCATATGAAGGCGAAGTATCCACACCTTTTCTCACAAGTTTCCTCTAATTAAGTTTCCGGACGAAATTTCCTATAGTAGGGGAGACTGTGACACCCGGATATTTTGAACCTATAATAATGTGACACGCGTTATGATTAAATAAAAAGTCAAATTATATTAAAATTTAATGTATTTCGATGTTATTTGATGTGTTGATACATTTAAAATTTATTGAAATTTGTGTTGGCAATTTTAAGATAAACGCTTGTTGCGTAAGGGTTAAAATGCGAAACGAACATTGGTGACCGCCCGAATAATGTTATAATCCTAAAAATAGTTCGTTATGACTACAATATTATATGTAGTCATGTTCGTGAAGAAAAATTATTTAAAGCACTTAAAAACTCTATTTTCGCGAATTTAAGCGCGTACTACGCAGCACAGCGCGCATACTGCCAAATACGGGCAACGCTGCCAGTCCAGACAAATAAAATATTGTTCAAAAATATTTTGGTGAGTTTATTTTTATAGAGCGTTAAAAATAATTTTAAACGCGTTAAAACGGGATCAAAACGCCAGATAAAATACCCGGTAACCAGCAAAATACCAGTTTTTAGCCAACAATATATATGTATATAAGTATGTATGCGTGTATGGTGTGTGTGTAGACATATTTGGCAGCAATGCACCACTCTATCAGGTCCTAAACACAAAAAATAATAATATTTGAAGTGTTAAATAGCATGAAGCTTTGTCATGAAGTCTACTAGGTTTTAAGTTGTTGCATGTGCTTGAATGATAATTAAAAATGCATGTGTTTGATGATTTATGTATGATATGATAAACATCCAATCAAATCAGTAAATAAACATGTAAAATAAAGTTATTTGATGTATGTTAAAGTTACAAATATTATGTCATAACTTGGTAGCTTTACATGTTGTACTTAAGGCTTGAAAAGTAGTAAATCGGGTGAAATTTGCATGATTTTTGTGCTATTTATGAGACCTACATATATATGATTAAAATTATTGTTTTAATCAGTAAATAAAATGTATTGTGTTAAAATATCGAGTCGTTTCGATTTGGGATGCTTATGGTAAAGTTCGGTGCAAAACTATGTGTTAAAAACGGTAAAAATCACCTTTTCAAGTGATTTTTATAAAACTATTTTAGATCAGTAAATAAACTGATATTTTTGATATAAAAATAAGTATTTCAACTTATATTAAGTATCTTTAGTGTTTGGCTAATCATACGTGACTTCCGAAGCTCGAAAACGATACCGAAAACGCTAAATACGCATATTTCAATGTACACGAACATGGATTGTTCAAGAGTGAACTTGGTATATTATGATGTGATATGTGATTATGAGAATATGTTATGTGATATGCAAGATGATAACATGATAGTAGAAGTTTAAACTATGCATGTACACTTGTGAGGTTTAAATGGTAATATTGCGTTATTTGGGTAATTTATTTGTCCAGCATGAAAATGATACATAGGTTAACTTGATAAGTTATTTCATGTATGGATGCTTTAAAAACAATAATAATATATATAAGTTAACAAAATATGTGTATTACGATATTTGCTTATATGTTCACGATTATGTATATATATTACAACGCGCAAATCATAGATATTGCTTAAACGGGAGCATTAACGTATATAACGTAATGACGGTCACCACTAAAATCGTTCAAATCGCGAAAATCTTAATATATATGAATACATATATCTAAACATGCCAACCTAATCAAAACAAAGACTTTTCGAGAAAATCTCAAAGTTATCTGAGAATTTCTAAGTATCGGAGAAACTTATGAATTTTGTGAGTTGATTATTAAATCGTTCTTATTTAATTAAGGACAAATAAAACATTTTTACTTGACATATTGACTTAGTATGTCTAGTACATGATTTTTAAACATATTCATGACATGCTTACATTGAAAATGACATTTGATATGTTTAACGGGACGTTAATACATTCATTAACAGTGATCGCGCCGAACGGTAGTATGTAATGGTACCATAGGACTTGACACATCCCGTTCCCGCTCCCCAGGCTTGTTAGGCAGTGAGGGAATGACAGAATCCGGTAACATTTTTTTTTATAAACCTTGATCCTGATAAGGGTTTATGAGACAGTCTTAAGACTTGAATGTATGCTTTTATTATATTACATATCGTGGCGTTATCTAAACAACTTTAACAAGGACAAGACATGACATATTTTACACATATTATTTTCATTTGGTTATTTACTTAACCATACATATTCCTTTTACATCATCTCATTTTCATATTGACTTTCATTTAATTTCATAAAAGGAAACATTTTACAAGGTTCATGACTACTTTTCAAAAACATTTCTTTTAACTTTCAAAGTCATGAATCTTCAACACTAAACATATGTTACCCACAGACATTTTTATGCTGACGTATTTACATTCACATATGTTTCAGGAGCGAAGGTCTGATCTGAGCGTGCTTCATTTAGGGCGACTTGGGCCTTAGAAATCTAAAATCAAGAAACTTATTATCTTTATGTTATGTTTCTGTTTGATTCAAGACAATGTAATAAATTTTTATTTGTAAAACTAAACTCTATGTATGATGTGTTGTGAAACAATAATTCTGCCACACGACTCCCTGACGTTTCCGCCGCGGTTGATTGCTTTACGCGGTCGGGTGTGACACTTCTTGAACAAGGATATTATTGCAATCCCAAGTGAGTACATAAACCCGTCTTTTATATTTTCAAATGTTTTGAGGTGAAACACATGTGCCTATTGTTATTTTCGTGTTTTCATACTTTTATGACATATACTTGTTATGTTCATATAGTATACATATAGTACATGATTTCAATTATGTTTTGCTATGTATGTTGACTGAGCATGCTAGCACATTGATTTCATGGACATTTCTACTTCGTATGTTGACTTAGCATACTTAGTATATGGCTTAAAGACATTTTTCATGGCATTGCTTACATTGACTATGACGTTTGGTATTTTTAACGAGACATAATACGTTAATTAACATTGATCACGCCGCTCGTTAGTATGTAATGGTACCATAGGAAACTAGACAAATCCCGTTCCCCGCTTCCTAGGTTTGCTTGGAAGCAACGAATGACAGAATTCGAATACATTTTTTAGTAAACCTTCGACTTGATAACGGTTTATCCAACAGTCTCAAGGCTTGAATGTATGTGATAAACAAAACCCTGATAAATGTTCGTATCAAATAAAGTAATGGATTTCAAAACATAATCTTTGATTTAAACTTTTGTTTTGTTCAAAGACAATGTTTTGTACACGACATTTGGTTACACAAGAAAATTGATTATAGAAGAGATGGTTTACACTGACATTAGACATTGCTTTCACATGACAATTGACATTGGTTTAAACAAGACATAACTTGATAAGTTTTGGTAAGTGATTTAAATAACGAAACATGTGTAACATAATAATGACATGGTGGATACGCCGCTGGTACTTTCTATATATAAGTGCTTTTATTATATTACATATCGTGACGTTATCTAAACCACTTCATTAAGTATAAGACATGACATTTTCACAAAGCATGACATCTTTTACACAAGACAAGGTATTTTATTTCAAAAAAAGACATAATTTACACAATTCATTTTTATTAGACATTTATTCAACTATGCATCATTTCTTTTAAACATTTGATTTTCTTCTGATTTCACAAAAGAAAATACTTTATAAGGTTCATGACTACTCTTCGTTAAACATTTATTTTAACTTTCGAGTCATGAATCCTCATCAATAAAACCTATCACATGCATTTTTTATGCTGACGTACCTAGTTTCACATGGTTTCAGGAGCTAATGCTTGAGTTTGATTCATGCGACACTTAGGATGGACTTTGGGCCTCAGTGACTATAAAATCAAGAAGAACAGTGTAACTTTTGTTGTATTTTCCATTTTATTCCAGAAAATGTATGTAACGCCCAGTGTTTTCATACTTTCCATATTTTGAAAGATTGTGTTGTATTTTTATTTTTAGAAACCTTTGTATCTTGTATTCATCCTTTTGTTGTATCTTTGTAATCATTGTAAACTGAGACTTGAATCATAATGAAAACTTATATTGTTATTCTCATTCGTCTCAAACTTATTCGTAATCATTTTATACATATACACATTCAAACGTTCATGCTTGATACTTGAGAACGTGACAAACTTGCAAATACGTGACATACATGCAGCATACAATACTTATACACGATTCATATACTTTATCACACTTCACTTATTATTATGCTTGCATTACATAAATAGCCTTTATACTATGCCTTTTATGCTTAAAACACCATAAAACCCAACAAACACAAACTACAGGGACCAAAAGTGACAAATTAACAAACTTTGGGTCTTTACCCTCTCGCGGGCCGCGAGCGCCAAACCCAATTCTTCTCGCTCCCCGCCAGAAGGCATAATCCGCAGAATAATGTTTTCAGCTCATGGATTGGTCATTAATGTGTTTGTTAGTTGTGTTTCTTGCACTTATTACACTCAACCATTAACCCTAATCACCTCCTATAAAACCCAACTCATTCCCACACTTCCTCCACTTTACGAACTCAACTAATCTCACTCTTAAACACTCAAGAAGTCAGCTGGAAATCAGTAACTTGGCAGATTCATCTTAAGTTACTAAAGTGAGCATAACCTCACTTATACTTCATCTTTTTCACTCATTCTTTCTTCTTAGCACTTGGATCAACCTTAGGTATGTATCCACAGGTTTTCCATGGAAAACCAAGGCTGGAGCATCAACCAAATAAGGCCCAAAGTGCAAGAAAACTTTTTGTTTTCATTCAAACTTTGTTAAACTTGTTTAACTTGAGTCTAACTCATCTCAAACCTATGTCCGAATTCTTACAACATTACTAGTGGTTGGTTAGGATTAAAAACAAGGTTGAGACATGTCAAACTAGAGGTTAAAACCTCACAAACTTTCTATTTTTAACTAGGGTTTACACCTACAAGTAGTGTCTAAGTTAACCTTGTTGAATGTGTGATATTTGGAATAGCTTGGGCTAACCGTCAAGAAATCCACACACTACTTGATGTTTTTCCTAGATTAGTTATACTTTTATTTCATTCTTATTGTATATTCTTGACCCTCCGTGTTGTCAATGACAACATGTGTAGTGGTGAATACCTAAGAGGTACCTAAATGGAAGATTCATCTTCCTACCTCATGCATGACTTATATGAATCTAAACAAGGTCTTAAGTGGACGATTAATCCTCCCACCTCCTAGTTGCCTATATAATATATATATTGTACTATATAAACTATATAAAATCCCTAAAAACCAAACCCTGGATGATGACTAAATAGTTCCTCGTTGCGATTCTAATAGGTGTTAACCTATGAAATCATAAAAACCCAAATGGGTCCTCATAGTGTCAAAACGAGTGCTAGCCTTAGTGATTATTTTCGTGTATATTATTATGTTATAATTTATTTCAAATTCCGAATCTTCCATCAACATCCAACACTCACACTTATGTTTTCCTCTTGTAGGATAACTTGGTGTTCCCCCATCAACTTACAACTCTTCGCGGACTTTGCTAATCGGAACGCTTGCAAAACCGTGAGTATACTTGAATCCCCCTTTTTTCCTTTACCACTTTTAGGGTGTAACATGTTTACCTTATCTTAACAACACTAAACTTATGCTTTATTACTTGCACGAACAATCCATTACACATGAACGCTTTGATACGTATGTTATGCTTATACTAGGACCGAACATATGAGATCCCATAGTCATTAGCTTATTTTGAGCCTCCGTTTGACATGTATAGCGCTATAGGAGTAACGCACCGCCCATGAACGAGTTATCATGTTGAATCATTTATACTAGTTGCGTAAACAGACGGTTGACTAGAAATATCGCATGACCTGTATATGTTCGTATGTAAACTTAGTTGCCATGTGGATTTTTTTAAACTTATGCTTATACGTATGTTATGCTCAAACTTGTATACTCGCCTTTGCTTTTTCATTGAAATCATATTTTAAAACATGTTACAGGTTGATGAAGGTGATGCTATGAAAATGAAGTAGCGTCCTAGATACACACATAGACATTAGGTTTATTATTGTTGTATCAAATTTTGTCATTTATATGGTTGTATTTGAATTTCACTTGTAATGTATGACAATTTAAGTATGAAATGAAATCCGGTTTAATTAGTTATTGTCACTGTTAGTTTTATGAGCAATCAGCAATCTATTTCGTCCCACCTCGATGTTTCCGCCATCGGTTGAGGTGTGACAATGTAAACAATGTTATTAAATAAAACTTAACTTATTATGCCATGATTGTTGAAACAATAGTTCTGTTACGACTGTGGAGTAAATGGACACATTGTTGTTAACTGCACAAGAAAGAGATTTGATATGAGAAGATGCTATAATTGTCAAATCAAAGGTCATATTTCCAGATATTGTCTGATAAATTCAAAGAGAAGATCGTCGGATAAATTTGAGGGGGAAAAAGAAAGGCTGCGAAGAAGACAGTAAATAAAAGAAGATAAGCTCAAAGAACCGAAAGTGAAATTATCACAAGGGCAGAGAGACAAATTGAGGAAAAGGAGAAAGAGTTAGAGAGTATTTGGAAAAGATTTTGTCGTCGGATACGACCGTTTCAGATACAAGTTCTGGAGAATCGTTTTACAATAAAGAGTGATCAGTCAAGTAAAATGAATTCACCAGATACAAATCTGAGGACAAAAGATAGAACTGTGAAGAAAAAATTGGTTAATCAAATAGTTAAAAAATCAAAGAAAGTTAAATTTTCAGATAAAGTTTTTATCAAACTGTTTCAATATAAAAAGAGTGTGAATGTTTGTTTACTTCAGGTCTTAATGAATTTGGTAAACCTAAATCCAAAATGGATTGGGTTCCAGTTCTAAACTAACTAAGTTTGTTTGAATGTGCAGGATAACCAAGCTTCATGCAAAGTCTATTCAGAAGCAGTGGTTGTTCATGCAGAGAGACAGGAGTGATTTTCCACACAAAAAAATAGTAGTCTCGCGTTCTCATTCGTAAAAAAATGTTAAACGGTTAAAATGGGAGTTTTTTATTTTCAATTTAGAAAAAATGTTTTCAGTTTTAGGGGGAGAAAAATTTTAAAATTGTTAAAGTAAAAAAAATTCATGTAAAATTGAAAAGCATCATTTCAAAATCATTTTAGATAGATAAAAATTTTCAAAATGACAAAAAACAATGAAAAATCTTAAAATATCAAAAGCATTGAAAAATGAACATGAGATTACTTGTGCAAAAAGAGGAAATAATAGTTCATCAGCGGACTATAAGTGCATGCTAAAGATATGTATTGTTTAAAATGGTTAAACAATATCACTAAAGATGCGTCGGTAGGCTCAGCTAGACTAGTAGTTTTGCGAAAACGATACAAACCTAAATGAAAAAGCCTAGTTCTTGTGGGAAACACAGTTGAAAGAATGGTACTTAGTTTTTCCCTTTGTGACTGTGTACCTGCTCAGTAATCGCTGAATGCTGAATAGTATAAAAACCGACCAGTTTGTGAATTTTCACAACTTACTGAAAAAATGACTGTGATTGTGTATTTCATTTTGCAAAGATTTAAACTTGTTTTATTTCTTTATTTTGTTTAAGCATTGGACATCTTCTGCGTATACGAATGTATCGAACTAGATGTTAGTGCCTAGATGTTTCTGCTTTATTTTACTTGGTGTTTCATTTAAATCTTGGATCACCTTGCGTATATGTGAATATCGAACTGGTGGTTAAGATCTAAACAATTTCAACTTATTTTTATTTCTTATTTTGTTTAAACATTGGGCTTTCTCTCCGTATCGAAAGATCGACCTGATTGTTAATGTTTAAACATTCTGCATTATTTTCACACATATCACAGTTGATGAAAGGTTAAAGGCATTACTTGAGTAAGTGTATTACACTATGAGTGTAGGGATCGGACCCAACTCGTGAGCTTCCGGTGAGATTTGCTAAGCTAACAGAGGCGGAATTCATTGTTACCAAGTGAACAAACAAAGAACAAGTATGATGATTACTGTTAAACATGTCTGTATCTTGTATTAATCAACTTCGGAAAGATTACAGACTCGAGCAGGGCTTCGCCTCTGATCAACAAAACAACATGCTAAACAAACATCCCAAGTCACCTATTTATAGCAAGACATGACAGCACCAAGTAACTGGGACACAAGGATTTTTGCACGAAATTTTCGTGGGAAAATCCGTATGAATTTTCGTGCGAATATTCTTGTTCTAAACAACAACATAACTTTCAAAATTAACTTTTGACACTGCGAAATCCTATCTATACATCAGACTCGTCCTAGACGTAGGCATTAGACATATGTGCACCAACAGACTCCCCCTTGGATGTTGCCGCAGTCTTGGACAGTTTTCAAAACTTTTCTGCAAAAATCTTCAAACATATTTGACTTGATCATCTGAAAAAGTGTTTAGGAGGCTTTCGATGCTCCTCAAAAGCAATAGGAGTTTGATCTGTTGGAGGACGTCGATTGTATGTGTTGCCAAACTTGATCCCTTTCACGAGCATCTAGCTTTCTTCTTGCCTCGATCCCCTCTTCCTTCTTATCTGCGTTTGTCTTTTCTTTTGATTCAAGGTTTATCCGTGATGTGTTCCAACTTTTACCTGAATAACTTGTTAGCACAACACAGATTCACAATCCGCTGGAACTGCAAGGCCTGTTCTTTACCTTTTTCTTCATAACTGATCTTGATGAAGAATAGTCTTTCGATATCTTTCTCGGAGCAGTTTATAAGCCACATTGGATCCAAGACTCGAAATGCATGCCACAACCCATAAATTCTTCTCTGCATGATCACGGTTTCAGATAAATCTTTAGACATATCCCATGATCCTTCATCGGGCTCTACACCGATAACTGCCTCACCAGTACTTGAATCATAGTGCCACTATTTGAAGATCTTGTAGAAATCCTGTTCCATCTTTTTTTTCAAGGGCATGTTCTTCATAGCACGTGGGAGCTTATTAATCAGGGTCACATCTTTCTCTTGCGTGACTGGATCAATCTCTGTGACAGTGTGCGGTTTGTGTGGTTTCCAGTAGTTGAAACCATGAGCAGCTTCAAACTTGATTAACTTCCAAAGAGGTTGATCATTTGGCCTTTACTTCATACTGAACGCTTGGTTTGCACTAGCTCCTTCACATCCCACTCAGGAAGTGTCTTTATATCACCCAGATGTTTGAAGTATTGAACTCCAAACTCGCGTTTCAATGCATAAACATCTAGTTCCTCAATCCATCCCCAACTGATAATATCACCCAGATATGCATCAGGGTCTCTGGTGAAGAAAGCTAATGGACGACGAAACTTCCTTTCTGGAGTCATTTCTTTGAACCACTTTTTCTTCGACTCTCTCTCAGCTTCATATTCTTCCATTTTCTTTATCATTCTTTGACTTTCTGTTTCGTATCTCTTAAGACTATCCTTCAAAATTTCACTTTTGTTCTCCAATACTTTAATTCTTTCTTCATAAACAGTGACCTTCTTTGTTGCTTGAAAGAATTTTTCATTATCATCCGTAACACACCTGAGAATCTCCGTGATGTTGTCTCTCTCGGATTCAAGCACCTTAATTTGATTTTCTTTAGTTGCCCCTGTAATTCTTCCAACCTTCCTTCATAAACTTTGTCTGCTGAGAAGGCTTCTCCACCTGGAACTTCACCCAAATCCAGATTGAAGTAATCAAAACCTGCGTCAAATGCTTCATGTGTTGGGTGAGACGACGATGGAGGTTCCTGTTGTGATGTGGTAGGAGGAGTGCCAATAGGAGGACATGGAGGAGATCAACAGGTGGCTCAAACATTGGAGGAGGAGATGGAGGACGTTGAGGAGATTCAACTGGAGGATCAACTGTTGGTGGTGGCTGAGTTGCTGGAGTAGGAGATGGAGGACGTTCAGTAGATGCTTTAGCTAAGGGAGTAACTGGAATATCAGCAGTCTTTGTTCGTAACTTGATTTTGAGCCTCTTTGTGGTAGACTCAGGTTTTCTAACTGCAGAATGCTTAACCCTTTTTCCTGCTTTATTCTTTGTAGGCTTCACAGTGGATGTCTCCTTTTCAGATTCAGAGGGTTCATATGTAATATCATCCCCTGTTGCCTTGCGTTTCTTTTCCTCTGCCAATTTTCTTTCTCTTTCCATTCTTTCTCGCTCTTTCTCTTCTTTATCTTCCCTTTCACCTTCCCTCCTCTCTTCAGAATCAGTACTTGATGATGGCCCTTTATCATCACCACCAACCATTCTTTCAATCTCTGCAGTAGTATCCTCGACAGACTCTTCAACATGTGTTGTTTCTGTAGTTTGTACTGTTTCTTCAACACGTACCTCTTCAATATCAGGTTCATCGATCAAACCTATACCAACACAAGGTTGTTTCTTCTAGCGCTTAGGAGTAGAGGAGGAAGTTTATGAAGCTTTCTTTCTATGTTGCGATAGAAGAAGCTGATCCTGCTTTCTTACGGCCATAGTGACCCTTCTCACCCTCGCTTTTGATAAACTATGTGCTTCTCTTTTCAATAAAATCTTCCATCATGTTCGACTCTTCTTTTTCATCACCACTACCCTCATTTCTCCACTTTCCTTCTGGAGGAGCGACATAGTCAGTTTTCACAAATGTACCAAAGATTGCTGATATGGTGGCTTGAATGCTGGAGCCTGTCCTCCCTTTCGATAATTGCTGATGTTGTGGGAGTCCGATGGAGACGTGTGTTCTAAATCAAACATATCATCTTTCTTCTTCTCAAGATTAGGGTGTAAGTGATCGAGAATCATTTGAATAAACCTTGGATACTGCAAGAATCGACCCTTTCCAAAATTCATTACCATCTTTTCAAAAATCAACTTGCTGAAGTTGTATGGCTTGTTTAGAATGAGCGCCACAATCATGCACATGTGATAATCAACGAGATCGTCCCAACCCCCTTTCCTGTGACTTAAGGCATGTGTAACACAGTGAGCTAAGAATCTGCAAGGCAGTCCTATCCTGTTGATCTAGAAAGGAGCATGATTCACATAACTGTTATACCCCAACGGTAAACACATCCTTTGACCATCTTCTCTATAAAACCTGTAGGATAGTCACTTTCATCTCTTAGCTGTAAAACTGTTCGGATAAGATCTTCTGTAATCATAACTTCAACATCATCTTTTCCGATTCTAATTGCTGATTTGATAGCCCTTGGATCGTCTTGAAGCTCTGCTGCACTCTAGAAGCGGTCAACATGTGACACATACACATTATGCTTGTGTGTGGGAGCATAAAATATCGGTAGCTTTTACAGAAATTCCAAATACTGTGAAAACGGAGTAAATTCTGGCACGTCTTTCTCAATCAGGCATCATGAATTGTGCATAAGATGGAACTCGTGCGCGATTTTCTGTGAAACAGAGAGACATGAAAAAGTTAGACAAAAATTCCCAAAACACACACTTTAAAAATTTTCGTGCGAAAATTATCTCTCATGATAATGAATATATTTCCGTGCGAAAAATATCACAGTCATTTTAGGACATGTTAACATCAAAAATTTTCGTGCGAAAATCAACTATTTTCGTATGAAAATATGCTTCGTCCCCAACAAAGGTTAAGTTTGAACCGAATAAAAAACACTTGTTACTTTTTGTGTTTCTTATGAAATTTAAATAGTAAAACTAGGTTAAAGTAACCGAATTTAAGATTTGTAAGTTCAATTTTAAGTTTTACCGGCTAGTTTATCCTAGAACTACGTGTTTAGTCCGATTTCGTCCAAAACATTCAAATTTACGGTTCGGTTTCGATGGTATACCTTCACCATTATAAGATGTTTGCAAATCAACCTCCCTAATGTGTCAAATAAGTCAGAAAGTGAGTAGAATGAGATGTAGCAAGAAATCGCTTCAGAGAATCCACACGAAATCAGTTTTCAGATTTTGTACGAAATTTGTTACTCTCACTCTTATATATAGGCTTCGATATTTTCGTACGAAAATTGTTTAACAGATTCGCATGAAAATTCTTTGGAATTTTCATACGAAAATTCTTTGGAATTTTCATACGAAAATTTGCCATTCTACTCAACTTTTCTTGATCATTCTCCTGTTCATGTGTTTTCAATTTTAAGCACCCATTTAGCTTATCAAGTCTAAGTTAATGACCTTGATTAACTGTTTTGCCTACCAAGTCCAAGTTAATGACCTTGGTTGACCACGTTTTGACCACAACTGAAATTTTCTTTTGATTTTAAGTTTCAAATTAATGAACTTGTAAATGTTCTAAACTAGACTTTGTTTCCAGATTAGCTCCCAGCCCGTAATTCAAAAAATTTTCCTCTGCATTCCATCGCTTTTGACTTTGAAGATCTGTTTTCCATCACCGGTAGTCAGAAACTTAAAGTAGAATAGAAAATCTTTTTGAATTTTGTAAACTCTTTAAACAAAAGATGCGTAAGTTAATATGTACAAACATATTTATAGACATATTTTTGCGAGTTTGTGTTAGAGGATCATATCAGTTTATTGAGACACATTATCAGTACCGTTGCTCTAGATAAAACTTTAAGTTTTTAAACAGATTTTCTGTAGATTGTCAGTATACTGATCCACTTAAACCTCTACACGTTTGTCAACTGCTTCAAGATATGTTAGGTAATTTTTATCAACATGGCTTAATTTGTATTTCCAAGTGCAGAATATACTCCCACATCAAGATTCCCTAGATTTCATCTCACATGTGAATATATCTAACTGATATCTGTAGATGGGTGAATTGTGAAACCTTGAGGCTCAGGTTAGTACTTCTGTACCGTGAAAGGGATGAAGGCTCGACTTTAGGTGGTGTTCCTCTTGGGAATCTTTTAATTTTTGTACTGCAGAATGTCGTATCTTTTTTTTACATTTTTCTTCATTTTTTATGCAGCTTTAGGGTGAATAAATGCGAAAGTATTGTACAAGTTCTAGGCCATTGCTGACGCAAAATCAGAAGAACTCGTATAATACCCCAGATATCAACTAAATATAAAGACCTAGTATCTTAGAATCTGGCATTCTCTCAAATGAAATTCCGGGTACCAAGCCCATATATCCGAGAGATGTTAAGCCACAGATTTACAAGTTTATCTTCTTAGGTTTATACCCTGAAAGCAGTTTACTGAACGTACGAAGCCTACTGGCACATCCTTAGAAAGACCTTTTTAGACGCTTTTTAAACTATACATTCTTTAGCGTACTTTAATGGTCCACTGATGTAATATCATATCCTCTTATACACAAAACTCTTTTTGTCTTTTTAATGTTTTTGTATTTTTCATAATTTTTCAATGTTTTTTAATTTTTCTAATTTTCAATGTTTTTGTATTTTCCACAATTTTTCTCCCCCTAAAATCTAAAAACGAATTCTTGTAAACTTCTTATTTTTGTAAACTTCTTATCACAGTCCTTCTCAGATTTGGAATATGTTACGTCAAGATTTTCAGGCAGCCCGTTACTCTTTTCAGTGAGTAAATTTAAATTCAGCGCCTTATCCACCCCGTCAGGATCTTTCTTAGCATAGCTATTCCACATAGGGGGTGGAACATGATCGTAACATTTTCCAAGGTTTTTATCACTTTTCTTACCTTCTTTGCTATTTTCTGTTTTTGGAAGAATGTGATCAAGGACATACATGCTGGTAGAATAACTGATTAACAATTTGTTAACTCTTTCAGTTTCAATTTTAGTTTTCTCTGACTCACTTTTCAGCTCAGCAATTGTGTTGATGTGAAGATTAATGGCCATTTGTTTGTCCATCACAGTTGCTTTGAGCATTGAAAGTGTTTTGTCATCTTCTTTGACTGTTTTCTCATACTGTCGAATGGTCCTGCTGAGTTTATCATATGATTCTTTTACAGTGTTATAATCATATGTCAACTTATCATTGTATGTTTTAAGTTCTTTAAATGCTTTCTCTTTCTCAGCACATTGCTCACATGCTTTGGCACATTTCAAGCATGGGTTGACCATTTCGACAGTTTGAGTTTTGATTGTTTCTTTTACTATTTAAACCTTTTCTACCTGCTCTTCCGTGCTGACTACCTCTTTGGTATTGGCCATGAGTGCTTTGTTAGCAATGTCAGTTAAGCTCTCCAGTGTTACAGGTTTGGTTACATCAATCACCTCAATACACTCTGTTTTTGTCTCCTCATGTCTTTCTTCTTTGTGATCAGAATCAAAGCTACTTGCAAAAGTTTTAAGAATTGTGTCAAACAAACAGGGTTTAGGAGTACCTCTGAGACATTCTTCTTCTTTCGCTGATGATCTGAAGTAGTCAGCCAAAACCTCTTCTTCAGGCTCTTCCATACTTTCAGCGACAAGAGCAAGTCTTTCATTTTTTGAGATGAAGTTATTCTAATTGAACCCCTCATCTTCTTGTGTGACGACAAGAGCTTTGTCTTTTGTGTTTGAAGGTCCATCTTCGATCTGCACCATTCTTATCTCTGGTTGTGGTCGATGGTTGATTTCCTTCTTGTAATAATCATCTCCAAATGGCTTATGATTTCCCTTTACCTCTCGATTTGGACATTCACGCTTGAAATGTCCTTTCTCCATGCATTTAAAGCATGTAACTTTGGATTTATCAAATCCTAATTTTCCATCAAGGCCTCTCAAATCATCTCTGCCTGTAATTTCCATGAAACGCTAAGCTCTTCGAACCACTGATGCAATACACCACATAATATCAATCAGTTCCATTTCTTTCGGATCAATCTGATCATAATCTTCTTTTGTCATTTCTGGATTGCGAATTCTTCCAGCTACTAGGCTTTCATAGGATTCCAGAACTACTGCAAGAAGTACCATTTGTTGCTTAGTGGTTTGCTCATTGAAGTCTTGAGCATTTTGGAGATTCACTGCGATGTTAGACTACAAAATTCTCTGGTTAGAGTTGGATTGATTTCCCTTATTGTTTTGTGGTTGATTGGAGCTTTGAGACGATTGTTACCCTTGGTGATTGTTTGGATTGAAGGAAGCAAACGTTTGAAATCCACTTGATTGGTTGGATGCTGGACTAGCATTTGAGTTGGCACTGAAAGCTGTTTGAATCTTGGGACTCTGAGACATCCTGTTGCGCATTCGACTTTTTGCTCTTTGCCATTGTCTGCATCTCTAATTCATGCCCTTCCAATTTTTTGATGAATCTTGGCAGACTGAGACTATTATACTCGGCTCCATTCTTCAAGATGGTTAAATATGTTACCCATTCTCCTTCAGGTAGTGAATCTGCCAATTTATCGACTAATTCTTCATTAGTTTTGATAATTCCCACATGCTTCATTTGAACTACCAGGTGGCGGTATCTTTCTATGAGCTGCTTCATTGTTTCGTCTTGAAGGAGATTGAACACTTCAAATTCTTTGTTCAATAGTGCTTTCTTTCCTTTTCTAAGCTGAGTACTACCTTGAGCCCTTAATCGTAAAGCAAGCCATAACGACTGAGCATGGTCATCATGCTGTAAAAGAACCAAGATATCTTCCTTTATGGCTTGTTGTAGAAGACTCATCAGCTTCTTCTCATTTACGTATTTTTCTCGTTCGTCATCGGAC
The DNA here is from genome assembly GCA_947069175.1 of Scalesia atractyloides. NCBI lineage: Eukaryota > Viridiplantae > Streptophyta > Magnoliopsida > Asterales > Asteraceae > Scalesia > Scalesia atractyloides. The sequence goes on along the minus strand of CAMTDV010000016.1, from coordinate 65,027,796 downwards.
ATACGAGCCAATGTTTTCTCAATACCAAGTTCATTAAGTGGTGCTTGGTATTTGTTCTCAAGTACAAACCAACATTTAAATTTGTTGCTTGAACCCAGTTCTTGAATCTCTTACTCCAACTTTCATAATCTTCTATGTTCATGAGCTTTGAAGGCTTTGTAGTGGTTCCCATTTAATTTTTAAGATTCATATTCTGAGCTACTGCAGAAGTTGTAATTGCTTGTGTAGCAAATGCGTTATGAAATTCTTCCTCACCTGACATCTTAAAAATACTTTTAACAGAAAAACAGATTAGAACTGATTAGCCTGATGCAAACTGAAAGTCAAGATTGGATAGGAAATTTTCATACGAAATAGTGTTCTTGAATTTCGTGCGAAAATTTATAGTTGTTGATACTTCAAACTTTTAAGTGTTTTACCCTTCCAATACTTGTTCACAATTTCACGTTTTCTGCAATTTCAAGCATGATTTTGATGAGTTTTAGGTTTGTATGTTTCAGTGAACTGTTTAGTATTGATTTTAACACATTATACTAAAAACCTAGTCCAAGTTGTCCATGAAAACCTTCATATCTAGATTAATTTCCAAGAAAAGGTAGAATAAGAGTTTTTAAAGGATGAATCTTGACCTTTGAAGGTTGAATCCAGCTGAAACTTGGTTGTTTGTTCTCAAATCAGACCTCAAGCCTCTTATACCACTTGTGAGTGTATGATCAGACCCAACTCATGAGCTTCCGGTGAGATTTGCTCAGCTAACATAGGCGGAATTCATTGTTAACCGAGTGAAAAAACAAAGAACAAGTATGATGATTACTGTCAAACACGTCTGTATCTTGTATTAATCAACTTCGAAAAGATTACAGACTTGAGCAAGGTTTCGCCTCTGATCAACAAAACAGCATGCTAAACAAACATCCCAAGTCACCTATTTATAGGCAAGACGTGACATCACCAAGTAACTTGGACACAAGGATTTTCGCACCAAATTTTCGTGCAAAAATTCTTGTTCTAAACAACAACATAAATTTCAAAAATAAACTTTTGACACTGCGAAACCCTATCTATACAACAGAATCGTCCTAGACGTAGGCAGTATACATATGTGCACCAACATACACGATGAGGGGATATGCTGAGATGTGGGGTCCATAAGAACTTAGTGCAAATTAATGTACCTTAAATTATCGGTAAGCATTACGAAAGTTTCTAGATTGAGTTTAAGTGGACAACAATATTGACAATCTATGTGAATTGTTTAAACTGAGTGTTTCATCTAGATCAACGGCGCAACTGATATGTCTCAGTAAACTGATATGATCCTCTAGCACGTTTTCTCACAAAAATATAAATTGTAAATATTACATTTTAGCATGTTTACATTTCTGCATTCAATATTAAAAATCCAAAAAGATTTTCTTTCATGTCTTCCATGGAAACCTAATAATGTTAAACGTGAGCCAGACCAACAAGACTGTTAAGAAACCATTTGTGTGTGGATACGTGTGTTTGTTCTTAAATGTCAAATATTAGAGATTCCGAGCATCGTTTAAGGGGGGACTGCGGTTTCACTTGAGTATGTTATCTAAGGTAGTTCAAGACCAAACATCACAAATTTCTAGCTATGTCCAAAGGGAAGATTTGTTAGTGCACTATTCGTGTGGCCATAGATAGAAATTTAATTGTACATGTAATGTCTAATGTCTTGAGTCTGTAAAATACTGGACAGAGGATTCAATAGGTTTTGGTAGGATTTGCTAGACTAGGTTAGGATTCGGTACGATATGAAGAGAGCAGATTTGATCATACATGATGTCCTCATACAAGATGAGGACATCATATCATATCTAGAACTCCTAATTCGTACGAATTAGTCCCTGTGGCTGATTATTTTCAAGTTTGAACGTGTTTTAGGTGTTTCCAACGTATCAAAATGGATTCTGAGTTTATTGTTAGTACATAATGTCTTTGTCTTAGTCTTGGATCGAGTCTGTTTAGTTTGGGCTAGATTATGTCAAAGTTTAAGGGTATTTATGTAAATACTATGCAAGTTGCCCGAAACAGAATGTGAGAACAAGTTCTCCTGAACTTGTTAACATCCCAACGAACATGTACTAGTATAAATACTGTGCCTTAGTTTGTCATTTGTAACTTTTGCAACTTTGTCACGGCAGAGGCGAAGCTCTGCCCGATCATGATCTTTCATGTATTTGGACTTTATGATCAATAAACAACAATTAAACGAGTAAATCTTACATATTTGGTTAACTCGTAATCTAGTTTCCGCATATATGAATGTTAGATATCAAATTAGGTTCATGTGCTAAACGAGGAGCGATCTAACTAGTGGTATTAGAGCCATGGATACCTGATTTGGTGAAATCATTGCAAGATCTACTCTATTTCATCTCATTTCTACCATTTTTCTTAACTTTTTCATGAAAAAAAATGAACCTACGGATAAAAGTTGCTAAATTCTATTTATGTCACGTAAAATACACTAATGATAAACCCCTGAGAGTGTCCAGATCTAATTCAAACGAATTGGTGTCAAAAAGTTGAAAAAACCATGTTTCATAAACTTGATTTCGTCCAACATAATATCAAGTTCGCCCGGGCTTGATTAAAAATTCATTATTTTTAATCAAGTTCGCCCGAACCTGATTGATATTTCAAGGTTTTGTAGACAAGTCCGCTCGAACTTACCTAATTTTCATTAAATTCTTATCAAGTTCGCCGAAATTGATTAAAGTTTGTTGAAAATCTAGTATAAGTTCGCTCGAACGTGATAAATCTCTTGAAATTCTACATAAGTTCGCCCGAACTTCATCAGGGTGAAATTTTCAAAATTGTCAACAAAAGTTCGCCTGAACTTGTGTAAAATTGAACATGATTTTCACTCAATCCATAATCATTTTTCGAAGTTTGCGAACGTGTTTTTCAGTGATATTTGTCAGTTTTTCAAGATGGAAGATCTTCATAGTGCTTTTATGACGGCTATAGCATCAAATGCCCAAATGGTGAACCAAGTGAACATTGATAACCAGATGGGCACATCGGTGAAACCGCCAAAACACATGTGTATGGACGAATATGAGGGGTGGAAAGAAAAGTTCACTAACTGGGTTCAGTCTATGTATTTTCACAGCTGGGTTGCAGTAGAGACTTTGTTATACATGGCCCAGAGATGAAAATGATAATGTTATCAACATCAGCAAGTTTTCTACTATTCAAAAGGATGCTTATGTGCCGAGAAGAAAATTATAAGTTTGATCCAACAGTCGGTGAAAGAAGATATATTGGTGCTTCTACCAGAATATAAGACTGCACAAGAACTTTGAAAATTCTTGAAGAACAAATATCAGGGAAGTGCAGAAATGGTCAAAAGCAAGAAAGCACTGATCATGAAGGAATTTGACATATTCACGATGATAAAAGGTGAAACGATGAAACAAATGCTCGAAAGGTTTTGTCATCTGAAAGTGATTATGAGGACACATAGGCTTGAGATGACGGAAGTAGAATACATTGATAAACTAGCTGACGCATTGCCTGAAGGTGAATGGACGACATATCTCAGGGTGGTTAAAGAAAGTCCGAGCTGGAAATTCTTCAAGTTATCCACATTCATTGATAAGTTGGACGACCATGAGATGGAGTTGTTAAAAATAGCCGAATCAAGGAATTCAAATGTTACTCAAGATGTAGGGCTCTACTACAAGAAAGGAGCTCAAGAGAATATCACTAGCCCAAAGATCCAAACTGCATTCAGTGCGAATCTGAATTCCTCGAATCATTCGCCACAGAGTCAAACTCAATCATATCCTAACTATGATCAGAGTCCTAAGAATTCTTCATATTCGAGCACGGGTTCTAATCTTCATTTCAGAATCAGTCAAACAAGAATAATCATTCGAATTCTGATCCAAACATGTTTAAAAGCATTATTGCAGTCAATTTAAGCAGTGTCGTGTCTGAACAGGTGGCAAAACAACATGGCACTACTTGCCACAGTGTTGGAATCCTACGAGAGTTTAGTGGCCGGAAAGATTGGTAATCCTGAAATGACCGCAGAGGATTATGATCAAGTGGATGAGGAAGAGCTTGAGCTGATGGATATCAATTGGTCCTTAGCGTTGATTATTCGAAGGGTTACTAAATTTATTGCTCTAACCGGCAGACACATCGGGAATTCAAGCAACAAATTAGGTTTCGATAAGATTAAAGTTACTTGCTTCAGATGTCGACAAAAAGCGCACTTCAAAAGAGAAAGCAAGAATCCAAAAGCGAGTGGCAACCAAAGTCCATTTGGAGGTGGCAGTGATTATTACAAGAAGTCGCTACAATACAAGCCATTCCCAAAGAAGACTCAAATCGAAGTTCAAGAGAGACCATCCAACAACACAGAGAAAGCTATGGTTGCTTCGAATGAAGATGATGGTTTTGACTGGAATTCATACATTGCCAAGAAAACTAGAGTTGCTCTAATGGCTGAGATCATGGAAGACACATCTACTGAGGATGCAGCCATGGAAAGCGCAATGCTAGAAGAAACTTACAACAAGCAGAAGAAAAGGAGATCTATCATCACACTAGGATGCAAAGTGTTCTTTCTTCTAATATGACTTCTAGTTTTGCAGGTTGTTTTTGTGATACAGCATCTTCGGAGCATGTTGCTGAGGAGAAACCAGAAATTGAAGAAGTCATGAACGTGTCCCTAGTAAATGAATGAAGAAAACCTCATGGAGATTGCCAACAAAGATATGATGGCAAATTTGACAAAGGTAGGTCCGGAGGTAAAAGTTGTAGAAAAGGAAGTCGTTAAAGTGCAAATCGGGTTGAAAAACCTTGCATGAAATGTGCTGAATCATGTGTTCAATGTGTTGAAAAGACTCAAATAATAGCCGAACTCAATGTGCATAATAACAATTTCAAATATGATTATCGCACAATGAAGGAAGCATATGATAAAATGAAAGATGATTTCAAAAAGGAAAAGAACTTCGGGATAAGGCAAAATCCGCAAATGGTATAAAACCCACTAGTGGACATTCTCATGACACTCGGACTTGCTTCAAATGCTATGAAGTTGGTCACATTGCTCGCAAGTGTCCGAAATCTAAGCCTGTTTATCCTCGAAGAAATACAAGTTCAGATGTTGAAAACTCTAAGAAACCAGAGATTGTAAAACCCATCACAATTCTCAAACAAAACATTGAATCTAAAATTGAAGTTAAACCTAAAACTGAATCAAAGTTTGAAAACTCAACTTTTGAGAAAGGTGGAACTTCCAAATAGAACGAAAACAAAGATTCAAAGTTTTACATAAAGAAAGCAAGAGTTAAATCACAATCCTGGGTTGTCAAAAAGAAAACAACAATATCTAAAGTTGCCAAGTTTGAGTCAGTTAAGAATGGTAACAACAAAGTGTGTGAATCTGTGATTAAAACTGTAATTATCAAACTTTCAAAAGATAAGAAAAAGGTCAAGTTTGAAAATGACAGCGTCAATGAAGTCTTAGATGGAGATTTTGAGGATGATTATGAAGTTTATTATCCCAAACCCAAGACCAAAAAGGCTTGGGTTGCACTTTTTCACTGAATGTTAATGTGTACAGGGGCTCCAAAGATCCATATTATCGAAGTGGATTCTGGATAGCGGAGCGTCAAGGCACATGACTGGGATGAAAGCACTACTCTATGATATCAAAGCGATAAATGGAGGTATGTAGTGGAAATCAAGGAGGTCGGATTGTAGCTGAAGGAAAACTTTCTAATGGTGTTGTGTCTTTTGATCGTGTTAACTATATCGTCGAGCTGGAGAACAATCTTCTAAGCATTTCACAGATTTTCGACAAACAGTTCACATTTCATTTCAATGATAAGGAATGCATGATACTGAAGTAGGGCTTTAAGATTCCTGATGAGTGGATACTGATGCGCGCTCCACAAAAATGATCTCTACGTGTTAGACATGGGTGTTGCTACCACATCATTGAAATCTGCTCAATGTTTTGTTACAAAAGCAACGGAAAAGGATTTGATTCTATGGCACATGAAAATGGGGCATATTCATCTGAGGAAAATGAACTTTCTGGTTCACAATGACCTGGTTGAAGGAGTAAATCTTCGAAGCTTCCACATGACGGATCATTGTCTTGAACGTAAAAAAAGGAAGCAGATTAAGAAGTCACATCCTAAGAAGATTCTTAACTCTATAAAGTTGCCGCTTAATGTCTACATATGGATCTTTTTGGACCGGTAAACATTCGAAGTATATCCAGTGATCTGTATTGTTTGGTCGTCACAGATGATTATTCTTGATAATCATGGGTTTTCTTTCAAGAGTCTAAAGATGGAATGTTCGACAATCTTGTGATTCTCTTCAAGAAGCTCGAAAATCTATATCATCTACCTGTTAGATGAATTCGAAGCGATAATGGAACGGAGTTCAAAAACAACAAGATGAAAGATTTTTGCAACGTTAAAGGAATTTTGCATGAATTCAGTGCACGTTACACTCCGCAACAAAATGGGGTAGCAGAGAGGAATAATAGAACGTTGATAGAAACGGCAAGAACTATGCTTGCTGACTCAAAGATTCTTGTCAGCGTTTGGAGTGAAGCGGTTGCAGCGGCATGCTACACTTTGAATAGGGTCTTAACTGTCAAACCGACCAAAAAGACATGCTTCAAGATGATCAACCGAAGGAAACCAAATCTTAAATATCTAGAGCCGTTTGGTGCACCATGCACAGTGACTGATCAAGATGGAAAATTTGGTGCTAAAACGCTTGAAGGTTTCTTCGTTGGTTACGCTAGTCCGCTCAGGAGAGTTTACGTTCCTACTTTGAGAAGAGTGATCGAAGCATAACATGTAGACTGCTTTCGGTACACAACTCCTATTCAGAGGAAAGGCGACGCGTGGTTGTTCAATTACCAAGATTTGTGGAAAGTCATTCGACTTGCCAGAAGAACCGTCTGAAGAAGAACTTGCAGCTCTTTATTATCTTCAACAGTCGGCTAGCCAAGAACAGATTTTAAGGCCAATTGTGGTTAACCCACTGTTGGTTCTACCTCGTCTTCTAGTGCAGGTCCGAGTAATAGTGGTGTTCTGGTTGAACAAGTAACACCTACTACACCTCCAGCAGATGTTTCCACTAAACCAGGAAATGCAACCATATAGTCCATTATTCCTCAGAATCAGAATTTCGACTCCATGAAGCTCAAACTATCGATGATGATGGAGAATCTTCCTCTGATGAAGAATCCGAGCAGATATCCAATATGTTAAACCAATCTGTTGGCCCTAGCACTCAAAAGGAAGCAGCATCGAGTGCTCCTGAAGTTGATTTGATAGTTGATCTGAATATTTAAAATCAGAATAGCTCACTTGATGTTCCTAGCGAGGAGATGCCACGATCTTATTCATATCATCCTTCAACAAATATTATTGGAGAGCTACAGACTTGTGTGAGAACGAGAAACCAAATCAACAAAGCTTTAAGTTGTTTCTATACTCAAGTGGCTCTGACTCAAGACTATTTTTATTATTCATGTTTCATATCTAAAATCAAGCCGAAGACTGTGAATGAAGCTTTGGGTGATGAGAACTGGGTGACAGCGATGCAGGAAGAGTTGTTACAGTTCGAGAAACTGGGAGTCTGGAGACTAGTCAACTTACCACCAAAGCAGGAAGCAATAGATACGAAGTGGGTCTTCAAGTGTAAGAGGGACGATAGAGGTGTGATTGTTAGAAACAAAGCTCGGTTGGTAGTCAAAGGTGTCCACCAGCAAGAAGGAATTGACTACACACAAGTCTATGCACCGGTTGCACGCTTAGAGTCAATCTGCATTTTCCTTGCATTCGCTGCTTGGAAAGGTTTTAAAGTGTACAAGTTAGACGTGAAATCCGCATTTCTCAATGGTAAGCTACACGAACAAGTGTATGTCGGCCAACCACCGGGGTTTCGTCGATCCATTGAACAAGAACAAAGCTTATCTCCTGGACAAAGCTTTATACGGATTACATCAAGCCCCGAGAGCTTGGTACGACACGTATCTCAACATCTCGTTGAAATGGCTTTACAAGAGACATAGTGAATAGTACATTGTTTACTAAAGAAGTCGGAAATCATCTAATCATCGTACAAATCTATGTGGATGATATCATTTTTTGTTCAATGGATGATAGTCTTTGCAAAGAATTCAAAAAGATCATGAAGAAGAAGTTCGAAATGTCTTCTATGGGCGAAATGAAGTTCTTCCTTGGGTTACAAGTTGATCAGTTACAAGACGGCATATTCTTTCATCAAACGAAGTATGTTCACGATATTTTGAAGAAGTTTGAAATGGATACCTCGAAGCCGCATTCGACTCCTCTGGCGCTGAGTCACGGAATTTGCATCGACGAAACAGGAACCAAAGTGGATGATACGCTCTATCGGTCGATGATAGGATCTCTTATGTATCTGACGACATCTCACCCAGATATCATGTATCCTACCTGCCTTTGCGCGAGATAACAGTCCAGTCCTAGAGTATCACACATGCAGATAGTGAGGCGAATATTCCGTTACCTGAAGGGATGTCCAAGCACCGGCTTGTGGTATCCAAAGAACGATAATTTTGATTTGACGGGATACACTGATTCGGACTTTGGGGTGGACAAGCTGAATTCAATGTCTACGACCGCTGGTTGCCAGTTCTTCATAACTAGATTAGTAACGTGGCAATGCAAGAAATAAACCACGGTCTCTCTCTCAACTTGTGAGGCAGAATACATTTCTGCTTCCAGCTGTTGTTCACAAATCCTATGGATTCAACAACAGATGAGGGACTATGGATTGCAATTTCTTGATACACCTTTATATGTAGATAATAAGGCAGCAATCGACATCACTAAAAATCCTGTTCATCACTCTTGAACTGAACACATAGAAATTCGTTATCTCTTCATTCGTGACTGCTACGAAAAGAAGTTGGTACGAATAGAAAAAATCCACACCGATGAAGAAAAAGTTGATTATACCAAAGCTTTTCCTTTAACAAGATTTAAATATCTAATGAGGCTTAACGGTATTAAAAATTTGTTGACAGGTGCGGAGGCAGAGGTTGAATATGGATTGGACGACGAGTTCACGTGATCCACATTGGTTTGCCTGTCTTTTAGATTAGTATTTCTTAAAAACTAAAATACAAAAATATGTTTTTGATTTAGGGGGAGAAATATTTGAGAAAATACAAAAACATATGAAAAAATTCAAAAAGTACAAAAACATTGAGAAAGACAAAAAGAATTTCGTGTCACAAAGGAAATGATAGTACATCAGTGGACTATCACAGTATGCTAGAGAATTGTAAAGTTTAAAAGTGATAAACAAGTCTTACTGTGGATATTTCGATACGCTTTACACGTTCAGTAAATTGTTTCTGAGATATAAACTAAATTTTACAGCTGCTTAAACTTGTGGATTAACATCTCTCGGATATATGGACTTAGTACTCCGAAATTTTGTTTGAGAGATTGCCTGATTCTGAGATACGTGGTCTTTATAGATGATTGATATCTGGCGTATTATACAAGTTCTTCTGATTTTGCGGAAGCAATAGTCTAGAACTTCTAATGCTTTTGCTAAAAACCCCTAAACTACAGCAAACTTGAAAAGAATCGAAAGATCTAATCATTTGTAGTGCTTAAAAGATTCCTTAATTGGAACACACCTTAAAGTCGAGCCTTCATCTCTTTATCTGTACGGTAATACTAACCTGAGCTCTCAAGGCTTCGCATTAACCCAGATACAGATATCAGTTATGCTATTCACCTATAAGATGAAATCTAGGGAATCTTGATACGGGAGTATATTCTGAGATGGGAACCATAGTTGAGTCAAGTTTCATATTCATACCTAAGATATCTTGAAACAATTGAGAAATGTGTCGAAGTTTAAGTTGACAAACATATCGACAATCTATGTAAACGAGTTTAAAACTTAAAGTCATCAAAAGGTCAACGGTACTGGTGATATGTCTCAATCAACTAATATGATCTTTAGACACAAATTCACAAAAATATGTCTGTAAATATGTTTGTACATAGTTTACTTGTTAAAGTTCTTTAAATAAATCTGTACATAGTTTATCTGCTTTACAGATTAAAACCAAAAAGATTTTCAGTGAGTTTTAGCATAAAGTTTCAAAAATACAAAAAGATTTTGTTTCTACATTTGTTTTTACAAGCCAATGTTGGAGAACGGATCTTCGAAGTCTGGTAAGGTGCTAAACTGGTGGAAATCTAATTGACAGTGGGCTGGGAGCTAATCTGGAACATCTGATAAGTCAAAACGATTAAAAGTTCATTAATTTGAAACTTGATTTTGAGAAAAACAAATAGTATGTTCATAACGGGTCGAACCGAGGTTATTAACTTGGACTCGGCAGATAAATCAGTTAACCAAGGTCATTAGCTTGGACTTGGTCAACTGAGTGGATTGTTAAAACTTGTAAAAATTAAAAAGTTCAGGGTCTAAATTGAAAATTTTGATTTTGATTTTGAGTTGATCAAGTTCGCCCGGACTTATTATCAACTTCGACCGAACTTGTCTGTGCTTTTAATACATTATTATATGACATGTTCGCCCGGACATATATCTGATCTTTGTTGATTGGATTAACAAGTTCGCCCAACTTGTTAAGTATAAATACAACACAAGTTTGCCCGAATTTCATTATGTGTTATCCAAATCTCAGAGCGAACTTGAGGCAATTTTAGGTGATTTTCAAAATGACAAGTTTAAGTCGAATTGCTACCCAAAATTTTAGTGAATCTTAGTGGATGGCACACTAAGGATCATGGCAATGGTGAGAATTGGAACTTTAGACAGTGGATTGATAAAAATTGAACCATTATAAATCTGAACTTAGAGATTGGACATGAATTAGGGTGTTAAAAGATGAATTGAACCTTAAAACATGTTAATAAATCATAATCGACCTTAAACAAATCATCAATTTGATCAGAATGTCATGCATATGTTGTTGAAGGTTTTATGTGATAAAGATGAAAAGTTCGCCGGAACTTGTCAAATGGTTCTTTGAACCAAGTTCGGCCAAACTTGTTCTTTAAAGTGAAAATACTGATAACCTCACAAGTCCGCCCGAACATGTTCTCAAGCATAAAAACAATGAATGATATACAAGTTCGCCCGAACTTGTCTGATGATTTCAAGTTTTGTAAAAGTTTGACAAGTTCGCCCGAACTTGTCTATTAATCAATCAAAAGGCTTTAACAAGTTCGCCCGAACTTGTTTAAGATTTATTCAAAATAGATTGACAAGTTCGCCGGGACTTGATGATTTGTAATGTTTAAATGGCAATACAAGTATGCCTGAACTTGATATTAGGTTTGTGAAAATTGTTATACTTTGATAATTTCATCTCGATCTTCGTGCTTGCAGAATATTCAGCTCCCATTCAATAAGTTCCACAATACGTGCATTACGCTCGACAAGACTGTCTGTCCGTCACTCGAAGCATTTGATAGTATTCTCAAATTCATGGAGCATATTCCTATTCACAAAGCAATAACGGAAAATACGGTGGTTTACAGGTCGCACGTCTATAGATTTTGGAATTCTGCGGCAATGAATGATGATGATACAGTAATCAAATCAGTGGTTCGCGTTGGAGACGAGGATAAGGAGATAACAGTGACAAAAGCTGACATCCGAAAAGTTCTAAACTTCAACGACGATGAGAATGATCCAATGATGCTTGATGAAAGAATGGTGCGAGGTTGTTTCTGCAGAATGGAATACAAAGGGCACGTAAATGAATCAACCTTGAAGAAAGGGGGAGTTCCGAACCCCTACAAGTTTCTTATGCATGCAATTATACACGCTTCAGTCATCGAAAGGCTGGATTGGATGATTTCAAGATTACATGGCTTGTATGGCCACGATGCTCATTCCTAACAAGAAGTTTAATTTCTCGAAGCTTGTGTTCACGCATATGAAGAATAATATGGGATCGAATAGGCTTGTGATGTATCGAAGATTTATTCAGATGTTGATCGATGATAAATTCAAAAAGATTGCGAAGGATCCCAACGACATCTTATATCTTAGTGACATGGACAAAGTCACAGTGAAGAAGTTGATAACATTTCAGAAGAAGGCTTCAGCGCCGATCGCAAATCCTTTATTTGGTGCCATTGCTTCTGAAAATTACATTGCGCCACCAGAGTATAAATGGCGTAAAGATGACAGTCGTGACGAGAAAGAAAGGAAAACTGAATTAGAATGGATGTCAACCTTCAAAGAAAAGGGCAGTGATTGGTTCCTTATAAAAGTGGTCGTTGAAGAGAAGAAGAAAGTTTCACGAATGACAAAGAAAATTGATACAATGTTGATTGACGAAGAGGAACCTGAAAATATTCAAACTGAAGCTGGTTCGAGTGCTGTAGTTGTTGTTGAAAGTCAAGAGAAAACTATACAAGAAGATGACGTTATCTCTGTTACATCTGAAAATGAAGAAGATAGCGATGATTCGTTAGAAAAGGCTACAAAGAAATCAAATGCTGAAAAAGAAGCAGAGAAAATTAAAGAAACGGATGCTGATTATGAACCAGAGATAGAAAAGGGTTCAGATGAGGAGAGGCCAAAGAAGAAAGAAAAATGTGTTAAGTCTTATGCTAAAGATACAACAACGAAGACAACTTGATCTCCAAAGACAAAAGGCAAGAAAGTTCAAAAGCCTAAAAGCCGCCGCTATGTTAGTCAAAAAAAGAAAGGCACAGAAGTCACATAAGAACCTTCTGGTGCAGAGACAACAGGAGTTACACATGAACCTCCTACAGTTGCAACAATACAAACTTCTACTGTTCAAGAGACTTTAGTACAGACAGGAGTCACACAAGAACCTCCTGATTCTGAATTACTTGAAATTCCAATTATTCAGTCACAAGATCCACCGAGAACTTCTCAACCTGAAAGGTCTACACCTGAAGAGGTTCTAGTATCTACACCGAAGAGTACTCCTAAGTCTACACCAAAAACTACTCCGAAGTCGAAGCTATTTGGAAATATTCCTAATGAGCCAGTTGATATTCACGATTTGAATGATTTCTTCCCAGAATATGATATTGATGAATTGGAAAAACGAGTTAAAATTCAGGAAGACAAGGTTGCAAAGAAAGCATTGTTAGAAAAGCTGGTGAATCAAGGGGAAGTTGAAAGGAGATTTTGAATGACAAAGTCAAATTCTTGGAAGGTGATAGAGGTTATCTGAAGGCCCCGATTGAATTCTTACAAGAGGCTAACGAACGACTACAGAAAGATATAGTAGAACTATGATCAGAGAGGGATTTGAATGACAAAATATTCAACAGACTACAGAAAGTATTATCTAACAGTCTGGGTATTGATTTTGTTGCTGAGTATGTCAGGTTAGATCCGCAAGAGGCAAAGGAAAAAGCAGAAAAAGAAATTGCTGAACAGGGAAAGGGTAAGCATGTTATAGAGGGAATGCCTGAAACAACAAAGGTTTTGATTGAATCTGCCAAAGCTTCTGAGTCTGTTATTCCACCAAAGACAAAGACTGAACAAAAAGACGATGAAGAAGCTGAAGATAAAGTTAATGATGCACCTGTTGATGATACCAAAGACGACTCTAACAATGATAATGGTAATAATGATGATCAGGGAGGAGTTGCTCTGAAGGTTGTGGATGCCAAAGTTGCTGATGATTTTGATTTCTCTTCACTACTAAACGATGATGCTAATAGAATGGAAGATCAAAGTCAGGGGGAGCAGAAAGAGCAGACAGGGCAAAAGGATGATGTTGGTATGACAGATGTGATACTGCAAATCTTGTTGCTGCTATACCTACAAAGCCTATGATTCTTATGTTAGAACATAATGTCGAGGAAGGCGAGTTTGTTCACAATTATTCTAAAGAAGATCTAGCTAAGCTGCTAAACGTTGATGCTGAAACGTTTAAATTTGACTTTGAAGAAGATGCGGTGAACATAGATACGTTTGAGTCGAATGAGTATTGTTACAAACGTAGGTCTGATGCTGACGATTACAACAAAGTGACTATTGAAGATTGGTCGTCAGATGATGAAAAGGACGAAGCAGAAAAGTATACTGGTCAGAATACTGATAGTTTTCCGACATTTGAAGAAATGTATGATCAGTTGAATGAAGATCTACTGAAAGATAAGATTGCTGAGTCTGCACGAGAAGGAAAGCTTCCAAAACCAATGACAAAGGAAGAGATTGTACAAGCAAAGAAATCCTGGTTCAAAGAGATGCCGAGAGAAAGAAAGTTTCGACGTCCATTAGCATTCTTTACCAAAGATGGAGATGTATCATGGAGAGATATACTTCTTTGGGTTTGGTTTAAAGAATTGAACGTTTATGCCATCAAGAGGGAATTAGGGGTTCAATACTTCAAATACTTGGCAGATTTCAAAACACTTCCATATTGGGATGTAGAGGAATTAGTGCAGATAAGAAATGTTACTTATCATATGAAGTTTATTGTTCAGTTACTGTGGAAGATGATTAAGTTTGAAGCGACGCAGGGTTTTAAATACTGGAAACCATTCATTCCAAAGCGCTGAATCAAAACGGATAAGAAGACTGGTGTAAAGGATATAACATTGATTATGAAGCGTCCAAGAGCAATGAGAAACATGCCCCTGATGCCGACTGAACAAGATTTCTATCCTCTGTTTAAGTGGTGGCAAGTAGATCCTACTACATGTGAAGTAGTGATAGTGTTGAGATTTGAAGATCATTTGGATATCACTAAAGAAAGGGTGGAAATGTTTAGGACAGAAGGATTGAGAGGGTTATGGAGGGAAACTCGAATACTAGACCCAATGTGGCTAGTGAATTGCTCGAAGGAGGATACTAAATGTTTATTCTTCAGTAAGAGATGCTATGAAGATCATGAGAAAGAACAAGCGATGTAGTATCAAAGGGTGTGAATGTTTGTTAAGCGCATGGTGTGAATTCTCGATAAATGTGGGAATCTAGTTGGAATGAACTAGAGCGCAAAGAGTTTTTGAAAGAGGAGAAGCGTATTGAACGTATACATGATATGGGTAGGGAGGCGAGACTCATACGTTTTCAGTTCATGACTAAAGTGCCACGTACAGATCAAACGCCGATTCCGTCGCAAGAACCTAGAAAGAAACCAATCAAGAACTTCTTTGGACGTGTTAGACAAAGATAGAGCTTCGAAGACTGATCAACACGAAGACGATATCAAAGGGGGAGTCTATTAGTACATAATGTCTATGTCTTGGTCGTGGATCGAGTCTGTTTAGTTTGGGCTAGATTATGTCAAAGTTTAAGGGTATTTCTGAAAATACTATGCAAGCTCGCCTGGAACAGAATGTGAGAACTAGTTCGGCCGAACTTGTTCTAAAGAAGTTCGCCCGAACTTGTTAACATCCCAGCGAACTTGTACTAGCATAAATAGTGTGCCTTAGTTTGTCATTTGTAACTTTTGCAACTTTGTCACGACAGAGGCGAAACTCTGCCCGATCATGATCTTTCATGTATTTGGACTTTATGATCAATTAACTACAATTAAATGAGTAAATCTTACATATTTGGTTAACACGTCATCTAGTTTCCGCCTATATGAATGTTAGATATCAAATTAGGTTCCTGTGCTAAACGAGGAACGATCTAACACTTATCAACGCATTCGAAACCAATGCTGCAAAAACAACAAACGTTGTTGCTCAAATGAACCTTGAAAATGAAATGGGAACTGCTGTTAAAACCCCCAAAGCTAATGAATCTCCAAGACTACGAAACTTGGAGAGAATAATTCGAGAACTGGGTGCAGGTAAATCATTTCAACTGCTGCTTGGCGATCGGAACCAAATATATTTTGCCAAGAGATGAGAATAATTTGGAGAAAATCCCAAAGAATTTTACTCCGGAAGAGAAAGAGAAGTTCGTCAATGAAAAGAAAATGATGAGTCTACTGTTGCAATCGGTCAAAGAAGACATAGAGATGCTGTTACAACATGATAACCACTGACGAACATTGTGGAACGCTTTGCGTATGAAGTATCATGGAAGTAACGTGATGAGGAAAAGCAAAAAGGTGCTACTGAGAAAGGAATTTGATATTTTCAGTCTAATGAAAGGCGAATCCATGAAACAATTGATCGAGCGTTATTGTCACTTGGTACATCAGCTGAAGAGGCACGAGATACTCAAAACCGATGAAGAGCTGGTTGATAAACTTGCAGACGCAATGTCTGAGGGAGAATGGTCAACTACTGATGTTGTTAAAGAACGGGATTGAGTACAGTGGATACAATTTGTCAACATTCATTGAAAAACTCGAACGCCATGAGATGGAACTTCAGAAGATTGCAAGATCTAAAAGTGCACAAGTGGTATAAGATGTCGGTCTGTACTACAAAACATGGTCTGCAAAAACTCAGAGCCATAATATACAAACCGCTTTCAGTGCAAATACTTCTGGAAGTTCAAATTCTAGCCAATCAAGCTTTTAATCATTTGCGAGATTCGATCCTAATACACCTTAGAGACAATATATATAAATCTGTTTTGTAATCAATCAAACCAATCCAGCAATGCAAGTTCAAGCCCAAATGTCATTAAATGCAATTTTCTGTTAATCTGAAGAATGCTCAAAATTTCAATTAGCAAACCGTAAAGCAACATATGGAACTACTTGCAACTGTCTTAGAATCCTATGAAAGTTTGGTCGCCGGTAGGATTAGAAATCCAGAAATGACGGCTGAATATTACGATCAAGTCGACCAAGAGGAACTGGAGTTGATGGACATTAGATGGTGTATGGCTTCTATAATCCGAAGAGCAGCCAGATTCATGGATCTAACTGGAAGAGATATCAGAGATGGAAAGAGTAAATTGGGGTAATACAAGGTCACATGCTCAAATGCAAAGAAAAGGGTCACTTTAACCGAGAATGTCCAAATCGTAAAGTAAGTGGTAATCAAAATCCGTTTGGGAACAACAATGATTACTATGAATGAAGACGACGTCACCATTACGAGAAAGGCTTCTCCTCAAACATGAGTCTTCAAATTGAAGACGAGCCGTCACCATTAAGAGAAAAGGCTTTGGTAGTAACACAAGAAGATGAGGGCTTTAACTGGAACAAATATATTTCCAAGAATGAAAGTTTGCTTTACTTGCCGAAATCACCAAAGAGCCAAAACCTGAAATGGAAGATTCAAATGTTGTTTTAATGAAGAAGAATCTTTGGAAGATGCACTATTACGGGAATATCTTCAACGCACTGAGGAAGAAAACATTCTACACAATGTATTTAAAAATATTATTCCACCTAATTTGATGTCTTCTTTTAAGATTCTTTGGAACTGCAGGTCGTAGACAGACAGTGGAGACAATAAAGCCAGGAACTGAAGAAATGATAGATGTGGAAAAAGAGATGACAGCTGAAAATTTGACTGAAATTGCTAACCAAGCAATGATGGCAAATTTGAAAGGGGTAGAGCCTGATTCAAAAAAGGAAGTGGTTAAAGTGAAAATTGTTGAGGTTGAAAGCCCGTGCGCAAAATGCCTTAAACCATGTGAAAATGTTTTGAAAAGGATGACATAATCAAAGATCTAAACAAACATAATGAAAATTTCAGATATGATTATCGAACAATGAAAGAATCGTATGATAAAATCAAAAGAACATATAAAATGTTGAGCAAGAAAATCTTGAACAAAATAAAACGATTGATATGTTAAAAGCACTTTAATGGAAAAACAAACAACTATTACCATTCATATAAACAAGATTGCTGAGCTTAAAATGGAACTCGAAACTGAAAAAATTGAAAATGAAAGAGTAAATAAACTCATGGTCGGTTACTCGAAAAGTTCATATGTCATCAACCATATTATGCATACCATAAAAATAGGAGAGGATGGTCAACTTGAAAAGAAAAGTGTGGATTATAGAAATATTCCTCCACCTATGAGGAAAAGTTATGTGAAAAAGAAACCTGAAGGAATGGAGGAGGCGCTCAATTTGAAACTTAAAACTGAAAAAAAGATGAGCTGCCTGAGAACATTGATATAATCTATACTAAAACAGAAAAGGACACTGAAACTGAAATTATGAAAAATGTGGTTGCAAAGGTTTTGGAAAATAAGTCTTATGATTCAAATTTTGAAAGTGCCGAGTCAAGCTTAAATAATTCAGAATCTGATTCACAATATGTAAATTATGATAAGGTTTCTTCAGAAGAAAGTTTAAATGATGATCCTATCGTTGTTTTACACAAAGCTAAGGATTCTGATAAACTATACTTCGATGAGACTTTTCCGATTCAGAATGTGAAAGAAGATCACATTGATAAACTTTTCAAACTGGTAGAAGTAAAATCAGAAGATCTTGATAAAAATTTGACAAAATTTTATTCAAAATCCAAAAAGACTTTCAACAATGATCGAAGGAAAGTTGGGGATTTTCCTGAGATAAGAAGAGGAAGTTTAGGTTTTGAAACAAAGGAAAATGACAGAAAGTTTCCAAAACAAAATTATAACAACAAAAAAATGGAATTTGTTTTTGGAAATAATTCTGTTGTTGAAAAGGAAATCACTGGTAAACAATAATATTGTGACAACTGTGAAAAACCCCGGTAAACTTTGACCGGTACAAGTCTGCGGTAACCGGACATGACATGTATATCATGATACTTGTTGTGATTACGCGTGATGATTCGAATTCTTGATAACCAGGACGAAACCCGGTACACCATAATCGGTCAAAACTTTAGCTATGCTTAAAACAATAATTGTGCGGAAACCCTAAGAACATGCGTGACTTGTGGGCTGTGGTAAATGATATATGTTATGACTCGGAGGAATCCGAGAACACATCATGGTTAACATAACACTAATAAGGGCCAACAGTGCGAGGTTGGTGTCCTTAGCCATTAACAACGTGTTAAACGGGAGCTTCCCGTTTAATAGCGCATTAAATGTTAAACAGCGATTATTAAGAGAACGATAGGGCCGTTCCGGATTCTGAGTACACGAAACATCTTAGTTACGAGCCATACACTATGATCTAAGATTTGAAGACATTCAGAGAATGGAAAACCCCTTGGTTTTGAGAGCAATGAAAGACAACCACACATGCAACAAACGGTCAATCAAGCATAAAGACACTTAAACTACCCTAATACGAGACCATTATGATTAAAACGTAACCATGTTCGGGTTTCGAGACGGTTATGCACGGTTTTTAAAACCGAGTATTTTAACACTAAAAAACGCTAAAAAAGGAGCCCGTTAGGCAAATCGGGGACGCGTGTGCGACCCGAAAACGAACCTAAAAACGTAAATGAAGATAGACATCATCTTTATAGCACAAAAAACGAAGCACGACAAAGCGGGGTTGGGGTAGGGGCACCCCACCTTGTATATATATCTTTTTTTTATTTTTTTCTCATTATTCCTTCATCTTTCACCTCAAAAATCTGCTCATAACTCTCAAGAACACAGCTGATCATCACCTAAATTCAGCCAAATCAAAGGTATTTTTCACGTTTATTAAGGTTTTGATGAAGTTTTCTTGATTAAGCATGAACTAGACTATGAAAACTCTTTTTAATCCATGTTAATGGATGGTTTAAACATGGTTCTTGGCTGAATAAGATCACCTCATGGATTCCTTGATGTTATATGGTAGCCAAGATCACAAAACTTTGGCTTTTGATACCCTAATTGACCCCTAATCGACCAAAAGCGAATAACAAAGTTATGAACCGAAAAACAGTGAAATAAGGCTTGATTGACATGAATTATGGCATGTTTGGATTGTGCTTGATGTGTAGGTACTAAATATAGCACCCACACACTTCTGGCCTCGAGAAAAACACACGGGAGCGGAGCTTGCGCAGGTATAAGACCCGAAACCTTTAACTAGCGTAAGTAGAATTTTGTCTGGACTATACCTTGGTCCGTGAAGTGGTGATGTAGGATATTGACCTGAATATTGGTGTGCTGATGTAGGATATTGACAGGAATGTCCACGTAAAATTTTAGAATTTTTGGAATTTTCTTTGATTTTTGGAGAATTTTTGTCTGTTTTACCAAAGAAAATTCAGGAAAGATACCAAACATAGTCTATAAATCACGAGGAACAAATAGGGAATGTTCTGAAAAGTTTGGGAGTCCATTGGTTGAATTTTGGTTCGGATTAAAAATCCGCGTTTCTGTGAGTTTTCGGTAGCCGGAAACGCACTGAAACGAAATCAGAAAAATCCCAATTTTTTGTAGGGAATTCCTGGATATATAAGGAGCTTTCAGGAATATTTTGAGAATTTTTTACCTCGGATTATAAGCAATGTAAATTATTCGGTTAAATATTGTTTTACAAATAATTTATTCGAGGAGTTAAAATGGCTAAATAAATTCCCGAATTATTTTTCTCATAATCTATATATTTTTACTGAATTGTATAAAAATTTCCAGATTTTTATCAAACTTATGTGTTAAAGGGGAATTTACTAAATTAAAAACACGTTATTTTAAACTAGTTTCGGCAGTTTACCGTGTAACGAACCTGCCAGGACCGGGAACTGACCGAACCTGACATTTACTATAATTGGAACACCAAGAATATTCCGGGAGACTCCAGGGTCGATTGGACACTAGGGTGTGTCCAATGCCAGTTCGGGAGAATCCCCGACGGCGAAAGCGGAAACTCAATTTTGGGCAACCTAGAATCCCCAAACACCCAAACCCTTAACAAAAAGTTAATCTTTCTTAAATAATAACATGTTGACACTATTGGTATTCCGTACCATTATCCGAACGTGTCAAACAACTGACATTGGCTGGCACGCGAAACGGTGCCCGGAAGCTAAACTAAAACTGATACTACCCTGACATCCATCACCATACCAGTATCTTATGGGTTCAATCCGGGGTGAAAACTCATAACCAGGTCTAGTTATAACCATTACCAACTTAGATGCTGACTTGAGTCCCTGCTTGATGCGTGCTATTAAAGCCGATCCAGTTGAATAATCGTTCTTTGATTGATACTACTACTCTCACTATGAGTTTCACTCCCCTACTTTTAAACTGTTTTACTGTTTTCTGGGGTGATTTGCATGTTACAAACTATGTTAATTGCACCAACTTGTGATGATGTGAATTACCCAACACACGAACTATCCCCACTACAAGTGATTAACGTAAGCCGTGGGCAGTGGATAGTATATTGGTCTGACAAACCCAGTTGCCACGACCAGACTATGTGTCGACAAACAGGCAACTACACGCGTCCTAAACTCTGTTTTGTTGTTAGGCATAACTACACTGGGGAGTTGAACTGCACGTGACGTAGTTGGTTGGCTGGGGTGTCTGTTGTGACACGGCCCGGTGGGCTGATGTATCTGTTGTGACACGGCCCGGTGTGCTGAGGTGTCTGTGGTGTCACGGTTCGGTTAATACAGTCAAGGTTTCACTTGCGCACTCGTGTAATTCCATCTACGATCTGTGACACGTGCAATTAAATATGTTAACGCATTTTGTTATGAAACAACCAAAAACTAGTGGAACTCACCGGCTCGTTTAGATGACCCTTATTTTAAACTAACATGCATTTCATGTAACTTGAGAATAAGGTGATCTGGGTATGTTGTTCAAGATGTGTGTATAGACGAATACTGATATATAGACGCATGCGGCTTAGAAGACTTATGTGGTTTGTGGGAACACGTAGTTGAAACATACATGTAGTACGTAAACAACATTTGGTAATGAATAAAATGTAGTGTCTTTATAAACAATGTGCTTGTACCAGAGGTGTCTGTTGCATCCTGCTTTTTTCTTCTGCTGCAAATTGGGGTGTGATAGAAGATGGTATCAGAGCCATTGGTTATAGAGAATTAGGTGCCTTTAAGGAAACCTATACTATAACTACAGGCTCGGACCTTAGTGGACATCATTGGAAAAATTAACCTCTACTAAAAGTAGTTAGTGAAACATTGTAAAGTATCCTACTTGGCGAGTACCAGGATGGCCTTGTGGGGCAAGTGGGTTATTATGGTCCGGAACGTAATAACACACTTGCTCATACGAGGCAGTGTTGGGAAAGTCCGGTAATAAACACACTTAAATATGTGTAGTGATACATACGTGTACCAATGTGATAGTGTGTGGATGTTTGTGCGTGGATTGATACATGAATTGGGATTGGTGGATAATACGTTACTACATATGCCTTCAGGATAGACAGAAAACTGGTATTACAGTCCATTCCACATTCGTACTAGTCACATATTTAATATACACTAGAGTTGGATTCCTATCACTCATACAGTGGTTACATATATGTTATGATGTGAGAACTCAAGTCTTTATTAAGATACGATTTCACTAACTCTATCCTTATAGCTATTATAACGACGATTATATAACAAAATGGATATTTCAAAAAGAACATAGATACCTAAAGAACGCGCAGGTTGTTCTGATAGACTGGGAGAACGTGTACGGATCCATAATCCACTTTTCGTTATTTCACATTCGATTGTGTTGATGCACTTTGTGTCCGTCACTGTGCGAATAGACTACTTAGAGCGTGTGTTGAGTATTGTATAGATTAGAAACGAACACACGACCCGAGCATGAATGTCGGATGATAAAATGGACACATTTCGTACGAAATCTATCAGTTTCGCAAATGGTCAATTTTCGTACGAAATATGTTTCGTACAAAAATGCACCATATTTTCGTACGAAAATCTCATCCCTATATATATGTGTTGTGTGTTCATTGTTTTTAAGTTTTTGGAAGCTCCCTGAGGGGAGGCGCTGGTGGATTCTCTTCAGGAACTCCGCCAGCCTGACAAGATGTATGCTCTTTCGGTATGAATGAATAAAACGTATGACTTCTGTTGTATTCTACTTCTACTCCATTCTCTAATAACGTTCTACCGAATCGGCTAATTATACGCCCAAACTTCCGTCTGAAACCGCCGCTATCCGGACCCACAACTGGTATCAGAGCTACGGTACCGATTCATTCAATCTAACAGTTGATGAACCACCTACGCTCATGAATTATGTACTTAGGAGGGGTTTTAGACGTATATCATAAAATAAACGAACAATACTCGGACAAACTGTAAAATTGAACTTATAGGATTGTTAGAAACTGATTTTCGACCAAATCTGTGCAAAAATCGTCTTGAAATTCGAATAAACGAAGACTCAGTTCAGTTTGGTACGAAAACTCAAATTTTCGTGCGAAAATATAAGCCAAATTTTCGTGCGAAAATGATTGAGGTGCCAAAAAAAACATATATATTTTTCCACCGTATTGACGTGACGAGTGCCCAGAAAAAATTTGGTAATAGAAATTTTTTCGAGAGTTTAACGTCAGATTCAGCATGTTTGGGGACACCGTCTAGCGCTTCAGAGTACAGATTTGATGATAAGGTCACAAAATGTTGAAGATATTTGGAGAGTCACTGATACCTGCACAAAATACTGACCATCCGGTGTAGTGACTTTCAATGGGCGTAGCATCAAATCCGCATTTCGTCAAAACCGCAATTTTGGGAAATTTTTTGAAAAATTTGAGTTTTGTGGGACGATGCTCAAAACGTCATAATTTGTTAAAAATGAGGGGGATTAAAAATTTGTCAACACATTGAAAATTCTGGCATTTTTAGAAATTCGGACGGTGCAGCTAACATTCGGTTGGTTTTCGATGCAGATTATCTAGTGAAGCATTAGTGATGAGATCAGGTTGATATCTACTTTTCGTTAAAGTGGGGTCCCATAATTGAGTTCTGATTGAGAAGTTGTTTATCAGATTCTGTATTCAATGGTCACATTTATGCCCTGCTCGTCAAGTTCGCGAAAGCACACACGACTGCTTAGTGATACAGAGTACCCATTTTAACTCTGCATTGCATATGAACTATTTTCCGGACTAACCGCCAGGAAATAGGGATGTCTTGTAGTTTTAGTGCCCTGTGCGCTCCTACCACGGCTCAATGCCCGGCAGTCGCCAACTTCGCGGAAGAACACACGACCGCTTAGTGGTGCAACGTATCCAATTTAACTCTGCATTGCAAATGAACTATTTTGCGGACTAACCGCCGGGAAATAGGGATGTCTTGTAGTTTCAGTGCCCCGTGCGCTCCGACCACGGCTAGATGTATGCCTTTTATGACTGAAGAGGATGATTTATGGAATCGGATCTTTCAGAACAAAGATATGTACCAGTTGCTCACGAAATAGATTATGCTTGGGATTTCGTGGTCAGAGGAAGTTCAGAATTTTACAGGTTGATGCTTAAGGGATGTAGGATTTAGGTCCTATGCGAGGTTGATGCATACACGACCGCTTATCTTTAACTCTACAACGCAAATGAATTGTTTTCGCGAGTAATCCAGAAATGAGGATTTTTTCTAGTTTCAAGGCGTCAGGTTCAGCGGAGATAGCTATACATCTGTTATTGTGACTGTAGAGGAAGAATGTAATTTTGATCACGGATGAACGTGTCTCAGGTTTGATGTGTTACCAGATAGTTTGATTCCAATGAAGATTTGCTAGTTGAAAAGATTACCGATTTGCTAATCTATCTTTCCAGGAGTGTGCTTAAGATATGATTACAGAAATCGGGATTTCAAATCTTCATGGGTATTCATTGATTTGAAGGTTATTGCTGTGGTAATTCGAAGTTTCTATTAATTATCGGCTGTGTCTTGAAGATCAGAGGATCGAGCATGAGAGATATGCGCTAAACCGAACACGGATGTGGTTAACGAAGAAACAGAGATACTGCACTGATTAGTTTTCAAATTGGTGTTTATTCAAGAAAATTTGTCGATCAAGCAAATCAGAGGATATCGGAAACCGTGCAAGCAAGCAAAGTTCTGAGCTGGAGATTTCAGGGGGAATTAAATGTTGATAATGCAAACCCGGATCATCAATTAAGGCGGAAACTGTTGACGCGTTCTACGACATCGACAGATACTTTGATTGAAAGCTGCAGAATATTCAAACATGGCTCCGAGATTTCAAGATCAAGAAAAAGCTTCGACAGTAACGGAAAAGGGGGAATCTGTTGATGCACTTTGTGTCCGTCACTGTGCGAATAGACTAGTTAGAGCGTGTGTTGAATATTGTATAGATTAGAAACGAACACACGACCCGAGCACGAACGTCGGATGAGAAAATGGTTTCGTACGAAATGGTCAATTTTCGTACGAAAATATGTGTCATTTTCATACGAAAATGCACCATATGTTTTTACAAAAATTCATCCCTATATATATGTGTTGTGTGTTCATTTGTTTGTAAGTTTTTGGAAGCTCCCTGAGGGGAGGCGCGGGTGGATTCTCTCTAGGAACTTCGCCAACCTGACAAGATGTATGCTCTTTCGGTATGAATGAATAAAACATATGACTTCCGCTGCGTTCTACTTCTACTCCATTCTGTAATAACCTTCTACCGAATCGGCTAATCATACGCCCAAACTTCCGTCTGAAGCCGCCACGATTCGGACCACAGATTGTTATACAATCGTAGAGTTCAAACATCTTACGAAACTTTCTCGTCCTTGGATCAACAATTCATTTGATTGTCCGCTGGATTCCTCTTCTACTTACAATATTGGCTTTAGCCTTCACGTCGTATGATACTATGATGCTTAGTGGTACTCCTTAGCACATGTTCCGATATATGTTATGTATGAGTATGATGATCTCCAGGGTATGGACATGCCATGGAGTGCATGAATAAGTTACCCTTCCCGTTATCATTCGGTTCCATTGGGTATAAATTTTGTGATTATACAGATTACTTTGAAACATTTTGTGTTGTGGAACCTCGTTCCGTGTGACCGTCGGTTACATTGTGTTCTTTATGATTAATGATTATTTCGGATTTAAGTTGGTTATTCACGGAGAGTAATATGAGGCCCGAATATCTTGGTGAACGAAACATTCATCATGTATATGGGTGTGGTGGATATGTTGTGGTACTTCCTATATATAAACACCCGGCTACATTATCAAGGTACCGTTACTCAGGGCAGACGGGCTTCATGTTGCGATCTGTTCGGTTATGTTTTGTTTTGGGCGATGCAGTGTTGAGTCTTCGACCCTATGTGATGCAATAGATGATGCCACAACTGTCGTAACTACGATAGCTATAAATGTTTGCGGTGATTCTAAATGAAAGGTAGTTTGGGTCGACATATAACGACCTTTGGGTTAATCCTGGGAAGGTCCTTTTTCGAATACGTAGTACAACTTTCTAGGGGTACTACGCCCTGCTAGTACTCTGTACTGAACAATTTGGGTATAGCCGATGATAGCTTACCCACATCGATTTACCCAATGATTGATCCATGATAAGTAACAATGTTTCTGTCTTTGGTAAGATAATTCCGCGTAATTTATTTCTTTTGGCAGGATTTGCTAGTACGTACAGTCATATATTCGAAATCATTATGTTACGACGAACAAACTATACTTATGTCGCCGACCGTCGTCTATGAAGCTATTCGGTTGAAGCATATATTTCCTTCACTAGTTGTTGTTTGCTAGTGATACAATCTCTAATTCTTAGTAAGGACACGTAATTAGCATCGGTATTAATAACCCAAGGGGATTTAGGGGTAACACATAAATGGAGTAACTTATCCGATGTAATCTATGTTCGGCAAGGAATTATGGGGATGCGGATCTGATTGTAAAAAGACTCGTGGAGGCTAATTGAACAAGACTTTCATCCATACTTTTTGTGGTGACAGACGGATCCTGATACATGTGATTTGTGATAGTTTTACGAGCTGATGAGAATTTGGATATCACTAAAGAGAAAGATCCTGAATGTATTGAATGACGAAGGATTTGGGGTTTGTGGAGGACTAAAAGGATACTAGACCCGATGTGGCTAGTAAATTGTTCTAAGGAGGATGTGAAATGTTTGTTCTTCAACAAAATTTGCTACGATAAGTGTGAAGAAGTTCAAGCCAAACAATACCAAGGTGTGATCAATGTATGTTATGCACATGGTATTCACTCAGGGCATATGTGGGAATCTAGATTGTCACAACCCCCGACCCCACCCCAGGAGCGGGAGCCGTGAACCAGTCAAGTGGTACCGGTGTTTATTAATTTTGACAACGGCATTTAAACATCAGGATCGTAGTTAGGAAATATTATCAGAGTCGAAACACCAAACTTTTATAAATAACAAATGGGATAAAACACATGTTTCCATTACAATACATTCGTAGAGGGGTAAACCCAATTTATGAAAAGCATAAACTCCTTTTATTTAGGTAACTTTTATAGTCACTTTTCTAAGCCT
Organism: Scalesia atractyloides; assembly: GCA_947069175.1. Classification (NCBI taxonomy): domain Eukaryota; kingdom Viridiplantae; phylum Streptophyta; class Magnoliopsida; order Asterales; family Asteraceae; genus Scalesia; species Scalesia atractyloides. The sequence continues at coordinate 65,000,409 of CAMTDV010000016.1, read as the reverse complement.
TCAATGCTTTTCAGCTGGCTTCTATTAGCTTCACATTAAGTTACCTGAAACATGTTTTAAAAACATTTTATCAGCAAGAAATACTGGCGAATGCATCCCAGTTTAATCAAAACAAGTGTTTACACTTTACAGTATTGAGAGCATCTGCATTTACAATGTTTATATATACATAATAACTCATTCAGTACTATCGCTCCTGAATTGTGGGTCATATTACTTTGGGCCCTGTCACCCAACAGTAACGCTTCCTGTCACAATCCTGTGACTATGGACTAGTAATGTATACAAAACCCCAACATACCGACAGTAATTGTAGAATACATATACTCAATTACTGTTAAGCATAATTAAAACATTTGAGGTTTTTTGTAACAAATTTTGACTCACAAAAAGATTTACAAAAAGAGAATGTACTAGCCTTGAAAACATAGGTATTCCTACAGAGTTTCTGGTGACAGTTCTTGATTACTTCCTGGAATATATATTTAAAACATACAATGCACATGTGTTAGTAAATTAACCCAAGTCACTTTAGTCATACAACACGAGATAGAACCCCAACGTAACTAGTCTGGCAGAGCCTCGACATACGTTGGTGGGTCCTAAATCAATCGGGTAGGATGCCCATACAACACGATATAGAACCCCAACGAGCTTATTCGGGAAGAGCCTTGACATGCGTTTGTGGGTTCTAAATCGGGTAGGGTACCGAATTAGTGATCAGGGGTTAAGATACTTACAGCGGGCAGCGCTTCGCGGGTTTAGGGGGTGCTGTTAGAGAAACAGAGATTCGAGAGAGTATACAATCGAATTGTGCGTTCAAAAGTGAGCAGATTTCTCAGTCCCAGGCCGCGCCTTATATAGGCCAGTTTGGCCTCTCCCGGGCATCGCACGGGATTCCTGGTCCCCTCTCGCGTGGCGCCTGAGACACCTAGCTAGGCTAGGTTAGCCTCGTAACGAGTATAGGCTTGCCACTTGTCGCAAACGGAGACAGATGTCACCTGGTCTCCACCGCATGTCGCGAGAAACACCATGGTCTCTGGCACGTGGCGCCTGGGATGCCCAGGTGGACCTGCCTCGTTTTGCATGCCGTGTCTCGTTTTGCGTGTCCGGCTCTGCGTTTCAGCTCGGGTTAGGGGTGTTTTGGAGAGTTGTTACATCCTCCCCACCTTGTTTTAAATATCGTCCTTGAGATTCACTGGAATAGGTATGGATACTTTCTTTGCATTGCTGACTCTAGCTCCCATTTATATTCTAGTCCTCTCTTTGAATCCCATTTTACTTAGAGCAGAACGAATCTCTTGCGCTTGAGATTCTTGATCTTTCTATCTTCAATCTGAATAGGTTTTTCCACAAAGTTAAGTTTCTTATTTACCTCTATATCTTGAAGAGGTATTACTAGTGATTCATCTGCCAAACATTTCTTGAGATTACATACATGAAATACATCATGTACTCCTGCCATTTCCTCTAGCAATTGTAGTGTAAGTGCACTTTTAGATGATAAATGTTGGTTTCTACTACTTGAAGATTCTTCAGGGTCTAATGTGTAAAGTCCATCAAGAATAAGTTCTGACTAGTTAAATTTGGATATGTTGTCCGAATTTGTTTAGTGATTTTGTTAATGAACTTATTCTTTCTTTCTATTGGTTAACTTATTCTAGGCTTTCTATTGGTTGAACTTATTCTAGCCTTTTTATTGGTTGAACTTAATTGTAAGGACGTATGTGTCCAAACTTATTTGTATATAAATTCTAAGTGAATAAAATCATACACAGAACTTTTGGGAGAATTATATTTCTTTGTGTGCAATCCCTATTCTACTGTGTGTGTATAATCTGTGAAGACTAAGTGGATTCACATATTATCGTTCATCGTCTATCGTTCTCTAATCCTTCTGCGTCGCGTCCTCGCAGTGGTTAGCGTCACGTGGTGGATTCCGCACACCGCATGACTTGGTATTTTCGGTTGTTCGAGATCTGTGGGTGGGCTTACATGTAGCTGGTAAGCTACTTGCCCTATTCGTTTGATAATCATAAAAGGTCCAACATACCATGGGCTTAGCTTTCCTTTCTTACCAAATCTTACAACTCCTTTCCATGGTGAGACTTTTAATAGCACTTTGTCTCCAACTTGATTTCCAAAGGTTTGTGTCTGTTATCTGCATAACTCTTTTGACGATCTCGGGCCGCTTTTAATTTTTCCTTGACTTGAATGATTTTGTCAGTTGTTTCTTGCACAATTTCAGGACCTGATAGTTGCTTTTCTCCAATCTCTGCCCAACATACTTGTGTTCGACATTTCCGTCCGTCGAGTGCTTCAAAGGGTGCATCATTAATGCTGGAATGATAACTGTTGTTGTAGGAATACTCTATCAAAGGTAAATGTTGGTGTGTGCTAAGCGTACTATATCTTTATTGTTATTTTTAGTCCATTTTACGCATAGTCAAGTTTTAAATTTATAAACACGATATTCTACAAACACTTAACACACATTTGGGCAAGTGCACCCATCGTGAGCGTAGTATAGCATTGGTAAGATACCGAGATCGTCCAAGGACACAAGAGCTTTTATACCGGTTTATCGTCAACGTCTAATCAATCTAAATTTTTGATAAAAGTTTTTAAAACTTAAAGATAAATAAAAAGATAAATAAATAAAATGAAATACATATAGACAAGATAGAATCACTTGGATCCAACTTCTCTTTTACGTATCCTTTGATAGTTTTCGCACTTTCAGACTTTTTAAGAGATTATCTTTGTTATAGTAGTAGGCCCCTCTTTTGAAGGTGACGTTACCCTCAACCCAGTGGTTTGAGTCAGCAGGGATACAATCCAAAAAGGTCGGAATATTGGAAGATAATTAAGTAAGTTATTAATGCATAAAGTGGTAGGCCCCTCTTTTGAAGGTGACGTTACCCTCGGCTAAGTGGTTTGAGTTAGCTGGGATACAATCCCAAGTAGCTGGTTTAAAATATTAATAGTAGTTTACATATGAGGGGCTCAAGCCATTAGCGCCCCCGCCATCCAATACCTTTTGAGCATTGAAGAAGGCCCTAATAGGCTTGAACCAAGTCCTCGCAGGATCTATACACTAAACGAGACAAGAACTTTACCAAACCACCCTTCTAACCCCCTTCCAAGTAGTTAACGCGCTTTATATAGAACGTAAAGACACGAATGAGCAAATCAATAACATCATGAAGAAATGGTTAAGAAAATTCACTTTCAACATAAGAAACTAGTTATTAAAGTCATTAATACAAACCCAAATAAAAAGTGCCAAAAGATTAAAAACTAAAAGTGATACATAAAAGATTAGTCTTCACCAATGATGTAAGGAACTTAGCCAAGCATGCCTTTGTTTGGTAAGAACCCTTACAATCTATCTTGGATTCCGAGACTACTACACACTCTAAAGGTGGAAGATGGATGATGGTGGTGGGTGTTGGTGTTGTAGTGGTGGTGGAGTGGTGGCAAAGTGAGAGAGAAGTGGTTTGCCAAGGGATGCCTTTGTCGGTAACCAAGCACCCCTATTTATACCCTGAACAGAAGCCCGGCCACGGCCCCGTGTCCAGCGGACACGGCACGTGGCCATCATCCTTCTCTTTCTTCATTAATTGCATTTGTCAACAGAGGGCCCCACACGACCCGTGGCCTCTGGGCACAGCCCCGTGGTCAACTGTTCGCTGTACTATCCAGATTCTACAAATCTTATAGTTGACCATGGCCCGTGTTACTCTTGACACAGCCCGTGGTGGGCGTGGAAGCTTCTGAATATTTTGTCTTGTAGTGCAAGGCTTAACCACGCCCCGTGCTTGGTGGACACCGCCCGTGCTCATCTTCTGTGATCTGATCTTTTGTCTTTTTTGGGTGTTGCTGAGGGGTCGGGCATGGCTCGTTATTCCTTCTTTCTGTACTTATGTTGGTTTTAGCTGCTTATTTGCTTCTTTTGTTCATTTGAGCTCTTTGTATCCTGATTATACAAAAGGAACAAAGAAACGTGCTTTTTCCAACTTTAGTACTTAAAAAGGGTTAGTTTTATGCCTCATTTGATGTAATGAGGCATAAAACTAACCCTTTTTTCAAATTGAATAGGTAAAAAAGAAGTTTTGTGACTTGTCTTCGAGTGTCGGGAATCCAAGATTCTTTTTTAAAATTATGTTTTAATTTTTATTTACAATTCCTATTCATCATGATTTATTGAGAACATTTCTAAGAAAAAATATTTTTTTAGGAATAACATGCCTCTTTAAAATTCTATTTATTTATATACAAGTTCACGTACCTTACAAGGGATCACTGAACACTCGGCCGAAGATGTGTTTTTGTGATATCACTCGATTCCGGTTTGGAACTTACTTCTACCATATGCTTCCCAAGTGATCAAACCTCCTCCTTTTAACTATAAACCTTTGCGAGTATCAAGAGGACTTTGAAGGGTTTAGGCTTAGGCTAGAGGTAGGTGAATTTTTGGTTAGTTGTTAGTGGTGTGGTAAAAGATGTAAACAGCCTCGGATATCGTAAAACTTTTCGTATTTATTTTATTCAACCGTTTTTCAAACAAGATTTGAAGGAACTTGTTTGGTTACTCGAAGATATATATATATATATATGTATATGTATATATATATATATAGGATGAGAATCATTACAGAACACTAATTATTGCGAGAACAAAAAGGACAACTCTCAATCACTAAATTTTTGGATTAAAGGTTTATATTTTTTTAATTTTATGTTTCTTACATTCATATGTGTATTATATAAACATAAATAAACCATGTATTTTTACCTACACGTAGTCTTCTTTAATGTAGATAATTTGACCTACACATAACCTACATATGTGTAGGTTATATAAAAAACTGAAAATTTTTCATATTTTATTTTGATTCTAGTGTGAGAAACAATAAATCTTATATTTGTAGCATTCTCATTTACATTTTAGGTTTGTAGGGTTGAAAAAATGGGTGATTCACTGTGTTCTGCTTGTTCTCGCAATACTTAGTGTTCTGCATAGAACCTTCCCCTATATATATATATATATATATATATATATATATATTCACAATATATCCAAGCTGTTTACTAAAAGAAATGGGTTTGAAAGGAAAATGGTTTTTGTGGGTAATAGGTGTTTGTCTTTGTGAGTTTTTGAAATGAAATGGTTTTTAGGCTCAAAAGGGTTGACTAGGGGAATTTTTTGTGATCGGTGAAAAGAAATAAAAATAAAGGTTTTGAAGAAAATATGGTTTAAGTCCTAATGCCTCCATCATTTAGTTACTTGGGTTTTAAGTTGGTGAGGACCGGGAATGCATCGTTTTGGCAAGTTCTAGAGTTGTAAAGTCCAAGCGGCTATTCACACAAGAAACGAAAATGAGCATTTAGTGCAAAGATGTATAAATGTATGCTCGGTAAAGGCTCAAAACTCACTTAATGTGAGAATGGGTTTATAGTGTGAATAAGTATATATAACTAAATTTTAAAAAGGTTTGTTATGGCCATTTTTATAATTTTCTTATTTGGTTCTTTTTATTACGATGCTATCGGTTGTAAATTTGAAAAAACATAACATATTAGAACTTGTTATTCCCAAATTAAACCAAGACAAGTAAAAAAATGAAAAATTTTGAAAAAGATTTAGGGTGATTAGCGGTTCCAATAGAGTTTTGTGTAAGGCTTGTTATTAGGACTTGCTAAATTCAAAGTGTTAGTTATTCTCCCACACTTAAATTACACATTGTCCTCAATGTGTCCAAAAATAAATTTTTCGGTTGATTCGAATGCATAAAAGTACGTTTAAAAACATTTTTTTTTGTTACTAGGCATCTGGGCATGACCCGTGTGGTCCGGGCATGACCCCGGGGTCATATGCCAAGTATCATAACTTACAGAAGAATCACCACAGGTCGTGCTTGGTGAGCATGGCCTTTGTCAGATAATATGAATTAATCCACAGGTTTAATTCATGAGCACGGGGTGTGTTGGCTAAACACGGCCCAGTGCTGACAGTCTGCATTTCAGGTTTTTGGTTTCTGCGTCTGGTTTTCGGGCTTGTTTAGCACTAATTCTTAGTGCATTTAGCCTCCTGTACCTGTTTTATCAATTTCACACCACGCAAAGCACACTAAAATACCAAAGCCTAATCTTACGACCATTTATCATCCATCAAATCACCGAGATAAAAGTAAAAAAATGCAGAAAAATAAAATTTGTTTAGAAGAGTAAATTGTTTAAACCACGACATGCAGGCCGGCAAATAGTTCACAAGGGTAGAGAGAGATAAACCTGATTATGCATGCGTCATCCACCACCTCACCGCCATCGTGACCGCTCAGGCCATATCTTCGTCCTCGTCATCCCCTCATCACGGTATACCATGTGGCCCCGCATGTATGCAATGTCTTCTTGCATACTAGTGATGGAACGTTCTATCACTCCAACTCAGGTGTTGACGTTGTTAGCCAAGTTGTATGTGTTGCGAGAGCATAGAAGTTTTTCCTGCAAAAGATCAGTTAAACTTTGAAGGTTAGGAAAACCGCCTCCTTGAGAGGAGGAACCAGTTTAGTAACCATGGTATTGAGGAGGGGGATGGTTGGGATCATCAGCGAGGGCTAAAACTTCTTCCGGGCCCCATGTATTTCCTTGAGCATTCCGGAATCGGATAGTCCCATCCCCCATATCTTGGATGAGTCCCACGGACCGGCATAGGTCAATATCAACCTTCTTGGACTTTGCACCATGAGTCAAAGACTTTGCAATATGATTGACATAGTTCTTGAATAGCTTATAGATCCATCCCCCAAAGAAGATCGGCGTGGGTGGATTAGCCAATTGGTTCAGGTGCATGTTCTTGAGGAGCAAGAAGGTGACATCGAGCGGTTTACGGTTGTAGATGCAGTGGAGGCAGGTGACGTCACGAAGGTTTACAACTCCTGTGTTGTCACGCCGTTGATTCAATGAGTTGCTTAAGACCCGGTGGATGTATCGATAGAGTGGGTCTTGCAACTACGAGCTCTTGGTGATGGTTGGATTGTAAGCTCCATCTCCAATCTCGGCCCATGCAGTTTGCCTCATGTTCACCGGGACTTCACGGAAGCCATATGCTCATCGGTCGAGTCATTTTCATTATATAGCCCGATGTTAACCCCAAACTGGGCCATGGAGATTGAGAAAAGCTGCCCGACACATCTGAATTCCACTGCGTCTGAATCGAACGGTCTGCCTTAGCGTCAAACTTGAAAGTGCTATAAAACTCCATGTTAAACTCGTATATGGAGTGGAGTTTTTTCACAAGAGCGACTCGAAGTGGGCCCGTGACAAGCATGTCGTATCTTCCTCTTGGTTGAACAACATCCAGGGTGTCGCAGCATGTTTGTTTCGGTGCTTCTTCTCGCCTTGTTTCGAGGATGTCGCATCAGTTTTGGTACTCCCATTCGAATGTCTTGAACTTGAGAAACTTATTTGCCATTGCTTCATAAAAGACTAATGTAGAATTAGTGCATTACGGTTTTATTTTCGGGAAAAACATGAAAACAGACAGTTGAACACGGCCACGTGGTCACTGACCATGGCTCCGTGTTGACTTGAAAAACTGATCATGCCCCGTGGTGGCTGACCACGGCCCCGTGGTCATGCCACTATTATAGCAAAAATTCATTTTTCGTCCCGGTTCCGAAAAGTTGAAAATTTTTGCTTGAGTAGGGGTGGTTTTCCCCGAAAATGAAACCCTAAGTCCCATTTTTTCCAAAACACTGCGTTTACCCTATCAATTTTAACTTTTTCAGTTAAAAAACAAGGGTTTGTGACTTGTACTTGAAATCGGCTGTTTTTATGGTTGATTGTGGTTGGTTTACTATTCATAACCTAAATGTATTCTTCTAATACTAGATCTATACAGAAATTAGTGGATTAATAGTGTTCTAGTTCAAGAACCCAAGATTATTCCCCAAATTTCTTGATGCTATAATACAGGCAAATCGTTAATCTAACCAGAAAGAGTGTAAAGATCATACCTTGCGGATATTAAATGATAAGAAGACGTGAAATGGGGCAGAAAATCACCGGAGAAGCAGAGGGTTCTCGGGGAAACGGGTAGTGCGAAATGAAGAACATTTTAAAGAAAAGGGGTTTATACCTGTCTGCACACCGAACACGGCCCCGTGGCCACTGACCACGGCCTCGTGGTCAGGCCCAAAATAATATATATTTTTTTTTAATGTAATGCGAACGACGTTTTCCCGAAAAGTGTTCTCCAATTTTCTTACCTATTTTTGAAGTTCTTCCGATGTTTTTACCGCCTACAAGACATGACGCTATATACACAAATCATACCTCGCTTGTTTGAAGAGAAATTTCTTCCTCCTCATCCTCAATGAAGCCTCGATAAAGTTTAAGCCTCTCCCGTTGACTTTAAATGGAATACCATTTTCAGTTTTATTCTCAACTGCACCGTGTGGGAAGATTTGGGTGACGGAAAAAGGTCATGACCACCTAGATTTTAGTTTTCCGGCAAATAATCGAAGTCGTGAATTAAACAATAGCACTTGGTCCCCTTCTCGAAATTCACAAGGTTTAATGTATTTGTCATGTAAGTTCTTTATTCGCTCCTTATAAATTTCAGAGTTAGAGTATGCTTGAATTCTCAATTCGTCTAATTCGTTCAAATGATAAAATCGATTTTTACTGGCTGTTCCTTGGTCTAAGTTTACGTTTTTAATGCCCAGTAGGCTTTATGTGCTATTTCTACTGGCAAGTGGCAACTTTTTCCATAGACTAGCTTATATGGAGTGGTTCCTATTGTTGTTTTAAAAGCAGTTCGAAAGGCCCGTAAAGCATCGTCTAATTTTTCAGCCCATTCTTTCCTATTTAACCCTACGGTTTTTCCAAGTATTCTTTTTAAACCTCTATTGGTTACTTCAGCTTGTCCGTTTTTTTGAGGATGGTAAGCGGTCGAAATTCGGTGATGGACCCCATAACGTATTAAAATTTCTTTGAGTTGTTGATTACAAAAATGGGTGCCTCTATCACTTATTAAAGCTTTTGGGGAGCCGAAACGGGCGAATAATCGCTTCAAGGATCTTACCACAACCCTTCCATCGTTTGTTGGAAGAGCTTCGGCTTCGGCCCATTTTAACAGGTAATCCACAGCCACAAGTATCTATTTGTTTCCTTTTGATGGTGGGAAAGGACCCATGAAGTCTAAACCCATACATCAAAAATTTCACAAACAAGAATACCATTTTTGGGTGTTTTGTTTTTGGGAGAAATATTACCTGATCGTTGGCATGCATCACACGTCTTGATAAGATTTTGTGCATCTTTATAAATGGTTGGCCAATAGAATCCTGAATCAAATACCTTTCGAGTAGTACTGGTGGCTCCGTGATGCCCTACGTACGGTCCTTCGTGACAATGGCGAAGGATTTTTCCTGCTTCATTACCATATACGCATCACCGGATAAGTTGGTCAGCACAGATTTTGAAAAGATAAGGATCTTCCCAAAAATAGTGTTTTACATCGGCAAATAATTTCTTTCTTTGATAATGTGACCATCCCTTTATAACTATTCCGCTGGCCAGGTAGTTGGCGTAGTCGGCGTGCCATGGTTCTTCTCGATATTCTACCATTTCCAAGGATTCCGTTAGGAATTTTTCATTGATGAGCTCGTCTCTAGTTCCATACAAGTCTGGATTTTCCCAAGCGAGATAAGTGATCTGCTGCGATGTTTTCAGCTCCTCTTTTGTCTTTTATTTCGATGTCGAATTCTTGGAGTAGTAGAATCCACCAGATTAAACGTGGTTTGGCATCCTGTTTTTTAAACAGGTAACGAATAGCTGCATGGTCTGTATAAACTGTCGTTTTAGAAAGAACTATGTAAGTACGAAATTATCAAAAGCAAATACTACAGCTAGTAACTCTTTTTCCGTTGTGGTGTAGTTTTCTTGTGCGTCATTAAGAGTTTTATAGCATAGTATATTGGATGAAAATGCCTTTCTTTTTGTTGTCCCAAAACTGCTCCATCTGCAAAGTCGCTAGCATCACACATGGTTTCAAAAGGTAATTTCCAATCGGGTTCTATCATAATTGGTGTATTGACTAGCATTTCTTTTAGTGTTAAAAATGCATGGTTGCAATCCTTGTCCAAGATGAATGGTGCATCTTTTCAAGTAATTTAGTTAGAGGACTTGAGATTTTTTAAAAGTCTTTGATAAATCGTCTATAAAATCTGGCATGTCCTAAGAAACTTCTTATGGCTCTAACGGAGGATGGGGATGGTAATCGAGCGATAGTATCAATTTTTGCTCCATCTACCTCGATTCCTTCGCTTGAGATTTTGTGACCGAGTACTATTCCCTCCGTAACCATGAAATGGCATTTTTCCCAATTAAGGGCGAGGTTAGTTTCCTCACATCGGGATAGCATTCGTTCAAGGTTATCGAGGCATTGGTCATATGAATCTCCAAAGATGGAAAAGTCATCCATAAAGACTTCCATGGTTTTTTCTATCATATCATGGAAAATTGCCACCATGCAACATTGGAATGTTGCGGGGGCATTACATAGACCAAAAGGCATGCGTCGATAAGCAAAAGCTCCATAGGGGCATGTGTAGGTTGTTTTTTCTTGGTCTTCCGGGACTATTGGTGTTTGAAAATAGCCTGAAAAACCATCTAAAAAACAATAAAATTCGTGACCGGACAGTCTTTCCAACATTTGATCAATAAAATGCAAAGGGAAGTGATCTTTCCTTGTTGCCTCATTTAATCTACGATAGTCTATGCAAACTCTCCGTCCAGTGACGGTTCTTGTGGGTATTAATTCATTTTTTCATTGGTTACCACCGTCATTCCTCCTTTTTTTGGAACTACTTGAACGGGACTTACCCATGGGCTATCAAAAATTGGGTAGATAGCCCAATATCAAGTAGTTTGATGACTTCATTTTTAACCACTTCTTGAACATTTGGATTAACTCTACGTTGTGGTTGTATTACCGATTTGTAGTCATCTTCCATTAAAATTTTGTGTGCGCACATGGAAGGATTTATTGCTTTTATATCTACAAGTTTCCATGCAATTGCGTTTTTATGTTTCTTTAAAATTGAAATTAATTTCTCTTTTTCTAAACTAGTTAATTTTGAGGAAATAATTACGGGTAATGTACCATGCTTGTCTAGAAAAGCGTATTCCAAACCTTCTGGGCGATCTTTGAGCTCGAGTGGTGCGTCTTTAGGAGACTCCTTATTTGGTTGATCTTGGTCGAGGACCAGGAAAGTTTTTTCAATGGCGTCTTCTTCTTAAAGTTCAATACATTCGAGAACCGGATCCGACAGAGCTTTGCCATCTCTGTGCCAAAATCTCTCCAACACTTACAAATGAAATCCCAAGGCACCTATTTATACTGTTACAAGTTCGCTGATGAAGACTGAAGTTCGGGCGAACTTGACTTCTCAAGCACATCTTCAAGCGAACTTACCTATATACACACTTAAATATGCCTAGATTCTAACAGATTAAGCCCTATTCACTCGGACTCGATACATAATGACGTAGGCAACAAACATATGCACCAACAGACTCTCCCTTGGATGTTTCCGCAGTCATTGACTTTTTGAAATCTTCTGAGTCTTTTGATCTTTAGTTCTTGTATAAACTTTAACATCTTGATCTTTATATCCTCTTTCTCTTTCTTGAGCTTTGTCTTGATAAAACTTTTAACCAACATGCCCCCTAGCTTTAAGCTTTAGTCTTCAGACTCCCTTTGCTTTGGTCTTTAAACTTCAAACTGCCCCTTGCTTTGAGCTTTCTGAAATCTTTTAACAGTGTTTTATCCAGCTCCCCCTCAAACTTTACTACCTGTCTAAATAAATTCTTACATTCAAATAAATATTTCAGATTCATTGTTTTGAAATTTTGTACCATCAACATTTCAAACTATAATCTTCACTTCAAACCTTTCAAAAACGTTTTAATTGTTTCAAGTTCAATTTAATGACCTTGAACACATTTTACGTTTAAAACCTTCAACTTTCACATTTTTATCATTTGATTTGTAAAAATCCACTTAGTTGATCAAGTCCAAGTTAATAACCTTGATTAACCAAATATATCAACCAAGTCCAAATTAATGACCTCAGTTTGAAAAACCGTTATGAACAATCTGATTTTAAAGTTTCAAATAAATGAACTTTTAATCATTTTTCAGATTTTCTTACCAGACTTCGAAGATCCGTTCTCCAACATTGGCTCATTGAAAACTAATGTAGAAACAAAACCTTTTTTGTATTTTAGAAAATTTATGCTAAAACACGCTGAAAATCTTTTTGATTTTTACCTTGAAAAAGCAAGTAAAATATTTACAAAACTTTTAACAAGAAAAGTAAACTATATACAAACATATTTACAGACATATTTTTGTGAACTCGTGTCTAAGGATCATATCAGTTTGTTTGAGATATATCACTAGTACCGTTGACCTTTTTGATGACTAAGTTTTAAACTCGTTTACCTAGATTGTCGATATGTTTGTCCTCTTAAACTTCAACACATTTCTCAATTGTTCCAAGATATGTTAGGATATGATCTATGAAACTTGACTTAACTGCGTTTCCCATTTCTTGAATATACTCTCGAATCCAGATTCCCTAGATTTCATCTTACATGTGAGTATAGCGTAATTGATATCTGTATTTGGGTTATGCGAGACCTTGAGAGCTCATGTTAGTACTACCGTATAGACAAAGAGATGAAGGCTCGACTTAAAGGTGTGTTCCATTTAAGGAATGTTTTAAGCACTTCAAAAGATTAGATCTTTTGATACTTTTCAAGTTTTGCATGCATTTTAGGGGTTTATAGCAAAAGCATTATAGAAGTTCTAGGCTATTGCTTCCGCAAAATCAGAAGAACTTGTATAATACCCCAGATATCAACAATCTATAAAGACCTCATATCTCAGAATCAGGCAACCCTTCAATCGAAATTTCGGAGTACAAAATCCATATATCCAAGATATGTTAATCCACAAGATTAAGCAGTTGTAAAATTTAGTTTATATCTCGGAAACAATTTACTGAACGTGTAAAGCCTATCGACACATCCATAGTAAGACTTGTTTATCACTTTAAGACTTTACGATTCTTTAGCATACTGTGATAGTCCACTGGTATACTATCATTTCCTTTTTGACAACCAAAAAGTTTTTGCCTTTTTCAATGTTTTTGTACATTTTGAATTTTTCAAATGTTTTTGAAATTTTTTATTTTTCCATATGTTTTTGATTTTTCTAAAATTTTTCTTACTCCCCCTAAAATTAAAAACATATTTTTGGATTTTAGGTTTAAAGAAATATTCTTTCTAAAAAATATAACAAACCAATGAGGATCACGAGAACTCGTCGTCCGATCCCATTTTCACCTGTTAGCAGAACAAACCATTAAACTTTGTTAACCTCAACTTGTAGAAACCACTTGTAAGACTCACTTGTAGGAAATCAAATTTAACTGATTTTTCAGTATAACAATCAGTGTTCTGTTTAACGGTGTGGATTTTCTCAAAAAATTTTAAAATTTTCTTTTTCAACCACTTGTAATTTTGAAAACGTCAAAGATTTATGACTTTCTAGATAAGTTAAAAACTCTGGAAGCTCCATTATCCAGATTTGACTTTGACAAGCGGATCTTTTGAAACTCCTGCACACAAAGCAACTATTTGAATAAGGAAACCCAAACCTTTTGGTTTTGGGTTTGACATGATAAGCATTATAATCATATTCAAAACCATCACCATAAAAAAAATCATCATCAAACTTTTCGTCCAATATTAATTTTGAAAACATTTTATCCTTTTCTTTCTTTGTCTGTTTAATCACTGACTCGTTTGTTTTGACATTTTCAGTTTTATCAGCAACAGACTTTGGTTTTTCTGATGATGAAAGCTTTTTCTTAGTAACCCATGATTGTAGCTTCCTTCTGGCTTTCTTGATATAGAACTTAGAGTCTTTGATTTCATTAAACATTGAAGTTTCACCTTTTTCAAATGTTGACTTTTCAAACTTTGAACTTATTTTAGGTTTCACTTCATCTTAAGATTCATAGTTTCTAATTGACTTTGTGTCAGATTTTACAATCTCTGATTGTTTTTGCTTTTCATCTTTTGAAACAGTTTTTCTTCGTGGAAATACATGCTTTATATTCAGACACCTGCGAGCAATGTGACCAACATTATTGCATTTAAAGCAAGTTCGATTATCAAAACCATTTCCACTAGTGGGTTTTACTCCACTTGTGGACTTGGTCTTAGCCTTGTCCCGAAGTTCTTTTTCTTTCTTGAATTCATCATTCGATTGCTTACCGATCTTGCTTTCTTCTTGAACCGTGCTCGTTTTGTACACAAACTTTGTATTCTTACCTTTGTATTCCTGGAACACTGGTTTCTCCTTCTTCTTCGGTTCTTCTTCTTCAACCTCCAAACCTAATCCTGCTCTCTTGTGCTCAGGAAAATCACCACCAACCTTCGGTAATTGTTAGCATTCCTTTTAGGTTTCGAGTAAAATCTTTTCTCATTTTTTTCAAGATCATCTGATGAAACTTCTACAAGTTTAAACAGTTTATAAATTTGATCTTCTTTTACATTCCGAATCGGAAAGCTATCATCAAAGTATAATCTATCGGAATCCTTAACCTTGTACATGACAACGTTAGGATCATCACTTAGATCATGTTCTGAAGCTGTATCGTCCTTTTCGGACTGTGTAACAGAACTGTTTGAACCTGAGTTAGCGCTTTGAAAGCTGCCTTCATTAGAATCATTTCCCAACACATTTTTAACCACATCTTTTACCACCTCTTCATTGTCATCATTTGATTTTGTAAAGTCTATGTCAATGTTCTCAGGAAATTTATTTTTCATATCAGACAAAATAAGTAGATTAAATACTTTTTCAACTTCATCATCTTTCTTGCATGAATAACTTGCAAAGAAATGGTGGAGGAACATATCCGTGCTCTTTACGCTTTGATTTCTCACCATTTTCCTCCGATCTAATTGTAGGTAAAATGTGATCAATGACATACGCGTTTGTGGTGTAACTCTTTAGAAGCTGTCTTACCTGTTCCGTTTCAATTTTCATGTTGTGAAACTCACGCTTTGTGTCAGCAATGGTGTTAATGTACATGTTAATTGCCTTTTGTTTCTCAATTACTGTGGTATTTAACATTTTTACATTAGCGTTAAGTTCACTATTAGCATGTTCAACATATTTATATTTGCTTGATATTTTGTCATAAGCTTCTTTTATGGTTCTGTAATCATAACGAAAGTTTTCGTTGTGTACAATCAATTCTCTTATGACTTTTACTTTATCAAGACATGGTTCATAAGGACTTGCGCACTATGTGCAAGGTTTTTCAACCTCCACAACTTTCACAACTTCCTTTCCAGACATACTTACCTTAGCCTTGACCTTTTCTGCGTATGCTTTAAAAGCTTCTTGTTTCTGCATCTCAAGGTAAGCTAACTCTTCTTCCTCAGCTCTCTGTCTATATCCTTCCAGAATGGCATTTTCCAAAGCAGCATCGACATACGATGTATCAGATTCATTCACTACCTCTGCCATCATAGCAACACCAGTTTTCTTTCCGATGTATCTGTTCCAGTCAAAACCATCTTCTTCATGAGTAACAACAAGAGCTTGTTCGGTTGTCTTTGCAGATTTATCTTCTACCTCGACTTGTGTTCTTTTCGGATATGGCTTGTATTGAAGAGCTTTCTTGTAGTACTCATTGTTGCTGCCGAAAGGATTTTGGTTTCCACTTGCTTCTTGATTATTGCATTCATGTTTGAAGTGTCCCTTTTGTCAAATCCAAGCTTGTTGCTTAAGTTACCAATATCCCTTCCAGTGAGCACCACAAATTTGGAAACTCTTCTGATAATGGATGAAAGGCTCCATTTAAAATCCATTAGCTCCAATTCTTCTTCGTCTACCTGATCATAATCTTCGGCAGTCATCTCTAGATTTCCGATCTTTCCAGCAACGAGACATTCATATGATTCGAGGACAGTAGCAAGAAGTGCTATGTGCTGTTTGGCCACCTTTTCAGGAAATACATTCTTCAAATCAACTGCTATGTTCCACTGAAAAACATTTGAATCAGAACTGGCTTGGCTTGTCTGATTTTGGAATGATGAGCTTGAACTAGCACTTGTGTAACCAGCATATGGAGAACTTTGACTTGAAGAAGAATTTGTATTTGCACTAAATGTTGTTTTAATTTTCGGGCTTTGAATCGGAGTATCTGGAATACCTCCTTTGTAATAGACACCGACATCTTGAACAACATTAGCATTCTTTGATTTTGCAATCTTCATCAATTCCATTTCATGTCCTTCCAATTTGTCTATGAAGGATGACAACTTGAAATGTCTCCAAGATGGACTATTCTTCAGAATCGTCAGATATGTTGTCCATTCTCCTTCTAGAAGTGCATCGGCCAACTTTTCAATTTGCTCTTCATTAGATCGTTTAATATCATGTCTCCGCATCTGGACCACGAGGTGACAGTATCTATCGATCATCTACTTCATTGTTTCACCTTTAATCATCGTGAAGATCTCGAATTCTTTCTTGATTAAAGCCTTTTTGCTTTTGATCATTTCATCACTTCTTTTGAATTTTTCACAAAGAGAATTCCATAATTCTTGCGAAGTATCATATTCTGGTAATAATATCAAGATATCTTCCTTTACTGATTGTTGTATCAAATTGATCATTTTCTTCTCCGCAACATAGTTATCTTTGTCGGCATTTGAAAACTTATTCAGCGGAAGATCTTGATCACTTTCATCTTTTGGCCATTTGTAACCATCCTCAACTGCAACCCAGCTGTTGAATTGAGTCGCTTGTTTCCAATTCACAAACTTTTCTTTCCATCCTTCAAATTCATCAATGCTCATTAGCTTTGGCGGTTTCGACGAAGTACCCATTTCGTTGTCGATGTTTATCTGATTTGCCGCAAGAACATTAGCATTTGATGAAGAAGCCATTTGAGAAACGAACACATTGCGGAAATCTTCCATTTTGATAACCTGAAGACTTATTTGAAAATACAATAAAAAACACTCGAAAACTGATTAGTAATAGAAAATTTTAGCAAAAACTGACCTTTTAATCGACAATCGATACGTTAAAAACGTTTAAAATTTTTCCGAAAACAATTTTTACCCGATTATATCTTTAAAATTGTCTCGTCGATACGATTCTAACGATATATAATGTTCGTGACGTTTTTAAGGATTTTCATGCCTTAAACAATATCTATCGGTACGATTTTTTTTTAGGAACCTTAGACAAGTTCGGGCGAACTTGTCACAGACTTATCAAGTTCGAGCGAACTTCAGAAGAAATTCTGAAAATTATATTAAGTTCGGTCGAACTTGATTAAAATCAATAAATTTTAATCAAATTTGGTAAGTTCGGCTGAAACTTGATTCCAAAACATGGTTTTTCCAACTTTTTGATATCAATTTGTTTGAATTTGATGTCCAAACTCTCAGGGGTTTGTTATTAGTGTGTTTTACATGACATATTAAAAAATCACCCATTTTTTACCATGAAATCATCAAATATGTGAAAATGTTAAGAAAAATGATAGAATGGAGATGAAATACAGAAATTCTTCTCTTGATTCCAGCAAATTTAGATATCCAGGCTCTGATACCACTTGTAGGAACGTCCACGATTAGCACGTGAACCTAAATTTGTTGTCTATTGTCCGATTAGGCGGAAACAAATCACAACTTAACCAAATAAAAAGAATTACTTATTTAAATGTTGTTTTCATTGATCTAAAGTTCAATACATTCGAGAACCGGATCCGATAGAGCTTCGCCGTCTCTGTGCCAAAATCTCTCCAACTCTTATAAATGAAATCCCAAGGCACCTTTTTATACTGTTACAAGTTCGCTGATGAAGACTAAAGTTCGGGCGAACTTGACTTCTCAAGCACATCTTCGAGCGAACTTGCCTATATACACACTTAAATATGCCTAGATTCTAACAGATTAAGCCCTATTCACTCAGACTCGATACATAATGACGTAGGCAACAGACATATGCACCGACAAACATTTGTTGGAGTTGTAGTAGGTGTTGCTTCTGCTTCAGAAACTTGTTCATCTGTAACACCACTATTACTCGGACCTGCACCTGAAGACGATGTAGAACCAGTGGGTTGATTAACCACAATTGGCCTTAGAATCTGTTCTTTATTAGCCGACTGTCGAAGATAATAAAGAGCTGCAAGTTCTTCTTCAGACGGTTCTTCTGGCAAGTCGAATGACTTCCACAAATCTTGGTAATTGAATAACCACGCGTCGCCTTTCCTCTGAATAGGAGTTGTGTACCGAAAGCAATCAACATGTTGTGCTTCGATCACCTTTCTTAACGCAGGAACGTAAACTCTCCTTAGCGGACTAGAATACCCGACAAAGAAACCTTCAATCGTTTTAGGCACCAAATTTTCCATCTTGATCAATCACTATGCATGGTGCACCAAACGGCTCTAGATATTTGAGATTTGGTGTCCTTCGGTTGATCATTTCAAAGCATGTCTTTTTAGTCTATTTGACAGCTAAGACCCTATTCAAAGTGTAGCAGCCGCTGCAACCGCCTCACTCCAAAAGCTGATAGGAGCTTTGAGTCAGCAAGCATAGTTCCTTCCGTTTCGATCAACGTGCTGTTCTTCCTCTCTGCTATGCCATTTTGTTGTGGAGTGTACGGTGCACTGAATTCATGCAATATTCCTTTGGCATCGCAAAGTTCTTTCATCTTGTTATTTTTGAACTCCGTTCCATTATCACTTCGAATACGTCTGGCAGGGAGATGATATAGATTTTCGAGTTTCTTGAAGAGAATCTCAAGATTTTTGAATGTTTCATCTTTAGGCTCTTGAAAGAAAAGCCATGAATATCGAGAATAATCATCTGTGACTACCAAACAATATAGATCTCCTGAAATATTTTGGATGTTTGCCGGACCGAAAATATCCATATGTAGACGTTCAAGTGGCAACTTTATGGAATTAAGAATCTTCTTAGGATGTGACTTCTTAATCTGCTTCCCTTTCTTACATTCAAGACAATGATCCGTCATATGGAAGCTCCGAAGATTAACTCCTTCAACCAGGTCATTGTGAACCAGAAAGTTCATTTTCCTCAGATGTATATGCCCCATTTTCCGGTGCCATAGAATCGAATCCTTCTTCGTGGCTTTTGTGACAAAACATTAAGCATATTTCGACGATGTGGTAGCAACACCCATGTCTAACACATAGAGAACGTTTTCGCGTGGAGCGCGCATTAGAATCCACTCATCAAGAATCTTAAAGCCCTTCTTTAGTATCATGCACTCCTTATCATTGAAATGAACTGTGATCTGCTTGTCGCAAATCTGTGAAATGTTGAGAAGCTCCAGCTCGGCGATGTAGTTCCCAAGATCAAATGATACCATGCCATCTGAAAGTTTTCCTTCAGCTACAATCTGGCCTCCTTGATTTCCACCGAAGCCTACATACCCTCCATTAGTCGCTTTGATATCGAAGAGTAGTGCTTTCATCCCAGTCATTGCCTTGATGCTCCGCTATCCAGAATCCACTTTGATAATATGGATCTTTGGAGCCCCTGCACACATTAACATTCAGTGAAAAAGTGCAACCCAAGCCTTTTTGGTCTTGGGTTTGGGATAATAAACTTCATAATCATCCTCAAAATCACCATCTAAGACTTCATCGACATTATCATTCTCAAACTTGACCTTTTTCTTATCTTTTGTAAGTTTAACAGTTTTAGTTTTATCTTTTGAAATAGACACTTTGTCGACCTTGGTTTTAACTGACTCAGACTTTACAACTTCAGATGTTGTTGTTTTCTTTTTGGCAACCCAAGATTGTGATTTAACTCTTGATTTCTTTATGTAAAACCTTGAATCTTTGTTTTCGTTCGATCTGGAAGTTTCACCTTTTTCAAAAGTTGAATTTTCAAACTTCGATTTATTTTTAGGTTTAGCTTCAATTTTAGATTCATTGTTTCGTTTTTGAATTTTGATGGGTTTTACAATCTCTGGTTGTTTGAGTTTCTCAACATCTGAACTTGTTATTTCTTCGAGGATAAACATGCTTAGATTTTGGATACTTGCGAGCAATGTGACCAACTTCATTGCATTTGAAGCAAGTCCGATCATTATGAGAATGTCCACTAGTGGGTTTTACACCACTTGTGGCTTTAGCCTACGTCAGTATGTATCGAGTCTGAGTAAATAGGGCTTAATCTGTTAGAAACACGGTGTATTTAAGTAGGTTTGTAGTCAAGTTCGCTCATAATGGTTTGTGAAGAGTCAAGTTCGCCCGAACTTCCCACTTATCCAGCGAACTTGGGAATCTATAAATAGGTGCCTTGGGATTTCATTTGTAACTTGGAGAGATTTTGGCATAGAGACGACGAAGCTCTGTCGGATCCGGTTCTCGAATGTATTGAACTTTAGATCAATGAAAACAACATTTAAATGAGTAATTCTTGTAATTTGATTACCTTATCATTAGTTTCCGCATAATCGGACAATAAATAACAAATTTAGTTTCCCGTGCTAATCGTGGGCGTTCCTACAAGTGGTATCAGAGCCTGGATACCTAAATTTGTTGGAATCAAGACAAGAATCTCTCTATTTCATCTCCATTCTATCATTTTTCTTAACATTTTCAAATACTTGATGATTTCATGGACAAAATTAGCTAAAAAGTGAATATGTCATTTAAAATACATCATAGATAAACCCCTGAGAGTATGGACATCAAATTCAAACGTTTTGATTTCAAAAAGTTGCAAAAACCATGTTTTGGAAACAAGATTTAGCCGAACTTAACACTAAGTTCGACCGAACTTGATTGTAATTCTTTGAATTTTAATTAAGTTCGACCGAACTTGATAGATTTTTCAAGGATTTGTAATAACTTCGCTAGAACTTGAAGGAAATTTCAACATTTTTTATCAAAGTTCGACCGAACTTGATCAATTTTCATTGAATTTCATTCACAAGTTCGCCCGAACTTGATAAATTCATTGAAATATCACATAAGTTCAACCGAACTTACCTGTTTCACTAAATCATTCTCACAAGTCCGCTCGAAGTAGAAGTTTTTCTCAAACTACATCAAGTTCGACCGAACTTGAAGTTGTATGATAAAATTTGAACTTTGTCTTATAAGTTCGAACGAACTTGTGAAAACTTGATATCAAAACCTGTTTTCACACAAGTTCAACCGAACTTGTCTATTTCTAATCAAATTTCGAGTGTTTTTGATCGTATTCTCATATAAGTCTACGCTTTGTCAAAATGGAAGATTTCCACAACGTATTCGTCTCTCAAATGGCTTCTTCATCAAACATTAATATTCTTGCGGCAAATAAGATGAATATCGACAACGAAATGGGTACTACGTCGAAACCGCCAAAGCTAATGAGTATGGATGAATTTGAAGGATGGAAGGAAAAGTTTGTGAACTTGATACAAGCGAATCAATTCAATAGCTGGGTTGCAGTTGAGGATGGTTACAAATAGCCAAAGGGTGAGCGTGATCAAGATCTTCCGCTGAACAAGTTTTCAAATACCGACAAAGATAACTATGTTGCAGAGAAGAAAATGATCAGCTTAATACAACAATCAGTAAAGGAAGACATGTTGATTCTTTTACCAGAATATGACACTTCGCAAGAATTATGGAATTCTCTTTGTGAAAAATTCAAAGGAAGTGATGAAATGATCAAAAGCAAAAAGGCTTTAATCAAGAAAGAATTCGAGATCTTCATGATGATTAAAGGTGAAACAATGAAGCAGATGATCGATAGATACCATCACCTTATGGTCCAGATGCAGAGACATGATGTCAAAAGATCTAATGAAGAGCAAATCGAAAAGTTGGCCGATGCACTTCCAGAAGGAGAATGGATAACATATCTGACGATTCTAAAGAATACTCCTCTTGGAGACATTTCAAGTTGTCATCCTTCATAGACAAATTGGAAGGACATGAAATGGAATTGATGAAGATTGCAAAATCAAAGAATGCTAATGTTGTTCAAGATGTCGGTGTCTATTACAAAGGAGGTATTCCAGATACTCTGATTCAAAGCCCGAAAATTCAAACAACATTTAGTGCAAATACAAATTCTTCTTCAAGTTAAAGTTCTCCATATGCTGGTTACACAAGTGCTAGTTCAAGCTCATCATTCCAAAATCAGACAAGCCAAGCCAGTTCTGATTCAAATGTTTTCCAGTGCAACATATCAGTTGATTTGAAAAATGTATTTCCTGAGAAGGTGGCCAAACAGCACATAGCACTTCTTGCTACTGTCCTTGAATCATATGAACGTCTCGTTGCTGGTAAGATCGGTAATCCAGAGATGATTGCCGAAGATTATGATCAGGTGGATGAAGAAGAGTTGGAACTGATGTATATCAAGTGGAGCCTTGCATCTATCATCAGAAGAGTTTCCAAATTTGTCGCGCTCACTGGAAGGGATATTGGTAACTCAAGCAACAAGTTTGGTTTTGACAAATCTAAAGTCACATGCTTCAGGTGTCGACAAAAAGGACACTTCAAACGAGAATGTAGCAATCAAGAAGCAAGTGGAAACCAAAACCCTTTCGGCAGCAACAATGAGTACTACAAGAAAGCTCTTCAATACAAGCCATATCCAAAAAGAACACAAGTCGAAGTTGAAGATAAATCTGCAAAGACAACTGAACAAGCTCTTGTTGTTACTCATGAAGAAGATGGTTTGGACTGGAACAGATACATCAGAAAGAAAACTGGTGTTGCTATGTAGCAGAGTTAGTGGATGAATCTGATACATCATATATTAACGCTGCTCTAGAAAATGTTGTTCTTGAAGGTTATAGGCAGAGAGCTAAGGAAGAAGAATTAGCTTACCTTGAGATGTAGAAACAAGAAGCATTGAAATCTGAGGCTGATAAGGTAAATGCTAAGGTAAGTATGTCTGAAAAGGAGGTTGTGAAAGTTGTGGAGGTTGAAAAACCTTGAACAAAGTGCGCAATTCCTTGTGAACCATGTCTTGATAAAGTCAAAGTCATAAGAGAATTTACTATACATAATGAAAACTTTCGTTATGATTACAGAACCATAAAAGAAGCTTATGACAAAATATCAAGTAAATATAAATATGTTGAACATGCTAATAGTGAACTTAACGCGAATGTAAAAATGTTAAATGCTACTGTAATTGAGAAACAAAAGGCTATTAACATGTACATTAATACAATTGCTGAAACAAGACGTGAGCTTCACGGCATGAAAATAGAAACGGAAAAAGTAAGACAGCTTCTAAAGAGCTACACTACAAACGCATATGTCATTGATCACATTTGACCTACGATTAAATCCGAGGAAAATGGTGAGAAATCAAAGCGTAAAGAGTACGGATGTGTTCCTCCACCACTTCTTGCAAGTTATTCATGCAAGAAAGATGATGAGATAAAAAAAGCATTTAATATTCTTATTCGTTCAGATAAAAGAAATAAATTGCCTGAGAACATTGGTGTAGACTTTATGAATTCAAACAATGACAATGAAGAGGTGGTTAAAGATGTCGTAAAGGATGTGTTGGGAAATGATTCTGATGACGGCAGCTCTGAAAGCAACAAATAAAGTTCGAAAAACTCAGAATCATAATCTGAAGATGACGATACATCATCAGAACATGATCTAAGTGATGATCCTAATGTTGTCATGTACAAGATTAAGGAATCTGATAGATTATATTTCGATGTCCGATTCGGAACGTGAAAGAGGATCAACTTGATAAATTTTTCAAATTTGTAGAAGTTTCATCAGATGATCTTGAGAAAAACGAGAAAAGATTTTACTCAAAACCCAAAAGGAATGCTAACAATTATCGAAAGTTTGGTGGTGATTTTCCTGAGAACAGGAGAGCAGGATTGGGTTTGGAAGAAAATGAAGATGAAACGAGAAGGAATCGCCATGCCATGAATACAAAGGTAAACACATGAAGTTTGTGTATGGGACAAATACGGTTCAGGAAGAAGGTATGACCGGTAAGAAATCGAATGATGAATTCAAAAAAGAAAAAGAACTACGGGACAAGGCTAAGACCAAGTCCACAAGTGGAGTAAAATCCACTAGTGGAAATGGTTCTGATAATCGAACTTGCTTTTAATGCCATAATATTGGTCACATTGTTCGCAAGTGTCTGAATCTAAGCCTGTGTTTCCTCGAAGGAAATCCGAATCAAAAGATGAAAAGCAAAAACAACCATAGATTGTGAAAAATGTCACAGAGTCAAATAGAAACTATGAATCTAAATGCGAATTGAAACCTAAAACTGTGTCAAAGTTTGAAAACTTAACATTTGAAAAAGGTGAAACTTCAAGGTTTAATGAAATCAAAGAATCTAGGTTCTATATCAAGAAAGCAAGAAGCAAACTACAATCATGGGTTGCTAATAAAAGGATTTCATCATCAGAAAAACCAAAGCTTGTTGCTGACAAAACTGAAAATGTCAAAATAACCGAGTCAGTAATCAAACAAATGAATAAAGAAAAGGTAAAAACGTTTTCTGAATCAACATTGGACGAAATGTTTGATGATGATTTTGATTATCATGAAGAGTTAGAATATGGTTATGATGCTTATCATTACAAACCCAAAACCAAAAAGGTTTGGGTTTCATTTTTCAAGTAGTTTTTTCATGTGCAGGAGTCCTAAGATCCACTCTATCAAAGTTGATACAGGATACCGGAGCTCCATGAATTTTTAACTTATCTAGAAAGTCATAATCTTAGACGTTTTTGAAATCACAAGTGGTTGATAAAGAAAAATTTAAATTTTTTTGAGAAAATCCACACCGTTAAACAGAACACTGATTGTTATATTAAAAAATCATTTAAAAATTTATTTCCTACAAGTGGTTCTTACAAGTGGTTTCTACGAGTTGATGTTATCAAAGATTAATGGTTTGTTCTGATGACAGGTGATGATGCAGTAGATGAAAGAAAGGATCGGACGACGAGTTCTCATGATCCTCATTGGTTTGTTATCTTTTTTAGAAAGAATATTTCTTTAAATCTAAAATCTAAAAAATATGTTTTTGATTTTAGGGGGAGTAAGAAATTTTTTAGAAAAATAAAAAACATATGAAAAAGTTGAAAATTCAAAAACATATGAAAAATTGAAAATTCAAAAAACATTGAATAATCGGACGACGAGTTCTCATGATCCTTATTGGTTTGTTATATTTTTTAGAAAGAATATTTCTTTAAATCTAAAATCTAAAAAATATGTTTTTGATTTTAGGGGGAGTAAGAAATGTTTTAGAAAAATAAAAAATATATGAAAAAGTTGAAAATTCAAAATCATATGAAAAAGTTGAAAATTCAAAAAACATTGAAAAAAAAATCAAAAAGTACAAAAACATTAAAAAAGACAAAAAGATTTTGGTTGTCAAAAAGGAAATGATAGTACATTAGTGGACTATCACAGTATGCTAAAGAATTGTAAAGTTTAAAAGTGATAAACGAGTATTACTGTGGGTGTGTTGATAGACTTTAACACGTTCAGTAAACTGTTTTTGAGATATAAACTAAATTTAGCAACTGCTTAATCTTGTGGATTAACAAATCTTGGATATATGGACTTAGTACTCCGAAATTTCGATTGAAGGGTTGCCTGATTTTGATATACGAGGTCATTATATATAGTTGATATCTAGGGTATTATACAAGTTCTTCTGATTTTGCGGAAGCAATAGCCTAGAACTTCTATAATGCTTTTGCTATAAACCCCTAAAAGCTGCATGCAAACTTGAAAAGTATCGAAAGATCTAATCATTTGCAGTGCTGAAAAGATTCCTTAAATGGAACACTCCTTTAAGACGAGTCTTCATCTCTTTATCTGTACGGTAGTACTAACCTGAGCTCTCAAGGCCTCATATAACCCAAATACAAATATCGATTACGCTATATTCACCTATAAGATGAAATCTAGGGAATCTGGATTCATGAGTATATTCAAGAAGTGGGAACCATAGTTAAGTCAAGTTTAATAATTCTTATCTAACATATATGGAACAATTGAGAAACGTGATGAAGTTTAAGTGGACAAACATATCGACAATCTAGGCAAACGAGTTTAAAACTTAAAGTCATCAGAAGGTCAACAGTACTGGTGATATGTCTCAAACAACTGATATGATCCTTAGACACGAATTCACAAAAATATGTCTGTAAATATGTTTATACATAGTTTACTTTAGTTGTTAAAAATTTATGTGAACACTTTACTTGCTTTTAAAGATAAAATCAAAAAGATTTTCAGTGTGTTATAGCATAAACGTTCTAAAATACAAAAAGATTTTGTTTCTACATTAGTTCAACGAGCCAATGATGGAGAACGGATCTTCGAAGTCTGGTAAGAAAATCTGATGAATGTTTAATAGTTCATTAATTTGAAACTTTAAAATCAGATTGTTCATAACGGTTTTTCAATCTAAGGTCATTAATTTGGACTTGGTTGATATATTTAGTTAATCAAGGTCATTAACTTGGACTTGATCAACTAAGTGGATTTTGAAAATCGAACAATAAAAATGAGAAAGTTGAATGTCTTTAAACATATAATGTATTCGAGGTCATTAAGTTGAACTTGAAAAAATTTCAAAACAGTGAATCTGAAATGTTTATTGAATGTCAGAATTTATTTAGACAGGTAGTAAAATTTGAGGGGGAGCTGGATAAAACATTGTCAAAAGATTTCAGAAAGCTCAAAGCAAGGAGGAGTCTGAAGTCTAAAGATCAAAGCAAAGGGGAGTCTTAAACGAAAGATTAAAGCTAGGGGGAGCATGTTGATTAAAAGTTTTATCAAGACAAAGCTCAAGAAAGAGGAAGAGGATATAAAGATCAAGTTGATAAAGTTTATACAAGAACTAAAGATCAAAAGACTCAGAAGATTTCAAAAAGTCAATGACTACGGCAACATCCAAGGGGGGAGTCTGTTGGTGCATATGTTTGTTGCCTATGTCAGTATGTATCGAGTCTGAGTGAATAGGGCTTAATCTGTTTGAAACAAGGTGTATTTAAGTAGGTTTATAGTCAAGTTCACTCATAATGGTTTGTGAAGAGTCATGTTCGGCCGAACTTTACTAAGTCAAGTTCGCCCGAACTTCCCACTTATCCAACGAACTTGGGAATCTATAAATAGGTGCCTTGGGATTTCATTTATAACTTGGAGAGATTTTGGCACAGAGACGGCGAAGCTCTGTTGGATCCGGTTCTCGAATGTATTGAACTTTAGATCAATGAAAACAACATTTAAATGAGTAATTCTTGTTATTTGATTAACTTGTCATTAGTTTCCGCCTAATTAGGACAATAGATAAAAAATTTAGGTTCCCGTGCTAATCGTGGACGTTCCTACATATCCTTTTCCGAAGTTCTTTTTCCGTTTTGAATTCATCATTTGATTGTTTCCCAATCAAACTCTCTTCATGAACTGTACTTGTCCCATACACGAAAGTCATGGTTTTATTCTTGTATTCGTGAAATGATGACTTCTGTTTCTTATTCGGTTCATCTTCAACCTCCAAACGCAAACCCACTCTCCTATTTTCAAGAAAGTCACCACCATTCCTTCGATAGTTATTATAGTTTCTTTAGGTTTAGAATAAAATCTCTTTTCATTTTTTCTCCAAATCTTCTGATGATACTTCGACAAGTTTGAACAATTTATCAATTTGGTCTTCCTTCACATTTTGAATCAGAAAACTGTCACTGAAATATAATATATCAGATTCCTTAACTTTGTACATGACAACGTTAGGATCATCACTTAGATTATCTTCCGATGATGTATCATCATCTTCAGATTGTGAATCAGAATTGTTCGAACTCGAGTTAGCGCTCTTAAAGCTGCCATCATCAGATTCAACAACACTTTTAACCAATGCTTCACCATCATCACTTATGTAGGTTATATTATTGTTCTCAGGCAACTCATTTTTCTTTTCAGTTAAAAGTTCAATGTTAAGCGCCTTATCCATCCCTTCAGCTTTCTTACGACAATATTTTTCGCACAAGGGTGGTGGAACACTGTTATAATCTCCACATTTTTTACCTTTTGATTTCTGAACATCTTCTTCCGACTGAATCGTTGGAAGAATGTGATCAATGACGTAAGCATTCATGGTATAGCTCTTCAAAAGCTGTCTTACCCTTTCGGTTTCGATTTTCATGTCTTGAAGTTCTTGTTTTACTTCAGCAATGTTGTTTATGTAAACGTTAATTGCCTTTTTTTTCCATTAAAGTGGGTTTTAACATTCTTATTGTATCATCTTGTTCAATGTTATTTCTGTCAAGCCTGCCATAATCATCTTTCATTTTATCATATGCTTCTTTCATTGTGTGATAATCATATTTGAAATTGTTATTATGCACATTGAGTTCAGCTATGATTTGAGTCTTTTAAGCACATTGAACACCTGACTCAGCTGATTTCGCATAAGGTTTTTCAACCTCAACGATTTGCACTTTAACAACTTCCTTTTCTACAACTTTTACCTCCGGACCTACCTTTGTCAGATTTGCCATTATAGTTTTGTTGGCAATCTCCTTGAGGTTTTCTTCATTCATTTCGTTGGTCACGTTAATGACTTTTTCGACTCCGGGTTTCTTCTCAGCAACATGCTCGAAAGATATTGTATCACCAAAACAACCTGCAAAACTAGAAGTCATATTAGAAGAAAGAACACTCTACATCTTTGTGTGATGATAAATCTCATATTCTTCTGCTTATTGTAAGTATTCTTCTAGCATTGCGCTTTCCATGGCTGCATCTTCAGCAGATGTGTCTTCTACGATCTCAGCCATTAAAGCAACTCCGGTCCTTTTGCTAATGTATGAATTCCAGTCAAAACCATCATCCTCATTCGAAGCAACCATAGCTTTCTCTGTGTTGTGGGATGCTTTCTCTTGAACTTCAATTTGAGTTTTCTTTGGGAATGGCTTGTATTGTAATAACTTCTTGTAATAATCACTGCCACCTCCGAATGGACTTTTATTGCCACTCGCTTTTGGATTCTTGCATTCTCTTTTGAAGTGCCCTTTTTGTCGGGATCTGAAGCAAGTAACTTTTGTCTTATCGAAACCCAATTTGTTGCTTGAATTCCCAATATCTCTGCCGGTTAAAGCAACAAATTTAGTAACCCTGCGAATAATCGAGGCTAATGACCATTTGATGTCCATTAGTTCAAGCTCTTCCTCGTCCACTTGATCATAATCCTCATTGGTCATTTCAGGATTACCGATCTTCCCCGCCACCAAACTTTCATAAGATTCCAATATTGTGGCTAGAAGTGCCATATGTTGTTTGGCTGCTTGTTCAGAAACTGCATTATTCAAGTTGACAACAATGTTGCATTTGAAAACATTTGGATCAGAATTTGATTGATTATTCTGATTTGGCTGATTATGACATGAAGAATTAGATCCTGTGCTTGAATATGATGAATTCCGAGGACTCTGATCATAGTTTGGATATGATTGAGTTTGACTCTGTGGCGAGGAATTCGAGGAATTCAGATTCGTGCTGAAAGCAGTTTGGATCTTTGGGCTAGTGATATTCTCTTGAGCTCCTATCTTGTAGTAGAGCCCTACATCTTGAGTAACACTTGAATTTTTTGACTTGGCTATCTTTAACAACTCCATCTCGTGCCCCTCCAGCTTATCAATGAAAGTGGATAGTTTGAAGAATTCCCAGCTCGGACTTTCTTTAAGCACCATGAGATATGTCGTCGATTCACCTTCAGGCAATGCGTCAGCCAGTTTTTCAATGTATTATTCTTCCGTCTACTCAAGCCCATGTCTCCTCATAATCACTTTCATATGACAAAAGCATTCGATCATCTATTTCATCGTTTCTCCTTTTATCAACGTAAATATGTCAAATTCCTTCATGATCAGTGCTTTCTTGCTTTTGACCATTTCTACACTTCCCTGGTATTT
Source organism: Scalesia atractyloides (assembly GCA_947069175.1). Classification (NCBI taxonomy): domain Eukaryota; kingdom Viridiplantae; phylum Streptophyta; class Magnoliopsida; order Asterales; family Asteraceae; genus Scalesia; species Scalesia atractyloides. Next base: position 64,970,321 of record CAMTDV010000016.1, on the reverse strand, counting down.
CTTCTTCAAGAATTTCCATAGTTCTTGTGCAGTCTTATACTCCGGTAGAAGCACCAAAATATCTTCTTTCACCGACTGTTGGATCAAACTTATCATTTTCTTATCAGCAACGTAAACATCCTTTTGAATAGTAGAAAACTTGTTGATATCGATAACATTATCATTTTCATCTCTGGGCCATGTGTAACCAGTCTCTACTGCAACCCAGCTTTGGAAATACGTAACTTGAACCCAGTTAGTGAACTTCTCTTTCCAACTCTCGTATTCGTCCATACACAGGAGTTTTGGAGGTTTCACAGATGTGCCCATTTCATTATCAATGTTTACTTGGTTCTCCATTTGAGCATTTGATGTTGTAGCCGTCATAAAAGCACTATAAAGATCTTCCATCTTGAAAAATTGATGAATATCACTGAAAACACATGTTCACAAAATTCGAAGAATTATCAGTACACTAACAAGTTCGGGCGAACTTGTAGTTTGAGAAACAAATTTTGATTTTACACAAGCTCGGGCGCACTTGTGTTGTGATTTGAAAATTTTCACCCCGATGCAAGTTCGGGCGAACTTATACAATATTTCAATAGAAACAAACAAGTTTGGGCGAACTTGTAGATGAAATTCAACAAAATTTAATCATGTTCGGGCGAACTTGATAAAAATTGAAGAATTTTCTAGTAAGTTCGAGCGGACTTATCAAATTCCTTAAGAAATCAATGAAGTTCGGGTAGACTTGATTAAAAAACGATGATTTTTTAATCAAGTTAGAGCGAACTTGATGTTAAGTTCGACCAAAACAAATTTGTGAAACATGGTTTTTTCAACTTTTTGATATCAATTCGTTTGTATTTGATATTTAAACTCTCAGGGTTTACCATAAGATTATTTTACATGACATATTCAAAATTTAGCAACTTTTATCCGTGAGTTCATTGTTTTTCTTGAAAAAAATGAAAAAATGGTAGAAAGGAGTAGAATAAGAGTAGATCTTGCAATGATTTCACCAATTCAGGTATCCAGGCTCTGATACCACTTGTTAGATCACTCCATGATTAGCATAGGAACCTAAATTTATATCTAACGTTCATATAGGCAGAAACTATGTGACGTGTTAATCGAATATGCAAAGATTACTCGTTCAAATGTTGTTCATTGATCATAAAGTATATTTACATGTAAAATCCAGATCGGGCAGAGCTTCGTCGTCTAGGTGAGAAAGTTGCAGAAGTTACAAATGAAAATCACAAGTAACCTATTTATAGTTGTGCAAGTTCGCTTGGAGGAACACAAGTTCGGGCGAACTTGTCTTGAACAAGTTCGGCCGAACTTGTTTCAACATTAATAATCCGGGCGAACTTGGTCAACTACTAACATAAATACGACTATTTCTAACGTATTCTAGCCCAATCTAAACAAACTCGATCCAAGACTAAGACATAGACATTATGTACTAACAGCAATATAACTATCAAATCTAGATCTTCCACACGCCAATTCTTTCTTTGATCTTTTCATGTTGACTTTGACTTGATGACGTTGACTTTGTTGACTTGATTCGTTGATAACATTAGACTATACGTTTTAGACCCAATAATTGAAAGCCAAAACATCAATCTGATGTTTGATCCACAAATAACAGAGTTTACATGCTTTCCTGCAAACCACTACCCAAGCCAAAGATCTGCCGTACAAGCCCCGATGAATACTAAAAGACAAAAGAGATGCAAAGGTCTGCTGAAGACCATTAGTGGGTTGCCTCATCAGTGTTTCTCTCATGACAGTGCTTTACCAATGTCACATTGTCTATATAACAGTGTTTAGGCATAACAGTGTTTCTAGTTAGTTATATTTATTATCTGTCACTATCAATGCTGATGTCATCATTTGACGCTCAACAGTTTGCTTGTACTATAAATAGACAGTGTTGTTGTACTGTTCGATTATCTATTCAAAAGATCATTTCCATATTTATCCAATCATCTTCTTTACATTCTGTACGAACAAACATTTGTGTTAAAAGGTTGAGGGGGAGTTGGAATTCACATGCAAACGTATTGTTAAAAGCATGATGATGAAAACAATCTTCAATTAGTTGTGATACAAAAGTTTTTCTAGAATCCACTGCAAATCACTCTATTCTTATCTTCATTCATTATTTCATCTTACAAAGTTTTACAACTAATTAAACTCAGATCCCAACTAAAACCCACCACCCAATCAAAACAATACACATCATCACCATCTCCTTCACCATGCCGGTAAGAATCCAGCGCCCAAACCTCCACGCCACCCTCCATACACTGATGGGCTAGTGTGCCCGGTGTGGAGAGACTTCCATGCCAACAAACCACCCCCACTCCATGTGGCCAATGAACGGGATTGATACTTCTAAGCACTTCGCTACATATAAGCCAACCCTTGAACTTCTACTATACATCCAGGCACTTTGCTACATATAAGCTAACCCACTAAGTTCTCTTAGGTGGAACAAAAACTTCATAGAGTTTCTCGCCAAACATTATAGATTTGCTTGCTAACTGACTAGCCGAGTTCGCTTATAGGAGTAGTGAACCGTCTAGAAATAGATGCTCCAATAAAACATATAAAAGTACCATTCTAGTACCAAGCCATATACTAACAAAAAAAATCCGAAGATTTGAGACTAGCAATGATTATTGCAGGAATTCAGGAACTAACCCTTAAACTCATGTTTCTATGTAACTGTCCAATGACTTAGTAGGGTTGCACCATAGCAATTGGTTGGTAACAAAAGTTTTGAACGCTAGCATATATTACTTTTTACTTTCTTTCATCATCTAAAACATAGAACCTAAACAATATTTGGAACTGGTTATGCATAACAATTAATAAAAAACACAAACTAAAATCACTCGTGTTATTACTGTAGAACGATCATGTCAATGATTATGAGTGAACAGGAAGAACTCAGCTAGTGGACGATAGTTTTATTATAGATTTGCACACCTATAGGAAACAGACAAGGATGAACATGCAATCCATGAAGAGAACACAAACATGAAAATGAGATTCAGGGCACCGGATATTTGAACTTGAGTCAGTCGGCAATGTCGACATGGTTCCACCTGTTTGTTATATTGTCAATATACACACCGGCTCGTTTGTCGATACCCGGTTCAGCCACCCAACGAGCTCCATCTTGATCACTTGAAAAAACTTTATATGCTTTTACATAATCATCATCTTGGTTTCCAGTGTTCTTAGGTTTGAACATGTTGAGGATGGTGAAGGAAGTTTTCTTATGCCACCTGTTTCTTGCCATATAGCCTCTCTACTTAGCTAGTTTCCTTTTACAAAGTTGGAATAACGTGATGTTGGTACTTATACACACTAGAATTTAACTTTATTTGCTGGGTGGAATCGGAATTATGTTCGGACCCAGTTTTATATTAGTTCTATACATACCACTTGTGGTACATTTAGCTAAAGCGACTTGATCATGATGGCCTATTAGGCTATTATCTAATTGCCCTAATATTATCTAATTGCTCATATAGTTCTTACAATGTATCCTTTCAGAAATGGGAAATAAGAAAATTAAAAAAAAAAAGCTAAAGGGTAGGATTTGTTTATACTAGATCAACTACATAAAAAAATTCATCCACCTAGAAATTTTTCATCCTATGTCAGACGGATTGCAAAGATTAGAATTTCCTTAACCAAAGAATGAAAACATTATGAATGATTATATGGATTTCCCAATGATAAATCAATAGATGCTCAGCCAAGTTAATGAATATGTAGGTGAAACAAGAGATAATGTTACAATAATTATAACCATCCTAGCAATAGATATTTGCATATAGATAGCTAGCAAACTATTAAATAAATAAATAACAAATAAATGGGAAAATCCCATCGATATTTTTTTTTGGAAAAGTAAATATTATTCACAGGGCCACCCTCAAACAGAGGAAGGTCAATCACAAAACAACCCTGCTACATTACTTTAAAAGAGCACCAGTTGGACCAAGAGATACCATTGTTCTTAGCTCGATTACTATAACACAAAAAACCTAACGATTCAACCTCTTGAAATGTCCATGACCGTCTTTCGTTTACTGTCGAACCTTCTCTAATACCTAGCTTTCCATAGACACCAGCATCCCACCATAATGATGCCATGAAGAATCACTTTCACCTTAGTAGTAGTAGCAGCTTGTATACCCATATATAATTTATATTTCCTAAATCATTTAGGGCAAATCAAAAGTCAAGCTAACCTATCAAATCAATGTAAATGTCAAGGAACTTTTTTTTAACGGTTACTTTCTTTTGAGTGGCCCAATGTCACACCAACGAAACTGCAGCCCTAGTCAAGATCTACCCATACGTTGTTTTAATCGGGCCGCGCTGGGCGTCAGACTTGGTTACGGCGTTCCCCCGGAAACCGTACTCCCTCCACAGGAGTTGCCTCGCTGAAGTAATAGCCAGATGAAAACCGGGGTGCGGCTCAGGATCGAACCCCCTCGGTGGGTTTATCACCATCATTGCGCAATATCCAACCCAATATGACACAAGTGAGAATTGAACTTGAGCCTTCATTGAAAAATCAAAGTCTCCTACACTAGGTCACAATTGGGGGATGTCAATGAACTCTTTGAAATATGAATGGCATCATATAAAAAATAAATAACTTTTGACTAAGACCTGACAATATACAAATTAGGAAGTGTTAGATAGTCACCACATCAACCTCATATGGACTAAGAATTATAGAGAGCTTGAAGAACCATGCTCTAAAGGGATCAACAAAGATAGGAGGTTTTGCTATATATCTCCAAATTATCTAATCAATCTACACTTAGAAAATATTCATTTGTGAGAGATGGAAACGAATAAACCCAATCTGATAGCGGTGGGTTTGACCACTAGGCTGAAATCTTCATGTAGCTAAAAAAGTTTAATAATATGAATCCATTTACTTGGATAAAAGTTTGCTCGAGGAGGCGTAAGCACCTAACTTCAACTTCGGTAAGAGTTGAAGGTAACAATATATGCACATATTACATCCCGCCGAATTTCTCATTTATGTGTTTAGGAGGATGTTTTAGGTTAAAAGTTAAGATACTCGAACGAGACATGGAGTAGGACATGGTATAGTAAAAGTTCATGATGATGAGTGTGATCACTAGATGGAGAAGCACTCTTAGGATGAGGAGGCGAGTGTGGAGGTGTGGAATTACATGATGTGGATGGAGATGGTGCAGAAGTACATGGTGGTAGTTGTAGTACGTTATCGTGTTGTTGACGACGACTCAATAGAGTCAGGGGAGTTGATATAGATAACATATATGGAAAACCTGAGGTATGATGAATGGGGGATGGGTTGAGTGTAACTTTCGCACCCTTAAATTTCACCTGCAAGGTTCTATCGCGAGGTGCGTGACAAACTTGGATCATAGTCATTTGTCATATTGAGCGATCACTGATGTGTTGCAAAACACGTCATTTTCCCTTGTATTTTGTATATATTTTCGTTAGTTTTTTAGTTGTTCTTGGTCATTTATAGCTTGTACTTAGAACCTTAATACTTTGAAGGTGTTCGTGTGCAAACATAGTGGAAATCTAGTTAAATTCATGAAAAAATGAGGACATGGGGAACCGAGTGAAGTAGTGCGATAAAACAGAGTCTGAACTTAAAACATCGATATCTTGAGCTAGAAAAGGAGTTACATGATGTATAATATATGAATTTGGGGGATCTTGAAAAGCAGCATCCACATATGAAGTTTTCGTGCTCCAACGCTTGACATACGAGCTGTACGAATCAAGATAGTTACGAGACGTAAGCATCGGAAACCTTTCGGGGCGCTCACAGTGTCATTATTTGGCTTTGGGTGAGATATCGTTCGTAACCGTCAAAGGGTTATGGTTCAATATTTAAGCAACATGATGGGTAAAATAGCAGGATGACAACCGGAAGCTACTGTTTTCGAAGATTTGAAAGTTCAGAAGCATTGATTTGAAGGATTAAAGGTTTAGGACTAAAAGATTGAAGCTAGGAGCGCTACAGTTTTGTGTTATGCTTCTTTATTCGTGTCTGTGCAGGTAAGGTCTAGTTCGCACGGATGAATGCATTCCGTACGGATGAAAGTGATTCGTCCAGATGAAAGACTAGTTCATGCCCTAATCAAGCCCATGATTAGTGAGCCAGCTAAGGTTGTTTCATACAAATTAGGAGGTGTAAAATGCCTCTAAACTTTCTATTTTTCGGAAGGGTTTATGATGATTCTTCCACATAATACGTCGAAATTTGATGATTTACATCTAAAAACCCATAATTAATGAACGTATGTGATTCAATCAACTGTTAGATCGATTGAATCGATACCTTAGCTTTGATACCAATTGAAAGTTCCGGATTGGATGGGTTTAGACGGAAGTTTGGACGAAATAGAGCTAATTTGGTAGAAATCAGGCAGAAATAAGATGAAGTAGAAAGATTCCATTCATACCGAAAGAGCATACATCATTTTACAAGCTAGAGAGCGCATCATGCAATCTCTCCAACATTTCCCCTAGGATCTCCAAAACTTGATAACTATGAACACAAGACCCAATATATAGACATGAACATTTGGGAGGGACTATAAGTGCACTATTTCGTGTGGTCATATTAGAAATCTATCTGTACGTGTAATGTCAAATGTCTTGAGTCTGTAAAATACCGGACAAAGGTTATGCTAGGTTGTTTTAGGAATTTTTAGGTCAGGTTAGGATTCAGTATGGCACGATGCGAAGAGAGTGGATATAGTCAGGTATGATGTCATCATTAATAAAGATGACATCCAAGATATTGCATCATCACTTACACAAGCATGACATAAGCATAATTCATGCAAAGTTGGAAATCAGATATACTTCATACGTTCGTACGGACCTAGAATCAGCAGTTTCGTACAAAGGTGGATCAAGGGTAACTATATATAGCTGATAACACCTTCTTTCATGTACACACTCAAGAACATCCAATATGGATTAGCTGATTTTGTAACATAGAGTCAAACCTCTGTCCGGTTGTCGTTAGAACGTAATAAACAATTATTATTTATGATTCGGTTCCTCGATTACGACTCGGTTTTACGGATTCGTAAACAATTATTATTATTTACGTATAACCGTTTAAACGCAGATCTTGTGTTCGGTATCGAGCCGATCCTTAACTTACTAGTGGTATCAGAGCTACGGAAGATCGACATGTAATCGTGTTATGAATCGACCGAGTTTTAGTGAATCAGATGTGTTTTCGATCGAATTCCTAAACTTTTCGGTTGGTTTCAGATTGTTTTCATACACAACATGTTTTGTTACTGGATGATTCAATACCAAAGATGAAACCGTTTAAAGAAATTCTAGAATTCATGGGTCGACTACCGATAAAGAAAGCATTGACAGCACAACATAAAGCGTAAAGATCACACGTTCAGAGACTAAGGGATCATTCTAAATTCATACTGAATCCACCAGCGATACAATCATTTGTCAGGATTGGGAATGAAGATAAAGAAGTTTTGATTATAGAGGCGTTGATCAGGAGAGTTTTAGACTTTAAAGATGAAGATAATTATCATATAGGTTATTCATAGAGGATGGTGGTGTGCGTTAAGCGTGATATAATTTTATTAATATTTTAAGTTCATTTTACGCGTTAGTCAAGTTTTAAATTTATAAAACATGATATTATACTAACACTAAACACACACTTAGGAAGTGCACCCAACGTGAGCGTATTATAGCGTTGGTAACATACCGAGGTCGTCCAAGGACACAACCCAAAGGTAACGTTACCCTCATCCCAGTGGTTTGAGTCAACAAGAATACAATCCCAAAGGGTCGGAATATTAAATGATAATTAAATAAGTCATTAATACGAAAAGTAGTAGGCTCCTCTTTTGAATGTGACATTACCCTGGGCTAACTGGTTTGAGTCAGCAAGGATACAATCCCAAGAAGATGTTTTAAAGTTTTAATAGTAGTTTACATATGAGGCGTTCAAGCTATTCGCACCCCCGCCATCCAATACCCGTGGGGCATTGAAGGAGGTCCTAGTAAGCTTGAACCAAGTCCTTGCAGGATGTATACACTGAACGAGACAAGAATTTTACCAAACCACCCTTGTAACCCCCTTCTAAGTAGTTAACCAGCTTTATATAGACCGTAAAGACACGAATAAGCAAATCAATGACATCATGAAGAAATGGTTAGGAAAATTCACTTTCAACATAAGAAACTAGTTATTAAAGTCATTAATACATACCCAATTAAAAAGTGCCGAAAGATTAAAAATCAAAAGAAATACCTTAAAGACTTTCCTTCACCAAGTGATGTAAGAGATTAGCTAAGCATGGCCTTTGTTTGACAAGAACTCTTATGATCAATCTTGGATCCTGAGACGACGACGCACTCTAAAGATGATAGATGGAATGGTGTGTTGGTGTTGTAGTGGTGGTGGAATGGTGGGAAAGTGAGAGAGAAGTGGTTTGCCAAGGTATGCCTATGAAGTGAACCAAGCACCCCTATTTATAGTCAGAACAGCACCCCGGCCATAGACCCATGTCTAGTGGGCACGGCCATGGCTGGCTTCTTCTATTCCTTCATGAATTGCAGTTGTCAGTAGAAGGGCCCACACGACCCCGTGGCTCCTGGGCACGACCACGTGGTCAACTCTTCGCTATACTATCAAGATTCTACAAATCTCAGAGTCTGACCACGCCCCATGGTGGCCTAGGCACGGCCCCCGTGGTGGGCATAGAAGCTTCTGCATGGTTTTTCTTTAAGTGCAAGGGATGACCACGCCCCATGCCTGGCTGGGCACGACCCCGTGGTCAGCTTCTATGTTCTTGTTTTTGTCTTTGTCTTTGGGGTGCTGCTGAGGGACCAGGCATGTCGCATTATTCCTTTTTCTTGTATTTATGTTGGTTGTGGTTACTTGTTTTTGTTTCTTTTGTTCTTTTAAGCTCATTTGATCCTTAAATTCAAAAGGAACAAAGAAACGTGTTTTTCCAACATTGGTTTTAGAAAAGGGTTAGTTTTATACCTCATTTGATGTAATTTATATGTTGCAATTTACACACATCAAATATCCCCACGCTTGAATCTTTGCTTGTTGTCAAGCAAAACTCTTTAAATGTGGCTTACACACCCAAACGGAATAGGTAGATAAGAAGTTTTGTGGCTTGTTTTGAGTGTCGGGAATCCAAGCTCTTTTATTAAATTTTGTTTTTATTTTATTTACAATCCTATTCGTCATGATTTATTTTGAATATTTTTAAGAAAAAATATTTATTTCTGCATAACATGCCTTTTTTTAAATTTATTTATTTATATACAAGTTCACGTACCTCACGGGGGATCACTCAACACTCGGCCAAAGATGTAATTTTGTGATAACAGTCGATTACGGTATGGAACTTAGTTCTACCATATGCTTGCTAAGCGATCAAACCTCCTCCTCTTTAACTAAAAACAGTTGTAAGTATCAAGAGGACTTTTGAAAGGCAAGGCTTAGGCTAAGGGTAGGTGATTTTTGGGTTAGGAGTTAGTAAAATGGCTAAAAAGTGTAAAAGCGTTTGTTGTCGTTAAAGCTTTTTGTTTTTGTGACGTTTTTTGACACTAAGCATATTCAAACAAGATTTTTGATGAACTTGTTTGGTTATTGCAAAAACTATGTTTTTTGTCACAAGATAACCGAGCTTTTACCAAAACAAATGGGTTTGAAAGAAAATGGGTTTTAGTGGGTAATGGGTGTTTGTGATATGGTTTTTGAAATGAAAAGGTTCAGGCTCAAAATGGGTTAACTAGGGGGATTTTTGTTAGGGGAAAAAAGAAGGAAAATAATGGTGTTGAATAGAAATGGGTCAGTCCTAATGCCTCTATCATTTACATGTTTGGTTAAAGTTTGGTGAGAACCGGGAATGTAACGTCTTTGGCAAATATATAATCAAATTTTAAAAAGATTTGTCATGCATTTTTATAATTTTCTTGTTTAGTTCTTTTTATCATGACGCTATCGGTTGTAAATTTAAAAACATAACTTTTTAGATATTGTTATTCCCAATTTAAACCAAGACAAGTAAAAAATAAAATTTTTTTTAAAAGATTTGGGGTGATTAGCGGTTCCAATACGAGTTTTTGAAAATTCAAGATTTTAGCTTCCCCCCCACACTTAAATTACACATTGTCTTCAATGTGTCCAAAAATAAGTTTTCTATTAATTCGAATGTATAAAAGTGCGTTTAAAAACAAATTTTTATGATACTGAGCATCTGGCCACGAGCCCGTGTTGTCCGGGCACGTCCCCATGGTCAGAGTGCCAGTATTGAAACTTACAGAAAGTTGGCCATGGGGTGTGCCTGGTGGCCCCGACTCGTGATCAGTTCATAAAGACAATGGCAGAATTTGGAGGTCGTGGGCCCGGCCCCGTGGTCTGCAATCGCCGTTTTGTTTAGGTTTTTGGTTCTTGTTTCTGGTTTATGGCCTCAGGTTACACTAATACTTAGTATACTTAAGCCTCATGTGTACCTGTTTTATCAGTACTCACACCACATATTAACACAATACCCAAGTCCTAGATTACGAATGTTTTAAATCCATCATCACACCATCATAAAACTAAAAAGAAAATGCAGAAATGAAATTGTCTTAAAAAGTAAATTGTTACGGCATGCCGGCCGGCAAATTGTTCATGGAGGGAAGAGAGTTAACCTGAAACTTCAACAGTCAATACCGCACCACCGTCATTGTCACCACCTAGTCCATGTCCTCGTCCTCATCAAGATATGCCATGTGTCCCCGGATGTATGTTATATATCTTACATAGTGGCGATGGAACTTTCCACCGCTCTGATCTGGGTATTGGCATTGTTGGCCACGTTGTAGATATTTCGGGTGCATGGTAGGTTTTCCTGCAAAAGGTCAGTTACACTTTGAAAATTAGGAAAAACGGCTACTTGAGAGGCGGAACCCGTTTGGTAGCCGTGGTATTGTGGAGGAGGACGATTTGGGTCGTCTTAGAGGGCTAGGACTAATTTTGGGCCCCATGTGTTTCGTTGGGCATTTCGAAAGCGGACGGTCTCATCATCCATGTCTTCGATGAATCCCATGGCTCGGCATTGGGCTAGATCGACCTTCTTGGACTTCACACCTTGGGTGAAGGATTTTAGGACGCGGTGGACATAGTTCTTGAACAGCTTGTAGACCCACCCCCGAAGAAGATTGGTGTGGGAGGAGAGGCCATTTGGTTTAGATGCATGTTCTTAAGGAGCAGTTAGGTGACATCAAGGGGTAGATGGTTGTGGATGCAGTAGAGGCAAGTGAGGTCATGGACGTTTACCACACCCAAGCACGTTGTTGACTAAGGGAGTTGCTTAGGACCTGGTGAATGTAACGTTAAAGTGGGTCCCGCAGCTGTGTACTCTTGGTGATGCTTGGATCATATGCTCCATCTCCAAGTTGAGTCCATGCAGTTTGGCGCATGTTGGTTGGGATCTCACGAAGACCACCCGTGAACTCCTCTTCAACTGATTCATCCTTGGTGTAGAGACCAATGTTCACACCGAATTGGGCCATGGAGATGGCAAACTTCTGCCCAACGCATCTGAACTCAACAACGTCAGAATCGAATGGGTCCGCCTTGGCTTTGAACTTGAATGTGCTATAGAACTCCAAGTTATACTCGTGGATGGAGTGGAGTTTGGTGCCAAAAGGGGTTCAAAGCGGCCCCATGACTAGCATCTCATACATGTTTTTCTGTCCCACAACATTGAGGGTGTCGTAGAAAGTTTGTCTTGGTGCTTCCTCATGTCTTGTTTGGAGGATTTCAAAACGAGTTTGATACTCCAATTCTGAGGTCTTGAATTTTAGAAACTTGTTAGCCATTGCTGCACAAGAAAACCAAAGAACAATCAGTGCGGTATGATTAAAATTCGGAGAAAGCTGAAAAAAAGGCCAGACACGGGCCCGTGCTGGCTGACCACGTACCGTGTTCGGTCATTTATCCTGGCCGCGCCCCATGGTCACTGACTATGGCCACGTGGTCAGGCCACTATTACTGCAAAAACTCAAAATTCGACCCGGTTTCGAAAAGTTGAAAATTTTTGGTTGGGTAGGGGCGGTTTTCGCCGGAAATGAAACCCCAAGTGATGTTTTTTTCCAAAAACAAACCATTTACCCTACAAGTTTATATTTTTCGGTTCTAAAACAAGGGTTTATGGTTTATTCTTGAAATCGAGTGATTCTATGGACAATAATGGTTGATTTACTCCCTATAACATGTATATGAACTAATACTATTAGATCTAAACAAAAAATTTGGGTTTGGTTCTAGTTCAAGAACCCTAGAGTTTTCCGCAAATTTTTTTATGTTATTCTACATGCAAATCGCTAAACTAACTAAAGAAGATGTTACAATCATACCTAGCAGAGGTTGAACGGACTGTAAATGTGGAAAATGTCTGGAAATCGCGAACCATAGGTTTTCTGGGAAACGGGTCATGGTGAAATGGAGAAATGAGAAGAAAATAGGGGTTTATACCCGTCTACACACCGACCACGGCCATATGGGCGGCTTAAAAATTTGTGTGTGTGTATATATATATATATAGGAGAAGGATCCATTAGGAACCACCCTTTACTGCGAGAACCACCCAAAAATACCTAAAAAATATAAAAACCACCCAAATTTTTTTAAATATTTTTTTTGAAAAATTCGCTATATTTCGTCAACAATAAAAAAATTTCAAAACAAAAAAAATAAAAATTTGAGTAACAGTTATCCATGCACATGTGCATTTTTATCATTTCTTTGACAAATTCCGTGATAAATTACAAACATTGGACACTTGTACTTTGATTTACACTACAACGTTTTTATGTTACCAATATTAGAAATGCACATGTGCTCTATATGTATCAACAAGAAATAAGGTGTTTTGGTACACTACTTTGAATACACTTTCTCTTTCATCTATAATTCCATCCATAATACACTACCATGCACATGTGCATATGTATCATTTCTTCGACAAATTCCGTAATACGTTACAAATATTAGAGAATTGCACTTTCATTTACACTACCATGTGTAATACACTACTTTTTATGTTACGAATATTAGAAATGCACATGTGCATCTATATGTATCAACATGAATTAAGGTGTTTTGGTATACTACTTTGAATACACTTTGTCTTTCATCTATCATAACCATCCATAATACACTTCCATTACCTCCTATCATCCATAATACAATACCACTATCATCCATAATACAATACCATTACCTCCTACCATCTATAATACAATACCAATACCAAGTTTTTCACTTTATTACATGTATATCAACACCATTTATACCATCCAACCAACATATTACATCATAAAGTGACAACTATAACCAAACCATCAACCACTAGACATAACTAACCCAAAAATATGTATTTGGGCCTACTTCAGCATTCAAATTCACAAAGTTTTTGTACCAAAACACGTTATATAATGGTTATACATAATGATGCACATGTAAATTTTGAATATTGGTAATGTAAAGAGTAGTGGATTACGGGTGGTATTGTAAATTAAAGTGCAATTGTCTACTACTGATAATGTATTACGGAATTTGTCGAAGTTATGATACATATGCACATGTGCATGGATAACTGTTACTCGAAGAAAAAAAAGTTGTTTTTTTAAACGAAATATAGCGATTTTTTTTTAAATTATTAAAAAAAATTTTGAGTGCTTTTTTTGATTTTTTTAGTTTTTATTTTGCAATAAAGGTGGTTGCCGCGGTTCTCGTAATAAAGGTGGTTCTTTCCGAGAAATAATCGAAGTCGTGAAATAAGTAATAGCACTTGATCTCCTTCTCGAATTCATTTGGTTTAATATGTTTGTCGTGTAAGTTTTTCATACGTTCCTTATAAATCTCGGAGTTAGAGTATGCTTGATTTCTCAATTCGTCTAATTCGTTTAATTGAAAAAATCGATTTCTATCGACGTTTTCGTGGTCTAAGTTTACGTTTTTTAATGCCAGTAGTCCCGATGTGCTATTTCTACTGCCAAGTGACAACTTTTTTCCATAGAAAAGCTTATATGGGGTAGTGCATATTGTTGTTTAATAGGCAGTTCTAAAGGCCCATAAAGCGTCGTCTAATTTATCTGCCCATTCTTTTTATATAATTCTACGGTTTTTTCTAGTATTCGTTTTATGCATCGATTGGTTACTTCAGCTTGCCCGTTTGTTTGAGGGTGATATGCGGTTGAGATTCGGTGATAGACCCCATATCCTGTTAAAAAAAATTCAAGTTGATGATTACAAAAATGGGAGCCTCTATCACTTATTAATGCTTTTCGAGTACCGAAATGAGAAAATAGTCGTTTCAAGAATCTTACCATGACTCTTCCATCTTTTGTTGAAAGATTCTCGACTTCGGCCCATTTAGACACGTAATCCACGGCCACAAGTATATATTTGTTTCCTTTTGATGGGGGAAAAGGTCCCATAATGTCTAATCCCCACACATAAAAATTCAACAGACGAGAATACCATTTTGTGGCATTTCGTTTTTGTAAGAAATATACCTGATCATTGGCGTGCATCACACGTCTTGACAAGGCTTTGTGCGTGTTTATAAATGGTTGGCCAATAGAATCCTGAATCGAATGCCTTTCGAGTGGTACTAGAGATTCCTTGGTGTCCCCCGTATGGACCTTCGTGACAATGGCGAAGAATTTTTCTTGCATGGTTACCATGTACGCATCGTCGGATAAGTTGGTCGGCACATATTTTAAAAAGATATTGCTCTTCCAAAAAATAATTCTTTACATCGGCAAAGAATTTCCTTCTTTGATGATGAGACCATACTTTCACTGCTATCCCACTAGCTAAGTAGTTGGCGTTGTCAGAGTACCATGGTTCTTCTCAGTATTCCACCATTTCTAAAGATTTCGTTGAGAATTTTTCGGAGATGAGTTCATCCCTAGTTGCCTCCAAAGCTCGATCTTCCAAGTGAGGTAGATGATCGGCAGCAGTGCTTTCAGCTCCTCTTTTGTGTTTTATTTCTATGTCAAATTCTTGGAGGAGTAGAATCCATCTGATTAATCGTGGCTAGGCATCCTATTTTTTAAACAGATTTCGAATGGCTGCATGGTCTATATAAACTATTGGTTTAGAAAGAGCAAGATAAGATCGAAATTTATCAAAAGCAAATACTACTGCTAGTAACTATTTTTCGGTTATGGTATAATTTTCTTGCGCATCATTAAGAGTTTTACTAGCATAGTAAATTGGGTGAAAATGCTTATCTTTTCATTGTCCCAAGACTGCTCCAACCGCAAAGTCACTTGCATCGCACATGCTTTTCAAGGGTAATTTCCAATCAAGCGCTATCATGATTGGTGCATTGACTAGCATTTCTTTTAGTGTTAAAAATGCTTAGTTGCAATCCTTGTCAAAGATAAATGGTGCATCTTTTTCAAGTAGTTTGTTAGGGCTCTTGAAATTTTAGAAAAATCTTTGATAAATCGTCTATAAAATCTGGCATGCCCTAGGAAGCTTCTTATGGCTCTAACGGATGATGGAGGCAGTAAGCAAGAGATGGTGTCTATTTTTGCTCAATCCACCTCCATTCCATCGTTTGAAATTTTATGACCGAGTACTATTCCCTCCGTTACCATGAAATGGCATTTTTTCCCAATTAAGGGCGAGGTTAGTTTCCTCACATCGGGATCGCATTCATTCAAGGTTATCGAGGCATTGGTCGTATGAATCTCCAAAGATAGAAAAGTCATCCACGAAAACTTCCATGGTTTTTCTATCATATCATGAAATATGGCCACCAAGCAACTTTGGAAAGTTACGGGGGAATTACATAGATCTAAAGGCATGCATCGATAAGCGAAGGTTCCATAGGGACATGTAAAAGTTGTTTTTATTTGGTCTTTTGGAGCTATCGTTATTTGGAAGTATCCTGAAAAACTATCTGAAAAATAATAAAATTTACGACCGGATAATCTTTCTAACATTTAATCAATGAAAGGTAAAGGGAAGTTGTCTTTCCTAGTTGCCTCCTTTAATCTACGATAGTGTATACACACTCTCCGTCCGGTGACGATCCTTGTTGGTATTAGTTCATTTTTTTCATTAGTTACCACCGTCATTCCTCCTTTCTTTGGTACTACTTGAATGGGACTCACCCAAGGGCTATCAGAAATTGGATAGATAACTCCGGCATCAAGTAGTTTGATGACTTTATTTTTAACCACTTCTTGGACATTTGGATTTACTCTACGTTGTGATTGTAGTACTGATTTATAATCATCGTCCATTAAAATTTTGTGCGTGCACATGGAAGGGCTTATTACTTTTATATCTACAAGCTTCCAGGCAATCACGTATGTTTTTTTCAATAGTTTAATTAATTATTCTTTTTCTATATTATTTAACTTAGACGAAATAATTACCAGTAACTTACCATGCTTGTCTAGAAAAGCATATTCCAAACCTTTTGGGAGTTCTTTGAGCTCAAGTGGCGTGTCTTTAAGAGATTCTTTATTCAATTGCTCTTTATTTTGGTTGAGAACCAAAGGGGTTTGTTCAACGACGTTCTCTTCTTTGATAAGTTGGTCAAATTCTTCTTCCACATCGGGTGATCCATGTCACACCCCGACCCGCAGCGGAAATAGGTGATCGGGGCATGATTGGGTTTTCATCAAAGCTTATGACATTTATTATAATGTTTCATATTTATTATTACAATTTTAAAGAAAATCATATAATCAAATCATACAATCAAATCATATAAGTATAACATGTTCTATACATCTTTCTAGGCTTCATTATTTTTCTTCTAAGGCATTTTCCTATGTGTTCCTTGCTTCATCCTGTCCACCTGTATCATGTGTAAAAATGGTTTTTGAGTCACAAAAAGTTGGCGAGTGAACCTTGTTAGAAAACATTTATAATTGATTTCTTGTTGTGTTTAATATGGAAAAGTTGTGCAATAATCATATGTGAGCAAACGTAAATAATCATACAATAACATACAATAACATACGATAACATACAATAACAAACCACCTTGCATGAATATATGACATGAATGATAATGTAAATGTTGGCAACGTCACGTTCACGCTCATAGGTAATGGGGAACGGTTCCGCTCATAGGTAATGGGGAACAGACGGCCTATGATGATGTATGTGTGATCAAGGCTCAATCAAACGGAGCCGATCGTATGTTGGCAACGGCTCGTTCACGCTCATAGGTAATAGGGAGCGGTTCACGCTCATAGGTAATGGGGAACGGCGGCCTATGATAATGTATGTACTGAAAATGATAAATTTAATCTAAACATTAACCACACAAACAGTTGATACATATTGAATACACATTTGATCATTGATATGATGGATGCACAAGTGTTTAAATGTAATAAATAATATGACACATGATACACCCCAAAAACGTGATTAAAACGGGGAATTTGTAGAGATTCACTCACATTGGGTGCGTTCGTTTGATGATGTTGAATACGCACGAGTTTAGAGGGTTGATCGACGAGGAATAACTAACCTAAATAATAACCAAAAGGTACGGTAAATAAGTGGATTTTATTAACAATTTTAATTGGGTTTTTAGATTTATTTTTGTGACTTTAAGGTTATTTTCTAACTTTAAAAACATTATATTTTAAGTATTTTTAATTGATTTTTAAATTAAATAAATAAATAAAAATAAAAAAAATGTTGACTTTTTTAGGTTGACCGTTGACCATTGACCATGACTGTTGACCGGTTCGGTCGTGTATTTGTTTGCACTGAGTGAGGTTCGAACTCGTGACCTCCCGTACGCGTGCACGCAACTCTACCAACTGAGCTACGTGTCTAACCCGAAATATTTCTGTTTTTAATTATATTTATATACTATTTAATTTATTCAAAATTCATTTATTTTAAAAAGGATTTTAATTATATCGAACCGGTGTGTATAACAGGTCTCGAACCCGGGACCTGTTGTTTAACGTTGCACACAGTCCACCGCTGGACTGCGTGTCTAACCCGAGATATAACCCGATTTATATTAAATATATACACAGTCTAAGCTTCATCTTCTTCGTTAAAACAACACAGACAACGATTCATTCTACTGTTCTTGTTTAATTCGATTGACGGACATATAATTGATTAAAATGAAATGGATACGGAAGGTTTTGGGAATGAACGTACAGGAAAAATGATTTTTCTCAGAACTCCGGCAAAGTCGTCGGCTCTGTTTTATGAACTCCGTCTGATTGAATCAATTAACCGTTTTGATCGATTAGTTGCGAAATTGAGTTACTAAACAATGATTATCAGAAGGTTTAAATGATTATACCGATTCACAGCGTGATTTAGGAATTTTCAGAAATCTTCCGGCGAGTGCTGATTATCCGATATCGTCGTCTTGGACTGATTCTGGTTGAAGGTTTTGAGTTAGTAACAGTCTAACAACAGATAGAAGATGAAAGAATTGAGAAATTTACCTTTTTGATGAAAGACACGGTTTTCCGGCGAAAGTCCGGCGTTTTCAGAAAGCGTTTCCGACGAACAGAAAATAGAGCGAAAGTGAAATTGGAGGTTCTGTGAGTGTTTTTGAGTCGCGAGATGATGATATTGCCGGTGTAAATTTGGAGGTAAATGATTTCGGTTATTAAACCCGAAAATCATATGAATTCAAGTTCAATAAAGGCTGAATTGATTAAGAACGTCGGTCGTAATGATTTCATTGGTTATAACCAGTAATAGTAATCACTCAATCATCTGGAACGTTGAAAGCCGATGAACGGTTTCAGTTTTGGTGCAAACAGATGATTTCACAGGTAGAGTTAAGTATTATTTGTTTCCTAGATTACACAAAGACAGCAAGTGGCGGAGTGGTTAAATGTTTGGTGATTAAGTCTTCCGGCTGACCCGGGTTCGAAACCCGGCAGCCCCTTTTCATTTTTAATTGCTTTATTTTTATTTTCTAACAATTTAATTTCCATATTCTAAAATGTTTATTAGTTATGTATTGTTAAAAATTAAAATAAGCATTAAATGAGCAACGAAAATTTGAAACTGATTATTCGATTAATAAACGAAGCGGGTTTTGAAAACCCGTTTTTCGATGGATGTTACAATCCATCTTCATCTTCAATTAAGGGGTCGTCATTTCCGAATGGGTATTTTATGGATTGGTCAAGATTAACATACCTTTAGTCGCCCCCTAATTGAATTGGTAGGGTGTTATACTTTTGATTGGTCAATGCTTGATGAGTTTTCACAAAGGGTTGTCCCAACACAAGTGGAGCATCGCTGAGAATGATGAAGTCGGTTGGGACCACCATTTGGTTTACTTGCACTAGCACGTCTTCAACTACTCCCTTTGACTTTATTACTTTCTGACTAGAGTGCAAAATGGGAATTTGAAGTGGAGAAAAATTACTAATACTTAATTTTTTGAAAATATAGTTAGGCATTACATTAACACAAAGATCCTTATCAATTGTAATATTACTAATAAAGGTGTTTTGAAAGAAACATGGAACCGATGTAATGTTAATCTCAAATTGCTCATCTTTTATTAGCGTAGTTTGATCGTTTGTTAATTTTATGCTAACCCTTTCGTCAATTTTGGTGTTAGTGTTTAACTCTTTTAAAAACATAGCATGAGTGGGTACCAAACAATGTTTCCGAAAGAGGGTGGCAAAATATTAATATCATTGAAATTTAACTCTTTTTTGAAGCCATTGTTTTTTAGTGTACCTCTTTCGTCGTTTGGTTCATGAGTTGGTTTTTCACTTATTTGTTCTTCCAGTTTTACTTCCTCAATTATTAATTCCTTAGTACAAACAACATCTTCTCTTTCGCGAGATTTTCGTATTAGTTGTTCGAGATCTTTGAGACTTTGTATAATGCGTTCGGCTTCGAGGAGGATAGTTGGTGGTGTTTCGTGAAGTTGAGAGGGATAAGTGTCCATGATGTATGCTAAACAAACTATAAAAATTAACTATTTTAGACTCTCTAAGCTAGACACTAAAAAGCTTTAAAATCTAGACTCGACTTAAACCTAAACCACACAATCGGCAAGTGTACCGATCAATGTATTATAACCTAAGTAAGTCCGGATATCGAACCCACAGGACTCTACTAATTACATTGATTAGACTATGAAAGGCTCGGACAGACACGACTAAAACTGTTTTAGTTGTTTTGGGAGGGGGTTACGGAAAATCTAAGGAAATCTATTTTAAACTAATTATTAACCAAAGTTATGCTAATACGAACTAAGATGATGATTGTTATCAAGCGATGATGGGGACTACCTAGACTAGAATCCTGGATTGATTTTAAGAATGTACCGAGTAAGTCAATTACACGTTTTATGGAACCGGGATCTTATGATACTAAACCTATTAAACACCAGCTAAGCCCCTCAACCCTTCTCGAGGTGAAACTATGGCAGTACCTAAGCCGTTAATCCTATCGGTTATTAGACCTACTCTTTTCGAATTATAGATCTAGGGTAGTTTGAATATCCTAACTTGACTTGATAGACTAATAAACCGACGGGTCAACTAATTCATGACTTTTTCCAAAGAATTTCTACAGCAATTCGTCGGGTAAGACCTACCAATAGCCCCGCACCTTCCAGCTATAAGGACTAGTAGAACACTAAGATCTATCAAATTACTAACTATCACTTCTAATTTTTATCGGCCGATTCGCCCTAAAGATTAAAACCACACAGTTAAAGATCTAGCATGAACCTATGTAGGACCGATCCTCGATGCTAAGGAACCTAAATTTGATATCTAATACCCATAATAGCGGAAATATTATGTTGTGTTTACCAATAGACAAGAATTAATCAGTTTAACATCAGTTTTATTGATCAAACGTCAAGAGTACAAACTGACAGAGGTTCGCCTCCAAAATGCCAAAGTTTTTAAATGAGAGAGACTAGTAAGGTATTTATAGACTCAGAAGTTCGCCCTAGGGAGACTCAAGTTCGGCCGAACTTGTCTATACATGAAAGATTATGAGCGAACTTGCCTAAACTTTACATAAATACTTCATACGACTAGCCTATTCAGCTCTATTCTATACAGACTCGATATAAGACTAAGACATAGACATTTTGCACCAACAGACTCCCCCTTGGATATCGTCTTCGTCTTGTATCAGTCTTCAAAACTTTGTCTTTTAATAAACGTTAACGCACATGACCAAAGAAGTTCTTAAACGGCTTATTTCGTCGCTCTTGCTTAGGATCCGGTGTCATCTATAGGAGGCACCTTGTTCATATACTGAAATCTTCTAATACTTGCCTTCCTTGTTTTCTCATGAATCGCTTCGAGACCCTTCTCCTCTTTCAAAAACTCTACTCTTTCTAGTTCTCTCCAGCTTGTTTGCCACATCTTTCTTGAATTAACTTCGCGTGCATAGCAAACATTCACCACTTTCTGAAACTGCATAGCTTGTACCTTTTCACGTTCTTCAAATACAATCTTGCTGTAGAAAAGGCATTTGATATCTTCTCTCGAGCAGTTAACCAACCACATAGGATCAAGAATCCTGATTGTCCTCCATAACCCTCTCATGCCCTGTCAATACCTCAACTCTTTCCTTTGAAATATCCAAGTGTTCTTCAAACTTAAAACAATAACTGCTTCACAAGTCGATGGATCTATCTGCCACCACTTGAACAATTGATAGAAGTTTTGCTCAATCGGCATCAACGACATGTTTCTCATTGCCCTAGGTCGCTTCATTATCAACGTAATGTCTTTTTCACCCCTCTTTTTGTTAGTCTTGATTTGGTGACCTGGAATGAATGGCTTCCAATATCTGAATCCTATAACCTCTTCATACATTATCAATTTCCACAACAATTGATCAATCACTTTCATGTGATACGTAACATTGACGGTATGAACTAACTCTTCCACATCCCAATACGGTAATGTCTTGAAATCAGCAAGATACTTGAAGTATTGCACTCCAAATTCTCTTTTGATTGCATATACATTAAGTTCTTTAAACGAACCCCAACTCAAGATATCTCCTAAAGAAACGTCTTTGTCTATCGTAAAGAATGCTAGAGGACGTCTAAACTTACGTTCACGCGGCATCTCTTTAAACCAAGACTTTTTCGCTTGAGCAATTTCTTCTTTTGTCATCGGCTTTGGAACTTTTCCTTCACGTAAAGATTCTTCAATCTTTTCTTTCAACATGTCTTCATCGAGTTGCTTGTACATCTCCTCAAAAGTAGGAAAACTTTCAGAATTAGATCCGATGTACTTCGCAGTATGATCTGTCTCATCATCAGAAGACAAATCTTCAACAATCACTCTATTGTATTCATCAGCCTCAAATCTTCGAACATACTGATAATCATTCGGCTCAAATGTGTTAACATTTAACACATCTTCTTCAAAATCAAACTCCAGATCTGCAGTATCAACTTCAATCAACTTAGCAAGATCTTCCTTAGTATAATTGTGTACAAACTCGCCTTCCTCCATGTTATGTTCTAACATCAACAATAAAGGCTTCGTGGGTACTGCAACAACTGGCTTAACAAATCTTTCAACATTTAACAGATCAACTTCATCAGTTGGCCCTTTCTGCCCTGACTCCCCCTCAATTTTATCATCCATTCTGTTTGATTCATCATCCATAACCGAAGAGAAATCAAACGCATCTTTCACTTTAGCTTCAGTGATTTTGAGACCAACACCACCTTGATCATCATCATTGTCATCATCTGCAACATTCCAATCTTCATATTCAGAATCATCCTTTCATCATCTTCCTTATCCTCTTTCTTTACTTCTTCATCGTCCTTATCTTCAGAAGCAATGATAGGATCAGAAGGCTTGACAGATTCGTCAACCTTTGGAATATCGGACTCAGAAGCTTTAACCACATCATCAGACTTCTCTGCAGCTTTAGAAGAAGTAGGAGCTTCACCTTCAACCCCTTTTCCTTTGCCACTTGCAGCTAATTCTTTTTCTGATCGTTCTTTAGCTTCTTGACAATCCAGACGATCGTATTTAGTGATGAAATCAATATTCAGAGCATTTGACAATACTTTGTGCATCCTGATGAATCTTCGATCATTTAGGGCTTGAATTGACTTTAGATCAACAATTTCTGTCTGCAGCTTCTCATTTGCATCTTGCAGATTCTCGATCAAAGCTTTAAAGAACTCTCGTTCATTTTCCAAAACTTTCACTTTGTCATCCAACAATTCTTTTTCAACTGCGCTTTGATTCATCTTTCTGATCAGCTCAGCTTTCTCAACTTCATTCTGTGCCACTTTATCTTCCAAGATCTTAACACGCTTTTTGAGTAAATCCACATTCGTTTCTGGAAAGAAATCATTTAGATCTTGCAAACTGATCGGTTCATTATGCATATCACCAAACAAATTAGGCCCTGAAGATTTTGGTGTTGACTTTGGAGTAGCAGCCTTTGGTGTCGACTTCCTTGGAGTAGAACTTTCAAGATTTGAAGTCGTTGGAGCAACCGGTGATTGAATTACAGGAACTTCCAACAAACCAGACATAGGAGGTTCTTGTGTAGCTCCTGGCCTTTCAGCTTCACTTGAAACAACAACAGGAGGTTCTTGTGTGAGTTCTTTCTCCTGTGCGCCAGAAGGTTCTTGTGTAACTTCTGCGCTTTTCAACTTTCCTCTGTATCTTTTACTTACAGCTTTTTGAACTTTTTTCTTCTTCTTGCCCTTTGTCTTAGGAGACCCTGTAGTTTTCTCGATGAAATAGTAGCAGTCTTTACACGTTTTGCTTTTTCCTTGGGCCTCTCTTGATCAGACTCTTTTTCATGAATCGGATCAAAATCAACATCAAACTCTCTATCTTTTTCAGCTTGTATTTTTGCGGCTGTCTTTTCAGGTTCTTTCACTGGTTCTTCATCAGAATCATCATCATGTTCTGATGTAGCAGATATAACATCATCTTGCGTAGCTTTTTCAGTCTCTTGACTTTCAACGGTAACTGCTACGCTTGAACCTGCTTCAGCTTGAACATTCTAAGGTTCATCTTCATCGACGAGCATAGTATCAACTTTCTTTGCCGCTCGTTTCTTCTTAGGCTTTTCAACTTCGGCCTTTAAGAACCATTCACTTCTAGCTTTCGGCTTGAAGTCTTTGAACCATTTTTTTCAGCGTTAAGCTCTTTTTCATCATCGCTTCCGTCTTTTCTCCATTTTTTTCAGTTGTAGAGTTCGAGTTCAGTATGTCCACTCCCAAGTCTGAGTCAGTGTATCCAGTGAGATCAAAATTGTCATTCTTGGGGTACCACAGGCCGGTGCTTGGGCATCCTTTCTAGTAACGGAAGATTCGCTTGACTATCTGCATGTGTGACATTCGAGGACTTGACTGATATCTCGCACATAAGCAAGTAGGATACATGATGTCTGGGCGAGATGCCGTCAGATACATCAGTGAACCTAACATCGATCGATACAGTGTGTCATCAACTTTCGTTCCCTTCACGTCTACGCAAATCCCATGGTTCAGTGCCAGCGGTGTCGAAAGCGGCTTCGAGCTATCCATTTCAAACTTTTTGAGAATGTCGTGAACATACTTAGTTTGATGAATGAATATCCCGTCTTGAAGCTAATCCACTTGAAGACCTAAGAAAAACTTCATTTCACCCATCGAGGACATCTCGAATTTCTTCTTCATGATCTTTTCAAACTCTATGCACAGACTGTCATCCGTAGAACCGAAAATGATATCATCCACATAGATTTGTACTATAATCAGATGCGATCCAACTTCTCTGGTAAACAAAGTGCTGTCCACTGTTCCTCTCGTAAAGCCATTTCCTACGAGATGTTGTGATAACGTCTCGTACCAAGATCTCGGGGCTTGCTGTAGACCGTGCAAGGCTTTATCTAGTAGATATGCTTTGTTCTTGTTTAGTGGATTGACAAACCCAGTGGTTGGCCGACATACACTTGTTCACGAAGTTTACCGTAGTAAAATGCAGATTTTACATCCAACTGGTACACCTTAAATCCTTTCCAAGCTGCAATGCTAGGAAAATGCAGATAGATTCTAATCGCGCAACCGGTACGTATACCTCCGTGTAATCTATACCTTCCTGCTGGTGGAATCCATTGACAACCAGCCGAGCTTTGTTTCCGACTATTACACCCCGATCGTCTCTTTTACACTTGAATACCCACTTTGTATCAATAGCTTTCTGCTTTGGTGGCAAGTCTACAAGCTTCCAAACACCAAACTTCTCGAACTGTAAAAGTTCCTCTTGCATCGCTATCACCCAATTCTCGTCAGCCAGAGCCTCATTAACTGTCTTTGGCTCTATTTGAGAAATGAAACATGAGTAGTAGCAGTAATTCTGAGTTGGTGCAACTCGGGGTAGAAACAACTAAGTGCTTTATTGATTTGGCTTCGTGTACGCACACCAGTTTGTAGTTCTCCTATAATATTCATTGAAGGATGTACCCTCTTTGTGTTGGAAGGTACAATGAAACTCAATAGTCAACTATGTGTACTGTGGCCAACGGCAATCCACTACCTCAATCAATCTTGGCCCAAAAAAAATTGTTACTCTGTCACGAACCCCCATTATCTGTAACTAATCCCAGTCAACCGTGTGGTGCTCCAACAGATTTGTTTTTGCATACTTCACCAATTTTTCCTCTCTGCAGTGTCTTCCTCAAAATAAAAAATCGGGTGGTCGACAATTCTTTCAGGTCGATCATAAAGTCTCCGATCTCGATCATGATATCTTACTTTCCTTCTTCTTAGATCTGGAAGACTCTCCTGTAAGGCTGGGTCGCCTTGTGGGCGAGGAGGTGGCCCTCTTTGTCTCTTTTGGTCCTTGCAATAACCTTCACCTGACATTTCCTCAGAGTTGGATTAAGCAAGAAAAACTAGGACTTGGACTTGTAGTGCTCGAAATTGTCCAAAAACACGAAAAGATATCGTGAAAACGGGTGAAACGATGGTGGGTATCATAGGGGAAGTGATTGTGGTGATGTAGGAAGAAAAATGGCATATTTTGGTGAAGAAAGAAGTTAGTTATGGTGAAAATGGGTGGTTTTGCGGCTAGGGTTTCGCAAACGAGAAGAAAGAAGGATATGCAGCGAAGGGGGTCACGAAATCAACTTGAACCGGTCAGGGGGGTCCTCGCGTAGCACGACGGGTATAAGCCCCTCACCCTCGTGGCGTAGCGCAATGGGCCCTTGCGCTACGCAAGGGTCCGTTTTTCATAGAAATGTTTCTTAAAATTTGGTGTTTCATGCCTTCGAAATTTTTTCGATTCCGAAATTTTGCACCCCCAATGCCTTGAAAAAATTTTCAATCATACTCCTTCATCCAAAAACCCCACAATTTTGTCGAACTATCAAAACCACATATCTGAGACCACTTTTCTCACGCATTCTCCTTTCCGTAAAGATGGTGAAACCTGCGAAAATTCTCAAACACGCAAAACAAAGAACGATAAACTACCAAAATAACATTAGAAAGCAAGAAAATAATCAACTACTACTCCTATACAAACGGTACAAACGGTACATTTAGGTTTTCACCCAAAATACTATGTGGTGGCTTTTGGTGGAATTTCGAGGGGAGTGTCCTCCTTCTCATTCTTATCTAGCGGTCCAGCCAATGTAGTGCTTCAAGCGATGGTCATTTACCTTCCAACTCCGGCCATCAGTCTCCTCCATAATCTCAACCGCTCCATATGGAAACACATCATGCACCATGTAAGGACCCGACCACTTCGACTTCAACTTCCCCACGAATAATTTCAACCTTGAATTGTAGGGAAGCACTCTCACCCTTACTAAACTCCTTAATCTTCTTCAACTTACGATCATGAAGGGCTTTTCTTTTGTCCTTAATCCCCAAGATCGACCATAAGCCGCATCCCTAAGCTCCTCAAGCTCATGAATTTGAAAGAAACGTTTCCTAGCGGCTTCTGTCATGTCAAGGTTAACGGTTTTCAAACCCAAAGGGCACGGTGTTCTAGCTCTACGGGGAGATAACAAGCTTTACCATAGACGATCATGAATAGTGTGGTTCCTAAAGGCGTCTTGTAAACAGTTCTAAATGCCCACAATGCATCGTCAAGCTTGTCGGACAAATCTTTCCTATTCTTATCGACGGTTTTCTCTAATATACGCTTAGTACCGTGATTCGCATTCTCCACTTGTCCACTCATTGTGGATGGTAGGCGGTAGACAAACGATGAGTAACTCCGTAGTGTAAGCAACTTTTCCATCAATGCATTGTAAAAGTGAGTATCACAGTCACTAATTAAGGCTTTAGGTGTACCAAAACGACAAAAGAGTTTCTTGAGGAAATTCAATACCACTTGATTCCCTTTCGAGGCGGGGAAAGGTACCATGAAATCAATGCCCCAAACATCAAAAACCTCCAACACTTGGATCGGGTTTTGAGGCATCTCATCCTTGGCCGAAATGTTGCCGGTTCATTGACAAGCGTCACATGCTTTCACGAACCCCTCGGCATCACGAAGTACGTTTGACCAATAGAACCCACAATCGAACACCTTTTGTTCGGTCGCATAGGCACCATGGTGGCCTCCCGTTTGACCCTCATGCACATGTTTAAGGATGCTCCAACCCTCCTCTCTCGACACGCACCGTCTAAGAATCCTATCTCCTCTTATCCTATAGAGGAAGGGGTCATCCCACACATACTTCCTAGACTCACTGAGGAACTTTCTATGTTGTTGTGTGGTCATCCCCTTAACAATATCGCCACTAGAAAGATAATTGGCTAAATCACAAAACCATGCAATCCTTCCCTCTCGGCCTCTACAAACTCAATAGACTCGTGAGGGAACGCATCCCCTATCTCCTCCTCGCGGATCTCCTCTCTCCTAGGGTCCTCTAGACGTGAAAGGTGGTCGGCAGCTACGTTCTCAGCCCCACTCTTATCTCTAATTTCGATGTCAAACTCAGAAAGCCAGAGGATCCACCGAATAAGTCAAGGTTTAGCGTCTTTCTTTTGTAAAAGAAAACGTAACGCGGAATGGTCCGTGAATATTATGGTTTAGAAAGCACAAGGTATGAGCGGAATTTGTGGAAAGCGAATACTACAGCTAAGAGCTCCTTTTCAGTTGTGGTGTAATTCTCTTGAGCATCATTCAACGTTTTGCTTGCGTAGTAAATCGGGTGGAAGTGCTTTTCCCTTCTTTGTCCTAAAACCGCTCCAACGGCATAGTCACTCGCATCGCACATGAGCTCAAACGGCAAGCTCCATTCGGGCGAGATAAGAATGGGTGCAATCACAAGCTGCTCCTTCAAAAAGTTGAAGGCCTTGAGACACTCCTCGTCAAAGACGAATGGAACATCTTTCTCTAAAAGACGGGTCATGGGGCGCGTGATCTTAGAGAAATCCCTAATGAAGCGTCTATAGAAGCCCGCATGACCTAGAAAACTACGAATCGACTTCACGCTAGTGGGTGGAGGTAACCTACTTATGGTATCTATCTTTGCCCTATCTACCTCTATGCCATCCCTGGAGATCTTATGGCCTAGAACAATCCCCTCGGTCACCATGAAGTGACACTTCTCCCAATTTAGCATCAACTTCGTCTCCACACATCTCTGCAACATCCACTCTAAATTACTCAAACACTGCTCGAATGAGTTGCCATAGACCGAAAAATCGTCCATGAAAACTTCCATGGAACTCTCAATCATATCCTGAAATAGGGCAACCATACATCCCCAGCTCAGAATATCACCAAGTGATTTGTCTTTATCACGAGTAAAGAATGCAAGAGGTCTTTTGAATTTTCTTTCTTTCGGCATTTCTTTAAACCACGATTTCGTCGCTTCAGCAATCTGTTCTTTAGTATAACGTTTAGGAATGTTACCAACCTTGACCACTTCATCAATCTTTTGCTTTAACAACTCCACATCAATCTGATTCATGATCTCTTCAATCGTTGGAAAGCTGTAAGTATTAACACCAGAATACTTTTCAGCTTCATTATCAGAAGTACTCGCTTGTACACATAACTTTTCGGCTTCTGGTACTCGCTTGTACACATAACTTTTCGGCTCAAAAGTACTCATGTTCACCAACTCTTCTTCGATATCAAACTCGAAAGAATCAACAACAACTTCAAACATCTTAGCTAATTCTTCTTTCGTGTAGTTGTGAACGAATTCTCCCTCTTCAATACTCGGATCAAGCATAATCATTAGGGGTTTATCATGAACAGTAGCAACAAGCATAGCAACGATAGCATCAGAAATATCAACATCTTGAGGCCCTGTTTGCCTTGTGTGCTCCACCTTACTCTGATCATCCTCCATGTTCACTTCATCATTTATCAAGGACTAAAAATCGAAATTAGTGCGAACCTTAGCAGAATCAATCTTTAGACCAATGCCACCATGATCATCATCACCACCATCGTCGTGATCTGAATCATTTTTCATATCATCACCGGCAGGGTCGTCATATTTATTATAATCTTCGTCTTTCTCTTCTGTTTCTCTCTCTAAGTCATAAGTTTTGATAGATTCATCAATCTTTTCAGCTTCCTAAGATTCACCAACAGGTACAACTTCAGAAACAATCTCAGATTCTGGAGCTTTTACCGCTTCAACAATCTTTTCAATCACAGGCTCCTTTGTTGATTTAGGAACACCATCAACAATCCCTTTACCCTTTCCCTGTTCTACTAGTTCCTTTTCATCTTTTTCTTTAGCTTCTGGTAGATCGAGTCTTTCATATTCTGCTTTGAAATCAACATCCAAGCTATTAGTCAAAACTTTCTGTAGCCTGGCAAATCTTCTATCATTCTGATCTCGTTCAGATCTAAGTTCAGCAATCTCTTTCTCCAATCGTTCATTTGCAGCACCCAGACTATCAACCATCGCTTTCATATAACCTCTGTCATCTTCGATATTTAACTTTATCTGGCAGAATTTCTTTTTCAACCACACTCTCCTTTACGTTATTCCCCAGAGGTTCTTTCTCGATTTCATTATGTTTAAGTCTATCTTCTAGAGCTTTGATCCTTCTCTCTAACACATCAACTGGAGTATCTTCAAACAACTTTTCAATATCTTCAGCTGTGACAGAATGAGTGACATCATCTGGAATATTGCCGAAAGCATCTTTAAACTCTTTATCTCTGGCGCTTTGTGGAGTAGACTGCATTGATCTTGGAGTCACTTTAGGGGTATTCTTTGTAGCAGATTTTGGCGTTGTTTGAGGTGTACTCTGAGCCAGTACTTCAGTAGAAATGTTAACCACTGATTCTTCTTGTACAGTAATAAATGGTGGTTCTTAGTTGTAGTCGTCGATGGCTCTTGAGCTTCAACAATTGGTATATCTTCAGATCAGAAGTAGGAGGTTCTTGTGTTACTCCTTTCTTCTTTTTCTGACTCAAATATCTGCGACTCTGAGGCTTCGTCTTCCCTCGAGTGCTAGGAGAACCCGTAGACCTGTGCGTATCTCCAGCTTTTGATGTTACACGCTTTATTTTCTTCTTTGGTCTTTCCTCCTCAGAACCCTCATCAGATCCAGGTTCATAATCACCATCTCCATGCTTCTTTAGACGTTCTTTTTCTAGATCTGCTTCAGCAATCTTTCGTTGCTTCTCAATTGAATCATCAGAATCTTCATCTTTGTTAAAAGTCTTTGAAATGACATCATCACATTCACCACCCGCAGTACCAGGGTCAACTTCTTGACTATCAACATTTACTGCTACACTAGATCCTGCAACATTCTCATGATTCTCTTGATCAACATCAGGCTCGTCTACTAACATAGTTTCAACTTTCTTTGACGCCCTTTTACGTTTCGGCTTCTCAACGACAACTTTCTTTATATAACAGTCCCCTCTTTTTTCTTTGAAAGTCTTCAGTAGCTCAACCTCATCCCTATCATCTCCACTACCATCTTTTCTCCACTTATCTTCAGGTGGTGAGACATAAGTAGCTTCAACTATAGCACAAAATACCAATTTTGCAATTGGAGCAGAATCTTGTCTTTGAAACGTCATCAATTTCTTCAAAGTGATTTCGTCTATGTGACTTAAGTACAAAATATCATTTGGATCCTTTTTGATGTCTTGAAATTTATCAGGTATCAGCATTTGGAGAATCTTGGATACATCACCAATGTATCTCTGCCCATATTCTTTGACATGAATTTGAGAACAACTTTAGAATAGTTGAACTTCCTGTTAAGCACCAATGCCGTCACCATACAAGCCATATAATCTTGAATATCATCCAAACTGGCTTTCGTGTGGCTAAATGCGTGAATAATGGTGTGTATAAGAAACTTGTAAGGAAGAGGAACACCGCCTTTCTTCAATGTTGGCTCATTAGCATGCCCTCTGTATCCCATTCGAAAGAAACAACCCTTGACCATTCTTTCTTCTAAGCTTATTGGATCGTCTGCATTGTCGTTGAATTCCAAAACTCTCTGAATATCTGCTTCAGAAATCTTTATATCTTTATCTTCGTCGCCAACGCGAACAACAGAAGTAATAACATTTGTTGCTTCATCAAATGTCGCTGAATTCCAGAAAACGTATACGTGTGAGCGATAAACCACGTGCTTGTCAGTAATTGCCTTCGTTATTGGAATTCTTCCTATAAACTCCAGTATTTCTGAGAAAGCTACCAGAGACGGATATATCTTCTTATCCAGAGACACACAAGTGTTATAGAACTTCGAAAACGATAGCTTAATATTCTGCGAAACAAACGCTCAACAAAAATTTCACATTTACATTTTACATCAAGTTCGGGCGAACTTGACATACTAGAAACATTACAATTTACAACAACTTCGCTCGAACTTGCATTACATATACTTCGTTTCAGTTTTTGATAACTTCGGGCCAACTTGCATTGAACACTATGATTACAGAGTACAACAACTTCGCGCGAACTTGAATTCTCACAAAGGTTTGAAATTTGATCATTTACAACTTCTCTCGAAGTTGTATTTGACAAATGTTATTTACATTCACCAGACGACTTCGCCCGAATTTGATGTAGATCAACTTCAACAAGTTCGGGCGAACTTGTCATCGTCCCCAAACAAACCTGCAATCATCAACACATGTCCAATGACTAAGATCAACTCACAAATGAAATGAATCAAATCAGCGAAGTTGGATATATATACCCTAGACTGTAACGCCTCGCTTTTTGCAGCTTTCCTTTTTTTTTTTGCAAGATTGTATCGTAATTTGATTTTTCGGAAACTTATTTCCCTTGTAATCGTTTCTCATTTTCAAATCATTGTAAATCCGATACTTTTATCGTAATAAAATGAATCTTTTATACATTGTTTACACATGTCTATACATTAATACGTGCATTCGGTTGATACATGATTCATAATTCGCTTAAACGTAAGTTTAACTCGTAAACATTGATCGTGTATTCGTAATTCTCAAATCTCCATACATTCAAATACTTGGTTATTCGATTTGAACATTAAGTTATATGTTTTCACTTGATTATACCTAACCATAAATCAAACATATTTGGTACTTTTGATATGTCACTTACATGTGTTTTTACCACACATTTTGGCTCTTTAAAACATGTTTAATATGTATTTTAGACCTTGATAACCTATGAAAAATACACCAAACATCATGTAACATCTCATTTATATAAATTGCATCTCAAATACACCTTTTATTATATTTAAACAATAAAAAAAAGAATATAAAGGCTGAAAATCAGCCTTGCAATCAGCCCTTGTTTGGGTATGTTTTTGGGCTTGTTTCAAGTCTAATGACCTACTTAAACCCTAATCCTTTCCCTATAAGTCCCTATTAAAACCCAACCCACTTAAACCCTAATCCTTTCCCTATAAGTCCCTATTATATTCCAACCATTTTTCCACTCTGTAAAAGCCTCCAAGCCTCCCAAAACACTCCAAGTTTATAGCTGAATCCAATTTTCGGGTAGATTTGTACCTCTACACTAAAGTGAGCATAACTCACTCAATACTCAATGAAATTGCCCCACTCTTTTTCCTACATGGTTGGTTTTCCTTTGGTCATGATTCCATGGTCTCTCCTTGGAGAATTGAGACCTGGAAATGCCCCTAAATTGTCCAAAACTTTCTGTTTGTTTTCAAACTCTTTCAAACTTTGTTTATATTCATCAAACTTGAGTCAAACTCATCTCAAACCAATATCTGAATGCTTACAACACTTCTTGTGGTTGGTTAGGCTTAAAAACAAGGTTGAGACATTCAAACAAGAGGTTTAAACCTCACAATAATTTTGTTTTCAAGAGCATTTAGCTCACAAGTGATGCAAGTTCATAGACTTGTTCATGTGTGTCCACCAAGGTTAGCTTTGGCTATCCTAAACATTGAGACCACACATCACTTGATGATTTTCATCATCATCTCAAGTAGTTTGATAGTCCTAAAGTGTCACAACCCCGCCAAGCCGTTGACATGTGTCCTCGTGTGCTCTCAGGGTTGTATTCACTTGGCTACTTGGTATTATGGTGACATACTTACAATTCTTGTCATTTCATTCTTGTATAGTTCTCATTCATGACCCTACTTGTTGTCTATGACAACTTGTGTAGTGGTGAATCATATAACAAGGTTAAATGGATGTTCATCATCCTACCTCCATGCTTGACTTACTTGAATACTTAGAGGTACCAAAGTGGATGGTTCATCCTCCCACTTCCTACATGATCTTACTACAATGTATATATTATAGACTATAATATAATCCTAAAACCGACACCTTGATAATGACTAAATAATCACCTATCATGTTATTAAGTTTATCACTAAAGTATGTAGTTCCTTGTCACGATTCTAATAGGTCTCGAACTTATGAAACCATATTAACCCCTTTGGGTTATCATAGTGTCAAGAACAAGTGCTATGTCTTAGTGAATATTTTCATACATAATACTTTAATTCTTATTTCCGTGATTCGCCCGAATACTCCAAACCCACTGTTGCACTCATAACTAATACCTAAGTTCTTCTTCTAGAAGGACAAGGTACCAAACTCAAAATCAACACAACAAAGCTCCCGGGATTACTTAAGTGGAACACTTAGCAAAAACCGTGAGGACACTCAACCCATTTACCATTTTAATCACTTTTGGGTTGTAACATGTTTACCTATCAAAATACATATATCATAAACTCACGCTTTACATGCTCAATACTTATACATGAATACTTGTTATGCCTAGATACATGCTTGATTATACATGCTTGATCATTAACTTAGCTAGCCCAATTTATCATATATAGCGCTATAGGAGTAGCACACCGCCCGTCGGGGTTATGTTAAGATATTCACACTCATTTATGTCTTGTCGCTTTTGTGGCAAGGGAAACTCTATCTCGTTAAAACTTTTGTGGAAACTCGGGGTATGATCTAGTATTGCATGATTAGTATGAACTTTGCTTACAATTACCATGTGGATTCGAGTTACACTTTTGTACTTATGCAATGTATCACCAAACTTGTGTACTCGCCTAATCTTTTGTATTGAACTCGTACTTTTAGCATGTTACAGGTTGATGAAGATTTTGCCATGAAATTGGAGTAGTGATGATGCTCTAGATACACATTTAGACGTTAGGTTAAAATGTTGTATTATTTTGTTGTTATGCTTATGTTGTACTAGTCTTTAAATTTCTAAATTGTTGTAATTGACTTAATGATGTAATTTGACAATGTTATCGTTGAATGAATGAAATATGGGTTTTGTTTAAATATTGTCGCTAATAGCGTTATGAAGTCTCTTGCAATCTCGTTTACGTCTCACTCCGATGTTTCTGTCATCGGTTGGGGTGTGACAGATTAGTATCAGAGTCATAACTATAGGGAATTAGGTAGAATTGCCATGTTCGCCGTAGTCTATAGTTTAAGTGTCCATTTTTACCATTCTTATACCATGCTTAAAACTTTATGCTTCCTCACTGCTTCTTCCTTATCTTTTTGTCTTAAAATTTACATAATGTCTTTCCTAAGACATTTTACATAATACACTCGAAGACTTGAAGACACTCCCGATGCAAAAGAGACGATTTGCACCAAAATAGGTCCAATGACTTACGATTTTTGGTGAAATCCCTCATTCCGCGTATTCGATTTTACACGAAGATATACTAACAAGTTAGGAGTGATATCCACATCTTGATGGAAACTTCTATTTCATGCTCTAGTGGATCTTACAAACGAGTCACAATATGCTCCTCGTTTAGTAAGAAACAACCACACTTAGGGTACAAAATCGTCAAGTTAGGGGTGAAACCCGCACCTTGTCGATTAAGTCCCATTCCTTGATTTTCGCTCTCGCCAAAGTTTTGATTTTCTAATCGATTAGAGACGTGTAGTAACTGGAAGGGTAAAATACCGTTAGTCGCTTCTCGATGAGAGTATTTTACCTATAGGCCAAAGCATGTTTCTCTAATCAGAAAGGATTTTCGATACATATTGGAATTATCGATGTTTCTCTACCCGAAACAATCACATGTGTTATGAGCCAATTCTTTTATGTTATCTCAATTTATATGTGATTTTATACTTGTTATCTTATTCGTTTCGAACCGTTACACATTTCGCACGTTATCGCAATAAAAAACAATACTAATCCTCGTGAACACACTAAATTTATACTCCTTATTGGCATTTATACGTGATTATACATGCTATACTTGATACTTTCATGCAAACTTTGTGAACCATGCTTGAACCTTTTACATGCTTATTCATGCACAACTTGTTTTTTCCACATTATGATCAAGTATCATCCATTTTCTTCTATGTTGAACCTCTAGATGAATTCTCCTAACTCATCCAAGAAATCCAAGAGGTCTAACAAGGGTTCCATCAACAACAATGAAGACTCCATATCCAAGCAAGAACTCATTGGTCTTGTCACCGAGCAAATGGCTGATCAGATGGCCCGTGTCATCCCTGATATTGTTAGCCAGCTTCAAACCATCAACACCGAAACCCCAAAATCCTCTACAAATTCAAAAACCGATAACGCCAAAACGTCCTTCCAATTCAAGCATTTTATGGCTTGTAAACCAGTCAAATTTACTTGCATGGACGGTGTCACCGCCATGATCAATTGGTTTGACACAATGGAGCTTACTTTTCTTCAGGGCGGGTGTCACACCCTCAATTTCCACTTGCAGAGTTTTACCGCGAGGCGCGTGAACAAACCAGAATATCAGACACTAGCACTGTCGAACAACTCTATATGATATATTTAAACGTTTTCCAAAAACCGTTATTGTAACAAGCATAGTCATTTTCAAAGTATCAAACTTTAGCGGAAGCATTAATGTAAAGTAACGGGCGCCAACATAAACGCCAAAACCAAAAGAAAATCCAAAGGTAAATGTTCGTAAAGACTCGATAAAAATGTCTTGTTTAAATGCAAAGTGAGTGCACCTAGCGCTCCTAGCGTCCTGAGAAACATGCAAAGAAACAAGTGTCAACATTATAGAAGAGTGAGTTCACAGGTTTATAAGTTCGCAAGTTCTGTTTAAAAGTTGGTTTCCCCCGCTATCCCTAACCCGGGATAACGACATAGTTCCATTATCCCTAACCCGGAATAATAAGGTTGTTTGGTAATTAAGTTCAATGTTAACATGCAGGTAGCGAGCCTAGAGTTATGTCACCTAAGAGTTCGCGATCGAAGCTGACTGTTGTTGCCTCTGTGTTGCCAGGTCTATCACTGACCATGGAAAAAGTTAGGCCATATTGATCACCCGTCGACCAATCCCGGTCGGCTAGCGCGACTAGCTCGGTTGGGGCTTGTCGGGCCCAGTAGTACTACTATAATTTCCCCGCTATCTAACCCAATACTAACGATCCGAGAGTTGGTTGAGGACTTCCTGATAAAAGCTACTTAGTGACCATAACATACATTAACATTAACTTAGTTACCGAATAGTTAACGACGTTAATTTCTCACAACGTAAAAATAGTGTTGTAGAGCGTATACATGTTTCTCCCCCTGTTGTTCATAACTGGATAAAATAGGGGCCGTGAACTCACCTTAAGTTTCTCGGTTAGATAAGTGCAAAGGAAGTAAAGGATGGAACCGCTAATCACGTCCTATCTTGCCAACCAGTTCAAAGTTAGTGTGTGAATGCACACGGACACAACACCCTACACGTAACTAGCACACAGTACGAAACACGTAATGACAAGTTCAAAACTATAATCATTCATGCAAATTGTCGCTATACGAAATAGCAACCAACAACTTGTCACAAACACAGGATAGAACATACAACACTTAAATACACACAAAAGTAAGTTATCATGTTTCAGCTTGTACGTTCAGAACTGGGCGGCTGTCGGGAATTTTTATAAAATAGTTCCCACGTTCAAAAAATTCCAGCTTTTTTATAGAAGGTTTCAATTAGAATTTAGAATTTTATGTAAAATCTTTAGGTCCTAATTCCTTACCAATTATTTTTCTAAGAATTTATTTACTAGGATGCAGTCAGATTCGTCACTTTCTGACTGAAGTCCACGTGAAAAATAATTTAAAAATACTCGTTTGTCCGATTAACGAAGTTCCAGTTTAAGGTTTCTTCGAACACCTAGGAGTATCTACTATATATATTTCGTGACTTAACTCTTTTCAGTTTACAGGTTATGACAGAAAACATTGGCTGCATTTTCAGGAGAAAAATGCAGCCCTGCGCGCATGTACGATAAATTTCTTTAAAATAGTTTTACTTATCTGAAAAATACGAAACCAATTTTAAATGAAAGCTAACATGTAAAAATAGTGTTCTATCTTTTAAAAAGTGACCATGGGTCGTCTATGGTATCCTGAACATCTTGTACACGTCCGCTGATTTCAGCAGCCCTGTGTTGAAATAATTCAACCATTACTTTTAACGAATAACACGTAATTAAGAACGATTCTAGGCACTATTAACGCATCACAAGCAAGTAGAATATGTCCATAACATGCATGAGAAGATTATATGTCCAAACCACATCAACAAAACAGTGAATAATTCAACAACAACGCACCATGCATCAACCCTAACATCAAAACTCATCAATAATCATCACACATGCATGAAACCCGAAACCCTAAAACAAGAACACAAGGATTTCGGATCCTCCTCTTCGTCTTCTACCAGCGCTAGGGGGCCGGTACTGGTGCGGCAACTGGAATTGGTGGTGCTTGGTTCTGCTCCTGTTCGCGGATCCTCCAAGTGGACTCAAGGACTCTATCTTCGAGCCAGTCAGCCCTCAACTGCTCAGCACGAACGTCCCTAACTAAAATACCTAGAACTCTCCTACCCTCAACTTGCTCTTCCTCGAGCTCTTCAGTCTTACCGGTCAGCTGGCGTATCATCCATCCCTGCGCTTCAAT
Organism: Scalesia atractyloides; assembly: GCA_947069175.1. Classification (NCBI taxonomy): domain Eukaryota; kingdom Viridiplantae; phylum Streptophyta; class Magnoliopsida; order Asterales; family Asteraceae; genus Scalesia; species Scalesia atractyloides. The sequence goes on along the minus strand of CAMTDV010000016.1, from coordinate 64,931,830 downwards.
AGTCTCTTGCATTCTCTCCAGCTGCTCCTGATGCTTCCTCAGTACAGCTCTAAGCAGATCGTCCCCCACTTCAAAAGAGTTGACAGGGTCGACCGATACAGCAGTGGTTGGACGGGAGGACGACTCCCCTCCTAAAGCAAGTCTTTTCTTGGCAGTTGAGCGTGTCTCCACACGACGGGGTAGTGAGGGTTCGACCATGGGTGCCTTCCCCGGCGCCCTTTATCGTTGAGAACTGTCGGATGATGATGATGACATAGCCTGCCGGGTTGGTGAAGTTAATTACGAGCTGCGTATATAATAATTTATATCATATAAAATAAATATAGCATAGCACATAACAAGACATCACAGTTCGGTGCCAGATAAGTCTAGTGTCGTGTAACAGCTATAGTTTAGGTCTACTTTAAATGCAAACCTGGTTCTCTATAGCTAGTGGCTCTGATACCAATCTTTCACACCCTCAATTTCCACTTGCAGAGTTTTACCGCGAGGCGCGTGAACAAACCAGAATCTCAGACACTAGCACTGTCGAACGACTCTATATGATATATTTAAACGTTTTCCAGAAACATTATTGTAACAAGCATAGTCATTTTCAAAGTATCAAAGTTTACCGGAAGCATTAATGTAAAGTAACGGGCGCAAACATAAACCCCAAAACCAAAAGAAAATCCAAAGGTAAATATTCGTAAAGACTCGATAAAAATGCTAGTTAAAATGAAAAGTGAGTGCACCTAGCGCTCGCAAGTGGAAATTGAGGGTGTGACAGATAACTTTGGCTGCATTTTCAGCAGAAAAATGCAGCCCTGCGCGCATGTACGATAAATTTCTTTAAAAATAGTTTTACTTATCCGAAAAATACGAAACCAATTTTAAATGAAAACTAACATGTAAATTAGTGTTCTATCTTTTAAAAAGTGACCATGGGTCGTTTATGGAGTCCAGAACATCTTGTACCCATCGGCTGATTTTAGTAGCCCTGTGCTGAAATAATTCAGCCATTACTTTTAACGAATAACACGTAATTAAGAATGATTCTAGGCACTATTAACGCATCACACGCATTTAGAATATGTCCATAACATGCATGAGCATATTATATATCCAAAACACATTAACAAAGTCGTATAAACAGTGAACAATTCAACAACAACACCCCATGCATCAACCCTAACATCAAAACTCATCAATAATCATCCCACATGCATGAAACCCGAAACCCTAACACAAGAACACAAGGATTTCGGACCAAACTAAGATTGTATATCATTCCTAATCAACACAATGAAAGAATCATGCAAAACATGTAAACCCTAGTGCATATAACATAATCAAAACGTAAAGTTAAGGCATACCGAGAAGCACACGTGTACGGGATGATCAAGGATGGCTCGGGACACTCGGGGCTGCACACAAATCGAGGTGGAGGGGCTGTTTTGGGCAGCGACGACAGAGAGAGGGAGGGGCTCGGGTTGTTCGTTTTCTTTTTTTGCACAAGTAGAAACAAACGATGACGTAATAAAGCCAAACAAAAAATAAATCCAAATGTAAAATATTTCCGTAATGACGTCGTATAATAAAATGTACTAAGTAAAATGTAAAAATGAGTTGATCCCAACACTTACCGCACAAGTTGAAATTGAGTGAGCAGTATAACTTCTGCTGAATTAATTAGCAGAAAAATGAAGCCGTAAGTGCGCTTTATACTGAACGATAAATTTCCTTTAAAATATTTTCTATCCCGAAAAATTAGAAACGCGGTTTAAATGCAAAACTAAACCATTTTAAATGTACAAGTGGTTTCAATCATATTTGAAAAATGTCCGAACATGGGTCATCGTTTATGGATCCAGAACAGTTGATCCATTCGCTGATTTATTGTCCCTCTGTCCAAATAATTCCAGCCATTAATTTACTCACGAATTACGAATGATCTAGTGCCTTCGAGTCTACCACAGTCCTGATTCTCGATAGTTGTTCCATAAACATGCAATGGCATATTATTATCCAAAAACCACATTAACACATTCTTAATGAACGTGAAAATATCACTATCAGAACTAACCTAATGCATCAACTTAACATCAAAACCTACACCAATAATCTCACCAAATGAAACCCGTAAACCAGTTAACACTAACATAGGAATTCGGTCACCAAAATTAGCATTGGTATTATCACTAATCTGACACGTGACCGAATCATGCGAATCTATCATGTAAACCTTAGTAGCTGATAACATTAGTTCATTGACGTAAAGTTTAAGGCATACCTGAAATGCACACGTGTAACGGGGCTAATATCTAAGATGACGTCGGACACTCGAGCGAAAAATTCCACTGAGTGATGGGTTTCCTTTGCAGCGCACCAGCAGAAGCAGTCTCAGGTTGATTCGTTTCACTTTTTTATGAAGTTGTACAATCAAGCGTGACACGTTTTAATGACTGCAAAGTAGACGAAGACACGATAATTAAAACCATCCCAAAATGAGTCAATTGTCATCTATATGTTTCACGTATGGAAGCGTGAGCTGTATAAATCCACACAAGATGTACTAACACGCTAACACGTATTAGTGTTCCAAATGGGACCCCATTTGCAATTAAACTCTGTGTAATTAGCCCCGGCTACTACTAAGTTTCCAAGTAACACTTGTCAGTATATGAGCGCGTAATTAATTCTCCGAATTAAATTAGCGTACGAATAAAAAACGATAAAGTTGCGCGTTTAAAATACCTAAAAACCCGGGATGTCACATTATCCCCGTGTTGAAAGAATTTTCATCCCGAAAATTGAGTAAACGCGGTTAAGAATGCAACGCACAATTTTCAGTTTGTTTAGAATGGTACAAGAAATCCCAGGTTGTCACATCATCCCCATGTTGAGAGAATTTTCCCGAAATTCAGTTGGCGGTAATATCAGATTGCTGCTAGCTACGAAAAGGTGTGGATATTTGCTTTTCATTTGGTCCTCTCTTTCCCACGTGAACTCCGGTCCACGCTTAGAGTTCCCACGAACCTTGACGATCGGTATCTTGTTGTGCCTTCGAGTCTTGACCTCACGGTCCTTGATCTCGATAGGTGTTCCACAAAATGAAGTTGTTCATCCACTTGGATCTATCCAATGGAATGACCAAGGTTTCATCTGATAGACACTTCTTCAGATTGGACACGTGAAAAACGTTGTGAACTCCATTGAGTTCGGTAGGAAGGTCTAACTAATAAGCTACGGGCCGATACTTTTGAAATCACAAATGGGCCTACGTACATGGCTTAAGTTTGCCTCATTTTCCAAAATGAATTATACCCTTCCAGGTTGACACTTTCAGTAGGAATCGGTCACCTACTTGAAATTCGAGCAGTTTGCGTCTTTGATCAGCGTAACTTTTCTGTTGATCCCGTGCCGCTGCCATGCGGATTCTGATCAGTACAATCCTTCCAGTAGCCTCGAGTATCGACTTAGGGCCTGTCAGTTGACTGTCACCCGAGTTCTGCCCAACAGGCCAGTGACCTGCATTTGCGACCGTACAATGCTTCGAACGGTGCTGCCATGAATACTCATATGATAACTGTTGTATACGAGAATTCCACTAGAGGCATATGGTTTTCCCAACTGTTCTCGAAGTCTACCACGCATGCCCTAAGCATGTCTCCCAAGGTCTGAATGGTCCTTTCACTTTGACCATCCGTCTAAGGGTGGTAAGTTGTGCTCATATCCAAGCGTGTACCCAACGCTTTCTGAAGTGACTGCCAAAAGTTGGACGCGAAACGAGCATCCCTGTCTGAAATGATGGACGTTGGCACTCCGTGCCGAGATACCACTTCTTTAATGTAGATGGGAGTCAACTTGTCCATCTTATATGTTTTTTGATCGCTAGGAAGAGTGCAGACTTAGTCAGACGATCCACGATCACCCAGATGGTATCTTAACCGCCAGGAGTTCACGGGAGTTTAGTGATTAAGTCCATCATGATTGGATCCCCATTTCCACATTAGGATCTCTGGTTGTTGACATAGCCCTCATGGCTTCTGGTACTCCACTTTCGCACAAGTCAAACACTTGCTCACGTATAGTGAGCGCGTAATTAATTCTCCGAATTAAATTAGCGTACGAATAAAAAACGATAAAGTTGCGCGTTTAAAATACCTAAAAAACCCGGGATGTCACATTATCCCCATGTTGAAAGAATTTTCGTCCCGAAAATTGAGTAAACGCGGTTAAGAATGCAACGTACAATGTTCAGTTTGTTTGAATGGTACAAGAAATCCCAGGTTGTCACATCATCCCCATGTTGAGAGAATTTCATCCCGAAATTCAGTTGGCGGTAATATCAGATTGCTGCTAAGCTAGGAAAAGGTGTGGATATTTGGTTTTCATTTGGTCCTCTCTTTCCCACGTGAACTCCGGTCCACGCTTAGAGTTCCAACGAACCTTGACGATCGGTATCTTGTTGTGCCTTCGAGTCTTGACCTCACGGTCCTTGATCTCGATAGGCTGTTCCACAAAATGAAGTTGTTCATCCACTTGGATCTTATCCAATGGAATGACCAAGGTTTCATCTGATAGACACTTCTTCAGATTGGACACGTGAAAAACGTTGTGAACTCCATTGAGTTCGGTAGGAAGGTCTAACTCATAAGCTACGGGCCTGATACGTTTCGAAATCACAAATGGGCTTACGTACTATGGCTTAAGTTTGGCTCATTTTCCAAAATGAATTACACCCTTCCAGGTTGACACTTTCAGTAGGACTCGGTCACCTACTTGAAATTCGAGCAGTTTGCGTCTTTGATCAGCGTAACTTTTCTGTTGATACCGTGCCGCTGCCATGCGGATTCTGATCAGTACAATCCTTCCAGTAGCCTCGAGTATCGACTTAGGGCCTGTCAGTTGACTGTCATCGAGTTCTGCCCAACAGGGCCAGTGACCTGCATTTGCGACCGTTACAATGCTTCGAACGGTGCTGCATGAATACTCATATGATAACTGTTGTTATACGAGAATTCCACTAGAGGCATATGGTTTTTCCCAACTGTTCTCGAAGTCTACCACGCATGCCCTAAGCATGTCTCCCAAGGTCTGAATGGTCCTTTCACTTTGACCATCCGTCTAAGGGTGGTAAGTTGTGCTCATATCCAAGCGTGTACCCAACGCTTTCTGAAGTGACTGCCAAAAGTTGGACGCGAAACGAGCATCCCTGTCTGAAATGATGGACGTTGGCACTCCGTGCCGAGATACCACTTCTTTAATGTAGATGGGAGTCAACTTGTCCATCTTATATGTTTATTTGATCGCTAGGAAGAGTGCAGACTTAGTCAGACGATCCACGATCACCCAGATGGTATCTTAACCGCCAGGAGTTCACGGGAGTTTAGTGATTAAGTCCATCGCGATTGGATCCCCATTTCCACATTAGGATCTCTGGTTGTTGACATAGCCCTCATGGCTTCTGGTACTCCACTTTTCGCACAAGTCAAACACTTGCTCACGTATAGTGAGCGCGTAATTAATTCTCCGAATTAAATTAGCGTACGAATAAAAAACGATAAAGTTGCGCGTTTAAAATACCTAAAAAACCGGGATGTCACATTATCCCCATGTTGAAAGAATTTTCGTCCCGAAAATTGAGTAAACGCGGTTAAGAATGCAACGCACAAAGTTCAGTTTGTTTGAATGGTACAAGAAATCCCAGGTTGTCACATCATCCCCATGTTGAGAGAATTTCATCCCGAAATTCAGTTGGCGGTAACATCAGATTGCTGCTCAGCTAGGAAAAGGTGTGGATATTTGGTTTTCATTTGGTCCTCTCTTTCCCACGTGAACTCCGGTCCACGCTTAGAGTTCCAACGAACCTTGACGATCGGTATCTTGTTGTGCCTTCGAGTCTTGACCTCACGGTCCTTGATCTCGATAGGCTGTTCCACAAAATGAAGTTATTCATCCACTTGGATCTTATCCAATGGAATGACCAAGGTTTCATCTGATAGACACTTCTTCAGATTGGACACGTGAAAAACGTTGTGAACTCCACTGAGTTCGGTAGGAAGGTCTAACTCATAAGCTACGGGCCCGATACGTTTCGAAATCACAAATGGGCCTACGTACCATGGCTTAAGTTTGCCTCATTTTCCAAAATGAATTACACCCTTCCAGGTTGACACTTTCAGTAGGACTCGGTCACCTACTTGAAATTCGAGCGGTTTGCGTCGTTGATCAGCGTAACTTTTCTGTCGATCCCGTGCCGCTGCCATGCGGATTCTGATCTGCACAATCTTTCCAGTAGCCTCAAGTATCAACTTAAGGCCTGTCAGTTGACTGTCACCGACTTCTGCCCAACAGGCCAGTGACCTGCATTTGCGACCGTACAATGCTTCGAACGGTGCTGCCTAAATACTCATATGATAACTGTTGTTATACGAGAATTCCACTAGAGGCATATGGTTTTCCCAACTGTTCTCGAAGTCTACCACGCATGCCCTAAGCATGTCTCCCAAGGTCTGAATGGTCCTTTCACTTTGACCATCCGTCTGAGGGTGGTAAGCTGTGCTCATATCCAAGCGTGTACCCAACGCTTTCTGAAGTGACTGCCAAAAAAGTTGGACGCGAAACGAGCATCCCTGTCTGAAATGATGGACGTTGGCACTCCGTGCCGAGATACCACTTCTTTAATGTAGATGGGAGTCGACTTCTCCATCTGATATGTTTCTTTGATCGCTAGGAAGTGTGCATACTTAGTCAGACGATCCACGATCACCCAGATGGTATTGTAGCCGCCAGGAGTTCGCGGGAGTTTAGTGATGAAGTCCATCATGATATGATCCCATTTCCACACTGGGATCTCTGGTTGTTGACGTAGCCCTCATGGCTTCTGGTACTCCACTTTTCGCACAAGTCAAACACTTGCTCACGTAGGTGGAGATATCTGCTTTCATGTTGGGCCACCAATATGGTGGTTTAAGGTCTTGATACATCTTGTCCGAACCAGGATGGATAGAGTATGGGGATTTGTGAGCTTCGTTCATAACTAGCTCTCTTAGGTTTCCATAGAGAGGTACCCATATACGGTTCATGACGTACAGGGTACCATTGCGTTTCACTTTCCAATCGCGTTCCATCTTTCCCATAGATTCGGACTTGATGTTCTCTTCCTTAACTGCTTCTAGCTGCGCGTCGCGAATCTGTTCGGGTAAACCAGAATGAATAGTGAATTGTAGTGCTCGTACCCGACGAGGCTTCAAGTGCTCCTTCCGAGTAAGGGCATCAGCTACCATGTTAGCTTTTCCCGGGTGATACTGAATGGCACATTCAAAATCGTTCAGGAGGTTAACCGAGCGACGCTGTCGCATGTTCAACTCCTTCTGATAAAAATTGTGCTGAAGGCTCTTGTGATCCGTGTATATTGTGCACTTGGTTCCATATAGGTAGTGTCTCCATATCTTAAGTGCAAACACAACTGCTCCCAGTTCTAAGTTGTGACAATTTTGAAAAATCTCGGTAAACTCTGATTGGTACAAGTCCGTGGTAACCAGACATGGTATGTATATCGTGATATTATTGTGATTATGTGTGATGATACGAATTCTCTAAAATAATACACCTACTATAATGGGAATAAGTATTAGTAAACACGCATGACTTGTGTGCTATGCTAAGCGATATCTATAATGTCTCGGAAGAATCCGAGAGCACGTCATGGTTGACATGTTAATATTAAGGACCAATGATGCGAGGTTGGCATCTTTAGCCTTCAACAATGTGTTAAACGGAGACTTGACGTTTAACAGCGCATTAAACCTTTGATGTTGATTATTAGGTTATCGGTGGCATCATTTAAGATTTCGAGTTCCAGAAATAACTTAGTTTTGTGTCATAGACTGTGACATAAGTTTTGAAAAATATTAAAGCCCGGGCACGCAAAACGAAGCACCTCCCAGTTGGGGAAACGCCTTCGTTCCGGGTATAATATAAGGCAACCAAATATGCAAGGAATGATCGATCAAGCTTAAAAACACTTAAACGAACGTCATATGAGACTTTTATGATTAAAATGTAACCATGCTCGGGTTTCGAGACGGTTATGCCCAATTTTTAAAACCAAGTCTTTTGACAGTAACAACATGAAAAACGGAGCCCGTTGCGCAAATCGAGAATGCGTCCGGGACCCGAAAATGAACATAAGTGCATCACTGAAGATAAACATCATCTTTTAACACGAAAAGACGAAGCACGAGGTGGCCCACATGGACCCCCCATATATATACATATTTTATTTTCATTTTTCAATTTTATTTTCATTTAATTCCAAGAAAATTTAACCTTTTCTCTCAAAATCTGCCATAAACACAAGAACATCCAGCTGATTTTCATCTTAACAACCTCAAATCAAAGGTATAAACCTTGGGTCTTATGGTTTTAATCATGTTTTCTTGATTAAACGCGATTTCTAGCCGAAAAACTCATTTTAATCCAAGATTTTTGAAGGTTTAAACAAGTTTTATGGGCTGAATAAGAACACCTTGGGAATTCCCGGGTGTTATATGGCAGCCATGATCACAAATCTTTGGGGTTTGATACCCTATTCGACAAAATCACTTAACTATTCGATTAACCAAAAAACAATGAAATAAAGCTTGATTGACCTATGTTCTAGCATATTTGGGTTGTACTTGATGTGTAGGTACTTAATATAGCGCCCACCCACTTCTGGACTCACAAGAAGCGTTTGGAATCGAAGCTTTCGCTAGGTATATCATCCGAAAACCGAAACTAGCGTAGCAGAATCTTGTTTTAGCTATAACTTGGTCTGTGAGGCTTGGATTGAGCTGAAATTTGGTATGGTGATGTAGGGTACCATCAGAAAGGTCCACGTAAAATTATAGATTTTTGTAATTTTTTACAATGTTTGGTGAATTTTTAACTGTTTTACCGAAAGAATTTCGGAAAAATTATCAAACGAACTCAGTAAATCACCAAATTTTACAGAGACACTAAGGAACTATGGGGAATGTTTTGGAAAAATTCGGAGTCCATTTGTTGATTTTTGATTTGGGTTAAAAATCCGTGTTTTTGTGAGTTTTCGGTAGCCGGGAACGCACCGAAACGAAATCGGAAAAATCTCAAACTTTTGTGAAGTTTCTGGCCATGTAAAAGGGGTTCTGGATTTTTTTGGATTTTTTGAACCACTGATGATATTTAATGGTAATTATGTGGTTAAAAATGCTTTTATAAATAATTTATTTTAATAAGTAAAATGCCAAATAAATTCCCAGAGCTTTTTCCCCTAATCTACAGATTTTTACTAAGTTATATAAAAATTTACAGATTTTTTATTCAAATTGTAGATTAAATGGGAATTTATGGAATTAAAAATGAGTTATTTTAAATCAATTTCGGTGGTTTATCGTAAACGAACTTGCCGGAACTGGTAATTAACCCAACCCGACAAATGCTATAATTGGAACACCGGGAGTATTCCGGGATATTCCCGGTTAAATTGGGCACTATGGGTGTGTCCTAAGACAATTCGAGAGAATTCCCGACGGTGAAAATGGAAACTCAAATTTGGGTAACCTAAACTCCTCAACTACTCAAACTCCATTGGTTAAAAGTTAATCCGCGAAACGGTGCCCGGAAGCCAAACTGAAAACTAATACTACCCTGACGTCCATCACCATACCAGTGTCCTATAGACTCAATCCGTAGTTAAAACTCCTGACTAGATCCAAGTTATAACCATTACCAACTTAGATACTGATTTGAGTCTATACTTGCATGTGGGTTATTAAAGATGATCCAATCGCTTGATCACTCTTGCGTTGAGATCACTACTCGTACTGTGAGTTTTCACTTCCCCGCTTTTAAACTGTTTTACTGTTTTCTCGCGACTTGCATGTTAAAAACTGTGTTGATTACACCAAGTTGGGAGGAGTTTCACTCCACCACTTTTAAACTGTGTTACTGTTTTCTGAGGTGATTTGCATTTTACAAAATTGTGTTAATTGCACCAACTTGTGATAAGGTAAATTTTGTAACACGGTTCGGCAAGCTGCAGGTGTCTATTATGACACGGTTCGACGAGCTGCAGGTGTTGTTGTAACACGGTTCGGCAAGCTGCAGGTGTCTGTAATCACACGGTTCGGCGAGCTGCAGGTGTTGTTGTAAGACGGTTCGGCAAGCTGCAGGTGCCTGTTATGGCACGGTTCAGCGAGCTGAAGGTGTTTGTTGTTACACGATCTTGCTAGCTGAAGGTGTTTGTGGGGGATGGCATGGAATGCGTTAATAAGTTACCCTTTTGCTTACAATATTGGCTTTAGCTTTCACATCATATGATACTATGATACTTAATGGTATTCCTTAGCTCAAGTTTTGATATATGTTATATCTGAATATGACGATCTCTCCGGGTTATGGGGATGGCATGGAATGCGTTAATAAGTTACCCTTCCCGTTGTCATTTGATTCCAATGGGTATAAATTTTGTGATGGTACAGATTCCTTTGAAACGCTTTGGGTTGTGGAACCTCGTTTCATGTGACCATCGGCTACATTGTGTTCTTTTACGATTATTAATTGTTTCGGATTTCAATTGGTTAGTCGCGAAAAGTAGTATTAGGCCCGAATATCTTGGTGAACGGAACATTGATCATGTATATGGGTGTGGTGGATACGCTGCGGTACTTCCTATATCTAAACACCCGACTACATTATCAAGGTACCGTTACTCTGGGCAGACGGGCTTCATTTTGCGATTCGTTTGGTCATGTTTTGGGCAACGTGGTGTTGAGACTTCGACCCTATGTGATGTAATAGATAATGCCAACGATGATATCTATATACGTTTATAGTAATTTTAAATGAAAAATAGTTTGGGGGTTGACATATAACGACCTTTGGCTTAATCCAGGAAAGGTCCTTTTTTCCGAAATTATAGTACGACTTTCTAGGGGTAATACACCTCGATAGTACACCGTATTGAACTATTTGGGTATAGCCGGTGATAGCTTACCCACATTGATGACCCAATGATCGATTCACGATAAGTAACAATGTTTTTGTCTTCAATAAGACAATTCAGCGTAACTTATTTCTTTTGGCGGGATTTTCTAGAACGTTTAATCATATATTCGGAATCATTACGATACGGCGAACAACCTATACTCATGTCACCGACCGTTGTCTATGAATCTACTGTTGGTGCATAATGTCTATGTCTTAGTCTTATATCGAGTCTGTATAGAGTAGAGCTGAATAGGCTAGCTGAAAGTAGTATTTATGTATTAAAGAGGCAAGTTCGCTCATCATGGTCATGTGTAGACAAGTTCGGCCGAACTTGCTAAGGGCGAACTTACACCTCCTTGTAGCGAACTTGTAACTCTATAAATAGCTAGCTTGCCTCTCTCATTTGTAACTTTGGCATTTTGGAGGCGAAGCTCTGTCAGTTTGTACTCTTCACCTTTGATCAATAAAACTGATGTTAAACTGATTAATTCTTGTCTATTGGTAAACACGACGTAATATTTCCGCTATTATGGACGTTAGATATCAAATTTACGTTCCTTAGCATCGAGGATCGGTCCTACAAGTGGTATCAGAGCTAGAACAGCCTGATTTGATAGTCTCAAGACAAGAACACTTCTATTTCATCTCCATTCTTCTATTTTTCTTAACTTTTTCATCAAAAATGAAGAATTCACGGTCAAAATCTTTTCAATTTTGAATATATTATGTAAAATACAACAAAGATAAACCCTTGAAAGATTGGAGACCAAAATCAATCGAATTGATGTCAAAATTTTGAAAAAACCATGTTTTCCAAAACATTGTTCAGCGAACTTGTTAGCCAAGTTCGACCGAACTTGTGCTAAAAACAACTTTTTTAGTGAGTTTTTACCCAAGTTCGCTCGAAAATGTGTGAATTTTGAGGAATTTTGGTTAAGTTCGCTCGAAGTTGCTAGAATTTTATTGAATTTTTGGCAAGTTCGACCGAACTTGATAAATTTCAAAGATTTTTAGCTAAGTTCGCCCGAACTTGCCAGTTTCTCATCAAAGTCATTTGCTAAGTTCGCTCGAACTTACAAAATCTTTACAAGATCCATCAACAAGTTCGACCGAGGTTATTAAAAGGAAAATTTTCAAATCAACATTCACAAGTTCAACCGAACTTGTGAATAATCTCTGAATTCTTCAGTTCAACTACAAGTTCGACCGAACTTGTAGTAGAACTAACATTTTCAAAAGTTTTTGAGTATTTTCAATATACACGTCTCGTTATTCATGATGGATGATATTCAAAGAGCTTTTATGTCTAGAGCTAGTTCGTCAAATGCCAACGTGATCCATCAAGTCAATCTTGATAACGAAATGGCCACGGCTGTTAAACCGCCCAAGCTAATGAGCATGGACGAGTATGAAGCATGGAAAGAGAAATTTACATATTGTGTTAAAGCCATGCACTTCGCAGGCTGGGTGTCGATTGAAAGAAGTTACACTGTTCCAGTGGATGAACACCAGCAAGTGTTGGAAAAGTACAATTACACGACTGTACATAAAGAATAATACATTGCTGAGCAAAAGATGATCAGTGTTATCCAACAATCTGTTAAAGAAGATATTCTCGTCTTGCTACCGGAATACACAGCTACAAGAGATCTCTGGCTTTCTCTTCAGAAGAAATATCAAGGAAGCGCGAAGATGATAAAGAGCAAGAAAGCTCTCATTATGAAAGAGTTCGATATCTTCCATGCTGAAGGGTGAGACCATGAAGCAAATGATTGAACACTTCTGTCATCTTAAAGTTCAAATGCGAAGACACGGTCTCGAGAAGACGGAACGGGAGTACATCGACAAGCTTGCTACGCTCTACCAGATGGAGAATGGACTACTTATCTAATGGTTCTGAAAGAAAGCGATAAATGGGAATTCTTCAAGCTGTCAACATTTATCGATAAACTCGAAGGCCATGAAATGGAACTCCTGAAGATTGCAAAATCAAAGAATACTAATGTTGTTCAAGACATTGGGTTGTACTGCAAGAGTGGAATGCAAGATAACATTTCATGCCCAAAGATTCAGACAGCATTCAACGCAAGTGTGAATTCTTCGAACAATTCGCAGTAGAATCAGAATCAGTCATATCCTCAATATGATCAAAGTCCAAAGTCTTCATTCTCAAGTATTGGTTCAAATTCGTCTTATCAGAGTCAAGCAAATCAGAACCAACAAACACATTTTGATTCGAATATATATAAGTGCAACATCGCAGTGAATTTGAATAATGTTGCTTCAGAACAAGTCGCTAAACAACATATGTCTCTTCTTGCCATTGTTCTGGAGTCATACGAAAGTCTTGTAGACGGTAAAATTGGAAATCCCGAAATGACGGCAGAAGATTATGACCAAGTGGATGAAGAAGAACTCGAGTTCATGGATATTAAGTGGAGTTTAGCTTCGATTATCCAAGGGTTACAAAGTTCGTTGCTCTCACTGGCCGAGATATCGGAAATTCGAGAAACAAACTGGGTTTTGACAAGACAAAAGTCACGTGCTTCAGATGTTGCCAAAAGGGACATTTCAAGAGAGAATGCAAAAATCCTGAAGCAACGAGAAATCAAAGTCCATTCGGAGGAGGCAACGAGTATTACAAGAAGTCACTTCATTACAAGCCTTTCGCGAAGAAGACTCAGGTTGAAATTCAAGAGAAACCAGACAGCAGCAACACTGAGAAGGCTATGGTTGCATCAAACGAAGATGACAATTTCGACTGGAACTCCTACATTGGTAAAAATACCGGAGTTGCATTAATGGCTGAAATTGTTGAAGATACTTCTGCAGGAGAAGCAGCGGCTATTGAGAATATTCTGCTGGAACAATATCTACAACAACAACGTGAAGAAGAGGAGTATATCCACTTGAAGAAGCAATGAATTTTATCTCCTAATTCGTGTGATAATTTTGCAGGTCATTTTGATTTAATTTCTCAGGAACAAGTTCCCGAGAAGAAATCAACTGATGAAGTAGTCGTTGATGTTACTCAAGATGTGAATGCCGAAAACCTCAAGGACATTGCCGACAAAGCGTTAATGGCAAGTCTAACCAAGGTAGGTCCAGAGGTAAATGAAGTTGTCAAAGTACAAGTTGTAGAGGTTGAGAAACCTTGTACAAAATGTACCAAACCATGTTCTGAATGTGCTGAAAAATCAAAGATCATCGCTGAAAACAATGTGCATAATGAACTTTTGAAATACGATTATCGCACAATGAAGGAAGCGTATGACAAAATGAAAAATGATTATGGTAGGCTCGATAGAAATAATATCGAACAACATGATACCATAAGGATGTTTAAAGGAATAGTAATGGATAAGCACAAAGCGATTAATATCTATATTAACACCATTCCTGAAACTAAGCAATAACTCCAGGACATGAAAATTGAAACAGAGCGTGTTCAACAACTTTTGAGAAGTTACACCTGTAACGCATATGTCATTGATCACATCATTCCGACAATTCCATTGGAAGAGAAACCTAAAAAGAAAATTGGTAAAGAATACAGTAATGTTCCTCCACGCCTATGCGAGAAGCATAGTCGCAAAACCGCTGATGGGATGGATAGGGCACTCAATATTGAGTTGTTATATGAAAAGAAAATTGAGTTGCCAGAGAACATTGATGTAATCTACACTAAAACAGATGATGACAATGTTGTGGTTAAAAAAGTTGTTGAAAATGTTTTGAACAATTCTGATGAAGGCAGCTTTAAAAGCGCCGACTCGAGTTCAAAGAATTCTGACTCACAGTCCGAAGAAGACCATACATCATCGGAGAATAATCTATGTGATGATCCTAATGTTGTAATGTACAAGATTAAGGAATCTGATAGATTATACTTTGATGACAGTTTTCCGATTCAGAACGTAATGGAAGAATTGTTAGACAAATTCTCTAAACACGTGGAAGTCACATCAGATGATCTGGAGATCAATGAATAGAAATTTTATTCCAAACCTAAAAGAAATAACTACCGAAGGAATTGTGGTGATCATCCAGAAAACTGAAGAGCTGGGTTGGGATTAGAGTAATCAGATGAACCTAAAAAGAAAGTGTCACCATTTCATGAATACAAGAATAAAAACATGATTTTCGTATATTGGACGAACGCGGTTCAAGAAACAGAAAGAACATCAAGATAAAGCCAAAATTGCAAGTGGTGCCAACAACTGGTGTAAAACCCACTAAAGGACATCCACATGATTCTCGGACTTGTTTCAAGTGCAACGAAACTGGTCATATTGCACGCCAATGTCCGAAATCAAAGCCGGCTTATCTTTGAAGGAAAGAAAGTTCAAATGTTGTGAAACCGAAGCAACCAGAGTGTGGGCAAATAAGAATTCTAAAAGGAAATGTTAACAAAAATGAAATGAAACAAGTTTTTGAAAAGAAATTTGAGAATTCAACTTTCACAAAAGGTGAGTCATCAAAAGCTAATGATAACAAGTTTTACATCAAGAAGGCTAACATAAAATCTCAAGCCTGGATTGCAAAGAAATGGTCAACAACATCTGAGATCACTAAGTCTGAGCTTGTTAAGACTAGTGATAGCATGAAAGAATCAAAAAGTGAAATCATAATTGAAACCACATCTGAAAATGTCAAAACTACAAGTGGTAACAATTCAAAAGATAAAAAAGACAGTAAAGTTTTCAAACATAAACATCATAGAAAATCCAGATAATGAATGTGAATTTGATTATGCAGATCAGTGTGGATTCAATTATGCTGATGAGTGTGAGTTTGATTTTGACGATGGTTATCCAATTCAACCCAAGACCAAAAAGGCTTGGGTCTTGCATTTTAAATAGATTGTTGAAATGTGCAGGAGCTCTAGAGATCCGTACTTTCTAAGTGGATTTTGGATAGTGGAGCGTCCAGGCATATGATGGGAATGAAAGCATTACTATTCGACATAAAAGCTATCTATGGTGGATATGTTGGATTTGCGGGTAACCAGGGTGGAAGGATAGTCGCCGAGGGAAAACTCCCCAATGGCGTCGTTTCATTCGATCGCGTGAATTATATTGCAGAGTTGGAAAATAATCTTCTGAGCATATCGCAGATTTGTGACAAGAAGTTCACGGTGCATTTCAACGACAAAGAGTGTATTATGTTGAAGCCGGGATTCAAAATACCAGATGAGTGGATTCTGATGCGAGCACCTCGAGAGAATGATCTATATGTTCTTGATATGGGCGTCGCTACCACTTTATCAAAATCAGCGCAATGTTTTTTGACAAAGGCTACTGAAAAGGATTCTATTCTTTGCATCGTAAGATGGGGCATATTCTTAATGAATTAGTTGGTTCATAATGATCTTGTAGAGGGTGTAAATCTTCGGAGCTTTCATATGTCCGATCACTGCTTAGATTGTAAAAAGGGAAAGCAGATCAAGAAATCTCATCCGAAGAAAATTCTGGACTCAATAAAGTTGCCATTAGAACGTCTCCACATGGATTTATTTGGTCGAAGCATCTCAGGAGACTTATATTGCTTGGTCGTGACAGATGACTATTTGAGATATTCGTGGTATTCTTTCAGGAACCAAAAGACGAAACGTTCGAGAACTTGGTTATTCTATTCAAGAAACTCGAGAATCTTTATCATCTGCCGGTCAAACGCATTAGAAGTGACAACGGCGTAGAGTTTAAGAATAACAAAATGAAGGAATTCCGCAACGCGAAAGGGATACTACACGAGTTTAGTGCTCCGTATACTCCACAGCAAAACGGAGTAGCTGAACGGAAAAATAGAGCTTTGATTGAAACTGCGAGAACCACGCTTGCAGATTCTAAACTTCCAGTCAGCTTCTGGAGTGAAGCGGTTGCTGCGGCTTGCTACACGCTAAATAGAGTTCTCACTGTCAAACCAACAAAGAAAACATGTTTTGAGATGATAAACCGTCGGAAGCCAAATTTGAAATTCCTAGAGCCATCCGGTGCGCCATGTACTGTGATCGATCAAGATGGCAAATTCGGAGCTAAACCTATTGAAGGTTTCTTTGTCGGATATGCGAGTCCTTAAGAAGAGTATACATTCCTTCGTTGAGAAAGGTTATTGAAGCACAGCACGTGGATTGTTTCAACTATACGGATCCTATTCAAAGGAGAGGTGACGCGTGGCTGTTTAACTATCAAAACCTTTGGAAGTCATACTACTTGCCGGAAGAACCGTCTGACGAAGAAGTTATAGCGTTATACTATCTTCACTAGTCAGCGAATTAAGAACAAATCATTAGACCAATTGTGGTTAATCAACCAACGTTGGATTCTTCATCTTCCGGAGCAGGTCAAAGTAATAGTAGTAATGTTCAAGTTGGAAATACTTCTGAAACAGAAGTAACACCTGCTACACCTCTAGTGAATGCTTCTAATGAACCAGAAAACACAACAGTGCCCAGTACGCCTCAGAATCAGAATTCTGATTCAGATGAAGCACCGACATTTGATGTTGATGATGAAACTTCATCGGATGAAGAAGTTGAGCAGATTTCTAACCTGTTGAATCAATCTGCTAGTCCGAGGCTCTGGCTGACGAGAATTGGGTGATAGCAATGCAAGAGGAACTTTTACTGTTCGAGAAGTTGGGTGTTTGGATGCTTGTAGAATTGCCACCGAAGCAGAAAGCTATTGATACAAAGTGGGTCTTCAAGTGTAAAAGAGACGATCGGGGGGTTATAGTCAGAAACAAAGCTCGGTTGGTTGTCAAGGGATTCCACCAGCAGGAAGGTATAGATTATACGGAGGTATACGCACCGGTTGCGCGATTAGAATCTATCTGCATTTTCCTAGCGTTCGCAGCTTGGAAAGGATTTAAGGTGTACCAGTTAGACGTAAAATCTGCATTTCTCTAAGGTAAACTTCGTAAACAAGTGTATGTCGACCAACCACCGGGGTTTGTCAATCCACTAAACATGAACAAAGCATCTCTACTGGATAAAGCCTTGTACGGTTTACACCAAGCCCCGAGAGCTTGGTACGAGACGTTATCGCAATATCTCGTAGGAAATGGCTTTACACGAGGCACAGTGGACAACACTTTGTTTACCAGAGAAGTTGGATCGGATCTGATTATAGTACAAATCTATGTGGACGATATCATTTTCGGTTCTACGGATGACAGTATGTGCAAAGAGTTCGAAATGATCATGAAGAAGAAATTTGAGATGTCCTCGATGGGCGAAATGAAGTTCTTCTTAGGTCTTCAAGTGGATCAGCTTCCAGACGGGATACTCATTCATTACACTAAGTATGTTCACGACATTCTCAAAAAGTTTGAAATGGATTCTTCGAGGCCGCTTTCGACGCCGATGGCACTGAACCATGGGATTTGCATAGACGAGACGGGAACGAAAGTTGATGAAACACTGTATCAATGGATGATAGGTTCATTGATGTATCTAACGGAATCGCGCCCAGACATCATGTATCCTACTTGCTTATGTGCGAGATATCAGTCATGTCCTCGAATGTCACACTTGCAGATAGTCAAGCGAATCTTCTGTTACTTGAAAGGTTGCCCAAGCACCGACCTGTGGTACCCCAAGAACGAAAATTTGATGTCACTAGATATGCTGACTCAGACTTCGGAGTGGACAAACTGAACTCGAATTCTACAACTGCAGGATGACAGTTCTTTGGTACACGTTTGGTAACGTGGAAGTGTAAGAAACAGACCACGGTCTCTCTCTCAACCTATGAAGCTGAATACATTTCTGCTTCCAGCTGTTGCTCTCAAATCCTCTGGATTCAGCAACAGATGAGGGATTATGGTCTGCAGTTTCTTGACACACATTTATTTGTAGATAACAAAGCAGTCATCGATATAACTAAAAATCCGGTTCATCACTCACGTACAAAACACATTGAAATTCGTTACCATTTCATTCGTGATTGTTATGAAAAGAAAATGGTTCGAATAGGAAAAATCCACACCGACGAACAAAGGGCTGATTTTTTTTCTAAAGCATTTCCATTAACAAGATTTAAATATATAATGCGACTTAACGGTATTAAAAATTTGCTTACATGTGCGGAAGCTGAGGTTGAATACGGATCAGATGACGAATTCACGTAATCCGCATTGTTGTATGGTTTGTAAATATCTTTCTTCTTTAGTATTTAAAAAAAATCTAAAATCAAAAAAAATAATATAATATGTTTTTTATTTTAGGGGGAGAAATATTTGGAAAAATAAAAAACATATGAAAAATTTTTAAAATGTACAAAAACATTGAAAAAGACAAAAAGAATTCGATGTCACAAAAAGGAAATGATAGTACATCAGTGGACTATCACAGTACGCTAAAGAAATGAAAAGTTTAAAAGTGATAAACGAGTCTTCCTGTGGATGTGTCGATAGACTTAACACGTTCAGTAAACTATTTTCGAGATATAAACTAAATTTAGCAATTGCTTAATCGTGTGGATTAACAAATCTTGGATATATGGACTTAGTACTTCGAAATGTCGTTTGAGAGATCGCCTGATTCTGAGATACGAGGTCTTTATAGATAGTTGATATGTGGGGTATTATACAAGTTCTTCTAATTTTACGGAAGCAATAGCCTAGAACTTGTATAATACTTTCGCTATAAACCCCAAACTGCATGCAAACTTGAAAACTATCGGAATATCTAAATTAATTTGCAATGCTAAAAAGATTCCTTAAGTGGAACATACCTTAAAGACGAGCCTTTATCTCTTTGTCTGTACGGTAGTACTAACCTAAGCTCTCAAGGTCTTGCATTATCCTGATACAGATATCAATTATGCTATATTCACCTGTAAGATGAAATCTAGGGAATCTTGATACGGGAGTATATTCAAGAAGTAGGAACCATAGATAAGTCAAGTTTCATAATTCATACCTTAAACATATCTTGAAACAGTTGAGAAATGTGGTAAAGTTTAAGTGGACAAACATATCGACATTCTAGGTTTAACGAGTTTAAAGGTTAAATTCATCTAAAGGTCAACGGTACTGGTAATATGTCTCAATTAACTTATATGATCCTCTAGACACAATTTCACAAAAATATGTTTGTAAATATGTTTGTACATAGTTTACATTGTCCTGTACATATTTATCAGCTTCAAAGACTAAAACCAAAAACATTTTCAGTATGTTTTAGCATAGACTTACAAAAAATTTAAAAAGATTTTATTTCTACATTGTTTTCAGCAAACCAATGTTGGAGAACGGGTCTTCGAAGTCTGGTAAGATGCTAGAACTGGTGGGAATCTCTTTGACAACGGGCTGGGAGCTAATCTGTAAAAACTAAAAACCCAAAATGATGAAAAGTTCATTAATTTGAAACTTTGATTTTGAAAATATCAACAGTTTTTCGTATCGGGTCAAACCGGGGTCATTAACTTGGACTCGGCAGACAAATCGGTTAACCAAGGTCATTAGCTTGGACTTGGTCAACTGAGTGGATTTTTGGCCGAACTTGCTAAACAAAATGATGTTTAACAAAACAACAAGTTCGACCGAACTTGCTAAGTAATGGCTATGTTGTTTAAAAGCTAAGTCCACACAAACTTATAATAGGCTTATTAACTTTGGCATTTTGGAGGTGAAGCTCTGTCAGTTTGTACTCTTGACGTTTGATCAATAAAACTGATGTTAAACTGATTAATTCTTGTCTATCGGTAACACGACGTAATATTTCCGCTATTATGGACGTTAGATATCAAATTTAGGTTCCTTAGCATCGAGGATCGGTCCTACATCTACTCAGTGAAGCATATATTTCCGTTATTAGCTGTCGTTCGCTAATGATGCAATCACTAATTCTTAATAAGGACGCGTAATTAACATCGGTGTTGATAACCCAAGGGGATTTATGGGTAACACATAAATGGAGATACTTATTTGATGTAATCAAAGTTTGGTGAGGAATTGTGTGGATGCGGATCTGATGGTGATAAGACTTGTGGATGGAAACAATGTTTCCGATATTCCTCGTAACTGTTCATACTTCGTATTAACATGACACTCCTATGTATACATTTAATCATAAATATATAACATTAACCGCGGTCCAATCCAAGTGTCAATTTGGTAAATTTCGGTGGAGGGTGACGTAACCCCGGCGCAAAGTCAGAAAACTATAATCATGAAATAATCCAACTCATTGCTTCAAATCAATTCAATTCTCCTTACTAACACTATTGGAAAGTGTTATGGTTCGGTACATATAAATTATTAATTTGATACGCCCTATCGATTTGGTTCAAACCAATACAAGATAAATTCCCAGTAACTCGATGAAGTAGGGAATGAACGGTATGAAGACCGTAACGAAGCTACCATTTAATGCATAATTAGGAAACAAAATGATACAAAACTAATTTTTGTTAGACGATTATTTTATGTATATATACATACGTATATCTAATTCGAAGGACGGTATTCAAAAGAATCATATAATACTTTCGCATATCAAACGATCCCTTGTTTTCAGCCTCGCATAACTTAGTGAAAATATGTTTTGATGAAAGACGAGATCACCTTCGAGTAATATTCAATTACTGTAATACGACGATTAACTTGTGACAACTTTTATTTACATCTTTAAACTGTAGACTACACTTGGTCCTAACCTGAATTCTTTTGGTAACCCTGAGATACTAGGTCTTGAATCTATATCACCTGTATAAGGGCGGTGCATCCATGCTAGAAATTGCATAAGGGGATACATGGTTCTTTGATTCCTGCCGATTAAGGCTTTTCACGACACGATAACTACTACGGCCGTGCGAGTGGTCCTGGGTAGGGACTAACTCAGATACTTGTATGTCTATAGAACGTATTGACTCCCCAACTCTATGATAATAATAATCCCTGGGGAACACCATATGTCTTCTCATCTTCCTTGAAACATTGGAGGAGTCCAAATATTTATACGCGATGTTGTTCACAATTCCTATGGGATGATCGAAATTCCCTTTGGACCTTTGTAATGGAGTATTTGGTAACGGTCTCCTACATGTTTAGGAAGATGATACATAGGATACACTGACTTTCATCCGTCGATAGGACACAAAGGGAACGATACTCTACTCTTATGTGTAGCCTAAAGTTATTCGGTAGACGGCGTTGCTAGTCCTCGTAAGTATACGAGGACTAAATTCTCTAGATCAGGGGAATATTGTTAAAACACCCCTCGTTTTCATTCAACTAGTTCGTACCTTCAATTGATTTTCAGTTTGATCGGTTTAAATAACTTTTTGTAAAATACAATGTTACCGAGTAACCCGATTCTTCGTTATTTTCGAGTGACGAAAATTCTTGTTACTTAAGGAAATAAGAACGGGAGAAATGTTAAGTAAAATACTGTATATATATATGTACCTGTGTATTCGTACCACGAGTGAAATTCATGATCGTGAGGATGATTGTCGGAAGCTGTGCGCTATCATTTATGCAATTTCTGCCTCGGTCATTTGTGGTGAGCGTTTCGGGACCATGCTATTATAAACAGTTAATGTATATACATGCATTAATGTCACATTTTCAATCGTCCCATATCACACAAATTCGTCGCACGCATGAGTCCATAACCTGTATAACCAAAATCATTATCATGTATGTAATAGTATCCGTCATCATACCACTGTGAAAATTGCACTTAGACTTAACCCAAAAAGGCCAGTGCTTAAATGTGCGGTCAAAGCATGTCACTGGAGTGACGTATATACGCCATACTATGAAAAGCATGAACTACTACGTACGAAGGAACATGGTCAAAACCAAACTTTCTTTGAAATAGGAATAGCAACGAGTTGTCCGAATATTATAATTGGTGTCTTTTGTGCGCTAAACCCACTTGGGGGAAAGCTAACCTAGAAATCTCGTAATCCTGATCATTACAGATGAAGGGACTAGTGAATCTTCCGAATACGTCCCTCGGATATCATGTCCATCCAGAGGGAAATTTCGTTAGTAAGCACATCATATATACATAAAGTAGGAATAAGACTTTGACATGACAACTAATACTCTTCAAATTTGGAGAGTTACTTAACACACGCTACGAATTGTAAATAACTCGATGGGCGATACTAAGCCAAACTAAATGACCAAAGTCTAGATGGGTGCTTGGTTGGATGCACCGACCGGATGTGAAATTGCATTCATAACCTTTATCGTATCCTAGCCGTCAGAGTGCTAGGCTTACCTCGATTGATTAGGGTTTTCATTTAGCCTCCTTGAAACTGCTTTTGTTATTTCAAGACCAGCAGCGTGTATTCCTTCCGTGCCCTATTGGGAAACAGAACTGACTAATCCTACGACTCGAGACACTCAACAAGCCTAGTCTCGACCAAACCGGGGGCCGGTCTTCATTTCTTGTTTACATTATTACGAATACGAGACTAACGGGAAAAATCAAATTCAGTGGTCAATTTTCCGTATCAGACTAGGGTGACTATGAATTCGGGCTTCAGCCCACGGTTTCATAAAACCACATGAATTTCCTGATCTAAACAAAGATGGTTTGACATGAATAAATTCGATGAAACCTTTACGTTTGAGCGGTGATTCAATTGGCAGATGTCACACCCTGAATTTCCACTTGCGGAGTTTTACCACGAGGCGTGTGAACAAACCAGAATCTGAAACACTAGTACGTCGAACGACTCTATATGATTTGATAATACGTTTTCCAAAAATCATTTGTTTAACCATTCATCGTAGATTTTATATTGTCTTAGTTAGTTACCAATGTTTAGCGGAAGCATTAGTTTCTAAGGTTGAGCAGAAGCATAAAGTAAAGTAAAGGAATGGGCGCCAACATAAACGCCAAAACTAAAGAAAACCCAAAACAATGTTTTGTAAATGAGACTCGATAAAAGATGTCTTGATCAATGCAAGTGAGTGCACCTAGAGCTCCTAGCGTCCTGAGAAACATGTAAAGAATCAAGTGTCAACATTAAAGAAGAGTGAGTTCACAGGTTTTCATAAATTCGTTTGTTCGGTTATAAGTTTGTTTCCCCCGTTATCCCTAACCCGGGATAACGATTCAGTTCCATTATACCCAACCCAGAATAATACTGATAGTCCGATTATTCCTTACCCGGAATAATACTGATGGTTCCATTATTCCTTACCCGGAATAATACTGAGGGTTTCATATTCTTACATATATGATGTCCATTATCCTTACTGGAATAATAATGATGTTCCATTATTCCTAACCCGGAATAATAAAGTTGTTGGTTCCATTATCCCTAACCCGGGATAATATTGTTGATTCGTAATTAAGTTCAATGTTAATATATATAGGTACCTAGCCTAAGTTATGTCACGTAAGTGTTCGCGATCGAAGCTGACTGTTGTGCCTCCGTGTTGCCAGGCCTATCACTGACCATGGCGAAGTTAGGCCAAATTATTCACCCGTTGACCATACCCGGTCGGCTAGCGCGACTAGCTCGGATGGGGCTTGTCGGGCCCAGTAGTACTACATATAATTTCCCCGCTATTTAAACCCAATACTAACGATTCGAGAGATTGTCGAGGACTTGTGTGATAAAGCTGCTTAGTGACCATAACGTACATTAACATTAACTTAGTTACCGAATAGTTAAGTGACGTTAATTTCGTATAACGTAAAGAGATAGAGTTGTAGAGTGTATACATGTTTCTCCCCCTGTTGTTTAAAACCGGATAAAATTAGGGGCCGTGAACTCACCTTTAGTTGCTCGGTTAGTGTAAGACAGAAGTTGAAATGATGGGACCGCTAATTGCGTCCTAACAAGTCAATTGATTTCAAGTTAGTGTGTGAACACACCAATACAAATCCTACACATAATTAACGCTCAAAGCAGTACACACAATCACAATTCCTATCACTCAACCATGCATGCAAGTATCCTCATATGAACATAGTGATCAAAACAATTTATCATGAACATAATCCAATCCATGCAACACTTTGGTGCACACATTCGCAAGTTATCAAGTTTCAGCTTACATACTCATAATTCGCCTGTTTTCGAGGACTTTTATAAAATAGTTCCAACATTCCAAAAATTCCAATTATTTTACAGCAGGTGACAACTATATTGTAGAAATTTATATAAATTTTTCAAGTCCTAATACTTTACCAATTATCCATAAATATTAATATACTAGGCTGCAGTCAGATTCGTCACTTTCTGACTGCAGTCCACGGAAGAATTTATTTAAAAATCACTGTTCGTCCAATTAACAAAATTCCAGTGGGAGTTGCCCGGAAATTTCCATATCTAGTTGCTGTACAAATTTCATGATTCGACTCCCTACAGATTATTAAATCCAACTCGATAAACAACTAACAAAGTTTCAGGATTTTCACAGCTTTAGTTACTGAACTTAATTGGCCACTTAAAAATATCAAACGACTTCAGAAAAATATGAATCCAGCGCCATTAGAATCGTTTTTCAAAACTCTACATTTTAGACTTCAGAAAATCTGTTTTTCGATAAATAATGACCCAGTTACAACCAGTTGAAGTTGGCTGTAACCATCATTCAGCAACCTGATTCAGCACTTTATCATAAACTAACTCGCTTAAACCGTCGATTCGTTGAACATATGCGATCAAGAACAGATTTTTCCAATCATATATCATTATATATATCATACCCATGCGAACCCTAATCATAATCTATAGTTTTTATCAATCAAAACGCAGCCTAATTTTTCTAGATTCGAAAAACATCAAACTTGCAAACTTAGCCAAATCAATCCGAAAACAACACAACACCACATTCATACATATAAATCCAAATATGATCTTGCAAACAATGATAAATCCTAACCTTTAATAACAAGATTAATGAGCCGTGAGTGAGATGAGGAACCGATGATCAAAAAGAATCGCGACCGAGAAGGAGAAGACAAGATGCTGTCGCGACCGAGAGAAAGGAAAAGGAGAAGGCTGTTGTGCGACCGAGAAGGGGTGTAGGAGGCTGCCGTCGGCTTCCTTGATGCTAGGGTTTTGTATGTTTTTGTTTTGTGAAGCAAGATCATGCATGTGTGTGTATATATAGCGCAAAGAGATGGGTTGCGGTTTGGGTTGCACGCGGCCGAGGGGTTTTGGTGGGTTGGTTTGGGTTTAAAACTTGGTCCTCAAGTTTACGATTAACTACTTGAGTCGCAAGGAAAAGAGGCCGGCTCGTGTCGCGGTTCGGTTCGTCTATATAGTTACTATATATATTTCCTAACTAAAACAATCACGTAATCGAAACATCACATATTCACCAACACATAATTCGTTTGACAAGTTCATGAGATTATCGTAATTATTTCGAGCGTGCAAACTTAAGTCTCTGAATCAATAACCGTGAAGGAGTGCGTTTAAGATATCCGAAAAACCGGGATGTCACATTATCCCCATGTTGAAAGAATTTTCGTCCGAAAATTGAGTAAACGCGGTTTAGAATGCAGCGTACATGTTTAGAGTGCCACGCACCAAGATTTAGTTCGTTAACAATAGTACGCGAAATTACAAGAGATTCCCAAGTGCCATGCACAAAGATTCCCAAGTGCCATGCACAAGGATTTAGTTAACAATGGTTCGCGAAATTATGAGAAATTCCCAGGTTGTCACATCATCCCCATGTTGAAAGAATTTTCATCCCAAAATTTAGTTGCTGGTATCGTTAGTTTGCTGCTCAGCTGCAAAGAGGTGTGGGTATTTGCTTTTCATTTGGTCCTCTCTTTCCCACGTGAACTCCGGTCCACGCTTAGAGTCCCAACGAACCTTAACGATCGGAATCTTGCTATGCCTTCGAGTCTTGATCTCACGATCCATGATCTCGATAGGTTGTTCCACAAAGTGCAGTTGTTCATCCACTTGGATCTCATCCAATAGAATGACTAGGGTTTCATCTGATAGACACTTCTTCAGATTTGACACGTGAAAAACGTTGTGAACTCCACTGAGTTCGGCAGGAAGGTCTAATTGATAAGCTACGGGTCCAATACGTTTCAAGATCACAAACGGACCTACGTACCTGGGTTTAGTTTACCTCGTTTTCCAAAGCGGATTACACCCTTCCAGGGTGACACCTTCAGTAGGACGCGGTCGCCTACTTGAAATTCGAGCGGTTTGCGTCGTTGATCAGCGTAGCTTTTCTGTCGATCTCGTGCCGCCGCCATGCGGTTTCTGATTTGTACAATCTTTTCAGTAGCTTCAAGTATCAACTCAGGGCCTGTGAGTTGACTGTCACCGACTTCTGCCCAACAGACCGGTGATCTACATTTACGACCGTATAATGCCTCAAACGGTGCTGCCGATATACTTGTATGGTAACTGTTGTTATACGAGAATTCCACTAAAGGCAGGTGGATTTCCCAACTATTTCCGAAGTCTACTACGCATGCCCTGAGCATGTCTTCCAAGGTCTGTATGGTCCTTTCGCTTTGACCATCAGTCTGAGGGTGATAAGCTGTGCTCATATCTAAGCGTGTGCCCAACGCTTTCTGAAGTGACTGCCAAAAGTTGGACGTGAAGCGAGCATCTCTGTCTGAGATGATGGACGTTGGTACCCCGTGCCGAGAAACTACTTCCTTAATGTAGATGCGAGTCAACTTCTCCATCTTATCTGTTTCTTTAATAGCTAGGAAGTGTGCGGACTTAGTTAAACGATCCACAATTAAGGTCTTGATACATCTTATCCGAACCAGGATGGACAGAGTATCGGGATTTGTGAGCTTCGTCCATGACTAGCTCTCTGAGGTTTCCGTAGAGAGGTACCCATATGCGATTCATGAAATACCGGGCTCCATTGGGTTTTACTTCCCAATCGCGTTCCATTTTTCCCACAGATTCGGCCTTGATGTTTTCTTCCTTAACTGCTTCTAACTGCGCGTCGCGTATCTGTTCGGGTAACCCCGAATGAATGGTGAGCTGTAATGCTCGTACCCGACGAGGTTTCAAGTGTTCCTTCCTACTGAGGGCATCAGCTACCACGTTAGCTTTACCCGGGTGATACCGAATGGCACATTCATAATCGTTCAAAAGTTCGACCCAGCGACGCTGTCGCATGTTCAACTCCTTCTGATCAAAGATGTGTTGGAGGCTCTTGTGGTCTGTAAAGATTGTGCACTTCGTTCCATATAGGTAGTGTCTCCAAATCTTAAGTGCAAACACTACTGCTCCCAATTCCAGGTCATGTGTTGTGTAGTTTTTCTCGTGAACCTTCAGTTGTCGGGACGCATACGCGATGACCTTGTCGCGCTGCATGAGTACGCAACCCAATCCCTGAATGGAAGCATCACAATATACTACAAAATCATATGTCCCTTCCGGCAAGGACAGAATGGGTGCACTGCAAAGTTTCTGCTTCAGCAATTTAAATGCTGCTTCCTGCTTGTCACCCCAAGCATACTTGATGCCTTTCTGGGTGAGGGTAGTAAGCGGTTGTGCGATCTTCGAAAATCCCTCGATGAAACGTCTGTAGTAACCAGCCAAACCCAAAAATTGGCGGATCTCTGTCGGTGTCCTGGGTGCTTCCCAGTTTTTGATAGCTTCAATCTTGGCAGGGTCGACGTGGATACCCTTTTCATTTACGATATGCCTGAGGAACTGAACTTCCCGAATCCAAAAATCACACTTTGAAAACTTGGCATATAGTTTCTCCTGTTGAAGTAATCCCAGCAGTAATCGTAGATGTTCAGCATGTTCTTCTTCACCTTTAGAGTAGATGAGTATGTCATCGATGAACACAATGACAAACTTGTCGAGGTATGGTTTACACACACGGTTCATGAGGTCCATGAACACCCCGGGTGCGTTGGTGAGTCCGAAGGGCATGACCAAGAACTCATAATTGCCATACCGAGTACGAAATGCCGTCTTAGCGATATCCTCCTCCCTGACGCGTAGCTGGTGGTAACTGGACCGTAGATCAATCTTGGAGTAGTAGCTTGACCCTTGCAGTTGGTCGAAGAGATCGTCGATGCGAGGTAACGGGTAGCGGTTCTTGACAGTAACCTTGTTGAGTTCCCTGTAGTCGATGCACATGCGGAAGGTCCCGTCCTTCTTCTTCACAAAAAGGACTGGAGCTCCCCATGGCGAAGCGCTTGGTCGGATAAATCCTTTTTCTAACAGCTCCTGAAGTTGGGTAGACAGCTCCTGCAGCTCGGCTGGAGCTAGGCGGTATGGGGCCTTGGCGATAGGAGTTGCATTGTTCGCCAATTCAATTTCAAACTCCAATTGTCGATGGGGTGGGAGACCAGGTAACTCCTCTGGGAATACATCAGAAAAATCACGGACGACGGGGATCTCTTCTATATGTTTCTCGTCCTTAGGCTGTTCGGTAACCAGTGCAAGCAAAGCGAAGGAGTTCTTCCTCCGAAGATACTTCTGTGCTTGCATGTAAGAGATGATGTTTGTGACGGCGCCTGCCTTCTCGCCTTGCACCGTCAAGATTTCGTCGTTAGCGAGCGGAATACGGATAGATTTTTCGAAACAGAGAACTTCAGCTCGGACGTCGGATAGCCAGTCCATTCCGACTACCACATCAAAACTACCCAGGGTAGTTGTCATCAGATCAATGGTAAAGGTGTGACCCGCGAGTTTGAGTTGACAGCCGGATACTATATGGGTCACGTCTACAGATTTACCATCGGCTAGTTCTATGATATAAGGGGTCTCTAAGGGTTTAGGCGTGAGATTTAGGTTCTTCCTAAAAGACTCAGATATAAAACTGCTATCCGCACCCGTATCAAAAAGGACAATAGCAAAATGTTCATTAAGGGGAAACTTACCGGTGACCACGTTCGAGTCGTTTCTGGCCTCTCCGCGGCCCCACGTAAATGCGCGACCTTTGGTTCCTCCTGTGCCACCATTTCCATTATTGTTGTTGCTATTGTTGTTGTGGTTATTGTGGTTGTGGTTGTTCCCACCATTGTTGTTGTTGTTACGCAGCTGTGGGCAGTCTCTTTTGAAGTGAGCAGTGCTACCACACTGATAGCAGCCCCGGTTAGAACCCTGTTGCTGGCCATGGGGTTGATATTGGTTTTGTCGGGACATGATTTCCCCGCGACAATCCTTTGCCGTATGTCCCACTTTGCCACATCGTTAGCAGCGATTCCCGGCACAAGGGCCGTGATGATGAAGATTGCAGCGATTGCACTGCGGCTTTCGACCTACATAGCCGCTTGCGTTCTGGTTGTTGTTGTTGGCGGGCTGATTTTGGTGACCCCGGTGGCTGTTGAAATTATTGAACCGTTTCTGGTTCCCCTGTTGTGGCTGGGATGACGAAGACTGTCGAACAGACGAGTCTTCAAACTTTCTTTTATTATCAGGGGCAACTTCAGTTGTACCCCTAGCTGGCAACTTCTTTTGTTCCACCGCCTTATCGGTGAGTTTGTGCGCCAATCTAATTGCTTGATGTTCAGTTGCAGGGTTGCTAGCCATTACCATACCCTGAATCTCCGGGACCAGACCCCCAAGGTAGAACTCGAGTCGTTTCTCAACAGTGTTGGCCAGATCGGGACATAGAAATACCAAATCGTGATGTTTTGTTGTGTATGCTTCGATTTCAGATCCTACCATCTTGTGGTTCCATAATGTTTGCTCCAACTGTTGCACTCTGTCTCGCGGACAGTACTCCTCTTTGATTAGGGCCTTAAACTCGGCCCAGGCCATTGCATTTGCAGCAATAAGTCCACGCGTTTGGACTTGTGCATTCCACCAAGTTAGCGCCCCATCTTCCAGTGTTGATGCTGCATACTTGACCTTGTTGGCCTCCAGACAGTTGCACATTTCAAATACTGATTCAGATTTTTCGATCCAGCGGACCAGTCCTATGGGTCCTTCTGCCCCCGAGAATTTGCTTGGTTTCGCGTCGAGGAACATCTTGTAGGGGTTAAGACCCCCTCCTGCTGACAGAGGACAGGTAGTCAGCGAGGAATTTTACTAGCCCAACTATTAGATTTTCCCATGAAAATTAATAATGGTTACCTTCCGGTTGGTTCGGAACACCCACTAGAGCTGCATTCACGTGCTCTTGGATCATTGCAGTTAGTTCTTCGGGCGTCATGTTAAGGTTTCCGTGACGTCCAGTTGCCATTTAGATCTTCGTAAGACAACATAAATACACACCAATAAGTCTATATATCCAATATAGTTATCCTATTCCGTACTTAAATAATTATCAAGTTATGTCAGCTCAAATATATTAGATAGTCAAAAGAAATACTTGATTAAATAAAGTTTCAACGTCTTACAAAGTGCCAACCAAACGTATCAGTTTACTATAAAGTCTCAAGTTTGAACATAAGTGGGAAAATAAATAGACTAAAGGAAAGTAAATAAAATAAGCGAGACGTGTCAGTCTTCTACGTCTCCATCCCCCAAATCGCTATCGTTGCCGTCATCTTGCGCGGAATTCTCAGCTTCTACAGCTGGGTCTTCCTCCGGATCCTCCTCTGGATCCTCCTCTGGATCCTCTTCTGGATCCTCTTCCGGGTCCTCTTCTGGATCCTCTTCTGGATCCTCCTCTACCGGCACTAGAGGGGCCGGTGCTGGGGCAGGTACTGGTGCAGGTGCCTGATTTTGTTCCAGTTCTTGAATTCTCCAGCTAGACTTAAGAACTCTGTCTTCTAGCCAGTCAGCCCTTAGCTGCTCAGCACGAAGGTCTCTGGCTAAGGTGTTACGAGCTATCTTACTCCTATGCTGCTCTTCCTCGAGCGACTCAGTTTTACCTGTCAGTTGTCGTATCATCCATCCCTGAGCTAGGATGGTTTCATGCATTCTTTCTAATTGTTATTGTTGTTTCCGTATCATATCTCTAAGTAGGTCATTCCCTACTTCTACCGAGTTAACCGGTTCGACCGGCACAGCGATGACTGGGCGTGATGACGACTCCTCCCCTAGAGCGAGCCTTTTCCTCGCAGCTGAGTGTGTCTCCACGCCATAAGATGGTAAGGTTCCACCATAGGTGCCTTTCCTGGCGCCCTTGGTTGCGTAAGTTTGTCGGATGATGAGGATGATGATGACATTGCCTGTTAGGTTGTGTAGTTAGTTACGAGTTGCATTCATTTCTTACTATGCATTCATATTCTTCATAACACAGTTGTGGTACATCACATAACAAGTATAACAGTTCGGTGCCAACCTACGTCTAGTGTCGTGTATTCAGCTATAGTTTAGGTCTACTTTTAATGCAAACCTGGTTCTTTATAGCTAGTGGCTCTGATACCAATTTGTCACACCCTCAATTTCCACTTGCGGAATTTTACCACGAGGCGTGTGAACAAACCAGAATCTGAAACACTAGTACGTCGAACGACTCTATATGATTTGATAATACGTTTTCCAAAAATCATTTGTTTAACCATTCATCGTAGATTTTATATTGTCTTAGTTAGTTACCAATGTTTAGCGGAAGCATTAGTTTTTAAGGTTGAGCAGAAGCATAAAGTAAAGTAAAGGAACGGGCGCCAACATAAACGCCAAAACTAAAGAAAACCCAAAACAATGTTTGTAAATAAGACTCGATAAAAGATGTCTTGATCAATGCAAGTGAGTGTACCTAGAGCTCCTAGCGTCCTGAGAAACATGTAAAGAATCAAGTGTCAACCTTAAAGAAGAGTGAGTTCACAGGTTTTCATAAATTCGTTTGTTCGGTTATAAGTTTGTTTCCCCCGTTATCCTTAACCCGGGATAACGATTTAGTTCCATTATTCCCAACCCGGAATAATACTGATGGTTCCATTATTCCTTACCCGGAATAATACTGATGGTTCCATTATTCCTTACCTGGAATAATAATGATGTTCCATTATTCCTAACCGGAATAATAAAGTTGTTGGTTCCATTATCCCTAACCCGGGATAATATTGTTGATTCGTAATTAAGTTCAATGTTAATATATATAGGTAGCTAGCCTAAAGTTATGTCACATAAGTGTTCGCGATCGAAGCTGACTGTTGTGCCTCCGTGTTGCCAGGCCTATCACTGACCATGGCGAAGTTAGGCCAAATTATTCACCCGTTGACCATACCCGGTCGGCTAGCGCGACTAGCTCGGATGGGGCTTGTCGGGCCCAGTAGTACTACTTAAAATTTCCCAGCTATTTAAACCCAATACTAACGATCCGAGACACTGTCGAGGACTTGTGTGATAAAGCTGCTTAGTGACCATAACGTACATTAACATTAACTTAGTTACCGAATAGTTAAGTGACGTTAATTTCGTATAACGTAAAGAGATAGAGTTGTAGAATGTATACATGTTTCTCCCCCTGTTGTTTAAAACCGGATAAAATTAGGGGCCGTGAACTCACCTTTGGTTGCTCGGTTAGTGTAAGATAGAAGTTGAAATGATGGGACCGCTAATTGCGTCCTAACAAGTCAATTGATTTCAAGTTAGTGTGTGAACACACCAATACAAATCCTACACATAATTAACGCTCAAAGCAGTACACACAATCACAATTCCTATCACTCAACCATGCATGCAAGTATCCTCATATGAACATAGTGATCAAAACAATTTATCATGAACATAATCCAATCCATGCAACACTTTGGTGCACACATTCGCAAGTTATCAAGTTTCAGCTTACATACTCATAATTCGGCTATTTTCGAGGATTTTTATAAAATAGTTCCAACATTCCAAAAATTCCAATTATTTTACAGCAGGTGAAAACTATATTGTAGAAATTTATATAAATTTTTCAAGTCCTAATACTTTACCAATTATACATAAATATTAATATACTAGGCTGCAGTCAGATTCGACACTTTCTGACTGCAGTCCACGGAAGAATTTATTTAAAAATCACTGTTCGTCCAATTAACAAAATTCCAGTGGGAGTTGCCCAGAAATTTCCATATCTAGTTGCTGTACAAATTTCATGATTCGACTCCCTACAGATTATTAAATCCAACTCGATAAACAACTAACAAATTTTCAGGATTTTCACAGCTTTAGTTACTGAACTTAATTGGCCACTTAAAAATATCAAACGACTTCAGAAAAATATGAATCCAGC
This sequence comes from Scalesia atractyloides, assembly GCA_947069175.1. Lineage (NCBI taxonomy): Eukaryota > Viridiplantae > Streptophyta > Magnoliopsida > Asterales > Asteraceae > Scalesia > Scalesia atractyloides. Next base: position 64,897,777 of record CAMTDV010000016.1, on the reverse strand, counting down.
GCCATTAGAATCGTTTTTCGAAACTCTACGTTTTAGACTTCAGAAAATCTGTTTTTCGATAAAGAATGACCCAGTTACAGCCAGTTGAAGTTGGCTGTAACCATCATTCAGCAACCTGATTCAGCACTTTATCATAAACTAACTCGCTTAAACCGTCGATTCATTGAACATATGCGATCAAGAACAGATTTTTCCAATCATATATCATTATATGTATCATACCCATGCAAACCCTAATCATAATCTATAGTTTTTATCAATCAAAACGCAGCCTAATTTTTCTAGATTCGAAAAACATCAAACTTGCAAACCTAGCCAAATCAATCCGAAAACAACACAACACCACATTCATACATATAAATCCGAATATGATCTTGCAAACAATGATAAATCCTAACCTTTAATAACAAGATTAATGAGCCGTGAGTGAGATGAGGAACCGATGATCAAAAAGAATCGCGACCGAGAAGGAGAAGGCAAGATGCTGTCGCGACCGAGAGAAAGGAAAAGGAGAAGGCTGTTGCGCGACCGAGAAGGGCTGTAGGAGGCTGCCGTCGGATTCCTTAGATGCTAGGGTTTTGTATGTTTTTGTTTTGTGAAGCAAGATCATGCATGTGTGTGTATATATAGCGCAAAGAGATGGGTTGCGGTTTGGGTTGCACGCGGCCGAGGGGTTTGGGTGGGTTGGTTTGGGTTTAAAACTTGGTCCTCAAGTTTCGATTAACTACTTGAGTCGCAAGGAAAAGAGGCCGGCTCTTGTCGCGGTTCGGTTCGTCTATATAGTTACTATATATATTTCCTAACTAAAACAATCACGTAATCGAAACATCACATATTCACCAACACATAATTCGTTTGACAAGTTCATGAGATTATCGTAATTATTTCGAGCGTGCAAACTTACGTCTCCGAATCAATAACCTTGAAGGAGTGCGTTTAAGATATCCGAAAAACCGGGATGTCACAGCAAGGTGCCAAGATGGGAAGGCATTATATCTTTTTATACTCATATGCAGTTCAGATCTTACCGAGTCCACATTTGACTCAAAAAACCACGAGACTGAGACGGTGAAGTGGTGATTAACCACCTTGTGACTAGTATGGGTTATATTCGCCTATGCATTAGGTAATCTTTCAAGAACATCATTGGAAATGGTTACTTCTCATTGTGCATTAACAAAATCCTTATGAAACGTTAGTCCAGCGTGGCTATATTCCACCCCTGCGGGAGGTACTCCGTTGATAGGGAATCTAATCAATCATATCCTCAATATGATCAAAGTCCACATAGTTCGTTCTCAAGCTCAGGGTCAAATGCTTCTTATCAGAGTCAAACAAATCAGAATCAACAAACGAATTTTGATCCAAATGTGTACAAATGTAACATTGCTGTCAATCTAAACAATGTTGTTTCTGAGCAAGTTGCAAAACAACACATGACTCTTCTCGCTACAGTTCTAGAATCATATGAAAGTCTGGTGGCCGGGAAAATTGGCAATCCAGAAATGACCGCAGAAGACTACGATCAGGTGGACGATGAAGAGCTTGAACTGATGGACATTAAGTGGTCTTTAGCTTCTATCATTCGAAGGGTCACAAACTTTGTTGCACTCACAGGCCGAGATATCGGAAATTCAAGCAACAAGCTAGGGTTCGACAAATCAAAAGTCACTTGTTTCAGATGCCGACAGAAAGGGCATTTAAGAGAGAATGCAAAAATCCTGAAGCAACTGGCAATCAGGATCCATTTGGAGGTGGAAACGAATACTACAAGAAGTCGCTTCAGTATAAACCACTTCCGAAAAAGACTCCAGTTGAGATTCAAGAGAAATCATCCAACAATACCGAGAAGGCAATGCTTGCTACCAACAAAGACGATGGTTTCGATTGGAATTATTACATTGGAAAGAAGACAGGAGTTGCTTTGATGGCTGAGATCGTTGAATATACCTCTGCCGAAGAAGCAGCAGCCATGGAGAATGCTTTACTTGAACAGTATCTGCAACAACAGGAAGAAGAAGAGATGTATCTTCACATGAAGACACATGGTCTTTTAACGCCTAACTCAACTTCTAATTTTGCAGGTAACTTTGATGGAAGTTCTCAAGAGCAAGTGGTTGAGGAGAAATCGATTGATGAAGAAGTTATCATTGATGTTGCTCAAGAAGTGAATGTTGAAAACCTCAAGGACATTGCCAATAAAGCTATGATGGCAAATCTTTCCAAGGTAGGTCCAAAGGTAAAGGAAGTTGTCAAAGTGTAAGTTGTAGAGGTTGTAAAACATTGTACAAAATGTACCGAGCCATGTCCAAAATGCACCGAAAAATCATAAATCATTGCTGAACTCAATGTACATAATGAACATTTCAAATACGATTATCGTTCAATGAATGAAGCGTATGACAAAATGAAAGATGATTATGGCAGGCTCGATAGAAATAATATTGAACAACACGATACTATAAGGATGTTGAAAGGTACAGTAATGGATAGACAAAAAGCAATAAACATTTATATCAATACCATTGCTGGAACTAAACAACAACTCCAGGACGTGAAAATTGAAACAGAACGTGTTCAACAGCTTTTAAGAAGTTACACAACTAACGCATATGTCGTTGATCATATTTTTCCCACGACATCGTCGGAAGAAAATGATAAAAGGTCTAAAAAGAAAAATAGAAAACAATACAACAATGTTTCTCCACCCCTATGCGAGAAGTACTGTCGCAAAACTGTTGATGGGATGGATAAGGCACTCAACATTGAGTTGTTATCTGAAAAGAAAAATGAGTTGCCGGAGAACATTGATGTGGTCTTTACTAAATCAGATGATGACAATGTGGTAGTGAAAAAGGTGGTTTAAAATGTTTTGAATGATTATGATGATTACAGCTTTGAGAGCCCCACCTCGAGTTTGAACAGTTCTTACACAAATTCTGAAGATGACGATACATCATCGGAAGATGATCTATGTGATGATCGTAACACTTTCATGTAAAAGGTTAAGGAATCTGATAGATTATACTTTGATGAAAGTTTTCCGATTCGGAATGTCAAAGAAGATCAATTGGATAAACTGTTCAAATTGGTTGAAGTTTCATCAGAAGACCTGGAGCAAAATGAAAAGAAATTCTATTCTAAATCCAAAAGAAATTATAATAACTACCAGAGAAAGGGTGGTGATCATCCCGAAAACCGGAGAGCTGGGTTGGGTCTAGATGAGGAAGAAGAACCGGTTAAGAAAATGTCACCATTTCATGAATACAAAGATAAAAACATGAATCGTTTATGGGACAAACACGGTTGATGAGGGGAGTTTGATAGGGAAGCAATCAAACGACAAGTTTAAGAAACCAAAAGAACTTCGAGATAAGGCAAAAGCCACAAGTGGTGTAAAATTCACTATTGGACATTCACATGATAATCGGATTTGCTTCAAGTGCAACGAAGTCGGTCATATTGCACGGAAGTGTCTGAAGTCTAAGTCGGACTATTTTCGAAGAAAAGAAAGTTCAGATGTTGTTAAAACAAAGCAACCAGAGTTTGTAAAACCTGTAACAATTTTGAAACGAAACGAATCAAAACCTGAAGTTAAACCTAAAATTGAAAAGAAATTTGAAAACTCAACTTTCAAAAAAGGTGAAACTTCTAGGGCAAATGAAAACAAGTTTTACATCAAAAAGGCAAACATTAAATCACAAGCCTTGATTGCTAAGAAAAAGACAACTGCATCTGATGTTATCAACTTTGAGCTTGTTAAGACTGATAACAAGAAAGAATCAAAGTCTGAGACCAAATCCAAAACTGTCAAATCTACAAGTGGTAATAATTCAAAAGATAAAAAGAAAGTAAGTTTTGAAATGTAAACGACAGTGGAGGCTCAGATGGAGATTATGAAGATGATTACCAAGCTTTCTATCCAAAACCCAAGACCAAAAAGGCTTGGTTCGCGCTCTTTAACTAGATTTTAACATGTGCATGGGCTCCAAAGATCCGTTCTTTCAAAGTGGATTTTGGATAGTGGAGCGTCCAGGCATATGACGGGAATGAAAGCTATCTTGTTTGACATAAAAGCTATCAATGGCGGATATGTTGGATTTGCCGGTAATCAGGGTGGAAGGATCGTCGCCGAGGGAAAACTCTCCAATGGCGTTTTTCATTTGATCACGTGAACTACATTGCAGCACAGGAAAATAATCTTCTGAGCATATCACAGATTTGTGACAAACAGTTCACGGTACATTTCAACGAAAAATAGTGTATGATCTTAAAGCCGGGTTTCAAAATCCCTGATGAGTGGATTCGGGTGCGAGCCCCGCGCGAGAATGATTTATATGTCTTAGATATGGGTATCGCTACCACTTCATCGAAATCAGCGCAATGTTTTGTAACAAAGGCTACTAAGAAAGATTCTATTCTTTGGCATCGTAAGATGGGGCAAATTCATTGGCGTAAAATGAATTTCTTGGTTCATAATGATTTGGTTGACGGTCTAAATATTCGGAGCTTTAATATGTCTGATCATTGCCTAGAATGTAAAAAGGGAAAGCAGATCAAGAAATCACATCCGAAGAAAATTCTGAACTCAATCAAGTTGCCGCTTGAATGTCTCCACATGGATTTACTTGGTCCTGTCAACGTTCGGAGTATTTCAGGAGACTTATACTGCTTGGTCGTAACAGATGACTATTCGCGTTATTCATGGGTTTTCTTCCAAGAATCAAACGATGAAACATTTGAAAACTTGGTGATTCTTTTCAAGAAGTTAGAAAATCTTTATCACCTTCCTGTATGACGAATTCGTAGTAACAATGGCACAGAGTTCAAGAATAATAATATGAGAGATTTTTGTAACGCTAAAGGGATCCTACACGAGTTTAGTGCACCATATACTCCGCAATAAAACGGTGTCGCTGAAAGGACGAACAGAAATTTAATCGAAACTGCGAGAACCATGCTTGCAGACTCAAAGCTTCCAGTCAGCTTCTGGAGTGAAGTGGTTGCTGCGGCTTGCTACACACTAAACAGAGTTCTAACTGTCAAACCAATGAAGAATACCTGTTTTGAAATGATTAACCGACAGAAGCCAAACTTGAAATTCTTAGAGCGATTTGGTGCGCCATGTACTGTAATAGATCAAGATGGTAAATTTGGAGCCAAATCGCCTGAAGGTTTCTTTGTCGGGTATGCGAGTCCGCTGTGAAGAGTGTATATTCCTTCGTTGAGAAAGGTAATTGAGATACAGCATGTTGATTGCTTCAACTATATGGATCCTATTCAAAGAAGAGGCGACGTATGGCTGTTTAACTATTAAGACCTTTGGAAGTCATTTGACTTGCCGGAAGAACCTTATGAGGAAGAAATCGCAGCGTTATATTATTTTCAACAGTCGGCGAATCAGGAACAAATTATTAGACCAATTGTGGTTAATCAACCCATGTTGGATCCTTCGTCTTCCGGATCAGGTCCTAGCAATAACGGTGTTCAAGTTGAAAACGTTTCTGAAGCAGAAGTAACACCTGCTACAACTCCAATGAATGCTTCTAATGAACCAGGAAATACATCATCAAAGCCTAACATGCCTCAGAATCAGAATTATGATTCAGATGAAATGCCAACATTTGATGCTGATGGTGGATGAAGAAATCGAGCAGATCTCTAACATGTTGAATTAATCTGCTAGTCCGAGAAATCAGAATAAAGCTTCATCGAGTGCTCCTAACGTTGAAGTGACCGTTGAGCAGAACATCTCAAATCAGCAAAGCTCAGTTGATGTTCCTACAGAAGAAATGCCGCGATCATATTCTTACAATCCTTCGACGAATATCATTGGTGATTAACAAACTGGTGTGCGTACACGAAGCCAAATCAACAAAGCACTTAGTTGTTTCTACACCCGAGTTGCTCTAACTCAAGACTACTGCTACTATTTATGTTTAATTTCACAAATAGAGCCAAAAACTGTTAATGAAGCTCTAGGGGATGAGAACTGGGTGATAGCAATGCAAGAGGAACTGTTACAGCTATTGATACGAAGTGGGTCTTCAAGTGTAAAAGAGACGATCGGGGTGTAATAGTCAGAAACAAAGCTCGGTTGGTTGTCAAAGGTTTCCACCAGCAAGAGGGTATTGACTACACAGAAGTATACGCACCGGTTGCACCATTAGAGTCTATCCGAATTTTTCTTGTGTTCGCAGCTTGGAAAGGATTTAAGGTGTACCAGTTGGATGTGAAATCTGCATTTCTCTACGGTAAGCTTCGAGAACAAGTGTACATCGGCTAACCACCAGGTTTTGTCGATCCGCTGAACATGAAGAAAGCTTATCTCCTAGACAAAGCCTTGGTACGAGACGTTATCGCAACATCTCATTGGAAACAGCTTTACAAGAGGAACAGTGGACAGTACTTTGTTTACCAGAGAAGTCGGATCTCATCTAATCATTGTACAAATCTATGTGGATGATTTCATCTTCAATTCTACGGATGAAAGTCTTTGCAAAGAGTTCGAAAAGATCATGAAGAAAAAATTCGAGATGTCCTCCACGGGTGAAATGAAATTCTTCATTGGATTACAGGTCGATCAGTTACTAGACGGCATATTCATTCATCAGACAAAGTATGTTCACGACATTCTCAAGAAGTTTGAAATGGATAGCTCGAAGCTGCTTTCAACTCCGCTGGCACTGAATCATGGGATTTGCATTGACGAGACGGGAACCAAAGTTGATGACACACTCTATCGATCGGTTATAGGATCTCAGATGTATCTGACGGCATCTCGCCCAGACATCATGTATCTGCTTTTGTGCGAGATATCAGTCTAGTCCTCGAGTGTCACACATGCTGATAGTCAAGCAAATCTTTCGTTACTTGAAGGGATGTCCAAGCACCGGCTTGTGGTATCCAAAGAACGACAATTTTGATCAAATGGGATACGCTGACTCAGACTTCGGGAGAAATCCAAAAAATAAAAAATCCAAAAAATATGTTTTTGATTTTAGGGGGAGAAATATTTGGGAAAATACAAAAACATATGAAAAATTTCAAAAATGTACAAAAACATTGAAAAAGACAAAAAGAATTCGGTGTCACAAAAAGGAAATGATAATACATCAGTAGACTATCAAAGTATGCTAAAGAAATGTAAAGTTTAAAAGTGATTAACAAGTCTTACTGGGGATGTGTCAATAGACTTAACACGTTCAGTAAATTTTTTCCGAGATATAAATTAAATTTAGTAACTGCTTAATTTTGTGGATTAACACATCTTGGATATATGGAGTTAGTACTCTGAAATTTTGTTTAAGAGATTGCCTGATTCTGAGATACGAGGTCTTTATATATAGTTGATATCTGGGGTATTATACACGTTCTTCTGAATTTGCGGAAGCAATAGCCTAGAACTTCTATAATATTTTCGCTATAAACCCCTAAACTGCATGCAATCTTGAAAAGTATCGAAAGATCTAATCATTTGCAGTACTGAAAAGATTCCTTAAGTGGAACACACCTTAAAGTCGAGCCTTCATCTCTTTGTCTGTATGGTAGTACTAACCTAAGCTCTCAAGGCCTCGCATTAACCCATATACAGATATCAATTACGCTATATTCACCTATAAGATAAAATCTAAGGAATCTTGATACGGGAGTATATTCAAGAACGGGGAACCATAGATAAGTCAAGTTTCATAAATCAAATCTTAACATATCTTGGAACAGTTGAGAAATGTGGTAAAGTTTAAGTGGACAAACATATCGACAATCTAGGTAAACGAGTTTAAAACTTAAAGTCATCTAAACGTCAACGGTACTAGTGATATGTCTCAATCAACTGATATGATCCTTAGACACGAATTCACAAAAATATGTCTGTAAATATGTTTGTACATATTTATATTGTTCTGTACATAGTTTATCATCTTTACAGATTAAAACCAAAAAGATTTTCAGTGTTGTTTTAGCATAAACTTACAAAAATACAAAAAGATTTTATTTCTACATTGTTTTCAGCAAACCAATGTTGGAGAACGGATCTTCGAAGTCTGGTAAGGTGCTAAACTGGTGGGAATCTCATTGACAACAGGCTGGGAGCTAATCTGTAAAATCTGAAAAGCCAAAAACGATGAAAAGTTCATTAATTTGAAACTTTAATTTTGAAAATATCAACAGTTTGTTCGTAACGGGTCAAACCAAAGTAATTAACTTGGACTCGGCAGACAAATCGGTTAACCAAGGTCATTAGCTTGGAGTTGGTCAACTGAGTGGATTTTCAAAACTGGTAAAAAGTGAAAAGTTCAGGTACTTATTTGCAAAAACTTGAAAATTTGAAAATTGGTTTTATGCATGTTCGGCCGAACTTGTTAAACTAATTAAATTTTCACATTTAAACAAGTTCGATTCAACTTGTTGAATGGCTGTTTGAGAAAGTGGAAATTCGCCCGAACTTCATTGGCTTTAATTTTGGGCTTACAAATTCGCCCGAACTTGCAAACATATAAATTGAATGCAAGTTCGGCCGAACTTCATAATCTGCAAACTTTATTCTCTGAGCGAACTTCACACTTGAGAGCGATTTGTCAAAATTGTCATTCTAGCACCGTTACTCTGCCAAAATTTGTATTGTTTTAAGTGATTCGCACACTTATTACAATGGAAGTGGTGTGTATTTGATCTTTGAACCGTTAATTGGACCGAATCGATGAACTTAGATCTAAAACTGTTAAAATCTTATAGATCTAGGATATTTTTGATCAAATTGGACTTAAAACTGAGATAACTAACTAATATCGACCATGGATTTGTTTTGGATTTTATCAGAATGGTCTTATCTGGATGGTGCATTGTTTGAATGGAGAAGATGACAAGTTCGCCCGAACTTGTTCATCAAGTCCGGCCGAACTTGCAACTGAAACCTTTATAACTCTTATTTGATCCATAAGTTCGACCGAACTCTGTGTAGGATCTGTTTTAATAAAATTTGGAAGTTCGCTGGAACTAAGAATTGGATAAAATCTGATGAATGCAAGTCTGATCGAACTTAAGTTTAGGAATCTGAAAAAGGTGTTATACATAAGTTCGCCCGAACTTATGATTGTGTTGATTGAACATGTATTAGACATGTTCGGGCGAACTTGAATTAATCAGTTTGTTATACACACATCAAGTTGCCCGAACTTAATGTTAATGTGTTGAAAAATTTTTGTGATTTTTCTCGTAACGCGTGCTAAGCGTTTTATGTCGTCTTTCAGGTTCAAGTACCAGCGCGGGTGATTACTATGGATTTTTCTAAATTTCACAACACCTGTATCACGCTCGACAAGGCGTTATGTCCGTCACTGAAGGAATACAAACAGCATATTGAAGTTTCTGAAGGATTGTCCGATACACAGAGCCATTACGGAGCACACAGTGTCATATCGATCGCATACTTATCATTTCGGGATGAACGCGGGCCTTAGTGCAGACAAGAAGACCATTACATTATCTGTTCAAGTTGGAAACAAGGTCAAAGAGATTACAGTCACAAAGATGATATTCGCAGGATCTTACAGTATAACAACGACAAAAATGATCCTATATTCTTAGATGAGAAGATGGTCCGAGGTTGTTTCTATCGTATGGGTTACAAGGGAAGTGTTAACAAGCCGACATTGAATAAAAGGGAAGTGCCTAACCCCTACAAGCTTCTTATGGACGCGATTATTACACTTTTAGTCATAGAAAGACGGGTCTTGATGATGTTCAGGATTACAATGGCCTGCATGGCAACTGCGTTGATTCTGAAAAAGCCGTATAACTACTCAAAGCTCATATTCACGCATATGTCAAAGAATATGGAAGACACAAGAATGTGCTTATATCCAAGGTTTGTGCAGATGCTAATCGACGAGAAGTTTACAGACATTGCACGTGATCCGAAGACATATTATACTTCAGTCACCTTGATGATACTACAGTGAAAAGTTGATAAAGTTCTAGAAGCAGGATTCAGCACCTGTGGCAAAACCAATATTTAGGGCTATAAAAGATGAAAATTATGTTGCGCCGCCTGATAACAAATGGAGGAACGATGGTAGTGGTGATGACAAAGAGTTGAATGCTGAGAAAGAGTGGTTTAAGTCGTTCAAACCTAAAGCGCGTAGTGAATGATGCTGACTTGAGAAAGTGAGAAAAAAAACAATAGCAGATACTGATGCTGACTTTGATCCGAATCTAGAAAAAGAGTCTGACGAGGAGAGACCTAAGAAAAGAACTAAGCGTGTGAAGTCTGCTACAGTATCAATGACAAAGACTACAGGGTCTCCGAAAGCTAAAGGCAAGAAAATAAAGAAAGCTCAGAAACCTGCTAGTCGTTGATATATGGGAAAGCCAAAGAGCCCAGAAGTAACACAAGAACCTTTTGGTGCACAGGAGAGAGGAGTTACACAAGAACCTCCTGTTGTTATTTCATCTGAAGCTGAACATCCAGGAGTTACACAAGAACCTCATGAGTCAAATTTACTTGAAGTACCAATGATTCAATCTCCTGATCTTAAAGGTGTTCATTCTGAAAGCTCAACTCCGAGGAAAGTAACTCCAAAGAAGTCTACTCCAAAAGCTGCTACTCCTAAGTCAACACAAAAGAAGTCACAGTCAAATTTATTTGGTGATATTCCAAATGAACTAGTGGATCTTCAGGATTTAGATGATTTCTACCGTGATACAGACATAGATGTTCTGGAAAAGCGTGTCAAAGAATTGGAAGATAGAGTTCAAAAGAATGAGGAAGAGAAAGCTGAGCTGATCAAGAAAGTAAATCAAACCTCAGTGGAGAAAGAAATGATGGATGATAAGATAAAGGTGTTGGAATGTGAGCGTGAATTTTTTAAAGCGTTATTTACAAGATGCTAATGAGAAGCTGCAGACAGAAATTTCTGATCTGAAAACGATTCAAGCCCTAAATGATCGAAGATTTACAAGGATGTAGAAAGTATTATCTAATGCACTTGGTATTGATTTCATTGTTGAGTATGATCAATTGGATCGGCAAGAGGCGAAAGAAAGAGCAGAAAAAGAGCTTGCAGCTAGTGGCAAAGGCAAAGGTGTTGAAGGTGATGGACCTAAATCTTCTGAAGCTGCTGAAAAGCATGTTGATGAGAATATCAAAAAAGCTTTTGAGTCCGAGATTGCTAAGGTTGACGAATCTCTCAAGCCTTCTGATGCTGAAACTGCTACTAAAGAAAAGGACGATGATGAAGTAGAAGATGAGGATAAGGATGATAAACCACCAGTTGATGATACGAAGGATGATTCTAACCACGAAGGAGGTATTGATGATGATCCGAGTGGTACATGTATAAAGGTAGTTGATGCGACAGTGAATGAAAGGTTCGATTTCACAAGTCTTCTGAATGATGAAGCAAATGCAATGAATGATCAAATTCAGGGGGAGTCAGGGCAAACAGGGCCAACTGATGATATAGATATGACTGATGTTGATATGTCTGCAAAGCCTGGTGCTGCAGTACCGACTAAGCCTTTGATGTTGATGCTTGAACACAATGTTGAAGAAGGCGAGTACGTGCACAACTATACTAAAGAATATCTGGCCAAGTTGATTCAAGTTGATGCTAAATCTATGGATTTTGATTTTGAGGAACAGGTGTTGAACGTAAATACTTTCGAGCCTAATGAGTATCATTATCAGAGAAGATTTGAAGCTGATGAGTATAACAGAGTTATATTTCACACCCTCTATTTCCACTTACGGAGTTTTACCGCAAGGCGTGTGATCAAACCAGAATCTCAGACACTAGCAGTATCGAACGACTCTATATGATTTATTTAAACGTTTTCAAAAAACATTTGTTTAACCGTTCATAGTCATTTTCATAATATCTTAGCTTCAAAGTTTAGTAGAAGCATTAAAGTAAAGTAACGGGCGCCAACACAAACGCCAAAACCAAAAATCCCAAACATTATTCGTAAATAAGACTCGATAAAAATGTCTTGATCAAATGCAAGTGAGTGCACCTAGCGTCCTGAGAAACATGTAAAGAAACAAGTGTCAACATTAAAGATGAGTGAGTTCACAGGTTTTTATAAGTTCACAAGTTCGGTTTAAAAGTTTGTTTTTCCCCGTTATCCCTAACCCGGGATAACGACATAGTTCCATTATTCCTAACCCGGAATAATAATGTTGGTTCGTAATTCAGTTAAATGTTAACATGTAGGTAGCGAGCCTAAAGTTACGTCACATAAGAGTTCGCGATCGAAGCTGACTGTTGTTGCCTCAATGTTACCAGGTCTATCACTGACCATGGCCAAAATTAGGCCAAATTAATCACCCGTTGACAATTCCCGGTCGGCTAGCGCGACTAGCTCGGGTGGGGCTTGTCGTGCCGAGTAGTACTACCATAATTTCCCCGCTATCTAACCCAATACTAACGATCCGAGAGTTGGTTGAGGACTTCCGTAATAAAGCTACTTATTGACCATAACGTACATTAACATTAACTTAGTTACCGGATAGTTTAACGACGTTAATTTCGCATAACGTAAAAGATAGAGTTTTAGACCGTATACATGTTTCTCCCCCTGTTGTTCAGTACCGGATAAATAGGGGCCGTGAACTCACCTGAAATTGCTCGGTTAGAATAACGCAAAAGAAGCAAATGATGGGACCGCTAATCGCGTCCTAACATGCCAACCGATTTAAAGTTAGTGTGTGAACACACTGATACAAAACCCTACACATAACTAACACACATTGCGGCACACATAATAACCAATTCGAAACCATAATCATGCATGCAAAGTATCATCATACAAAATAATGATCAAACCAACTTGTCATAAACACATATTAACTCATACAACACTTTGGTACACACTAACGCAAGTTATCATGTTTCGGCTTGTACGCTCATAACTGGTCTGTTTTCGAAGATTTTTATAAAATAGTTCCAACATTCTAAAAATTCCAAATTTTTTACAAGAGATGTCAATTAGACTGTAGAAGTTTGTGTAAAAGTTTCAAATCCTAAATCTTTAGCAATTATTTATAAAAATTTATATACTAGGCTGCAGTCAGATTCGTCGCTTTCGGACTGCAGTCGACGAGAAATATTATTTAAAAATCATCGTTCATCCAATTAACAAAATTCCAGTGGGAGATTTCTGGAAATTCCTGTCTAAAGTTACTGTACAAAGTTTGTGATCTAACCCCCTACAGACTATGAGATCCTACTCGATAAACAACCAGCAAATTCTGCAAAAATTTACGCAGCTTCAGCTGCTGCACTAAATGACCACTTAAACATAATAAACGACCTCAGAAAAATATGAATCCAGCTCCATTAGAAGCGTTTTTCAAAAATACACATTTTAAGCTTCAGAAAATCCACTTTTCGATAAATAATGATCAGGTTAGAGCCAATTGAAGTTGGCTATAAATGTCAATCAGCAAACTGTTTTCGACTTTTATCGCATTAGAACATGTTTAAACGATCATGACGCTTAGTAATAATGATTAACAACAGGTTGACTTATCAAATATCATCATATATATCAATATTCATGCAAACCCTAAATATTTATCATGATCTTTATCGCTAAAACGCAGCCTACGATTTTAGTATTCAACATATCATCACAACCGCAAAATTCGCACATTCATTCGAACTAATCATAAATTACCACACTTTTTCATACTAATAATCCTACAAACACATAATCATGATCAAGATTACACAAACCCTAGTGTGAATCACAAAACAATTAAACCCTAACCTTGAAACTATGATGATTAGCGAACCGGGACAAGCTTGGAACCAATCCGGAGTAGAATTGAGATCGTGAGAGGGGGGGCTGCCATCGACCTCCTTCTAGGGATTAGGGTTTTGTATTTTCTTTTAAACATCCCATGCATACAAACATTTATATATATAAAAAGGGGGAAGGGGGGGGGGGCGGCCGCAATAGGGGGGCGGTTTGGGTAAGTGGCTTGGGCCTCAAGTTTGTGTTAATTCCTTGGGCCGCAAGGTCTGTGCGTCGCAAGGGGGTGTGGGTGGTGGGTTGGGTTTGCTTGGTCGCGAAGTCGAAACGTTTCACAAGCTTGGTTCGGTTTATAAATAAAAGTTACTAAGATATTATTTACTAAAATATTATTTGCGACATGGAGTTTATAAAATATTAAATCACAAACGTCTAATAACATAGCACGTAATTTAGATACAACCCGTCTAATAACACATAGCACGTAATTTAGATACAATCCGTCTAATAACACATAGCACGTGATTCACCCTATAGATTCACAAAGTTAGCGTAGTTATTGCGAGCGTGTAATTTAATTCTCCGAATTAAATCAGCGTAGGAGTGAATAACCATAAAGTAGCGCGTTTAAGATACCTGAAAAACCGGGATGTCACATTATCCCCATGTTGAAAGAATTTTCATCCCGAAAATTGAGTAAACGCGGTTTAGAAAGCAACGCACAAAAGCTCAGTTTGTTAGAATGGTACAAGTAAATCCCAGGCTGTCACATCATCCCCATGTTGAAAGAATTTCGTCCCGAAATTTAGTTGGCGGTAACGTCAGATTGTTGCTCAGCTGCAAAAAGGTGTGGGTATTTGCTTTTCACTTGGTCCTCTCTTTCCCACGTGAACTCCAGCCCACGCTTAGAGTTCAAACGAACCTTGACGATCGGTATCTTGATGTGCCTTCGAGTCTTAATCTCACGGTCCATGATCTCGATAGGTTTTTCCACAAAATGCAGTTGCTCATCCACTTGAATCTCATCCAATGGAATGACTGGGGTCTCATCTGATAGGCACTTCTTCAAATCGGACACGTGAAAAACGTTGTGAACTCCACTGAGTTCGGCAGGAAGGTCTAACTGATAAGCTACGGGCCCGATACGCTTCGAAATCACAAATGGGCCTACGTACGTGGGTTTAGTTTGCCTCGTTTTCTGAAACGAATTACGCCCTTCTAGGGTGACACTTTCAGTAGGACGCGGTCACCTACTTGAATTCGAGCGGTTTGCGTCGTTGATCAGCGTAGCTTTTCTGTCGGTCTCGGCCGCTGCCATGCGGTTTCCGATTTGCATAATCTTTTCAGTAGCCTCAAGTATCAACTCAGGACCTGTGAGTTGACTGTCACCGACTTCTACCCAACAGACCGGTGATCTACATTTGTGACCGTACATGGATTTCCCAACTGTTCCCGAAGTCTACCACGCATGCCCTAAGCATGTCCTCCAAGGTCTGAATGGTCCTTTCACTTTGACCATCCGTCTGAGGGTGGTAAGCTGTGCTCATATCTAAGCGCGTACCCAACGCTTTCTGAAGTGACTGCCAAAAGTTGGACGTGAAACGAGCATCTTTGTCTGAGATGATGGACGTTGGCACTCCGTGCCGAGAAACTACTTCCTTAATGTAGATGCGTGTCAACTTATCCATCTTGTCTGTTTCTTTGGTCGCTAGGAAGTGTGTAGACTTAGTTAGACCATCCACGATTACCCAGATGGTATCGCAACCACCCAGAGTTCGCGGGAGTTTAGTGATAAAGTCCATCGAGATCTGATCCCATTTCCACATTAGGATCTCAGGTTGTTGAAGTAGCCCTGATGGCTTCTTGTATTCCACCTTGACTTTCGCACAAGTCAAACACTTGCTCACGTAGGTGGCTATATCCGCTTTCATGTTGGGCCACCAGTAGGCGGCTTTAAGGTCTTGATACATCTTATCCGAACCAGGATGGACAGAGTATCGGGATTTGTGAGCTTCGTCCATAACTAGGTTCCTGAGGTCTCCGTAGAGAGTACCCATATAAGATTCATGAAATACCGGGCACCATTGGGTTTCACTTCCCAATCGCGTTCCATCTTCCCACAAATTCGGCCTTAATGTTTTCTTCCTTAACTACTTCTAGCTGCACGTCGCGTATCTGTTCGGGTAACCCAGAATGAATTGTGAACTGTAGTGCTCGTACCCGACGAGGTTTCAAGTGCTCCTTCCGACTAAGGGCATCAGCTACCACGTTAGCTTTACCGTGGTGATACCGAATGGCGCATTCATAATCGTTCAGGAGTTCGACCCAGCGACGCTGTCGCATATTCAACTCCTTCTGGTCGAAAATATGTTTGAGGCTCTTGTGATCCGTGTAAATTGTGCACCTTGTTCCATATAGATAGTGTCTCCAAATCTTAAGTGCAAACACAACTGCTCCCAATTCCAGGTCATATGTCATGTAGTTCTTCTCATGAACCTTCAACTGTCGGGATGCATACGCGATGACCTTATCACGTTGCATGAGTACACATCCCAATCCCTGAATGGAAGCGTCACAATATACCACAAAATCATCTGTCCCCTCTGGCAAGAACAAAATGGGCGCACTGCAAAGCTTTTGTTTCATCAATTGAAATGCTGCTTCATGTTTGTCACCCCAAGCATACTTAGTGCCCTTCTGAGTGAGAGTGGTAAGCGGTTGTGCGATCTTTGAAAATCCCTCGATGAAACGTCTGTAGCAACCAGCCAAACCCAAAAATTGGCGGATCTCTGTCGGTGTCCTGGGTGCTTCCCAGTTCTTGATAGCATCGATCTTGGCGGATCAACGTGTATACCCTTTTCATTCACGATATGCCCGAGGAACTGAAATTCCCCAATCTAGAAATCACACTTCGTAAACTTGGCATATAGTTTCTCCTGTTGAAGTAGTTCCAGCAATAATCACAGATGCTCAGCATGTTCTTCTTCACCCTTAGAGTAGATGAGTATATCATCGATGAACATGATGACGAACTTGTCGAGATACGGCTTACACACGCGGTTCATGAGGTCCATGAACACCGCGGGTGCGTTGGTGAGACCGAAGGGCATGACCAAGAACTCATAATGGCCATACCGAGTGTGAAATGCCGTCTTGGAGATATCCTCCTCCCTGACGCGTAGCTGGTGATCACCGGACCGTAGATCAATCTTGGAGTAGTAGCTTGACCCTTGAAGCTGGTCGAAAAGATCGATGATGCGAGGTAATGTGTATCAGTTCTTGATGGTAACCTTATTGAGTTCCCTGTAGTCGATGCACATGCGGAAGGTCCCATCCTCTTCTTGACAAAAAGGACCGGAGCTCCCCATGGCGAAGTACTGGGTCGGATAAATCCTTTTTCCAACAATTCCTGAAGTTGAGTAGACAGCTCTTGCAGCTCTGCTGGAGCTAAGCGGTATGGGGCCTTGGCGATAGGAGTCGCATGGTTCGCCAATTTGATTTCAAACTCCACTTGTCGATGTGGTGGAAGACCAGGTAACTCCTCTGGAAACACATCGGGAAAGTCACGGACGACGGGGATATCTTCAATCCGCTTCTCGTCCTTAGGCTGCTCGGTGACCTGTGCGAGCAAAGCAAAGGAGTTCTTTCTCCGAAGATACTTCTGAGCTTGCATGTAAGAGATTATGTTTGTGACGACGCCTGCCTTCTCGCCTTGCAGCATCAATACGGATAGCTTTCTCGAAACAGAGAACTTCAGCTCGAACGTCGGATAGCCAGTCCATTCCAGCTACCACGTCAAAACTACCCAGGGTAGTTGTCATCAGATCAATGGTAAAGGTGTGACCCGCGAGTTTAAGTTGATAGCCGGTTACTAAATGGGTCACATCTACAGATTTACCATCGGCTAGTTCTAAGACGTTAGGGGTCTCTAGGGGTTTAGGCATGAGATTTAGGTTCTTCCTAAAAGATTCAGATATAAAACTCTTATCCGCACCCGTATCAAAAAGTACAGTAGCAAAATGATGGTTAAGGGGAAACTTACCAGTGACCACATTCGAGTCGTTTCTGGCCTCTCCACAGCCCAGCGTAAATGCACGACCTTTGGCACCTCCTGTGCCACCATTTCCATTGTTGCTATTGTTGTTATTGTTGTTGTTGTTGTTGTTGTTATTGTGGTTGTTGTTGTTGTTCCCACCATTGTTGTTGTTGCGAAGCTGCGGGCAGTCACGCTTGAAATGGGCAGTGCTACCGCACTGATAGCATCCCCGGTTATTACCTTGTTATTGACCCTGGTGCTGGTTCTGATTTTGTCGTGTCATGATCTCCCCACTACAATCCTTTGCCGCGTGTCCTGCTTTGCCACATCATTGGCAGCGATTTCCAGCGCAAGGGTCGTGATGATGGAGGTTACAACGGTTACATTGTGGCTTTCGACCCGCATAGTCGCTCGAGTTCTGGGTGTTGTTGGCAGACTGATTGTTGTGACCCCGATTGTTGTTGAAGTTGTTGGACCGCTTCTTGTTTCCTTGTTGTGGCTGGGCTGACGAAGACTGTCGAGCAGGTGAGTCTTCAAATTTTCTTTTGTTGTCAGGGACAATTTCAGTTGCACCCCTAGGTGGCAACTTCCTTTGCTCCACCGCCTTATCGATGAGTTTATGCGCCAGCCTAATCGCTTGATGCTCCGTCGTAGGGTTGCTAGACATTACCATGCCCTGGATCTTAGGGACCATACCTCCAAGATAAAACTCAACTCGTTTTTCGACGCTGTTAGCCAAATTTGGACAAAGGAACACCAGGTCATGATGTCTCGCTGTATACGCTTCAATTTCTGACCCGACCATCTTGTGGTTCCATAACGCCTGTTCCAACTGTTGAACTCTGTCCCGCGGACCTCCTTGATTAGGGCCTTAAATTCGGTCCAGGCCATTGCATTTGCCGCAAGAAGTCCACGCGTTTGGACTTGTAAGTTCCACCAGGTCAATGCCCCATCTTCCAACGTTGAGGCAGCATACTTGACCTTATTAGCTTCAAGGAAATTTCACATCTCGAAAACCGATTGACTTTTCAATCCAACGGACCAGTCCTATGGGTCCTTCAACACCCGTCAACTTGCTCGGTTTTGCATCGAGGAACATCTTGTAGGGGTTAAGACCCCCTCCTGAAGACAGAAGATAGGTAGTCAGCGAGAAAGTCTACTAGCCCAACTATTAGATTTTCCAATGAAAATTTAATAATTACCTGCTGGTGGGTTTTGAACACCTGCAAGAGCAACATTCACGTGTTCTTGGATTAAAGCAGCCAATTCTTCAGTTGACATGTTGAGATTTCCGCGACAACCGGTTGCCATTTCAGATCTTCACAAGATAACACAAACACACACCGATAAGTATATATCCAATATAGTTATCATATTCCACACTTAAATAATCACACAATTTATGTCAACCCAACAATTTAAACAATCAAAAGGAACATTCGATTAAATAAATTGCAATGTCTCACAAAATACCAACCAAATATCTCAGTTTAATTATAAAATTTCAAGTTCAAACATAAGTGGAAACAAACAAACTAAAGGAAACAAAAGAGGATTGGCGAGACAAGTTAGTCATCTACGTCTCCATCTCCCAAGTCGCTATCATTGCCGTCATCCTCTGCGGCATTTTCAGCTTCAACAGCCGGGTCCTGTTCCGGCTCTTCTTCCTCCGGATCTCCTCCGGGTCTTCCCCTGGATCCTCCTCTGGGTCTTCCTCTGGATCCTCCTATTCTTCCTCTACCGGCGCTGGAGGGGCCGGTGCTGGTGCGGGTACTGGGACAGGTGGTGCTTGGTTCTGCTCCAGTTCCTGAATCCTCCAACTGGACTCAAGAACTCTGTCTTCGAGCCAGTCAGCCCTCAGCCGCTCAGCACGAAAGTCCTTAGCTAAAATGTTTCGAACTTTCTTATTCTCATATCGCTCTTCCTCGAGCTCACCAGTTTTACCAGTTAGCTGACGTATCATCCATCCCTGTGCTTTGATAGTCTCCTGCATTCTCTCTAGCTGTTCCTGTTGTTTCCTTAACACATCTCTAATTAGATCGTCCCCCACTCCTAAAGAGTTGACCGGTTCGACCGGTACAGCGGTGGTCGGACGGGAGGATGACTCCCCTCCTAGAGCGAGACTTTTCCTAGCAGCTGAGCGTGTCTCCACGCCACGAGGTGGTGAGGGGTTCGACCATGGGTGCCTGTCCCGGCGCCCTTGATTGTCGAGGTTTGTCGAATGATGACATAGCCTGCTGGGTTGGTGTAGTTAGTTACGTGTTGCGTATGTACCAAAATACATATATATATATACACATAAACAACTATAGCATAACACACAACAAGATATCACAGTTCGATGCCAACTAAGTCTAGTGTCATGTAACAGACATAGTTTAGGTCTACTTTTAATGCAAACCTGGTTATCTATAGCTAGAAACATGTAAAGAAACAAGTGTCAACATTAAAGATGAGTGAGTTCACAGGTTTTTATAAGTTCACAAGTTCGGTTTAAAAGTTTGTTTTTCCCCGTTATCCCTAACCCGGGATAACGACATAGTTCCATTATTCCTAACCGGAATAATAATGTTGGTTCGTAATTAAGTTCAATTTTAACATGTAGGTAGAGAGCCTAAAGTTACGTCACATAAGAGTTTGCGATCGAAGCTGACTGTTGTTGCCTCAGTGTTGCCAGGTCTATCACCGACCATGGCGAAAGTTAGGCCAAATTAATCACCCGTTGACCATTCCCGGTCGGCTAGCGCGACTAGCTCGGGTGGGGCTTGTCGGGCCCAGTAGTACTACCATAATTTCCCCGCTATCTAACCCAATACTAAGGATCCGAGAGTTGGTTGAGTACTTCCGTGATAAAGCTACTTAGTGACCGTAACGTACATTAAAATTAACTTAGTTACCAGATAGTTTAACGACGTTAATTTCACATAACGTAAAAGATAGAGTTTTAGAGCATATACGTGTTTCTCCACTTATTGTTCAAAACCGGATAAAATAGGGGCCGTGAACTCACCTTAAATTGCTCGCTTAGAATAACGCAAAAGAAGTAAATGATGGGACCGCTAATCGCGTCCTAACATGCCAACCGATTTAAAGTTAGTGTGTGAACACACTGATACAAATCCCTACGCATAACTAACACACAGTGCGGCACACGTAATAACCAATTCGAAACCACAATCATGCATGCAAAGTATCATCATACAAAATAATGATCAAACCAACTTGTCATAAACACAGATTAACTCATACAACACTTTGGTACACACTAACGCAAGTTATCATGTTTCTGCTTGTACGCTCATAACTAGGCTGTTTTCGAGGATTTTTATAAATAGTTCCAACGTTCCAAAAATTCCAATTTTTTTACAAGAGATGTCAACTAGACTGTAGAATTTTGTGTAAAATTTTCAAACCCTAAATCATTACCAATTATTTATAAACATTTATATACTGGGCTGCAGTCAGATTCGTAGCTTTCTGATTGCAGTCCACGAGAAAAATTATTTAAAAATGATCTTTATCCAATTAATAAAATTCCAGTGGGAGATTTCCAGAAATTACCGTCTCCAGTTTTTGTACAAATTTTGTGACCTAACCCCCTACAGACTATGAGATCCGACTCGATAAACAACCAGCAAATTCTGCAGAATTTACGTAGCTTCAGCTGCTGCACTAAATGACCACTTAAAAATAGTAAACGATGACAGAAAAATATTAATCTGGCGCCAGTAGAAGAAATTTTCAAAAATACACGTTTTAGGCTTCAGAAAATCAACTTTTCAATAAATAATGATCAGGTTAGAGCCAATTGAAGTTGGCTGTAAATGTCAATCAGCAAACTGTACAACAAACATTTATATATATAACAAGGGGGAGGGGGGTTTGCGTAAGTGGCTTGGGGCTCAAGTTGTGTTAATTCCTTGGGCCGCAAGGTGTGTGGCTCGCAAGGGGGTGTGGGTGGCGGGTTGGGTTTGCTTGGTCGTGAAGTCGAAACGTTTCACAAGCTTGGTTTGGTTTATAAATAAAAGTTACTAAGATATTATTTACTAAAATATTATTTTCGACATGGAGTTTATAAAATATTAAATCACAAACGTCTAATAACACATAGCACGTAATTTAGATACAACCCGTCTTATAACACATAGCAGTAATTTAGATACAATCCATCTAATAACACATAGCACGTGATTCACCCTATAGATTCACAAAGTTAGCGTAGTTATTGCGAGCGTGTAATTTAATTCTCCGAATTAAATCAGCGTAGGAGTGAATAACCATAAAGTAGCGCATTTAAAATACCTGAAAAACCGGGATGTCACATTATAGTTGAAGATTGGTCTTCTGATGATGAAAAGGATTAAGCTGCAAAGTACGTTGGTCCTAATACTGATAGTTTTCCTACTTTCGAGGAAATGTACAAGCAATTGGATGAAGATATGTTGAAAGAGAAAATTGAGGAATCAATTCGAGAAGGTAAAGTTCCGAAACAAATGACGAAGGAAGAAATAGCTCAAGCTAAAAAATCCTGGTTCAAAGAGATGCCGCATGAACGTAAGTTTCGACGTCCTATGGCATTCTTTACCAATGATAAAGATGTGTCATTAGGGGATATCCTAAGTTGCGGGTGGTTTAAGGAGTTGAATGTTTATGCAATCAAAAGGGAATTTGGGGTGCAATACTTCAAATATATGGCTGATTTCAAGACTCTACCTGGGATGTTGAGGAGCTTGTTCAAACTGTGAATGTCACATATCAGATGAAGTTTATCGATCAGTTACTATGGAAGATGCTCAAGTTTGAGGCGACAAAGGGTTTTAGATATTGGAAGCCGTTTATTCCAAAGCGTCGCATCAAAACGAATAAGAAGACAGGAGAAAAAGATATAACGTTAATCATGAAACGACCAAGGGCAATGAGAAACATGCCTTTGATGCCTATCGAACAGAATTTTTATATGGTGTTTAAGTGGTGGCACATTGATCCTAACACATGTGAAGCTTGTGATAGTATTACGATTTGAGGAACATTTGGATATCACAAAGGAAAGGGTTTAGGTATTAGGGTTTCAATGTATGAGAGGTTTGTGGAGAACGCTCAGGATACTAGACCCGATGTGGCTAGTTAATTGTTCGAGAGAAGATATCAAAAGCTTGTTCTACAGTAAGATTGTATTCGAAGAACGTGAAAAGGAGCAAGCAATGCAGTATCAAAGGGTCGTTAACATATGCTACGCTCGAGAAGTTAATTCAGGAAAGATGTGGGAAACGAGTTGGAGGGAACTTGAAAGAGTTGAATTTTTGATAGAAGAGAAGCGTCTAGAAGAAATACACGAGAAAGGTAGGGCGGCAAGGCTTAGAAGGTTTCAGTACATGAACAAAGTGCCTCCTACTGATCAGACGCCAGATCCGAAGCAAGAACGATGTAAGAAGCCATTCAAGAACTTCTTCGGTCGTGTTCGTTAAAGTTTTATTTGAAGACAGAGTTTTGAAGACTAATACAAGACGAAGACGATATCCAAGGGGGAATCTGTTGGTGTAGAATGTCTATGTCTTAGTCTTATATCGAGTCAACTTCGCTGGTAATGGTTGTGTGAAGAACCTTCTGAAGAAGAAGTCATAGCGTTATATTATCTTCAACAGTCGGCGAATCAGGAACAAATCATTGGACCAATTGTGGTTAATCAACCCACGTTGGATCCTTCATCGTCCGGAGCAGGTCCTAGCAATGGCGGTGTTCAAGTTGAAAACATTTCTGAAGTAGAAGTAACACCTGCTACAACTCCAATGAATACTTCTAATGAATCAGGAAATACATTATCAGAGCCCAACATGCCTCAGAATCCGAATTCTGATTCAGATGAAGCGCCAACATTTGATGCTGATGGTAAAACCTCAACGGATGAAGAAATTGATCAGATCTCTAACATGTTGAATTAATCTGCTAGTCCGAGAAATCAGAACAAAGCTTCATCGAGTGCTCCTAACGTTGAAGTGACCGTTGAGCAGAACATCTCAAATCAGCAAAGCTCAGTTGATGTTCCTACAGAAGAAATGCCGCGATCATATTCTTACAATCCTTCGACGAATATCATTGGTGATTAATAAACTGGTGTGCGTACACGAAGCCAAATCAACATAGCACTTAGTTGTTTCTACACCTGAGTTGCTCTAACTCAAGACTACTTCTACTATTCATGTTTCATTTCTCAAATAGAGCTAAAATCTGTTAATGAAGCTCTGGGGGACGAGAACTGAGTGATTGCAATGCAAGAGAAACTGTTACAGTTCGAGAAATTGGGTGTTTGGAAGCTTGTAGACTTACCACCAAAGCAGAAAGCTATTGATACGAAGTGGGTCTTCAAGTGTCATAGAGACGATCGAGGTGTAATAGTCAGAAACAAAGCTCGGTTGGTTGTCAAAGGTTTCCACCAGCAAGAGGGTATTGACTACACAGAAGTATACGCACCGGTTGCACGCTTAGAGTCTATCCGAATTTTTCTTGCGTTCGCAGCTTGGAAAGGATTTAAGGTGTGCCAGTTGGATGTAAAATCTGCATTTCTCTACGGTAAGCTTCGAGAACAAGTGTACGTCGGCCAACCACCGGGGTTCGTCGATCCGCTGAACAAGAAGAAAGCTTATCTCCTAGACAAAGCCTTGGTACGAGACGTTATGGCAACATCTCGCTGGAAACGCCTTTACAATAGGAACAATGGACAGTACTTTGTTTACCAGAGAAGTCGGATCTTATATAATCATTGTACAAATCTACGTGGATGATATCATCTTCGGTTCTACGGATGATAGTCTTTGCAAAGAGTTCGAAAGATCATGATGAAGAAATTCGAGATGTCTTCCATGGGTGAAATGAAATTCTTCCTTGGATTACAGGTCGATCAGTTACTAGACGGCATATTCATTCATCAGACAAAGTATGTTCACGACATTCTCAAGAAGTTTTAAATGGATAGCTCGAAGCCGCTTTCGACTCCGCTGGCACTGAATCATGGGATGTGCATTGACGAGACGGGAACCAAAGTTGATAACACACTTTATCGATCGATGATAGGATCTCTGATGTATCTGACGGCATCTCGCCCAGATATCATGTATCTGCTTATGTGCGAGATATCAATGTATTCCTCAAGTGTCACCCATGCAGATAGTCAAGCGAATCTTCCGTTACTTGAATGGATGTCCAAGCACCGGCTTGTGGTATTCAAAGAACGAAAATTTTGATCTAACAAGATACGCTGACTCAGACTTCGGGGTGGACAAACTGAACTTAAAATCTATAACGGCAGGATGCCGGTTCTTCAGAACACGTTTGGTAACGTGGCAGTGCAAGAAACAGACCACGGTCTGTCTCTCCACCTGTGAGGCATAATACATTTCTGCTTCCAGCTGTTGTTCTCAAATCCTCTGGATTCAACAACAAATGAGGGATTATGGTCTGCAGTTTCTTCATATGCCTTTATTCGTAGATAACAAAGCAGCCATCGATATAACCAAAAATCTGGTTCATCACTCACGTACTAAACATATTGAAATTCGTTATCACTTCATTCGTGATTGCTAGGAAAAGAAGTTGGTGCGAATAGAAAAAATACACACTGATGAACAAAAGGATGATTTTTATACCAAAGCATTTCCTTTAACAAGATTTAAATACCTAATGAGGCTTAACGGTATTAAAAATTTGCTGACAGGTGCGGAAGCTGAGGTTGAATATGGATCAGATGACGAGTTCACGTAATCCGCATTGGTTTGTTATTTATCTTTCCAGATTAGTGTTTCTTAAAAATCTAAAATCCAAAAAATATGTTTTTTATTTTAGGGGGAGAAATATTTGGGAAAATACAAAAACATATGAAAATTTTCAAAAATGTACAAAAACATTGAAAAAGACAAAAAGAATTCGGTGTCATAAAAAGGAAATGATAGTACATCAGTAGACTATCACAGTATGCTAAAGAAATGTAAAGTTTAAAAGTGATAAACAAGTCTTGCTGAGGATGTGTCGATAGACTTAACACGCTCAGTAAATTGTTTCCGAGATATAAACTAAATTTAGCAACTGCTTAATCTTGTGGATTAACACATCTTGGATATATGAACTTAGTACTCCCAAATTTCGTTTAAGAGATTGCATGATTTTGAGATACGAGGTCTTTATAGATAGTTGACATCTTGGGTATTATACAAGTTCTTCTGAATATGGGGAAGCAATAGCCTAGAACTTGTATATTATTTTCGCTATAAACCCCTAAACTGCATGCAATCTTGAAAGTATCGAAAAATCTAATCATTTGCAGTACTGAAAAGATTCCTTAAGTGGAACACACCTTAAAGTCGAGCCTTCATCTCTTTGCCTGTACGGTAGTACTAACCTGAGCTCTCAAGGCCTCACATTAACCCAGATACAGATATCAATTACGCTATATTCTCCTGTAAGATGAAATCTAGGGAATCTTGATACGGGAGTATATTCAGGAACTGGGAACCATAGATAAGTCAAGTTTCATAAATCCTATCTTAACATATCTTGGAACAGTTGAGAAACGTGGTAATGTTTAAGTGGACAAACATATCGACAATCTAGGTAAACGAGTTTAAAACTTAATGTCATCAAAAGGTCAACGGTACTGGTGATATGTCTCAATCAACTAATATGATCCTTAGAGACGAATTCACAAAAATATGTCTGTAAAATATGTTTGTACATAGTTTATTTTGTTTTGTACATAGTTTATCAGCTTTACATATTAAAACCAAAAAGATTTTCAGTGTGTTTTAGCATAAACTTACGAAAATGCAAAAAGATTTTGTTTCTACATTGTTTACAGCAAACCAATGTTGGAGAACGGATCTTTGAAGTCTGGTAAGGTGCTAAACTGGTGGGTTATCTCATTGACAACGGGCTGGGAGCTAATCTGTAAAATCTGAAAAGCCAAAAACGATGAAAAGTTCATTAATTTGAAACTCTAATTTTGAAAATATCAACAGTTTGTTCGTAGCGGGTCAAACCAAAGTCATTAACTTGCACTCGGCAGACAAATCGATTAACCAAGGTCATTAACTTGGACTTGGTCAACTGAGTGGATTTTCAAAACTGGTAAAAAGTGAAAAGTTCAGGGACTTAATTGCAAAAACTGGAAAATTTGAAAATTGGTTTTAGGCAAGTTTGGTCGAACTTGCTAAACTAATTAAAGTTTCACATTTAAACAAGTTCGACCGAACTTGTTGAATGGCTATTTGAGAAAGTGGAAGTTCGCCTGAACTTCATGGGATTTAATATTGGGCTTACAAGTTCGCTCGAACTTGCAAACATATAAATTGAATGCAGGTTCGGCGGAACTTCATAATCTGCAAACTTTATTCTCTGAGCGAACTTCACACTTGAGAGCGATTTGTCAAAATTGTCATTCTAGCACCGTTACTCTGCCAAAATTTGTATTGTTTTAAGTGATTCGCACACTTATTACAATGGAAGTGGTGTGTATTTGATCTTTGAACCGTTAATTGGACCGAATCGATGAACTTAGATCTAAAACTGTTAAAATCTTGTAGATCTAGGATATTTTTGATCAAATCGGACTTAAACTGAGATAACTAACTAAAATCGACCATGGATTTATTTTGGATTTGATCAGAATGGTGCTATCTGGATGGTGCATTGTTTGAATGGAGAAGATGACAAGTTCGCCCGAACTTGTTCATCAAGTCCGACCGAACTTGCAACTGAAAACTTTATAACTCTTGTTTGATCCATAAGTTTGACCGAACTCTGTGTAGAATCTGTTTTAATAAAATTTGGAAGTTCGCTCAAACTTAGCATTGGATAAAATCTGATGGCAAGTCTGATCGAACTTAAGTTTAGGAATCTGAAAAAGGTGTTATACATAAGTTCACCCGAACTTATGATTGTGTTGATTGAACATGTATTAGACATGTTCGGGCGAACTTGAATTAAGCAGTTTGTTATACACACATCAAGTTCAACGAACTTAATGTTAATGTGTTAATTTTTTTTGTGATTTTTTTCGTAATGCGTGCTAAGCGTTTTGTGTCGTCTTTCAGGTTTAAGTACCAGCGCGGGTGAATACTATGGATTTTTCTAAATTTCACAACACCTATATCATGCTTGACAAGGCGTTATGTCCGTCGCTGAAGGAATACGAAAGCATATTAAAGTTTCTGAAGGATTGTCTGATACACAGAGCCATTAGACAGCGCACAATGTCATATCGATCGCATACTTATCATTTCTGGATGAACGCGAGCCTTAGTGCAGACAAGAAGACCATTACATCATATGTTCAAGTCGGAAACAAGGTCAAAGAGATTACAGTCACAGAAGATGATATTCACAGGATCTTACAATTTAACGACGACAAAAATGATCCTATATTCTTAGATGAGAAGATGGTCTGAGGTTGTTTCTATCGTGTGGGTTACAAGGAAGCGTTAACAAGCCGACATTGAAGAAAGGGGAAGTGCCTTACCGCTACAAGCTTCTTATGCACGCGATTATTCACACTTTTAGTCACAGAAAGGCAGGTCTTGATGATGTTCAGGATTATATGGCCAGCAAGGCAACTGCATTGATTCTAAAAAAGCCATATAACTACTGAAAGCTCGTATTCACGCATATGTCAAAGAATATGGAAGACACAAGATTGTGCTTATATCCAAGGTTCATGCAGATGCTAATCAATGAGAAGTTTACAGACATTTCACGTGATCTGAACAACATATTATACTTCAGTCACCTTGATGATACTACAGTGAAAAAGTTGATAAAGTTCCAGAAGCAGGATTCAGCACCTGTGGCAACACCAATATTTGGGGCGATAAAAGATGAAAATTTTGTTGCGCCGCCTGATAACAAATGGAGGAACGATGGTAGTGGTGATGAGAAAGAGTCGAATGCTGAGAAAGAGTGGTTTAAGTCGTTCAAACCTAAAGCGTGTAGTGAATGGTTTGTCAAGCTGAAGTCGAAAAGAAGAAGAAACGTGCTACAAAGAAAGCTGACACTATGCTGATAGATGAAGATGAGACTGTGAATGTACAAACAGAGGCTGGTTCAAGTGTAGCGATTGTTATTGAAAGACAAGAGGTTGAAAAGACGACTCAAAAAGATGTTATATTGGCTACCTCTGAGAATGATGATGATTCTCATGATTCACTTGAGAGAGTGAGAAAGAAAACAATAGCAGAGACTGAAGCTGAAAAGATCAAAGAAACTGATGCTGACTTTGATCCGAATCTAGAAAAAGATTCTGACGAGGAGAGACCTAAGAAAAGAATTAAGCGTGTGAAGTCTGCTCAGAAACCTGCTAGTCGTCGATATATGGGAAAGCCAAAGAGCACAGAAGTAACACAAGAACCTCTGGTGCACAGGAGAGAGGAGTTACACAAGAACCCCCTACACAAGAACCTCCTGTTGTTATTTCATGTGAAGCTGAACGTCCAGGAGTTACACAAGAACCTCCTGAGTCAAATTTACTTGAAGTACTAGTGATTCAATCTCCTGATCTTAAAGGTGTTCATTCTGAAAGCTCAACTCCAAGGAAAGCAACTCCAAAGAAGTCTACTTCAAAAGCTGCTACTCCTAAGTCAACACCAAAGAAGTCACAGTCAAATTTATTTGGTGATGTGACATCCCGGTTTTTAGGATAACTTAAACGCAATACTTGTCGAATAAAGTATATGCTAAGTATTAAACGTGTACGAGTTAATGAATACGTGATGTGTGATTGTGTGATTGTTGTAGTTATAAAATAATTATGGTAAATATGTACACTAACCGAACTGAACCGCGACACGAACCAAACCTTAAACTCAAACTACTCGGCCGCAAGATCAAACACAAACCGAACTCCTTGTGACTCTAGGAAACCTTAAACTCAAACTATGCGGCCACAAGATCAAACCCAAACCAAACCAACCCAAGTCCTTGGCCGCGAGATCAAGCCCAAACCGCAAACTCATTGTGTTCAAACCCAAACCGAACAAACCCAAGTTCCTCGGCCACGAATTCAAACCCAAACCGTAACCCTTATCTCTCTCTTTGCGCTATATATACAAACCCACATGCATGATTCATTCACAACACAAAACCCTAAAAGTTAACAGCCGACGGCAGCAAATCCTTCCATCCCCTCGACCACAAACAGCCCCTTTGCACTCCCTGTTGATCACGAGCAGCCTCTCCTTTTAGTCCCTTTCAGCCTCGGTCGCAACAGCAGAGCTGCTCACCTCATTCGATCGTGATCTTGCTGGAACAGCCGGATCATTCTTGTCCAAGTCTCGGCTTACTTACCTAGTTATTAAAGGTTAGGATTTATCTTTTTGATTACAAGATCATGTTCAGATATATGTGCTTGAATGAAGTGGTTAGTTTGTTTCGGATTATATGTGTTGAATGTAATCGGCTGATTTATCGTTGTTTATATGCATGATTGTTTTCGGAACTTATAAGTTTGCAAGTATGTTTTGTTTATAAAAACTAGAGATGTTGATTAGGGTTTGCAAAGATATGTTATTAGTATTGATCTATGACTAGGAAACCGGTTCATGATCGCCTAGGTTAATAATATGGACGGTTTATGATAATAATATGCTGAAACAGGTTGCTGAGTAATAGTTACAGCCGACTTCATCTGGCTGTAACTCGGTCATTAGTTGTCGAAAAAAGGATTTTCTGATGTCTAGAACGTAGAGATTTGAATAACGAATCTAATGGCGCTGGATTCATATTTTTCTGAAGTCGTTTGATATTTTTAAAGGACCAAATAAGTTCAGTAACTAAAGCTGTGAAAATCCTGAAATTTTGTTAGTTGTTTATCGAGTTGGATTTTATAATCAGTAGGGAGTTGAGTCATGAATTTTGTGCAGAAACTAGGTATGGAAATTTCCGGGTAACTCCAACTGGAATTTTGTTAATTGGACGATCAGTGATTTTTAAATAAATTCCGTGGACTGCAGTCAGAAAGCGATAAATCTGACTACAGCCTAATATATTAATATTTATGGTTAAATGGTAAAGATTTAGGACTTGGAAAATTTATATAAATTTCTACAGTATAAGTGGCACCTGCTGTAAAAATATTGGAATTTTTGGAACGTTGGAACTATTTTATAAAAATCCTAGAAAACAGCTGAATTATGAGTGTTAAGCTGAAATTTGATAACTTGTTATTGTGTGCACCAAATTGTTGCATGGATTGGATTATGTTCATGATAAGTTGTTTTGATCTCTAGGTTCACATGAGGATACTTGCATGCATGTTTGAGTGTTAGATATGTTGTTTGTGTGTATCACTTTGTGCGTAAATTAAGTGTAGAATTTGTATTGGTGTGTTCACACACTGACGTGAAATCAATTGGTTTGTTAGGACGCGATTAGCGGTCCCATCCTTTACAACTTCTTTGCTACACTAACCGAGCAACAAAAGGTGAGTTCACGGCCCCTAACTTTATCCGGTTTTTAACACACAGGGGGAAAAACATGTATACACTCTTCAAACTCAATCTCTTTATGTTATACGAAATTAACGTCACATAACTATTCGGTAACTAAGTTGATGTTAATGTAATGTTATGGTCACTAAGCAGCTTTATCACTTAAGTCCTCGTCAATCTCTCGGATCGTTAGTATTGGGTTTAATAGCGGGGGAATTATAAGTAGTACTACTGGGCCCGACAAGCCCCATCCGAGCTAGTCGCGCTAGCCGACCGGGTATGGTCAACGGGTGAATAATTTGGCCTAACTTCGCCATGGTCAGTGATAGGCCTGGCAACACGGAGGCACAACAGTCAGCTTCGATCGCGAACACTTACGTGACATAACTTTAGGCTAGCTACCTATATATGTTAACATTGAACTTAATTACGAAACAACTCTATTATCCCGGGTTGAGGATAATGGAAACAACAACTTATTATTCCGGTTGGAATAATGGAAACAACAACTATATTATCCCGGGTTGAGGATAATGGAAGCAACAACTTATTATTCCGGGTTTGGAATAATGGAACCAACTATGTTATCCTGGGTTAGGAATAACGGGGAAAACAAACTATAACCGAACAAACGAATTTATGAAAAACCTGTGAACTCACTCATCTTTAATGTTGACACTTGTTTCTTTACATGTTTCTCAGGACGCTAGGAGCTCTAGGTGCACTCACATGCATTGAACAAGACATCTTTTATCGAGTCTCAATTATAAATATTGCTTTGGGGTTTTTCATTCGTTTTGGCGTTTGTGTTGGCGCCCGCTTCACTATTTATTTTATGCTTCCGCTCAACTTTAAAAACTAATGCTTCCGCTAAATATTGGTAACTAATCAAGACAATATAAAATCTACGACAAATGATTTTTGAAAACGTATTATCAAATCATATAGAGTCGTTCGACGTACTAGTGTTTCAGATTCTGGTTTGTTCACACGCCTCGCGGTAAAACTCCGCAAGTGGAAATTGAGGGTGTGACAGATTGGTATCAGAGCCACTAGCTATAGAGAACCAGGTTTGCATTAGAAGTAGACTTAAACTATAGCTGAATACACTACACTAGACGTAGCTTGGCACCGAACTGTTATATCTTGTTATGCAATATACCACAACTGTGTTATGTAGATTATACCTTCATAATAAGAAATGTAAACAACTCGTAACTAACTACACGACCTAACAGGCAATGTCATCATCCTCATCGTCATCATCATCCGACAAACTTACGCCACCAAGAGCGCCAGGAAAGGCACCTATGGTGGAACCCTTACCATCTTATGGCGTGGAGACACGCTCAGCTGCGAGGAAAAGGCTCGCTCTGGGGAGGAGTCGTCATCACGCCCAACCATTGATGTGCCGGTTGAACCGGTTAACCCAGTAGAAGTAGGAATTGACCTACTTAGAATCATAATACATAAACAACAAGCACAATTAGAAAGAATGCAGGAAACCATCCTAGCACAAGGATGGATGATCCGACAACTGACAGGTAAAACCGACTCGCTCGAGGAAGAGCACCATACGAGTAAGATAGCTCGTAACACCTTAGCCAGAGATCTGCGTGCTGAGCAGCTAAGAGCTGACTGGCTCGAGGACAGAGTCCTGGAAAATAGTTGGAACATTCAGGAGCTACAGCAAAATCAAGCACCTGCACCAGCACCGGCCCCTCCAGTGCCGGTGGAGGAGGATCCGGAAGAGGATCCAGAGGAGGACCCTGAAGAGGATCCAGAGGAGGATCCAGAGGAGGATCCAGAGGAGCATCCGGAGGAGGACCCAGCTGTAGAAGCTGGAAATGCCGTGCAGGATGACGGCAACGAAAGTGATTTGGGGGATGGAGACGTAGACGACTGACACGTCTCGCTTACTTTATTTACTTTCCTCCAGTCTATTTATTTTCCCACTTGTGTTTAAACTTGAGACTTTATAGTGAATTCATATGTTTGATTTGCACCTTTGTAAGACGTTGAAATTTCAGTTAATCATGTATTTCTTTTGACTATTTAATATATTGAGTTGACGTAACTTGATAATTATTAAAGTACGAAGTAGGATAACTATATTGGATATATAGACTTATCGGGTGTGTTTGTGTTGTGTTTCGAAGATCTAAATGGCAACTGGACGACGTGGAAACCTTAACTTGACGCCCGAAGAGCTAGCTGCCATGATTCAAGAGCACGTGAACGCAGCTTTAGCGGGTGTTCAGAACCAACCGGCAGGTAACCATTATTAAATTTTTGTGTGAAAATCTAATAGTTGGGCTAGTAGAATTCCTCGCTGACTACCTATTCTCTGTCAGCAGGAGGGGCTTTAACCCCTACAAGATGTTCCTCGACGCGAAACCAAGCAAATTCTCGAGGGCGGAAGGACCCATTGGACTGGTCCGCTGGATCGAAAAATCTGAATCCGTATTTGAAATGTGCAACTGTCTAGAGGCCAACAAGGTCAAATACGCAGCCTCAACACTGGAAGATGGGGAACTGACATGGTGGAATGCACAAGTCCAAACACGTGGACTTGTAGCTGCGAATGCAATGGCCTGGGCCGAGTTCAAGGCCCTAATCAAAGAGGAGTACTGTCCACGAGACAGAGTGCAACAGTTGGAGCAAGCCTTATGGAACCACAAGATGGTGGGATCTGAAATTGAAGCTTACACCGCAAAACATCATGACTTGGTATTTCTGTGTCCCGATTTGGCCAACACTATGGAGAAAAGACTCGAGTTCTATCTCGGGGGTCTGGTTCCGGAGATTCAGGGTATGGTAATGGCTAGTAACCCTGCAACTGAACATCAAGCAATCCGACTGGCTCACAAACTCACTGATATGGCGGTGGACCAAAAGAAGTTGCCAGCACGGGGTACAACTGCAGTTGCCCCTGATAACAAAAGAAAGTTTGAAGACTCGTCTGCTCGACAGTCTTCGTCATCTCAGCCACAACAGGGGAGCCAGAAACGGTTCAATCAGTACAACAGCCACAAGGCTCACCAAAATCAACCCGTCAACAACAACAACAACCAGAATGCAGGCGGCTATGTAGGTCGAAAGCCGCAGTGCAGTCGCTGTAATCTTCATCATCACGGCCCTTGTGCCGGGAATCGCTGCCAACGATGTGGCAAGGTGGGGCATGCGGCAAAGGATTGTCGTGGGGAAATCATGTCCCGACAAAATCAAAATCAACCCTAGGGTCAGCAGCAGGGTATTAACCGGGATGCTATCAGTGTGGTAGCACTGCCCATTTCAGAAGAGACTGCCCACAGCTGCGTAACAACAACAACAATGGTGGAAACAACCACAACCACAATAACCACAACAACAATAATAACAACAAAAATAATGGAAACGGTGGCACAGGAGGTGCCAAAGGTCGCGCATTCACATTGGGCCGCGAAGAGGCCAGAAACGACTCGAACGTGGTCACCGGTAAGTTTCCCCTTAATGAACGTTTTGCTACTGTGCTTTTTGATACGGGTGCGGATAGGAGCTTTATATCTGAGTCTTTTAGGAAGAACCTAAAACTCACGCCTAAACCATTAGAGACCACTTATGTTATAGAATTAGCCGATGGTAATTCTGTAGATGTGACCCATATAGTATCTGGCTGTAAACTCAAACTCGCGGGTCACGCTTTTACCATTGATCTGATGACAACTACCCTGGGTAGTTTTGACGTGGTAGTCGGAATGGACTGGCTATCCGACGTCCGGGCTGAAGTTCTCTGCTTCGAAAAATCTATCCGTATTCCGCTCTCTAACGACGAAATCCTGACGGTACAAGGCGATAAGGCAAGCGCTGTCACCAACATCATCTCTTACATGCAAGCGCAGAAGTATCTTCGGAGGAAGAACTCCTTCGCTTTACTCGCACTGATTACCGAACAGCCTAAGGACGAGAAACGTATAGAAGACATCCCTGTCGTCCGTGATTTTTCCGATGTATTCCCAAAAGAACTACCTGGTCTTCCACCCCATCGACAATTGGAGTTTGAAATCGAATTGGCGAACAATGCAACTCCTATCGCCAAGGCTCCATACCGCCTAGCTCCAGCCGAGCTGCAGTAGCTGTCTACCCAACTTCAGGAGCTTTTAGAAAAAGGATTTATCCGACCAAGCGTTTCGCATGGGGAGCTCCAGTCCTTTTTGTCAAGAAGAAGGACGGGATGTTCCGCATGTGCATCGACTACAGGGAACTCAACAAGGTTACTATCAAGAACCGATACCCGTTACCTCGCATCGACGATCTCTTCGACCAACTTCAAGGGTCAAGCTACTACTCCAAGATTGATTTACGGTCTGGTTATCACCAGCTACGCGTCAGGGAGGAGGATATCGCTAAGACGGCATTTCGTACTCGGTATGGCCATTATGAATTCTTGGTCATGCCCTTCGGTCTCACCAACGCACCCGCGGTGTTCATGGACCTCATGAACCGCGTGTGTAAACCATACCTCGACAAATTTGTCATTGTGTTCATCGATGACATACTCATCTATTCCAAAAGTGAAGAAGAACATGCTGAACATCTACGATCACTGCTAGGATTACTTCAACAGGAAAAGCTATATGCCAAGCTTAAAAAGTGTGATTCTGGATTCGGGAAGTTCAGTTTCTCGGGCATATCGTGAATGAAAAGGGTATCCACATAGACCCTGCCAAGATTGAAGCCATCAAAAACTGGGAAGCACCCAGGACACCGACGGAGATCCGCCAATTTTGGGATTGGCTGGTTACTACAGACGTTTCATCGAGGTGTTTTCAAAGATCGCACAACCGCTTACTATCCTCACCCAGAAAGGCATCAAGTATGCTTGGGGTGACAAGCAAGAAGCAGCATTTCAATTGCTGAAACAGAAACTTTGCAGTGCACCCATTCTGTCCTTACCGGAAGGGACAGATGACTTTGTAGTATATTGTGATGCTTTCATTCAGGGACTGGGATGCGTACTCATGCAACGCGATAAGGTCATCGCGTATGCATCGCGACAATTGAAGGTTCACGAGAAAAACTACACGACGCATGACCTGGAATTGGGAGCAGTAGTGTTTGCACTTAAGATTTGGAGACACTACCTCTATGGAACAAAGTGCACAATCTTTACAGACCACAAGAGCCTCCAACACATCTTTGATTAGAAGGAGTTGAACATGCGACAGCGTCGCTGGGTTGAGCTCTTGAACGATTATGAGTGTGCCATTCGATATCACCCGGGTAAAGCTAACGTGGTAGCTGATGCCCTCAGTAGGAAGGAACACTTGAACCTTGCCGTGTACGAGCATTACAACTCACTATTCATTCGGGGCTACCCGAACAAATACGCGACGCCCAGTTAGAAGCAGTTAAGGAGGAAAACATCAAAGCCGAATCGGTGGGAAAAATGGAACGCGATTGGGAAGTAAAACCCAATGGAGCCCGGTATTTCATGAATCGCATATGGGTACCTGTCTACGGAAACCTCAGAGAGCTAGTCATGGATGAAGCTCACAAATCCCGATACTCTGTCCATCCGGGTTCGGATAAGATGTATCAAGACCTTAAAGCTGCGTATTGGTGGCCCAACATGAAAGCCGATATAGCCACCTACGTGAGCAAGTGTTTGACTTGTGCAAAAGTCAAGGTGGAGTATCAAAAGCCATCGGGGCTACTCCAACGACCTGAGATCCCAGTGTGGAAATGGGATCAGATCTCAATGGATTTCATCACTAAACTCCCGCGAACTTTGGGTGGTTGCGATACCATCTGGGTAATTGTGGATCGTTTAACTAAGTCTGCACACTTCCTAGCTATTAAAGAAACAGATAAGATGGAGAAGTTGACTCGCATCTACATAAACGAAGTAGTTTCTCGGCACGGAGTGCCAACGTCCATCATCTCAGACAGAGATGCTCGCTTCACGTCCAACTTCTGGCGGTCACTTCAGAAAGCGTTGGGAACACGCTTGGATATGAGCACAGCCTATCACCCTCAGAATGATGGTCAAAGTGAAAGGATTCTCATATAACAACAGCTATCATACGAGTATTTCGGCAGCACCGTTTGAGGCATTATACGGTCGTAAATGTAGATCACCGGTCTGCTGGGCAGAAGTCGATGACAGTCAACTCACAGGCCCTGAGTTTATACTTGAGGCTACTGAAAAGATTGTACAAATCAGAAACCGCATGGCGGCGGCACGAGATCGACAGAAAAGCTACGCCGATCAACGACGCAAACCGCTCGAATTTCAAGTAGGTGACCGCGTCCTACTAAAGGTGTCACCCTGGAAGGGGGTAATCCGTTTTGGAAAACGGGGCAAACTTAACCCACGGTACGTAGGTCCGTTTGTAATCTTGAAACGTATTGGACCTGTAGCTTATCAATTAGACCTTCCTGCCGAACTCAGTGGAGTTCACAACGTATTTCACGTGTCAAATCTGAAGAAGTGTCTATCAGATGAAACTCTAGTAATTCCAATGGATGAGATCCAAGTGGATGAACAACTACACTTTGTGGAACAACCTATCGAGATCATGGATCGTGAGATCAAGACTCGAAGGCACAGCAAAATTCCGATCGTTAAGGTTCGTTGGGACTCTAAGCGTGGACCGGAGTTCACGTGGGAAAGAGAGGACCAAATGAAAAGCAAATACCCACACCTCTTCGCAACTGAGCAGCAAACTAACGATACCAGTAACTAAATTTTCGGGACGAAAATTCTTTCAACATGGGGATGATGTGACAACCTGGAAATTTCTCATACTATTGCGTACTATTGTTAACTAAGTCCTTGTGCATGGCACTTGGGAATCTTTGTGCATGGCACTTGGGAACTTCTTGTAACGTTGCGTACCATCATAAACGAACTAACTCTTTGTGCGTGGCACTCTAAACATGTACGCTACATTCTAAACAGCGTTTACTCAATTTTCGGGACGAAAATTCTTTCAACATGGGGATAATGTGACATCCCGGTTTTTAGGATAACTTAAACGCAATACTTGTCGAATAAAGTATATGCTAAGTATTAAACGTGTACGAGTTAATGAATACGTGATGTGTGATTGTGTGATTGTTGTAGTTATAAAATAATTATGGTAAATATGTACACTAACCGAACCGAACCGCGACACGAACCAAACCTTAAACTCAAACTATTCGGCCGCAAGATCAAACACAAACCGAACTCCTTGTGACTCTAGGAAACCTTAAACTCAAACTATGCGGCCACAAGATCAAACCCAAACCAAACCAACCAAGTCCTTGGCCGCGAGATCAAGCCCAAACCGCAAACTCATTGTGTTCAAACCCAAACCAAACCAACCAAGTTCCTCGGCCACGAATTCAAACCCAAACCGTAACCCTTATCTCTCTCTTTGCGCTATATATACAAACCCACATGCATGATTCATTCACAACACAAAACCCTAAAAGTTAACAGCCGACGGCAGCAAATCCTTCCATCCCCTCGACCACAAACAACCCCTTTGCACTCCCTGTTGATTACGAGCAGCCTCTCCTTTCAGTCCCTTTCAGCCTCGGTCGCAACAGCAAAGCTGCTCACCTCATTCGATCGTGATCTTGCTGGAACAGCCGGATCATTCTTGTCCAAGTCTCGGCTTACTTACCTAGTTATTAAAGGTTAGGATTTATCTTTTTGATTACAAGATCATGTTCAGATATATGTGCTTGAATGAAGTGATTAGTTTGTTTCGGATTATATGTGTTGAATGTAATCGGCTGATTTATCGTTGTTTATATGCATGATTGTTTTCGGAACTTATAAGTTTGTAAGTATGTTTTGTTTATAAAAACTAGAGATGTTGATTATGGTTTTGCATTGATATGTTATTAGTATTGATCTATGACTAGGAAACCGGTTCATGATCGCCTAGGTTAATAATATGGACGGTTTATGATAATAATATGCTGAAACAGGTTGCTGAGTAATAGTTACAGCCGACTTCATCTGGCTGTAACTCGGTCATTAGTTGTCGAAAAACGGACTTTCTGATGTCTAGAACGTAGAGATTTGAATAACGAATCTAATGGCGCTGGATTCATATTTTTCTGAAGTCGTTTGATATTTTTAAAGGACCAAATAAGTTCAGTAACTAAAGCTGTGAAAATCCTGAAATTTTGTTAGTTGTTTATCGAGTTGGATTTTATAATCAGTAGGGAGTTGAGTCATCAATTTTGTACAGAAACTAGGTATGGAAAGCAACTCCAACTAAAATTTTGTAAATTGGACGATTAGTGATTTTTAAATAAATTTTCCGTGGACTGCAGTCAGAAAGCGATAAATCTGACTGCAGCCTAGTATATTAATATTTATGGTTAAATGGTAAAGATTTAGGACTTGGAAAATTTATATAAATTTCTACAGTATAAATGGCACCTGCTGTAAAAATATTGGAATTTTTGGAACGTTGGAACTATTTTATAAAAATCCTAGAAAACAGCTGAATTATGAGTGTTAAGCTGAAATTTGATACCTTGTGATTGTGTGCACCAAATTGTTGCATGGATTGGATTATGTTCATGATAAGTTGTTTTGATCACTAGGTTCACATGAGGATACTTGCATGCATGTTTGAGTATTAGACATGTTGTTTGTGTGTATCACTTTGTGCGTAAATTAAGTGTAGAATTTGTATTGGTGTGTTCACACACTGACGTGAAATCAATTGGTTTGTTAGGACGCGATTAGCGGTCCCATCCTATACGACTTCTTTGCTACACTAACCGAGCAACAAAAGGTGAGTTCACGGCCCCTAACTTTATCCGGTTTTTAAACAACAGGGGAGAAACATGTATACACTCTTCAAACTCAATCTCTTTACGTTATACGAAATTAACGTCACATAACTATTCGGTAACTAAGTTGATGTTAATGTAATGTTATGGTCACTAAGCAGCTTTATCACTTAAGTCCTCGTCAATCTCTCGGATCGTTAGTATTGGGTTTAATAGCGGGGGAATTATAAGTAGTACTACTAGGCCCGACAAGCCCCATCCGAGCTAGTCGCGCTAGCCGACCGGGTATGGTCAACGGGTGAATAATTTGGCCTAACTTCGCCATGGTCAGTGATAGGCCTGGCAACACGGAGGCACAACAGTCAGCTTCGATCGCGAACACTTAGTGACATAACTTTAGCTAGTACCTATATATGTTACATTGAACTTAATTACGAAACAACTATATTATCCGGTTGAGGATAATGGAAACAACAACTTATTATTCCAGCTTGGAATAATGGAAACAACAATATATTATCCCGGGTTGAGGATAATGAAGCAACAACTTATTATTCCGGTTTGGAATAATGGAACCAACTATGTTATCCCGGGTTAGGAATAACGGGGAAAACAAACTATAATCCGAACAAACGAATTTATGAAAAACCTGTGAACTCACTCATCTTTAATGTTGACACTTGTTTCTTTACATGTTTCTCAGGACGCTAGGAGCTCTAGGTGCACTCACATGCATTGAACAAGACATCTTTTATGGAGTCTCAATTATAAATATTGCTTTGGGGTTTTTCATTCGTTTTGGCATTTGTGTTGGCGCCCGCTTCACTATTTATTTTATGCTTCCGCTCAACTTTAAAAGCTAATGCTTCCGCTAAATATTGGTAACTAATCAAGACAATATAAAATCTACGACAAATGATTTTTGAAAACGTATTATCAAATCATATAGAGTCGTTCGACGTACTAGTGTTTCAGATTCTGGTTTGTTCACACGCCTCGCGGTAAAACTCCGCAAGTGGAAATTGAGGGTGTGACAGGTGATATTCCAAATGAACCAGTGGATCTTTAGTATTTAGATGAGTTCTTCCCTGATACAGACATTGATGTTCTAGAAAAGCATGTCAAAGAATTGGAAGATAGAGTTCAAAAGAATGAGGAAGAGAAGGCTTAGCTGATCAAGAAAGTAAATCAAAGCTCAGTGGAGAAAGAAATGATGGATGATAAGATAAAGGTGTTGGAAAGTGAGTGTGAATTCTTTAAAGCGTTGATCAAAAGTTTACAAGATGCTAATGAGAAGCTGCAGACAGAAATTGCTGATCTGAAAACGATTCAAGCCCAAAATGATCAAAGATTTACAAGGATGCAGAAAGTGTTATCTAATGCACTTGGTATTGATTTCATTGCTGAGTATGATCGATTGGATAGGCAAGAGGCGCAAGAAAGAGCAGAAAAAGAGCTTGCAGCTAGTGGCAAAGGCAAATGTTGAAGGTGATGCACCTAAATCTTCTGAAGCTGCTGAAAAGCCTGTTGATGAGAATTTCGAAAAGCTTCTGAGTCCGAGATTGCTAAGGTTGACGAATCTGTCAAGCCTTCTGATGCTGAAACTGCTACTGAAGAAAAGGACGATGACGAAGCAGAAGTTAAGGATAAGGATGATGAACCACAAGTTGATGATATAAAAGATGATTCTGACCACGATGTAGGTAATGATGATGATCCGAGTGGTACAGGTATAAAGGTACTTGATGCGATAGTG
Source organism: Scalesia atractyloides (assembly GCA_947069175.1). Taxonomy (NCBI): domain Eukaryota; kingdom Viridiplantae; phylum Streptophyta; class Magnoliopsida; order Asterales; family Asteraceae; genus Scalesia; species Scalesia atractyloides. The sequence goes on along the minus strand of CAMTDV010000016.1, from coordinate 64,855,977 downwards.
AATGAAAGCTTCGATTTCACAAGTCTTTCGAATGATGAAGCAAATGCAATGAATGATCAAATTTAGGGGGAGTCAGGGAAAACATGGCCAACTGATGATATAGATATGACTGATGTTGATATGTCTGCAAAGCCTGTTGCTGCAGTACCAACTAAGCCTTTGATGTGATGCTTGAACACAATGTTGAAGAAGGCGAGTACGTGCACAACTATACTAAAGAAGATCTGGCCAAGTTGATTGAAGTTGATGCTGAATCTCTGGATTTTGAATTTGAGGAACAAGTGTTGGACGTTAATACATTCGAGCCTAATGAGTATCATTATCAGAGAAGATTTGAAGCTGATGAGTATAACAGAGTTATAGTTGAAGATTGGTCTTCCGATGATGAAAAGGATGAAACTACAAATTACTTTGGTCCTAATACTGATAGTTTTCCTACTTTCGAGGAAATGTACAAGCAATTGGATTAAGATATGTTGAAAGAGAAAATTGAGGAATCAATTCGAGAAGGTAAAGTTCCAAAACCAATGACGAAGGAAGAAATAGCTCAAGCTAAAAAATCTTAGTTCAAAGAGATGCCGTGTGAACGTAAGTTTCAACGTCCTCTAGCATTCTGTACCAGAGATAAAGATGTGTCATTAGGAGATATCCTAAGTTGGGGTGGTTTAAGGAGTTGAGTGTTTATGCAATCAAAAGGGAATTTGGGGTGCAATACTTCAAATATCTGGCTGATTTCAAGACTCTATCGTACTGGGATGTTGAGGAGCTGTTCAAACTGTGAATATCACATATCAGATGAAGTTTATCGATCAGTTACTATGGAAGATGATCAAGTTTGAGGCGACAAAGGGTTTTAGATATTGGAAGCCGTTTATTCCAAAGCGTCGCATTAAAACGAATAAGAAGACAGGAGAAAAAGATATAATGTTAATCATGAAACGACCGAGGCCAATGAGAAACATACCTTTGATACCTATCGAACATAACTTTTATCCGGTGTTTAAGTGGTGGCAGATTGATCCTAACACATGTGAAGCTGTGATAGTATTATGATTTGAGGAACATTTTGATATCACAAAGGAAAGGGTTGAGGTATTAGGGTTTTAACGTATGAGAGGTTGCGGAGAACGATCAGGATACTAGACCCGATGTGGCTAGTTAAATGTTCGAGAGAAGATATCAAAAGCTTATTGTACAGTAAGATTGTATTTGAAGAACGTGAAAAGGAGCAAGCAATGCAGTATCAAAGGGTCATTAACATATGCTACGCTCGAGAAGTTAATTCAGGAAAGATGTGGGAAACGAGTTGGATGGAACTTGAAAGAGTTGAATTTTCGAAAGAAGAGAAGCGTGTAGAAGAAATACATGAGAAAGGTAGGGCAGCAAGGCTTAGATGGTTTCAGTACATGAACAAAGTGCCTCCTACTGATCAGACGCTAGATCCGAAGCAAGAACGACGTAAGAAGCCATTCAAGAAATTCTTCGGTCGTGTTCGTTAAAGTTTTATTTGAAGACAGAGTTTTGAAGATGAAGAAGATATCCAAGGGGGAGTCTGTTGGTGCAGAATGTCTATGTCTTAGTCTTATATCGAGTCTGTATAGATTAGACATGCATAGGCTAGCGAAATCGAGTATTTATGTTTTGTTGAGTCAAGTTCGCTGGTAAAGGTTGTGTGATGTCAAGTTCGGTCGAACTTGACTAGGTCAAGTTCGTCGAACTCAGGTGATCACCAACGAACTTGCTCCACTATATATAGCTAGCATGTCTTTCATTTGTAAGTTTGCGCACTTTGAGGCGGAGCTCTGTCAAATTGGAGACTTGATGTTATATCAATAAAATTGACGATTAATTGACTAATTCTTGTTGTTTGGTAACCATGTCGTAATATTTCCGCTATTATGGACATTAGATATCAAATCTAGGTTCCTATGCTATCAGGATCGGTCCTACATTTTTCGTAGCAATCATGAATAAAGTGGTAGCGAATCTCGATATGTTTAGTTCGAGAGTGATGAACAAGATTTTTTGTAACATTTGCAGCATTTCAACCAATGAGCACTTTCGATTGGTTGTGTTTTTAATAAAATTGTTTACAAAGTACTTAATATTACAAGGACCTTAATTGGAACAGGCCGTCGAGAGCAAAAAAATAATAAAAAAATGGACATCCTAGGCGTCATGCGCCAGATGCAGGTGCATCTCCCGCGACGCGCGGGGGAGTACCAGGACACGTGTCACTAGATCGTGACACGTGTCCAGTCTATACCATTATGAGGCTGACCTAGGCCTAGCTATGTGTCTCAGGCCCACGCGAGAGACTCCCTGTCTCCCCGCGCGACGAGCGGGAGAAGCCAAAATCGGGTATAAGAAGGCAGGCATGGGACTGAAGTTTTCATTCAAAATCGATCTCTTACTCTCTCTAAACTCTGTCCAAGTCCCGAGCCCCCCTAAAACCCCTTAACCCCGATCCCAAATTCGTCACCCTACCCGATTGATTTAGGACCCACCAACGCATGTCAAGGCTCTTCCTGACTAAGTTCGTTGGGGTTCTGTCTCATGTAGTATGGCCACCCTAACCGATTGATTTAGGATCCACCAACGCATGTCAAGGCTCTGACCGACTAAGTCCGTTGGGTTTATGTCTCGTGTTATATGGCTAAAGTGACTTGGGTTATTAACACGTGTGCATTGTATGTTATTAGGAAACACTTGAGCTTTGCTAAACACAATTAAGCAAGTCATCCACAATCCAAGTGAGTACATAGTCCCCTCTTTTACGTTTTTTTAATATTTTGGGGTGTTTCATATGTGCTAAACTATTTTCAAAATTTCCAAACAATGCATATGGTTTATACATACACAATATATTTTCAATAACGTGTGAATCTGGGTGGTGTGGTATCCATAACACGAGTACGTTCATTAACTTTGGCCAAGCCGACCGGTAGTATGTTATGGTACCATAGGACCGACAATCCCGTTACCAAATTTCCCGGGGTTTGTGTGGAAATTCGGGGAACGACAGAAACTGCGCAATTGATAAACCCTTTGGTGATTTGTTACACAAGTCAACACAGGCTTGAATGTATTCACACACGACCACACTTGTTCACACAAAGACGATTAAAATACGAACAATTGATTTACACGAAACAAAAATGATTGGGTTAGAAAAAACACGAGTGGTTTTCAATTAAAGGTATATAAACCATACAAAGCATTCTTTTAAATCGATTACTTCCACAATTTTACAAAGGAAACACTTTGGTCAAGATTCATGGCTACAAGATTTTCTTGATCATACCAACTTTTATAATGGGTTAAACATGTTGCAATACCAACCATATTTATTACAAGTTTGGTTACAAGATTATCACTTATCGACTCTCGTAGTCGAACGAGGTATTGCAATACAAATACAAAGCCATGAATTTGACTTACAAAACCTATGTTACTCGCGAGCATTCAATGTTGACTACATTTTTACATATGTTTCAGATACTAATACATGATCAAGTATGCTACACATAGGATGGACGCTGGCCTTAGTTTGATTAAAAATAAAATAGTTGTTGTATTTTGTTTCGAATTCTCTAAGACAATGTCAATTATTAATTCAATAAAATAAAACTTTAAATACCATGTGTTTGAAACAATTTGTTACGTGACCCCCGACGTTTCTGCCGCGAGTTGTTTTATACGCGGTCAGGGTGTTACAGATTGGTATCAGAGCCATGGTTATAGGGAATTAGGTTATTAGCAACTCTTTTGACCTAGACGATAACCTTCCTAGGACCCTAACGCAAGTTATCTTGCGTCAAGATTTTTAATACAATACCATCATCTATCCTTAGGTGATTACAAAACAATTCAAAATCTCACATTCATTCTTAAAAGTAAGATTCCAATTTTCAAGAATCATCATATCCTTAGATGATTTGTTTTTAGGATTTTAAGCCTTAAAAGTTTCATAATCTCGTTAAAATTTGGGTTTTAATGATGTGAACACGTGCAATCTGGAAGGGTGGATGCATGTACCCTGAGTTTTCTGTCTAAGACTAGAGTGTTCATACAAATCCACTTAATCGACCAGCCACTCTTACCTGGGAACTCTTGGGGTGAGTGTCCACTTATAGGCTAAAACATGTCTTCGCTATACATTATAAGGACCCACTTACTTTGATTTGTCACTGTGTCCTTTATTCGCTTTAATTAACGAATAGATGATTACACTCCTTATGCTTCATCGACATTTTTAGTGTTTCTTTTTAATTATAGTTTATCAACCTCACTCGTTTCCTCTCTTATTTCTTTCTCTTCTTGAATGCCTCCTCGTCGCGACACTACTCAAAAAACGCCGAAATGGCAGCTATGATCGCTCAGCAAATGGCTGCAATACTTCCAAACCTTGTGACCCAACTCAATCAAGCCAACAATAACAATAACAACAACAATGTACCCCCATTATGTAATTTCAAACAGTTCAATTCGGCTAAACCACCCAACTTCTATGGGTCTGAAGGAGATACTGGTCTCCTACAATGGTTTGAACGTATTGAGAGCACTTTCGCCATTGTCAGTGTCCCAATGAGTGCAAAGTATAGTTTGCTTCAAGCGTATTCCAAAAGAGAGCACTCACATGGTGGAATGGGATCATGAGAGATCGAGGTGCGGATGTAGCTATGGCACAAACTTGGGAGGAACTTAGAGCTCTTTTGATGAAAGAGTTCTGCCTACGCAATGAAATAAGGGCACTTGAGAACGAATTCCACAATTTTAAGCAAGATAGTGGAGAAAATCATGCGTATACCGACAGTTATGGAGAGTTAAGTTTACTCTGTCCCACCATGGTCATGCCTTTAGATTGGGTCATTGAGGAATATATTGCTGCCCTACCATATCCCGTTCAAGACACAGTCACTGGTAGCCAGCCAACCACCGTTAGGGAGGCTATTGAACTAGCCGCAACTCTAACCGATTCTCAAGTCAAGAAAGGGAAACTTTTCCGTAAGGGAAACAAGAAACAATCTGATAACTCTACCCCAAAAGAAACCAAAAGAAACCAAAGCCAAACACTCCAAAAATTCAAAGAAGCGTAAGGCTTCAAGGAATTTTGCTATTATCACTCCAACCAATGAAGCTACCCTCAACCAATCAGCCCAACCTCCTACTAAGAAACCTTATGTTGGTACTGCACCTCTGTGCAATCGATGCAAGGCCACCACCAAAATCAAATACCCTGTCGCCAATGTACCTCAATGTGAATGATTCGATCACTTGGCCAATGTATTTCGATTTGTTCCTAACCAAGTTATCCCGAATCAGGTTCAACCCAAAGCAAAATCATTCTCGACCTCACTTTCCACCTGAGTCTTGTTACAATTGTGGTGAGAGGGGCCATTTCAAGAACACCGCAAGGAGGTGTGGGTCCCAAGGGGGTGTGGGTGGCGGGTTGGGTTTGCTTGGTCGCGAAGTCGAAACGTTTCACCGGCTTGGTTCGGTTTATAAATAGAAGTTACTAAAATATTATTCGTGACATGGAGTTTATAAAATATTAAATCACGTATTTGTAGTGAGACGCAATAGATTAACAAACGTCTAATAACACATAGCACATAATTCAGATACAACCTGTCTAATAACACATAGCACGTAATTCACCCTGTAGATTCACAAAGTTAGCATAGTTATTGCGAGGGTGTAATTTAATTCTCCGAATTAAATCAGCGTAGGAGTGAATAACCATAAAGTAGCGCGTTTAAGATACCGGAAAAGCCGGGATGTAAAATGTTTCATTGTCGAGCACCTTCACTCTATCATCAAGAATTTCCTTTTCGACTTCGTTTTTATTTACCTTCTTTTCGAGCTTAGCCTTTTCTAACTCAATCTTCGCAACTTTATCTTCCAAAACCTTCACACGCTTCTCTAACATCTCAGCATTCGTTTCAGGGAAAAATTCATCCAAGTCTTCAAGACTTATAGGACCATGTGGCATATCACCAAACATACTTCCCCTTGGCGTCTTTGGTGTTGAGTCTTTTGGTGTTGCAGTTTTTGGTTTAGACTTCTTTGGAGTAGAGCTTTCAGGAATAGAAGTCTTTTGAGCACTCGGCGATTCAATGATTGGAATTTCAACAAACTCAGACAAAGGAGGTTCTTGTGTAACTCCTTGCCTTTCTGTTTCAGCATAAATGATAACAGGAGGTTCTTGTGTAGGAGGTTCTTGTTTGCTCCTTTCTCCTGAGCACCAGAAGGTTCTTGTGTGACTTCTGTGCTTTGTTTCTTGCTCTTGTATCTTTTGCTCACGGCTTTCGTTGCTTTCTTGGCCTTTCGTTTTCCTTTCGTGTGAGGTGACCCTGTAGTTTTCTTAGAAATTTCGATTGCAGGCGACTTTGTTCTTTTTGTCTTATTCTTTGGCCTCTCCTCATCAGAATCTATTTCTGCATTCGGATCAAAATTTGCATCCAATCTCTTTTCTTTTTCTGCTCTTATTTCAGCCTCTGTCTTTTCAGGCTCTTTATCAGAATCTTCATTTTCAAACGTAGCAGAAATTACTTCTTCTTGAGTCGACTTCATTGTTTCTTGACTCTCATTAACGACTGCAGCGCTAGATCCAGCCACTGCCTCAACATTCTCAGTCTCCTCCTCATCAACAAGCAAAGTCTCAACTTTCTTTGACCCTCGTTTCTTTGATTTATCAGCTTCATCTTTCAAAAACCATTCACTTCTTGCCTTTGGTTTAAACTCTTTAAACCATTCTCGTTCAGCTTTTAGCTCATTCTCATTGTCACTACCTTCTTTTCTCCATTTGCTACCAGGTTGCGATACATAATCTGAATCTTTAATTGCTCCGAATACAGGTTTGGCGATAGGAGTTGAAGCTTGTTTCTGAAACTTGATAAGCTTCTTAACTGTTGTTTCGTTAAGATGAACTAAATAAAGAACGTCGTTCGGATCTCGAGCAATGCTGGGATACTTCTCATCAATAGCATCTGGATAAATCTAGGATATAAACACACTCTTGAATCCTCCATATTCTTTGACATATGAACAAATACCATCTTAGAAACATTAAACGGCTTCTTCAAAATAAGCATCGTTGCCATGCTAGCCAAATAATCTTGAACATCATCTAACCCGGCTTTGCGATGGCTGAACGTGTGAATTAGAGCATGCATCAAAAGTTTATAGGGGTTTGGCACTTCCCTTTTCTTCAGTGTTGGTTTATTCACACTCCCTTTATATCCCATGCGAAAGAAACATCCGCGAACCATCTTCTCATCTAGATGAATCGGATCATCTTTTTTATCTTTAAGCTCTAAAATTCTTCGAATATCGCCTTCAGTAACAAAAATCGGCTTTATTTCATTACAAACCTGTACTGTAGAAGAGATTGTCTTCTCATCAGCGCTTAGATTCGTGTTCATCCATAAATGGATAACATGAGATCGATAAGATACAGTGCGCTCAGTAATTGCACGTCGAATATGACTATCTTCAAGAAACTTCAAAATGTTGTCATAGTCCTTCAGCGACGGACAAATAGACTTGTCAAGTGTGATACATGTGTTGTGAGTTTTAGAAAACTCAACTAAGACAACATGCGCTAGAAACTATGCATGAAAAACGACATAAAACAATTAGCACGCTTTTCAAGGAAAAATCACAAAAAAAAATTCTAACATTTTTCTAAAACTTTAATCAAGTTCGGGCGAACTTGATTAGTGTTAAACACACTGATTTAAACAAGTTCGCCCGAACATGTAACATACATGTTCAATTTTCCTAAAGCAAGTTCGGGCGAACTTACAGCTTTTATTAATCAATTTTTCTAAGTTCGGCCAAACATATATGAGCTTAAAGATATTTCAATGTCAAGTTCGGTCGAACATGTTTCTTATTTGTTCAGATGTATTTTGGACAAGTCCGGTCGAACTTGACAACAAGTTCGGCCGAACCTGTCGTCTTCTTCAATCAGACCAACCAAGTTTCAGCATGCAAACATGCATTTCAGTTCAATCAAAAACAGTTTTCGGTCGTTTTTAAGTGTAGATCAAAGATTTATGTTCAGTTTTGTCCAATAACACCTAAAACTATCAGATTTTAAGTTTTTAGATTTGGTTTTGTATGTTAACAGTTCAATCATGATTTATCATCAATTAATTACCTCTGCCATAGTAGTTGGTGTGCTAATCACCAAAAACTATCTTCAAATGGACAGTATAACGGCTTAAAATTGACACTATCTCACAAATTCTCTCAAAAGCTCAAGTTCGCTCAAAACCTTCTGATATCAAGTAAATGAGTTCGGCCAAACTTGAATGGTATTTATACCATGTCAAGTTCGGGCGAACTTGTAAGCCCATCCTGAGGCCCAGAGAAGTTTGGGCGAACTTATCGTAAAAACAAACAATTAGCCATCTGCAAGTTCGGTCGAACTTCCTGATTGTTAAACTTGAATTGTTTAGCATGTTCGGCCAAACTTGCCAAACCTCAAATTTTCAAATTTTTTTTCAAATTTTTCATTTTTAACCATGAACTTTCCAACTTTTTACCGGTTATGAAAATCCACTAAGTTGACCAAGTCCAAGCTAATGACCTTGGTTAACCTATTTGTCTTCCGAGTCCAAGTTAATCACCCCAGTTTAACCCGTTACGAACAAACTGTTGATATTTTCAAAATCAAAGTTTCAAATTAATGAACTTTTCATCATTTTAACTTTTCAGATTTTAACAGATTATCTCCCAGCCCATTGTCAAAGAGATTCCCACCAGTTCTAGCATCTTACCAGACTTCAAAGATCCGTTCTCCAACATTGGTTTGCTGAAAACAATGTAGAAATAAAATATTTTTGTATTTTTGTAAGTTTATGCTAAAACTCACTGAAACTCTTTTTGATTTTAATCTGAAAAGCTGAAATATAATGAAATAAGCAATGTGAACTATATACAAACATATTTACAGACATATTTTTGATGAATTTGTGTCTAAGGATCATATCAGTTGAATGAGACATATCACCAGTACCGTTGACCTTTATATGACTTTATGTTTTAAACTTATTTACCTAGATTGTCGATATGTTTGTCCACTTAAACTTTACCACATTTCTCAACTGTTTCAAGATATGTTAAGATAGAATTCATGAAACTTGACTTATCCATGGTTCCCACTTCTTGAATATACTTTCGTATCTAGATTCCCTAGATTTCATCTTACAGGTGAATATGTTTCATTGTGTGATAATCGTACTTTAAAAGTTCATTATGCACATTGATTTCAGCGATGATCTTTGATTTTTCGGCACATTCGATACATGGTTCAGTACATTTTGTACCAGGTTTCTCAACCTCTACAACTTGTACTTTGACATTTTCATTTACCTCTGGACCTACCTTTGTTAGATTTGCCATCAAAGCTTTATCGGCTGTATCTGGGTTGTGCGAGACCTTGAGAGCTCAGGTTAGTACTACCGTACAGACAAAGAGATGAAGGCTCGTCTTTAAGGTGTGTTCCACTTAAGTAATCTTTTCAGCATTGCGTATGATTATATCTTTCGATACTTTTCAATATTGCATGCAATTAGGGGGTTTAAAGCGAAAGTATTATAGAAGTTCTAGGCCATTGCTTCCGCAAAATCAGAAGAACTTGTATAATACCCTAGATATCAACTATCTATAAAGACTTCGTATCTCATAATCAGGCAATCTTTCAAACGAAATTTCGGAGTACTAAGTCCATATATCCAAGATGTGTTAATCCACAAGATTAAGCAGTTGTAAAATTTAGTTTATATCTCAAAAACAGTTTACTGAACGTGTTAAGCCTATCGACACATCCGTAGTAAGACTCGTTTATTACTTTTTAAAACATTACATTTCTTTAGCATATTGTGATAGTCCACTGATGTACTCTCATTTACTTTTATGACACTGAATTCTTTTTTGACTTTTTTCAATGTTTTTGAACATTTTGAATTTTTATATGTTTTTGGATTTTAAAATTTTTCGAATGTTTTTGTATTTTCTTTAACATTTCTCCCCTAGAATCAAAAACATCTTTTTAGATTTTTGTTTTTAACAAAAATTCTAAGCTAGAAAGCTACTTACAAACCAATGTGGATCACGCGAACTCATCGTCTGATCCGTATTCAACCTCAGCGTCCGCACCTGTCAGCAAATTTTTCATACCGTTAATTCTCAACAAGTATTTAAAATGTGATAATGAAAAAGGTTTGGTATAAAAATCAGCCTTTTGTTAGTCGGTGTGGATTTTTTCTATTCGTACCAACTTCTTTTCGTAACAATCACGAATGAAATGATAACGAATTTCAATGTGTTTTATGCATGAGTGATGAACCAGATTTTTAGTTATATCGATGGCTGCCTTGTTATCAACATGCAGCGGAGTGTGTAGAAATTGCAGACCAAAGTCTCTCATCTGTTGTTGAATACAGAATCTGTGACTAACAACTGGAGGCCGAGATATACTCAGCTTCACAGGTAGAGAGAGCGAACGTAGTCTGTTTCTTATACTGTCAGGTTACCATTCGTGTTCCGAAGAACTGGCATCCCGCTATAGTTGATTTAGAATTCAACTTATCTACACCAAAAAATCAGAATCAACATAGCCTGTGAGGTCAAAATTGTCGTTCTTTGGGTACCACAAGCCGGTGCTTGGGCATCCTTTCAGATATCTGAAGATACGCTTCACGATCTGCATGTGTAAGATCCTCAGGCTTGACTGATATCAAGCGCATAGGCAGGTTGGATACATAATATCTGGGCATGATGCCGTCAGATACATCAGTGATCCAATCATCAATCTGTATAACATCTCGTCAACTTTGGTTACGGTCTCGTTAACGCAACTGCCGTGGTTGAGAGCTAGAGGCGTAGATAGAGGCTTCAAGCCTTCCATTCTAAACTTCTTCAAGATGTCATGAACATACTTAGTCTGATGAATGAAAATACCATCCGGTAGCTGATCTACTTGCAAACCAAGAAAGAACTTCATTTCGCCCATCGAGGACATTTCGAATTTCTTTTTCATGATTCCCTCAAACTCTTTGCAGAGACTATCATTTGTAGATCCAAAGATGATGTCGTCAACGTAGATTTGAACTATAATCAGATGGCCATCAACTTCTCTGGTGAGAAGAGTACTATATACAGTTCCTCTGATAAAGCCATTTCCGACGAGATGTTGTGATAACGTCTCGTACCAAGCTCTCGGGGCTTGGTGTAGACCATAAAGTGCTTTATCCAGTAGGTATGCTTTCTTCTTGTTAAGTGGATCGACAAACCCTGGTGGTTGTCCAACGTACACCTTCTCGCATAATTTGCCAATCAGAAAAGCTGATTTGACATGCAATTGATAGACCTTAAATCCTTTCCATGATGCGAACGCTAGAAATATTCGAATAGATTCCAATCGAGCTACTGGTGCATAGACTTCTATGTAGTCTATACCTTCCTGCTTCTGAAATCCCTTGACAACAAGCCTAGTTTTGTTACGAACAATAATCCTCTATCATCACGTTTACACTTAAAGATTGTATCAATTGCTTTCTGATTTTCTGGTAGGTCTTCAAGCTTCCACACACCCAACTTCTCAAACTGCAATAATTCTTCTTGCATTACTTGTACCCAGTTTTCATCTGCTAAAGCTTCATTAACAGTCTTAGGCTCAATCTGAGAGATGAAACATGAATGGAAACATTAGTTCTGGGTGGTAGCAACACGTGTATAGAAACCACTGAGTGCTTTATTAATTTGCCCTCGAGTTCTAACACCAGTTTGAAGTTCTCCGATAATATTTGTGGACGGATGATAGGAATATGATCGCGGCAATTCTTCATTTGGAACATCTACTAAGTTTTGCTGATTAGTGATGTTGAGATCAACAACCAACTCAATGTTTTGAGAGTTTGATGAAGCTTCATTTCTTTTTTTCGGGACTGGAGATTGATTAAGAAGACTTGTTATCTGCTCCACTTCTTCATCTGAAGAAGATGATTCCCCATCAGCATCAAATGTTGGTGCTTCATCTGAATCAGAATCTTGATTCTCAAGCATACTGGGCTCTGTTGTTGTATTCATTGGTTTAGTAGAGGCATTCGTAGAAGAGTAGTGGGTGAAGATAATGTTTCAGAAACATTTTCAGCCGGAACACCACTATTGTTTGAACTTGCGCTAGAAGAAGATGGATCCAACGTGGGTAGATTAACCACAATTGGTCGAACAATTTGCTCTTGATTCGCTGACTGGTGAAGATAATATAATGCTGCAACTTCTTCAGCAGTTGTGTGACATCCCAGTTTTTTTCAGATATCTTAAACGCACTACTTCACGGTTATTCGTTCCTACGTTAAATTGATTCGGAGACTTAAATTGCACGCTCGAAATAATTACGATCATTTCGTGTACTTGTCAAATGAATTACGTGCTACGTATTAAGCGTTTATAAGTGGGTGAGTTATTATGTGATGTTCCGATTTCGTGAATTGTTTTAGTTGTAAAATGTAGATATAATAAATAGATAAATGAATCGAACCGAGCCGCGAAACGAATAGACCTCACTTCCTTGCGACTCAAGTAGTTAATCGAAACTTGAGGACCAAGTTGTAGACCCAAACCGACCCACCCGAACCCCTTGCGGCCGCGAGCACCCCAAACCGCAAACCCTTCCCTTTTCCCTTTACTTCTTGCGCTATATATACACATACATGCATGTGCATTGCTTCACAAACAAAACACACAAACCCTAATAGCTAAACAGCCGACGGCAGCCTCCCATTCACCCTCTCGATCGCAAGACAGCCTTGCTGCATCCCTCTAGATCGCGGCAACCCTCTCCTCGCCATTCCCCTTCTCGGTCGCGATCACCTTCAAACCGAATCCACTCCCATCTCACTCACGGTTCATTGATCTTAGGTGTAAAAGGTTAGGGTTTATCATTGTTTGCAAAGTTATACTAGGATTATAAACTCTTGATCATGCTTGAATGTAGTGTTATGATGTTAGTCGATTAATTATGCTAGTTGCGATTATGATGATTAGCGGAATTAAGAAACGTTAGGCTGCGTTTTGTGTGATAAAAACTATATGTTATGATTAGGGTTTGCATGGGTATGATATATATGATGATATATGATTGGTAATTCTGTTCTTGATCGCTTATATTTAACGTATCGATTGTTTAAACGGATTAGATTGCGATAAAATGCTGAAATCAGGATGCTGAATGGTGTTTACAGCCAACTTCAACTGGCTGTAACTTGGTTATTATTTATCGAAAAACGGATTTTCTAAATCTAAAACGTAGAGTTTTGAAAAAACGCTTCTAATGGCGCTGGATTCATATTTTTCTGAAGTCGTTTGGTATTTTTAAGTGGCCAATTAAGTTCAGTAACTGAAGCGGTGAAAATTCTGAAAAATTGTTAGTTGTTTATCGAGTCGGATCTAATATCTGTAGAGATTCGAATCATGAAATTTGTACAGCAACTAGATATGGAAATTTCCGGGAAACTCCCACTGGAATTTTGTTAATTGGACGAACAGTGATTTTTAAATAAATTCTCCCGTGGACTGCAGTCAGAAAACGACGAATATGACTGCAGCCTAGCATATTAATATTTATGAATTTAAAGTGTTCGGACTTTAAAAATTTATATAAAATTCTACAGTGTAGCTGACACCTTCTGTAAAATAATTGGAATTTTTGGAATGTTGGAACTATTTATAAAAATCCTCGAAAACAGCCTAATTATGTGTATATAAGCTGAAACTTGATAACTTGCGAATGTGTGTACCAAAGTGTTGTATGGATTGATTGTGTTCATGATAAATTGTTTTGATCACTATATTGGTATGATGATACTTGCATGCATGATTTGAGTCTTAGGAACTGTCATTGTATGTACCGCATTGTGTGTTAGTATGTGTAGGGCTTGTATCAGTGTGTTCATACACTAACTCTAAATCAATTGACTTGTTAGGACGCAATTAACGGTCCCATCATTTGCTACATCTGTGTTACACTAACCGAGCAACTAAAGGTGAGTTCACGGCCCCTAATTTTATCCGGTTTTAAATAACAGGGGGAGAAACATGTATACACTCTACAACTCTATCTCTTTACGTTATACGAAATTAACGTCATTAAACTATTCGGTAACTAAGTTAATGTTAATGTACGTTATGGTCACTAAGCAGCTATATCACACAAGTCCTCGACAATCTCTCGGATCGTTAGTATTGGGTTAGATAGCGGGGAAATTATAAGTAGTACTACTGGGCCCGACAAGCCCCATCCGAGCTAGTCGCGCTAGCCGACCGGGTATGGTCAACGGATGAATAATTTGGCCTAACTTCGCCATGGTCAGTGATAGACCTGGCAACACGGAGGCACAACAGTCAGCTTCGATCGCGAACACTTACATGACATAACTTTAGGCTCCCTACCTACATGTTAACATTGAACTTAATTACGAATCAACAATATTATTCCGGGTTAGGGATAATGGAACCAACAACGTTATTATTCCGGGTTAGGAATAATGGAACATCATTATTATTCCGGGTAAGGAATAATGGAACCATCAGTATTATTGCGGGTTGGGAATAATGGAACTAAATCGTTATCCCGGGTTAGGGATAACGGGGGAAACAAACTTATAACCGAACAAATTAACTTTTGAAAACCTGTGAACTCACTCTTCTTTAATTTGACACTTGTTTCTTTACATGTTTCTCAGGACGCTAGGAGCTCTAGGTGCACTCACTTGCATTGATCAAGACATCTTTTTATCGAGTCTCATTTACAAACATTGTTTTGGGTTTTTCTTTAGTTTTGGCGTTTGTGTTGGCGCCCGTTCCTCTACTTTATTTTTATGCTTCCGCTCGACTTTAAAAACTAATGCTTCCGCTAAACATTGAAAACTAACTAAGACAATATAAAATCTACTATGAATGGTTAAACAAATGATTTTGGAAAACGTATGATCAAATCATATAGAGTCGTTCGACGTACTAGTGTCTCAGATTCTGGTTTGTTCACACGCCTCGCGGTAAAACTCCGCAAGTGGAAATTGAGGGTGTGACAGATTGGTATCAGAGCCTCTAGCTATAGAGAACCAGGTTTGCATTAAAAGTAGACCTAAACTATAGCTGATTACACGACACTAGACGTAGTTTGGCACCGAACTGTTATATCTTGTTATGTGATGTACCACAACTGTGTTATGTAGAATATGAATGCATAATAAGAAATGAATGCAACTCGTAACTAACTACACAACCTAACAGGCATTGTCATCATCATCATCATCCGACAAACTTTCGTAACCAAGGGCGCCGGGAAAGGCACCTATGGTGGAACCTCACCACCTCATGGCGTGGAGACACGCTCAGCTGCGAGAAAAAGGCTCGCTCTAGGGGAGGAGTCGTCCTCACACCCGACCATCGCTATGCCGGTCGAACCGGTTAACTCGTTAGAAGTAGGGAACGACCTACTTAGAGATATGATAAGAAAGCAACAAGAACAACTAGAGAGAATGCGTGAAACCATCCTAGCACAGGGATGGATGATACGACAATTAACAGGTAAGACTGGATCGCTCGAGGAAGAGCAACATGACAGTAAGATAGCTCGTAAAACTTTGGCTAGAGATCTTCGTGCTGAGCAGCTAAGGGCTGACTGGCTAGAAGACAGAGTTCTTGAGTCTAGCTGGAGAATTCAAGAACTAGAACAGAATCCGGCACCTGTACCAGTACCCGCACCAGCACCGGCCCCTCCAGTGCCGGTAGAGGAAGAAGAGGAGGATCCGGAGGAAGACCCAGCTGTAGAAGCTGGAAACGCTGCGGAGGTAACGGTAACGATAGCGATTTGGGGGATGGAGACGTAGAAGACTGACACGTCTCGCTTATTTTATTTACTTTCCTTCAGTCTATTTATTTTCCTACTTATGTTTAAACTTGAGACTTTATAGTAAACTGATATGTTTGGTTGGCACTTTGTAAGACGTTGAAACTTTATTTAATCTAATATTTCTCTTGACTGTTTAATTTATTTGGGTTGACATAATCTGAGGAATTATTAAGTATGGAATAGGATAACTATATTTGATATATAGACTTATCGGTGTGTGTTTATGTTGTCTTACGAAGATCTAAATGGCAACTGGACGTCGCGGAAACCTTAACATGACGCCCGAAGAATTAGCTGCAATGATCCAAGAGCACGTGAATGCAGCTCTAGCGGGTGTTCAGAACCAACCGGCAGGTAACCATTATTAAATTTTCATGGGAAAATCTAATAGTTGGGCTAGTAAAATTCCTCGCTGACTACCTGTCCTCTGTCAGCAAGAGGAGGTCTTAACCCCTACAAGATGTTTCTCGACGCGAAGCCAAGCAAATTCACGGGGGCAGAAGGACCCATAGGACTGGTCCGCTGGATCCAAAAGTCCAAATCAGTGTTTGAAATGTGCAATTGTCTGGAGGCCAACAAGGTCAATATGCTGCCTCAACATTGGAGGATGGGGCACTAACTTGGTGGAATGCACAAGTCCAAACGCGTGGACTTATTGCTGCAAATGCAATGGCCTGGGCCGAGTTTAAGGCCCTAATCAAAGAGGAGTACTATCCGCGAGACAGGGTTCAGCAGTTGGAGCAAGCCTTATGGAACCACAAGATGGTGGGATCTGAAATCGAAGCATACATAGCGAAACATCACGACCTGGTATTTCTATGTCCCGATCTGGCCAACACTGTTGAGAAACGACTCGAGTTTTACCTTGGGGGTCTGGTCCCCGAGATCCAGGGTACGGTAATGGCTAGCAACCCTGTGACTGAACATCAAGCAATCAGGTTGGCACAAAACTCACCGATAAGGCGGTGGAACGAAAGAAGTTGCCATCTCGGGGTACAACTGAAGTGACCCCTGATAATAAAAGAAAGTTTGAAGACTCGTCTGTTCGACAGTCTTCGTCATCCCAGCCACAACAGGGGAACCAGAAACAATTCAATAATTTCAACAGCCACCGGGGTCACAATAATAAGCCCGCCAACAACAACCAGAACGCAAGCGGCTATGTAGGTCGAAAGCCGCAGTGCAATCGTTGTAATCTTCATCATCACGGCCCTTGTGCCGGGAATCGCTGCCAACAATGTGGCAAGGTGGGACATGCGGCAAAGGATTGTCGCGGGGAAATCATGTCCCGACAAAACCAAAATCAACCCCAGGGTCAGCAGCAGGGTGTTAACCGGGGATGCTATCAGTGTGGTAGCACTGCCCACTTCAAACGAGACTGCCCACAGCTTCGTAACAACAACAACAACGGTAGGAACAACCATAACCACAATAACCACAACAACAACAATAACAACAACAATAATGGAAACGGTGGCACAGGAGGTGCCAAAGGGCGTGCATTTACGCTGGGCCGCGGAGAGGCCAGAAACGACTCGAACGTGGTCACCGGTAAGTTTTCCCTTAATGAACATTTTGCTACTGTGCTTTTTGATACGGGTGCGGATAGGAGTTTTATATCTGAGTCTTTTAGGAAGAACCTAAAACTCACGCCTAAACCCTTAGAGACCCCTTATGTCATAGAACTAGCCGATGGTAATTCTGTAGATGTGAACCATATAGTATCCGGGTGTCAACTCAAACTCGCGGGTCACACCTTTACCATTGATCTGATGACAACTACCCTGGGTAGTTTTAACGTGGTAGTCGGAATGGACTGGCTATCCGACGTCCGAGCTGAAGTTCTCTGCTTCAAAAAGTCTATCCGTATTCCGCTCTCTAACGACGAAATCTTGACGGTGCAAGGCGAGAAGGCAGGCGGCGTCACAAACATCATCTCTTACATGCAAGCGCAGAAGTATCTTCGGAGGAAGAACTCTTTCGCTTTACTCGCACTGGTTACCGAACAACCTAAGGACGAGAAACGTATAGAAGACATCCCTGTCGTCCGTGATTTTTCCGATGTATTCCCTGAGGAGTTACCTGGTCTCCACCCCCAATCGACAAGTGGAGTTTGAAATCGAATTGGCGAACCATGCAACTCCTATCGCCAAGGCCCCATACCGTTTAGCTCCAGCCGAGTTGCAAGAGCTGTCTACCCAACTTCAGGAATTGTTAGAAAAAGGATTTATCCGACCCAGTACTTCGCCATGGGGAGCTCCAGTCCTTTTTGTCAAAAAGAAGGACGGGACCTTCCGCATGTGCATCGACTACAGGGAACTCAATAAGGTTACTGTCAAGAACCGATACCCATTACCTCGCATCGACGATCTCTTCGACCAACTTCAAGGGTCAAGCTACTACTCCAAGATTGATCTACGGTCCGGTTATCACCAGTTACGCGTCAGGGAGGAGGATATCGCTAAGACGGCATTTCGTACTCGGTATGGCCATTATGAGTTTTTGGTCATGCCCTTCGGTTTCACCAACGCACCCGCGGTGTTCATGGACCTCATGAACCGCGTGTGTAAACCGTATCTCGACAAGTTTGTCATTGTGTTCATCGATGACATACTCATCTACTCTAAAGGTGAAGAAGAACATGCTGAACATCTACGATTACTGTTGGGATTACTTCAACAGGAGAAACTATATGCCAAGCTTTCAAAGTGTGATTTCTGGATTCGGGAAGTTCAGTTCCTCGGGCACATCGTAAATGAAAAGGGTATCCACGTCGACCCCGCCAAGATTGAAGCTATCAAAAACTGGGAAGCACCCAGGACACCGACGGAGATCCGCCAATTTTTGGGTTTGGCTGGTTACTACAGACGTTTCATCGAGGGATTTTCAAAGATCGTGCAACCGCTTACTACCCTCACCCAGAAAGGCATCAAGTATGCTTGGGGTGACAAGCAGGAAGCGGCATTTCAATTGCTGAAACAGAAACTTTGCAATGCACCCATTCTGTCCTTGTCGGAAGGGACAGATGATTTTGTAGTATATTGTGATGCTTCCATTCAGGGATTGGGATGCGTACTCATGCAACGCGATAAGGTCATCGCGTATGCGTCCCGACAATTGAAGGTTCACGAGAAAAACTACACAACACATGACCTGGAATTGGGAGCAGTAGTGTTTGCACTTAAGATTTGGAGACACTACCTATATGGAACGAAGTGCACAATCTTTACAGACCACAAGAGCCTCCAACACATCTTTGATAAGAAGGAGTTGAACATGCGACAGCGTCGCTGGGTCGAACTCTTGAACGATTATGAATGTGCCATTCGGTATCACCCGGGTAAAGCTAACGTGGTAGCTGATGCCCTCAGTAGGAAGGAGCACTTGAAACCTCGTCGGGTACGAGCACTACAGTCACCATTCATTCGGGGTTACCCGAACAGATACGCGACGCGCAGTTAGAAGCAGTTAAGGAAGAAAACATCAAGGTCGAATCGGTGGGAAAGATGGAACGCGATTGGGAAGTAAAACCCAATGGAGCCCGGTATTTCATGAATTGTATATGTGTACCTCTCTACGGAGACCTTAGAAAGCTAGTCATGGACGAAGCTCACAAATCCCGATACTCTGTCCATCCTGGTTCGGATAAGATGTATCAAACCTTAAAGCTGCATATTGGTGGCCCAACATGAAAGCTGATATAGCCACCTACGTGAGCAAGTGTTTGACTTTGCAAAAGTCAAGGTAGAGTATCAGAAACCATCGGGGCTACTTCAACAACCTGAGATCCCAGTGTGGAAATGGGATTAGATCTCGATGGACTTCATCACTAAACTCCCGCGAACTTTGGGTGGTTGCGATACCATCTGGGTGATTGTGGATCGTTTAACTAAGTCCGCACACTTCTTAGCTATTAAAGAAACATATAAGATGGAGAAGTTGACTCGCATCTACATTAAGGAAGTAGTTTCTCGGCAGGAGTGCCAACGTCCATCATCTCAGACAGAGATGCTCGTTCACGTCCAACTTTTGGCAGTCACTTCAGAAAGCGTTGGGAACACGCTTAGATATGAGCACAGCTTATCACCCTCAGACTGATGGTCAAAGCGAAAGGACCATACAGACCTTGGAAGACATGCTTAGGGCATGCGTAGTAGACTTCGGGAATAGTTGGGAAATCCACCTGCCTTTAGTGGAATTCTCGTATAACAACAGTTACCATACGAGTATATCGGCAGCACCGTTTGAGGCATTATACGGTCGTAAATGTAGATCACCGATCTGTTGGGCAGAAGTCGGTGACAGTCAACTCACAGGCCCTGAGTTGATACTTGAGGCTATTGAAAATATTGTACAAATCAGAAACCGCATGGCGGCGGCACGAGATCGACAGAAAAGCTACGCTGATCAACGACGCAAACCGCTCGAATTTCAAGTAGGCGACTGCGTCCTACTGAAGGTGTCATCCTGGAAGGGTGTAATCCGCTTTGGAAAATGAGGCAAACGAAACCCACGATACGTAGGCCCGTTTGTGATCTTGAAACGTATTGGACCCGTAGCTTATCAATAAGACCTTCCTACTGAACTCAGTGGAGTTCACAACGTTTTTCACGTGTCAAATCTGAAGAAGTGTCTATCAGATGAAACCCTAGTCATTCCATTGGATGAGATTCAAGTGGATGAACAACTACACTTTGTGGAACAACCTATCGAGATCATGGATCATGAGATCAAGACTCGAAGGCACAGCAAGATTCCAATCATCAAGGTTCGTTGGGACACTAAGCGTGGACCGGAGTTCACGTGGGAAAGAGAGGACCAAATGAAAAGCAAATACCCACACCTCTTTGCAGCTGAGCAACAAGTTAACGATACCACAAACTAAATTTTCGGACGAAAATTCTTTCAACATGGGGACGATGTGACAACCTGGGAATTTCTTGTAATTTCTTGTACCATTGTTAATGAACTAAATCTTTGTGCGTGGCACTCTAAACCTGTACGTTGCATTCTAAACCGCCTTTACTCAATTTTCGGGATGAAAATTCTTTCAACATGGGGATAATGTGACATCCCGGTTTTTTTTCAGATATCTTAAACGCACTACTTCACGGTTATTCGTTCCTACGTTAAATTGATTCGGAGACTTAAATTGCACGCTCGAAATAATTACGATAATTTCGTGTACTTGTCAAATGAATTACGTGCTACGTATTAAACGGTTATAAGTGGGTGAGTTATTATGTGATGTTCCGATTTCGTGAATTGTTTTAGTTGTAAAATGCAGATATAATAAATAGATAAATGAATCGAACCGAG
This sequence comes from Scalesia atractyloides, assembly GCA_947069175.1. Lineage (NCBI taxonomy): Eukaryota > Viridiplantae > Streptophyta > Magnoliopsida > Asterales > Asteraceae > Scalesia > Scalesia atractyloides. The sequence goes on along the minus strand of CAMTDV010000016.1, from coordinate 64,834,727 downwards.
CCGCGAAACGAATAGACCTCACTTCCTTGCGACTCAAGTAGTTAATCGAAACTTGAGGACCAAGTTGTAGACCCAAACCGACCCACCCGAACCCCTTGCGGCCGGAGCACCCCAAACCGCAAACCCTTCCCTTTTCCCTTTACCTCTTGCGCTATATATACACATACATGCATGTGCATTGCTTCACAAACAAAACACACAAACCCTAATAGCTAAACAGCCGACGGCAGCCTCCCATTCACCCTCTCGATCGCAAGACAGCCTTGCTGCATCCCTCTAGATCGCGGCAGCCCTCTCCTCGCCATTCTCCTTCTCGGTCGCGATCACCTTCAAACCGAATCCACTCCCATCTAACTCACGGTTCATTGATCTTCGGTGTAAAAGGTTAGGGTTTATCATTGTTTGCAAAGTTATACTAGGATTATAAACTCTTGATCATGCTTGAATTAGTGTTATGATGTTAGTCGATTAATTATGCTAGTTGCGATTATGATGATTAGCGGAATTAAGAAACGTTAGGCTGCGTTTTGTGTGATAAAAACTAAATGTTATGATTAGGGTTTGCATGGGTATGATATATATGATGATATATGATTGGTAATTCTGTTCTTGATCGCTTATATTTAACGTATCGATTGTTTAAACGGATTAGATTGCGATAAAATGCTGAAATCAGGATGCTGAATGGTTTTACAGCCAACTTCAACTGGCTGTAACTTGGTTATTATTTATCGAAAAACGGATTTTCTGAAGTCTAAACGTAGAGTTTTGAAAAACGCTTTTAATGGCGCTGGATTAATATTTTTCTGAAGTCGTTTGGTATTTTTAAGTGGCCAATTAAGTTCAGTAACTGAAGCTGTGAAAATTCTGAAAAATTGTTAGTTGTTTATCGAGTCGGATCTAATAATCTGTAGAGAGTCGAATCATGAAATTTGTACAGCAACTAGATATGGAAATTTCCGGGAAACTCCCACTGGAATTTTGTTAATTGGACGAACGGTGATTTTTAAATAAATTCTCCCGTGGACTGCAGTCAGAAAACGACGAATCAGACTGCAGCCTAGCATATTAATATTTATGAATAATTGGTAAAGTGTTAGGACTTGAAAAATTTATATAAAATCCTACAGTGTAGTTACACCGTCTGTAAAATAATTGGTATTTTGGAATGTTGGAACTATTTTATAAAAATCCTCGAAAACAGCCTAATTATGTGTATATAAGCTGAAACTTGATAACTTGCGAATGTGTGTACCAAAGTGTTGTATGGATTGATTGTGTTCATGATAAATTGTTTTGATCACTATATTGGTATGATGATACTTGCATGTATGATTTGAGTCTTAGGAATTGTCATTGTATGTACCGCATTGTGTGTTAGTATGTGTAGGGCTTGAATCAGTGTGTTCACACACTAACTCTAAATTAATTGACTTGTTAGGACGTAATTAACGGTCCCATCATTTGCTACATCTGTGTTACACTAACCGAGCAACTAAAGGTGAGTTCGCGGCCCCTAATTTTATCCGGTTTTAAACAACAGGGAGAGAAACATGTATACACTCTACAACTCTATCTCTTTACGTTATACGAAATTAACGTCATTAAACTATTCGGTAACTAAGTTAATGTTAATGTACGTTATGGTCACTAAGCAGCTATATCACACAAGTCCTTGACAATCTCTCAGATCGTCAGTATTGGGTTAGATAGCGGGGAAATTATAAGTAGTACTACTGGGCCCGACAAGCCCCATCCGAGCTAGTCGCGCTAGCCGACCGGGTATGGTCAACGGATGAATAATTTCGCCTAACTTCGCCATGGTCAGTGATAGGCCTTGCAACACGGAGGCACAACAGTCAGCTTCGATCGCGAACACTTACGTGACATAACTTTAGGCTCGCTACCTACATGTTAACATTGAACTTAATTACGAATCAACAATATTATTCCGGGTTAGGGATAATGGAACCAACAACGTTATTATTCCGGGTTAGGAATAATGGAACATCATTATATTCCGGGTAAGGAATAATGGAACCATCAGTATTATTCCGGGTTGCGAATAATGGAACTAAATCGTTATCCCGGGTTAGGGATAACGGGGGAAACAAACTTATAACCGAACAAATGAACTTATGAAAACCTGTGAGCTCACTCTTCTTTAATGTTGACACTTGTTTCTTTACATGTTTCTCAGGACGCTAGGAGCTCTAGGTGCACTCACTTGCATTGATCAAGACATCTTTTTATCGAGTCTCATTTACAAACATTGTTTTGGGTTTTTCTTTAGTTTTGGCGTTTGTGTTGGCGCCCGTTCCTCTACTTTATTTTTATGCTTCCGCTCGACTTTAAAAACTAATGCTTCCGCTAAACATTGAAAACTAACTAAGACAATATAAAATCTACTATGAATGGTTAAACAAATGATTTTGGAAAACGTATGATCAAATCATATAGAGTCGTTCGACGTACTAGTGTCTCAGATTCTGGTTTGTTCACACGCCTCGCGGTAAAACTCCGCAAGTGGAAATTGAGGGTGTGACAAGTTGGTTCTTTGAGCAAGTCAAATGACTTCCATAGGTCTTGATAGGTAAACAGCCACGCGTCACCTTTCCTTTGAATAGGATTCGTGTAATTGAAACAATCCACGTGCTGTGCTTCAATAACCTTTCGCAATGAAGGAACATATATTCTTCTCAACGGACTTGCATATCCGACAAAGAAACCTTCGAGAGATTTAGCTCCGTATTTTCCATATTGGTCTATTACGGTATAAGGAGCACCGAATGGTTCTAAAAACTTCAAATTTGTCTTCCGTCGGTTCATCATCTCAAAACATGTTTTCTTTGTTGGTTTGACAGTGAGAACCCTGTTTAGCATGTAGCAAGCTGTAGCAACTACTTCACTCCAGAAACTGATTGGAAGTTTAGAATCTGCAAGCATGGTTCTCGTAGTTTCAATTAAAGTTCGATTCTTCCCTTCAGCAACTCCGTTTTGCTGTGTAGTATAGGGAGCACTAAACTCGTGCAAAATCCCTTTTACGTTGCAGAATTCCTTCATTTTGTTATTCTTAAACTCTGTGCCGTTGTCACTTCTAATGCGTCTGACCGGCAGATGATAAATGTTCTCGAGTTTCTTGAATAGAATAACTAAATTCTCGAACGTTTCGTCTTTTGATTCTTGAATGAATACCCACGAATATCTCGAATAGTCATCTGTCACGACCAAGCAATATAAGTCTCCTGATAAGCTTCGGACATTTACAGGACAAATAAATCCAAGTGGTGACGTTCTAAAGGCAACTTGATTGAGTTTAGAATTTTCTTCGGATTGATTTCTTATCTGCTTTCCCTTCTTGCATTCTAAGCAATGATCAGAAATTTGAAAACTTCAAAGATTAATGCCTTCTACAAGATCATTATGAACAAAGAAATTCATTTTTCGAAAATGAATATACCCCATCTTATGATGCCAAAGAATAGAATCTTTTTCAGTAGCCTTTGATACAAAACATTGTGCTGATTGTGATGAAGTGGTAGCAACACTCATGTCAAGAACATATAAATTATTCTCACGTGGTGCTCGCATCAGAATCCACTCATCTGGAATTTTGAATCCCGGCTTCAAGATAATACACTCCATATCATTGAAATGAACTGTGAATTTCTTGTCACAAATCTGTGATATACTCAAAAGATTGTTCTCAAGCTCTGCAATATAGTTCACGCGATGAAATGAAACTAGGCCATTAGAAAGTTTTCCCTCGGCGATTATCCTTCCACCTTGATTTCCTGCAAATCCAACATATCCACCATTGATAGCTTTAATGTCGAATAGAAATGCCTTCATTCCTGTCATATGCATGGATGCTCTACTATCTAAAACCCACTTTGAAAGTACGGATCTTTGGAGCCCCTGTAAAATTCAGAAATTAGGTGAAAAACTCTACCCAAGCCTTCTTGGTCTTAGGTTTTACAGGATAACCATCAACAAAAGCACATTCAAACTCATCAACATCATCCAAATCAAATTCATCATCTATTTCAACAATGTTATTGTTTGAAAATTTCACTTTTTTCTTATCTTTTACAGATTTGACATTATCGTTTTTAATTTCTATTTTAATTTCTTTCACATTCTCACTAGTCTTTACCTGCTCAGACTTAGTGATTTCAGTCTTTGATTCTTTTGTGTTGTCAGTCTTTACTAGCTCAGACTTAACAATATCAGATGTTATTAACCTTTTCTTGGCAATCCAAGTTTGAGATTTGATATTAGCCTTTTTGATGTAAAACTTGTTTTCATTAGAACTAGAAGTTTTACCATTTTAAAAAATGGAATTTTCAAAATCTTTTCAGACTTTGGTTTAACTTCTGGTTTTGATTCATTTCATTTTAAAATCTTTACAAGTTTTACAAACACTGGTTGCTTTTGTTTAACAACATTAGAATCTTCTTTTCTTCGAAGATAAGCCGGTTTTGATTTCGGACATAGTCGTGCCACATGACCAATTTTATTACACTTGAAACATGTCCGATTATCAAGTGGATGTCCTTTAATTTGTGATTTAACATTACTTGAGGTTTTGACATCACTTTTAACCTTGGCTTTATCTCGAATTTCTTTCTCCTTCTTGAACTCATCATTTGACTGTTTACCAATCAAATTCTCCTCATGAACTGTACTCGTCCCATATACAAAGTTCATGTTTTTGTTTTTATATTCATGAAATGATGACGGTTTCTTTACAGATTCATCAGTTTCTTCTTCTAAACCCAACCCCATTCTCCGGTTTTCCGGATGATCACCACCATTTCTTCGGTAATTGCTTCTTTTAGGTTTGGAATAGAATTTTCGTTCATTGATTACCAATTCCTCTTATGTAACTTCCACGAGTTTAAAGAATTTTTCAAGCAATTCTTCTTTCACATTCTGAATCGGGAAGCTATCATCAAAGTATAGTCTGTGTTATATGGCTAAAGTGAGTTGGGTTATTAACACGTGTGCATTGTATGTTATTAGGAAACACTTGAGCTTTGCTAAACACAATTAAGCAAGTCATCCACAATCCAAGTGAGTACATAGTCCCCTCTTTTACATTTTCTTAATATTTTGGGGTGATTCATATGTGCTAAACTATTTTCAAATTTCAAAACAATGCATATGGTTTATACATAGACAATATGTTTTCAATAACGTGTGAAACTGGGTGGTGCGTTATCTATAACACGAGTATGTACATTAACTTTTGCCAAGCCGACCGGTAGTATGTTATGGTACCATAGGACCGACAATCCCGTTACCAAATTTCCCGGGGTTTGCGAGGAAATTTGGGGAACGACAGAAACTGCGCAATTGATAAAACCTTTGGTGGTTTGTTACACAAGTCAACACAGGCATGAATGTATTCACACACGACCACACTTGTTTACACAAAGACGATTAAAATACGTACAATTGATTTACACGAAACAAAAAGGATTGGATTAGATAAAACACGAGTGGCTTTCAATTAAAGGTATATAAACCATACAAAGCGTTCTTTTATATCGATTACTTCCACGATTTTACAAAGGAAACACTTTTATAATGGGTTAAACATGTTGCAATACCAACCACATTTATTACAAGTTTGGTTACAAGATTGTCACTTGTCGACTCTCGTAGTCGAACGAGGTATTGCAATACAAATAAAAAGCCATGAATTTAAATTACAAAACCTATGTTACTCGCTAGCATTAAATGTTGACTTTATTTTTACATATGTTTCAGGTACTAATACATGATCAAGTATGCTACACATAGGATGGACGCTGGCCATAGTTTGATTAAAAATAAAATAGTTGTATTATTTTGTTTCGAATTCTCTAAGAAAATTTCAATTATTAATTCAATAAAATAAAACTTTAAATACCATGTGTTTGAAACAATTTGTAACGTGACCCCCGACGTTTCCGCCGTGAGTTGTTTTATACACGGTCGGTGAACAACAGCGGGAAGCTGAGATGTACTCAGGCTCACAAGTAGAAAGAGCGACTGTGGTCTGTTTCTTGTACTGTCATGTTACCAAACGCATTTCAAAGAATTGGCAACCGGCTGTAGTTGATTTAGCATTTAGTTTGTCTACGCCAAAGTCAGAATTAGCATATCCTATCAGATCGAAGTCGTCATTCTTCGGGTACCACAAGCGGGTGCTCGGACATCCCTTCAAGTATCTGAAAATTCGCTTCACGATTTGCATATGAGAAAGTCTGGGACATGACTGATATCTTGCGTAGAGGCAGGTAGGATACATGATATACGGGCGCGATATCGTCAGATACATCAATAATCCTATCATCTCAAACTTCTTCAGAATATCATGAACGTACTTTTTGTTGGTGAATAAAAATACCTTCTAGCAATTGATCAACCTATAACCCCAGAAAGAATTTCATCTCTTCCATAGAGCTCATTTCAAACTTTTTCTTCATGATAGATTTGAATTCTTTTACAGAAATCGTCGTTTGTTGAACCAAAGATGATATCATCCATGTAAATTTGTATGATCAACGGATGATTCCCAACTTCTCTCGTAAACAAGGTACTATCCACTCTGCCTCTGGTAAAACCATTGCTAACTAGGTATTGCGATAACGTCTCGTACCAGGCTCTCGGGGCCTAAGCAACCCATACAAGGCTTTATCCAGGAGAAATGCTTTCTTTCTTATTAAGTGGATCGACAAACCCGGTGGTTGGCCGACATACACTTGTTCTCTCAATTTTCCGTAGAGAAATGTTGATTTAGCATAAAGCTGGTATACCTTAAAACCTTTCCAGGACGCGAACGCCAAGAAAATGCAGATAGACTCTAATCTTGCAACTGGTGCATACACTTCCGTATAATCAATTCTTGTTGGTGAAATCCTTTGACAACAAGTCGAGCTTTGTTTCGAACTATTACCCCTCGATCTTCACGCTTACATTTGAACACCCACTTAGTATCAATCGCCTTTTGATTCGTCGGGAGGTTAACAAGCTTCCATACACCCAATTTCTCAAATTGTAGTAACTCCTCTTGCATTGCAGGAACCCAGTTTTCATCTCCAAGTGCCTCAGTGACTGACTTTGGCTCTATTTGAGATATAAACACCGATAAGAGCAAAATTCTTGAATTGGAGCCACCTTGGTGTAGAATCAACTAAGCGCTTTATTGATCTGGCTTTTGTTCTAACTCCAGCTTGTAGTTCACCAATAATAGTGTCAGATGGATGGTAAGAATAATTTCTCGGCATCACTTCACTTGGAACATCAACAGTACTCTCCTGATTAGTAACATTCAGATCAACCACTAATTCAACATAAGGTGCATTGCTTGACGACGCTTCATTTCTAGTGCTCGGGCCTGCAGATTGATTTAACATGCTTGTGATATGCTCAGATTCTTCGTTAGAAGAAGATTCTCCATCATCATAATGTCGGAACCTCATCAGAGTCGGAATTATGTGCTTGAATGAATAGGTTCTTCTGTCGCATTTCCTATTCTGTAGTCGCTACTGCTTGGACCTTCACCAGAGGAAGATGACCCAACAGTTGGTTGATTACCACTATTGGTCTGATAATACACTCCTGACTAGCCGACTGATGTAGATAATATAGAATAGCAATGTCTTCTTTAGAAGGCTCTTCTGGTAAATCAAATGATTTCCACAATTCACCATAGTTGAACAACCAAGCATCGCTTGCTCTTTGAAGTGGAGTTGTGTATCGAAAGCAATCGACGTGTTGTGCTTCTACCACTCTTCTTAAACTTGGAAGATAAACTCTCTTGAGCGGACTAGCATAGCCGACAAAGAAACCATCTATCGTTTTTGCACCAAACTTTCCATCTGTATCAATAATAGTACAAGGTGCGCCAAATGGTTCTAGATACTTCAGATTTGGTTTCCTTCGGTTTAGCAGCTCGAAGCAAGTCTTCTTTGTTAGTTTGATCGTCAAGACTCTGCTCAACGTATAACATGCTGTTGCGACTGCTTCACTCTAGAAACTGACAGGAAGTTTAGAATCTGCAAGCATAGTTCTTGTTGTTTCTATTAACGTTCGATTCTTCCTCTCAGCCACTCCATTTTGTTGTAGAGTGTATGGAGCACTGAATTCATGTAAAATGCCTTTGTCGTTACAAAATTCTTTCATTCGGGCATTCTTGAAATCTGTACCGTTGTCGCTTCGAATTCTTCTAATAGGGAGATGGTACAGATTTTCAATCTTCCTGAAGAGAATCATAAGATTATTGAACGTTTTGTCTTTGCTCTCATGGAAGAAGACCCATGAAAACCTTGAATAATCATCAGTGACGACAAGACAATAAAGATCTCCAGATATACTACGCACATTCACTGGACCGAAGAGATCCATATGCGACTTTTTGGTCTGGTTTCCTTTCTTGCATTCCAGATAGTTATCGGTCATGTGAAAGCTTCTAAGATTCACTCCTTCAAATAAATCATTATGAACAAGGAAATTTATCTTTCTGAGGTGAATATGACCCATATTTCCGTGCTAGAGAATTGATTCATTCTCTGTGGCCTTCGTCAAGAAACATTGAGCCGACTTTGAAGTAGTTGTAGCAATGCTCATATCTAGCACATAAATCATTCTCGCGAGGAGCGCGCATAAGAATCCACTCTTCTGGAATCTTGAAGCCCGATTTAAGAATCATGCACTCCTTTTCGTTGATGTGGGTGGTAAACTGCTTATCACAGATCTGAGAAATACTGAGAAGATTGTTCTCTAGCTCGGCGATATAGTTAACTTTATCAAACGACACCACACCATTAGATAGCTTCCTTCTGCAATGATTCGACCTCTTTGATTACCCGCGAAACCCACGTACCCTCCATTGATTGCTTTAATATCGAAGAGTAAGGCACACATCCCAGTCATGTGACGTGAAGCTCCTCTATCCATAATCCACTTTGACAAGATGGATCTTGGGAGCCCCTGCAAATGTAAAAGAACATATTTAAAAAGGGAAACCTAAGCCTTTCCGGTCTTGGGTGTATTTAGGATGTCATAAGTAGGAACTTTCAAATCATCACACGGAAACATCTGTTCAGTCTTGGTTTCATTAACATTTTCAGTTATGACTGATGCAGACGTTGCACTTTCAGATGATGATGAGGTTTTGTTAGCGACCCAAGCTTGTGATTTCATTCGAGCTTTCTTGATGTAAAATTTTAAATCTTTGTTCTCATTTGATTTAGAAGTTTCAACCTTTTCAAAAGTTAATTTTTCAATTTTAGATTCAATTTTAGGTTTCACTTTGATGTTAGATTCATTATTTCGTTTTAAGATCGTTATTGGTTTTACCATCTCTGGGTGCTTATGTTTCTGATCATCTAGAGTTTTCTTTCTTCGTTGATACGTAGGCTTTGATTTCGGACACTTGCGTGCAATGTGACCAAATTCATTGCATTTGAAGCAAGTTGGAGTATCAGCAGAATGTCCACTCGTGGGTTTTACCCCACTTATGGATTTAGCCTTATCACGATGTTCTTTTTCATTCTTAAACTCATCGTTCGATTGCTTTCCAATCGAATCTTTCTCTTGAACCGTGTTAGTCCCAAACACAAATTTCATGTTTTTATTCTTATATTCGTGAAATGGTGACTTTTGTTTCTTTTTTGATTCATCTTCTTCTTCCAAACCCAAACCCCCTCTCCTATGTTCTGGAAAGTCACCACCATTCCTTCGGTAGTTGTTATAATTTTTCTTGGGTTTTGAGTAAAACTTTTTCTCATTTCTATCCAAATCATCTAATGATACTTCAATGAGTTTGAACAATTTGTCGACTTGGTCTTCTCTAACATTTCGAATCAGAAAGCTATCATCAATATATAGTCTATCTGAATCCTTAACATTGTACATCACAACGTTAGGATCATCATTTAGGCTATTTTCTGATGATGTATCATCATTTTCCTATTGTGATTCTGAATTGTCAAACTTGAGTTGGCGCTCTCAAAGCTGCCATCATCAGACTCACTCTCCAACACTTTCTCAACTACATTGCTAACAATTGCTTCATTGTATTCAATGGATTTGTGTAAGTTATATCAATGTTCTCAGGCAACTCATCTTTTGTTTTAGAAAGAAGTGTTATATTGAGTGCCTTCTCCATTCCATCTACTTTCTTACTATAATAGCTTGCACATAATGGAGGTGGAACATTGGTATAATCTCTACGTTTCTTACCTTTTGGTATCTTATCATTTTCTTCTAATGAAATTGTTGGAAGAATATGATCGATGACATAAGTATTTGTGGTGTAGCTAAGCAAGAGTTGTCTTACTCTTTCAGTTTCAATTTTCATTTCTTGAAGCTCATGTTTTGTTTCAGCAATGGTGTTAATGTACATATTAATTGCTTCTTGTTTTTCAATTACCGATGCTTTTAACATTCTTATTGTGGCACCTTGTTCTAAGTTAGCCTTTTCAACATTGAAAATAAGTGCCTTTCATCTTATTATAAGCTTTTTCCATTGTGCGATAATCGTATATAAAATTTTCATTATGAACATTTAATTCGCTTATGATTAGAGATTTCTCAGGCACATTGCTCACAAGGTTTTGCGTACTTTTTTGCAAGGTTTTTCAACTTCCATAATTTGCACTTTCACAACTTCTTTCTCAATCACCTTTACCTCTGAACCAACCTGTTTCAGATTGGCCATCATGGCTTTGTTAGCAATCTTTGTGAGGTTTTCTTCGTTCATCTCCTTTGTCACATCAATGATTTCCTTGACCTCTGTAGCTTCAAAGCAACCTGCAAAACTAGAATGAAGATTAGGAGGAAAAATGTTCTTCATCTTTGTCTCGTGATAGATCATCTCCTCTTCTTCTGTTCTTTGCAAATGTTCTTCTAAGATCACATTCTCAAGAGCTGCATCATCAACCATTGATTCAGGCTCTTCCACAATCTCGGCCATCAATGCGACACCAGTTTTCTTGGAGATATATTTATTCCAATCAAACCCTTCATCCTCATGTGCAACAACTAAAGCCTTTTCATTTGTCTTTTATGAATCGTTTTGTTCTTCAACTTGAGCTTTTCTCAGAAACGGATTGTATTGCAAAGATTTCTTGTAATAGTCGTTGTTTTTTCCAAAAGGACTTTGATTTCCACTTGCTTATTGATGTGTGCACTCACTTTTGAAACGCCCCTTTTGTCTACATTTGAAGCACGTTACCTTTGATTTATCAAATCCAAGCTTATTGTTCGAATTTCCAATGTCTATTCCTGTAAGCGCGACAAACTTTGTGACTCTTCTGATAATCGATGCTAACTCCACTTGATATCCATCAATTCTAACTCCTCTTCATCAACCTGCTCGTAATCCTCAGCCGTCATCTCCGGATTCCCAATCTTCCCCGTAACTCAGCTTTCATATGATTCAAGCACGGTTGCAAGAAGTTCCATGTGCTGTTTGGTTGTTTGTTCAGAGAAAACGTTTTTCAGATTAACCGTGATGCAATGGAATACATTCGAATCGGAACTAGAATAATTTGTTTCATTAGTTTGGTTCTGGATGGAGAATTTGAGATAGCACTTGAATATGATGTGTTTGGAGGGCTCTGATTATAACTCGATTGAGTGTTGGATTGGCTTTGAAATGATTGATTCGAAGAATTAAAATTCACGCTGAACGCTGTATGAATCTTCGGACATGAAATATCTTGAACACCTCCTTTGTAGTACAGTCCCACGTCTTGCACAACATTTGCATTCTTCGATTTGGCCATTTTTAGCATCTCCATTTCATGTCCCTCCAACTTGTCAATGAAATCTGATAACTTCTTGTGACATCCCGGGTTTTTCGGATAACTTAAACGTAATACTTGTCGAGTGAATTATATGCTATGTATTAAACGTGTACGAGTTAGTGAATACGTGATGTGCGATTATGTGATTGTGTTAGTTATAAAATAATCATGGCAAATACGTACACGAACCGAACCACGACACGAACCAACCTCAAACCCTTGTGACTCTAGGAGTTAACCAAGTTTTAAACTTTAAACCCAAGTCTCTTCGTCGGCCATGCTTTCTATCCAAAACCCAAGACCATATCCGCGAACAACCCAAATCACTCTCGGCCGAGATCAAGCCCAAACCGCAAACTCATTGTGTTCAAACCCAAACCGAACCAACCCAAGTTCCTCGGCCACGAGCTCAAGCCAAACCGTAACCCTTATCTCTTTTGCGCCTATATATACTAACCATGCATGCATCCCTCACAAACACAAAACCCTAAGAGCTAACAGCCGACGGCAACAAATCATTCCATTCCCTCGACCGCAAACAGCCCCTTTGCACTCCCATTGATCGCGAGCAACCTCTGCCTTCATCACCTTGATCTGATCAGCCCTTGTTACACTCCATTCGGTCGCGAGATCAGCCCTTTCTATTCTTCCGGTCGCAGCAGCCCTCGCCATCTTCCTTATCTTACGCACGGTTCGTTTACCTTATCATTAAAAGATTAGAACTTATCATATGTTACAAGATCATATTCGGATACATGTGTTTTGACTTTGTTGTTTTCGGTTTGTATGATTGAATGAAGTGAATGTGTTGTTTCGGATTGTTAATGCTAGAATTGAAAGTTGGATGCTTGTTTGAAATCTGAAATCATAGGCTGTATTTGTTTATAAAAACTAGAGATGTTGATTAGGGTTTGCATGGATATGTTATATGTATGGATCTACGATTAGGAAACCGTTTCTTGATCGCCTAGGTTAATCATATGAACGGGTTATGCGAGTTTATGGTAACAATATGCTGAAACAGGTTGCTGAGTAATAGTTACAGCCGACTTCATCTGGCTGTAACTCGGTCATTAGTTGTCGAAAAACGGATTTTCTGATGTCTAGAATGTAGAGATTTGAATAACGAATCTAATGGCGCTGGATTCATAATTTTGTGAAGTCGTTTGATATTTTTAAATGGCCAAATAAGTTCAGTAACTAAAGCTGTGAAAATCCTGAAATTTTGTTAGTTGTTTTTCGAGTTGGATTTTATAATCAGTAGGGAGTCGAGTCATGAATTTTGTACAGCAACTAGGTATGGAAATTTCCGGGCAACACCAACTGGAATTTTGTTAATTAGACGATCAGTGATTTTTAAATAAATTCTTCCGTGGACTGCAGTCAGAAAGCGACAAATCTGACTGCAGCCTAGTATATTAATATTTATGGTTAAATGGTAAAGATTTTGGACTTGGAAAATTTATATAAATTTCTAAAGTATAAATGGCACCTGCTGTAAAAATATTGGAATTTTTGGAACGTTGGAACTATTTTATAAAAATCCTAGAAAACAGCTGAATTATGAGTGTTAAGCTGAAATTTGATAACTTGTGATTGTGTGCACCAAATTGTTGCATGGATTGGATTATGTTCATGATAAGTTGTTTTGATCACTAGGTTCACATGAGCATACTTGCATGCATGTTTGAGTGTTAGATATATTGTTTGTGGGTATCACTTTGTGCGTAAATTAAGTGTAGAATTTGTATTGGTGTGTTCACACACTGACATGAAATAAATTGGTTTGTTAGGACGCAATTAGCGGTCCCATCCTTTACGACTTCTTTTCTACACTAACTGAGCAACAAAAGGTGAGTTCACGGCCCCTAACTTTATCCGGTTTTAAAACAACAGGGGGAAAACATGTACACACTCTTCAAACTCAATCTATTTACGTTATACGAAATTAACGTCACATAACTAGTCGGTAACTAAGTTGATGTTAATGTAATGTTACGGTCACTAAGCAGCTATATCACTTAAGTCCTCGTCAATATCTCGGATCGTTAGTATTGGGTTTTAATAGCGGGGGAGTTATAAGTAGTACTACTGGGCCCGACAAGCCCCATCCGAGCTAGTCGCGCTAGCCGACCGGGTATGGTCAACGGGTGAATAATTCGGCCTAACTTCGCCATGGTCAGTGATAGGCCTGGCAACACGGAGGCACAACAGTCAGCTTCGATCGCGAACTCTTACGTGACATAACTTTAGGCTAGCTACCTATATATGTTAACATTGAACTTAATTACGAAACAACTATATTATCCCGGGTTGAGGATAATGGAAACAACAACTTATTACTCCGGGTTTGAATAATGGAAACAACAACTATATTATCCCGGGTTGAGGATAATGGAAACAACAACTTATTATTCCGGGTTGGAATAATGGAAACAATAACTATATTATCCTGGGTTGAGGATAATGGAAGCAACAACTTATTATTCCGGGTTTGGAATAATGGAACCAACACGTTATCCCGGGTTAGGGATAACGGGGAAAACAAACTGTAACCGAACAAACGAATTTATGAAAACCTGTGAACTCACTCATCTTTAATGTTGACACTTGTTTCTTTACATGTTTCTCAGGACGCTAGGAGCTCTAAGTGCACTCACATGCATTGAACAAGACATCTTTTATCGAGTCTCAATTACAAATGTTGTTTTGGGTTTTTCATTTGTTTTGGCGTTTGTGTTGGCGCCCGCTTCACTATTTATTTTATGCTTCCGCTCAACCACTTAAACTAATGCTTCCGCTAAACTTTAGTAACTAACTAAGATAATCTAAAATCTACGATGATTGGTTAATCAAATGATTTTTGGAAAACGTATTATCAAATCATATAGAGTCGTTCGACGTACTAGTGTTTCAGATTCTGGTTTGTTCACACGCCTCGCGGTAAAACTCCTCAAGTGGAAATTGAGGGTGTGACAGATTGGTATCAGAGCCACTAGCTATAGAGAACCAGGTTTGCATTAGAAGTAGACCTAAACTATAGCTGAATACACGACACTAGACGTAGTTTGGCACCGAACTGTTATATCTTGTTATGCAATATACCACAACTGTGTTATATAGATTATGCCTTCATAATATGGAATGAAAGCAACTCGTAACTAACTACACGACCTAACAGGCAATGTCATCATCCTCATCGTCATCATCATCCGAAAAACTTACGCCACCAAGAGCGCCAGGAAAGGCACCTATGGTGGAACCCTTACCATCTTATGGCGTGGAGACACGCTCAGCTGCGAGGAAAAGGCTCGCTCTAGGGGAGGAGTCGTCATCACGCCCAACCATTGCTGTGCCGGTTGAACCGGTTAACCCTGTAGAAGTAGGAATTGACCTACTTAGAATCATGATACATAAACAACAAGAACAGTTAGAAAGAATGCAGGAAACCATCCTAGCACAAGGATGGATGATCCGACAACTGACAGGTAAAACCGACTCGCTCGAGGAAGAGCATCATACGAGTAAGATAGCTCGTAACACCTTAGCCAGAGATCTGCGTGCTGAGCAGATAAGAGCCGACTGGCTCGAGGACAGAGTCCTGGAAAATAGTTGGAACATTCAGGAGCTACAGCAAAATCAAGCACCTGCACTAGCACCGGCCCCTCCAGTGCCGGTAGAGGAGGATCCGGAAGAGGATCCAGAGGAGGACCCTGAGGAAGATCCAGAGGAGGATCCGGAGGAGGATCCAGCTGTAGAAGCTGGAAATGCCGCGCAGGATGACGGCAACGACAGTGATTTGGGGGATGGAGACGTAGACGACTGACACATCTCGCTTATTTTATTTACTTTCCTTCAGTCTATTTATTTTCCCACTTGTGTTTAAGCTTGAGACTTTATAGTGAATTCATATGTTTGATTTGCACCTTTGTAAGACGTTGAAATTTCAGTTAATCAAGTATTTCTTTTGACTATTTAATATATTGAGTTGACGTAACTTGATAATTATTAAAGTACGAAGTAGGATAACTATATTGGATATATAGACTTATCGGGGTGTGTTTGTGTTGTGTTTCGAAGATCTAAATGGCAACTGGACGACGTGGAAACCTTAACTTGACGCCCGAAGAGCTAGCTGCCATGATTCAAGAGCACGTGAACGCAGCTTTAGCGGGTGTTCAGAACCAACCGGCAGGTAACCATTATTAAATTTTCGTGTGAAAATCTAATAGTGAGGCTAGTAAAATTCCTTGCTGACTACCTGTTCTCTGTCAGCAGGAGGGGGCTTTAACCCCTACAAGATGTTCCTCGACGCGAAACCAAGCAAATTCTCGGGGGCCGAAGGACCCATTGGACTGGTCCGCTGGATCGAAAAATCTGAATCCGTATTTGAAATGTGCAACTGTCTAGAGGCCAACAAGGTCAAATATGCAGCCTCAACACTGGAAGATGGGGCACTGACATGGTGGAATGCACAAGTCCAAACGCGTGGACTTATTGCTGCCAATGCAATGGCCTGGGCCGAGTTCAAGGCCCTAATCAAAGAGGAGTATGTGCACGAGACAAGTGCAACAGTTGGAGCAAGCCTTATGGAACCACAAGATGGTGGGATCTGAAATCGAAGCTTACACCGCAAAACATCATGACTTGGTATTTCTGTGTCCCGATTTGGCCAACACTGTGGAGAAAAGACTCGAGTTCTATCTTGGGGGTCTGGTTCCGGAAATTCAGGGTATGGTAATGGCTAGTAACCCTGTAACTGAACATCAAGCAATCCGATTGGCGCATAAACTCACCGATAAAGCGGTGGAACAAAAGAAGTTGCCAGCACGGGGTACAACTGAAGTTGCCCCTGATAACAAAAGAAAGTTTGAAGACTCGTCTGCTCGACAGTCTTCGTCATCCCAGCCGCAACAGGGGAACCAGAAACGGTTCAATCATTACAACAGCCACCGGGGTCACCAAAATCAGTCCGCCAACAACAACAACAACCAGAACGCAAGCGGCTATGCAGGTCGAAAGCCGCAGTGCAACCGCAGTAATCTCCATCATAACGGCCCTTGTGCCGGAAATCGCTGCCAACGATGTGGCAAGATGGGACATGCGGCAAAGGATTGTCGTGGGGAAATCATGTCCCGACAAAATAAAAATCAACCCCAGGGTCAGCAGCAGGGTATTAACCGGGGATGCTATCAGTGTGGTAGCACTGCTCACTTCAAAAGAGACTGCCCACAGCTGCGTAACAACAACAACAATGGTGGGAACAACCACAACCACAATAACCACAACAACAATAATGGGAACGGTGGCACAGGAGGTGCCAAAGGTCGCGCATTTACATTGGGCCGCGGAGAGGCCAGAAACGACTCGAACGTGGTCACCGGTAAGTTTCCCCTTAATGAACATTTTGCTACTGTGCTTTTTATATGGGTGCGGATAGGAGCTTTATATCTGAGTCTTTTAGGAAGAACCTAAATCTCACGTCTAAACCATTAGAGACCCCTTATGTTATAGAATTAGCCGATGGTAAATCTGTAGATGTGACCCATATAGTATCCGGCTGTCAACTCAAACTCGCGGGTCACACTTTTACCATTGATCTGATGACAACTACCCTCGGTAGTTTTGACGTGGTAGTTGAAATGGACTGGCTATCCGGCGTCCGGGCCGAAGTTCTCTGCTTCGAAAAATCTATCCGTATTCCGCTCTCGAACGACGAAATCTTGACGGTACAAGGCGATAAGGCAAGCGCCGTCACCAACATCATCTCTTACATGCAAGCGCAGAAGTATCTTCGGAGGAAGAACTCCTTCGCTTTACTCACACTGATTACCAAACAGCCTAAGGACGAGAAACGCATGAAGACATCCCTGTCGTCCGTGATTTTTCCGATGTATTCCCAGAAGAACTACCTGGCCTTCCACCCCATCGACAATTGGAGTTTGAAATTGAATTGGCGAACAATGCAACTCCTATCGCCAAGGCTCCGTACCGCCTAGCTCCAGCTGAGCTGCAGGAGCTGTCTACCCAACTTCAGGAGCTTTTAGAAAAAAGGATTTATTCGACCAAGCGTTTCGCCATGGGGAGCTCCAGTCCTTTTTGTCAAGAAGAAGGACGGGACTTTCCGCATGTGCATCGACTACAGGGCACTCAACAAGGTTACTGTCAAGAACCGATACCCGTTACCTCGCATCAACGATCTCTTCGACCAACTTCAAGGGTCAAGTTACTACTCCAAGATTGATTTACGGTCTGGTTATCACCAGCTACGCGTCAGGGAGGAGGACATCGCTAAGACGGCATTTCGTACTCGGTATGGCCATTATGAGTTCTTGGTCATGCCCTTCGGTCTCACCAACGCACCTGCGGTGTTCATGGACCTCATGAACCGCGTGTGTAAACCATACCTCGACAAATTTGTCATTCTGTTCATCGATGACATACTCATCTACTCCAAAAGTGAAGAAGAACATGCTGAACACCTACGATTACTGCTAGGATTACTCCAACAGGAAAAGCTATATGCCAAGCTTTCGAAGTGTGATTTCTGGATTCGGGAAGTTCAGTTTCTCGGGCATATCGTGAATGAAAGGGGTATTCACGTAGACCTTGCCAAGATTGAAGCCATCAAAAACTGGGAAGCACCCAGGACACCGACGGAGATCCGCCAATTTTTGGGTTTGGCTGGTTACTACAGACGTTTCATCGAGGGATTTTCAAAGATCGCACAACCGCTTACTACCCTCACCCAGAAAGGCATCAAGTATGCTTGGGGTGACAAGCAAGAAGCAGCATTTCAATTGCTGAAACAGAAACTTTGCAGTGCACCCATTCTGTCCTTGCCGGAAGGGACAGATGACTTTGTAGTATATTGTGATGCTTCCATTCAGGGACTGGGATGCGTACTCATGCAACGCGATAAGGTCATCGCGTATGCGTCGCGACAACTGAAGGTTCACGAGAAAAACTACACGACGCATGACCTGGAATTGGGAGCAGTAGTGTTTGCACTTAAGATTTGGAGACACTACCTCTATGGAACGAAGTGCACAATCTTTACGGACCACAAGAGCCTCCAACACATCTTTGATCAGAAGGAGTTGAACATGCGACAGCGTCGCTGGGTCGAACTCTTGAACGATTATGAGTGTGCCATTCGGTATCACCCGGGTAAAGCTAACGTGGTAGCTGATGCCCTCAGTAGGAAGGAACACTTGAAACCTCGCCGTGTACGAGCATTACAACTCACTATTCATTCGGGGCTACCCGAACAAATACGCGACGCCCAGTTAGAAGCAGTTAAGGAGGAAAACATCAAGGCCGAATCGGTGGGAAAAATGGAACGCGATTGGGATGTAAAACCCAATGGAGCCCGGTATTTCATGAATCGCATATGGGTACCTCGCTACGGAAACCTCAGAGAGCTAGTCATGGATGAAGCTCACAAATCCCGATACTCTGTCCATCCGGGTTCGGATAAGTTGTATGAAGACCTTAAGGCTGCGTATTGGTGGCCCAACATGAAAGCCGATATAGCCACCTACGTGAGCAAGTGTTTGACTTGTGCAAAAGCCAAGGTAGAGTATCAAAAGCCATCGGGGCTACTCCAACAACCTGAGATCCCAGTGTGGAAATGGGATCAGATCTCGATGGATTTCATCACTAAACTCCCGCGAACTTTGGGTGGTTGCGATACCATCTGGGTAATTGTGGATCGTTTAACTAAGTCTGCACACTTCCTAGCTATTAAAGAAACAGATAAGATGGAGAAGTTGACTCGCATCTACATTAAGGAAGTAGTTTCTCGGCACGGAGTGCCAACATCCATCATCTCAGACAGAGATGCTCGCTTCACGTCCAACTTCTGGCAGTCACTCCAGAAAGCGTTGGGAACACGCTTGGATATGAGCACAGTCTATCACCCTCAGACTGACGGTCAAAGTGAAAGGACCATACAAACCTTGGAAGACATGCTTAGGGCATGTGTCGTAGACTTCGGAAATAGTTGGGAAATCCACCTGCCTCTAGTAGAATTCTCATATAACAACAGTTATCATACGAGTATTTCGGCAGCACCGTTTGAGGCATTATACGGTCGTAAATGTAGATCACCGGTCTGCTGGGCAGAAGTCGGTGACAGTCAACTCACAGGCCCTGAGTTAATACTTGAGGCTACTGAAAAGATTGTACAAATCAGAAACCGCATGGCGGCGGCACGAGATCGACAGAAAAGCTACGCTGATCAACGACGCAAACCGCTCGAATTTCAAGTAGGCGATCGCGTCCTACTAAAGGTGTCACCCTGGAAGGGTGTAATCCGCTTTGGAAAACGGGGCAAACTTAACCCACGGTACGTAGGCCCGTTTGTAATCTTGAAACGTATTGGACCCGTAGCTTATCAACTAGACCTTCCTGCCGAACTCAGTGGAGTTCACAACGTATTTCACGTGTCAAATCTGAAGAAGTGTCTAGCAGATGAAACTCTAGTCATTCCATTGGATGAGATCCAAGTGGATGAACAACTACACTTTGTGGAACAGCCTATCGAGATCATGGATCGTGAGATCAAGACTCGAAGGCACTGCAAGATTCCGATCGTTAAGGTTCGTTGGGACTCTAAGCGTGGACCGGAGTTCACGTGGGAAAGAGAGGACCAAATGAAAAGAAAATACCCACACCTCTTCGCAACTGAGCAGCAAACTAACGATACCAGTAACTAAATTTTCGGGACGAAAATTCTTTCAACATGGGGATGATGTGACAACCTGGAAATTTCTCATACTTTTGCGTACTATTGTTAACTAAGTCCTTGTGCATGGCACTTGGGAACTTCTTGTAACTTTGCGTACCATCATAAACGAACTAAGTCTTTGTGCGTGGCACTCTAAACATGCACGCTATATTCTAAACCGCATTTACTCAATTTTCGGGACGAAAATTCTTTCAACATGGGGATAATGTGACATCCCGGGTTTTTCGGATAACTTAAACGTAATACTTGTCGAGTGAATTATATGCTATGTATTAAACGTGTACGAGTTAGTGAATATGTGATGTGCGATTATGTGATTGTGTTAGTTATAAAATAATCATGGCAAATATGTACACGAACCGAACCGCGACACGAACCAACCTTAAACTCCTTGTGACTCTAGGAGTTAACCAAGTTTTAAACTTTAAACCCAAGTCTCTTCGTCGGCCATGCTTTCTATCCAAAACCCAAGACCATATCCGCGAACAACCCAAATCACTCTCGGCCGAGATCAAGCCCAAACCGCAAACTCATTGTGTTCAAACCCAAACCAAACCAACCCAAGTTCCTCGGCCACGAGCTCAAGCCAAACCGTAACCCTTATCTCTTTTGCGCCTATATATACTAACCATGCATGCATCCCTCACAAACACAAAACCCTAAGAGCTAACAGCCGACGGCAACAAATCATTCCATTCCCACGACCGCAAACAGCCCCTTTGCACTCCCATTGATCGCGAGCAACCTCTGCCTTCATCACCTTGATCTGATCAGCCCTTGTTACACTCCATTCGGTCGCGAGATCAGCCCTTTCTTTTCTTCCGGTCGCAGCAGCTCTCGCCATCTTCCTTATCTTACGCACGGTTCGTTTACCTTATCATTAAAAGATTAGAACTTATCATATGTTACAAGATCATATTCGGATACATGTGTTTTGACTTTGTTGTTTTCGGATTGTATGATTGAATGAAGTGAATGTGTTGTTTCGGATTGTTAATGCTAGAATTGAAAGTTGGATGCTTGTTTGAAATCTGAAATCATAGGCTGTATTTGTTTATAAAAACTAGAGATGTTGATTAGGGTTTGCATGGATATGTTATATGTATGGATCTATGATTAGGAAACCGGTTCTTGATCGCCTAGGTTAATCATATGAACGGGTTATGCGAGTTTATGGTAACAATATGCTGAAACAGGTTGCTGAGTAATAGTTACAGCCGACTTCATCTGGCTGTAACTCGGTCATTAGTTGTCGAAAAACGGATTTTCTGATGTCTAGAACGTAGAGATTTGAATAACGAATCTAATGGCGCTGGATTCATAATTTTCTGAAGTCGTTTGATATTTTTAAATATCAAAATAAGTTCAGTAACTAAAGCTGTGAAAATCCTGAAATTTTGTTAGTTATTTTTCGAGTTGGATTTTATAATCATTAGGGAGTCGAGTCATGAATTTTGTACAGAAACTAGGTATGGAAATTTCCGGGCAACACCAATTGGAATTATGTTAATTGGACGATCTGTGATTTTTAAATAAATTCTTCCGTGGACTGCAGTCAGAAAGCGACAAATCTGACTGCAGCCTAGTATATTAATATTTATGGTTAAATGGTAAAGATTTAGGACTTGGAATATTTATATAAATTTCTACAGTATAAATGGCACCTGCTGTAAAAATATTAGAATTTTTTAAACGTTGGAACTATTTTATAAAAATCCTAGAAAACAGCTGAATTATGAGTGTTAAGCTGAAATTTGATAACTTGTGATTGTGTGCACCAAATTGTTGCATGGATTGGATTATGTTCTGATAAGTTGTTTTGATAACTAGGTTCACATGAGGATACTTGCATGCATGTTTGAGTGTTAGATATATTGTTTGTGGGTATCACTTTGTGCGTAAATTAAGTGTAGAATTTGTATTGGTGTGTTCACACACTGATGTGAAATAAATTGGTTTGTTAGGACGCAATTAGCGGTCCCATCCTTTACGACTTCTTTGCTACACTAACCGAGCAACAAAAGGCGAGTTCACGGCCCCTAACTTTATCCGGTTTTCAAACAACAGGAGGAGAAACATGTACACACTCTTCAAACTCAATCTATTTACGTTATACGAAATTAACATCACATAACTAGTCGGTAACTAAGTTGATGTTAATGTAATGTTATGGTCACTAAGCAGCTATATCACTTAAGTCCTCGTCAATCTCTCGGATCGTTAGTATTGGGTTTTAATAGCGGGGGAGTTATAAGTAGTACTACTGGGCCCGACAAGCCCCATCCGAGCTAGTCGCGCTAGCCGACCGGGTATGGTCAACGGGTGAATAATTCGGCCTAACTTCGCCATGGTCAGTGATAGGCCTGGCAACACGGAGGCACAACAGTCAGCTTCGATCGCGAACTCTTACGTGACATAACTTTAGGCTAGCTACCTATATATGTTAACATTGAACTTAATTACGAAACAACTATATTATCCCGGGTTGAGGATAATGGAAACAACAACTTATTATTCCGGGTTTGAATAATGGAAACAACAACTATATTATCCCGGGTTGAGGATAATGGAAGCAACAACTTATTATTCCGGGTTTGGAATAATGGAACCAACACGTTATCCCGGGTTAGGGATAACAGGGAAAACAAACTGTAACCGAACAAACGAATTTATGAAAACCTGTGAACTCACTCATCTTTAATGTTGACACTTGTTTCTTTACATGTTTCTCAGGACGCTAGGAGCTCTAGGTGCACTCACATGCATTGAACAAGACATCTTTTATCGAGTCTCAATTACAAATGTTGTTTTGGGTTTTTCATTTGTTTTGGCGTTTGTGTTGGCGCCCGCTTCACTATTTATTTTATGCTTCCGCTCAACCACTTAAACTAATGCTTCCGCTAAACTTTAGTAACTAACTAAGATAATCTAAAATCTACGATGATTGGTTAATCAAATGATTTTTGGAAAACGTATTATCAAATCATATAGAGTCGTTCGACGTACTAGTGTTTCAGATTCTGGTTTGTTCACACGCCTCGCGGTAAAACTCCGCAAATGGAAATTGAGGGTGTGGACACTTCTAATGCATCCAACTCGGACCATTCTTCAATACCAATAAGTAGGTCGTCCACTCCCCCTCAGGAAGTGCATGAGCCAATTTATCAATCATCTCTTCATCTGTTTTATGAAGATCGTGTCTTCACATCTGAACCATCAAATGACAATATTTATCGATCATCTGTTTCATCGTTTCGCCTTTGATCATCGTGAAAATATCAAACTCCTTCTTGATTAAAGCCTTCTTGCTTTTAATCATCTTAGCACTTCCCAGATATTTTTCACATATTGCATTCCACAACATCAGTGACGTCTTGCATTCAGGTAGCAAGATCAAGATGTCTTCTTTCACTGATTTTTGTATTAGGCTTATCATCTTCTTCTCAGCAACATATACATCTTAAAGTTCTGGCGTAAACTTTACAAATGCAAGATCAACATTACGTTCATCCTTTGGCCACGTATATCCGGTTTGAATAACAACCAACTGTAGAAGTGATTCGCTTGAACCCAGTTCACTAATTTTTCTTTATCTCATGGATAGAATGCCAACGGACATTTAAAATTTCTTTCTTTCGGCAACTCTTTAAACCAAGATTTCTTTGCCTCAACTATCTCTTCTTTTATCATTCATTTCGGAATACTACCGTCTCTTACAACTTCATCAATCTTCCGTTTCAATAACCCTTGATCAAACTGACTCATGATTTCTTCAAACATTGGGAAACTATCAGTATCTGCTCCAGAATATTTTTCAACTTCATCATCTAAAGCATCTTCAATAATCACTTGACCATAATTGTTTGCTTCAAGCACTCGTTTGTAAACGTAGTTGTTCAGCTCAAAAGTGCTTATATTCACCAACTCTTCTTCGAAATCAAAATCAATCGAACCTTCATCAATCTCTAACAACTTTGCAAGTTCTTCTTTCGAATAGTTGTGAACATATTCACCTTCTTCAACTTTGTGTTCTAACTTAAGAATCATAGGTAGTCGTTCATGTTCAGCAACTCTTTATTTCGCTTCTTATACTTCCAATCGGTCGTACTCGGCGGCAAAATCTATTCCGAGGTTATTTGCCAAGACTTTTGAAGCATATCAAACCTCTTGTTGATCATTGCTCGTTCATTCTCTAAATCATTTACAACTTTTCTTAGTCTTTCATTGTCATTGCTCAAACTTTCGATCGCAGCTTTCATGTGTTGACGATCATTCTCCATGAATTTCATTCTCCCCTCTAACACTTCTTTCTCTACTTCATTGTCTTTCATTTGTTTTTCCAACTCTTTGATCCTGTTTTCCAGCTCAACAAGCTTGGATTCATTAAACATATCTGCAAATTCCTCATCGCTCATACTTTGAGTAAAATTTTGTGGAGGAAGAGGAATATCTCCAAAAGCATCACGAAAATCACGTTCACGTTCACGATCAGAAGTTTGACTTTGGGGTGTTGTCTACTTTGGAACTACTTTTGTTGTTGCTTATGTGCAGTAGTTGGTGGAATTTGTCCTTGTATAGGAGAAAGAGGTGGTGTAATCTGTACTGGAGAAGTTTGCTTTTCAGATTCAACATCCTTTTTGATTTCTTCTTTTCAAATACTTTCTTTTTGCCAAAGGTTCTGGTGATCCAGTAAATTTCTTTTCTGGAGTAGTTTTACTCTTTGCTTGCCTTGGCTTTTTTACTGGTCGATCCTCCTCAGACTCTTGTTTCGACGGAACATACAAGTCATCAGCCTTTTTCTTTAACTTTCTTGCTCAATTTCCTCCCTTATCTATTTTTCTCGAACATCTATAGGATCCTTAGTATCTTCTTTATCTGATGTAGCATAAATAACACCATGATCTTCTGCTTCTATATCCTCTGTTTCAATGTTCTGAACTTCAACATTATCTATGTAAACATTAACAGTAGCACTAGCCTCAGGCTCATCCTCTGGTTCACCAACCAACAACGTTTCAGCTTTCTTTGTAGATTGTTTACACTTCTTCCCTTTCTCAGATTCACTCTTCTTGTACCAGTGACTTCTCTTTTTAACAAAATCTTTAGAATTTCAACTTAGTCTTTATCATCTCCACTACCATCGTTCCTCCATTGGCCTTCAGCTGGTCTGACATAATTTTTATTTACGATAAAACCAAATATAGGCTTTGGAACAGGCTCTGTTGATTGCCTTAGATATTTGTTCAACTTTGTAAGCGTTTCGTTATCCATATGATGTAAGTACAAGACATCACTATCCTTCTTCTCAAGGTTGTCAAACTTATCATCAAGTAACATTTGGACAAACCTTGGAAATTTTAAGAACTTCTCTGGACCCGTATTCTTCACCATATGATAAAAAATGACATGAGAGATGTTGAATGGTAGATTCAACACCAAAGCTGCAGCTATACAGATTTAATAAACAAGCATTTCATCAAACCTCCTTTGCGATGACACAGCGCGTGTATTAGTGAATGCATAAGGTCGTCCAAGATTTCCTGTCTTCCATGTTGTAGCATTCACATACCCTCTGTATCCCATTCTGTAAAAAACAACCTTTGACCATTTATTCTAGTAAATCTACAGGATCATCTAATATATCTTTGAAGTCTAACCTTCATCGAATATCATCCTCTGTTATCTTTACCTTCTTATCTTTATTATTGACTTTCACAGCTGTTTTGGTCCAAAATTATTGAAGCAATTAAGTGATCAAATTATTTTGTGAGGTAGTGTGCTAGCTATACTTGTGAAAAATATGTTGGTTTATTCGCTTGTAAAAAAAGTTTCAGGTATAGCCTCAGGATATGAAACTATATAAATTATCAAAAATGAGCTGAAAAGTAAAAGTAGACACTGGGTATATGAGGAAAGCCCTTGATCAATCAAGATCTCTGCATAAAACCTTGGGAGCTGACAATCGTCGGTTGCCATGTTCTTCTTATTGCTTGAATATTCAGGATATAGTGCAGGATAATGCCCATATTGAGTAAAAGAGCAAAGAGTGAAGTTGTGTGTGTGACCTAGAGATCTGGTTATCCGTTTATATAGTTACAAATGACAAAATAAATCTCCTAAAAACTTGGGGTCCTCCGGAATATTCCTTTTGGAACGTTGGAGACCTGGTCTTTCGGCTTCAACGTCCACTTCTCAACCAAACAGAGCGAGTCTTCAGGAGAACAAGTCCTTGTTAACATTATTATCCTGCAATCGTAACTTGCAAGCATATCATTATCAATTACCAGGATACTGCATCAGGATGTTACCAATATCCTGATCCGATATCCTGATCGTAAACAGCTACTATAAGTTCAAGATATATTATCAGGATATGGGCTCAGAATTTCACCCATAACAATTGTCCCCAAAAATGTTAATGTTGAGGATCCTGGATCCCAACGGTAATACTTTTACGTATACCGAGGCCTTAATGAGATAAGACTTTCTGATTTGACATGATGTAACCACCCAGACTAATCTACTCATTACTCCCTATATCTTCTCAAGTTGATCTACATTTAATAAACATCAAGAAATAGAAAAGGTAAACTTCTCTCTCTTTTCTTCATCTTCTTCCCCTTCTATTCTTCAGTTCCGTTCAAGAATAGGCGAGGCAAACCAGGTCTAGTTCAGGCGACTCAGCCCCTACCTTCATACCGCAAAATCTTCTCCAATATCCAGAGAAGGAATGGTGCACTTTTGATAATGCCCATTTGTCACCCCTTCAATCTTCCGGTATCTTCCCGGATGGCGCAATATTCCGACCATATGATCGGGAACTCCGATCGGACATGTCATCCACCGGATGGCTCTGTTTGAACGCCTACCTTTTCACATTGGGTCTTCGATTCCAATTTTCCAAGTTTATTTCTGATTTTTGTCGTATCACCGGTCTTAGCTTTAGCCAAATCATGCCCATGCTTTGGAGAGTTTTAGTAGTTCTTAATCGCATCAGGAATGAACACGTCCCTGACCTTTGTGTCAACGATTCCCCCATTGCATACCAGCTAAGGTCCCACGGCTCTAGCAGGTTCTTGTATTACTCCACCACCAATAATCCTCTCATTCTTCGAGTCACCAAAAATGGGGAAGAATGGAAAACAAAGTTCTTTTTTGTTAAAAGGAGTTCCATCTCAGATGGGAAGGATTATCCTGTGAAGTGGTTAACCAAGGGTAGGAATCAGGGTTTTAGGGTTATCCTCAAACATATACTGTTCAATATCCTACTTAATGTTCTGCTCTGATATCCTTGTTTTTTCTTATGCAACAGATTTTAGGAAACTACCACCTCCTCTTACTGACTCAGCATAGAGGATTTAAGCCATTTACAAGCTACCAGAGATCGAAAAAAGTTTCATACCAAATCCAGCAGCCTCAAGTCAACACTATAATTCCAACATGTCTGGTAAGGCCCTTTTTTGTTTAAAATGCTTGCAAAAGTTTTGTTAGTCAAGATATTGATTGAACAAGTTTGAGATCACTCCCTTGTTTGTGCAGAACCAGCCAAGATCCTTGACGTCTTTGACCTCGACGAGTTGGATAGCTACTTCGGACCTGCACCGGTGAAGGTAGAGCCAAGCTCCCAACCCTCTGCGTATCAAAGCCCTCCTCCAGCTCCGAGCCTACTGATGTCCCCAAGCCTTTTTCAACCTCCAAGCCTCGTGCCTCCAGTCCTCGCAAGAGAAAGGAAACTGACTCCCCCGTTGCTTCTGTTAAGGTTCCTTCTTACGAGACCCTTGGATTTTCAGAATCCAGCAACCTCATGAGTTCCCTTCTCAACCAGGTAAATATCCCTATCCTGTATCTTGAGAGTATATACTGAACCGATATCTTGGTTAGTTATACTGATAGTCATACCTAGCACTGTAGGGTATTGAGCGCTTAACACATCTCCAGGTCATGGCATGTGAATCCATGAAGATATTGGAGGCCAAACTAAAGAAGGCCGAGTCCACCATCGTGGATCAAGGGAAGGTTGCCGACGCTATGTACATCACTATGAGGTCAAGTTTAAGGCGGTGACCCGGGATGCTAAGCTTGCCATGGAGAAGGATACAAAAGAGGCTCAACCCAAATTGGATTCTGCTCATCTTCACCATGAGCGGGATCTTATCTCCTATCGGGAAGGCCTCAATGGTTCCGTCGTCATTTCCCTCCTTCAGGCTAGACTAAAAATGGCTCTTGAAGCCAGAGCCACGGGCTTTGAATGCCCTGCCTATAACATCGAAGCCTGGGAGGCGAAACTGAAGGACCTTGGTAGCAAGCCCGTGGAGTGCCCTGCCAAGCCAGCGGTGGTAGAGCCTCCGAAGGAGGTTGAGGTGGCGGTTAACGCTGGCAGCAAGGCTGGTGAGGATCCTGGGGCTGATGCTGGTGGTGATGGTGAAGGCTTGGCTGGTGATGCTGCCAAGGATGCTGCTGAAGGTGTTGCAGCATAAGGGCAGCGAAGTGGGCAATGATGGATATTGTTGCCTAGGTCGGATCCCACTTTTTTGAATTAGAATGGTCTGTAACCCCGTAAACAATTTACTTTTCCTGCACTAGAACAATTTATATTTCCTGCACGTAGATACAATATGATGGCCAAAGGTGGAAGGATTGGTTCTAGGACGAAGCCCTTGGTCATCAACGTTTATATGTTTAAAAACTTAATCGTGTTCTTGGTGGATGAGTCTTGTTTTGAGATGAAACCAAGAACACAATCTTTTGGGATGTTAATAAACTAACCTTTCTACCTTATCTGATATTGTTACATTGTTCTTTTGAAAAGTATGTTTGAATATCCTGATCGAATATCCTGGTCGGACACTGATATAATGTTTAACACTTTTGTCATTAAAATGTTAGATATAAACTTATTGAAATATAACTATGAAAATTTAGATCATTTAGATAATGCTTCCAAGACTTGAAAAACAAGAACTCATACCAAGAACACTTAGGCAAAAATTTCCAATTCCGACCTTTGAATCCTTTGCAATGTCCCCAGCATGGATGTCCCCTGTCTGTGTAGGTTATTGCATCAGTATTTTTTCACCTAGTGATTAAACTTTATAACTTTTTATCCATAAAAGGATGTGCATAAACACAATCATAGTTTGTTATATCTTTGGAACTTGCCAAAAACTTTAGTTTTATTCGGGATAAACCATTAGTATCCTAGGGATAAACCCTCATTTTCGTGCGCTACAGGTGGGACTGTATAAACTCCAAGACTTAGAAAGGTGAAAACCTTTAAAACTTAGAGAGTATGAAAATACCCTTTGGCAAGAGAGGGTGATGAATCCTCATATACCGTAAGAATCTAGGATATAGCCAATAATAATGAAATTGTCAGCCACTGTTACATGAACTGGTCCCGCCATCTTGACCTATACCCAGATAACTTGCGCTCCATGCGGGGTGTTTAAACCCAAATCGGGAGAAAGGTGAATACCTTTAAACCATTGAAGGGATATGAATCCCTTAAATGTGAAAGAGGGGCCCAATCCTCTAGTCTTTCGATCCATCTTGAGCAAATATCCGGGAATATTATCCTGAAGCATATCCTACAAAATACTTTTAAGCTAACACCACTCCGATGCTTAACGTAGTATTGGGTTTCAAAGAATAATATATTAAATTAAATATATCTAAAAGAGATAGGATGCATACCATCCTGAGTTAGAAATTAAATTCTAAACTCACTTGAAATAAGCTTTAAGATGTATAGCATTCCAGGATCTTGGTATCATATCTCCCTCCTTGGTCTTAAGCTGGTATGCCCCATTTCCTGATTTTGACTCAATCTCGTATGGCCCTATTTTGGAGCTGTTGGTGCATATGTCTGTTGCCTACAACATTATGTATCGAGTCTGAGTGAATAGGGGTTAATCTGTTAGAAACGAGGCGTATTTAGTATATTGTAAGTCAAGTTCGCTCGAAGATGGTTTTGAGAAGTCAAGTTCGGCCGAACTTGACCATGTCAACTTCGCCCGAACTTCATCCCTTACCAGCGAACTTGGACATCTATAAATAGGTGCCTTGGGATTTCATTTGTAACTTGGAGAGATTTTGGCACAGAGACGGCGAAGCTCTGTCAGATCCGGTTCTCGAATGTATTGAACTTTAGATCAATGAAAACAATCTTTAAATGAGTAATTCTTGTTATTTGGTTAACTTGTCATTAGTTTCCGCCTAATCGGACAATAGATAATAAATTTAGGTTCCCGTGCTAATTGTGGACGTTCCTACAAGTGGTATCAGAGCCTGGATACCTAAATTTGCTGGAATCAAGACAAGAATTTCTCTATTTCATCTCCATTCTATGATTTTTCTTAACATTTTCACATATTTGATGATTTCATGGTAAAAAATTGGTGATTTTTGAATATGTCATGTAAAACACACTAATAACAAACCCCTGAGAGTTTGGACATCAAATTCAATTAAATTGATGTAAAAAAGTTGGAAAAACCATGTTTTGGAATCAAGTTTAGCCGAACTTAACATAAAGTTCGACCGAACTTGATTAAAATTTCTTTGATTTTAATCCAGTTCGACCGAACTTGATAGAATTTTCAGGATTTCTTCTGAAGTTTGCTCGACGTTGAGAACTATTCCAATATCTCTACACAAGTTCGACCGAACTTGAGTAAATTGTTGATTTTCTCACACAAGTTCGCCCGAACTTGAGAATTTTCTTGAAAATTTTCATAAGTTCGACCAAACTTACATGTTTTTCTTGATTTTTTTCACAAGTCCGTTCTAAAGTGTGATTTTTATCAAATCCCACATCAAGTTCGACCGAACTTGATAAGTCTATGACAAGTTCCCCCGAACTTGTTTAAGGGTTCTAAAAAAAATAAAAAAAATCGTATCGGTAGATATTGTTTAAGGCATGAAAATCCCGAAAAATGTCACGAACATTATATATCGTTAGAATCGTATCGACGATACGATTTTAAAGATATAATCGGGTAAAAATTCTTTTCGGAAAAATTTTAAACGTTTTTAGCGTACCGATTGTCGATTAAAACGTCAGTTAGTGCTAAAATTCTCTGTATCTAATCAAATTTCGAGTATTTTTGATCATATTCTCAGATAAGTCGTCATATTTACAAAATGGAAGATTTCCACAACGTGTTCGTCTCTCAAATGGCTTCTTTATCAAATGCTAATGTTCTAGCGGGGAACCAGATGAACATCGACCACGAAATGGGTACTACGTCGAAACCGCCAAAGCTAATGAGCATTGATGAATTTGAAGGATGGAAAGAAAAGTTTGTGAATTGGAAACAAGCGAATTAATTCAACAGCTGGGTTGCAGTTGAGGATGGTTACAAATGGCCAAAGGATGAACGTGATCAAGATCTTCCGCTGAATAAGTTTTCAAATGCCGACAAAGATAACTATGTTGCGGAGAAGAAAATGATCAGTTTGATACAACAATCAGTAAAGGAAGATATCCTGATATTATTGCCAGAATATGATACTTCGCAAGAATTATGGAATTCTCTTTGTGAAAAATTCAAAGGAAGTGATGAAATGATGAAAAGCAAAACGGCTTTAATCAAGAAAGAATTCGAGATCTTCACGATGATTAAAGGTGAAACAATGAAGTAGATGATCGATAGATACTGTCACCTCGTGGTCCAGATGCGGAGACATGATATTAAACGATCTAATGAAGAGCAAATCGAAAAGTTGGCCGATGCACTTCCAGAAGGAGAATGGACAACATATCTGACGATTCTGAAGAATAGTCCATCTTGGAGACATTTCAAATTGTCATCCTTCATAGACAAATTGGAAGGACATGAATTGGAATTGATGAAGATTGCAAAATCAAAGAATGCTAATGTTGTTCAAGATGTTGGTGTCTATTACAAAGGAGGTATTCCAGATACTCCGATTCAAAGCCCGAAAATTCAAACAACATTTAGTGCAAATACAAACTCTTCTCCGAATCAAAGTTCTCAATATGCTAGATACACAAGTGAAAGTTCAAGCTCATCATTCCAAAATCAGACAAACCAAGCTAGTTCTGATTCAAATGTTTTCCAATGCAACATAGCAGTTGATTTGAAGAATGTATTTCCAGAAAAAGTGGCTAAACAGCACATAGCACTTCTTGCTACCGTTCTCGAATCATATGAAAGTCTCGTTGCTCGAAATATCGGTAATCCAGAGATGACTGCCAAAGATTATGATTAGGTGGACAAAGAAGAATTGGAGCTGATGGATATCAAAGGAGTCTGGCATCTATCATCAGAAGAGTTTCCAAATTTGTGGCGTTCACTGGAAGGGATATTGGTAACTCAAGCAACAAGCTTGGATTTGACAAGACTAAAGTCACATGCTTCAGGTGTCGACAAAAAGGACACTTCAAACGTGAATGCACCAATCAAGAAGCAAGTGGAAACCAAAATCCTTTCGGCAGCAACAATGACTACAAGAAAGCTCTTAAATACAAGCCATATCCAAAAAGAACACAAGTCGAAGTTGAAGATAAAACTACAAAGAAAGCCGAACAAGCTCTTATTGCTAATCATGAAGAAGATGGTTTTGACTGGAACAGATACATCGGGAATAAGACTGGTGTTGCTATGATAGCAGAGTTAGTGGATGAATCTGATACATCATATATTGACGCTGCTCTAGAAAATGCTGTTCTGGAACGGTATAGGCAGAGAGCTGAGGAAGAAGAATTAGCTGAAATGCAGAAACAAGAAGTTTTGAAAGCAGAGACAGAAAAGGTAAAGGATAAGGTAAGTGTGTCTGAAAAGGAAGTTGCGAAAGTTGTGGAGGTTGAAAAACCTTTCATAAAGTGCGCAAGTCCTTGTGAACCATGTCTTGATAAAATCAAAGTCATAAGAGAATTGACTGTACACAACGAAAACTTTCGTTATGATTACAGAACCATAAAAGAAGCTTATGGCAAAATATCAAGCAAATATAAATATGTTGAACATGCTAATAGTGAGCTTAACGCTAATGTAAAAATGTTAAATGCTACAGTAATTGAGAAACAAAAGGAAATTAACATGTACATTAATACAATTGCTGAGACAAAGCGTGAGTTTCATAGCATGAAAATAAAAACGGAATGGGTAAGACAACTTCTAAAGAGCTACACCACAAACGCGTATGTCATTGATCACATTTACCTACGATTAAATCGGAGGAAAATGGTGAGAAATCAAAGCGTAAAGAGTACATATGTGTTCCTCCCCTATTTCTTGCAAGTTATTCATGCAAGAAAGATGATGAAGTAGAAAAGGCATTTAATCTACTTATTTTGTCTGATAAGAAAAATAAATTGCCTGAGAAAATTGACGTAGACTTTACGAAATCAAAAGATGACAATGAAGCGGTGGTAAAAAATGTGTTTCGAAATGATTTTGAAGACGGCAGCTCTGAAAGTGTCAAATCAAGTTTGAAAAACTCCGAATAACATTCTGAAGATGACGAAATATCATCAGAATATGATCTAAGTGATGATCCTAATGTTGTCATGTACAAGATTAAGGAATCTGATAGATTATACTTCGATGATAGTTTTCCAATTCGGAACGTGAAAGAGGATCAAATTAATAAATTTTTCAAACTTGTAGAAGTTTCATCAGATGATCTTGAGAAAAATGAGAAAAGATTTTACTTGAAACCTAAAAGGAATGCTAACAATTATTGAAAGGTTGGTGGTGATATTCCTGAGAACAAGAGAGCAGGATTAGGTTTGGAGGTTGAAGAAGAAGAACTGAAAAAGAAGGAGAAACCAGCGTTCTAGGAATACAAAGGTAAGAATATAAAGTTTCTGTACGAAACAACACGGTTCAAGAAGAAAGCGTGATAGGTAAGAAATCGAATGATGAATTCAAAAAGGAGAAAGAACTTCAGGACAAGGCTAAGACCAAGTCCACAAGTGGAGTAAAACCCACTAGTGGAAATGTTTCTGATAACCGGACTTGCTTTAAATGCAATATTGTTGGACATCTTGCTCGCAAGTGTCTGAATCTAAAGCCTGTGTTTCCTCGAAGAAAAACTGAATCAAATGATGAAAAGCAAAAGCAATCAGAGATTGTAAAATCAGCCACAGAGTTAAATAAAAACTACGAATCTAAATAAGAAGTGAAACCTAAAACTGTGTCAAAGTTTGAAAACTCAGTATTTGAAAAAAGTGAAACTTCAAGGTTTAATGAAATCCAAGATTCTAGGTTCTATATCAAGAAAGCAAGAAGAAAACTACAATCATGGGTTGCTAAGAAAAGGCTTTCATCATCTGAAAAATCAAAACGTCTGTTGCTAATAAAACTGAAAATGTCAAATCAACTGAGTCAGTAATCAAACAGACAAAGAAAGAAAAGATAAAAACGTTTTCAGAATCGACATTGGACGAAATGTTTGATGAAGATTTTGATTATGATGAAGAGTTAGAATATGGTTATGATGCTTATCTGTACAAACCTAAAACCAAAAAGGTTTGGGTTTCATTTTTCAAATAGTTTTTCATGTGCAGGAGTCCCAAGATCCACTCTATCAAAGTTGATACAAGATAAGCAGAGCTCCATGAGTTTTTAACTTATCTAGAAAGTCATAATCTTTGACGTTTTTTAAATCACAAGTGGTTGAAGAAGAAAAAAATTTAAGAGATATTTGAGAAAATCCACACCTTTAAACAGAACACTGATTAGTATATCAAAACCATTTATAAATTCACGTTAAAAAAGTTTAAAGGTTTGTTCTGCTGACAGGTGATGATGCATAAGATGAAAAAGGGATCGGACAACGAGTTCTCGTGATCCACATTGGTTTGTTACATTTCTAGAAGAATTTCTTTAAATCTAAAATCCAAAAAAATATGTTTTTGATTTTAGGGGGAGTATGAATATATTTAGAAAAATAAAAACATACGAAAAAATAAAAAATTCAAAAACATTGAAAAAGAGAAAAAGAATTTGGTTGTTAAAAAAAAGGAAATGATAGTACATCATTGGACTATCACAGTATGCTAAAGAATTGTAAAGTTTAAAAGTGATAAACAAGTCTTACTGTGGATGTGTCGATAGGCTTTACACGTTCAGTAAATTGTTTCTGAGATAAACTAAATTTCACAACTGCTTAATCTTGTGGATTAACACATCTTGGATATATGGACTTAGTACTCCAAAATTTCGATTGAAGGGTTGCCTGATTCTGAAAAATGAAGTCTTTATAGATAGTTGATATCTGGGGTATTATACAAGTTCTTCTGATTTTGCGGAAACAATAGCCTAGAACTTCTATGATGCTTTTGCTATAAACCCTTAATCTGAATGCAAAACTTGAAAAGTATCGAAAGATCTAATCGTTTGCAGTGCTTAAAAGATTCCTTAAATGGAATACACCTTTAAGTCAAGCCTTCATCTCTTTGTCGATACGGTAGTACTAACCTGAGCTCTCAAGGCCTCGCATAACCCATATACAGATATCAATTACGCTATACACACCTGTAAGATGAAATCTAGGGAATCTGGATTCGGAAGTATATCAAGAGGTGGGAACCATAGTTAAGTCAAGTTTCATAATTCTTACCCAACATATCTTGGAACAATTGAGAAACGTGATAAAGTTTAAGTGGACAAACATATCGACAATCTAGGTAAACGAGTTTAGAACTTAAAGTCATCAAAAAAGGTCAACGGTACTGGTGATATGTCTCAATCAACTGATATGATCCTTAGACACGAATTCACAAAAATATGTCTGTAAATATGTTTGTACATAGTTTACTTTTCTTGTTAAATGGTTCTGTAAATATTTTTACTTGCTTTTCAAAGATAAAACCAAAAAGATTTTCAGTGTGTTTTAGCATAAACTTTCTAAAATACGAAAAGATTTGTTTCTACTTTGTTTTCAACGAGCCAATGTTGGAGAACGGATCTTTGAAGTCTGGTAAGAAAATCTGATGAATGTTTAAAAGTTCATTAATTTGAAACTTTAAAATCAGATTGTTCATAACGGTTTTTCAAACTAAGGTCATTAAGTTGGACTAGTTTGACATTTTGGTTAATCAAGGTCATTAACTTGGACTTGGTCTACTAAGAGGATTTTCACAAATGATAAAAATGTGAAAGTTGAGGGTTTTAAACGTAAAATGTATTCAAGGTCATTAAGTTGAACTTGAAACAATTAACGTTTTTGAAAAGATTGAAGTAAGATTAAGTTTGAAATGTTGATGGTACAAAATTTCAAAACATTGAATCTGAAATGTTTATTTAAACTTCAGAATTTATTTAGACATGTAGTAATGTTTGAGGGGGGCTGGATAAAACACTATCCAAAGATTTCAGAAAGCTCAAAGCTAGGGGGAGTTTGAAGTCTAAAGATCAAAGCAAAGGGGAGTCTGAGACTAAAGCTTAAAGCTAGGTGGAGCATGTTGATTAAAAGTTTATCAAGACAAAGCTCAAAGAAAAAGGAAGAGACTCAGAAGATTTTTAAAGTCAATGACGGCGGCAACATCCAAGGGGGAGTCTGTTGGTGCATATGTCTGTTGCCTACGTCATTATGTATCGAGTCTGAGTGAATATGGCTTAATCTGTTATAAACGAGGCGTATTTGTGTATATTGTAGGTCAAGTTCGCTCGAATATGGTTTTGAGAAGTCAAGTTCGGCCGAACTTGACCATGTTAAGTTTGCCCGAACTTCATCCCTTACCAGCGAACTTGGACATCTATAAATAGGTGTCTTGGGATTTCATTTGTAACTTGGAGAGATTTTGGCCCAGAGACGGCGAAGCTCTGTCGGATCCGGTTCTCGAATGTATTGAACTTTAGATCAATGAAAACAATCTTTAAATGAGTAATTCTGGTTAACTTGTCATTAGTTTCCGCCTAATCGGACAATAGAAACAAATTTAGATTCCCGTGCTAATCGTGGACGTTCCGACAGGAGCCGACTTCCCATCAGCAGGATTAGTTGTATTCTGAAACACTTTTCTCAATACCCAATCTCCAACCTGGAACCTTCTAGACCTTAAATTCTTGTTGTATGGTTTGGCTATCCTCTACTAGTATGTTGCCATCCTTAGCTTTGTTGCATCCCTTGTTTCATCAACAATGTCCAACTCTGGGTATAAGACCTCAGGATTTGATTCAGGATCCCGTAGACTTGATCTAGCTGTTGGTATCACCATTTCTATTGGAATCATTGCGTCTGCTCTAAATACTAATGAGAACTGGGTTTGCCTAGTAGCATTCTTCACAGTTTTTCTATCTGACCATAGGACAAATGGTAGTTCCTCTGCCCATTTTCCTTTTTTGGCACATAACCTCTTTTTTCAAGTTATTGACAATTATCTTGTTTGAGGATTCGTCTTGTCGATTAGCTTGAGGATACACCCGTGTTGATGTGACCATTTTGATTCCCCAACTCTTACAAAAATTTGTAGTTCTTTGGGTGATGAATTGAGAGCCATTGTCGCATATTATCTCTGCCGGTATCCCAAACCTTGTCAGATATTCCTTTTGATAAAAGACACCACTTCTTGATCCCTAACTTGGATAAACGCTTTTGCTTGAACCCACTTGGAGAAATAATCTGTCATTGCTAGCATGAAAACCTTTCCTCTAGGAGCCTTTGGGAGTTTTCCCACTATATCCATCCCCCATTTCATAAATGGCCAAGGAGATATGATAGGATATAATGGTTCTGCAAGCTGATGCAGTATATTACTATGTCTTTGACCGGCATCACATTTCTGAGCATATTCCATAGCATCCTTTCTCATGGTTGGCCAGTAATACCTTGTTCTCAGTACCTTCGAGAATAAAGATCTGCCCCGGTATGGTTGCCAAAATCCTGAAGTACCTCCTTGGTTTCAGGATCTTCCAAGCACCGTAAATATGGACATGCAATGGATTTCTTATACAAAACATTATTTATAATAGTAAAATGGGATACCTTCATTCTGAACGCCTTAGGGTTTTCACCCTTTGGGATATCTCCTTTTTCAAGATACTTCAGGATTGGAGCCATCCAGGATTCAAGAGTCTCCTCAAGACCTCTATCACCAGGATTCTGGATACTTGCTATTTCCTTATCCTAAGGCTTGAAAAGTTCCATTGTAGGATACAGGAAATGTAGTATTGGTATCTGAGTTCCTTATGTTATCCTGTAGATCCTAAATTTGCTAAAGCGTCGGCTTCAAGATTTTCTACTCTTAGTAACTGGTCAAGTGTAAAATTTTCGAAATATCCCGCTAATTTTTTAACAATTTCAAGATATTCAGCTAACTTTTCACTTTTGACTGGATAAGATTCATTGAAATGGTTAGTAATCAACGGGGAATCGACATACACTTGTAAACATTTAACATTCATATTCTTAGCCAATTCTAATCCTTCTATTAAGGCTTCATACTCAGCTTCATTATTAGTGGCAGGAAATTCACATCTAATAGCCTGGGGTAATATGTTAGTAGTATACCTAATCCTACACCTCTTATGTTAGATCCACCATTAGTATACAATATCCAGGTTCCTGAATTCTCACCTAACTATTGTACTTCTAGGTCAGCTTCATTTTGAATATCACTACTAAAATCTACCACAAAGTCTGCTGGAGCCTGAGATTTTATGGCATTTCTAGGTTCATATACCAAATCATATGCACTTAGTTTTACGGACCACTTAGCCATTCTACCAGACATTTCAGGTTTGCTAAGCACATTTTTAACAGGATAATTGGTTTTAACATGAATCTTATGTGTTTCAAAGTAATGTCTAAGCTTAGTTGATGCCATGACTAGAGCTAATATCAAATTTTCAAAGTGTGAGTATCTAGTTTCAGCATCTAATAAACTTCTACTAACATAATAAACAGGATACTGCTGACCTTCGTTATCCTTTACCAAAACAACACTTACTGCATTCTCCGATACTGCAAGATATAGGGATAAGGGTTCACCATCCTCAGGCTTCATTAGCAGAGGTGCACTTGAAAGATACTGTTTCAATTCTTGTAGGGCAGCTTCATGTGCTTCTCCCCATTCAAATTTCTTGTTCTTCTTATGGATATCATAAAATTCTTTTCATTTCTCTGAAGATCTTGAAATTAATATGTTGAATGATGATACTCTCCCAGTTAATATTTGCACATCCTTCGTATTGGATGGTGATTTAAATCCAGGATAGCTTTAATCTGTTCTGGACTTGCTTCTATCCCCCTCTTGGTCACAAGGTATCCTAAAAACTTTCCTGCCCCCACTCCAAAATAACAATTAGCAGGATTCAGCTTCATGTTATACTAGTCCAGGATATTGAAGGCACACCCTAAATCCTCGAGGTGATTCTCCGCTTTCTTGGATTTCAGCACCATATCATCAATATATACTTCCATTGTGTCCCCCAGTTTGTCTTTAAAAATCATACGGACTAGCCTTTGATACGTCACATGTCACACCCCGACCCGCAGCGGATAAGGTGATCGGGGCATGATTGGGTTATCATCAAAGCTCATGACATTTATTAAACGTTTCATATTCATTAATACAAATTAAATGGAAATTTACAATGATTGCTACAACATGATCTAACTAACAATCTAACTCCTTTGTTCTCTTTTAAGGCATATCCTATGTTATCCTTGCTTCAACCTGTTCACCTGTATCACGTGTAAAAAGGTTTTTTTTGGATCAACATAATGTTGGCGAGTGAATCCTATGGAAAACATTTGAACAATTTATTTAGATTGATTATGAAATATGTGCACAACCAAACATGAGTAAAATTAGATGTAACTTGATCAACAATCATAAGATGTTAAATGAAACACTCATGAACAATAATGGAACAATTAAAGGCACGCGATGCTCAACTCGTCTCTCACGAGGAACTGAGGGGCCTGATGAATGAATTGCATAAACATGATAATATGAATAACACAACTACAAACAATATAAACTTAATGAAAACACACATAAACAATAATGAATTTGAATTGAAGCACGCGATGTTCTACTCATTACCCACGAGGAACTGATGGGCTTAATGTATGAGTTTCATGTAATTTGACAAACGGAATATAAGTAAATCACCACAATAAATCAATCTAAGTTTAAGTCATGATGTGGTATGGCACAAGTTTAAATAAATAAATTAATTATTTCATAACACATGACACACCCCAAAACGTGTAATTTAAAAGGGGAAATTGTAAGATTCACTCACAGTGGGTGCGTTCGGTTGATGATGATGAATGCACGCGAAGTGGTTTTAAGCACGAGTGAGATTTAACCTAGATAAATCGCATTATGGTTTGGTGAGTAAACGGATTTTATTAAACTATTTTAGTAGGATTGTTGGGTGTATTTTTGTGAGTTTGAAGCTATTTTCTAATCTTAAAAATGTTATTTTTAAATATTTATAATTGATTTTTAATTAAAATAATTAAATAAAAATAATAAAAATATTTATATTTTTTTTTTCTGCTACAGTTGACCTTGACTTGTTGACTTTGACTGGTCGTTGACCGGTTTGCGGAATATTGTTGTGCGCTCGGTGAGGCTCGAACCCGAGACCTCCCGTACGCGTGCACGCAGCTCTACCAACTGAGCTACGTGTCTAACCCGTTATATATCCGATTTTAATTTCTTATATACATTAATTAGAATTAATAGAAAATCATTTATTTTAAAAACAGTTTAAGGCGAAACGGTCATGCACACCACAGGTCTCGAACTCGGGACCTGTGGTTTAATCTAACACACAGTCCACCGCTGGACTGTGTGTTCAACATGTTATATAACTTGATTTTTATTATACTTAAAGACAATTTAAATATTTCCTTTTCTGCCTTATTTAAAAAGAAGAGTTAATTGTCCGAGTCGGTGCTGAGGACCGGACTCGAACTCGTGACTCTGTGATATAAACAAACACACAGTCCACCGCTGGACTGTGTGTCTAACTTGGTTATTATTCCGGTTATTAATATACTTAACATATAACGGTATCGACTCCGGTTCAGTTAAACAAAAAAAACTTGATTTTTATTAAGGCAACGTGTGTGAACCGGGATTCGAACTTGAGACGTTAGCGTTTTATGTGCACACAGTCCACCGCTGGACTGTGTGTCTAACCCGATTAATTTCTTGATTTATATTATACTTATATGTTAACGAAAGTGCGTCGTCTTCTTCGTCAATGTTGAACCAGAAATCGGGTCTGACTGGTTCGAGCTTTTGTTCCAGTTTCATTAGTGTTTTAGGTTAATTACTGGTAAGATAGAAGTAAAAAGAAAGGAAAATAAGCGTGAGGTATACCGACTCGTTTTCCTCTGTTTTCCGGCAGAACTCCGGCGACAGAAAACTACTCCGGCGTCAGGTGTCTTGCAGCAGCAAGTCTCCGAAAAGTTTGGAAAAGGTAAGGGTATCTCCGGTATAAGCTTCAGAGGTTCAGAAAAGCTCGGCAATGGGGAAACCGGTTTTCCGGCGACGAACAGGTTTATTCCGGCGAGAGAAATTACGCCGTGAAAAGATGTGATTTTTAGCGAAAAAGTTTGCAGGCGATTGTGGTTGAATTTATAGGGAATAATCGAAATGTATTTGGTCTGATTTCGGACTATGTTCGATATTTAAATTTTTCCGGCGGTTTTGATTTTGGTCGCGGACTTCAAACATCGGTTATAACCGATATGTGATTAAAGGTTTACGTTATAACGTAAATTGGTGTTAAGACTCGCGAATAATCCGGGATTCCGACGACTGAACCGTTTGGGCGCCGGTTTTGAATTTGTAAAGTCACTATATCAATTAAATGATTCTGTTATTCATCAAACATAACAAGCGGCGCAGTGGT
The DNA here is from genome assembly GCA_947069175.1 of Scalesia atractyloides. Lineage (NCBI taxonomy): Eukaryota > Viridiplantae > Streptophyta > Magnoliopsida > Asterales > Asteraceae > Scalesia > Scalesia atractyloides. The sequence continues at coordinate 64,792,320 of CAMTDV010000016.1, read as the reverse complement.
TTGTGTGTGAGAGTTAAGTCACTAGGTGACTCGGTACAGACCCGGGTTCGAAACCCGGCTGTAACAATTCATTTTTATTTTTCGATTTTCAACAGTTTTTCAAAAACTAAATATATACCCCCGTATAATAATTGATTACGGATCGTTTAAAAATATTTTGGGCATTTAATTCGCAACGAAAATTTTGACTGACTGTTCGGTTGCTAAACGGAGCGGGTTTGGTAAATCCGTTTTTGACGGATGTTACAGTATCCCCTGCTTTTTAGAAATTTCTTCCCGAAATTTAAATAATGATATATTTTGACTATAAGAATGATGATGTTTTGTTTGACAGTTGTATGCTTAGCAAAAATGAGGGTTTAAGTTTTTGTTCGAGGCGGTAACGTTCCTTGTAAAGGTTAAGTACCCTATTCAGGAATCGCTTTTTGTTGCCTACTGTATGAATATTGATAAACAGGAATGATTCGCTAAAAATGATATCATGCATAAGAGTTTAGATACGTTTGGGAAAAATATGGTTATATCCTAAGGCAAAACTTCTAACACTACAATCTACATGGAACATAAATAAAAACACAACAGCTGATATCTAAACATGAATGAACACATCAGCAAATATTTGAACATGAATAAACATAACAGCAAATATTCGAACATGAATGAACACATCAGCAAATATTTGAACATGAATAAACACAACAGCAAGTATTTGAACATGAATAAACATAACAGCAAAAATTCGAACATGAATAGACACATCAGCGAATGAATAAACACAATAGCCAATATTCGAACATGAATAGACACATCAGCGAATATTTGAACATGAATAAACACAACAGCAAATATTTGAATCCATATATGTTTGAATGATGGAAGTTCCTCTCTCGTTTGTTATGATGGAGAGGTTAATTTATGTAGAAATGGAACACAATCCAATCTCTTTAAATAACATGATGATATAAATGTATCACAAATTCCAACCAAGGCAAATAATAAATCCTACCTGGAACTTCTCATAACCGCCTGATAATGCCTCTGATCCTTTGGCAAGAATACTTATATATAGGAAGTACCAGCGGCGTATCCACCATATTCTTGCCAAATTTTCATTAGTTTTATCCACAAGTTATGATTGGTTACCAAGAAACTAATAAATCCTACATAGAACTTCTCATAACCATCCGTTAATGCCTCTGATCCTTTGACAAGAATACTTATATATAGGAAGTACCAGCGGCGTATCCACCATATTCTTGTCAAATTTTCATTGGTTTTAACAGTGAATTATGATTAGTCCTATAACTCTACAATCAATACAACAAACATAAATTACTGAAATGAAACATATCTGTGCGATCAAGGCTCAATCGAACGGAGCCGATCGTATTGCATGTACTGAAAATGAAATTGTGTGCTCAAGGCTCAATCAAACGGAGCCGAACATATTGAATGTACTGAAATTGAAATTGTGTGCTCAAGGCTCAATCAAACGGAGCCGAACATATTGCATGTACTGTATATGAATAACTTAACCACACAAACAGCCTATGCATGGAACCTCTCATAACCGCCTGATAATGCCTCCGATTATTTGACAAGAATACTTATATATAGGAAGTACCATCGGCGTATCCACCATATCCTTGTCAAATTTTCATTGACTTTATCCGCAAGTTATGGTTAGTTCGATGCGACTCTACTACAAACACCACAACCACAAGATACTGATAATGAAATTGTATGTGTGCTCAAGGCTCAATCAAACGGAGCCGAGCGTATTGCATGAACTGGAAATGTGAATAAATCTGTGTACTCAAGGCTCAATCAAACGGAGCCGAGCATATTGCATGAACTGAAAATGAGAATAAATCTGTGTACTCAAGGCTCAATCAAACGGAGCCGAGCATATTGCATGAACTGGAAATGAGAATAAATCTGTGTACTCAAGGCTCAATCAAACGGAGCCGAGCATATTGCATGTATTGAAATGTAATATTACGTAACCGATCAAGGCTCAACAAACGGAGCCGATCGTGCGGGCACGCCAAGATCAACCACATAATAAAATGGGGATCCAACTCAACCTCGATGGATGGGGAGCCACGGCCTCGGCAAAATCGTATACTGAAAACAATATATAATATATAATATACCATAATTACTCTAACAGTCTACACATGTGATAAAGAAAACATAAGACTAAACAACAGGAGTTGAATCTGGATCTTCGGCGAAAAGGACTAGCTGAGTATCTTCGTTTGGGCCGTCATTATCTTCGACAGGGTTGGCGTTGATATTGAAGACTCTTCCTCTTGCTGGTGGCATAGTGGTTGGGTTTTCTTGGTTTACTTGGTTAACTGGGTTTGATTGGGCTTGAGTGTTGATAACGTTTACCAATTGAGGGCATGTGTTTCTAAAGTGGGTAGGGTCGCCACAATTGAAGCAAGCTCGAGCATATGGGAACATGGGGTGTTGGGGTTGGTGATAAGTTTGGGCCATGTTTTGAGTAGGGGAAAAGGTTTGGTCTTGAAAGGTGCGACAAACATTGCTCAAATGACCATAACGTCCACAAGTTGTACATAGCCGGCAAGGTAAAGTAAAGGGATGGTGATAAAAACAGTTGTTGCATCGAGGGTGAGGTCCAAGATATGGTTTCTTATTTGGGTAAGCTGAGTTGGGTGCCACTTGGGTGATTGGGACAGCTCGGATGGGTATAGCGTGAAAAACTGGTTGATTTCGTTGGGTGGCAGCGAAAAGTCGCCCGACTCTTCTTCTCTTAGGTTTGGGTTGAGAAGGGGATTCGGGTTGAGAAGGGATTCGGAGGTTTCAGTCGATTCTTTATCCTTCTTCTTCTCCTCCTTGAAGTCTTTGTTTCGGATTCGGTTCTCGGTGAGCTCTGTTGCTAGCTCCATTGCTGCTTCCAAAGTTGCAGGCTTGGTACTTATCACAGGGTCTTGAATCTTTGACGGAAGACCACGAATGTAGTGCTCGATCAAACGGTAGAGGGGAGTAAACATGTTGGGAACCATTTGATGTAATTCGAGGAACCTTTTGTTGTAGGTGGTGTGGTCTCCTTCCACTTGCTTCAATGAGTAAAATTCATCTTCTAGCTTCTTGATTTCGTTCCTTGGGCAAAATCGTCTGGTCATGATTTCCTTCAATTCGTTCCAAGTTAGGGTCATAGCATCTTCAACACCTCGTTTTGCCTTCTCTGTATTCCACCAAGTAAGTGCTATCCCATATAGTCGACCGGTAGCATAACGCACTTTGCGATCATCAGGGCAATCGCAATTTAGAAAAATATTCTCCATTTCTTCAAACCAATGGAGGAGTGCGGTGACACCTTCAGTCCCTTTATATTTCGGAGGGTCGCATGATTTGAAATGCTTGTAGGTGCATTTAGTGGTGTTTGAGGAAGAGTTGAAAATGTTTTGGTTTACTTGATTGACAGGATTATTGGTAAGTGCTTGTTGAACTTGGATTACAATGTTGGGTATTACGGCAGCCATTTGTTGAGCGATTAAGGCAGCCATGCGATCGCGGGCTTTTCTTGCTCTTGTCTTCCTATGGGCGAGGTTAGAAGACATCTACAATGGATACATGACAAGGGTATGAGTTGGATGCTTTTGAGATCATGGGTCGCATTCAAGAATGAACATTCATAAAATAATTATACCAAAAATACTACATCCATAGGATGTCTTGGGCTTTGCTCGCTGTTAGGCCCGTCATGCCGCCATACTTTACCTTATGTAATCATGTGGGCCCCCATGAATTACCGGTTTTTCATATGGTTCGCACGGTTTCTGCCTGGTTGCGTACACAAAACCCGGTGAAAATCGAGAAATATGTATACAACGTGTGATGTTCGGAATGTGTCCAGGTGTAGACACGGTGACACCTCAAAGTAGGGTTAGTTCGAACGACGTTTGGTGTGGCATGCTTTGGCCTAATAGGTCCTTCGTACTCTCATCGTTGGTCCCCAGGTAGGCAAACTGGTCCGTTATATTGGATTTATACGAATGCCAGCCTAGACAGGACGTTCCGACTACCGGTACTTGTACCCTTCCAGTTACTACATGCCCGTCGCAGAACTTACTTTGATGAGAATTGAAAATTGCATAAAATCTTTGGATAATGAGAATATGAAAATAAATTGAACACATGAACATCGATATATGTATAATGAATATGTATATATGTATAATGAATATGTATATGAGCATGTATGTTTGACTGAAATGTAAACAAATATGAAACAAATAAATATCACAAGTTTGTATGTAACCACTTAATCAATTTAAAATTTTAGGCAGACTATAGTATAGGCTCTAAGGGTCTAATAACCTATCCTATATCCCTATAGTCATGGCTCTGATACCAATCTGTCACACCCCGACCCGCAGCGGATAAGGTGATCGGGGCATGATTGGGTTATCATCAAAGCTCATGACATTTATTAAACGTTTCATATTCATTAATACAAATTAAATGGAAATTTACAATGATTGCTACAACATGATCTAACTAACAATCTAACTCCTTTGTTCTCTTTTAAGGCATATCCTATGTTATCCTTGCTTCAACCTGTTCACCTGTATCACGTGTAAAAAGGTTTTTTTTGGATCAACATAATGTTGGCGAGTGAATCCTATGGAAAACATTTGAACAATTTATTTAGATTGATTATGAAATATGTGCACAACCAAACATGAGTAAAATTAGATGTAACTTGATCAACAATCATAAGATGTTAAATGAAACACTCATGAACAATAATGGAACAATTAAAGGCACGCGATGCTCAACTCGTCTCTCACGAGGAACTGAGGGGCCTGATGAATGAATTGCATAAACATGATAATATGAATAACACAACTACAAACAATATAAACTTAATGAAAACACACATAAACAATAATGAATTTGAATTGAAGCACGCGATGTTCTACTCATTACCCACGAGGAACTGATGGGCTTAATGTATGAGTTTCATGTAATTTGACAAACGGAATATAAGTAAATCACCACAATAAATCAATCTAAGTTTAAGTCATGATGTGGTATGGCACAAGTTTAAATAAATAAATTAATTATTTCATAACACATGACACACCCCAAAACGTGTAATTTAAAAGGGGAAATTGTAAGATTCACTCACAGTGGGTGCGTTCGGTTGATGATGATGAATGCACGCGAAGTGGTTTTAAGCACGAGTGAGATTTAACCTAGATAAATCGCATTATGGTTTGGTGAGTAAACGGATTTTATTAAACTATTTTAGTAGGATTGTTGGGTGTATTTTTGTGAGTTTGAAGCTATTTTCTAATCTTAAAAATGTTATTTTTAAATATTTATAATTGATTTTTAATTAAAATAATTAAATAAAAATAATAAAAATATTTATATTTTTTTTTTCTGCTACAGTTGACCTTGACTTGTTGACTTTGACTGGTCGTTGACCGGTTTGCGGAATATTGTTGTGCGCTCGGTGAGGCTCGAACCCGAGACCTCCCGTACGCGTGCACGCAGCTCTACCAACTGAGCTACGTGTCTAACCCGTTATATATCCGATTTTAATTTCTTATATACATTAATTAGAATTAATAGAAAATCATTTATTTTAAAAACAGTTTAAGGCGAAACGGTCATGCACACCACAGGTCTCGAACTCGGGACCTGTGGTTTAATCTAACACACAGTCCACCGCTGGACTGTGTGTTCAACATGTTATATAACTTGATTTTTATTATACTTAAAGACAATTTAAATATTTCCTTTTCTGCCTTATTTAAAAAGAAGAGTTAATTGTCCGAGTCGGTGCTGAGGACCGGACTCGAACTCGTGACCTGTGATATAAACAAACACACAGTCCACCGCTGGACTGTGTGTCTAACTTGGTTATTATTCCGGTTATTAATATACTTAACATATAACGGTATCGACTCCGGTTCAGTTAAACAAAAAAAACTTGATTTTTATTAAGGCAACGTGTGTGAACCGGGATTCGAACTTGAGACGTTAGCGTTTTATGTGCACACAGTCCACCGCTGGACTGTGTGTCTAACCCGATTAATTTCTTGATTTATATTATACTTATATGTTAACGAAAGTGCGTCGTCTTCTTCGTCAATGTTGAACCAGAAATCGGGTCTGACTGGTTCGAGCTTTTGTTCCAGTTTCATTAGTGTTTTAGGTTAATTACTGGTAAGATAGAAGTAAAAAGAAAGGAAAATAAGCGTGAGGTATACCGACTCGTTTTCCTCTGTTTTCCGGCAGAACTCCGGCGACAGAAAACTACTCCGGCGTCAGGTGTCTTGCAGCAGCAAGTCTCCGAAAAGTTTGGAAAAGGTAAGGGTATCTCCGGTATAAGCTTCAGAGGTTCAGAAAAGCTCGGCAATGGGGAAACCGGTTTTCCGGCGACGAACAGGTTTATTCCGGCGAGAGAAATTACGCCGTGAAAAGATGTGATTTTTAGCGAAAAAGTTTGCAGGCGATTGTGGTTGAATTTATAGGGAATAATCGAAATGTATTTGGTCTGATTTCGGACTATGTTCGATATTTAAATTTTTCCGGCGGTTTTGATTTTGGTCGCGGACTTCAAACATCGGTTATAACCGATATGTGATTAAAGGTTTACGTTATAACGTAAATTGGTGTTAAGACTCGCGAATAATCCGGGATTCCGACGACTGAACCGTTTGGGCGCCGGTTTTGAATTTGTAAAGTCACTATATCAATTAAATGATTCTGTTATTCATCAAACATAACAAGCGGCGCAGTGGTTTGTGTGTGAGAGTTAAGTCACTAGGTGACTCGGTACAGACCCGGGTTCGAAACCCGGCTGTAACAATTCATTTTTATTTTTCGATTTTCAACAGTTTTTCAAAAACTAAATATATACCCCCGTATAATAATTGATTACGGATCGTTTAAAAATATTTTGGGCATTTAATTCGCAACGAAAATTTTGACTGACTGTTCGGTTGCTAAACGGAGCGGGTTTGGTAAATCCGTTTTTGACGGATGTTACATCACACCTGCATTTTGTTTACTAAAAGGCATGGCATATAACAATATATACATGTAGGTGTCATGAATTCCGTGTCTTCTTGGTCAGATGGCTCCATTTGGATTTGCTGAAATCCTGAGGATGCATCCATAGAGGTCAACATTCATGGCCGGCAGTCGCTTCTACCATCAAATCTATATGAGGTAATGGGAACGGGTCTTCAGGACAGACTTTATTGAGGTCTGTGTAGTCTACACAAACTCTCCACTTTCCATTCTTCTTTTGGACCACCACCACGTTTGCTAGCCACTTAGGAAACCTAACTTCCCTAATCATCTTGGACTTCAGCAAACTTTCAACCTCTTCTTGTATAATTGCATTCCTTTCAGGAGCGAATTTCCTTCTCTTTTGTTGAACGGGCCTGAAAGATTCATCAATTCCAAGTTTGTGAGCCATAATATCTTTCGATATACCTGTCATGTCTTCGTGTATCCATGCAAATGTGGACATCCTGCATTTCAAAAAGTTAGTAAGCGGATTCTCAATATCCTGAGGGATATTGGCCCCTATAAGCACCAAGATATCTGGATTATCCTGATCTAGAATAACTTTTTTAACATCCTGCTCAGCAGTTTCCATGATATCATGGGATTGTATCTTTAATTGCTATCCTGCCCTGGATTTTGTTGAGGCCTTCATCGAAGAGGAGTAGCATTCCTTGGCCTCCTGTTGGTCGCTTTCCACTTTGATGACCCCCTAGTGAGTAGGGATCTTGACACATTGATGATAGGTGGAAGGTACAGCTTTAATATCATGAATCCATGGCCTGCCTAATATAATATTATAGCAGGATAATGAGTCCATGACACAAAATCGTTGCATCGAATTCACTCCTTCAACATATACAGGCAGCCTTATCTATCCAACCGTGTTTTTTGCCTCTCCACTGAACCCTACAAGGACAGTGGATTTCGAGGCAATTTCCATCTCCGGGACGTTCATTCTCTTCAGGGTTTCCAACCGGATGATGTTGATCGAGCTACCATTGTCCACCAATATCCTGCGTACAAAATGATTAGCATTATATAAAGTGATTACCAAACCATCATGATGAGGATCCTTAATGCTATCCCGGTCATCAGCATCGAACGTTATCACTCTTTCAGTTGTAAGTGATGTTATCCTCGTTGGCTTGTCCCCTCTTTCAGCCTTAGCCTCCTTAGCATGTCTCTTAGCGGTAGAGTATGAGGTTCTGCATATATCGGATCCTCCAGATATGAAATTGATTATCTTGGCGTCTGATGGAGGCGATGCTGCTCGTTCAGGATCTTTGTCAGTATCCTGACCCTTATTCTTCTTTCTACCGAGAAGATCTTTCAAGTAACCTTTGCTCAGCAAGTAGCTTATCTCCTTCCTCAGGGCTATAAAATCTTCTGTTACATGTCCAAAATCTTCATGGAAGGCACACCACTTGGATTTGTCCTTCCAATCAGCCTTTTGCTGTTTCTTCCTTGGTCACCTTGCTTTATCTCCTAAGCTCTACATGGCATATATCAATTCAGGAACATTAACAGAAAAACAATATTCTGACAACTCACGATATTCTTCGCTATCTTCATCCTCAACAACGTTCACCTTTTTGCTATCATTTCAACCTTACGGATTAAGCGGTATGGTTTGTATGAGGATTCTGACTTCCTGTTTGTTGATTCATATGTCAAGGATGAATTCATCCTCTCTTGCATTTTCTACTCGTCTTCAAGCCTGATATATCTTAAAGCCCTATTACGAGATTCATCTAAATTCCTGCAAGGATTCAAAACAAGATCCTGATAAAATGTGGAATCCTTCTGCAATCCCACCTTGAATGCTTGCACAGCTGTATCAATGTCAAGGTGTGGGATATCCAAGGATTCCCTGCAGAACTTGTTCATGTAATCCCTTAAAGATTCTTGAAGACCATGCGTTATCCTGTAAAGGTCACTTGTTAGTTTTTCAAAGCTTCTACTGCAAGAAAACTGACTGTTAAAAAGATTAACCAAATGAGCAAATGATGTAATCGAATAAGGTGGAACATTTAAAAGCCATTTCAAGGCTGATCTTGTTAAGGTGGAGCCGAAGCCTTTGCATAGGCATGCTTCCTTTGGGATAGGGTTTACTTCCATCCTCTCCCTATACTGAGCAACATGTTCTTCAGGATCCGTCGTCCCATCATAAAGCTTCATGTTGGGGGTTTGGAATCTCTTCGGGATTTCAACATCACAAATATGGCGAGCGAAGTAGGATATGTTATGACTATCTGGGATGCCTCCGGTATAGGTTGCACCACCTAGGCACCTTGATATCCTATCCTTCAACTTCTGTAGTTCTCTGGAAAGTGCTGAAGTTACACCTATATCCTGTGAAGACCCAAGATTTTTAGTAGCAAAAGTATTAACATTATTGGACTAGTTACCAGTTTGATGACTCTGGCCATATCCTGGAGCGTATCTTCGGCCCCTCACAGTCGATGTCTTGGCTGATGAGGGTATCCTAGGAGTATTGCTCTGGGAACGGCTTGGTATGACATTGCCCTGGTTATCCTCAGTATACACCGCTGAACTAAAGTTCAGATTCCGGGGCTGCAAGGGGGTGACAACATCCTCAGCAGGTCACTTGGTGTTGGACTTCAAGAGTTGTATTTCTCTCATTATTATCTTGTTAGTCTCATGCTGTTGCTTCATCTGATCCTGTATACTACCGAAGAAAGTTCTCCCTGAAATACCGGATTTATAGCCATTATAGGAGTTCTCCCTGAAACACCAGATCTATAGACATTTTGAGCAGGGGGAGTGTCTCGAGATGTTTGAGTTTCTATTCTCCTTGATGGAGCTTGAACTTGTGAGGTCGTGGAAGCACCAAACCAGTTGCAGAAGAGGTTGTAGCAGGCATAGAGGAGGAGCTCATATTTTATTTCAAAGCCATTTAAATAGTTGTGAAAAAAGTTTTGAAAATAAAAATCCAAGTAGTGATTTTACAAAGCTTTTTGTAGAAATAGCACCACTTAGCCGACGGTGGGCGCCAAATTGTTTTTGTCAAAAATTACTGAAGAAATTAAGTGATCAAATTAGTTTTGTGAGGTAGTGTGCTAGCTATACTTGAGAAAATATGTTGGTTTATTCGCTTGTGAAAACAGTTTCAGGATATGAAACTATATCAATTATCAAATAATGAGCTGAAAAAGTAAAAGTAAACACGGGGTATACGAGGAAATCCTTTGATCAATCTAGATCTCCGGTATAAAACCTCGGGAGCTGACAAACGTCGTCTGCCTTGTTCTTCTTATTGCTTGAAATTTCAGGATACAGTGCAGGATAATGCCAAGATTGATACTAAGTTTACAAAGTTTGTAAGTGAAGGGTGTTTGTGCATAATATGCAAGAGTAAAAGAGCAGAGCGTGTAGTTGTTTGTGTGACCTAGAGATCTGGCTATCCGTTTATATAGTTACAAATGACAAACTAAATCTCCTAAAACTTGGGGTCCTCCGAAATATTCCTTTTGGAACGTTGGAGACCTTGTCTTTCGGCTTCAACGTCCACATCTCAACCAAACAGAGTGAGTCTTCAGGAGAACGAGTCCTTGTTAAGGTTATGATCCTGCAATCGTAACCTACAAGCATATTATTAGCAATTACCAGGATACTGCATTAGGATGTTACCAATATCCTGGTCCGGTATCCTAATCGTAAATAGCTATTCAAGATATATCATCAGGATATGGGCTCAGAATTTCACCCATAACAACAACAGAATACAATGCTTTTTCAGATTCTTCATATCTTATTGAACTCCAAAAGCATTCAACATGAGATCTCTATGCCGTGATGATGTGTAAGTGCTTTTGTAATCTTTATGCGCCCCATGAAGTCTAACACCTCTGAAAATGGTGCTAATCCAGGAAATTTCCCCAAATCAAGAACACAACACGTGTTATGGAACTTCGAAAAGTTTGACTTCTTTTCCTGCACGACAAATAAGAAAACATTTAGAAATTTTTTAAAAAATTTAACACTTTGACCTAGTAATTCGTACGAATTAACATATGTTTTAACAAAAACATTTATAACCTTCCAGTTCATATGAATTAAACAACTAATTCGTAATCATACCACACCTACATCGTACGAATTCAACAATTCTACAAACACTATCCTAGTTCGTACGAATTAAAGATTTGAACATTGATAAGTTGTACTTCGTACGAACTAGTAACTCATACGAACTACCCATCTTCTCCACATGAACCTGCTATTATCAAACTTATTCATTTCAACAAATTGTTGGTTCAGTATGAATATATACACGCCGATTAACCAATATTTATGTTCACTTTTCATTTTTAATGGTTAAATCATCCTAGATCTACAATTTAAAAGTCCGACAGTCAAAAACTTCAACATCAACGATTCAATCATAGATCTATACCTTAACCATTGTTTAGAGTGTCCAAATCACCCTAACAATACAAATTTTGGCAGAGATTCGATAATTAGAATGCAATTCCACTTAATTTGCACAAGAGGCTCTTAGAGAACAAAATAGTGATACTAATGACAACATCGTATGAATTTATCATTTTATACTCTTTCAAGAGTAGTTCGTACGAACTACTGCTAAACAATGTACTTCGTACGAATTAGGTCTCTCATTTTTAAGATTTTTCAATTTTTCAGTTTTAAACATGTAATTTTCTCAATTTTGTCAATCCACTCAGTTGACCAAGTCCAAGTTAATGACCCTAGTTAATCATTTGCCTACCAAGTCCAACTTAATAACCTTGGTTTGACCTTTTATTGTAACACCTCAATCACGTAATACAACAACACACGGCGGAAATATCGTGGAGGCACGTTACAAATTGCTCACAACTACTAGTACTAAATTGTTTCATTATCATTAACATTGTTTTACAATAAAACGAATACATGAAGTTGTCTTTTGATTTAAAGAAGTCTAAAGTCCGGATGCATTCCTATGTGCAGCATGCTTAAATAATCGAAACCTGAAACATATGCGAAAAAGAAAGACATCAACAAACAATGTTGGCGAGTACATAGTTTTGTTGTCCAAGTTAATGGCAAATGGTTTAGTGTTGCAATACTTCGACAACTACGAGAGTCGTTTATTGAAAATGGACTCTTTGAAGCCAAGGAATGGCAAAAAGATTTAGTATTGCAATACATTAACTTGATTATGAAACTTGTGATAAATATCGTTTTGTATATGGCAACGTGATTAATACTAAGTATTTTTTATGCCATTTGGAAATTGTACTTTGTTCATTGTAATCGCATTGAATTCTGTCATAAAACTTGTGAGAAGAAATCCAATCAAGGATTAATAACAACAATATCGAAATTGGTCATAACTCGCGTGAGTATTATTCTAAATCAAATCAATGATTTATAATAATACTTTGAATACCCTTCATAGAGTCTAACATATAAAAATATGAAAGAGTTCTACAAGGATTTAGATATTGTACTTTGAAACAATCGTACACAAAATCCTAATGTGATTCGGATAACGCTACAAGAGTAATACAATAAGAACACTTATATATAGGAAGTACCAGTGGCGTATCCACCATGTTCTTATGGTATTACACTCGTTTCGTTATCTAAATCACAACTAATCACAATAACCACGTAATCATCGTCTTGTCACATACGCATTAAAGTATACTAAGAATCCAATCAAGGACATCAATTTAGTACTTCAAACATCCTACAAGAATCTAACTATGAAGATATATTGATACTTTACGGATTTATTTTAGTCACTTGTCTTGTCACATTGTCTTGTCTCATACGCATTAAAGTACACAAGAATCCAAATAAAGGACTAGCATTTAGTACTTTAAACATCCTGCAAGAATCTACTATAAAGATAGGTAGATGCTTTAAGGATTTGGTTTAGTCACATCGTCTTGTCTCATTGAATCACAAAATCCTAAATCCTAATGGTGTTTCGGTTAGGCTACGAAGGGTATACAATAAGCACACTTATATATAGGAAGTACCAGCGGCGTATCCACCATTTCCTTATTGTATTACCCTAGTTTCGTTATCTAAATCACCAACAAACTCTACACAAAAACAATAACCATCGTCATCGTCGTGTAAAGCACTTCTCAGAAATCTTACTATGAAGATAGAAGATTTAAGACTGTACTTCAAATACCCTACAAGAATCTAACTATAAAGATAGAAAGATCCTACAAGGATTTGGTTCGTGTCCCCATTCGTCGTGTTTTGCATAATTGGAATAATACACAAAAAGTACTTAGAAATCACATACATGCCATACATTTGAGAAATTTCGGTTACACATATGCATCATGCAATACATTTGAAAAACGTAAAAGATGGGAGCTATGTACTCACTTGGGATTGCGTAAAGGTCTTGTTCAAATGGTATATCAAAGCTCAAAGGATCAAGAGTTCAAGTGTTGAAATGGTTCCTAGTGTATCGGATATTATGTGTAAGTGTCGAGACTTGAAAACAAGAGATTGGATAGAATAAAGTCTTATAAACCAAATGAGTGTTGGAACTCACATGATATTGTTTAACAAACTTAAAATTCTTATTTTGAAAGATTGCTAAGTGCTTTGGACCCATTATGACTCGTTAAGGTAGTTTACACTACTTTAACGGATCATTTGTGTAAATAAGAGTTCAAATGGTTAGATATGTGATATGATAAGTCTTAGATGACAAAACATGTTTAATAATGTTATAACATCAGTGTATATGGCAAAACATTGGTTACATAGGCTTAAAATCGATTTATGTGCAAAAGGGCATTTTGGTCATTTATAAGGCAAAAGAGGCGACTTAACACAACACTAACCAAACAACGTGACCATAAGGTATAACCTCAGAGGGTTATTCCCTATACAACTATGGTTACAAATATGTGTCTGGTAGGATCCTAAGATCGACTAAAACGGGTCGGATTCGAAAGTCTAAGCGGTGTTCAAGACCGCTCGACTTACGACCCTAAACAAGCTCTAAACTAAAAGTGACGAGTTAGACATGTCAAAAAATGTCTAACTAAGTTATAAAAATGTTTTGGTTTCAAAACTTGGTGTTGTAGCACTCTCAAGAGCTCAGGTAGGAGGCCTCCGAAGGGAAGCAAACTCCATATAGAGCAGATTTAGAGAAAGGAAAGAATTGAGCAAGGAAATGAGGTGAAAATGGCTAGCTGTTATACTTGAAACAAGATCACAAGATAATGCCAAGTGTTAGGGGGAGTTGTAGGATCCAAACAAGTGTTTAGTGAGGTGTTGCAACCTGAAGGAGTGTGGCAAATTCGAGTTATAGGTGTTCAAGCAAAGCAACAAGAAGCTGCTAGGTTTCTGCAAAAAATCTGTTGTCTGTCACCCCCATGCAGACTGTATGGTCCTATGGATGCGGTCCGCATCCAACCTTGCTGGCACCAATTTTAAAAAATTGGCAGAATTGGCCCCTGGACTAGTTTTCTCGCGTTTTGGCACTCCTAGCATCCGTTAACCTTATTTCTAAGCTTTATAAGGATGAATAGGCATAGGGGTCTTGAAATATGTCCAAAAATGTTACGGATGTCAGAACGTTCGATTCTACGGTTGTGTTTTTTGGTTATTTACGACGAACGCTTTAATTAACGCGTAAACGACCGTCATTGCGTAACAAATGATATGTTTGCATTCCAATCATTAAAATGCAAGATTATAATGATGGCAATGATTTGTGGATGTACGTACGTGTTCGTATTAAGAAATACGCGAATCGGCGTACTTTCGCAAATTTTGCAAAATAGTCCCTAGAGATAGAATAGCGTGTTTTTGCCTTACCCAAGCCCTTAAAACTTATTTATAAGTTATGTAAAGCGTATTTAGGGTATGTTAAGCTTATGTCCTCATCCTGGTGCATACGTTACGTTAAAAGGGTTATGTTTTTGAAAGCCCAAATTTTGGCACAAGGTTTACAGTCTCCCCTACTTTAGGAAATTTCTTCCCGAAATTTATTCGAAGGAGACCGTAGAGTGTGTTTGGAATGATTGAAATATAACAAAGCTCGAGATTCCAAATATGCAGGGCATCATTTGGTGCTGGAAATGTTTGGGGGATTCCAAGCGTAAACAAAGATATTCAAAGTATCTTCAAGGTATACAAACCTTTTAGAACTTTTGAATCCATAGAGTGTCGTTGAGTGTATAAAAATTGTTTTGTACGGCACTATGTTATACATAAGCACTTAGTGTAAATCCGTAGCAAACAAAGGGGTGTACAATCAAGCCTGGCAATACGTGCACGGTTTCTAACGTCCCAAGAGGTACATCACATGTACTATGAGCATCTCATGCATAGGAGACGGGTAAACATACCTATGGCATCAAGATCGTCACCTTTAACACCATAATATACTCCCGGTCAGCTCGAAAAGAGTTAATGAATGTTCTCATCTAGTTCATTGTATTCAATAAACAAATAACAGATAATCACACAATCACATAATGGTCCAAGATAACATAAAACCTTCAATCGATCCTAGTAACGTTCCGAAGAATAACACAATAAAAACACTTATATGTAGGAAGTACCATCAGCGTATCCACCGTGCTCTTATTCGTCATACCCTTCCCATTACCTAATCACTCTAGATTTTATGCCACCATCTTAACAAGGCTTACTATGATTCTCATGTGTTGGTCCCCGTAATTATATGTGCACCCATAATTACGCGTTTCGTCACATGGACCACATAGCTCCTCTTGTTAAGTAAAGGGAAACATATAATAAGGTCGAAGTAACATCTAAATCAAATAAGCATCGTCATAATCACAAGATATATTGAATCAGAACATGTTTTGTACTAGCAATGATAACACTACTTGTTTTGCAAGTAACAAAATTAGTAGCAGATATTTCGTTATAGTACAAATGTTAATATATTTTTCACACAAACCAAACTGGTAGTATGCATCATATACTAAGCATGGATTGTCATAAACAATATAAATATGTCGTGACAATATTTGAAATCATGTGCTAGGTAGTTAGGTCAACATACTAAGCAAAAGTGTGTTTGTAAATCATGTACTAAGTATGCTAGGTCAACATACGAAGTAAAATGTATTTGTAATCAAGTACTATACATAACAAACAATGTATGTAATGTCATGAAAAAAATAGTAGTGATAAGCACATAGTATGTAGAAATCGTTTGTAGAGATTGTGTGATCGCACTAGTGTGCAATCCCAATATGTTAAACTAAGTGATTTAGTTCCTAATAATAAAGAACAGAATCCTCAAAGTTGGTACGTTGTTGTATATTACACATAGTGTAATCACATTGGAATTTGTAAATGGAATACAAAATGAAGAAAAACTTCTTGAAAATTTATATTGTCATTACAAACATAGTTGAAATATGTACATTGTCTTTAGAAAATAAAACAGGAATGTAAAAGCTCAAATGATCATAATGTGCTTGAACATAAGCTTGAGCCTCATTAACATTGTATACTTGTCCTTTTGTGTTAGCAAACCTAGGACAGTTTCGCTTCAAATGATTTAAATCACCGCAATTGAAACATGCTCCAGCTAGATACTGAGGGTGTGCTTGAGTAGGGGCAACTTCGTTTTGGGTGCGACAAGTCGCAACTAGATGCCCAAAAAGACCACACATTGTACACTGGCAGCATGGAGAATTTGCTGGGTGGTGATAGTTGTAATGATTGCACCGAGGATGTTTCCCACGAAAGTCCCCCTAACGGGTACTAAATTGAGTTCGATTGGTGCAGCAATTGTAAATTTTTTGAAGTCTTATGCTTCTTAAAATTTTTGGAAGCTCTGTCAGTTTGTAACCAGAACGTTAGAACGTTTGATCTATAAAACTGACGATTAACTTATTAAATCTTGTGTATTGGTAAACACGACGTAATATTTCCGCTATTATGGACGTTAGATATCAAATTTAGGTTCCTAAGCATCGAGGATTGGTCCTACAAGTGGTATCAGAGCTAGAACACCCTGATTTGATAGTAACAAGACAAGAACACTTCTATTTCTACTCCATTCTTCTCTTTTTCTTAACTTTTGAACATAAAATGAAGAATTCACGGTCAAAATCTTTTGAATTTTGAATATATCATGTAAAATCCAACAAAGATAAATCCTTGAAAGATTGGAGACTAAATTCAACCGAATTCATGTCAAAATTTTGAAAAAACCATGTTTTTGAAAACCCCCATGATCGAACTTGTTGGCCATGTTCGGCCGAACTTGTCCTAAAACATCACTTTTCAAGTTATTTTTTAGCAAGTTTGCCCGAACTGGAGGTATTTTTGAAGGAATCTAGACTAAGTTCGATCGAAGTTACTACTTTTTCATTGATTTTACACCAAGTTCGACCGAAGTTTGACCGAACTTGTGTAAAATCAAGAAAAGTTTAAGTAAGTTCGACGGAACTTACTAGAGTCTTATCAAATTATTAATACAAGTTGCTCGAAGATCTGTGTTTGGTTTTTGACATAAGTTCGCCCGAAGTTTAATCAAATTTTTCAAGAACAAATCTAACAAGTTTGACCGAACTTGTTAGAATATCTGAAAATTCTTCATTTGATACTACAAGTTCGACCGAACTTGTAGTAGGACTAATTGTTTTCAAAGTTTTTGAAAATTTTCAGAGTACACGTTTCATTATTCATGATGGATGATTAACTAAGAGCTTTTAGGTCAGGAGCTAGTTCGTCAAATGCCAATGTGATCAATCAAGTCAATCTTGATAATGAAATGGGAACGACTGTCAAACCGCCTAAGCTGATGAGCATGGACGAGTACGAAGCAAGGAAAGATAAATTTACCTATTGGGTTCAAGCCATGCACTTCGCTGGCTGGGTGTCAATTGAAAGAGGCTACACTGTTCCTGTAGATGAACATCAACGAGTTCTAGAAAAGTACAACTACTCGACGGTTCAGAAAGAAGAATATATCACCGAGAAAAAGATGATCAGCTCATCCAACAGTCTGTCAAAGAAGATATCCTGATTTTGCTACCTGAGTATGCTACTGCAAGAGATCTTTGGTTGTCATTATAGAAGAAGTATCTAGGCAGCCGAAATGATCAAAAGCAAAAAGACACTTATCCTGAAAGAGTTCGATATCTTCACTATGCTAAAGAATGAGACCATAAAGCAAATGATCGAGCGTTTCTGTCATCTTAAAGTGCAAATGCGAACACACGGTCTCGAAAAGACTGAACAAGAATACATTGACAAACTTGCTGACGCACTACCAGAAGGTGAATGGACTATGTATTTGATGGTTCTGAAGAACAGTGATTGTGTTTATCGACGTTTATCGATAAACTCGAAGGCCACAAAATGGAACTTCTGAAGATGGCGAAGTCAAAAAATGCTAATGTTGTTCAAGACATCGGTCTGTACTACAAAGCGGAATGCTAGATAGTATTTCGAGTCCTAAAATTCAGACGGCTTTTAGTGCAAACATGAATGCTTCTCCACATAATCAAAATCAATCACAGCCTCAGTATGACCAAAGTCCTCAAAGTTCTTACTCAAGCACTAGTTCAAATTCAACTTATCATAGCCAAGAGAATCAAAATCAACAACAAAGTTCTGATCCAAATGTATATAAATGCAACATCGCAGTGAATTTGAACAATGTTGTTTCAGAACAAGTTGCAAAAAAACATATGTCACTACTCGCTACCGTATTAGAATCTTATGAATGTCTTGTTGCCGGTAAGATCAAAAACCCGAGATGACCGCAGAAGATTATGAGCAGGTAGACGAGGAAGAACTCGAACTAATGGACATCAAATGGTCCTTAGCTTAAATCATCAGGAGAGTGAGAAAGTTCGTTGCACTCACAGGCCGTGACATAGGAAATTCCAGTAACAAATTGGGTTTTGACAAAACCAAAGTCGCGTGCTTTAAATGTTGTCAAAAGGGGAATTTTAAAAGAGAGGTAAGAACACCGAAGCAACCGAAAATCAAAGTCCTTTCAGAGGAGGAAATGAATATTACAAAAGGGCACTTCAATATAAACCATTTCTGAAGAAAACTCAGGTTGAAATCCAAGAAAAACCTTACAATAGCACCACTGAGAAAGCTATGGTGGCATCCAGTGAAGATGATGGTTTTGATTGGAATTCTTACATTGGGAAAAAGACTGGAGTTTCTTTGATGGCGGAGATAGTTGAAGATAATTCTGCAGAGGAAGCAGCGGCAGCAGCAGAAGCAGCAGCTATCGAATAAGCTCTTCTGGAACAATACTTGCATCAACAGCAGGAAGAAGAGGAATATATCCATATGCAGAGACAAGGAATTTTATCCTCTGATTCTTGTGACAGTTTTGCAGGTCATTTTGATGGCAGCTCAAAAGAACAAGTGGTTGTGGAGAAAAAGATTGATGAAGTGATCATTGATGTCACTCAAGAAGTGAAAGTCGAAGACCTCAAGGACATGGCAGATAAAGCTTTAATGGCAAATCTAACCAAGGTAGCTCCAGAGGTAAAAATTGTCGAGAAAGAAGTTGTCAAAGTACAAGTTGTTGAGGTTGAGAAACCTTGTACAAAATGTACTAAACCTTGTGTCGAATGTGCCGAAAAATCAAAGATCATCGCTGAAAACAATGTGCATAACGAATTGTTGAAATATGATTATCGCACAATGAAAGAAGCGTATGACAAAATGAAAAATTATTATGGCAGACTCGACAGAAATAACATCGAACAACATGATAATATAAGGATGTTGAGTGGAACAGTAATGGATAAACAAATGGCAATTAACACCTATATTAACACCATTGCTGAAACCAAACAACAACTTCAAGGCATGACAATCGAAACTGAAAGAGTTCAATAGTTGTTGAGAAGTTATACCACAAATGCATATGTTATTGATAACATTCTTCCGACAATCTCAACGGAAGAAAAACCTAAAAAGAAAACTGGCAAAGAATATAGCAATGTTCCTCCACCCCTTTTCGAGAAGTACTGTCGCAAAACCGCAGACGGGATGGATAAGGCACTCAACGTTGAGTTACTTTCTGAGAAAAAAGATGAGTTGCCAGAGAATATTGATATAATCTATGCTAAATCTGATGATGATAACAACGTTGTGGTTAACAAAGTGGTTGAAAATGTTCTAAGTGATTCTGATGACGGCAGCTTCAAAAGCGCCGACTCGAGTGCAAAGAATTCTGATTCACAGTCTAAAAATGACGATAAGTCGTCAGAGGATGGTCTAAGTGATGATCCTAATGTTGTAATGTACAAAATGAAGGATTCGGATAGACTATACTTTGATGATAGCTTCCCGATTTAGAATGTGAAGGAAGAATTGCTTGATAAATTCTTTAAACTCGTGGAAGTCACATCAGAGGAATTGGAAATTAACGAACGAAAATTCTCTTCCAAACCTAAAAGAAACAACTACCTAAGGAATGGTGGTGATCATCTGGAAAACCGGAGAATGGGGTTGGGTCTAGAAGAATCAGATGAACCATTAAAGAAAGTGTCACCATTTCATGAATATTAAAACAAAAACATGAATTTTGTATATGGGACAGATACGGTTCAAGAAGAGAGTTTGATTGGTAAACAATCAAATGATGAGTTTAAAAAGGAGAAGAAATTCGAGATAAAGCCAAGGTTACAAGTGGTGCCAAAACATCAAGTGGGGTAAAATCACCCACTAAAGGACATCCACTTGATAATCGGACATGTTTCAAGTGCAATGAAATGGATCATATTGCACGACAATGTTTGAAATCAAATCCGGCTTATCCTCGAAGAAGAGAATCAAATGTTGTAAAACCAAGGTATCCAGAGTTTGAAATACCAATCGAGAATTTGAAAAGAAATGAATCTTTGCCATAAGTTAAACCTAAAATAGAAATGAGGTTTGAGAATTCTACTTTCAAAAAAGGAGAAACTTCTAGGGCAAACGAAAACAAATTTTATATCAAGAAGGCTAATATCAAATCTCAAGCCTGGATTACCAAGAAAAGGTCAACAGCATCTGGTGTATTAAGTCTGAACTGGTAAAGACTGATAACACGAATGAATCTAAACCTGAAATCACTAAGTCTGAGCCTGTTAAGACTAGTGATAGCAAGAAAGAATCAAAATTTAAAATCATAATTGAAACCACATCTGAAACTGTCAAAAATACAAGTGGTAACAATTCAAAAGATAAAAAGACGGTAAAGTTTTCAAACATAAACATCATAGAAAATTCAGATGAAGAATGGGAAGATTATTCTGTAGATAAGCGTGGATTCGATTATGCTGATGAATGTGAATTTGATTTTGGTGACGGTTATCCAATTCAACCCAAGACCAAAAAGGCTTGGGTCTCGCTTTTTAAATAGATTGGTAAAATGTGCAGGGACTCCAGAGATCCATACTTCTAAGTGGATTTTGGATAGTGGAGCGTCCATGCATATGACAGGAATGAAGGCATTGCTATTCGACATTAAAGCTATCAATGGTGGATATGCTGGATATGCAGGAAATCAAGGTGGAAGGATAGTCGACGAGGGAAAACTCTCCAATGGCGTAGTTTCATTTGATCGCGTGAACTATATTGCAGAACTTGAGAACAATCTTCTGAGTATATCGCAGATTTGTGACAAGAAATTCACAATCCATTTCAACGACAAAGAGTGTATTATCTTGAAGCCGGGATTCAAAATACCAAATGAGTGGATTCTGATGCGAGCACCTCGAGAGAATGATTTATATGTTCTTGCAATGGGTGTCGCTACCACTTCATCAAAATCAGCACAATGTTTTGTCTCAAAGGCTACTGAAAAAGATTCTGTTCTTTGGCATCGTAAGATGGGGCATATTCATTTGCAAAAATGAATTTCTTGGTTCATAATGATCTTGTAGAAAGCGTAAATCTTTGAAGTTTTCAGATGTCTGATCATTGCTTGGAATGCAAAAAGGGAAAGCAGATCAAGAAATCTCATCCAAACAAAATTCTAATCTCAATCAAGTTGCCATTAGAATGTCTCCACATTGACTTATTTGGTCCTGTAAATGTTTGAAGCATCTCAGGAGACTTATATTGCTTGGTTGTGACAAATGACTATTCGAGATATTCGTGGGTATTCTTTCAAGAATCAAAAGCGAAACGTTCGAGAACTTGGTTATTCTATTCAAGAAACTGGAGAACCTTTATCATCTGCCGGTCAGACGCATTAGAAGTGACAACGGCACAGAGTTTAAGAATAACAAAATGAAGGAATTCTGCAACACGAAGGGATTATGCATGAGTTTAGTGCTCCCTATACTCCACAGTAAAACGAAGTAGCTGAACGAAAAAATAGAACTTTGATTGAAACTGTGAGAACCATACTTGCAGATTCTAAACTTCTTATCAGCTTCTGGAATGAAGCGGTTGCTGTGGCTTACTACACGCAATAGACCAAGATGGCAAATTCGGAGCTAAATCTCTTGAAGGTTTCTTTGTCGGATATGCGAGCGCATTGAGAAAAGTATATGTTCCTTCATTAAGAAAGGTTATTGAAGCACAACACGTGGAATTTTTCAACTACACGGATCCTATTCAATGGAAAGGTGACGCGTGGCTGTTTAACTACCAAGACCTTTGGAAGTCATTTGACTTGCCCGAAGAACCGACTGACGAAGAAGTTGCAGTGTTATACTACCTTCACCAGTCAGCGAATCAAGAACAAATTGTTCGACCAATTGTGGTTAATCAACCCATGGGATCCATCTTCTTCTGGCGCAACTTCAAGCAATAGTGTGTTTCCCGGCTGAAAATGTTTCTGAAACATTAACAACACCTGCTACTCCTCCAACAAATGCCTCTACTGAACTAGTGAATACAACAACGGAGCCCAGTATGCCTCATAATCAAAATTTTGACTCAGATGAAACACCAACATTTGATGCTGATGGGGAATCATCTTATTTAGATGAAGAAGTGGAGCAAATAACAAGTCTTCTGAATCAATCTGTAGTACTGGAACAATAGAAATGAAGCTTCATCAAGCTCTCCAAACGTTGAATTAGTCGTTGATCTCAATATCACGAATCAGCAAAACTCAGTAGATGTTCCAAGTGAAGAATTCCCGCGATCATATTCCTATTATCCATCAACAAATATTATCGGAGAACTTCAAAGTGGTGTTAGAACTCGAGGGCAAATTAATAAAGCACTCAGTTGTTTCTACACACGCATTGCTACAACCCAGAACTATTGCTTCTATTCATGTTTCAATTCTCAGATTGAGCCAAAGACAGTTAATGAAGCTTTAGCCGATGAAAATTGGGTACAAGCAATGCAACAAGAATTATTGCAGTTTGAGAAGTTGGGTGTGTGGAAGCTTGAAGACCTACCAGAAAATCAGAAAGTAATTGATACAAAATGGGTCTTTAAGTGTAAACGTGATGATAGAGGGGTTATTGTTCGTAACAAAGCTAGGCTTGTTGTCAAGGGATTTCACCAGCAGGAAGGGATAGACTACACGGAAGTCTATACACCAGTAGCTCTCTTGGAATCTATTCGAATTTTTCTAGCTTTCGCATCATGGGAAGGATTTAAGGTCTATCAATTGGATGTCAAATCGGCTTTTCTGTATGGCAAATTACGCGAGAAGGTGTACGTTGGACAACCACCAAGGTTTGTCGATCCACTCAACAAGAAGAAAGCGTACCTACTGGATAAAGCTCTTTATGGACTACACCAAGCCCCGAGAGCTTGGTACGAGAACGTTTTTTTATTAGAGGAACTGTGGATAGTACTCTTTTCACCAGAGAAGTTGATGGCCATCTGATTATAGTTAAAATCTATGTTGATGACATCATCTTTGGATGTACAAACGATAGTCTCTGCAAGGAGTTTGAGGGAATCATGAAAAAGAAATTTGAAATGTCCTTGATGGGCGAAATGAAGTTCTTTCTTGGTTTGCAAGTAGATCAGCTTTCGGATGGTATTTTCATTCATCAGACTAAGCATGTTCACGACATCTTGAAGAAGTTTGGAATGGAAAGCTTGAAGCCTTTATCTACGCCTTTTGCTCTAAATCACGGCATTTGCGTTGACGAGACTGGAGCCAAAGTTGACAAGACGTTATACAGATCGATGATTGGATCGCGATCTGATGACATCGCGTCCAGATATTATGTATCCAATCTGCCTATGCGGCAGATATCAGTCAAGCCCGAGGATCTTACACATGTAGATTGTGAAGCGAATCTTCAGATACCTGAAAGGATGCCCAAGCACCGGCTTGTGGTACCCAAAGAACGACAATTTCGACCTCACAAGCTATGCTGATTCTGATTTTGGTGTAGATAAGTTGAACTCAAAATCAACTACAGCAGGATGCCAGTTCATCGAAACAAGAACGTAACCTTGCAGTGTAAGAAACAGACTACGGTCGCTCACTCTACCTGTGAAGCTAAGTATATCTCGGCCTCCAGCTGTTGTTCACAAATTCTATGGATTCAACAGCAGATGAGAGACTATAGTCTGTAATTTCTATACACTCCGTTGTATGTTGATAACAAGGCAGCCATAGATATAACTAATAATCCGGTTCATCACTCACGCAAAAAACTCATTGAAATTCGTTATCATTTCATTCGTGATTGCTACGAAAAGAAACTGGTGCAAATAGAAAATCCACACCGACGAACAAAAGGCTGATTTTTATACCAAACCATTTTCCTTGTCACGGTTTAAATACTTGCTGAGAATTAACGGTATGAAAAATTTGCTGACAAGTGCGGACGCTGAGGTTCAATATGGATCGGACGACGAGTTCGCGTGATCCAGATTGGTTTGTAAATATCTTTCTAGTTTAAAATTTTGTTAAAAAGTAAAATCCAAAAAAAAAGATGTTTTTGATTTTAGGGGGAGAAATGTTAGAGACAATACAAAAACATTAGAAAATTTTAAAATCCAAAAACAGATAAAAATTCAAAATGTACAAAAACATTGAAAAAGACAAAAAGAGTTCAGTGTCATAAAAATAAAAGATAGTATATCAGTGGACTATCACAGTATGCTAAAGAAATGTAAAGTTTTAAAAGTGATAAATGAGTCTTACTGTGGATGTGTCGATAGGCTTAACACGTTCAGTAAACTGTTTTCGAGATATAAACTAAATTTTACAACTGCTTATTCTTGTGGATTAACTCATATTGGATATATGGACTTAGTACTCCGAAATTTCGTTTGAAAGATTGCCTGATTCTGAGATACGAGGTCTTTATGGATAGTTGATATCTAGGGTATTATACAAGTTCTTCTGATTTTGCGGAAGCAATGGCCTAGAACTTATATAATACTTTCTCTATAAACCTCCAAACTGCATGCAATATTGAAAAGAATCAAAGATTTAATCATTTGAAGTGCTAAAAAGATTCCTTAAGTGGAACACACCTTAAAGTCGAGCCTTCATCTCTTTGTCTGTATGGTAGTACTAACCTGAGCTCTCAAGGTCTCGCACAACCCAGATACAGATATCAATTATGCTATATTCACCTGTAAGATGAAATCTAGGGAATCTGGATACGGGAGGATATTCAAGAAGTGGGAACCACAGATAAGTCAAGTTTCATGAATTCTACCTTGACATATCTTGAAACAGTTGAAAAATGTGGTAAAGCTTAAGTGGACAAACATATCGACAATCTAGGTAAACAAGTTTAAAACTTAAAGTCTGCTAAGGTCAACGGTACTGGTGATATGTCTCGATCAACTGATATGAACCTTAGGCACGAATTCACAAAAATATTTCTATAAATATGTTTGAACATAGTTTACATTGCTTATTACTTTGTATTTCAGCTTTAAAGATTAAAATCAAAAAGAGTGTCGGTGTGTTTTAGCATAAACTTACAAAAATACAAAAAGATTATATTTCTACATTGTTTTCAGCAAACCAATGTTGGAGTACGGATCTTCGAAGTCTGGTAAGATGCCAGAACTGGTGGGAATCTCTTTGACAACGGGTTGAGAGCTAATCTGTTAATCTGAAAAGTCAAAACGATGAAAAGTTCATTAATTTGAAAGTTTGATTTTGAAAATATCAACAGTTTGTTCGTAACGAATCAAACCGGGTTCATTAACTTGGACTCGGCATCATTAACTTGGACTCGACAAACAAATCAGGTTTGTCAAACAAGCAAGTTTGACCGAACTTGCTATAAAATGGTTGTGTTTGTTTTAAGTAATAAGTTCGCTCGAACTTATGATGGGTTATGTTAATGGGCTTATAAGTTCGCCCGAACTTACCTAGGTATAAATACCTGAGTAAGTTCGGCCGAACTCATTTACTTGTTATCAGATTCTCTTGAGCGAACTTGAGATTTGAGTGATCTTGAGTGAAATTGACAAAATCATAACGTTGCGCTGCCTAAATTTAGTTGTTTTTTGGTGATTTACACACCATCTACAATGGTCAAGGTATAATATTGAACTTTTAACCGTCTATTGATCTTAAACGAACCAAATAGATCTGAAAAGTTAATATCTGATAAATCTAGGAGCCGTTGATTAAAATTGAACATAGATCCTTAATCTACACATAAAATCGACCGTATAACACATTTTGATTGAAGTGAAACGGCTGTTTAATTATTTTGAACAAGTTGGTCTTTGGAGAAGACGACAAGTTCGACCGGACTTGTCTAAAAATATGAATAAATGAAACCTAAACATCTTCGACCGAACTTGCATCAAAAGAACTTATCAAACTGGTGCAAACATGTTTGACCGAACTTAGGTTTGAAAGTCTGATTTGTTGTTGTATGTATAAGTTCGCCCGAACTTATATAATGAACATGTGTTTTAGACATGTTCGGGTGAACTTAGTTAAAGCAGATTGTTATAACATATATATCAAGTTCGCCCAAACTTGATATAAATGTTAGAAAATTTTGTGAAATTTTTCTCGAAAATCGTGCTAATTGTTTTGCGTCATTTTTCAGGCACAGGTACCAGCACGTGTAATCTCTATTGAGTTCTCCAAAACTCACAATACGTGCATTATGCTTGACAAATCTATATGTCCGTCACTGAAGGAGTACGACAGTATATTGAAGTTTCTCAAGGAAAGCCATATTCGCCATGCTACTACAGAGCACACAGTATCACATCGATCACACATCGTTCACTTTTGGATGAATGCAAGCCTTAGTGCTGACGAGAAGACAATTACTTCAACAGTACAAGTTGGAAATGAAGTTAAACCAATTTCTGTGATTGAAGACGATATGCGATGGATTCTGGAATTCAAAGATAATAAAGACGATATGTTTCATTTACACGAGAAGATGGTGCGTGGCTGTTTCATTCGTATGGGTTATAAGGGGAGCGTGAACAAACCAACGCTGAAGAAAGGGGAAGTGCCAAACCCCTACAAGCTTTTGATGCATGCTCTAATTCACACATTCAGCCATCGTAAAGCCGGATTAGATGGTGTTCAAGACTATTTGGCTAGCATGGCAATGGCGCTTATTCTGAAGAAGCCGTTCAATGTTTCTAAGTTAGGTTTCACTCACATGTCGAAGAACATGGAAGATTCAAGGCTATGCCATATCCGAGATTTGTTCAGATGTTGACTGACGAGAAGTATCCCAAAATTGAACGAGATCCAAATGATGTGCTGTATTTAGTTCATCTTGATGAAACGACTGTGAAGAAACTGTTCCAGAAACAAGCTTCAGCTCCTGTTGCCAAGCCGGTATTTGGAGCCATTAAAGATTCGAATTATATATCGCCGCCAGATCACAAATGGAGAAAAGATGGTAGCGACGACGAGAAAGAACTTAATGCTGAACGAGAATGGTTTAAGGAATTCAAATCAAAGGCAAGGAGCGAATGGTTTTAAAGGCAGAAGCTGATAAGCCAAAGAAAAAGCAAGCTGCTAAGAAAGTAGGAACGATGCTCGTTGACGAAGAAGAACCTGAAAATGTTGAAGCAGTTGCTGGATCGAGCGCTGCAGTTGTAATTGAAAGTCAGGAAACTATAAAGTCAACCAAAGAAGATGTGATTTCTGCTACTTCTAAGAATGAAGAATCTGATGAAGAAGTTCCTGCTAAAGAGCCAGAAAAGACTGAGGGAGAGATTAGAGCAGAAAAGGAAAGAGAGTTGGATGCAGATTTTGATCCTAACACTAAAAAAGAGTCTGACGAGGAGAGACCGAAGAAAAAGTCTAAGCGTACAAAGTCTCCAGCAATCGAAATCTCAAAGAAGACTATAGGGTCACCTCAGACCAAAGCAAAGAGAAAAGCAAAGAAAGCTCAGAAAGCTATAAGCAAGAGACGCAAAAGTAAGTTGAAAAGCATAGAAGCCACACAAGAACCTTCTAGTGCTCAGGAGAAAGGAGTCACACAACAAACTTCTCCACAAGAACCTCCTGTTATTGTTCATGCTGCAACTGAAAGGCCAGGAGTTACACAAGAACCTCCTGTATCTGATTTTGTTGAAGTTCCTGTCATCCAATCACCTGTTGCTCTGACGACTTCAAATATTGAAAGTTCTACTCCTAAGAAGTCAACACCGAAAGCTGCAACACCTAAAAATTAAACGCCAAAGACACCAAGTGGAAATCTATTTGGTGATATGCCACATGGTCCAATCAGTCTCAAAGACTTGGATGTGTTTTTCCCAAAATCTAATCTTGAGATGCTAGAGAAACGTGTGAAGGCATTGGAAGAGAAAGTTGAACAGAATGACGTTGAAAAGGAAGAGCTTTTTAAGAAGGTGAATCAAAGCGAGGTCGAAAAAGAGTTGCTTGATGATAAAGTGAAGGTGATGGAAAATGAGCGAGAGTACTTCAAGGCGTTGATAGAAAGTCTGCAGGATGCTAATGAGAAGTTGAAGACAGAGATTGTAGAGTTAAAAACAATTCAAGCACTGAACGATAGAAGATTTAACAGATTGCCGAAAATGTTAGCAAACAATCTGAACATTGATTTCATTGCTGAATACGATCGTCTGGATCGTTAGGAAGCAAAAGAGCGTGCTGAGAAAGAATTAGCTGAAAGTGGTAAAGGAAAAGGTATTGAAGGTGAAGCTTCTAAGTCTTCTGATGTTCCAGAGAAACCAACTGAAGATGTTTCGAAAGCTTCTGAGTCTGAAATTCCAAAGGCTGATGAATCTGTCAAGCCTTCTGATCCTATTATTGTTTCTGAAGAAAAGGCAATGAAGAAGATGAAAAAGATAATAAAGAGGATGAAGAGGAAGAAGGTTACGAGGATTGGAATGTTGGTGATGATGACGATGATTACGATCATGGTGGTGATGATTTTGATCAGGGAGGTATAGGTTTAACGATCACTGAAGCGAAAGTATCTGATGAGTTTGATTTTTCTGATCTTATGAACGATGAGTCGAATAGGATGGAAGATAAAAGTCAGGGGGAGTCATGGCAGAAAGGGCCAACTGATGATGATATAGATATGTCAAATATTGATCGTTCTACGAAGCCTATGACTGCAATACCCACGAAGCCTTTAATGTTAATGTTAGAGCACAATGTGGAAGAAGGTGAGTTTGTACATAATTACTCGAAAGAAGATTTGGCGAGACTAGTTGAAGCTGAAGCTGAAGCTGAGAACATAGAGTTTGATTTTGAGGAAGTTATTAATGTTAACACATTTATACCAAAAGAGTATCAGTATGAGAGAAGGTTTGAAGCTAATGAGTACAATCGAGTGATAGTTGAAGATTGGTCCTTAGATGATGAATCTAATCAGAAAGCTAAGTACATCGGTCAAAATTCGGAAAGTTTTCCTACGTTTGAGGAGATGTACAAACAACTTGATGAAGATATGATTAAGATAAGATTGCTGAAGCGTTACGAGAAGGAAAGATTCCTAAGCCGCTGACCAAAGAAGAGATAACTGAAGCGAAAAAAGTCCTGGTTCAGGGAGATGCCATGTGAACGTAAGTTTCGGCGTCCACTAGCATTCTTCACCAGAGATAAAGATGTTTCTTTGGGAGATATACTGAGTTGGGGATGGTTTAAAGAGCTCAACGTATATGCAATCAAAAGGGAATTTGGAGTGCAATACTTTAAATATCTTGCTGATTTCAAAACATTGTCGTACTGGGATATGGAAGAGTTAGTACAAACAGTGAATGTTACTTATCATATGAAGACAATAGATCAGTTGTTGTGGAAGATGATTAAGTACGAAGCTGTTAAAGGTTGAAATTACTGGAAGCCGTTTATTCCAGGACGAAGGGTTAAGATCAATAAGGTTACAGGGGAAAAGGACATAACGTTAATTATGAAACGTCCTAGAGCCATGAGGAATATGCCACTTATGCCGATCAAACAGAACTTTTATCCTTTATTCAAGTTATGGCAGATAGATCAAGCTACTTACGAAGCGGTGATCGTGTTAAAATTTGAAGATCATCTGGATATTACTAAGGAACGGGTTGAAGTGATGGGTCATCAGGGTATGAGAGGTTTGTGGAGGACGTTAATGATTCTAGATCTTATGTGGCTTGTGAACTGCTCGAGAGAAGATATCAAAACCTTGTTCTACACCAAGATTGTTTTTGAAGAACGTGAAAAGGTACAAGCTATGTAGTTTCAAAAGGTTGTGAACATTTGTTATGCACGTGAAGTAAATTCTAGAAAAATGTGGCAAACGAAGTGGAGGGATCTGGAGAGAGTTGAGTTTCTAAAAGAAGAAACCAGAAAGGAGGCGATTAAAGAAAGAATGGAAAAATCGGTAAGGCAAAGTTCGCTAAGAGTGGCTAACTTTAAAAGACCACCGCCAACTGATCAAATGCCTGATCCAAAACAAGAACGACGAAGGAAGCCGTTCAAGAACTTCTTCGGTCGTGCATGTTAACGTTTTTATGAAGACAGAGTTTTGAAGACTGATACAAGATGAAGACGATATCCAAGGGGGAGTCTGTTGGTGCATAATGTCTATGTCTTAGTCTTATATCGAGTCTGTATAGTATAGAGCTGATTAGGCTAGGTATACGAAGTATTTATGTTTGTATTAGTCAAGTTTGCCCATGAAGTTCATGTAAAGGCATGTTCGGCCGAACTTGCATAGGCAAGTTCGGGCGAACTTGTGTCTCCCATGGGCGAACTTGTGTCTCTATAAATATCTAGCTAGCCTACCTCATTTGTAACTTTGGCATTTCAGAGGCGAAGCTCATTTGATCTATAAAACTGACGATTCACTGACTAAATCTTGTCTATTGGTAAACACGACGTAATATTTCCGCTATTATGGATGTTAGATATCAAATTTAGGTTCCTAGGCATCGAGGATCGGTCCTACAACAAAGAAACATTCTAGCGACTTTACTTCAAATTTTCCATCAGGATCAATTACCGTACAAGGAGATCCGAAAGGTTCAAGAATCTCCAAGTTAGGTTTTCGTTGATTTAGAAGTTCAAAGCATGTGAAAGTCCTGAAAATCCGGATCTAACAGATACCAAAGAATTACCAAGGATGGGTGGAATCCAAACTTGATGATATTCAAGAAATCCGAAAGAAAGAGAAACGAGATGAACGAGAATAACACGCGACACACTTCAAACTTGCATACGATTCTATTACTACGAGTAGCAAAACCGTCTGATACAAGTTCTCTCTCTCTCTCTCTAGTCTCTAGTGGAGGCTATCTCTAATGGCTTCGGAAGGCTTAACCCTAATTATGACATAATATTCTCTTTATACCTAGGGTTTCCCCATGCCCCTCATGGGCTTCCCTTGGGCTTGCCTGGCCCACATGGCCTATGGCATGCGCAAGTGACCTATACAAGGTCTAGAACCTAATACAAACTAACCTTGTTAATCCTAGTTCTCAACCATAGTCCGTAGCGTTAATTTGATGCATCAAATTATCTTGATAGCATGAATTCAGCAACATCTTCAACGGAGTCTATGGTTCTCTTTATGCTGCAAGTGTTGTGGAAGTCAGTCTCACACTTCTAGGCTCTCTCACTTCAACGAACTCTGAGCACTGGGTCTCTTTCTACGGCTCTCATGGCTAGCTTCATATCAGGATCTTCGTCAGTATCTGCTTGAAATGTCTTTGTTAAAAAGAATGCTAGAAGAGGATTCTCGGCAGCTATTTGGATTGCTCCTGAATATCTCGGGAACCTAATTTGTATCTAAATGTCCATTCAAGCGGAAATTAAATGACATTTTAATCGTATATGCAAGAATTACTTGTTAATCGTCAATTTATTGATCAATATTCAGTTTGCATTCAAGTCCGAAAACTGACAGAGCTTCGCCTCCAATCTAGCAAAAGTTACAAACGAGAACCATGAGGCATCTATTTATAGTGTAACAAGTTTGCTGGGGAGAGGACACAAGTTCGGGCGAACTTGTTGATCAAGTTCGGCGAACTTGATCTCATATACAATTCCGGGCGAACTTGTTCACTTTCTACATAAATACTTCATATCTCTAACGTACTCTAATCCAATCTAAACAGTCTCGATGCAAGACTAAGAGATAGACATACTACATTAACAGACTACCCCTTGGATATCGTCTTCGTCTTGATCAGTCTTCAAAACCTCTATCTTCAAATTATCTGACTTTATCGCTGAAAGAAGTGCTTATGAGGTTTCCTCCTTTTCTCTTGCTTAGGAATCGTCTTTTGGTTAGTAGGTGGCACCTTTGTAGTAAACTGAAAACGTCTAACCCTCGCCGCCCTACCCCTTCCATGCATACATTCTAAATGACGTTCTTCTTTCAGAAACTCTTCGCGTTCCAACTCTCGCCACTGTGACTCCCACATCTTCCCAGAGTTAACGCCGTGCGCGTAACATACATTAACGACTCCTTCATACTGCTTCGCCTGCACCTCTTCTCGCTTCTCGTAACATATCTTATTGAAAAATAAACATCGAATATCCTCCTTCGAACAATTTAGTAGCCACATCGGGTCTAGTATGCATATAGTTTCTAGATCCCCTAAATTCCTTCTTTTTGTAACACTTCGGCCGATCTTTCTTTTGTGATATCCGACTGACCATCGAATCTCAAAACCATCACAGCTTCACACGTCTTTGGATCAACTTGCCACCACTTGAACAAAGGATAGAAATCTTGTTCAATGGACATTAGTGGCGTATTCTTCATTGCTCGCGGATGCTTCATCACTTGCGTAATGTCTTTCCCACCCGTTTGTTTGTCTGTCTTGATTCGACGTTTAGGTGTAAAAGGATTCAAGTATTTAAAACCTTGAATCGCATCAAATTTTATCATCTTCCATAGTATCTGATTGTCACACCCAAAATTTCCACTTGCGGAGTTTTACCGCGAGGCGTGTGATCAAACCAGAATCTCAGACACTAGCAGTATCGAACAACTCTATATGATTTATTTAAACGTTTTCCAAAAACATTTGTTTAACCATTCATAGTCATTTTCAAAATATCTTAGTTTCAAGTTTAGCGAAAGCATTAAAGTAAAGTAACGGGCGCCAACACAAACGCCAAAACCCAAAATCCCAAACATTACTCGTAAATAAGACTCGATAAAAATGTCTTGATCAAATGCAAGTGAGTGCACCTAGCGCTCCTAGCGTCATGAGAAACGTGTAAAGAAACAAGTGTCAACATTAAAGATGAGTGAGTTCACAGGTTTTTATAAGTTCACAAGTTCGGTTTAAAAGTTGGATTTTTCCCCGTTATCCATAACCCGGGATAACGACATAGTTCCATTATTCCTAACCCGGAATAATAATGTTGGTTAGTAAATAAGTTCAATGTTAACATGTAGGTAGCGAGCCTAAAGTTACGTCACATAAGAGTTCGCGATCGAAGCTGACTATTGTTGCCTCAGTGTTGCCAGGACTATCACTGACCATGGCGAAAGTTAGGCCAAATTAATCACCAGTTGACCATTCCCGGTCGGCTAGCGCGACTAGCTCGGTGGGGCTTCTCGGGCCCAGTAGTACTACTTATAATTTCCCCGCTATCTAACCCAATACTAATGATCCGAGAGTTGGTTGAGGACTTCCGTGATAAAGCTACTTAGTGACAATAACGTACATTAACATTAACTTTGTTACCGGATAGTTTAACGACGTTAATTTCGTATAACGTAAAGGATAGAGTTTTAGAGCGTATACATGTTTCTCCCCCTGTTGTTCAAAACCGGATAAAATAGGGGCCGTGAACTCACCTTAAATTGCTCGGTTAGAATAACGCAAAAGAAGCAAATGATGGGACCGCTAATCGCGTCCTAACATGCCAACCGATTTAAAGTTAGTGTGAACACACTGATACAAAACCCTACGCATAACTAACACACAGTGCGGCACACGTAATAACCAATTCGAAACCACAATCATGCATGCAAAGTATCATCATACAAAATAATGATCAAACCAACTTGTCATAAACACATATTAACTCATACAACACTTTGGTACACACTAACGCGAGTTATCATGTTTCGGCTTGTACGCTCATAACTGGGCTGTTTTCGAGGATTCTTATAAAATAGTTCCAACGTTCCAAAAATTCCAATTTTTTTACAGGAGATGTCAATTAGACTGTAGAATTTTTTGTAAACTTTTCAAACCGTAAATCTTTATCAGATTCGTCGCTTTCTGACTGCAGTCCACGAGAAAAATTATTTAAAAATCATCGTTCATCCAATTAACAAAATTACAGTGGGAGATTTTCGGAATTCCCGTCTCCAGTTACTGTACAAATTTTGTGACCTAACCCCCTACAGACTATGAGATCCGACTCGATAAACAACCAGCAAATTCTGCAGAATTTACGCAGCTTCAGCTGCTGCACTAAATGACCACTTAAAAATAGTAAACGACCTCAGAAAAATATGAATCCAGCGCCATTAGAAGCTTTTTTCAAAAATACACGTTTTAGGCTTTAGAAATCCACTTTTCGATAAATAATGATCAGGTTACAGCCAATTGAAGTTAGCTGTAAATGTCAATCAGCAAACTGTTTTCGACTTTTATCGCATTAGAACATGTTTAAACGATCATGACGCTTAGTAATAATGATTAACAACAGGTTGACTTGTCAAATATCATCATATATATCAATATTCATGCAAACCCTAAATATTTATCATGATCTTTATCGCTAAAACGCAGCCTACGATTTTAGTATTCAACATAACATCACAACCGCAAAGATTCGCACATTCATCCGAACTAATCATAAATTACCACACTTTTTTATACTAATAATCCTACAAACACATAATCATGATCAAGACTACACAAACCCTAGAGTGAATCGCAAAACAATTAAACCCTAATCTTGAAACGATGATTATTAGCGAACCGGGACAAGCTTGGAACCAATCCGGGAGATGTGGGGTTTTACGATCGTGAGAGGGGGCTGCCGCCGATTCTCCTAGGGATTAGGGTTTCTACTTTTTTTTAAAGCTATAACATGATGTATATATAACAAGGGGAGGGGGCGCAATGGGGGGGGGTGGTCTGGGTAAGTGGCTTGGGCCTCAAGTTTAGGTTAATTCCTTGGGCCGCAAGGTGTGTCGGTCGCAAGGGGGTGTGGGTGGCGGGTTGGGTTTGCTTGGTTGCGAAGTCGAAACATTTCACAAGCTTGGTTCAGTTTATAAATAAAAGTTACTAAAATATTAAATCACAAACGTCTAATAACACATAGCACGTAATTAAGATACAACCTGTCTAATAACACATAGCACGTAATTCAGATACAATCCGTCTAATAATACATAGCACGTAATTCACCCTATAGATTCACAAAGTTAGCGTAGTTATTGCAAGCGTGTAATTTAATTCTCTAAATTAAGTCAGCGTAGGAGTGAATAACCGTAAAGTAGCGCGTTTAAGTTACCTGAAAAACCGGGATGTCACATTATCCCCATGTTCAAATAATTTTCGTCTCGAAAATTGAGTAAATGCGGTTTAGAAAGCAACGAACAAAAGCTCAGTTTGTTAGAACGGTACAAGTATATCCCAGGCTGTCACATCATCCCCATGTTGAAAGAATTTCGTCCCAAAATTTAGTTGGCGGTAACGGCAGATTGCTGCTCAGTTGAAAAGAGGTGTGGATATTTGCTTTTCATTTGGTCCTCTCTTTCCCACGTGAACTCCGGTCCACGCTTAGAGTTCCAACGAACCTTGACGATCGGTATCTTGCTGTGCCTTCGAGTCTTGATCTCACGATCCATGATCTCGATAGGTTGCTCCACAAAATGCAGTTGCTCATCCACTTGAATCTCATCCAATGGAATGACTAAGGTCTCATCTAATAGGCACTTCTTCAGATGGACACATGAAAAACGTTGTGAACTCCACTTAGTTCGGCAGGAAGGTCTAACTGATAAGCTACGGGCCCGATACGCTTTGAAATCACAAATGGGCCTACGTACCATGAATTTAGTTTGCCTCGTTTTCCAAACGAATTACGCCCTTCCAGGGTGACACTTTCAGTAGGACGTGGTCACCTACTTGAAATTCGAGCGGTTTGCGTCGTTGATCAGTGTAGCTTTTCTGTCGGTCTCGTGCCGCTGCCATGCGGTTTCTGATTTGCATAATCTCTTCAGTAGCCTCAAGTATCAACTCAGGACCTGTGAGTTGACTGTCACCGACTTCTGCCCAACAGACCGGTGATCTACATTTGTGACCGTACAATGCTTCAAACGGTGCTGCCTGAATGCTCGTATGATAACTATTGTTATACGAGAATTCCACTAAAGGCAGATGGATTTCCCAACTGTTCCCGAAGTCTACCACGCATGCCCTAAGCATGTCCTCCAAGGTCTGAATGGTCCTTTCACTTTGACCATCCGTCTAAGGGTGGTAAGCTGTGCTCATATCTAAGCGCGTATCCAACGCTTTCTGAAGTGACTGCCAAAAGTTGGACGTGAAACGAGCATCTCTGTCTGAGATGATGGACGTTGGCACTCTGTGCCGAGAAACTACTTCCTTAATGTAGATGCGAGTCAACTTATCCATCTTGTCTGTTTCTTTGGTCGCTAGGAAGTGTGCAGACTTAGTTAGACAATCCATGATTACCCAGATGGTATGGCAACCACCTGGAGTTCGCGGGAGTTTAGTGATAAAGTCCATCGAGATCTGATCCCATTTCCATACTGGGATCTCAGGTTGTTGAAGTAGCCCTGATGGCTTCTGGTATTCCACCTTGACTTTCGCACAATTCAAACACTTGCTCACGTAGGTGGCTATATCCGCTTTCATGTTGGGCCACCAGTACGCGGCTTTAAGGTCTTGATGCATCTTATCCGAACTAGAATGGACAGAGTATCGGGATTTGTGAGCTTCGTCCATAACTAGCTTCCTGAGGTCTCCGTAGAGAGGTACCCATAAACGATTCATGAAATACCGGGCACCATTGGGTTTCACTTCCCAATCGCATTCCATCTTTCCCACAGATTTGGCCTTGATGTTTTCTTCCTTAACTGCTTCTAGCTGCGCGTCGTGTATCTGTTCGGGTAACCCAGAATGAATTGTAACCGTAGTGCTCGTACCCGACGAGGTTTCAAGTGCTCTTTCCGACTGAGGGCATCAACTACCACATTAGCTTTACCCGGGTGATACCGAATGGCGCATTCATAATTGTTCAGGAGTTCGACCCAGCGACGCTGTCGCATGTTCAACTCCTTCTGGTCGAAAATATGTTGGAGGCTCTTGTGATCCGTGTAAATTGTGCACCTTGTTCCATATAGATAGTGTCTCCAAATCTTAAGTGCAAACACAACTACTCCCAATTCCAGGTCATGTGTCGTGTAGTTTTTCTCGTGAACCTTCAACTGTCGGGATGCATACGCGATGACCTTATCACGTTGCATGAGTACACATCCCAATCCCTGAATGAAAGCGTCACAATATACCACAAAATCATCTGTCCCCTCTGGCAAGGACAAAATGGGCGCACTGCAAAGCTTCTGTTTCAGCAAATGAAATGATGCTTCATGTTTGTCACCCCAAGCATACTTAGTGCCCTTCTGAGTGAGAGTGGTAAGCGGTTGTGTGATCTTTGAGAATCCCTCGATGAAACGTCTATAGTAACCAGCCAAACCCAAAAATTGGCGGATCTCTGTCGGTGTCCTGGGTGCTTCCCAGTTCTTGATAGCATCGATCTTGGCGGGATCAACGGGTATACCTTTTTCATTCACGATATGCCCGAGGAACTGAACTTCCCGAATCCAGAAATCACACTTCGAAAACTTGGCATATAGTTTCTCATGTTGAAGTAGTTCCAGCAGTAATTGCAGATGCTCAGCATGTTCTTCTTCACCCTTAGAGTAGATGAGTATATCATCGATGAACACGATGATAAACTTGTCGAGTTACGGCTTACACATGCGGTTCATGAGGTCCATGAACACCGCGGGTGCGTTGGTGAGACCGAAGGGCATGACCAAGAACTCATAATGGCCATACCGAGAGCGAAATGCCGTCTTGGAGATATCCTCCTCCCTGACGCGTAGCTTGTGATAACCGGACCGTAATCAATCTTGGAGTAGTAGCTTGACCCTTGAAGGTGGTCGAGAAGATCATCGATGCGAGGTAACGGGTATCGGTTCTTGACGGTAACCTTATTGAGTTCCAGTAGTCGATGCACATGCGGAAGGTCCCGTCCTTTTTCTTGACAAAAAGGACCGGAGCTTCCCATGGTGAAGTACTGGGTCGGATAAATCTTTTTTCCAACAATTCCTGAAGTTGGGTAGACAGCTCTTGCAGCTCTGTTGGAGCTAAGCGGTACGGGGCCTTGGCGATAGGAGTCGCATGGTTCGCCAATTCGATTTCAAACTCCACTTGTCGATGTGGTGGAAGACCAGGTAACTCCTCTGGAAACACATCGGGAAAGTCATGGATGACAGGGATATCTTCAATCGCTTCTCGTCCTTAGGCTGCTCGGTGACCAGTGCGAGCAAAGCGAAGAAGTTCTTTCTCCGTAGATACTTCTGAGCTTGCATGTAAGAGATGATGTTTGTGACGGCGCCTGCCTTCTCGCCTTGCACCATCAAGACTTCGTCGTTGGAGAGCAGAATACGGATAGCTTTCTCAAAACAGAGAACTTCAGCTCGGACGTCGGATAGCCAGTCCATTCCGGCTACCACGTCAAAACTACCCAGGGTAGTTGTCATCAGATCAATGGTAAAGGTGTGACCCGCGAAGTTGACAGCTGGTTACTAAATGGGTCACATCTACAGATTTACCATTGGCTAGTTCTATGACGTAAGGGGTCTCTAGGGTTTAGGAGTGAGATTTAGGTTCTTCCTAAAAGACTCAGATATAAAACTCTTATCTGCACCCGTATCAAAAAGTACAGTAGCAAAATGATCGTGAAGGGGAAACTTACCAGTGACCACATTCGAGTCGTTTCTGGCCTCTCCACGGCCCAGCGTGAATGCACGACCTTTGGCACCTCTTGTGCCACCATTTCCATTGTTGCCATTGTTGTTATTGTTGTTGTTGTTGTTGTTCCCACCATTGTTGTTGTTGCGAAGCTGCGGGGCAGTCTCGCTTAAATTGGGCAGTGCTACAGCACTGATAGCATCACCGGTTATTACCTTGTTGTTGACCCTGGTGCTGATTTTGATTTTGTCGAGACATGATTTCCCACGACAATCCTTTGCCGTGTGTCTAGCTTTGCCACATCGTTGGCAGCGATTTCCGACGCAAGGGCCGTGATGATGGAGGTTACAACGATTACATTGCGGCTTTCGACCCGCATAGCCGCTTGAGTTCTAGGTGTTGTTGGCAGACTGATTGTTGTGACCCCGATTGTTGTTGAAATTGTTGGACCGCTTTTGGTTTCCTTGTTGTGGCTGGGCTGACGAAGACTGTCGAGCAGGTGCGTCTTCATATTTTCTTTTGTTGTCGGGGACGATTTCAATTGCACCCCTAGGTGGCAACTTCCTTTGCTCCACCGCCTTATCGGTGAGTTTATGCGCCAGCCTAATCATTTGATGCTCCGTCATTGGGTTGCTAGACATTACCATGCCCTGGATCTCAGGGACCAGACCTCCAAGATAAAACTCAAGTCGTTTTTCGACGGTGTTAGCCAAATCGGGACAAAGGAACACCAGGTCATGATGTCTCGCTGTATACGCTTCATTTCTGACCCAACCATCTTGTGGTTCCATAACGCCTGTTCCAACTGTCGAACTCTGCCCCGCGAACAGTATTCCTCCTTGATTAGGGCCTTAAATTCGGTCCAGGCCATTGCTTTGCCGCAAGAAGTCCACGCGTTTGGACTTGTGCGTTCCACAAGGTCAATGCCCCATCTTCCAACGTTGAGGCAGCATACTTGACCTTATTATCTTTAAGGCAATTGCACATCTCGAAAACCGATTCAGACTTTTCAATCCAACGGACCAGTCCTATGGGTCCTTCAACACCCGTGAACTTGCTCGGTTTCGCATCGAGGAACATCTTGTAGGGGTTAAGACCCCCTCCTGAAGACAGAGGATAGGTAGTCAGCGATAAAGTCTACTAGCGTAACTATTAATTTTCCCATGAAAATTTAATAATTGTTACCTGCTGGTGGGTTTTGAACACCTGCCAGAGCAGCATTCACGTGTTCTTGGATTAAAGCGGCCAATTCTTCAGTTGACATGTTGAGATTTCCGCGACGACCGGTTGTCATTTCAGATCTTCACAAGAAAACACAAACACACACCGATAAGTATATATTCAATATAGTTATAGTATTCCACACTTAACTAATCACACAATTTATGTCAACCCGACAATTTAAACAATCAAAAGGAACATTCGATTAAATAAATTGCAATGTCTCACAAAATACCAACCAAACATCTCAGTTTAATTATAAAATTTCAAGTTCAAACATAAGTGGAAACAAACAAACTAAAGGAAACAAAAAGGGATTGGCGAGACGAGTTAGTCTTCTACGTCTCCATCTCCCAAGTCGCTATCATTGCCGTCATCCTCTACGGCGTTTTCAGCTTAACAACCGGTCCTGTTCCGGCTCTTCTTCCTCCGGGTCTTCCTCTAGATCCTCCTCTGGGTCTTCCTCTGGATCCTCCTCTTCTTCCTCTACCGGCGCTGGAGGGGCCGGTGCTGGTGCGGGTACTGGGACAGGTGGTGCTTGGTTCTGCTCCAGTTCTTGAATCCTCCAACTGGACACAAGAACTCTGTCTTCGAGCCAGTCAGCCCTCAGCCGCTCAGCATGAAAGTCCTTAGCTAAAATGTTTCGAACTTTCTTATTCTCATATTGCTCTTCCTCGAGCTCTCAAGTTTTACCAGTTAGCTGACGTATCATCCATCCCTGTGCTTTGATAGTCTCTTGCATTCTCTCTAGCTGTTCCTGTTGTTTCCTTAACACATCTCTAATTAGATCGTCCCCCACTCCTAAAGAGTTGACCGGTTCGACCAGTATAGCGGTGGTCGAATGGGAGGACGACTCCCCTCCTAGAGCGAGTCTTTTCCTAGCAGCTTAGCGTGTCTCCACGCCACAAGGTGGTGAGGGTTTGACCATGGGTGCCTTCCCCGGCGGCCTTGATTGTCGAGATTTGTCGGATGATGATGATGACATAGCCTGCTGGGTTGGTGTAGTTAGTTACGTGTTGCGTATGTACCAAAATACATATATATATCACATAAACAATTGTAGCATAACACATAACAAGATATCACAGTTCGGTGCCAACTAAGTCTAGTGTCGTGTAAAAGCCATAGTTTAGGTCTACTTTTAACGCAAACCTGGTTCTCTATAGCTAGAGGCTCTAATACCAATCTGTCACACCCTCAATTTCCACTTGCAGAGTTTTACCGCGAGGCGTGTGATCAAACCAGAATCTCAGACACTAGCAGTATCGAACGACTCTATATGATTTATTTAAACATTTTCCAAAAACATTTGTTTAACCATTCATAGTCATTTTCAAAATACCTTAGTTTCAAAGTTTAGCGGAAGCATTAAAGTAAAGTAACGGGCGCCAACACAAACGCCAAAACCCAAAATCCCAAACATTACTCGTAAATAAGGCTCGATAAAAATGTCTTGATCAAATGCAAGTGAGTGCACCTAGCGCTCCTAGCGTCCTGAGAAACATGTAAAGAAACAAGTGTCAACATTAAAGATGAGTGAGTTCACAGGTTTTTATAAGTTCACCAAGATTGTTTTTTGAAGAACGTGAAAAGGTTCAAGCTATGTAGTTTCAAAAGATTGTGAACGTTTGTTATGCACGTGAAGTAAATTCTAGAAAAATGTGGCAAACGAAGTGGAAGGATATGGAGAGTGTTGAGTTTCTAGAAGAAGAAACCAGAAAGGAGGTGATTAAAGAAAGAATGGAAAATCCGGTAAGGCAAAGTTCGCTAAGAGTGGCTAACTTTAAAAGACCACCGCCAACTGATCAAACGCCTGATCCAAAACAAGAACGACGAAGGAAGTCGTTCAAGAACTTCTTTGGTCGTGCACGTTAACGTTTTTATGAAGACAAAGTTTTGAAGACTGATACAAGATGAAGACGATATCTAAGGGGGAGTCTGTTGGTGCATAATGTCTACGTCTTAGTCTTATATCGAGTCTGTATAGTATAGAGCTGATTAGGCTAGGTATACGAAGTATTTATGTTTGTATTAGTCAAGTTTGCCCATGAAGTTCATGTAAAGGCATGTTCGGCCGAACTTGCATAGGCAAGTTCGGGCGAACTTGTGTCTCCAAGGGGCGAACTTGTGTCTTTACAAATATCTAGCTAGCCTACCTCATTTGTAACTTTGGCATTTTAGAGGCGAAGCTCTGTCAGTTTGTAACCAGAACGTTTGATCTATAAAACTAACGATTAACTGAGTAAATCTTGTCTATTGGTAAACACGACGTAATATTTCCGCTATTATGGACGTTAGATATCAAATTTAGGTTCCTAGGCATCGAGGATCGGTCCTACAACAAAGAAACATTCTAGCGACTTTACTCCAAATTTTCCATCAGGATCAATTACCGTACAAGGAGATCCGAAAGGTTCAAGAAACTCCAAGTTAGGTTTTCGTTGATTTAGAAGTTCAAAGCATGTGAAAGTCCCGA
Organism: Scalesia atractyloides; assembly: GCA_947069175.1. Classification (NCBI taxonomy): domain Eukaryota; kingdom Viridiplantae; phylum Streptophyta; class Magnoliopsida; order Asterales; family Asteraceae; genus Scalesia; species Scalesia atractyloides. Next base: position 64,749,218 of record CAMTDV010000016.1, on the reverse strand, counting down.
AAATCCGGATCTAACATATACCAAAGAATTACCAAGGATGGGTGGAATCCAAACTTGATGATATTCAAGAAATCCGAAAGAAAGAGAAACGAGATGAACGAGAATAACACGCGACACACTTCAAACTTGCATACGATTCTATTACTACGAGTAGCAAAACCGTCTAATACAAGTTCTCTCTCTCTCTAGTCTCTAGTGGAGGTTATCTCTAATGGCTTGGGAAGGCTTAACCCTAATTATGACATAATATTCTATTTATACCTAGGGTTTCCCCATGCCTTTCATGGGCTTCCCTTGGGCTTGCCTGGCCCACATGGCCTATGGCATGCACAAGTGACCTATACAAGGTCTAGAGCCTAATACAAACTAACCTAGTTAATCCTAGTTCTCAACCGTAGTCCGTAGCGTTAATTTAATTCATCAATTATCTTGATAGCATGAATTCAGCAACATCTTCAACGGAGTCTATGGTTGCCTTTATGCTGCAAGTGTTGTGGAAGTCAGTCTCACACTTCTAGGATCTCTCACTTCAACGAACTCTGAGCACTGGATCTCTTTCTATGGCTCTCATGGCTAGCTTCATATCAGGATCTTCATCAGCATCTGCTTGAAATGTCTTTGTCAAAAAGAATGCGAGAAGAGGATTCTCGGCAGCTATTTGGATCGCTCCTGAACAGCTCGGGAACCTAATTTGTATCTAAATGTCCATTCAAGCGGAAATTAAATGACATGTTAATCGTATATGCAAGAATTACTCGTTACTCGTCAATTTATTGATCAATAACCAGTTTACATTCAAGTCCGAAAACTGACAGAGCTTCGCCTCCAATCTAGCAAAAGTTACAAACGAGAACCATGAGGCATCTATTTATAGTGTAACAAGTTTGCTAGGGAGAGGACACAAGTTCGGGCGAACTTGTTGATCAAGTTCGGTCGAACTTGATCTCATATACAATTCCGGGCGAACTTGTTCACTTTCTACATAAATACTTCATATCTCTAACGTACTCCAATCCAATCTAAACAGACTCGATGCAAGACTAAGACATAGAATACTACATTAACAGACTACCCCTTGGATATCGTCTTCGTCTTGATCAGTCTTCAAAACCTCTATCTTCAAATTATCTGACTTTAGCGCTGAAAGAAGTGCTTATGAGGTTTAGTCCTTTTCTCTTGCTTAGGAATCGTCGTTTGGTTAGTAGGTGGCACCTTTGTAGTAAACTGAAAACGTCTAACCCTTACCGCCCTACCCCTTTCATGCATACATTCTAAACGACGTTCTTCTTTCAGAAACTCTTCGCGTTCCAACTCTCGCCACTGTGACTCCCACATCTTCCCAGAGTTAACGCCGTGAGCGTAAAATACATTAACGACTCCTTCATACTGCTTCGCCTGCACCTCTTCTCGCTTCTCGTAGCATATCTTATTGAAAAATAAACATCGAATATCCTCATCGAACAATTTACTAGCCACATCGGGTCTAGTATGCATATAGTTTCTAAATCCCCCAAATTCCTTCTTTTTGTAACACTTTAGCCGATCTTTCTTTTGTGATATCCGACTGACCATGGAATCTCAAAACTATCACAGCTTCACACATCTTTGGATCAACTTGCCACCACTTGAACAAAGGATAGAAATCTTGTTCAATGGACATTAGTGGCATATTCTTCATTGCTCGCGGATGCTTCATCACTTGCGTAATGTCTTTCCCATCCGTTTGTTTGTCTGTCTTGATTTGACGTTTAGGTGTAAAAGGATTCAAGTATTTAAAACCTTGAATCGCATCAAATTTTATCATCTTCCATAGTATCTGATTGTCACACCCTCAATTTCCACTTGCGGAGTTTTACCGCGAGGCGTGTGATCAAACCAGAATCTCAGACACTAGCAGTATCGAACAACTCTATATGATTTATTTAAACGTTTTCCAAAAACATTTGTTTAACCATTCATAGTCATTTTCAAAATATCTTAGTTTCAAGTTTAGCGGAAGCATTAAAGTAAAGTAACGGGCGACAACACAAACGCCAAAACCCAAAATCCCAAACATTACTCGTAAATAAGACTCGATAAAAATATCTTGATCAAATGCAAGTGAGTGCACCTAGCGCTCCTAGCGTCCTGAGAAACATGTAAAGAAACAAGTGTCAACATTAAAGATGAGTGAGTTCACAGGTTTTTTTTATAAGTTCACAAGTTCGGTTTAAAAGTTTGATTTTTCCCCGTTATCCATAACCCGGGATAACGACATAGTTCCATTATTCCTAACCCGGAATAATAATGTTGGTTCGTAAATAAGTTCAATGTTAACATGTAGGTAGCGAGCATAAAGTTACGTCACATAAGAGTTCGCGAGCGAAGCTGACTATTGTTGCCTCAGTGTTGGCAGGTCTATCACTGACCATGGCGAAAGTTAGGCCAAATTAATCACCAGTTGACCATTCCCGGTCGGCTAGCGTGACTAGCTCGGGTGGGGCTTGTCGTGCCCAGTAGTACTACTTATAATTTCCCCGCTATCTAACCCAATACTAACGATCCGAGAGTTGGTTGAGGACTTCCGTGATAAAGGTACTTAGTGACAATAACATACATTAACATTAACTTTGTTACCGGATAGTTTAACGACGTTAATTTCATATAATGTAAAAGATAGAGTTCTAGAGCGTATACATGTTTCTCCCCATGTTGTTCAAACCCGGATAAAATAGGGGCCGTGAACTCACCTTAAATTGCTCGGTTAGAATAACGCAAAAGAAGCAAATGATGGGACCGCTAATCGCGTCCTAACATGCCAACCGATTTAAAGTTAGTGTGAACACACTGATACAAAACCCTACGCATAACTAACACACAGTGCGGCACACGTAATTAACCAATTCGAAACCACAATCATGCATGCAAAGTATCATCATACAAAATAATGATCAAACCAACTTGTCATAAACACATATTAACTCATACAACACTTTGGTACACACTAACGCAAGTTATCATGTTTCAGCTTGTACGCTCATAACTGGGCTGTTTTCGAGGATTTTTATAAAATAGTTCCCGCGTTCTAAAAATTCCAATTTTTTTACAGGAGATGTCAATTAGAATTTAAAATTTTGTGTAAACCTTTCAAACCCTAAATATTTACCAATTATTTATAAACATTTATATACTAGGCTGCAGTCAGATTCATCGCTTTCTGACTGTAGTCCACGAGAAAAATTATTTAAAAATCATCGTTCATCCAATTAACAAAATTCCAGCGGGATATTTCGGGAAATTCCCGTCTCCAGTTACTGTACAAGTTTTGTGACCTAACCCCCTACAGACTATGAGATCCGACTCGATAAACAACCAGCAAATTCTGCAGAATTTATGCAGCTTCGGCTGCTGCACTAAATGACCACTTAAAAATAGCAAACGGCCTCAGAAAAATGTAAATCCGGCGCCATTAGAAGCGTTTTTCAAAAATACACGTTTTAGGCTTCCGAACATCAACTTTTCAATAAATAATAATCAGGTTACATCCAATTGAAGTTGGCTGTAAATGTCAATCAGCAAACTGTTTTCGACTTTTATCGCATTAGAACATGTTTAAACGATCATGACGCTTAGTAATAATGATTAACAACAGGTTGACTTGTCTAATATCATCATATATATCAATATTCATGCAAACCCTAAATATTTATCATGATCTTTATCGCTAAAACGCAGCCTACGATTTTAGTATTCAAAATAACATCACAACCGCAAGGATTCGCCCATTCATCCGAACTAATCATAATTACCACACTTTTTCATACTAATAATCCTACAAACACATAATCATGATCAAGACTACACAAACCCTAGTGTGAATCGCAAAACAATTAAACCCTAATCTTGAAACGATGATGATTAGCGAACCGGGACAAGCTTGGAACCAATCCGGGAGATGTGGGGTTTTGCAATCGTGAGGGGGGGGGCTGCCGTCGATTCTCCTAGGGATTAGGGTTTCTCCTTTCTTTTTTTTTTTTAAAGCTACAACATGCATGTATATATAACAAGGGGAAGGGGGGGCTGCAATAGGGGGAGGAGGTTTGGGTAAGTGGCTTGGGCCTCAAGTTTACGTTAATTCCTTTGGCATTAAGGTGTGTGGGTCGCAAGGGGGTGTGGGTGGCGGGTTGGGTTTGCTTGGTCGCGAAGTCGTAACGTTTCACAAGCTTGGTTCGGTTTATAAGTAAAAGTTACTAAAATATTATTTACTAAAATATTATTTGCGACATGGAGTTTATAAAATATTAAATCACAAACGTCTAATAACACATAGCACGTAATTTAGATACAATCCGTCTAATAACACATAGCACGTAATTCAGATACAATTTGTCTAATAACACATAGCATGTGATTCACCCTATAGATTCACAAAGTTAGCGTATTTATTGCGAGCGTGTAATTTAATTCTACGAATTAAGTCAGCGTAGGAGTGAATAACCGTAAAGTAGCGCGTTTAAGATACCTGGAAAACCGGGATGTCACACTGATCCATAAACTTCATATGGTAGCTTATGTTCCTCTTTTGCACCAATTCCTCTACATCCCAGTATGGTAGTGTTATAAAATCTGCCATGTATCAAAAGTACTGCACGCCGAATTCACGTTTGATGGCGTAGACGTTTAATTCCTTCAACCACCCCTAACTCAGGATATCACCTAATGATTTGTCTGCGTCTCTGGTAAAAAACGCAAGAGCTCTTCCGAACTTTCTTTCTTTCGGCATTTCTTTAAACCAGGACTTCTTTGCTTCTACAATCTCAGCTTTAGTCATAGGCTTTGGAACCTTGCCTTCACGAACAGCTTAGCAATCTTTTCTTTCAACAAGTCTTCGTTCAGCTGTTCATACATTTCTTCGAACGTAGGAAAACAATCAGTGTTTAAGCCAACATACTTCTCCATTTCATCCTTTTCATCATCTGATTTATCCTCAATGATGACTTTGTCGTAATCATCAGCATCAGATCTTCTTTTTTAGCAATTCTTGTTCGGCTCGAATGTGTCGATGTTCACTGTAGGTCCGTTGCACGGATCGTTCAGGCATAATCTGACAAACCAAAGGTAAACATGCGGAATCCGTTTGCTTAGGCGACATTGGATACACTCATTTGTTTCTATTTAATCACCGTTTCATTAATATTCAACGTTACAGATCCTGGAAACACTTGGACAGAGCTTTGCCTCTGTCGTGACAAAATCTCTGAAAGTTACAAATGAAATGTCAAAGCACCTATTTATAGCATGTAAAGTTCGCTGGTGGGAGTACAAGTTCGGGCGAACTTGCTTAGTCAACTTCGGGCAAACTTGACTACAACACATACATTTCAAGCGAACTTGATCTAAAACATACATAAACTTCGTTATTTCGCTCCTAAATATAGAGTCAATATTATATGATGACGTAGGCAACAGACATATGCATCAACAGACTACCCCTTGGATGTTGCCGTAGTTATCATTCTTAAAATAAGTTCCTGAGTCTTTAATGTTCTCTTGATCTTTATTTCTTGAATAACTATATCATCCATGCTCCCCCTTACTTTAAGCTTTTTGTTATCTTCAATCAACATTTTTATCTAGCTCCCCCTCAAATGATGCTCCGAATCTCTAAAATTTGACGATTAAGAACAATCAAACGTATCCACACACAAACAGTTTCTTAACAGTCTCGTTGGTCCAGCTCACATTCAACATTATTAGGTTTCCATGGAAGATATGAGAAAGAAATCTTTTTGGATTTTTAATATTGGATGCAGAAATGTAAACATACTAAAATGTAATATTTACAGTTAATTTTTTTGTGAGAAAACGTGCTAGAGGATCATATCAGTTTACTGAGACATATCAGCGGCACCGTTGATCTAGATGAAACACTCAGTTTAAACAGTTCACATGGATTGTCGGTATTGTTGCCCACTTAACTCAATCTAAAAACTTTCGTAATGCTTAATGATACGTTAAGGTACATTAATTTGCACTAAGTTCTTATGGACCCCACGATCTTAGCATATCCCCTCATCATGTAATACACTAACTCAAGTAATGCCTTTAAACTTTCATCAATTGTGATATGTGAGAAAATAAAACAGAATGTTTAAACATTAACAATCAGGTTGATCTTTCGATACGCAGAGAAAGTCCAATGTTTAAACAAAATAAGAAATGAAAACCAAGTTGAAATTGCTTAGATCTTAACCACCAGATTTCGATATTCTCATATACGCAGAGGTGATCCAAGATTTAAACGAAATACCAAGTAAAATAAAGCAGAAATGTTTAGGCACTAACATCCAGTTCGATACTTTTGTATACGCAGAGGATATCCAATGCTTAAGCAAAATAAAGAAATAAAACAAGTTTAAATCTTTGCAAAATTAAATACACAATCACAGTGACTTTTTCAGTAAGATGTGAAAGTTCACAAACTAACCGGTTTTTATGCTTTTCAGCATTCAACGATTACCGAGTAGGTACACAGTCACGAAGGACAAAACTAAGTACTATGCTTTCAACCGCGTTATCCACTAGACTAGGCTTTTCAATTTAGGTTTGTATCGTTTTCGCAAAACCACTAGTCTAGCTGAGCCTACAGACACATCTTTAGTGATATTGTTTAACCATTTAAAACAATACATATCTTTAGCATGCATAGATAATCCACTGATGTACTATCATTTCCTCTTATTGCATAAGTAATCTCATTTTTCATTTTTCAATGTTTTTGACATTTTGAGATTTTCTGTTGTTTTTGGCTTTTTGAAAATTTTTATCTATCTAAAATGATTTGAAATGATGTTTTTCAATTTTATAGAAATTTTTTATTTTGACAATTAAAATTTTTTTTCTCCCCCTAAAATTGAAAACATCTTATTAAAATCGAAATAAGAATCTTCCATTTTAACCATTTCACGACTTTTTACGAATGTGAACGCGAGACTACCATTTTGTTTGTGTGGAATATCACTCATGTCTTTTGTCTCTCTATATGAACAACCACTGCTTCTGAAATGACCTTTGGCTTGAAGCTTGGTTATCCTACACATTCAAACAAACTTAATTAGTTTTGAATTGGAACCCAATCCATTCTGGATTTAGGTTTGCCAAAATCATTAACATCTGAAGTAAACAAACATTCACACTCTTTTTATATTCAAACAGTTGATAGAAACTTTATTTGAAAATTTTACTTTCTTTGATTTTTTAACTGTATGAATTATCAAATTTTTCTCCACTGCTCTCTCTTTTGTCCTCAGATTTGTATCTGATGAATTCATTTTACTTGACTGTGAATAAAATGATTCATTAGAACTTTTATCTGATTTTTTAGACGTATCCGATGACAAAATCTTTTCCAAATACTCTAACTTTTTCCTCTTTTTTCTCAATCTGTCTTTTTGCCCTTGTGATAACTTGACTTTTTGTTTTTTGGGCTTCTCTACAGTTTTCTCATTTTTCTTCTCTGTTTTCTTCTCCTCTGGTCTTTTCTCCCCCTGAGATTTAACCGATCTTCTTTTCAGATTAGTCGGACAATCCCTGGATATATAACCTTTGATTTGACATTTATAGGATCTTCTCGTATCAAATCTCTTTTTCAGGCAGTTAACAGCAATGTGTCCACCAAATCCACAGTTGTAACACACTCTGATATCGTACCAATCTCTCCATTCAGACCAAACACCCAAATCAGCACATTGATTTGACGTGTAGTAGTCATCTTTCTTGCTTCTTTTGTAAAATTGATTTGACTTGACTTTTGATTTGACTTTGTTTTCAAAATTCTTTTCATTGTTTTTTAACTTTTTATTTTCTAATGTCAAACTCTCAATCTTACTCAAGAGTTTTGCATTATCTGCCTGATAATTTTCTACATCATAGACCGGGCAGACTGGTTTAGAACTTGAAGACTCATTTTCGGATATACTTGAAACTAGAGCTTCACAGTTTTAACCACTACACTCTCTTGAAACTTATTCTTCAGAGATGTCCATAATTCTTGCGCAGTCTTGTATTTTGGTAAAAGTATCAGGATGTCTTCCTTAACCGATTATTGGATAAGGTTAATCATTTTCTTTTCAGCAAAATAATCATCTTTCTTTTGAGTAGAATATTTGCACTTCTCCATAATTTTCTGATTCTCATCTCTAGGAACGGCATAACCTGTCTCAATCGTGACCCAACTGCGGAAATGCATAGCTTGGACCCAGCTCTCAAATTTTCCTTTCCAAACTTCATACACATCAAAACTTATCAACATTGGCGGCTTCACGGACCCATTTCGTTTTCCAAACAAATCTTTTGTTCAAAACACTTTAAACTTGTTTACCAAGATTGTCGATATGTTTGTCCATTTAAACATTAACACATTTCTCAATTGTTCCAAGATATATTAGTTAGAATTATAGAACTTGACTTAACTATGTTTCCCACCTCTTGAATATACTCCCGTATCAAGATTCCCTAGCTTTCATCTTACAGGTGAATATAGCGTAGTTGATATCTGTATCTGGGTTAATTTGAAGCCTTGAGAGCTTAGGTTAGTACTACCGTACAGACAAAGAGATGAAGGCTCGACTTTAAGGTGTGTTCCTTTTAAGGAATCTTTCCAGCGTTGCAAATTATTAGATCTTTCGATACTTTTCAAGATTGCATGCAGCTTATGGTTTATTGCGAAAGAATTATAGATCTTCTAGGCTATTGCTTCCGCAGAATCAGAAGAACTTGTATAATACCCCAGACATCAACTATCTATAAAGACCTCGTATCTCAGCATCAGGCAATCTCTCAAACGAAATTTCGGAGTACTAAGTCCATATATCCAAGATATGTTAATCCACAAGTTTAAGCAGTTGTAAAATTTAGTTTATATCCCGGAAACAATTTACTGAACGTATAAAGCCTATCGACATATCCACAGTAAGACTTGTTTATCACTTTTAAACTTTACATTTCTTTAGCATACTGTGATAGTCCACTGATGTACTATCATTTCCTTTATTCGCACAAGTAACCTCATTTTTCATTTTTCAATGTTTTTTATATTTTATAATTTTCTATTGTTTTTGGCTTTTTCAATCATTTTATCTATGTAAAATGATTTTAAAACGATGTTTTTCAATTTTACAAGAATTTTTTACAATTTTTAAATTTTTTTTCTCCCCATAAAATTGAAAACATCTTATTAAAATCGAAAATAAGAATCTTCCATTTTAACCATTTATTGACTTTTTACGAATGTGAACGCGAGACTACCATTATGTTTGTGTGGAATATCACTCCTATCTCTTGTCTCTCTGTATGAATAACCACTGCTTCTGAAATGACATTTGGCTTGAAAGCTTGGTTGTCGTGCACATTCAAACAAACTTTAATCTCTTTTGAATTGGAATCCAATCCATTCTTGATTTAGGTTTACCAAAATCATTAACATCTGAAGTAAACAAACATTCAAACTCTTTTTGATATTCAAACAGTTTGACGGAAACTGTATTTGAAAATTTTACTTTCTTTGATCTTTTAACTGTTTGAATTATTAAATTTTTCTCCACTGCTCTCTCTTTTGTCCTCAGATTTGTATCTAATAAATTCGTTTTACTTGACTGTGAGTAAAATGATTCATTAGGACTTTTATCTGATCTTTTAGATGTATCTGAGGATAAAATCTTTTTCAAATATTCTCTAACTTTTTCCTCTTTTTTCTCAATCTGTCTTTTTGACCTTTTGATAACTTGACTTTTTGTTCTTTGGGCTTCTCTACAGTTTTCTCATTTTTCTTCTCTGTTTTCTTCTCCCCTGGTCTTTTCTCCCCCTGAGATTTAACCGATCTTCTTTTCAGATTAGTCGGACAATCCCTGGAAATATGACCTTTGATTTGACATTTATAGCATCTTCTCGTATCAAATCTCTTTTTCAGGCAATTAACAGCAATGTGTCCACCAAATCCATAGTTGTAACACACTCTATTATCGTGCCAATCTCTCCACTCAGACCAAACACCCAAATCAGCACATTGATTTGACATGTAGTTGTCACTAATTGGAATTTCTTTTTTATTATTATTGATCGGTTTTGGACATATATGTTCTAACTTTAATGAGGAGGTCACAAATCATTTCAATAATTTTGCTGAATTATCAGCTTTATTTATAAAGGTCACAACTTCTTTTTCAAGTTGAGTTATTTTCTCAATATGAGAATTTATTGCTATTTGATTTTCTATATTTAATTTTTCAAAAACAATTTTATCATTTTTAAACATTTTTATTTAATTTTTAAAATCTACTACCATTTGTACTTTTTCATTTTCTAAAATTTTTATTTTGTTTTCAAAATTCTTTTCATTTTTTTAATTTTTTATTTTCTAATGTCAAACTCTTCAAATCATTCAAGAGTTTGGCATTATCTGCAAGATAATAGTCTACATTATAGACCGGGCAGACTCATTTAGAACATGAAGATCCATTTGTAAATGTACTTGAAAGTTGAGCTTCACTTAACCACTACATTCTCTTATCTCTTCACCTGATATTTATTTTTCAGAGATATCCAGAGTTCTTTTGCAGTCTTGTACTCAGGCAGTAGTATCAAGATATGTTCGTTAACAGATTGTTGAATCAGATTAATCATTTTCTTATAAGCAAAATACGCCTCTTTCTGTTGCGTAGAATAATGCACTTTTCTAGAATATTCTGATTCTCATCTCTTGGAACTACATACCCTGTTTCGATCGCCACCCAACTGCTAAAATGAATAGCTTGGACCCAGCTCTCAAATTTTCCTTTCCAAACTTCATACTCGTCCATACTCATCAACTTTGGCGGCTTCTCGGACCCCATTTCCATTTCCAAATTTATATGTCGTTCAAAACACTTGAAAAATGATTAGCAAACAGACAATTATAGAAAAAATTGACTTTTTAATCGAGAATATTAACGTATCGGTTTGCTAAAAACGTTTAAAATTTTTCGGAAAACAGTTTTTTACCAGATTATATCTTTAAAATCGTCTCGTCGATACGATTCTAACGATATATAATGTTTGTAACGTTTTTCGGGATTTTCATGCCCTTTTGAAAAACCTTGACGAGTTCGGTCGAACTTGTCACAGCTTGTTAAAAAACAGCTACTTAAACAAGTTCGGGCGAACTTGTTGCGATTTTATGAAAAAATCACAAGTTCGAGCGAACTTGTGATTTTTTTAACAAAAATTTGCAAGTTCGGGCGAACTTGATATAAATTTCAATGAAATTGATCAAGTTCGAGTGAACTTGATAAAAATCAAAATAAATAATGCAAGTTCGAGCGAACTTAATACAATTTTCACTGGAAAAACCAATCAAGTTCAAGTGAACTTGATGCTATGTTCGAGCGAACTTGAGTTACAAAACATGATTTTTTCAATTTTTCAACACGAATTCGTTTGTTTTAAGCTCTAATCTTTTCAAGGATTTATCTACTATGGATTTTACATATTATACTTGAAAATCAGTCCATTTTGTCCGTGAATTGTCCAGGAAAAGTTAAAAATAGAATAAATGAGTAGAAGATGAGATATTCTATGTCCAATGTCTTCAAATTAGGTCAATCCTGCTCTGATACCAATTGTAGGACCGATCCTTGATGCTAAGGAACCTAAATTTGATATCTAACATCCATAATAGCGGAAATATTACGTCGTGTATAACAATAGACAAGAATTATTCAGTTTAACATCAGTTTTATTGATCAAATGCCAAGAGTACAAACTGACAGAGCTTCGCCTCCAAAATGCCAAAGTTACAAATGAGAGAGGCTAGCTAGGTATTTATAAAGCAACAAGTTCGCCTGAGGAGGACCTAAGTTCGCCCGAACTTGCCTTAGCAAGTTCGGCCGAACTTGGCTATACATAACTATTATGGGCGAACTTTTATCTACACTACATAAATACTTCGTATGACTATCCTATTCAGCTCTATTTTATACAGACTCGATATAAGACTAAGACATAGACATTATGCACCAACAGACTCCCCCTTGGATATAGTCTTCATCTTGTATCAGTCTTCAAAACTCTGTCTTCATAATATACTTTAACGCACACGACCGAAGAAGTTCTTGTGCGGCTTCCTTCGTCGTTCTTGCTTAGGATCTGGCGTCTGATCTTTAGGAGGCACTTTGTTCACATGCTGAAATCTCCTAATACTTGCCTTTCTTGTTCTCTCATGAATTGCTTCGAGACGCTTCTCCTCTTTTAAAAACTCAACTCTTTCTAGATCTCTCCACTTTGTTTGCCACATCTTCCCTGAATTAACTTCGCGCGCATAGCAAATATTAACCACTTTCTGAAACTGCATCGCTTATACCTTTTCACGTTCTTCAAATACAATCTTGTTATAGAACAAGGTTTTGACATCTTCTCTGGAGCAGTTAACCAACCACATAGGATCAAGAATCCGATTGTCCTCCATAACCCCCCTCATACCCTGAGAACCAAGTATTTCAACTTGTTCCTTCGTAATATCCAAACGTTCTTCAAACTTCAAAACAATAACTGCTTCACAAGTGGATGGATCTATTTGCCACCACTTGTAGGTCCGTTGTTCGTATCGTTCGGGCACTAATCTGACAAACCTAAGATAAACGTGCGGAATATGTTTGCTTAGGCGACATTGGATGCCCCCATTTGTTTCTATTTAATCACTGTTCATTAATATTCAATGTTATAGATCCTGGAAACACTTGGACAGAGCTTCGTCTCGGTCGTGACAAAATATCTAAATGTTACAAATGAAATCACATGCTAGCTATATATACTAGTACAAGTTCGCTTGCCATCTTGCAAGTTCGGGCGAACTTGACTTAGTCAAGTTCGGCTGAACTTGACTACATAAACACACCATGAGCGAACTTGTCCTAAAAACCTATAAATACTCCATTTTGCTAGCCTATTCTATACAGACTCTATACAAGAGTAAGACATAGACATACTGTACTAACAGACTCCCCCTTAGATATAGTCTTTGTCTTGATCAGTCTTCCAAATCATTTATCGTTAGCTTATGATGACGTAGGCAACAGACATATGTATCAGCATAAGTACACAAATTTGTAAACAACACAAAGTTTCATTGATAATATAAATGTTCGGAAATCCTTACATGATTGAATTACATAGATGTCACACCTGTGAAGGTGTAATTGTTCTACGAGCTGAAGAAATCTGGGATGTTACCAAAGAATTAACTCCGAAACTGATTGAACTAAGGAGAATTTTGGGTTTATGGAGGACAATTAGAGTACTAGACCCGATGTGGCTGGTTAACTGTTCGATAGAAGATGTGAAATGCCTATTCTTTAACAAGATAAACGTGATTAGACTCAAGCGAAGCAATACCAGGGTGTAATCAATGTATGCTATGCATATGGTATTGATTCCGGTCATATGTTGGAGTCTATGTGGCATGAGCTTGAAATAGAAGAATTCTTGAAAGAAGAGAAACGCTTGGAAGCGATTCATGAAAAAGTAAAAGCGGCATGTCTGAGAAGATTTCAATTCATGAAATGGCCCCTCCTACGGATCAAACACCCATTCCATCACAAGAAAGACACAGGAAGCCCTACAAGAATTTCTTCGAGCGATATAGTCAAATATGAAGATTTTGAAGACTGATGAAGACGACAACAACATTCAGGGGGAGTCTGTTAGTACATGATGTATATTGTCTATGTCTTGGATCTTGTCAAAGTGTTTAGGATATTAACGTAAAAAAATAAGTTTAAGTTTGTTGTAATTCAAGTTCGTATAAAGTGTTATTTTATGTAACTAGTTCGTACGAGCTAGATCTTTGGTGCGAACTTGAACCTCTATATATAGCCTAGCTTGGATTCTCATTGTAACTATTTTGCAAGCTAGACGGCGGAGCTCTGTTTGTTTGGGAACTTGAATGTAAACTTTGAACAATCAATAAACTGATGTTTAAACTGAATATCTTGTGTTAATTATGATTAATTCACGTGAATTCCGCATACATGGATTGGATACAAATCTAGGCACCTTTGCTATTGAATTCAACGGTCCTACAATATCGTAGAAATATAATTCTTATGTTTAATTTCAAATGTCTATTATTTGTCGATCATTTAAAATAAATATAATTAGTTATATTTATTTACAGCGCCTACGACTCGACAAATTTTATAAAATAAATACAATTATTTATATTTATTTCTAACGCCTAAACGACATACGATATGTTAGCGAACGATCCCACACATGTATTATCAGTCTAGTTCTTTGATAACAAACAAACAAAGTCGATTCCTAATAATCGTATAACTATAATTATTTTGATAATTATCCACGAGAAGCGGGATTGCTATTTCGGCTACGCGACCTTTATACACATATGTAGTTACGCTTACATAGGTCTATCTACATACATGACGACTACTTGGAAACCGTACCAATGATTTATACAAGTTTACGACATTTATTTTTTTCGTATAAACATTTGATTTCATACACGCACGACCATTTGGAACGACCAACCAATTCTATGAATATATTTATATTTTTTATATATTCTAAACCCCTCAGAAACTAGGTGTTCTGAAGACGTAGTATTTATCAGCGACAATAAATGGGATTAAAAGAGTGTAGCATTATCATTTCCACTAGTTAATAACAACTTCCAATCGAATCATTCGTTAACGATTCGGTAGAGCTCTGTGACACGTGGTTTAGCTACGTTGATAATAGAAACTTATAAGTTTATGTAACACCCTGATCGCGCAATACAACAAACCGTGGCGGAAGCATCGGAGAGTCATGTTACAGGAAATTGTTTCATAACACATGGTATTTAAAGTTTTGTTTTATGGAATTAATATGTTACAATGTTTTGAAATAACAGAAATATAAAACAATTAAATTTATCTTTCAAATTTTAAAGTCACTAAGGCCCGCCTCCATCCTATGTGAAATGTGGAATCGAATCATCAAATTATAGTACCTGAAACATATGTGAAAATAAAACGTCAGCATAAAAATGTCTGTGAGTAACATAGGTCTTGTGGTTAAGATACATGGCTTTGGATATTAAAAGAAAAGATTTAAACGGTTTCAAAAATTGCCATGAATCCTTGGTAAAAATTTGATGTTTAAAATACTTACTTTGAACAGATTTGTGGTATATATAAAAATATACTTTGGTTTTGAAATAGTACATTTAGTAGTATATCAAAACATAATTTAGTTTATTAACGATAGAATCCGTAGTATATTAAAATATAATTTGGTTTATGAACAATAGGATTTGTAGTGTATCAAAATATACTTTAGTTTGAGAATAAGAAAGTCAGTAGTATATCAAACTATACATTGGTGTATCATATCAAACTATACTTTGGTTTAAGAATAAGAAAGTCGGTAGTATATCAAACTATACTTTTGTTTAGCATATCAAACTATGCTTTGGTAGTATATCATACTATACTTTGGTTTAGAAGATAGAAGATAAAATATTTATGGCTTAATTAGAAAATTTTGTATGAACACATTGTGGTCGTTTGGTAATACATCTAGCCTTATTCGTTGACCTTATAAATTTACCACGAAGGTAAATCTATTTTGGGTAAAATTTGGTTTCTGACATTCCCTAATCAAACTTCCAAACAAACCTAGGAAGCGAGAATGGTGTGTCAAGTCCTATAGCGCTATATCATACTACCAATCGGCTTGTATTTTAGGCATGAATACAAATACGCACCAACAAAGGTCTTACAAATTTTGAAGATAATTATTTAAGACATAGATAATAGTTTCAAATCGTTAATGGATAATGAATTCATGAAAATAGTGATAGGCATATATGAATCACCCCAAAACATTTGAAAACGTAAAAGAGAGGACTATGTACTCACATGAGTCATGCGTAGTAAATATGTAGATTTGAAAGATACTTTAGCACATATGCATCACCCCAAAGGTTTAAGTAAAAGGGGAACTACGTACTCACTTGGGGTTGCGTAAGTGTCCTTCAATCAACGGAATAAACAAAGTTCAAACGTGTCCTAATGTGTCGGATAATATGTTAATAAGTCGGGACATTAAACGGGAGATCAGAAAGAATGAAGTCTTGCAAACCAATTGAGTGTTGGAACTCATACTATATGGTTTAATAAGGTTAACATTCTTATTTGAAAGTGATCCTAAGTGCTTTTGACCCGCTACGACTCGTTAAGGTAGTTTACGCTACTTTGACGGGTCATTTGCGTAAATATATTATCGGATGGTCAAAAGTGCCCTATGATAAGTCTTCTATGCCAAAAAATGTTTGATAATGTTATAACATCAGTTTATATGTCAAAACCGTGGTTACATATGCTTAAAATTGATTTATGCTCAAAAAGCGCATTTTGGGCATAAGGTATAACCTCAGAGGGTTATTCCCTATATAACTATGGTAATAAATATGTGTTTGGTCGGATCCTAAGATCGACCAAACGGGTCGGATTCGAAAGTCCAAGCGGTGGTCAAGACCGCTTCATTTACGACTCTAAATAAGCACTAAAGTTGAAGGGACGAATTAGGAATTTCAAAACATTTCCAACTACGTTTATAAAACTGATTTGGTATCAAAACATGGTGTTTTGAATCCCTAAAATAGTTTCATCGTAAAATGCACATTATGCGCATCTTTGACTGAAACTTTGACTCGTCACTTCACCTAGTAAATGTGGTAATCATAAGGTGTAATCGTAAGGGATTATAACCTTCGTGATTACGATCTGTGACATTTGTATCTTTCAATCAACGTACAATTCCGAACAATTTTGTATTCAATGAAACATGGTGTTTTTTTTCTGAAATTGTATTAATACATACGACATTTCACATTTTCAATCCTTGCTCAATTCCGAGCTCTCAAACTTTTATGGATGTAAAATCGTAAACTGTTACGCAAACGTAATCAGTTTAACGTCACCTACACTCCGAAACAAGGACATAAGCTAAACGTACCCTAAATATCCTTTACATAACTTATAAATAAGTTTTGAGGGGTTCGGTATGGCAAAATCATGCTTATTCAAGCTTAGGGACTATTTGCAACAAACTGCGAAAGTCTGTCGATTCTCGTATTTTTTAATTCGAACCTTGTGTACACATCCAAAAATTCTTTTATTCAATAAAATCTTGTATTTTATTAATAAGAATGAAAAAATATCGTTTGTTGTGAAATTTCGATCGTTTTCACATCTGTTAAAGCGTCCGTCGTAATTAAGGGAAAAACGCAACCGTACAAACGAACGAAACGACATCCATGACATTTATGGATGTAATCCTAGTTACATATGCTTTAACATCTTCATAGATCTTAAAATTAGGTTAACGGGTGTTAAAAGGGTAGGACCGATAGCATAGGAACCTAGATTTGATATCTAATGTCCATAATAGCGGAAATATTACGACATAATTACCAAACAACAAGAATTTGTCAATTAATCGTAAATTTTATTGATATAACATTGAGTCTCCAATTTGACAAAGCTCCGCCTCAAAGATGCCAAAGTTGCAAATGAGAATGACATGCGAGCTATTTATAGAGGAGCAAGTTCGTTGGTGGATAGGTAAGTTCGGCCGAACTTGACTTTACATGGTCAACATGAGCGAACTTGTCCTAAACATACATAAATACTTTGTTTTGCTAGCCTATTCAACTCTAATCTATACATACTCGATATAAGACTAAGACATAGACATTCTACACCAACAGACTCCCCCTTGGATATCGTCTTCGTCTTGTATCAGTCTTCAAAACTCTGTCTTCAAAATAAACATTAATGAAAACGACCAAAGAAGTTCTTGAATGGCTTCTTTCATCCTTCCTGCTTCGGATCTGGCGTCTGATCAGTAGGAGGCACTTTGTTCATGTACTGAAACCTTCTAAGCCTTGCCGCCCTACCTTTCTCGTGTATAGCTTCTAGACGCTTCTCGTATTTCAGAAATTCAACTCGTTCTAGCTCTCTCCAATTAGTTTCCCACATTCTTCTGGAGTTAACTTTTTGAGCGTAACAAACACTCACAACCCTTTGATACTGCATGGGTTGTTCTTTCTCACGTTCTTTGAATACAATCTTGGTGTAGAACAAGCATTTAAAATCTTCTCTTGAACAGTTTACCAACCACATTGGATCATACCCTGAAACCCCAATATCTCAACCCTTTCCTTCGTGATATCCAGATGTTCCTCAAATCGTAATACTATAACAGCTTCGCATGTAGTAGGATCAATTTGCCACCACTTAAATACTGGATAAAAATTTTATTCAATCGGCATTAAGGGCATGTTCCTCATCACTCTCGGTCGTTTCATAATCAACGTTATATCCTTTTCTCCTGTCTTTTTGTTTTTCTTAATGCGACGGCCTGGAATAAACGGCTTCCAATACTTAAATCCCTTTGTTGCTTCGAATTTGATCATGTTCTTTTGCAACTGATCAATGTACTTCATGTGGTATGTGACATTTACAGTTTGAACAAGCTCCTCCACATCCTAGTACAATAGTGTCTTGAAATCTGCTAAGTATTTGAAGTATTGCACTCCAAACTCACGTTTAATAGCATACACATTCAACTCCTTGAACCACCCTCAACTGAGAATATCTCCCAACGACACGTCTTTATCTCTGGTAAAGAATGCTAGACGACGTCGAAACTTACGTTAACGCGACATCTCTTTAAACAGGATTTCTTTGCTTGAGCTATTTCCTCCTCTGTTATTGGTTTTGGAACTCTACCTTCTGGAATAGATTCTTCAATCTTTTCTTTTAACATATCTTCATCTAATTGCTTGTAAATCTCCTCGAAAGTAGGAAAACTATCAGTGTTAGGACCGACGTACTTCGAAGTTTCATTGTTTTCATCATCAGAAGACCAATCTTCTACTATCTGTTATACTCATCAGCTTCAAACCTTCTCTGATAGTGATACTCATTTGGCTCAAATGTGTTTACGTTCAACACTTGCTCCTCAAAATCAAAATCTAGAGATTCAGCATCAAGTTCAATCAGCTTAACCAGATCATCCTTCGTATAGTTGTGCACATACTCTCCCTCTTCAACATTATGTTCAAGCATAAGTATCAACGGTTTTGATGGAACTGTAGCAACAGGATTAGCAATAGTGATTGCATCAGACATTTCAATATCTTCAGTAGGCCCTGTTTGCCCTGACTCCCCCTCAATTTGATCATTCATCTTGTTTGATTCATCATCCATTAGAGAAGAAAAATGAAATCATCAAATGTAACACCTCGACCGCGTAAAAACAACAAACCGCGGCGGAAACGTCGGGGAGTCAAGTTAACAGATTGTTTCAACAACACGTGGTAATTAAAGTTATGTTTTATTAAATATTGAAATTTCATAGTTACATTGTATTGGAGTTTAAAACAAACTAAATAACTATTGTCTTTCATATTTTAAGGCAGTAAGTCCGTTTCCAATCCTACGTGAGCATGCATCGACATCAAACTTGGTTTCCTGAAACATATGTGAAAACGAGTCAGCAAAAATATGCCGGCGAGTACATAGGTTTTGTGAGTGTGTCAAATTCATGGCCTTGTATATGTATTGCAATACCACGCCGACTACTAGAGTTGTTAATTGAAAACCTTGTTATCAAAAAGTATTTGGTATTGCAATAATAACTAACCAACTAAAACAAGTTAGTTAAAGTTTATTAAAGACTTGTAGCCATGAATCTTAACCAAAACATTATTTTGTAAATCCGAGTTAGAAAATCGTCTTGAAGAAACCTTGTATGGTTGATATCTTTAATTGAAAATCGTTGCGTGTCATTTGTTTTAAAACCTATGTTCTAAGTGATGCAAATAACGCCACGAGTGTAATACGATAAAAGCACTTATATATAGGAAGTACCAGCGGCGTATCCACCATACTTTTATCACATTACACACGTACCGTTATCGAAATCACTTACCATAAACCAATCGTCCATTGTTCGTGTCATAAACCATTCGTCCATTGTTCCTGTCATAAACCAATTGTTAATCGTCCATGTAAACAAATCGTCCTTGTTTTAATTGTGAAAACTTTTGGTCGTTTTGGTGAATACATTCAAACCTGTGTTGACTCGTCTATACAACCAAAGGTTATCTTTAAATTGCAATAAAAAACCACCAAAGGGTTTGTTAAAGTAAACAGTTTCGGTCGTTCCTACAACTTCCCCACAAACACCGAGAACCTTGGTAACGGGATTGTCAGTCCTATGGTACCATAACTTATTACTGGTCACCTTGGCCAAAGCTAATGATTGTTATTCGTGTCATTTGTATAACGCACCAACAAGTTCTTTCACATTATTGAAATCGTCTTGTTTATATAAACCATAGCTTTTGTAATTTGAAAACATGAAAACAATTTAGCACATATGAATCACCCCAAAATATTTTAAAAACATAAAAGAGGGGACTATGTACTCACTTGGGGTTGCAAAATAATCCTTGAATCAAATATTAAACAAGCTCAATTGTCCGAGAAATCAAACGTGTCCTAAAATCGGATAACTATGTAAATGTCGGGACTTTAATCGGCGGATAGGATAGAATGAGGTCTTGTAAACCAAATGAGTGCTGGAAATCATATGAAATGGTTTAACAAAGTTAATATTTATATTTGGAAAGATTCCTAAGTGCTTTTGACCCGTTATGACTCGTTAAGGTAGTTTTTGCTACTTTAACGGATCATTTACGTAAATGCGTGTTCGGATGGTTAGATATGTGTTATGATAAGTCTTATATGCCAAAATAAGTTTAGTAATGTTATAACATCAGTGTATATGGCAAAACATTGGTTACATCGGCTTAAAATTTTTTTATGCGCAAAACGGGTGTTTTGGTCATTTATAAAAGCATAACCAGTGACTTAACATCATACTAACCAAACGACGCGACCATAAGGTATAACCTCATAGGGTTATTCCTTATACAACTATGGTCACATATATATGTTTGTTCGGATCCTAAGATCCACTAAACAGGTCGGATTCGAAAGTCAAAGTGGTGGTCATGACCGCTCGACTTACGACCATAAATAAGAACTAAACTAAAAGTGACGAGTTAAACATGTTAGAACATGTTTAACTAAGTTAGAAAACTGATTTGATATCAAAACAAAGTGTTTTGATACCTAAAAATGTTTCCATCATAAAATGCACATAATGCGCACTATTGACCGAAACTTTGACTCGTCACTTTGACTAGTAACATGGTAAATCAGTAGGAATGATCGCTAAGGATCATAACCATCGTGATTACGATCACGTTGCAAAGTTCAATTGAACTTTGATTTAACCAATTAATGGTGAAAGCCGAAAGTCAAACAATGTTGATTTTTAGCTTGAAATAGCTAAAAGCAATGAAAAAGACTAAGGATGAGATCTTACTTGTGTTTAGGAACACCCAAGATCTCAGAGAACTCAGTAGGAGGCCTCCAAAAGGACGGAAGCAAGCTCAAAGAGTATGGGAGGAAGAAGATGGAAATGAGCAAGGAGAAATGGTGAAGATCAAGCCTATTTATACTAATCTTGGAGCTCCCAAATCATGCCAGTGTTGACCCAGGTGTTAAGGCATGGATTTGTGTCCCTCTAGGTGTCCAATGCAGGTTAAAGGTGGCATATATCGCGACTTGGTGGCCAAGGAAGTTAACAACAAGCTGCCACCTTGATTTTAAGAAGGTTCTAAGCTGGGGAACCCTTACGGACCGTAAGGCTCTTGCAGGGGCAGAATTTTAAAAAATTGGCAGAAATGGCCCCTGAACTTGTTTTTGTCGTGTTTTGGCACTTTTAACACCCGTTAACCCTATTTTTAAGCTCCATAAGGATGAATAAACATAGGGAACTTGAAATATGTTCAAAAATGTCACGGGTGTCGGTTCGTTCGGTCGTACGGTTACGGTTTTTGGTTAATTACGACATAAATCGTAACGAACACGCAAATGACCGTAAACGTGTAACGAATGATATTTTTGCATTCCAATCATTAAAATAATAGATTTTAATGATTACAAAAATTTTTGGATTTGCGTACATGTTCCGGATAATGATATACGCGAATCGGCATAGTTACGCAGAATTTGCAAATAGCCCCTGAAGTTGCCAAAGCATGATTTTTCCATACCGCAGCCCTCGAAACTTAATTCTAAGTTATGTAAAGGGTATTTAGGGTATGTTTAGATTATTTCATCGTTCCGGAGTGTACGTCGCATTAAACTGATTACGTTTGCGTAACAGTGTGCGAATTCAAAGAATTGAATATGTGCAAGTGTCATGATAAAAATACAAATCTCGAAAATAAAACACAAACATTTCTTTGATTGATAATTCGTTCGGAATCGTTACACGATCGAATCACCACAAATGTCACAGTCTCCCCTACTTTAGGAAATTACGTCCCGAAATTTAATTCGAGGAAACTTGTGGAAACTAATGTGGGTATTTCGCTTTCATTTGATCCTCTCGTTCCCAAGTAAATTCTAGGCCATGTTTGGATTCCCAATGGACTTCGACTATTGGAATTCATCTGTGCTTGAGTTTCTTGAGTTCACGGTCCAATATCTCCGCAGGTTTCTTGACAAAGTGCATAGTGTCATCTACGCGAATTTCATCGAGGGGAATGTGAAGATTTGTGTCGGCTAAACAATTTTTTAGAGTGGACACGTGGAATGTTGGGTGAACGTTCCCAAGTTTAGGAGGTAGCTCAAGTCGGTGGGCCACCTTTCCGATTCTTTCAACGATCTTGAATGGTCCAACGTATCGTGGTGCAAGTTTTCCTTTCTTTCCAAATCTGACCACTCCTTTCCAAGGGGATACCTTGAGTAGGACGTGATCACCAACTTGGAATTCCAAAGGCTTGCGTCGTTTGTCTGCATAACTCTTTTGACGGCTTCTAGCTATAAGAAGGTTATCGTGTATTTTCTTGACTTTGTCTGTTGTGTCATGAATAATTCAGGCCCAGTAAACTGAGACTCTCCAGCTTCATTCCAGCAGACAGGTGAACGACATTTTCGACTGTATAAAGCTTTGAAAAACGCCATGTTAATGCTGGCGTGATAACTATTGTTGTAGGAGAATTCGATCAACGGTAGATGCGAATCCCAACTACCACCAAAGTCGATCACACACGCTCTAAGCATATCCTCCAACGTTTGAATTGTTCTCTCGGTTTGTCCACCCGTTTAAGGACGATAAGCAATACTCAAATTGAGTTTGGTTCCCAAAGCAGATTGCATGATCTTCCAAAAGTGAGATGAGAACCTAGCATCTCTGTCATATATGATGTCCAAAGGAACACCATGACGAGACACAATCTCATCAACATAGATCTTGGCGAGTTTGTCAGCAGAGTAATCCTCACGAATTGCCAAAAAGTGTGCTTACTTTGTTAGACGATCAATGATTACCCAAATAGCATCATGACCTCTAGATGAACGCGGTAGTTTTGTGATGAGATCCATCGCAATGTTCTCCCACTTCCATACCGGAATTTTTGGTTGTTCGATCTATCCAGATGGCGTTGGTGTTCAGCCTTGACTTTAAGACAAGTTAGGCATTTTGATACATACAAGGTAATGTCTTTCTTAATACCCGGCCACAAATACTGGATACGAAGATCCTTGTAAATTTTGTCTGTGCTTCGTCCATCAATAAGGTATGAAGGTTGTCTTGATTTGGAACCGACAAACGGTTCAAATAATAGAATAATCCATTGTCTCTCGTTTTAGGTTAAAGCTCAAGTTGATGTGGTAATTCACAACACATCATGCCTGGTGTAGCCCAAGTATGCTGAGCTTGAAGGATACTTGTTTGAATATCGGATTGAATTCAAACACAATGAAGCTTGACACGTTCCTTACACTAAGTGCATCAGCCACGACATTCGTCTTACCAGGATGGTAGCGAATCTCGCAATCGTAGTCGTTTAAAAGTTCAACCCAGCATCGTTGTCTCATGTTCAGCTCCTTTTGATTGAATATATGCTGGAGACTTTTGTGGTCCGTGAAAACCACGCATTTCATACCATAAAGGTAGTGTTACCAAATTTTGAGGGCAAAAACTACAGCACCTAACTCAAGATCATGAGTCGTGTAGTTCTTCTCGTGGACTTTCAATTGTCTTGACGCATAGGCTATGACTTTATCTCGTGGCATGAGAACACAACCAAGGCCTAGGTTCGATGCGTCACAATAAACAACAAAATCATCGTTGCCATCGGGTAAGGATAGAATAGGAGCATCGTAGAGCTTTTGTTTCAGAGTTTAGAAGGCTTCTTCTTGTTTGGGTCCCCACTCAAAAGGCTTATTCTTTTGAGTCAAAGCGATGAGGGGAACCACGATCTTTGAGAAGTTCGCGATGAATCGACGGTAGTATCCAGCAAGACCAAGAAATGAGCGAACTTCTGTGGGAGTAGTGGGTGTGTTCCAATCCTTAATCACAACGATTTTGGAAGGATCCACATGAATACCTTGCTCGTTGACTATGTGTCCCAAAAATTGAACTTCTTTTAGCCAAAACTCGCACTTAGAGAATTTGGCATAAAGTTGTTCTTTCTTTTGTAGTTCCATAGTTAATCGAAGGTGTTGTTCATGTTCGGCTCGAGACTTGGAATAAATAAGAATGTCGTCGATGAAAACAATGATGAACTTGTCCAAATAAGGTTTACAAACCTGATTCATCAAGTCCATGAAAACAGTTGGAGCATTTGTCAAACCGAAAGGCACGACTGTAAACTCGTAATGACCATATCGAGTGCGAAAAGCAGTCTTTGGAATATCTTCTTCGAGTACACGAAGTTGATGATACCCAGAACGCAGATCAATCTTTGAAAAGTAACTAGCACCTTGTAGCTGATCAAAGAGATCATTAATGTGAGGTAGGGGATATCGATTTTTGATCGTGAGTTTGTTGAGCTCATGATAGTCGATACACATACGGAAAGATCCGTCCTTCATTTTCACAAATAGGAGGAGCGCCCCAAGGTGAATAGCTTGGACGAATGAATCCTTTATCAGATAGTTCTTGAAGATGTTTCGATAACTCTTGCATCTAAGATGGTGCAAGACGGTAAGGAGATTTTGCAATAGGGTTGGCATCAGGTACTAGATCAATGCAGAACTCGACTTGACTTATAGGAGGTAAACCAGGTGATTCTTCAGGGAACACCTCGGGATAATCACGAACAATGGGAATATCCTGAACAGTTTTGCTTTTGCCTTTCTCCTCTACAATATGTGCCAGGAAGGCAACATAGTTCTTTCGTAGGTATTTTCGGGCTTGGTTACAGGTCATGAGTTTAAGATTACTAGCGGGTTTCCATCCACAAACTTCTAAGATTTCACCAGAGGGAAGAGGTATTCGAACTATCTTGTCAAAACAAATAACTTTGGCATGATGCTTGGTTAACCAATCTATTCCTACGATGAGATAGAAACTCCCGAGTTGCATAGGTGTGAGGTTAATGGCGAAAAGGTGGTTATTGAGGTTTAATTGGCATTCACGAATGACAGAATCTAGTTTAAGAGGTTCGCCACTAGCTATCTCGACAGTCAAGGGCTTCCCTAGTTTAGTTCTTGGCATTGAAAGTAATGGTTCAAAGGCTAAGGATACGAAACTCCTATCGGCACCCGAATCAAAAAGAATAGGAGCAGGATGATTGTTGACAAGGAACATACCATTGATGACTTTGTTATCAACACGGGCCTCGTTAGCGTTAATGTTGAATACTCATCCACGAGCTTGATTGGCATTGGCTAATTTCGGACAATTGTTCTTGTAGTGGCCAATCTCGCTGCAGTTAAAACATGACCCAGGTGGAAAGTGAGGTCGAAAGGGATTTGCTAGGGGTTGGACAGGGATCTGTGAAGCTTGGTTTGGAACAGATCGACAAATGTTGGCCAAGTGACCAAATCTTCCACAAGTTGTACATTGACGACATGGTTGATGAACTTGGGGGTGACCGTTGCATCGATTGCATAACGGTGCAGCACCAGCATATGGCTTCCTAACATGAGGTTGAGCTGGTTTGTTTTGGGGAGCTTGATTGGGTTGAGCGGCTGGAGCGCGTTGGGTAGTAACAACAAAGTTCTGAGAAGCCTTACGCTTCTTTGATCGTTTGGAAGGCTCGGCTTTGTTTCCGTTTTGTTTCTCTTGAGTGGTTTTGGCGGATGATTTCTTATCGCCTTTGCGATGAAGGTTACCATTTTTGACCTGAGACTCGGTCAAAGTTGCCACTAGCTCAATGGCCTGTCAGACAGTGGTTGGGTTACTTCCGGTAACAATGTCCTAAACAGGATCAGGCAAACCATCGATATACTTCTCGATCGCCTTATCCAAAGGCGTTACCATCGTCGGACATAACAAACTCAACTCCTCGTACCGGTCAGTATAAGCATGATGCTCACCACTATCCTGTTTGAGATCATGGAACTCGTTTTAGAGCGCGCTCTACTCATGACGAGGACAGAATTCCTTCATCATGAGAGCCCTATGCTCTTCCCAAGTTTGAGCTAAAGCCACTTCAGTACCTCTATCTCTCATAATACCGTTCATCCATGTAAGAGCTCTCTTTTTTTGAATAAACTCGACGCAAACTCAACTTTTCGCTCATTCGGGCATTGCACATGATGAAATGTACTTTCAAGGCTCTTGAACCATTGCAAAAGCCCAGTGGCTCCCTCAGACCCAGAAAACAATAGTGGTTTAGCCGAACAAAATGTTTATAGTTGCACAGAGCTGATGCATTGTTATTGTTATTGTTGTTTGCTTGATTGAGTTGGGTCACAAGATTTGGGAGTACAGCAGCTATTTGCTGAATGATAATGGCTGCCATTTCGGCATTTTGAGTTGTATCACGTCTAGGAGGCATTCTAAAAGAAAACATGGAGGAACATATGTGAGATTGATATAAATCAAGAGGGGTGTTGAAAATATCGACGAAATAAGGATGGTGGTCATTCGTTCGTTTCTCGAAACAAACAAATGACACACGAAGACCAATCAAAGTAAATGGGTCTTTATAATGCATCGCGAAGACATGCTTTAGCCTATAAGTGGATACTCACCCCAAGAGTTCCCAGGTAAGAGTGACTGGTTCGATTAAGTGGATTTGTACGAACACTCTAACCTTGGACAGAAAACTTGGGGTACAGGCACCCACCCTTCCAGATTGCATGTGTTCACATTAATAATACCCAAACTTTGATGAGATTTGAAAACTCTAAAGGCATAAAAGAGACCGATTATTCATTTTTGACTTTATGCCTTCAATTTTGTTTTCTTTTTGGTAATCACCAAAGGATAGGTGATAGTATTGTATTTTGTGAATCTAAACGTAAGTAAACTCGCGTTAGGGTCCGAGGAAGGTTATAGTCTAGGTCAAAGCATTATTAATAACCTAATTCCCTATAACCAGTGCTCTGATACCAATCTGTAACACCCCGACCACGTAAAAACAACAAACCGCGGTGGAAACGTCGAGGATTCACGTTAACAGATTGTTTCAACAACACGTGGTAATTAAAGTTATGTTTTATTTAATATTGAAATTTCATAGTTATATTGTCTTGGAGTTTAAAACAAACTAGATAACTATTGTCTTTCATATTTAAGGAACTAAGTCCGCGTCCAATCCTACGGAGCATGCATCGACATCAAACTTGGTTTCCTGAAACATATGTGAAAACGAGTCAGCAAAAATATGCCGGCGAGTACATAGGTTTTGTGAGTGTGTCAAATTCATGGCCTTGTATATGTATTGCAATACCACGCCTACTACTAGAGTCGTTAATTGAAAACCTTGTTATCAAAAAGTATTTGGTATTGCAATAATAACTAACCAACTAAAACAACTTAGTTATTGTTTATAAAAGACTTGTAGCCATGAATCTGACCAAAACATTTATTTTGTCAATCCGAGTTAGAAAATCGTCTTGAAGAAACCTTGTATTGTTTATATCTTTAATTGAAAATCATTGCGTGTCATTTGTTTGAAAATCTTTGTTCTAAGTGATGCAATAACGCCACGAATGTAATACGATAAAAGCACTTATATATAGGAAGTACCAGTGGCGTATCCACCATACTTTTATCACATTGCACACGTACCATTATCTAAATCACTTACCATAAACCAATCGTCCATTGTTCGTGTCATAAACCATTCGTCCATTGTTCCTGTCATAAACCAATTGTTAATCGTCCATGTAAACAAATCGTCCTTGTTTT
The DNA here is from genome assembly GCA_947069175.1 of Scalesia atractyloides. Lineage (NCBI taxonomy): Eukaryota > Viridiplantae > Streptophyta > Magnoliopsida > Asterales > Asteraceae > Scalesia > Scalesia atractyloides. The sequence goes on along the minus strand of CAMTDV010000016.1, from coordinate 64,720,907 downwards.
AATTGTGAAAACTTTTGGTCGTTTTGATGAATACATTCAAACCTGTGTTGACTCGTCTATACAACCAAAGGTTATCTTTAAATTGCAATAAAAAACCACCAAAGGGTTTGTTAAAGTAAATAGTTTCGGTCGTTCCTACAACTTCCCCACAAACACCGAGAACCTTGGTAACGGGATTGTCAGTCCTATGGTACCATAACTTATTACTGGTCGCCTTGGCCAAAGCTAATGATTGTTATTCGTGTCATTTGTATAACGCACCAACAAGTTCGTTCACATTATTGAAATCGTCTTGTTTATATAAACCATAGCTTTTGTAATTTGAAAACATGAAAACAATTTAGCACATATGAATCACCCCAAAATATTTTAAAAACATAAAAGAGGGGACTATGTACTCACTTGGGGTTGCAAAATAATCCTTGAATCAAATATTAAACAAGCTCAATTGTCCGAGAAATCAAACGTGTCCTAAAATCGGATAACTATGTCAATGTCGGGACTTTAATCGGCGGATAGGATAGAATGAGGTCTTGTAAACCAAATGAGTGCTGGAAATCATATGAAATGGTTTAACAAAGTTAATATTTAGATTTGGAAAGATTCCTAAGTGCTTTTGACCCGTTATGACTCGTTAAGGCTAGTTTTTGCTACTTTAACGGATCATTTATGTAAATGCGTGTTCGGATGGTTAGACATGTGTTATGACAAGTCTTATATGCCAAAATAAGTTTAGTAATGTTATAACATCAGTGTATATGGCAGAACATTGGTTACATAGGCTTAAAATTGTTTTATGCGCAAAAAGGGCGTTTTGGTTATTTATAAATGCATAACTAGTGACTTACCATCATACTAACCAAACGACGCGACCATAAGGTATAACCTCAGAGGGTTATTCTCTATACAAATATGGTCACATATATGTGTTTGGTTGGATCCTAAGATCGACCAAATGGGTCGGATTCGAAAGTCAAAGCGGTGGTCAAGACCGCTCGACTTACGACCATAAATAAGCACTAAACTAAAAGTGACGAGTTAAACATGTTAGAACATGTTTAAATAAGTTACAAAACTGATTTGATAACAAAGTGTTTTGATACCTGAAAATGTTTCAGTTGTAAAATGACATAATGCGCACTTTTGACCGAAACTTTGACTCGTCACTTTGACTAGTAACGTGGTAGATCAGCAGGTATGATCGCTAAGGATCATAACCATCGTGATTACGATCATGTTGCAAAGTTCAATTGAACTTTGATTTGACCAATTAATGGTGAAAGTCGAAAGTCAAACAATGTTTGACTTTTAGCTTGAAATAGCTAAAAGCAATGAAAAAACTAAGGATGAGATCTTACTTGTGTTTAGGAACACCCAAGATCTCAGAGAACTCAGTAGGAGCCCTCCAAAAGGACGGAAGCAAGCTCAAAGAGTATGGGAGGAAGAAGATTGAAATGAGCAAGGAGATATGGTGAAGATCAAGCCTATTTATACTAATCTTGGAGCTCCCGAATCATGCCAAGTGTTGATCCAGGTGTTAAGGCATGGATTTGTGTCCCTCTAGGTGTCCAATGCGGGTTAAAGGTGGCATAGATCGCGACTTGGTGACCAAGGAAGTTAACAAGAAGCTGCCACCTTGATTTTATGAAGGTTCTGAACTGGGAGCCCTTACGGACCGTATGGGGTTTTGCCTTACGGTCCTTAAGGCCCTTGCAGGGGCAGAGCTTTCAAAAATGGAAGAAATGGCCCCTGAAATTGTTTTCATCGCGTTTTGGCACTTTTAACACCCGTTAACCCCATTTTTAAGCTCCATAAGGATGAATAAACATAGGGAACTTGAAATATGTTCAAAAATGTCGCGGGTGTCGTTTTGTTCGGTCGTACGGTTGCGGTTTTCGGGTAATTACGACGGGAATCGTAACGAACGCGCAAATGACCGTAAACGCGTAACGAATGATATTTTTGCATTCCAATCATTAAAATACTAGATTTTAATGATTAAAAAATTTTTTGGATGTGCGTACATGTTCCGGATAATGATATACGCGAATTGGCATAGTTTCGCAGAATTTGCAAAATAGCCCCTGAAGTTTCCAAAGCATGATTTTGCCATACCGAAGCCCTCGAAACTTATTTCTAAGTTATGTAAAGGGTATTTAGGGTATGTTTATCTTATTTCACCATATCAAAGTGTACGCCGTGTTAAATTGATTACGTTTGCGTAACAGTTTGCGATTTCACTTCCAGAAGTTGTTTAAAAGTTCAGAATCGTGCAAGAATTGAATACGTGCAAGTGTCATGATAAAAATACAAATCTCGTAAATAAAACACAAAAATTTCATTTATTGATAATTCGTTCGGAACCGTTACACGATCGAATCACCACAAATGTCACATCAGAGACTTTTGCTTCACTGATTTTCATACCAACTTCTCCCTGATCATCATCATCATCTGCATTATTCCAATCTTCATAATCAGAATCATCTTTCTGTCATCATCATTTTTATCCTCATCTTCTGCTTCTTCATCGTCCTTTACTTCAGAAGCAATTACAGGATCAGAAGGCTTGATAGATTCGTCAACCTTAGTAACATCAGACTGAGAAGCTTTTTCAACTTCATCAACAGGCTTTTCGGCAGCTTCAGATTTAGGTGCTTCACCTTCAACACCTTTACCTTTACCACTAGCTGCAAGATCCTCTTCAGATCTTTCTTTCACCTCTTGTCTATCAAGACGATCATATTAGGCAATGAAAAAATTCCAAGAGAGTTAGATAAAACTTTCTGCATCCTCGTAAATATTTGATCATTTAGGGCTTGAATCGTTTTCAACTCAGCAATCTCTGTTTGCAGCTTTTCATTTGCGTCTTGCAAGCTCTCGATCAATGCTTTGAAGAATTCTCTTTCGCTTTCCAACACTTTGACTTTATTATCCAACATCTCTTTCTCAACTACGCTTTGATTCATTCTCTTGATCAGCTCAGCTTTTTCTTCTTCATTCATGGCTACTTTATCTTCCAAGATTTTCACACGCTTCTCTAGAAGATCAAGATTGGTATCCGGAAAGAAATCATTCAGATCTTGAAGACTTATTGGCTCATTCTACACATCACCAAACAGATTTGCAGTTGGAGTAGACTTTAGAGTAACAATCATTGGTGTGGACTTCTTAGGAGTAGTTCTTTTAAAATGAGAAGTCGTTGGAGGAACCGGAGATGAAATAATAGGCACTTCAAGTAATCCAGCCTCAGGAGGTTCTTGTTTGACTCCTGGACGTTCTGCCTCAGATGGAATGATCACAGAAGGTTCTTGTGTAATTCCTGGATGTTCAGCTTCAGATGAAATAACAACAGGAGGTTCTTGTGTTACTCCTTTCTCCTGTGCGCTAGAAGGTTCTTGTCTAACTTCTGCGCTTTTTGGCTTTCCTTTATATCGACGACTAGCAGGTTTTTGAGATTTCTTTGCTTTCTTCCTGCCTTTTGCCTGAGGGGATCCTGTAGTCTTTGTCATTGAAAATGTAGTAGACTTCACACGCTTAGCTTTTTTCTTGGGTCTTTCCTCGTCAGAGTCTTTTTCAAGATTTGGATCAAAATCAGCATCAGTCTCTTTGACTTTTTCTGCGTCAGTCTCTGCTATTGTCTTCTTTGTAATATTCTCGAGAGAATCATCAGAATCATCATCATTCTCGGTCCGACGCATTAGAAGTGACAACGTCACAGAGTTTAAGAATAATAAAATGAAGGAATCTGCAACGCAAAAGGGATTCTGCACGAGTTTAGTGCTCCATATACTCCACAGCAAAATGGAGTTGCTGAATGGAAGAACCGAACTTTGATTGAAACTGCGAGAACCATGCTTGCAGATTCTAAACTTCCTATCAGCTTCTAGAGTGAAGCAGTTGCTGCAGCTTGCTACACGCTAAACATGGTTCGCACTGTCAAACCAACAAAGAAAACATGTTTTGAGATGATAAACTGACGGAAGCCAAATTTGAAGTTCTTAGAACCTTTCGGTGCTCCATGTACCGTAATAGACCAAGATGGCAAATTCGGAGCTAAATCTCTTGAAGGTTTCTTTGTCGGATATGCGAGTCCGTTGAGAAGCGTATACGTTCCTTCATTGCGAAAGGTTATTGAAGCACAGCACGTGGATTGTTTCAATTACATAGATCCTATTCAAAGGAAAGGTGACGCGTGGCTGTTTAACCATCTTCTTCGGGCGCAAGTTAAAACAATAGTGGTGTTCCGGCTGAAAATGTTTCGGAAACATTATCAACACCTACTACTCTTCCAACGAATGCCTCTACTGAACCAATGAATACAACAATGGAGCCCAGTATGCCTCAGAATCAAGATTCTGATTCAGATGAAGCACCAACATTTGATGCTGATGGGGAATCATCTTCTTCAGATGAAGAAGTGGAGCAGATAACAAGTCTTCTTAATCAATCTGAAGTCCCGAACAACAGCAATGAAGCTTCATCAAGCTCTCCAAACATTGAATTGGTTGTTGATCTCAACATCACGAATCAGCAAAACTCAGTAGATGTTCCAAGTGAAGAATTACCGCGATCATATTCCTATCATCCGTCAACAAATATTATCGGAGAACTTCAAACTGGTGTTAGAACTCGAGGGCAAATTAATAAAGCACTCAGTTGTTTCTATACATGCGTTGCTACAACCTAGAACTATTGTTTCTATTCATGTTTCATCTCTCAGATTGAGCCCAAGACAGTTAATGAAGCTTTAGCAGATGAAAACTGGGTACAAGCAATGCAAGAAGAATTATTGCAGTTTGAGAAGTTGGGTGTGTGGAAGCTTGAAGATCTACCAGAAAATCAGAAAGCAATTGATACAAAATGGGTCTTTAAGTCTAAACGTGATGATAGAGGGGTTATTGTTCGTAACAAAGCTTGGCTTGTTGTCATGGGATTTCACCAGCAGGAAGGGACAGACTACACAGAAGTTTATGCACCAGTAGCTCGATTGGAATCTATTCGAATCTTTCTTGCTTTTGCATCATGGAAAGGAGTTAAGATCTGTCAATTGGATGTCAAATCGGCTTTTCTATATGGCAAATTACGAGAAAAGGTGTACGTCAGACAACCACCAGGGTTTGTCGATCCACTTAACAAGAAGAAAACGTGCCTACTGGAAAAAGCTCTTTATGGTATACACCAAGCCCTGGGAGCTTGGTACGAGACGTTATCGCAACATCTCGTCGGAAATGGCTTTATCAGAGGAACTGTGGATGGTACTCTTCTCATCAGAGAAGTTGATGGTCATCTGATTATAGTTCAAATCTACGTTGACGACATCATCTTTGGATCTACAAACGATAGTCTCTTCAAAGAGTTTGAGGGAATCATGAAAAAGAAATTCGAAATATCCTCGATGGGCGAAATGAAGTTCTTTCTTGGTTTGCAAGTAGATCAGCTTCCGGATGGTATTTTCATTCATCAGACTAAGTATGTTCACGACATCATGAAGAAGTTTGGAATGGAAAGCTTGAAGCCTCTATCTACGCCTCTTGCTCTCAATCACGGCATTTGCGTTGACGAGACTAGAGCCAAAGTTGACGAGATGTTATACAGATCGATGATTGGATCGCTGATGTATCTAACGGCATCGCGCCCAGATATTATGTATCCAACCTGCCTATGCGCCAGATATCAGTCAAGCCCGAGGATCTACATGCAGATTGTGAAGCGTATCTTTAGTTATCTAAAAGGATGCCCAAGCACCGGCTTGTGGTACCTGTAGAACGACAATTTCGATCTCACAGGCTATGCTGATTCCGATTTTGGTGTAGATAAGTTAAACTCAAAATCAACTACAACGGGATGCCAGTTCTTCGGAACAAGAATGGTAACCTGGCAGTGTAAGAAACAGACTACGGCTGCTCTCTCTACCTGTGAAGCTGAGTATATCTCAGCCTCCAGCTGTTGTTCACAAATTTTGTGTATTCAACAACAGATGAGAGACCATGGTGTGCAATTTCTAGACACTCCGCTGTATGTTGATAACAAGGCAGCCATCGATATAACTAAAAATCCGGGTTCATCACTCACGCACAAAACACATTGGAACTCGTTATCATTTCATTCGTGATTGCTACGAAAAGAAATTGGTGCGAATAGAAAAAATCCACACCGATGAACAAAAGGCTGATTTTTATACCAAACCATTTTCATTGTCATGATTGAAATACTTTCTAAGAATTAATGGTATGCAAAATTTGCTTACAGGTGCGGACGCTGAGGTTGAATACGGATCAGACGACGAGTTCGCGTGATTCACATTGGTTTGTAAATATCTTTCTAGTTTAGAATTTTATTAAAACTAAAATCCAAAAAGATGTTTTTGATTTTAGGGGGAGAAATGTTCGAGAAAATACAAAAGCTTTTGAAAAATTTTTAAAAATCCAAAAACTTATAAAAATTCAAAATGTACAAAAACATTGAAAAAGACAAAAAGAATTCAGTGTCATAAAAGGAAATGACAGTACATCAGTAGACTATCATAGTATGCTAAAGAAATGAAAAGTTTTAAAAGTGATAAACGAGTCTTACTGTTGATGTGTCGATAGGCTTAACACGTTCAGTAAACTTTGTTCGATATATAAACTAAATTAACAACTGCTTAATCTTGTGGATTAACACATCTTGGATATATGGACTTAGTACTCCGAAATTTCGTTTGAAAGATTGCCTGATTCTGAGATACGAGGTCTTTAGAGATAGTTGATATCTGGGGTTTTATACAAGTTCTTCTGATTTTGTGGAAGCAATGGCCTAGAACTTCTATAATACTTTCATTATAAACCTTCAAATGGCATGCAATATTGAAAAGTATCAAAAGATATAATCATATGCAATGCTGAAAAGATTCGTTAAGTGGAACACACCTTAAAGACGAGTCTTCAACTCTTTGTCTGTACGATAGTACTTACCTGAGCTCTCAAGGTCTCGCACAACCCATATATAAATATCAATCACGCTATATTCACCTGTAAGATGAAATCTAGGAAATCTGGATACGGGAGTATATTCAAGAAGTGGGAACCACAGATAAGTCAAGTTTCATAAATTCTACCTTAACATATCTTGAAACAGTTGAGAAATGTGGTAAAGTTTAAATGGACAAACAAATCGACAATCTAGGTACACTTTTTTAAAACCTAAAGTCTTTAAAGGTCAACGGTACTGGTAATATGTCCCAATCTACTGGTATGATCATTAGACACAAATTCATAAAAATATGTCTGTAAATATGTTTGTACATAGTTTACATTGCTTATTTCATTGTATTTCAACTTTACAGATTAAAATCAAAAAGATTTCCGGTGAGTTTTAGCATAAACTTTAAAAAAATTCCAAAAGATTTTATTTCTACATTGTTTTAAGCAAACCAATGTTGGAGAACGGATTTTTGAAGCCTGGTAAGGTGCTAGAACTGGTAGGAATCTCTTTGACAATGGGCTGGGAGCTAATCTGTTAATCTGAAAATATAAAACGATGAAAAGTTCATTAATTTGAAACTTTGTTTTTGAAAATATCAACAGTTTGTTCGTAACGGTTCAAACCGGGGTCATTAACTAGGACTCGGCAGACAAATCGGTTAACCAAGGTCATTAGTTTAGACTTGGTCAACTGAGTGGATTTTCATAACTGGTAAAAAGTTGGAAAGTTCAGGGTTAAAAATGAAAAATTTGAAAAAGTTTGAATTTGCGGTTTGGCAAGTTCGGCCGAACTTGCTAAACAATATCAAGTTTCACAAACAGCACGTTCGACCGAACTTGCAGATCGTTGTTTGTTGTTTTAAAAGATAAGTTCGCTCGAACTTCTCTGGGCCTTCATGATGGGCTTAAGCAAGTTCGGCCGAACTTGACATGGTGTAAATACCATTCAAGTTCGGCCGAACTCATTTAACTGTTATCAAAAAACAAAGAGCGAACTTAAGCGTTGAAAGTTTTTGTGTGAAATTGTCATTTGTGAACCGTTACGCTGTCCAATTTGAGTTAGTTTTTGGTGATTAGCACACCAATCACTATGGCAGAGGTACTAATTTGAGAATAAACCATGAATTGAATCGTTAAAAAAAACAGATCTAAAACTTAAAATCTGATAGATTTAGGTGTTGTTGGACAAAATTGATCATATATTCTGAATTACACTTAAATCGACCATGAAATTGATTTGGATTGAACTGAAATGCACTCTTGCATGTGTTGAACTTGTTTGGTCTGTTGAAGAAACTTGTTTACAAGTTCGACCGGACTTATCCAAAACATGTTTAATAGATCCAGAAACATGTTCGACCGAACTTGTTTATTAAATTGTTTTCATCCAATCATTTTCGACCGAATTTAGTTAAAATTGATTGATAAAAATTGTTGTAAGTTCGCCCGAACTTGCATTTGATAATGTTGAACATGTTTATCACATGTTCGGGCGAACTTGATCAAAACAGAATGTTATAACACCTAATCAAGTTCGCCCGAACTTGATTAAAGTGTTAGAAAGTTTTTTGTGATTATTCTCAAAAAGCATGCTAATTGTTTTGTGTCGTTTTTCAGGCACAGATTCCAGCGCGTGTTATCTCAGTTGAGTTTTCCAAAACTAACAATACATGATTACACTTGATAAGTCTATTTGTCCGTCGCTGAAAGAATATGACAGCATTTTAAAGTTTCTCAAAGATAGTCACATTCGCCGTGCAATTACTGAGCGCACCGTTTCATATCGTTCTCATATTGTTCATTTCTGGATGAACGCAAGCTTGAATGCTGAAGAGAAGAAAATCTCTTCTACGGTACAAGTTGGTGATGAGCTAAAACAGATCAAAGTAACCGAAGGTGATATCCCAAGGATTTTGGAGCTCAAAGACAAAGAAGATGATCCGATTCATTTAGATGAGAAGATGGTTCACGGATGCTTTTTCCTCATGGGATACAAAGGAAGTGTAAACAAACCAATGCTAAAGAAAGGGGAAGTGCCTAACCGCTACAAGCTTCTGATTCATGCGTTGATTCATACTTTTAGCCATCGTAGAGCCGGTTTGGATGATGTACATGATTATTTGGCTAGCATGGCAACCGCGCTTATTCTAAAGAAGCCGTTCAACGTTACGAAGTTAGTTTTTACTCATATGTCGAAGAACATGGAGGATTCGAGATTGTGTCTTTATCCTAGATTTATTCAGATGTTGATTGATGAAAAATATGCCAACATTGCTCGAGATCCGAATGACGTTCTTTATCTGGTTCATCTTGATGAGACCACAGTAAAGAAGCTCATTAAGTTCCAGAAGCAAGCTTCTGCTCCTATTTCCAAACCAGTATCGGAGCGATTAAAGATTCAGATTATGTCTCGCCACCTGGAAACAAATGGAGAAAGGATGGTAGCGACAATGAGAATGAGCTTAAAACTGAACGAGAATGGTTTAAAGAATTCAAACCAAAGGCAAGTAGTGAATAGTTTTTGAAAGCTGAAGCTGATAAACCGAAAAAGAAGCGATCATCAAAGAAAGTTGAAACTTTGCTTGTTGATAGGAGGAGACTGAGAATGTTGAGGCAGTGGCTAGATCGAGCGCTGCAGTTGTTAATGAGAGACAAGAAACAGTGAAGTCGACTCAAGAAGAGGTAATTTCTGCTACGTCCGAAAATGAAGAATCTGATAAAGAGCCTGAAAAGACAGAAGTTGAAATTAGAGTAGAAAAAGAAAGGAAATTGGATGCAGATTTTGATCCAAACGCAGAAACAGAATCTGATGAGGAAAGACCTAAGAAAAAGGCGAAACATACAAAGTCTCCAGCTATCCAAATATCAAAGAAGACTACAGGGTCACCGCATACAAAAGGAAAATGAAAAGCTAAAAAGGCTCAAAAAGCGGTGAGCAAGAGATACAAGAGCAAGGTAAAAAGCACAGAAGCCACACAAGAACCTTCTGGTGCTCAGGAGAAAGGAGCCACACAAGAACCTCCTGTTATCGTTCATGTCGAAGCTGAAAGGTCAGGAGTTACACAAGAACCTCCTGTTTCTGAATTTGTTGAAGTTCGGATCGCTGAATCGCCTAGTGCTCAAAAGACTTCTATTCCTGAAAGTTCTACACCGAAAGCTGCAACACCAAAAGATTCAACACCTAAGACACCAAGAGGAAGTATGTTTGGTGATATGCCACACGGTCCAATAAGTCTTGAAGTTGGATGAATTTTTCCCAGAGACTAATGCTGAAATGTTAGAAAAACGTGTGAAGGTATTGGAAGATAAAGTTGCACAGATTGAGATTGAAAAGGCTGAGCTTGTAAAGAATGTGAACCAGAGGGAAGTTGAAAAAGAAATACTTGACGACAAAGTGAAGGTGCTTGAGAATGAATGTGAATATTACAAGGCATTGATAGAAAGTCTGCAGGACGCAAATGAAAAACAAAAGACAGAGATTGCAGAATTGAAGAGAATTCAAACTTTGAATGATCGAAGATTCATCAGATTACAGAAGGTGTTATCCAATAATCTGAATATTGATTTTATCGCTGAATACGATCGTCTGGATCGTCAAGAAGCCAAGGAACATGCTGAGAGAGAATTGGCTAGAAGTGATAAAGGAAAGCAGGTTGAGGGTGAAGCTTCTAAATCTACTGCTAGAAATATTCCGATGTCCCTGAGAAGCCTACTCAAGATGTTTCAAAAGCTTTTGAGTCTGATATCCAAAAGGTTGACGAATCTGTCAAGCTTTCTGATCCTATCATTGTTACTGAAGAAAAAGACAATGATGAAGCCGAGAAAGAGGATAAGAATGAGGATGAAGAGGAAGAAGGTTATGAGGATTGGAACGTTGGAGATGATGATGATGATGATTTTGATCAAGGTGGTACAGACTTAAAGATCAATGAAGCTAAAGTTTCTGATGAGTTTGATTTTTCTGACCTCATGGACGATGAATCGAATAAGATGGAAGATAAAAGCCAGGGGGAGTCAGGGCAAAAAGGGCCTTCAGATGATATTGATTTGTTAGAAGTTGATCCTTTTGCAAAGCCTATGATTGCAGTACCTACGAAGCCTTTAATACTAATGTTGGAACATAATATTGAAGAAGGTGAGTTTATACATAACTACACGAAAGAAGATCTGGCGAAACTAGTCAAAGTTGAAGCTGAGAATTTAGAGTTTGATTTTGAAGAGGTTATGAATGTCAACACATTTGAACCTAAAGAGTATAAGTACGAAAGAAGGTTTGAAGCTGATGAATATAATCGTGTGATAGTGGAAGATTTGTCCTCAGATGATGAACAGAAAGCTAAGTATGTTGGTCAGGGTTCAGAAAGTTTTCCTACATTTGAAGAGATGTATAAACAGATGAATGAAGATATGTTGAAAGATAGAATTGCTGAAGAGCTTCGTGAAGGAAAGATTCCTAAACCAATGACCAAAGAAGAGATAGCTGAAGCGAGAAAATCCTGGTTCAAGGAGATGCCGCATGAACGTAAGTTTTGACGTCCACTAGCATTCTTCAGCAGAGATAAAGATGTTTCTTTGGGAGATATATTGAGGTGGGGATGGTTTAAAGAGCTCAACATATATGCAATCAAAAGAGAGTTTGGAGTGCAATACTTTAAAATATCTTGCTGATTTAAAGACGTTGCCGTATTGGGATATGGAAAAGCTTGTACAAACATTGAATGTTACTTATCAGATGAAGACAGTTGATCAATTGTTGTGGAAGATGATTAAGTACGAAGCTGATAAAGGTTGGAATCACTGGAAGCTGTTTATTCCTAGACGAAGAATAAAGATTAACAAGGTTACAGGGGAAAAGGACATAACGTTGATTATGAAACGTCCTAGAGCCATGAGGAATATGCCGCTTATGCTGATTGAGCAGAACTTCTATCCTTTATTCAAGTGGTGGCAAATTGATCCAGCTACATGCGAAGCTGTGATTGTTTTAAAGTTTGAAGGTCACTAGGATATTTCTAAGCAACGAGTTCAAGTGATGGGTTATTAGGGTATGAGAGGTTTATGGAGGACGATAAGGATTCTAGATCCTATGTGGTTGATTAACTGCTCGAGAGAAGATATAAAATGCCTTTTCTACAGCAAGATTGTTTTTGAAGAAAGAGAAAAGGTACAAGCGATGCAGTATCAGAAAGTTGTTAACGTTTGCTATGCACGTAATGTAAATTCTGGTAAGATGTGGCAGACGAAGTGGAGGGATCTTGAAAGAGTGGAATTTCTTAAAGAAGAAACCAGAAGTGAGGCGATCCAAGAAAAGATGGAAAAAGCGGTAAGGCAAAGGTCGCTCAGAATGGCTAAATTTAAAAGACCACCGCCAACTTATCAGACGCCGGATCGAAAACAAGAGAGACGAAAGAAGCCCTACAAGAACTTCTTTGGTCGGGTACTAGTTATAATGTTTTTGAAGACTGATAAAAGGCGAAGACGATATCCAATGGAGAGTCTGTTGGTGCAGAATGTCTATGTCTTAGTCTTATATCGAGTCTGTATTGTATAGAGCTGGATAGGCTAGGTTTTGAAGTATTTATGAAAGGTTGTAGCCAAGTTCGGGCATGTACATGTATTTTATGCATGTTCGGCCAAACTTGCTTATGCAAGTTCGGGCGAATATATGTCCTACATGGCCGAACTTGTAAACCTATAAATACCTAGCTTGTGTGTCTCATTTGGAACTTTGGCATTATAGAGGCGAAGCTCCGTCAGTCTGTATTCAGAACGTTTGATCAATAAAACTGACGTTTAACTGATTAATTCTTGTCTATTGGTAACACGACGTAATATTTCCGCTATTATGGATGTAGATATCAAATTTAGGCTCCTAAGCATCGAGGATCGGTCCTACAGAAAATTGAAACAGAAAGAGTCAGACAATTACTAAAAAGTTACACCACAAACGCATATGTCATTGATCACATTCTTCCTACAATCAAGTCGGAGGAAAATGTTGATAATTCCAAGCGAAGTGTATGGAAATGCTCTTCATCCATTTCTTGCAAGTTACTACTACAAGAAAGATGATGATATTGAAAAGGTATCTATTCTTTTACTTCTTTCAGAAAAGAAAGATAAATTGCCTGAAAACATTAACGTAGACTTTACGAAATCAAATGATGATAACGAATCGGTGGTAAAAGATTGGAAAAAAATGTTTTGGGAAATGATTCTGATGACGGCAGCTTTAAAAGCGCCAACTCGAGTTCAAATAGTTCTGGTTTACAATCTGAAAGTGACGATACATCATCAGAAAATGATCTAAGTGATGATCCTAATGTTGTCATGTACAAGGTTAAGGAATCTGATAGATTATATTTCAATGATAGCTTTCCGATTCAGAATGTGAGAAGATCAAATCGATAAACTGTTTAAACTTGTGGAAATTTTATCAAATGATCTCGAGAAAAATGAAAAGAAGTTTTATTCTAAACCAAAACAGAATTTTAACAATTACCGTAGAAACGGTAGTGATTTTCCTGAGAACAGGAGAGCAGGTTTAGGTTTGGAAGAAGCTGAAGATGAACCGAAAAGGAATCAGAAGTCAACATTCCAGGAGTACAAAGGTAAGAACATAAAGTTTGTATATGGAACGAGCACTGTTCAGGAGGAAAGCTTGGTAGGTAAGAAATCAAACGATGATTTCAAGAAAGAAAAGGAACTTCGGGACAAGGCTAAGTCCGCAAGTGCAGTAAAACCCACTAGTGGACAGGTTCATGACACTCGGACTTGTTTCAAATGCAATGAAGTTGGTCATATTGCGCGCAAGTATTCGAAGTTTAAGCCTGTGTATCCCCGAAGAAAAGAGGTTTCAAAAGAGGTAAAACAAAAGCAATCTGATAATGGTCAAATCAGGATTGTAAAAAGAAACTTTGACATAAAAGAAATGAAACGTAATGTTGAATCCAATCTTGATATAAAACCTAAAACTGAATCAAAATTTGAAAATTCAATTTTTCAAAAATGAGAGACTTCAAAGTCAAACAATGATTCTAGGTTTTATATCAAGAAAGCTAGAGTTAATTCTCAAACTTGGATTGATAAAAAGAAATCATCTGAAAAAGTGAATGTTTGTGATAAAACTGAAAATGTCAAACCAATCAAGAGATATAAAAGTAAAGTTGATTGTGAGCTTGAAGTTTGTGATGTTGAATATGCTTATCAAAGAGCATACGAAAGTGATTACGAAGAGGTGTATGAGGAGTTACATCCAAAACTTAAGACCAAGAAGGCTTGGGTTGAACTTTTTAACTAAATCCTTTCATGTGCAGGAGTTCCAAGATCCAGATTATCAAAGTTGATTCGGGATTGAGGAGTTTCATTTTATTTAACTAATCTAGAATGTTAAAATCTTTGTCATTTTGAGGGGGAGTAATTAAGAAGAAAATTTTGAAAAGTCAAAATTATGAAAATCCACACGTTGAACAGAAAAACTGATTTCAAAGTTCTTATAAGTTCAAACTGCTTTTACAAGTGGTAAATGAGTCTAATGATTGTTTGTTAAACAATTACAGATACAGGATTGAGAAAAAGGATCGGACGACGAGGTCACGGGATCCACATTGGTTTGTTAAATTTTTAGAAGATTTTCTTTAAATCTAAAATCCAAAAATATGTTTTTTATTTTAGGGGGAAAAAGAAAATTTTAAAAAAATTGTTGAAAAATAAAAAACATATGAAAAAAGTTGAAAATTCAAAAACATTGGAAAAAATCAAAAAGTACAAAAACATGAAAAAGACAAAAAGATTTTGTTGTCAAAAAGGAAATGATAGTACATCAGTGGACTATCACAGTATGCTCAAGAATTGTAAAGTTTAAAAGTGATAAACAAGTGTTACTGTGGATGTGTCGATAGGCTTTACACGTTCAGTAGATTGTTTTCAGGATATAAACTAAATTTTACAACTGCTTAATCTTGTGGTTTAACACATCTTGGATATCTGGACTTAGTACCCCGAAATTTCAATTGAAGGGTTGCCTGATTCTGAGAGACGAGGTCTTTATAGATGATTAATATCTGGGGTATTATCCAAGTTCTTCTGATTTTGCGAAAGCAATAGCCTAGAACTTCTATAATGTTTTTAGCTAAAAACCCCTAATAGCATGCAAAACTTGAAAAGAATCAAAAGATCTTATCATTTGCAATGCTGAAAAGATTCCTTAAGTGGAACACATCTGAAAGAAGAGCCTTCATCTCTTTGTCTGTACGGTAGTACTAACCTGAGCTCTCAAGGCCTCGCACAACCCAAATACAGATATCGATTACGCTATACTCACCTATAAGACGAAATCTAGGGAATCTGGATTCAGGAGTATATTCAAGAGGTGGGAACCATAGTTAAGTCAAGTTTCATAATTCTTACCTAACATATCTTTGAACAATTGAGAAACGTGATGAAGTTTAAGTGGACAAATATATCGACAATCTAAGGTAAACAAGTTTAATACTTAAAGTTTCAAAAAAGGTCAATGATACTGGTGATATGTCTCAAACAAACTGATATGATCCTTAGACACGAATTCACAAAAATATGTCTGTAAAAATGTTTGTACATAGTTTACTTTACTTGTTAAAAGTTCTGTAAATACTTTACTTACTTTTTAAATCCAAAAAGATTTTCAACGAGCCAATGTTGGAGAACGGATCATCGAAGTCTGGTAAGAAAAAGTTCATTAATTTGAATCTTTAAAATTGAAGATAAAATTAGTTGTTTACAACGGTTTAGCCAAGGTCATTAACTTGGACTTGGTTGACATATTTGGTTAATCAAGGTCATTAACTTGGACTTGATCAACTAAGTGGTTATTCACAAATCAAATGATAAAAATGTGAAAGTTCAAGGTTTTAAATGTAAAATGTTTCAAGGTCATTAATTTGAACTTGAAATAACTGAAAAATGAAGATTTGAAGTTCAAGTTTTGTACAGGTGGTATTAATACATGTGGTACAAAATTTCAAAGTTATAATCTGAAATGTTCATTTGAATGCCCAAGTATTTTAAAACAGGAAGTATAGTTTTATTGGGATCAGGATGAAACGTGATTGAAGATAAAGCTCAAAGCTAGGGGAGCACAACTAAAAGCAAGGGGGAGCTTGGTGTTTAAAGTTTTATCAAGTTAAATTGAAGAAAAGAGAATGTTTGAAGATCATAAATTTTAATGCTTATTCAAGGAAAAAGATAAAGACTCAGGAACTTATTTGAAGTCTGATGATTACAAGTTATTCAAAGAAGACTATAACATTTGAAGACTGACGAGGATGATTATTGTCAAAGATGTATATGAAAGAAGATGACTGCGGCAACATCCAATGGGGAGTCTGTTGGTGCATATGTCTGTTACCTTCGTCAGTACACGAGAACGAGTTTGGAATAAACGAGAGTTTCTGAAGACCGAACAAGACAAAGTAGATATCCAAAAGGGAGTCTATTGGTGCATAATGTCTATAGAATAGTCTTGTATCGAGTCTGTATAGAATAGGTGAAACGAGACGTATTTATGTGTATTTTAGGACAAGTTCGTTCGAGGCTGTTGATGAGAAGTCAAGTTTGGCCGAACTTGACTAGGTCAAGTTCGGGCGAACTTCTATCCATCTCAAGCGAACTTCGTTGCCTATAAATACCTAGATTGCCCAATTAATTTGTAACTTTGTCAAATCAGAGGCGAAGCCCTATCGGATCCGGATCACGAATGTGTTGAACTTTAGATCAGTGAAAACAACTATTAAACGAGTAATTCTTGTTATTTGGTTAACTTTTCATCAGTTTCCGCCTAATCGGACAATAGATAACAAATTTAGGTTCCCGTGCTAATCGTCGACGTTCCTACAAATTTTCAACACATATTCATCAAGTTCGGGCAAACTTGATGTGTTATAACAGTCTGATTTTGCCAAGTTCGCCCGAACATGCTCATCTAACATGTTCAATCTTTACAACATAAGTTCGGACGAACTTATGATCACTAACATTCAAATTTCTAAACACTAAGTTCGGTCGAACTTCTTAGATAATGATCAATTTCAACTTTTAACAGAAGTTCGGTCAAACTTGAGTTTAGATCAACTTTTATTTATTGTGAGGTTAGCAACTTCGGTTCGAACTTGATAACAAGTTCAGCCGAACTTGTTATCTTCTTCAACAAACAAAACCTGCTCAACACATTAACAACCATTTTAATCAAATTCAGGTTGATATATCCATTAGACCCATAGATCTATCAGGTTTTAAAAAATCAGATTTAGTTTCATCAGTTCATGTCCAAATCATGGTTCAATGCATGGATTAATACCTCTTCCATTGATATCACCAAGATCAACTAAAATTTTGGCAGAGAAATGGAGTAATCAAGCCAATTTCTCAAAATCGCTCAAAGGTTCTTAAGTTCGCTCAAAATGTTTGATGGTGAATAATGAAGTTCGGCCGAACTTGCATGGTATTTATACCTTGGCAAGTTCAGGCGAACTTGCAAGCCCAAAACACAAAGCCCATTCATAAGTCCGGGGCTTACAGTACACAGCCCATAGCCACAAGTTCGATCAAACTTGTTTGAATGTTAGACTTTTATTTGTTTGACAACTTCGGCCGAACTTGCCAAACCCTGTTTTCAAAATTTTCAACTCTTTTGCAATTTAGACCATGAACTTTCCACTTTTTACCAATTCTAAAAATCCACTCAGTTGACCAAGTGCAAGCTGATGACCTTGGTTAACAGATTTGTCTGCCGAGTCCAAGTTACTAACCCCGGTTTGACCTGTTCCGAACAAACTGTTGATATTTTCAAAATTAAAGTTTCAAATTAATGAACTTTTCATTGTTTTGACTTTTCAGATTTTACAGATTAGCTCCCAGCCCGTTGTCAACGAGATTCCCACCAGTTTAGCACATTACCAGACTTCGAAGATCCTTCTCCAACATTGGTTTGCTGAAAACAATGTAAAACAAAATATTTTTGTATTTTTGTAATTTTATGCTAAAACACATTGAAAATCTTTTTGGATTTAATCTGTAAAGCAGATAAACTATGTACATAACAATGTAAACTATGTACAAACATATTTACAGATATAGTTTTGTGAATTCGTGTCTAAGGATCATATCAGTTGATTGAGACATATCACCAGTATCGTTGACCTAGATGACTTTTAAGTTTTTAACTCGTTTACCTAGATTATCGATATGTTTGTCCACTTAAACTTTACCACATTTCTCAACTGTTTCAAGATGTGTTAGGTATGAATTATGAAACTTGACTTCTTTGCGGTTCCCACTTCTTGAATATACTCACGTATCAAGATTCCCTAGATTTCATCTTGCAGGTGAATATAGCGTAATTGATATCTGTATCTGGGTTAATGCGAGACCTTGAGAGGGCAGGTTAGTACTACCGTACATATAAAGAGATGAAGGCTCGACTTTAAGGTGTGTTCCATTTAAGGAATCTTTTCAGCACTTCAAATGATTAGATCTTTCGATCTTTTCAAGATTTCATGCAGTTTAGGGGTTTATAGCGAAAGTATTATAGAAGTTCTAGGCTATTGCTTCCGCAAAATCAGAAGAACTTGAATAATACCCCAGATATCAACTATCTATAAAGACCTCGTATCTCAGAATCAGACAATCTCTCAAACGAAATTTCAGAGTACTAAGTCCATATATCTAAGATGTGTTAATCCACAAGATTAAGCAGTTGTAAAATTTAGTTTATATCTCGAAAACAGTTTACTGAATGTGTTAAGCCTATCGACACATCCACAGTAAGACTTGTTTATCACTTTTTAAACATTACATTTCCTTAGCATAATGTGATAGTCCACTGATGTACTATCATTTTCTTTTTGTGACATCAAATTCTTTTTGTCTTTTTCAATGTTTTTGTACATTTTTAAAATTTTTCATATCTTTTTGAATTTTAAAATTTTCAAATGTTTTTGTATTTTCTCTAACATTTCTCCCCCTAAAATCAAAAACATATTTTTGTATTTTAGTTTTTAATAAATTTCTAAACTAGAAAGATATAAACAAACCAATGTGGATCACGCGAACTCGTCGTCCGATCCGTATTCAACCTCAGTGTCCGCACCTGTCAGCAAATTTTTCATACCATTAATTCTCAACAAGTATTTAAACCGTGATAAAGAAAATGGTTTGGTATAAAAATCAGCCTTTTGTTCGTTGGTGTGAATTTTTTCTATTCGTACCAATTTCTTTTCGTAACAATCATGAAAGAAATAGTAACGAATTTCTATGTGTTTAGCGGGTGAGTGATGAATCAGATTTTTGGTTATATCAATGGCTGCCTTATTATCAACATACAGCGGAGTGTCAAGAAATTGCAGACCATAGTCTCGCATATGCTTTTGTATCCATAGAATTTGTGAACAACAGTTGGAGGCTGAGATATACTCAGCTTCACAGGTAGAGAGAGCGACTGTATTCTGTTTCTTATACTGCCAGGTTACCATTCTTGTTCCGAAGAACTGGCATCCCGCTATTGTCGATTTTGAATTCAACTTATTTACACCAAAATCAGAATCGGCGTATCCTGTCAGATCGAAGTTATCATTCTTCGGGAACAAGCCAGTGCTTGGACATCCCTTCAAGTATCTGGAGATTCGTTTCACGATCTGCATGTGTCATATTCTCGGGCTGGACTGATATCTGGTGTAAAGGCAGGTAGGATACATGATAGCTGGGCGCGATGCCGTCTGATTCATCAGCGATCCTATCATTGATCTGTAGAGCGTCTCATCAACTTTGGTTCAGTTTCATCGATGCAAATACCGTGATTAAGGGCGAGAGGAGTAGATAACAGCTTCGAGCTTTCCTTATAAAACTTCTTCAAGATGTCGTGCACATACTTGGTCTGATGAATGAAAATACCGTCTGGAAGTTGATCTACTTGCAATCCGAGGAAGAATTTCATTTCGCCTATCGAAGACATTTCGAACTTCTTCTTCATGATGCCCTCAAACTCCTTGCAAAGACTATCATTCGTTGAACCAAAGATCATGTCGTCCACATAAATTTGAACTATAATTAGATGACTATCAACTTCTATGGTGAGGAGAGTACGATCCACAGTTCCTCTGACAAAGCCGTTTCCCACGAGATGTTGCTATAACGTCTCGTACAAGCTCACGAGGCTTGGTGTAAACCATAAAGAGCTTTATCAAGAAGATATGCTTTCTTTTTTATTGATTGGATCAACAAACCACGGTGGTTGTCTGAAGTACACCTTCTTGCGTAATTTTCACGCACAGAAAAGCTGATTTGACATCCAACTGATAGACTTTAAATCCTTTCCATGCTGCGAATGCAAGAAATATTCGAATAGATTCTAAGCGAGCAACTGGTGCGTAGACTTCCGTGTAGTCTATCCCTTCCTGCTGGTGAAATCCCTTGACAACAAGCCGAGCTTTGTTTCGAACTATAACCTCTCGATCATCTCGCTTGCATTTAAAGCCCATTTAGTATCAATCGCTTTCTGATTTTCCGGTAGGTCTACAAGCTTCCACACTCCTAACTACTCGAACTGTAACAGTTCCTCTTGCATTGCTTGTACCCAGTTTTCTCGCCTAAAGCTTCAGAAACATTCCTTGGCTCTATCAGGGATATGAAACATGAATAGTAGCAATACTCTTGAATTGGAGCAACACGAGTAAAGAAACAACTCAGCATTTTTTATTTGACTTAGTGTTCTCACAACAGCTTGTAATTCGCCTATAATAGAATTTGACAGATGATAAGAATATGATCTTGGCATCACTTCGCCTAGAACAACCACAATATTCTCTTGATTTGTGATATCTTGATCTACCACTACTTCAAATTCAGAAGCACTACTCGGGCCTGCAGATTCATTCATTATACGTGTAATCTGCTTTGTTTCTTAATATGAAGAAGATTCTCCATCGGCATCGAATGTTGGAGCCTCGTCCGAGTCTAAACTTTGTGCTTCAGAAAGATTAGCAATCATTGTAGTATTGACTGGTTCTGTAGTCGGTGTAACTTGTTTTGTTAGAGTTTCTTGACCACCGCTATTACTTGAACTAGCACCAGAAGAAAATAATCCCAACGAGGGTTGATTAACCACAATTGGTATGACGATCTACTTTTAATTTGTTGATTGATGAAGATAATAAAGCGCTTCAATTTCTTCATCGGATGGTTCTTCAGGCAAATAAAATGATTTCCACTAGTCTTGATAATTGAATAACCATGCATCTCCTTTCCCCTGAACAGGATCCGTATAGTTAAAACAATCAACATGTTGTGCTTCAGTTACCTTTCTCAACGTGAGAATATACACTCTTCGTAGCGGACTTGCATATCCAACAAAGAAACCTTCTAGAGATTTAGCCCCAAATTTCCTTCTTGATCGATTACAGTACATGGCGCTCCAAATGGTTCTAAGAACTTCAAATTCGGTTTCCGTCAGTTGATCGTCTCAAAACAGTCTTCTTCGTTGGTTTGACTGTTAAGACTCTGTTAAGTGTGTAGCAAGCCGTTGCAACTGCTTCACTCAAAAAACTGACAGGAAGTTTAGAATCTGCGAGCATTGTTCTTGCAGTTTCTATCAGCGTTCTATTCTTCCGTTCAACGACTCCATTTTGTTGCGGAGTGTAGGGAGCACTGAATTCGTGCAGAATCCCTTTAGCGTTGCAGAATTCCCCCACTTTGGTGTTTTTGAACTCAGTACCATTGTCACTTCTACTGCTTCTCACCGGAAGATGGTACAGGTTTTCAAGTTTCTTGAAAAGAATCACTAAATTTTCAAATGTCTCATTTTTTGATTCTTGGAAGAATACCCACGAGTATCGGGAATAATCGTCTGTGACTACCAAGCAGTAGAGATCTCCAGAGATGCTTCAGACATTCACTGGACCGAAGAGATCCATATGAAGTCTTTCGAGAGGCAACTTTATCGAATTAAGAATCTTTTCCGGATGAGATTTCTTGATCTGCTTTCCCTTTTTAGACTCGAGGCGATTATCTGTCATATGAAAACTTTTCAGATTCACACCTTCTGTGACAACTGTGAAAAATCCCGGCAAACATTAATTGGTACATGTCCGTGGTAACAGGACGGGATATGTGTATCATGATATTGTTATGATTATGTGTGATACCCATGACAAAACAGGTACACCTTGATTGGTCCTAAACTTAAAGCATGGTTAAAACTATAATTGCGCGTAAACCTTGTGAAATTTCATGACTTATGTGTTGTGCGAAACAATATATGTTATATCTCGAAGGAATCCGAGAGCACGTCATGGCAGACATGACACTATTAAGGACCAACGATGCGAGGTTGGCGTCCTTAGCCTTGAGCAACGTGTTAAACGGAGAATTTAGTCTTTTGACTATAAGAACGCGCAAAACGGAGTCCGTTACGCAAATCAAGAACGCACGCAGGACCTGAAAACAATTCTATACTTATCCGGAAGATAAACATCATCTTTTAGCGCGTTATACGAAGCACGAGGTGCCATATGCGGCCCACCTCAAGACCGCCACCCCCTTTTTATGTTATTACTTTTTTTTATTTCATTTTACCCCGTTTTTACACAAGAGTTCAGCCATGAAACCTCAAGAACTTCATCAATTCTCAGCTGATTACACCCTTAACAACTCCAAATCAAAGGTATTCTTCAAGTTCTAAGTGGTTTTGATTGAGTTTTTTTCGATTAAACGCGATTTCTAGCCGAAAAAACACCTTTTAATCCAAGATTTTTGAAGGTTTCAACATGTTTATGGGATGAATAAGAACACCTTGGTGAATGTTTAACTGTTTTACCAAAATAATTTTCTAAAAAATTAACAAATAAATTCAATAAAACACCAAATTTTACAGAGACACTAAGGAACATATGGGGAATGTTCTAGAAAAATTCGGAGTCCATTGGTTGAGTTTTGATTTGCGTTAAAATCCGCCTTTTTGCGAG
Organism: Scalesia atractyloides; assembly: GCA_947069175.1. Taxonomy (NCBI): domain Eukaryota; kingdom Viridiplantae; phylum Streptophyta; class Magnoliopsida; order Asterales; family Asteraceae; genus Scalesia; species Scalesia atractyloides. The sequence continues at coordinate 64,697,947 of CAMTDV010000016.1, read as the reverse complement.
TTTTGGTAGCTGGAAACGCACCGAAACGAAATCGGAAAAATCTAAAAATATTGTTAGCAGTTCCTGGACATGTAAATGGTGTTTTGGGATATTTTTAGAATTTTTTAACTATTGAAAGTATTTAATGTTAATTATGTTGTTAAAAATGGTTTTATAAATAATTTATTTAATTAAGTAAAATGCCAAAATAAATTCCGAGGAATTTATCCCATAATCTACAGATTTTTACTGAGTTATATAAAAATTTACATATTTTAATATAAAATCTAGGTTAAATGGGAATTTATGGAATTAAAAATGAGTTATTTTAAAGCAATTTCAGCAGTTTACCGTATAACGAACCTGCCGGAACCGGGAACTGACCCAACCCGAAAAATACTATAAGTGGAACACTGGGAGTATTACGGGAGATTCCCGGGTAAATTGACACTATGGGTGTGTCCTAAGACAATTCGGGAGAATTTCCGACGGTGAAAATGGAAACTCAAATTTGGGTAATCTAGATTCCCCAAATACTCAAACTCCCTTGATGAAAAGTTAATCATTCTTAAATAACCACGTATTGGCATTATTGGTATTTCCGTACCATTATCCGAACACGTTAAACTACTAACTTTGCCTGGCACGCGAAACGGTGCCCGGAGGCCAAATTGAAAACTAATACTACCCTAACGTCCATCACCATACTAATGTCCTATAGACTCAATCTGGAGTAAAACCTCCTAACCAGATCCAAGTTATAACCATTACCAACTTAGATACTGATTTGAGTCCATACTTGCATGGGTGTTATTAAAGTGGATCCAGTTGCTTGATCACTCTTGCGTTGAGATCACTACTCGTACTATGAGTCTCACTACCCCGCTTTTAACTGTTTTATTATTTTACTTGGGGTGGAATGCATGTTACAAACTGTGTTGATTACACAAACTTATGAAGGGAATTCTACTTCCCTAACACATGAATTGTTAGAAACTGTGATCATTGCCCTAACTTGGGAGTGAGTTTAGTCCACCACTTTTACTGTGTTACTGTTTCTGAGATGATTAGCATGTTACGAAACTGTGTTAATTGCAACAACTTGTGATGATGTGAATTAACTAACACACGAACTACCTCCCCTCTACAAGTGATTAATATAAGCCGTGGGCAGTGAATAGTACTATTAGTCTGACGAACCCAAGTCGCACCCGACAGGAAGGTCGGCAACCAGGTCTAGACGTGTCCTAATTTAGTTGTGTTGTTAGGCACAACTACTAAGGGGCCGGGGTAAAACAGTCAGGTTTCACTTGCTTCCTCGTGTAATTCCTTCTACGACTATGACTATGAACGTCATTGTGGCCATGACTAGTGAAATTAAACTTGTTAACACATATTGTTACACAAAAATGAAACCAGTGGAACTCACGCAACGTTTAGCTGACCTTTTTAAAACCAACATGCATTTCAGGTAACTTGAGACTGGTGTGATCCGTGTATGTTGTTCAAGACATACTTGTAGGCGAACCCTGATATAGACACATATGGCTTAGAAGACTTATGTGGTTCATGGGAACACACAGTTGTAACATTCATGTAGTACGTAATCAACGTTTTGTAAGTAATAAAATGTAGTGTCTTTATAAACAATTTGCTTGTACTAGAGGTGTCTGTTGCATCCCGTATTTTTGTCTTCCGCTGCAAGTCGGGGTGTGACAGCAGATGGTATCAGAGCCATTGGTTATAGAGAATTAGGTGCCTTTAAGGAAACCTAGACTATAACTACAGGCTCGGACTTTGGTAGACATCATTGGAAAAAATTAACCTCAAATAAAGATACTTAGTGAACACTGTAAAGTGTCCTATTTGCAAGTACCAGGATGGCCTTGTGGGGCAAGTGGGTTATTATGGTCCGACACGTAATAACAGACTTGCTCATACGAGGCAGTGTTGAGAAAGTCGTAGTAATAAACACACTTAATTACGTGGAATGATATATACGTGTGCCAAGGTGATAATGTGTGAATGGTTGTGCGAGAATTGATACATGAATTGGGATTGGTGGATACTGCGTTACTACATATGCCTTTGGGATAAGTAGAAAACTGGTATTACAGTCCACTCCACATTCCTACTAACTACCTGTTTAATATACACGAGAGTTGGATTCATACCAATTCCACAATGGTTACTTATATTTTATGATGTGAGACCCCAAGCCTTTAGTGCAATACGATCTCACCAACCTTATCCTTATAATTATTATAATAACGATTGCATACCAGAATGGTATTTCAAAACGAACATAGATACATAAAGAACGTGTGGGTCGTTCTGATAAGCTGGAAGGGCGTATACGAATCCTTACTCTGCTTCTCATTTCTTCACATTCGATTGTTATACAATTGCAGAGTTCGATCATTTTACGAAACTTTTTCGTCCTTGAATCCGCGATTCATTTGATTGTCTGCTGGATTCCTCTTTGGCTTGCAATATTGGCTTTAGCTTTTATGCCGTGTGATACCATAATACTTAACGGTATTCATTAGCACTTGTTTCGATATATATTATATCTGAATATGACGATCTCCGGGTCATGGAGATGGTATGGGGTGCGTGAATAAGTTACCCTTCCTGTTGTCATTTGATTCCTTGGGATATAAAGTTGGTGATGGTACAGGTCCCTTTGAAACGCTTTGTGTTGTGGAACCTCGTTTCGTGTGACCATCAGTTACATTGTGTTCTTTTACGATTATGATTGTTTTGAATTTCAGTTGGTTATTTGTAGAAAGTAGTATGAGGCCTGAATATCGTGGAGAACGGAATATCGATCAGGTATACAGGTGTGGTGGATACGCTGCGGTACTTCCAATATATAAACACCTGGCTACATGATCAAGGTACCATTACTCAGGGCAGATGGGTTTCATGTTGCAATTTGTTTGGTTATGTTTTGGGCAATGTGGTATTGAAACTTCGACCCTGTTTGATGCGATAGATGACGCCATAGTTGTCGTAACCACGATGTCTATACATGGTTGTAGTAATTTTACATGAAAAGTAGTTGGGTCGACATATAAACGACCACTGAATTAACCCTGGGAAAGTTTTTTTTCCCTCAAATACGTGACACGATTTCTAGGGGTACTACGCCTCGGTAGTACTCCGTACTGAACTATTTGGGTATAGCCGGTGATAGCTTACCCACATCGATGGCCCAATGATCGATTCGTGATAAGTAACCATGTTTCTGTCTTTGATAAGACGATTCAGCGTAGGTTATTTCTTTTGGCAGGATTTGCTTGAACGTATAGTCATATATTCGAAATCATTACCATACGCCGAACAACCTATACTTATGTCACCGACTGTTGTCTATGAAACTACTCAGTGAAGCATATATTTCCGTTATTAGTTATTGTTCGCTAATGATGCAATCACTAATTCTTAATTAGGACGCGTAATTAACATCGGTGTTGATAACCTAAGGGGATTTAGGGTTAACACATAAATGGAGAAACTTATTTGATGTAATCAAAGTCGGTGAGGAATTGTGTGGATGCGGATCTGATGGTGATAAGACTTGTGGAGGAGGGAACAATTTTGCCGATCTTCCTCGCAACCGTTCATACTTCGTATTAACATGACACTCCTATGTACATTTAATCATAAATATACAACATTAACCGCGGTCTAATCCAAGTGTCAATTTGGTAAATTTCGGTTGAGGGTGGCGTAACCCCGGTGCAAAGTCGGAAAACTATAATCATGAAATAATCCGACTCACTGCTTCAAATCAATTCAATTTTCCTTACTAAAACTATTGGAAAGTGTTGAGGTCCGATGCATGTAAATTACTAAAGTGATACACCCTACTTTTAACCAATGTTCAACCATGTTGCGGTACGTTGGCTTCCTATGGAACTACGACAAGTGTCTCGGTGATAGGACCAAGTGACTTACAACCTTGAATCTTACTGATTTAGTTCGAACTACTACAAGATAAATTCCCAGTAACTCGAAGAAGTAGTGAATGAATGGTACGAAGGACCGTAATGAAGCTACCTCTTAATGAATATTTAATAAACAAATGACACAAAGTGAATTGTCCGCCGAACGATTATTTTATATATATAGATATGTGTATATATATATGTGTATCAAATCCGAAGGACGGTATTTAAAATACTCGTATGAAATTTTTATATATTAAACGATCCCTTGTTTTTAGCCTCACATAACTTAGTGAAAATATCTCTAATGCAAGACGAGATCGCCTTCGAGTAGTATTCAAGTACTGTAATCCGATGACTAACCCATGTGACAACTCCTATCCAAACCTGCAGACTCTAGAGCACCGGTTCTTTTGATCCTTTTTCGGTAATATTTTTGTGATGGCTATACTAAGTCTTGAACCAACATTACCCGTATGAGGGCAGTGCATTCATACTAGAAATCGCGTAGGTGGATACATGGTTCTTTGATTCCTTTTGATTTAGGCTTTTCACGTCATGATACCTGCGACGACCGTGCGATTGGTCCTAAGTAGGGACCAACTTAGATATTTATATTTTATAAAACACGGTGACTCCCCAACTTTACGATAATAATACCTGGGAAAACATCATATGTCTCCTCCTCTTCCCTGAAACATTCACGAAGTCTAAATATTTATACACGACGTTATTCACGATTCATAGGGGATGATCGAAATTCCCTTCGGACCTTTATAAAGGTGTTATCTGGTAAGGTCTCCTACATGCGTAGGAGGATGATACATGGGATACCCAGACTTCATCCGTTGATTGGACACAAAGTGAATGATACCTTACTCTTGTGAGTAACCTAAAGTTATTTGGTAGACGGCCTTGCTAGTCCTCATGAGTATACGAGGACTAAATTCTCTAGATCGGGGAAATATTGTTGAAACACCCCTCGTCTTCGCTCAATTAGTTGGTACCTTCAATTGATTTTCAGTTTGATCAATTTAAATAAGTATTCGTAAAATACAATGTTACCGAGCAACCCGATTCTTCATTATTTTCGAGTGACGAAAATTCTTGTGTTACATAAGGAAATAAGAATGGGAGAAATCATAAGTATAATATTGTATACATATATATGTACATGTGTATTCGTACCACGAGTGGAATTCACGATCGTGGGGATGATTGTCGGAAGCTGTGCGCTATCATTTACGCGATTTCTGCCTCGGTCATTTGTGGTGAGCGTTTCGGGACCATTCTATTATAAACAAAATATATAATATATATACATGCATTAATGTCACATTTTCAATCGTCCCATATCACACAAATTCGTCGCACGCATGAGTCCACAACCTATATAACCAACATCATTATCATGTATGTAATGCAACTGTTAAAATTGCACTTAGACCTAACCCAAAGAGGGCTAGTGCTAAATGTGCGGTCAAAGCATGTCACTGGAGTGACGTATATACAACATACTACGAAAAGCATGAACTACTATGTATGAAGGAACACGGTCAAAACCAAACTTTCTTTGAAATAGGAATAGTCACGAGTTGTTCGAATATTATAATTGGTGTCTTTTGGGCGCTGAACCCACCTGGGGAACCCGTAAATCTAGTATCCATTTTAGATGAAGGGACTAGTGAATCTTCTGAATATGTCCCACGGATATCATGTCCCTCCAGAGGGAAATTTCGTTAGTAAGCACATCATATATACTTAAAGGAGGAATAAGGCCTTGACATGACAACTAATACCCTTCAAATTTGGAAAGTTACTTAACACACGCTACGAATTATAAATAACTCGATATGCGATACTAAGTCAAACTAAATGACCAAAGTGTAGATCGGTGCTTGGTTGGATGCACCGACCGGATGTGAAATGGCATTCACAACGTTTATTCGTATCCTAGCCGTTAGAGTGCTAGGCTTACCTCGATTGATTACGGTTTCCATTTAGCCTCCTTGAAACTGCTTTTGTTATTTCAAGAGATTGTCGAGCGATTGTGGATCTATGTTATTACATTTCCCAGCAGCACGTATTCCTTCCGTGCCCTATTGGGAAACTGAACTGACTAATCCTACGACCAAGGGTTAGAGAAACTCAACAAGCCTAGTCTCGACCAACCCGGGGGCCGGGTCTTAATTCCTTGTTCACATTATTACAAATATGAGACTAGCGGGAAAAATAGATTCAGTGGTCAACTGTCCCGATCGGACTAGGATGACTATGGATTCGGGCTTTAGCCCACAGGTTCATAAAACCACACGAATTTCCCAATCTAAACCAAGATGGTTTGGCATGAACAAAGTCAACGAAACCCTTACGTTTAATCGGTGATTCAAATGGCGGAGGTGCCAAGATGGGAAAGCATTATATCTTTCTATACTCATGTGCCTGTTCAGATCATACCATGTCCGAATTTGACTCGAATTACCACGAGACCGAGACGGTCAAGTGGTGATCAGCTATCTGGTGACTAGTGTAAACAAGATTCGCCTATACATTAAGTAATCTTTCGAGAACACGATTACTTCTCATTGTCTCCATTAGCGACATCCTTATGAAATGATAGTCGAGCGTGGCTATGTTCCCACCTTGCGAAGGGTACTCCGTTAATGGGGAACCTTGATTCGATGACACGTTACTTAATTATCTTTTACCAAATTACCCGTATGTCTACTATCAATGCCGACACCATGTCTAGGAGCATAATAGTGATACTTGTGATCGTCAGACACTCATCACACCTTAAACATTTCCATGTGATATAGTAGCATTCTAGATGTGGTGCTACTAGAATTAAAACCGCATTGGGCGCACACCCTATCATTCCCAGTATATGGGAATTTTTATGCGATATCTCTCGGAGAATCACATTGACGTAATCGAAGTTACTAAGTTGTTTCCTTCTGGAAAAGACACAGATAGTTGTACCACAGTTGGAGCAAAGCTCCCGAAACTTAACATAAACTGGAATTATTGTTGTAGAAATTTTATATCTTTACGACGTCATCCGACTACTGGATAGTAGCTCGGGCACACCATTGATGCAAGTGTGCAGATTCGTTGGTACTCGTGTTCATGTTCGCCTTATGGCATCCTTAAGATCTCAAAAGCCTTTTTCTTTCTTATTATCTACCATAGAGTAGGGATTCTCGTGGTCGGGTTGTAGTAACCAAAGATAACCACGCACAACAAGGGAAGACGGTCACTCACAACTCTGTGAAACCAAATTTATTCTATTTATACAAACATGCAGAACATGGTGCTCACTATTGCGGTGTTAGTAACGAACCCTGGGAGAGCACCCATACTCCTCCTTCATAGGGGGTGTTCAATAATTATTAAACGAAATCGTAATTGAAACTTATGATGTATGAATAATGAATGCAAAGAAAACATAATAATTGCAGTCAGATATAAGCTGAATACGAGACTCCTATTCTACTATGAATCCAACCGCACTCATACTTTCAGATTGAAAGTAATGACAAACATTACCCTAGAAATACGTAGGAATTGTGGATGGAAAAATTACACAGCTACTATGTAGCATAATTATCATCCTTGCACAATGATAATACTAAAAGAAAAGCGAAAGCATACTTTCCTGTCGAATGACTAACTCAACTGTAAAGACTGAGCTTTCGAACGAATTACTAAATGAAATTTCGAGGACGAAATTCTTTTAACCGGAGGAGACTGTGACAACTGTAAAAAATCCCGGTAACTTTAATTGGTACAAGTCCGTGGTAACAGGACGGGATATGTGTATCATGATATTGTTATGGTTATGTGTGATACCCATGACGAAACAGGTACACCTTGATTGGTCCTAAACTTAAAGCATGATTAAAACTATAATTGCGCGTAAACCTTGTGAAATTCCATGTTCGGAGGAATCCAAGAGCACGTCATGGCTGACATGACACTATTAAGGACCAACGATGCGAGGTTGGCGTCCTTAGCCTTGAGCAACATGTTAAACGGAGACTTGACGTTTAACAGCTCATTAAACCTTTGACGTCGGTTATTAAGGTATCGGTAGCATCATTTAAGATTCCAAGTTCCAGGAACAACTTAGTTTTGTGCCATAGACTGTGACATAAGGTTTGAAAATAATCAAAGCCCGGGCACGCAAAACGAAGCAGCTCCCGGTTGGGGAAATGCCTTCGTTCCTGACATAACATAAGGCAACCAAATGTGTAAGGAATGATTGATCAAGCTTAAAAGCATCTAAACAATCGTCATACGAGACTTTTATGATTAAAACGTAACCATGCTCGGGTTTCGAGACGGTTATGCCCAATTTTTAAAACCAAGTCTTTTGATAGTAAGAACGCGCAAAACGGAGTCCGTTACGCAAATCGAGAACGCACGCACGACCCGAAAACGAAACTACACTTATCCGGAAGAAAAACATCATCTTTTAGCGTGTTATATGAAGCACGAGGTGGCCATATGGGGCCCACCTCATAACCGCCACCCCCTATTATATTATTTCTTTTTTTTATTTCATTTTACCCTATTTTTACACAAGAGTTCAGCCATGAAACCTCAAGAATTTCATCAATCCTCAGCTGATTACACCCTTAACAACTCCAAATCAAAGGCATTCTTCAAGTTCTACGTGGTTTTGATTGAGTTTTCTTCGATTAAACACGATTTAGCCGAAAAAACGCCTTTTCATCCAAAATTTTTTAAGGTTTCAACATGTTTATGGGCCGAATAAGAACACCTTGGTATTTACCTGCTGTTATATGGCAGCCATGATCACAAACCTTTGGGGTTTGATACCCTAAACCCTTATTCCACAAAAATCACTTAACTATTCGATTAAACGAAAAACAGTGAATTAAAGCTTGATTGATCTAAGTTCTAGCATATTTTAGTTGTACTTGATGTGTAGGTACTGAATATAGCCTTCACACATTCTGGGATCAAGATAAAAACTTGGAATCGGAAGAATCGCTAGGTATATCATCCGAAAACCGAAACTAGGATGCGCAGAATCTTGTTTTGCCTATTACTTGGTCTGTGTAACTAGGATTGAGCTGAAATTTGGTTTGGTAATGTAAGGTATTGTCAGAAAGGTCCAAGTAAAAATTTTAGAAGATTTGGAATTTTCTACGATTTTTGGTTAAATTTTAACTGTTTTACAAAAAGAATTTTGGAAAAACTATGAAATTAATTCAATAAATCACCAAATTTTACAGAGCCACTAAGGAACATATGGGGAATGTTCTAGGAAAATTTGGAGTCCATTGACTGACTTTTGATTTTGGTTAAAAATCCGCCTTTTTGCGAGTTTTCAGTAGCCGGAAACGCACCGAAACGAAATCGGAAAAATCTAAAAATTTTGTTAGCAGTTCCTAGATATGTAAAAAGTGTTCTGGAATGTTTTTGGAATTTTTTAACAAATTATAGTATTTAATGTTAACTATGTGGTTAAAAATGGTTTTATAAATAATTTTATTAATTAAATAAAATGCCAAAATAAATTCCCAGGAATTTATCCCATAATCTACAGATTTTTACTGAGTTACATGAAAATTTACAGATTGTTATATAAAATATGGATTAAATGGGAATTTATGGAATTAAAAATGAGTTATTTTAAAGCAATTTCGGTAGTTTACCGTATAACGAACCTGCCAGAACCAGGAACTGACCCAACCCGACAAATTCTATAATTGGAACACTTGGAGTATTCCAGGAGATTCCCGGGTAAATTGGACACTATGGGTGTGTCCTAAGACAATTCGGGAGATTTCCTGACTGTGAAAATGGAAACTCATATTTGGGTATTCTAGACTCCCCAAATACTCAAATCCCTTGATGAAAAGTTAATCATTCTTAAATAACCAGGTATTGGCATTATTGGTATTTTTGTAACATTATCCGAAGACGTTAAACTACTGACTTTGGCTGGCACGCCAAACGGTGCCCGAAAGCCAAACTGAAAAGTTATACTACCATGACGTCCATCACCATACTAGTGTCCTATAGACTCAATCCGGAGTAAAAACTCCTCACCAAATCCAAGTTATAACCATTACCAACTTAGATACTTATTTGAGTCCATACTTGTATGGGTGTTATTAAAGTGGATCCAGTTGCTTGATCACTCTTGCGTTGAGATCACTACTCGTACTGTGAGTCTCACTACCCTTCTTTTAACTGTTTTATTATTTTATTTGGGGTGGAATGCATATTACAAACTGTGTTAATTACACAAACTTATGAAGGGAATTTTACTTCCCTAAACATGAACTTGTTACAAACTGCGATCATTGCCCCAACTTGGGAGTGAGTTTTTACTCCACCACTTTTAACTGTGTTACTGTTTCTGAGATGATTGGCATGTTATGAAACTGTGTTAATTGCACCAACTTGTGATGATGTGAGTTATCTAACACACGAACTACCTCCCCTCTATAAGTGATTAATATAAGCCGTGGCTAGTGAATAGTACTATTGGTCTGAAGAACCCTGATCGCGCCCGACAGGAAGTTGACAACCAGGTCTGCATGTGTCCTAATTTGGTTGTGTTGTTAGGCACAACTACTAAGGGGCATTGAACTGCACGTGATGTAGTTGGTGGACCGGGAGTGTCTGAGTGACACGACCCGGGGTAAAACAGTCAGGTTTCACTTGCTTCCTCGTGTAATTCCTTCTGCGACTATGACTATGACCGTCATTGTGACCATGACTAGTGCAATTAAACTTGTTAACACATATTGTTACACAAAAATGAAACCAGTGGAACTCACGCAGCGTTTAGCTGACCTTTTTAAAACTAACATGCATTTCAGGTAACTTGAGACTGGTGTGATCCGTGTATGTTTTACAAGACATATTTGTAGGCGAGCCCTGATATAGACGCATGTGGCTTAGAAGACTTATGTGGTTCATGGGAACACGCAGTTGTAACATACATGTAGTACGTAATCAACGTATTGTAAGTAATAAAATGTAGTGTCTTTATAAACGATGTGCTTATACCAGAGGTGTCTGTTGCATCCCGTATTTTTGTCTTCCGCTGCATGTCGGGGTGTGACAGAAGATGGTATCAGAGCCATTGGTTATAGAGAATTAGGTGCCTTTAAGGAAACCTAGACTATAACTACAGGCTCGGACTTTAGTGGACATCATTGGAAAAAATTAACCTCAACTAAAGATGCTTAGTGAACACTGTAACGTATCCTATTTGCAAGTACCAGGATGGCCTTGTGGGGCAAGTGGGTTATTATTGTCCGGAACGCAATAACAGACTTGCTCATACGAGGCAGTGTAGGAAAGTCGCGGTAATAAACACACTTAAATACGTGGAATGATACATACGTGTGCCAAGGTGATAGTGTGTGAATGGTTGTGCGAGAATTGATACATGAATTGAGATTGGTGGATAATGCGTTACTACATATGCCTTTGGGAAAGGTAGAAAACTTTTATTACAGTCCATTCCACATTCCTACTGACTACCTGTTTAATATACACAAGAGTTGGATTCATACCACTTCCACAATGGTTACTTATACTTTATGATGTGAGACCCCAAGCCTTTAGTGCAATACGATCTCCCCAATCTTATCCTTATAATTATTATAACAACGATTGCATACCAGAATGGTATTTCAAAAAGAACATTGATACATAAAGAACATGTGGGTCGTTCTGATAAGCTGGAAGGACGTATACGAATCCTTACTCCGCTTCTCGTTGCTTCACATTCGATTGTTATACAATCGCAGAGTTCGAACATCTTACGAAACTTTCGTCCTTGAATCCGCGATTATCCACCAAATCATTATGCACCATATGATTCATCTTTCTTAGGTGAATGTGGCCCATCTTTCTATCCCATAAGATTGACTACTTCTCAGTAGCTTCGAGGCAAAACATTGTGACGTTTTTGAAGAAGTAGTAGCATTTCCCTTGTCAAGAACATACAAATAATTCTCTCTTGGTGCACGCATATCCACTCGTCTGGTATTTTCAAACCCGGTTTTATGATCATGCATTCTTTATCGTTGAAGTGGACAGTAAACTTCTTATCACAAATTTGGGAAACACTCAGAAGATTGTTCTCAAGCTCTGCAATGTAGTTCACTTGATCAAATGAAACAAATCCGTTTGAGAGCATTCGCTCGGCGACAATCTTTCCAACTTGGTTTCCAGCAAATCCAACATATCCGCCGTTGATTGCTTTTATGTCGAACAAGAGCGCTTTCATTCCTGTCATATGTCTGGAAACTCCACTATCCAGAATCCACTTGGAAAGTATGGATCTCTGGAGCCCCTGCACATTTCAACACTTAGTTAAACAGCGCGACCCAAGCCTTCTTGGTCTTGCGTTGAATTGGATAACCATTGTCGGAATCAAATTCATACTTGTCAGCATAATCAATTTCATATTCATCATCTGGATTTTCTATGATGTTTATGTTTGAAAGCATCACTTTCTTTTTATCTTTCAAACATTTGACATTTTCAATTTTTATTTCAGATTTTGATTCTTTCATGTTATCACTAGTCTTAACAGGCTCAGACTTAGTGATTTAAGATGTTGGCAACTTCCTTTTTGCAATCCAGGCTTGTGATTTTATGTTTGCCTTTTTGATGTAAAACTTTGTTTCGTTTGCTTTTGAAGATTCACCTTTTTCGAAACTTGAATTTGCAAACATCTTTTCAGGTTTAGGTTTATCTTCATATTTTGATTCGTTTCTTTTCAAAATCGGGATCGGTTTTATAAACTCTGGTTGCTTTAGTTTCATAACATCTGAACTTTCTTTCCTTCAAAGATAAGAAGGCTTAGATTTCGGACACTTGCGTGCAATATGATGAAATTCATTGCACTTGAAGCAAGTTCGATTATCATGTGAGTGTCCACTAGTGGATGTTACACCACTTGTGCCTTTCGCCTCTCGAAGTTCTTTATGTTTCTTAAACTCATCGTTTGATGGTTTACCGATCAAACTTTCCTCATGAACCGTGTTCGTCCCATAGACAAATTTCATGTTTTTATCTTTGTACTCATGAAATGGTGACTTTTTCTTAACAGGTTCATCAGATTCCTCTAAACCCAACCCAGCCCTCCGGTTTTCCGGATGATCACCACCATTTCTTCGGTAGTTATTGTAATTTCTTTTGGGTTTTGAATAGAATCTCTTTTCATTTTTTTCAGGTCTTCTGATGTAACTTCAACCAGTTTGAACAGTTTATCCAATTGAAATTCTTTGTCGTTCCGAATCGGAAAACTGTCATCAAAGTATAATCTATCAGATTCCTTAACCTTGTACATGACAACGTGAGGATCATCACATAGATCGTCTTCCGATGATGTATCGTCATTTTTGGAATTTGATTCAGAACAGTTCAAACTCGAGGTGGCACTCTCGAAGCTGCCATTATCAGAATCGTTCAGAACATTTTCAACCACCTTTTTCACTACCGCAATGTCATCGTCTGATTTAGTATAGACTACATCAATGTTCTCCAGCAACTCATTTTCCTTTCAGTTAACAACTCAATGTTGAGTGCCTTATCCATCCCATCAACCGTTTTGCGACAATACTTCTCGCATAGGGGTGAGAAACATTGCTGTATTCTTTACCAATTTTCTTTTTAGGTTTTTCTTCCGATGGAATAGTGGGAAGAATGTGATCAATGACATATGCGTTAGTGGTGTAACTTCTTAAAAGTTGTTGAACACGTTCTATATCAATTTTCATGTCCTTAAGTTGTTGCTTGGTCTCAGCAATGGTGTCGAGAAATTGCAGATCATAGTGTCTCATCTGCTGTTGTATCAACATAATTTGTGAACAACAGCTAGATGCCGAGATATACTCAGCTTCACAGGTAGAGAGAGCGACCGTAGTCTGTTTCTTACACTGCCAGGTTACCATTCTTGTTCCGAAGAACTTGCATCCCGCTGTAGTCGATTTTGAATTCAACTTATCTACACCAAGATCAGAATCAGCATATCCTGTCAGATCGAAGTTATCATTCTTCGGGTACCACAAGCCGGTGCTTGGACATCCCTTCAAGTATCTAAAGATTTGCTTCACGATCTGCATGTATGATATCCTTGGGCTGGACTGATATCTGGCACAAAGGCAGGTAGGATACATGATATCTAGGCGCGATGCCATCAGATACATCAGCGATCCTATCATTGATCTGTAGAGCGTCTCATCAACTTTGCTTCCAGTTTCATCGATGCAAATCCCGTGATTAAGAGCAAGAGGAGTAGATAACGGCTTCGAGCTTTCCATATCAAACTTCTTCAAGATGTCGTGCACATACTTGGTCTGATGAATGAAAATACCGTATGGAAGTTGATCTACTTGCAATCCGAGGAAGAATTTCATTTCGCCCATCGAAGACATTTCGAACTTCTTCTTCATGATGCCCTCAAACTCCTTGCAAAGACTATCATTTGTTGATCCAAAGATGATGTCGTCCACATAAATTTGAACTATAATTATATGACTACCAACATCTCTAGTCTAGAGAGTACTATCCACAATTCCTCTGACAAAGCCGTTTCCCACGAGATGTTGTGATAACGTCTCGTACCAAGCTCTCGGGGCTTGGTGTAAACCGTAAAGAGCTTTATCAAGAAGATATGCTTTCTTTTTTGTTGAGTGGATCAACAAACCCCGATGGTTGTCTGACGTACACCTTCTCGTGTAATTTTCCGTACATAAAAGCTAATTTGACATCCAACTGATAGACTTTAAATACTTTCCATGCTGCGAATGCAAGAAATATTCGAATAGATTCTAAGCAAGCTACTGGTGCGTAGACTTCCGTGTAGTCTATCCCTTCTTGCTGGTGAAATCCCTTGAAACAAGCCGAGCTTTGTTTCGAACTATAACCCCTCGATCGTCTCGCATGCATTTAAAGACCCATTTAGTATCACTCGCTTTCTGTTTTTCCGGTAGGTCTACAAGCTTCCACACTCTTAACTTCTCAAACTGTAACAGTTCCTCTTGCATTGCTTGTACCCAGTTTTCATTGCCTAACGCTTCAGAAACATTCTTTGGCTCTATATGGGATATGAAACATGAATAGTAGCAATACTCTTGAATTGGAGCAACACGAGTATAGAAACAACTCAAAGCTTTGTTTATTTGACTCCGTGTTCTCACACCAGCTTGTAATTCGCCTATAATAGAATTTGACGGATGATAAGAATATGATCTTGGCATCACTTTGCCTGGAACAACCACATTATTCTCTTGATTTGTGATATTTTGATCTACCACTACTTCAACTTCAGGAGGACTACTCGGGTCTGCAGATTCATTCATTAAACTTGTAATCTGCTCTACTTCTTTATCTGAAGAAGATTCTCCATTGGCATCGATTGTTGGAGCCTCGTCCGAGTCTGAACTTTGTGCTTCAGAAAGATTAGGAATCACTGTAGTATTGACTGTTCTGTAGTCAGTGTCACTTGTTCTGTTAGAGTTTCTTGACCATCGCTATTACTTGAATTAGCACCAGAAGAAGATAATCCCAACATGGGTTGATTAACCACAATTGGTCTAACGATTTGCTCTTGATTTGCTGATTGATGAAGATAATAAAGTGCTGCAATTTCTTCATCGGATGGTTCTTCAGGCAAATCAAATGATTTCCACAAGTCTATATAATTTAATAACCATGCATCTCCTTTTCTCTAAACAGGATCCGTATAGTTAAAACAATCAACATGTTGTGCTTCAATTACCTTTCTCAACTAGGGAATATACACTCTTCATAGTGGACTTGCATTTCCGACAAAGAAACCTTCTAGATATTTTGCCCCAAATTTGCCATCTTGATCGATTATAGTAAATGGCGCTCCAAATGGTTCTAAGAACTTCAAATTCAGTTTCCATCGGTTGATCGTCTCAAAATAGGTCTTCTTTGTTAGTTTGACTGTTAAGACTCTGTTTATGGTGTAGCAAGCCGTTGCAACTGCTTCACTCCAAAAACTGACGGGAAGTTTAGAATCTGCGGGCATTGTTCTTGCATTTTCTATCAGCGTTCTATTCTTCCGTTCAACGACTCCATTTTGTTGTGGAGTGTAGGGAGCACTAAATTCGTGCAGAATCCCTTTAGCGTTGCAGAATTCCCTCATTTTGTTGTTTTAGAACTCAGTACCGTTGTCACTTCTAATGCGTCTCACCGGAAGATGGTACAAGTTTTCAAGTTTCTTGAAAAGAATCACTAAATTTTCAAACGTCTCATTTTTTGATTCTTGGAAGAATACCCACGAGTATCGGGAATAATCGTCTGTGACTACCAAGCAGTAGAGATCTCCAGAGATGCTTCGGACATTCACTGGACCGAAGAGATCCATATCAAGTCTTTCGAGCGGCAACTTTATCGAATTGAGAATCTTTTTCGGATGAGATTTCTTGATCTGCTTTCCCTTTTTACACTCGAGGCAATTATCTGTCATATGAAAACTTTTCAGATTCACACCTTCCACCAAATCATTATGCACCAAATGATTCATCATTCTTAGGTGAATGTGGCCCATCTTTCTGTGCCATAAGATTGACTCCTTCTCAGTAGCTTTTAAGACAAAACATTTTGCCGTTTTTGAAGAAGTAGTAGCATTTCCCATGTCAAGAACATACAAATCATTCTCTCTCGGTGCACGCATGAGTATCCACTCGTCTGATATTTTGAAACCCGGTTTTATGATCATGCATTCTTTATCGTTGAAGTGGATGGTAAACTTCTTATCACAAATTTGGGAAATACTCAAAAGATTGTTCTCAAGCTCCGCAATGTAGTTCACTTGATCAAATGAAACAACTCCGTTTGAGAGCTTTCCCTCAGCGACAATCCTTCCACCTTGGTTTCCTGTAAATCCAACATATCCGCCGTTGATAGCTTTTATGTCGAACAAGAGCGCTTTCATTCCTGTCATATGTCTGGAAGCTCCACTATCCAGAATCCACTTGGAAAGTACGGATCTCTAGAGCCCCTGCACATTCAACAATTAGTTAAACAACGCGACCCAAGCCTTCTTGGTCTTGGGTTGAATTGGATAACCATCGTCATAATCAAATTCACACTCGTCAGCATAATCAAATTCACATTCATCATCTGGATTTTCTACGATGTTTATGTTTGAAAACTTCTCTTTCTTTTTATATTTCAAACATTTGACATTTTCAGTTTTGATTTCAGATTTTGATTCTTTCATGTTATCACTAGTCGTTACAGGCTCAGACTTAGTGATTTAAGATATTGGCAACTTCCCTTTTGCAATCCAGGCTTGTGATTTTATGTTAGCCTTTTTGATATAAAACTTTGTTTCGTTTTCTTTTGAAGATTCACCTTTTTTGAAACTTGAATTTGCAAACTCTGGTTGCTTTGGTTTCATAACATCTGAACTTTCTTTCCTTCAAAGTTAAGCCGACTTAGATTTCGGACACTTGCGTGCAATATGACCAACTTCATTGCACTTGAAGCAAGTCCGATTATCATGTGAGTGTCCACTAGTGGATTTTACACTACTTGTGGCTTTCGCCTTATCTCGAAGTTCTTTCTGTTTCTTAAACTAATCATTTGATTGTTTCCCGATCTAACTTTCCTCATGAACCGTGTTCATCCCATAGATAAATTTCATGTTTTTATGTTTGTACTCATGAAATGGTGACTTTTTCTTAACAGGTTCATCATATTCCTCTAAACCCAATCCAGCCCTCTGGTTTTCCAGATGATCACCATCATTTATTCGGTAGTTATTGTAATTTCTTTTGGGTTTTGAATAGAATCTCTTTTCATTTTTCTCCAGGTCTTCTGATGTAACTTTAACCAGTTTTAACAGTTTATCCAATTGATCTTCTTTGACGTTCCGAATCGGAAAACTGTCATCAAAGTATAATCTATCAAATTCCTTAACCTTATACATGACAACGTTAGGATCATCACAGAGATCGTCTTCTGATGATGTATCGTCATTTTCAGAATTTGAGTCAGAACAGTTCACACTCGAGGTGGCGCTCTCGAAGCTGCCATCATCAGAATTATTCAGAACATTTTCAACCACCTTTTTCACTACCACACTGTCATCATCCGATTTAGTATAGACTACATCAATGTTCTACTGCAACTCATTTTTCTTTTCAGATAACAACTCAATGTTGAGTGCCTTATCCATCCCATCAACCTTTTTGCGACAATAGTTCTCGCATAGGGGTGGAGGAACATTGTTGTATTCTTTACCAATTTTCTTTTTAGGTTTTTCTTCTGATGGAATAGTGGGAAGAATGTGATCAATGACATATGCAAAAGTTGTGTAACTTCTTAAAAGTTGTTTAACACGTTCTGTTTCAATTTTCATGTCCTGGAGTTGTTGCTTGGTCTCAGCAATGTTGTTAATATAAATGTTTATTGTTTTTTGTTTATCCATTATTGTACCTTTCAACATCCTTATAGTATCATGTTGTTCAATATTATTTCTATCGAGCCTGCCATAATCATCTTTCATTTTGTCATACGCTTCCTTCATTGTACGATAATCATATTTGAAATGTTCATTATGTACATTGAGTTCAGCGATGATTTGTGATTTTTCGGCACATTCAACACATGGCTGGATACATTTTGTGCAAGGTTTTACAACCTCCACAACTTGTACTGTGACAACTTCGTTTACCTCTAGACCTACCTTAGTTAGATTTGCCATCATTGCTTTATTGGCAATGTCCGTGAGGTTTTCAGCATTCACTTCTTGAACAACATCAATGATTTCTTCATTCGACCTTTCCGCGATCACTTGCTCATGAGAACCTCCATCAATGTTACCTTCAAAACTATCACATGAGTTAGAAGATATTACACCTTGTTTCTTCATGTGAAGATATTCATCTTCCTCCTTTTGTTGCAGATAGTGTTCCAATAAAATATTCTCTAGAGATGCTGCTTCTTCGGCAGAAGTATCTTCAACGATCTCAGCCATCAATGCAACTCCGGTCTTCTTACCAATATAAGAATTCCAATCGAAGCCATCATCCTTGTTCGAAGCAACCATTGCCTTATCAGTGTTACTGCTGTTTGGCTTTTCTTGGATCTCAACTTGTGTCTTCTTTGGGAAAGGCTTGTATTGAAGAGATTTCTTGTAATACTCGTTACCTCCACCAAATGGATTCTGATTTCCCGTTGCTTCAGGATTTTTGCATTCTCTCTTAAAATGCCCTTTCTGTCGGCATCTGAAACAAGTGCCCTTCGATATGTTGAACCCTAGCTTGTTGCTTGAATTTCCGATATCTCAGCCTGTGAGAGCAACAAACTTTGTGACCCTTCGAATGATAGAAGCTAGTGACCACTTAATGTCCATTAGTTCAAGCTCTTCCTCGTCCACCTGATCATAGTATTCTGCGGTCATTTTGGGATTGCCGATCTTTCCAGCTACAAGACTTTCATATGATTCTAGAACAGTGGCGAGAAGTGACATGTGCTGTGTTACAACTTGCTCAGAAACAACAATGTTTAGATTTACAGCAATGTGACACTTGTACACATATGGATCAGAATTTGTTTGTTGATTCTGATTTGCTTGACTCTGATAAGACGAATTTGACCCTGTGCTTGAGAACGAAGAGCTTTGTGGACTTTGATCATATTGTGGTTGATTTTGTGGCGAAGAAGTTATGTTTGCATTAAATGCTGTTTGAATCTTTGGGCTTGAAATACTGTCTTGCATTCTAATACAGACCAACATCTTGAACAATGTTAGCATTCTTCGACTTTGCGATCTTTAGAAGTTCCATCTCGTGACCTTCTAATTTGTCGATGAATGTAGACAGCTTAAAGAATTCCCAGTTATGACTTTCTTTCAAGACCATGAGGTACGTAGTCCACTCTCTGTCAGGTAACGCATCTGCAAGCTTATCGATGTACTCTTGTTCTGTCTTTTCGAGACCGTGTCTCCTCATTTGGACTTTCACATGACAGAAATACTCAATCATCTGTTTCATTGTCTCTCCTTTCAACATGTTAAAGATATCGAACTCCTTCACGATGAGAGCTTTCTTACTCTTGATCATCTTGGCACTTCCTTGGTATTTCTTTTGCAGTGATAGCCAGAGATCTCTCGCAGTCATATATTCGGGCAACAAGACCAGAATATCCTCTTTAATAGATTGTTGAATGAGGCTAATCATCTTTTTCTCAGCAATGTACTCATCCTTTTTGAATTGTGGAGTACTTGTACTTCTCTAGAACTTGCTGATGTTCATCTAACGGAACAGTATAACCTCTGTCAATCGACACCCAGTCTTGGAAATGCATGGCCTGAACCCAATAAGTAAATTTCTCTTTCCATCCTTCGTAATCGTCAATCCTCATTAACTTTGGCGGTTTAACAGACGTGCCCATTTCGTTGTCTAGATTGACTTGCTATATCACATTAGCATTGGATGTACCCACTCCTGACATAAACGCTCTCTGAATATCATCCACCGCAAATATCAAGACACGTACACTGAAAACACGTTCAAACTTTTGAAAAAGTTAGTTTTACTACTAAGTCGGTCGAACTTGTAGTTTGAATGAAGAATTTCAAGTTTTACACTTAAGTTCTGTCGAACTTAAGTATTCTGATTGAAAAATATCCCTGAGCAACCTCGGTCAAACTTGCAATTTGAAATTTATAAAAAAAGTCACAAGTGCGGGCGAACTTAGCCTAAGATTTCATGATTTTTACCAAGTTCGGTTGAACTTGATAAAAGATCAATGAATTCTTAGTAAGTTCGAGCGAACTTAGCTCAAATTCCTCAAAAATCACTCAAGTTCGAGCGAACTTGATAGAATTTCACTCAAAAAGTGAGTTCCTATCACAGGTTCGGCCAAACTTAGATTACAAGTTCGATCAAAGTGTGTTTGAAAAACATGGTTTCTGCAACAATTTGACACCAATTCGTTTGATTTTAGACTCCAAACTCTCAGGGGTTTATCTATGATGTATTTAACATGTCATATTCAAAATTGGGCAGAATTTGTCCGTGCATTCTTCATTTTTGTTTAAAAGTTAAGAAAAATAGACGAATGGAGTAGAATTAGAAGTGTTCTTGTCTTGATATCCATCAAATCAGGCTACTCTAGCTCTGATACTACTTGTAGGACCGATTCTGATAACATAGGAACCTAGATTTGATATCTAATGTGCATAATAGCGGAAATATTACGACATGATTACCAAACAACAAGAATTAGTCAATTAATCGTCAATTTTATTGATATAACGTTGAGTCTCCAATTTGACAGAGCTCCGCCTCAAAGATGCCAAAGTTGCAAATGAGAATGACTTGCTAGCTATTTATAGAGGAGCAAGTTCGCTTGTGGATAGTTAAGTTCGGGCGAACTTGACTAAGTCAAGTTCGGCCGAACTTCACTTTACATGGTCACCATGAGCGAACTTGTCCTAAACATACATAATTACTTCGTTTCACTAGCCTATTCAACTCTAATCTATACAGACTCAATATAAGACTAAGACATAGACATTCTGCACCAACAAAAAGTGACAAACGCGACGAAACAAAGTCCAGGGGACAAATGGTCAATATGAGAAACTATGGCTGACCAGCCCCCACCGTAGCTTACAGTGGTACCTGGGCCCAGCAAGTTGTTTTCATGGCGGCCAGCTATTTTTACATGCTTGGAGCCCAAGAACTCGTGTTTTCCAAGCATTTGACCCTTGTTTTGATCACCTATGATCTTTGCCACCTCATGGGACTTGTGTGATGATCCTAGAGCTCTAAATCACCATAAATAGCAACCAATTTTACATCCATTTCACTTACTCATTCACATCTTTCTTCCTCCCATCCTCTTGGAGTTGTTTCCAGTAGTTGGAGACCACTTCTCTGAGTTCTTAAGTGTTTCTCAAACACAAGTAAGTACTCTCCCTTAGTCTTGTTCATTATTTTAGCTTATTTTGAGCTAAAACTCAAACAGTTGACTTTCTATTTGACTTTTGGTTCTTACCATATTTGGTTAAGTCAAAGTTCAGTTGAACTTTGCAACGTGATCGTAATCAAGAAGGTTATAATCCCTAGTGATTTTACCTTCCGATTACCACGTTTACTAGTCGTAGTGACGAGTTAAAGTTTCGGTCAAAATGCGCATAATGTGCATTTTACGAAGAAACTATTTTTGGGTATCAAAACACCAAGTTTTGATACCAATTATAAACTTAGTTAGACATGTTTTGAATGTCTAACTCATCGATTCTAGTTTAGTGCTTTATTTAGGGTCGTAATTCGAGCGCTCTTGACCACATCTTTGACTTTCGAATCCGACCCGTTTGTCGATCTTAGGATCCGACCAAACACATATTTGTGACCATAGTTGTATAGGGAATAACCCTTTGAGGTTATATCTTATGGTACATCGTTTGGTTAGTATTATGGGATAAGTTTTATGTTCCTAAAAAATGACCAAAATGCCCTTTTTGCGCATAAATCAATTTTAAGCATATGTAACCAAGGTTTTGACATATAAACTGATGTTACAACTTATCAAACATGTTTTAGCATAGAAAACTTATCATATGACACTTTTGACCATCCGATAATATATTTACCCAAATGACCCAATAAAGTAGCGTAAACTACTTTCACGAGTCATAACGGGTCAAAAGCACTTAGGATCACTTTCAAATCAGAATGTTAAGCTTATTAAACTATATCATATAAGTTCTAACACTCGATTGGTTTGTAAGACTTCATTCTATCTGATTCCCGTTTAATGTCCTGACTTATTAACATATTATCCCACACATAAGGACACGTTTGTGTTTTGTTTATTCCGTTGATCCAAGGACACTTACGCAATCCCAAGTGAGTCCATAGTCCCCTCCTTTACACTTTCAAATGTTTTGGGGTAATTCATATGTGACTATCACTATTATCATGATTTCGAAACCGTATGATTCTATATACATAGTACTTTATCTATTAACAATTAGAATTTTTTTACTTATGGTTGAAATAACGATTTCAAAATTTGTAAGACCCATGTTCGTGCGTATTTGTATTCATGCCTAAAATACGAGCCGATTGGTAGTATGATATAGCACTCTAGGACTTAACACCCCCTTCCCTCTTCATAGGTATATTTGGAAGTTTGATTAGGGAATGTTAGAAACCAAATTCTACCCCAAATAGATTTACCTTTGTGGTAAATTTATAACGTCAGCAAATAAGGCTAGATGTATTACCAAACGACCACATTGTGTTCATACAAAGTTTTCCAATTAAGCCACAAAATTTATCTTTTGTTGATTTCAAAACCAAAGCATAGTTTTATATGCTAAACCAAAGTATAGTTTGATATACTACCAAAGCATAGTTTGATATGCTTAACCAAAGCATAGTCTGATATGCTAAACTAAAGTATAGTTTGATATACTACCGACTCTCTTATTCTCAAAACTGCGTGTGGTTTGATATACTACAAATCCTATTGTTCTCAAACCAAATCATATTTGATATACTACAAATTCTGTTGTTCATAAACCAAAGTATATTTTTATATACTAACGATTCTATCATTTATAAACTAAAGTGTGTTTTATATACTACTAAATCTACCATTTCAAAGCCAAAGTATATTTTATATATACTACAAATCTGTTTAAAGCAAGTATTTTAAATACCAAACTTTTATCAAGGATTCATGGCTATTTTTGAAACCGTTTAAATCTTTTCTTTTAATATCCAAAGCCATGAATCTCAATCACAAGACCTATATGTGACAATTGTGCCTTCAGTTGTCATATTCAAACCAAGAACAATTTCATAAGCAATAAGACCATGTGTTTTATTCATTGAATTGTGAAATTTATCCATAACAATTGCACAATACCAATTCTTTTTCAAAACCGAACTCTTAAACAATTTCTGGAAAGTTATACGTAAGCTATTACGGAAACGTAATCGGTTTAATGCAACGTATATTCCAGAATAGTGACATACGTTAAACTTACCCTAAATATCCTTTACATAACTTAGAAATAAGTTTTGAAGGGTTTGGAATGTCAAAAACAAGCCTATTCAATCACATGGACTATTTACGACAAACTACAAAAGTCTGCCGATCCGCGTAGCGACGCACACTCCAGAACAAGGTCATAAGCTAAACATACCTTAAATACCCTTAACATAGCTTAAAAATAAGTTTTGAGGGCTTCGGTGTGACAAAAACATGCTTATAAAACTCCAGGGACTATTTTGCAAATTTTGTGAAAATACGCCGATCCACATATTTCTTAATACGGGACATGTACATACATCCAAAAATTTTGTAAGCATTAAAATCTTGTATTTTAATGATTGGAATGCAAAAATATCATTCGTTGCCCATTTACGGTCATTTGCGCGTTCGTTATGATTTTCGTCGTAATTAACCGAAAACTGCAATCGTACGACCGAACGAACAGACACCCGGGACATTTTGGGACTAATTTCAAGTTCCCTATGCTTTAACGTCCTTATAGAGCTTAAAAAATGTGCTTAACGGTTGTTAGAAGTGCCAAACCGCGACGAAATGAGTTCAGGGGCCTGTTTTGCCATTTTTCAAAACTATCTGCCAGCTAAAGGGTTTACGGACCGTATGCCCAAAGCCCTTACGGTCCGTAAGGAACCCCCAGCTCAGCAGAAACTTGGCAGCTTCTTGTTTCTTTGCTTGATGACCAAGTACACGATATTGCCGCCATTTCTTCTGCTTGGAACAAGTGTTATGCCCACCCTAGGATCATGCCAACACATGGGACTCTTGGGATGATCTTTTGGCACTTGAACATCTATAAATAGCAACCAAATTCAGCATTTTTCTTTGCTCATTTCTTTTCTTCTTCTTCTCTTGCTCTAAGTTGGAGTTCTACCACATTTGTGGAGGCCTCCCATCTGAGCATTCTTCTTCCTTGAGCTCTTCAAGTGTTCTTCAACACAAGTAAGTGCTCACTCCTAGTCTTGTTTATTTCTTTTAGCTTGTTTGAGCCAAAAGTCAAACAATTTGACTTTCTGTTTAACCTTCGGTTCTGACCATTTTTGGTCAAGTCAAAGTTCAATCGAACTTTGCAACGTGATCGTAATCACGAAGGTTATGATCCATAGCGATCATGCCTATTGATTACCACATTTCCTAGTCGAAGTGATGAGTCAAATTTTTGGTCAAAATGCGCATTAAGTGCATTTTATGACGGAACTATTTTCAGGTATCAAGACACGTTGTTTTGATACCAAAACATTTTTAAAACTTAGTTAGACATGTTTTGACATGTCTAACTCGTTACTTTTAGTTTAGTGCTTATTTAGGGTCGTAAGTCGAGCGGTCTTAATCACTGCTTTGATTTTCGAATCCGACCCGTTTGGTCGATCTTAGGATCCAACCAAACACATATTTGTGACTATAGTTTTATAGGGAATAACCCTCTGAGGTTATACCTTATGGTCACGTCGTTTGGTTAGTGTTAGGTTAAGTCGCCTATTATGCCTTTATGAATGACCAAAATGCCCTTTTATGCGCATAAATCGATTTTAAGCCTATGTAACAAATGTTTTACCATATACACTGATGTTATAACATTATTAAACATGTTTTGGGCATATAAGACTTAACATTACACATATCTAACCATCCGAACTCATATTTACGTAAATGATCCGTTAAAGTTGCGTAAACTACCCTAGCGAGTCATAACGGGTCCAAAGAACTTAGGAATCTTTCTGGGTCAGATGGAGCTATTGGACTCCTACAATGGTTCGAGAGTAACGAAAGCACTTTCCGTTATGTGTAGTGCCCTAACGAACACAAGGTAGAGTTTGCTACGAGTGTTTTTCAAAAGAGAGCACTCACGTGGTGGAACAGAGTGAGGAAAGACAGGGGTGCTAATGTGGCAATTGCTCAAATGTGGGAAGAGCTTCGAGCTCTCATGATGAAAGAATTCTACCCACGTCATTGAAGGTCCGTGATCAGGTGGTTCTAGACGGATATTAATGCGTAAATGTATGTAACAGTTTCGGTAGAATGTTATTACAGAAAGGAGTAGAAGTAGAATGCAGCGGAAGTCTTCGTTCATACCAAAAGAGTATACATCTTTATAAGTCTGGCTACTGTAGTTCCTGGAGAGAATCCGGCGGCACCTCCCCGTAGTGATGGAAAAAACTCAAATGACAAATGAACACACACCACCTATTTATAGGGAAAACACACAAGTTCGCTTGACATATGCACAGGAGGACAAGTTCGGCCGAACTTGTCTACCATATGATAAGTTCGGGCAACTTGTCTGTCACATGCAAGTTCGAGCGAACTTGACTGTCAGATGTCAAGTTCGAGCGAACTTGACTGTCATATGTCAAGTTCGAGCGAACTTGAATTCCACAGGTCAAGTTCGGGCGAACTTGTTCCCTTTTACACTGAAAACTCCGTATTTTGGTCGTGTGTTTGATTCTAACCTATACAATATTCAACACACGCTCTATCTAGCCTATTCGACAAGTGACAAACACAAAGCGCATCAACAGATTCCCCTTTGTTCGTTGTCTTCAAATTTGAGCCGTTCTTGAATATTCTGCAACTTCAATCAAGGTATCTGCCGTCGTCGAAACGCGTCAACAAATTCCCCCTTAATTGATGATCCAGGTTTGCGTTATCAACAACTAATTCCCCTGAAATCTCTAGTTCAGATATTTTTTGCACAGTTTCCAACCTCCTCTGATTTGCTTGACCGACAATTATCTTGAATAGACACCAACTTGAAGCTCATCAATGCAGCTTCTCCAATTCAACTTTAACCACATCCGCGTTCAGTTTAGCGCATATCTCCCATGCTCGATCTTCCGGTCTTCAAAACTCAACCGGCAATTGACAGAAACTTCAAAATACCACACCGTTAAACTTCAAATCAATGTTTACCCGCAAAAATCTGAAATCCCAATTTGTTGGTGCATATGTCTGTTGCCTTCTTCATTACCCGAGAACGAGTCAGGAATAAATGAGAGTTTCTGAAGACCGAACAAGACAAAGTAGATATCCAAGAGGGAGTCGATTGGTGCATAATGTCTATAGAATAGTCCTATATCGAGTCTGTATAGTATAGATGAAACGAGGCGTATTTAAGAGTGTTTAGGACAAGTTCGCTTGAGATGGTAATGGGGAAGTCAAGTTCGCCCGAACTTCAACACCAAACCAGGGAACTTATGATCCTATAAATAGGTGCCTTGTGATTTCATTTGAAACGGGGAGATATTTTGGGACAGAGACGGCGAAGCTCTGTCGGATCCGGATCTCGAATGTATTGAACTTTAGATCAATGAAAACAACAATTAAACGAGTAATTCTTGTTATTTGATTAACTTGTCATTAGTTTCCGTCTAATCGGACAATAGATAACAAATTTAGGTTCCTGTGCTAATCGTGGATGTTCCTACAAGTGGTATCAGAGCCTGGATACCTGAATTTGTTGAAATCAAGACAAGAATCTCTCTATTTCATCTCCATTCTTCTATTTTTCTTAACTTTTGAACAAAAATGAAGAATTCACAGACAAATTCTGTTCAGTTTTGAATATGACATGTTAAATACATCATAGATAAATCCCTGAGAGTTTGGAGACTAAAATCAAACGAATTGGTGTCGAAATGTTGCAAAAACCTAGTTTGACAAACTCATTTTCTTCGAACTTGTTAGCCAAGTTCGACCGAACTTGAGGTAAAAAGTTACGCTTCAGTAAGTTTCTACCAACTTCGCTCGAACTTGAGGTATTTTTGATGGAATTTAGGCTAAGTTCGCTCGAAGTTGCTACAATTTCATTGATATTCTATCAAGTTCGGCCGAACTAGATAAATTTCAAGGATTTTAGCTAAGTTCGCCCGAACTTGCTTAATTTTCATCAAATTTTTCTGCAAGTTCGCTCGAGGTTGATCAGGGAAGTTTTTTAAGTCAAGACATAAGTTCGACCGAACTTATCTGTTTCTTGATAATTTTCACAAGTTCGCTAAAAATCAAAAAAACTTTGAAATTCTTTATCCAAGTTCGACCGAACTTGGATTAAAACTGAAAATTTTCATCTTTCAACTACAAGTTCGACCGAACTTGTAGTTAGTTCTAATATTTTCAAAGTTTCAAGTTTTTTTAGCGTACGTGTCTCGTTTTTCAAAATGGAAGATTTCCATAATGCGTTTGCAGCTGGAGTAGCACAAGCCTCAACGTCAAATTCAATTGCGGTTAACCAGATGAACCTCGATAATGAAATGGGTACTACTCAGAAATCGCCGAAGTTGTTGAGTATGGACGATTCGAGGGATGGAAAGAAAAGTTTGTTAATTGGATTCAAGCGAATCAATTCAACAGCTGGGTTGTGATTGAAGATGGTTATACATGGCCTAAAGATGAACGCGATCAAGATCTTCTACTGAACAAGTTTTCAGCGATTGACAAAGAGAAATATGTTGCTGAAAAGAAGATGATCAGATTGATACAACAATTTGTCATAGAAGACATCTTGATATTGTTACCAGAATATGATACTTCTCAAGAATTATGGAATTCTCTTTGCGAAAAATTCAAAGGAAGTGATGAAATGATCAAGAGCAAAAAGTCCTTGATTAAGAAAGAGTTTGAGATCTTCACGATGATCAAAGGAGAGACAATGAAGCAAATGATTGATAGATATTGTAACCTCATGGTAGATGCGAAGACATGATATCAAGAGAACTAACGAAGAGCAAATTGAGAAGCTGGCCGATGCACTTCCAGAAGGAGAATGGACAACGTATCTGATGATTTTAAAGAATAGTCCATCTTGGAGACATTTTATGTTGTCATCTTTCATTGACAAACTTGAAGGTCATGAAATGGAATTGATGAAGATTGCAAAATCCAAAAACACTAATGTTGTTCAGGATGTTGGAGTTTATTACAAAGGTGGCGTTCCAGATACTCCGAATCGAAGTCCAAAAATCCAAACGACATTTAGTGCAAACATGAATACATCAGATCAATCGTCACAAAATCAGTGATTCTCCAAACAATGGTTATTCATATGTTGGTTCAAATTCTTCTTCTCAAAGTCAATCTCATCAGACAAGCCAATCTACTTCTAATTCAAATGTTTTTCAATGCAACATAGCAGTTGATTTAAAGAATGTGTTTCCTGAAAAAGTTGTGAAATAGCACATAGCACTTCCTGCTATAGTTCTGGAATCATATGAAAGTCTTGTTGCTGGAAAGATCGGAAATCCTGAAATGACAGCTGAGGATTACGATCAGGTAGATGGGGAAGAGTTGGAACTGATAGACATCAAATGGTCCTTTGCATCGATTATCCGGATTGTTTCAAAATTTGTAGCACTCACTAGAAGGGATATTGGTAATTCAAACAATAAACTTGGTTTCGATAAAACAAAAGTTATTGTTTCAGATGTCGACAAAAAGGGCACTTCAAACGTGAATGCCATAACCAAGAAGCTAGTGGAAACAAAAACCCTTTTGGAACCGGTAACGAATATTACAAGAAAGCGTTGCAATACAAATCATATCCGAATAGAACACAAGCTGAAGTTGAAGATAAACCTGCAAAGAAAGCCGAACAAGCTCTTGTTGCCAATCATGAAGACGATGGTTTTGATTGGAACAAATACATCAGAAAGAAGACTGGTGTTGCTATGATGGCAAAGGTTGTGAATGAATCTGAGACATCATTTGTGGATGCTGCTATCGAAAATGCTATTCAAGAAGCATTAATGTAGAGAGCTAAGGAAGACGTTGTCTTGGAGGATGCAGTTATGGAAAGATGCATACAACAAATAGAGGAAGAAGGAATAGCTTACCTTGAGATGCAAAAACAAGAAGAGTTCAAAGTAGAAGCCGAAAAGGTAAAAGTAGAGGTAAGCATGTCTGAAAAGGAAGTTGTGAATGCTGTGGAGGTTGAAAAACCTTGCACAAAGTGCGCAAGTCCTTGTGAACCTTGTCTTGATAAGGTCAAAGTCATAAGAGAATTGACTGAACATAACGAAAACTTTAGTTATGATTACAGAACCATAAAAGAAGCTTATGACAAAATATC
The DNA here is from genome assembly GCA_947069175.1 of Scalesia atractyloides. NCBI lineage: Eukaryota > Viridiplantae > Streptophyta > Magnoliopsida > Asterales > Asteraceae > Scalesia > Scalesia atractyloides. The sequence continues at coordinate 64,667,881 of CAMTDV010000016.1, read as the reverse complement.
AGGTAAATACAAACATGTTGAAAGAGCTAACAGTGAACTCAACGCTAATGTCACCATGTTAAATGCCACAGTTATTGAAAAACAAAAGGCAATTAACATGTATATTAATACAGTTGCTGAGACAAAGAGTGAGATTCACGAAATGAAAATTGAAACAGATAGAGTCAGACAATTACTAAAAAGTTACACCACAAATGCATATGTCATTGATCACATTCTTCCTACGATCAAGTTAGAGGAAAATGTTAATAACTCAAAGCGTAAAGTGTATGGAAGTGTTCCTCCACCATTTCTTGCAAGTTACTGCTGTAAGAAAGATGATGACATTGAAAAGGCATTTAATCTTTTACTTCTTTCAGAAAAGAAAGTTAAATTGCCAGAGAACATTGACGTAGACTTCACAAAATCAAATGATGACAATGAATCGGTGGTAAAAGATGCGGTAAAAAATGTCTTGGGAAATGATTCTGATGACGGCAGCTTTAAAAGCGCTAACTCGAGTTCAAACTGTTCAAGTTCACAATCCGAAAGTGACGATAATCATCAGAAAATGATCTAAGTGATGATCCTAACGTTTTCATGTACAAGGTTAAGGAATCTGATAGATTATATTTCAATGATAGCTTTCCGATTCAGAATGTGAAAGAAGATAAAATCTATAAACTGTTTAAACTTGTGGAAGTTTCATCAAATTATCTCGAGAAAAATGAAAAGAAGTTTTATTCTAAATCGAAACGGAATTTTAACAATTACAGTAGAAACAGTGGTGATTTTCCTGAGATCAGGAGAGCAGGTTTAAGTTTGGAATAAGATGAAGATGAACTGAAGAAGAATCAGAATCAACGTTCTATGAATACAAAGGTAAGAACATAAAGTTTGTGTACTGAACGAGCATCGTTCGAGAAGAAAGCTTGATCGGTAAGAAGTCAAACGATGATTTTAAGAAAGAAAAGGAACTTCCCTACAAGGCTAAGTCCGAAAGTGGAGTAAAATCCACTAGTGGACAGGTTCATGACACTCGGACTTGCTTCAAATGCAATAAAGTTGGTCACATTGCTCGCAAGTGTCCGAAGTCTAAGCCTATGTATCCCCGAAGAAAAGAAGTTTCAAAAGAGGTAAAACAAAAGCAATCTAATAATGGTCAAATCAGAATTTTAAAAAGAAATGTTGACTTAAAAGAAATGAAACGTAATGTTGAATCCAATCTTGAAATAAAACCTAAAAATGAATCAAAATTTGAAAATTCAATTTTTGAAAAAGGAGAGACTTCAAAGTCAAACAATGATTCTAGGTTTTATATCAAGAAAGCTATAGTTAATTCTCAAGCTTGGATTACTAAAAAGAAATCACCTGAAAAAGTGAAGGTTGTTTGTGATAAAACCGAAAATGTCAAATCATTCAAGAAAGATAAAAGTAAAGTTGATTGTGAGTTTGAAGGTTGTGATGTTGAATATGCTTATCAAAGAGCCTACGAAAGTGATTACGAAGAGGTGTATGAGGAGTTATATCCAAAACCCAAGACCAAGAAGGCTTGGGTTAAACTTTTTAACTAAATCCTTTCATGTGCAGGAGTTCCAAGGTCCAGCTTATCAAAGTTGATTCGGGATTGAGAATTTTCATAATATTTAACTTATCTAGAATGTTAAAATCTTTGTCATTTTGAGGGGGAGTAGTTAAGAAGAAAATTTTGAAAAAAAGTTAAAATTATGAAAATCCACACCGTTGAAAAAAAAACTGATTCCAAAGTTCTTACATGTTCAAACTGCTTTTACAAGTGGTAAATGAGTTTAATGATTGTTTGTTAAACAATTGCATATACAGGATTGAGAAAAAGGATCGGACGACGAGGTCACGGGATCCACATTGGTTTGTTACATTTTTCGAATAGAATTTATTAATATCTAAAATCCAAAAATATATTTTTGATTTTAGGGGGAGTAAGAAAATTTAAAAATTTGTTGAAAAAATAAAAAACATATGAAAAAGTTGAAAATTCAAAAAACTTTGAAAAATACAAAAAGTACAAAAACATCGAAAAAGACGAAAAGAATTTGGTTGTCAAAAAGGAAATGATAGTACATCAGTGGACTATCACAGTATGCTAAAGAATTGTAATGTTTAAAAGTGATAAACAAGTCTTAGTGTGGATGTGTTGATAGGCTTTACACGTTCAGTAGTTGTGTTTCCATGATATAAACTAAATATTACAACTGCTTAATTTTGTGGATTAACACATCTTGGATATATGGACTTAGTACTCTGAAATTTCGATCGAAGGGTTGCCTGATTCTGAGATACGAGGTCTTTATATATAGTTGATATCTAGGGTATTATACAAGTTCTTCTGATTTTGCGGAAGCAATAGCCTAGAACTTCTATAACGCTTTTTGCTAAAAATCCCAAATAGCATGCAAAACTTGAAAAGAATCAAAAGATCTAATCTTTTGTAATGCTTAAAAGATTCCTTAAGTGGAAAACACCTTAAAGACGAGCCTTCATCTCTTTGTCGGTAAGGTAGTACTACCTGAGCTCTCATGGCCTCGCATAGCCCAGATACAGATATCAATTACGCTATACTCACCAGTAAGATGAAATCTAGGGAATCTGGATTCGGGAGTATATTCAAGAAGTGGGAAACACAGTTATGTCAAGTTTTCATAATTCTTAGCTAACATATCTTGGAACAATTGAGAAACGTGATGAAGTTTAAGAGGACAAACATATCGACAATCTAGGTAAATGAGTAAAACTTAATGTCATCAGAAGGTCAACGGTACTGGTGATATGTCTCAAACAAACTGATATGATTCTTAGACACGAATTCACAAAAATATGTCGGTAAATATGTTTGTACATAGTTTACTTTACTTGTTAAAAGTTCTATAAATACTTTACTTACTTTTTAAATCAAAAAGGATTTTCAATGGCCAATGTTGGAGAACGGATCATCGAAGTCTGGTAAGAAAAAGTTCATTAATTTGAATCTTTAAAATTTAAGATAATATGAGTTGTTCACAACGGGTTTAGCCAAGGTCATTAACTTAGACTTGGTAAAAAAATTAGTTAATCAAGGTCATTAACTTGGACTTGATCAACTAAGTGGATTTCATTTCAATAATTGAAAAAGGTTTTGAATGTTAAATTTTTTTTTCAAGGTCATTAATTTGAACTTGAAATAACTGAAAAATGAAGATTAAAATTTTGAAGTACAAGTATTGTATAGGTGGTATGTAATACAAGTGGTACAAAACTTCAAAGTTAGAATCTGAAATGTTTATTTGAATTCCCAAGTACTTTGAAACAGAAAGTAAAGTTTTAGGGGGAGCAGGATGAAACGTGATTGAAGATAAAGCTCAAAGCTAGGGGGAGCACAGCTCACAGCAAGGGGGAGATGAGATTAAAGTTTTATCAAGTTAAATTGAAGAAAAGAGAACGTTTGAAGATCATAAAGTTCAATGCTTATTCAAGGATAAAGATAAGAACTCAGGAACATATTTGAAGTCTGATGATTACAAGACATTCAAAGAAGACTATGTCACTTGAAGATGATTACTATCAAAGGATGTCAAAGATGTCTATGAAAGTAGATGACTGCGGCAATATCCAAGGGGGAGTCTGTTGTGCATATGTCTGTTGCCTTCGTCATTACGTGAGAACGAGTCTGGAATAAACGAGAGTTTTTGAAGACCGAACAAGACAAAGTAGATATCCAAGAGGGAGTCCATTGGTGCATAATGTCTATAGAATAGTCCTGTATCGAGTCTGTATAGTATAGATGAAACGAGGCGTATTTAAGAGTGTTTTAGGAAAAGTTCGCTTGAGATGGTAATGGGGAAGTCAAGTTTGGCCGAACTTGATTAAGTCAAGCTTACTCGAACTTCAACACCAAACCAGCGAACTTAAGATCCAATAAATAGGTGCCTTGTGATTTCATTTGAAACGGGGAGATATTTTGGCACAGAGACGGCGAAGCTCTGTCGGATCCGGATCTCGAATGTATTGAACTTTAGATCAATGAAAACAACAATTAAATGAGTAATTCTTGTTATTTGATTAACTTGTCATTAGTTTCCGCCTAATCGGACAATAGATAAAAGAATTTAGTTTCCCGTGCTAATCGTGGACGTTCCTACACAATTTCCGTAATCACTCTTGGTCATCAAATCAGTAATCTTTTTCAATCAGCAAATCTTCATCGGATCCAAATCATCTCGTAACACTTCGAATCTGAGAATCACTCGTCCATGATCAAAATCACATTCTTCCTCTACAGTTACAATAACAGAAATATAGCTATCTCCGGTAGACCAGCACCACTTAATCACCAAATATCATCATCCAACGGCGGTTAGTCCAAAGAGAAGAATGATTCATTTGCTTGAAGACTAAAAATAATGGCCACCAAAGGCTATCATCAGATTTCCTTGGTAACTTTGAAACCATCCAACTGCAGAGTTAGTCACTAATTCCTAAGATCATCACCGAACATTTTTGAATGTCCTCAATTCCTCACTGGTACTAATAACTGCTAATCCAGCTAACTATTCCTTCACAGGAGATCAGGACTCTAACCCTTAAGCATCAATCTGTATCATGATCTGAATAATCTGAACTTCTTGTGACCAAGAATCCCAATGAATCTCAACTCTCTGTATTTCCGGATTAATCTGTAGTCGAAAACCACCTGTTTACTGTTGCAGCAGTCACGAATTTCAAAAATGCCGGAATCTTGAAATATTGAAAATTATTTATTCCCTCTCATTTTTGCAAATTCTGACCATACCAATTTTTTCACTGAAATTCCCCCTCAAATCCGGAATTTTCAGTATTTAACAAATGCGGAATTTACTTTAAGGCCCATCAGTAGTCTTCAACCCTAATGATTACCAAATTGCTTTGGTATCAATGACTACCCTCTCATCTTCAACCATCTCTAACCTCATCATCTCAGTCTCTCTCTAAGGCCTCCGACGGTGTCCACGAACAGTCAGTATCAGACATTATATTTCGAAAAAAAAATTGTCACCAAATTTTTTCTGGACACCCGTCTCATCAAACCGATTTTTTTTAGGCATTGGACCAAGTTTGGGCGAACTTGGTCACCCATCACCAAGTTCAGGCGAACTTGGTCTCCCAACACACAAGTTCGGGTGAACTTGATCAAGTTTGGGCGAACTTGATCATGTTCTGGCGAACTTGATCTCCAAATCACAAGTTCGGCCGGCCTTGTGCTTAATTTCAGTGAAAATCTGTCAAGTTCAGGCGAACTCGATGAAATATCATGAAAAACCTTGTCAAGTTCTCTGTGATCAGGCAGTTCTAGACGGAAGTTAATGCGTAAACGTATATAACAGTTTCGGTAGAATGTTATTACAGAAAGGAGTAGAAGTAGAATGCAGCGGAAGTCTTCCTTCATACCGAAAGAGTATACATCTTTATAAGTCCAGCTACCGGAGTTCCTGGAGAGAATCCGGCAGCACCTCTCCGTAGGGATGGCAAAAACTCAAATGACAAATGAACACACACCACCTATTTATAGGGAAAACACACAAGTTCGCTTGACATATGCACATGAGGACAAGTTCGGGTGAACTTGTCTACCATATGACAAGTTCGGGCGAACTTGTCTGTCACATGTCAAGTTCGAGCGAACTTGACTGTCATATGTCAAGTTCGAGTGAACTTGAATGTCATATGTCAAGTTCGAGCGAACTTGACCTCCACAGGTCAAGTTCGGGTGAACTTGTTCCCTTTTACACTGAAAACTCTGTATTTTGGTCGTCTGTTCGATTCTAACCTACACAATATTCAACACACGCTTTATCTAGCCTATTCGACAAGTGACGAGCACAAAGTGCATCAACAGTCATGAGCAAAGGGTACTTGAGAATGAGTTCCATGATCTTAAACATGATAATGGAAAACATCATGCCTACACAGACCGATATGAGGAGCTCAGTTTGTTGTGTCCTGCGATGGTTACGCCTTTGGATAAGGCAATCGAAAAGTACATTGATGGCCTGCCTGACCCTATTCAGGACATTGTTACTGGTAGCTGTAACACCCCAAGAACGTCGCAACGGAAATACAAACGTAATGGTGACGGAAGTTGGTGGCCATAAATATCTTAGTGGACGATGCATCGTTAATTTTGGACATATTACTTAACTAAAACATTGTTTACAAGTTTAAACATAAACCACAACCATAGAGTAGTTAAGTTGTCTCGATCCTAATGGATCTTATTACAGTCGGTCCCAAATAAGTTCCAAACGTTGTCCATAGTTTATTGTTAAACAAAACATGCATCACAACCACAAGACACGCCAAATATTCCCGAAGCCATGCTCAAGTACGTGAAGAACACGTTAAAATCAAGTGTCAACACAAAGGAAGGTGAGCTCACATATTCAAATTTAAAACAAGGAAAACTTTCTAATTATGTGTTTATTATCAAAACATCGAAAAAATATTTTCGAAAGTTGATTTATTTCCTTAATAAAATCTATGGGTCAGTCGTCGCAAGCGTTTCCCCGAAACCTTCGATCTAAAGCATCTTTCCAAGTTTTACATATTAAATTGTTAGCATCAAATGTTCAGACTCGTATGTTTGCAAGACAATACAAACTATATATTAACAAAAAGGGTATAATCAAGACTAGACTATAATAGAATATCAATTCGTCATTGGAGTTGATCGGAGAGACCAATCACGACAGGGTAGTCAGCCCGATAGATCTACCAAAAATTCGACGTGTTCATTACTTAAATGATTAAACAGCAATACTTGCGCTTGCGGCCATATCGGGCCATCTATATCGCTTGCCTCATGAATAATATATATATATATCCTACTAAAATGATAAATTTAATATTTCATGTTGTAAGCATTCCCCGAAGTCCCCACCGAAACGTAACCAACCCGGTACTTACTCTCTTGAGACCGAGCCAATTCGTCACAACTTTAGATTTTAGCATTATTAAATCTACACGGTTGTTTTCTCTAAAACACCGTAAAATCCCCGTTTCATCCGCGAAACGTATTTATTCACAAAACCGTTTCTACCAGAAACATATTAATATCATCAAAATCATATATTTTCCATGAAAATATACATTTTATATAAGCAAAGTGTCACACCCTCAATTTCCACTTGCGGAGTTTTACCGCGAGGCGTGTGAACAAACCAGAATCTGAAACACTAGTACGTCGAACGACTCTATATGATTTGATAATACGTTTTCCAAAAATCATTTGATTAACCAATCATCGTAGATTTTAGATTATCTTAGTTAGTTACTAAAGTTTAGCGGCAGCATTAGTTTAAGTGGTTGAGCGGAAGCATAAAATAAATAGTGAAGCGGGCGCCAACACAAACGCCAAAACAAATGAAAAACCCCAAAACAATATTTGTAATTGAGACTCGATAAAAGATGTCTTGTTCAATGCATGTGAGTGCACCTAGAGCTCCTAGCGTCCTGAGAAACATGTAAAGAAACAAGTGTCAACATTAAAGATGAGTGAGTTCACAGGTTTTCATAAATTTGTTTGTTCGGTTATGAGTTTGTTTCCCCCGTTATCCCTAACCCGGGATAACGATTTAGTCCATTATTCCCAACCCGGAATAATACCGATAGTTCCATTATTCCTTAACCGGAATAATAATGATGTTGATTCCATTATTCCAAACCCGGAATAATAAGTTGTTGTTTCCATTATCCTCAACCCGGGATAATATAGTTGTTTCGTAATTAAGTTAAATGTTAACATATATAGGTAGCTAGCCTAAATTATGTCACGTAAGTGTTCGCGATCGAAGCTGACTGTTGTGCCTCCGTGTTGCCAGGCCTATCACTGACCATGGCGAAGTTAGGCCGAATTATTCACCCGTTGACCATACCCGATCGGCTAGCGCGACTAGCTCGGATGGGGCTTGTCGGGCCCAGTAGTACTACTTATAACTCCCCCGCTATTAAAACCCAATACTAACGATCCGAGAGATTGACGAGGACTTAAGTGATATAGCTGCTTAGTGACCATAACATTACATTAACATTAACTTAGTTACCGAATAGTTATGTGACGTTAAATTCGTATAACGTAAAGAGATTGAGTTTGAAGAGTGTATACATGTTTTCTCCCCTGTTGTTTAAAAACCGTATAAAGTTAGGGGCCGTGAACTCACCTTTATTTGCTCGGTTAGTGTAGCAAAGAAATTGTAAAGGATGGGACCGCTAATTGCGTCCTAACAAATCAATTGATTTCAAGTCAGTGTGTGATCACACCAATACAAATTCTACACGTAATTTACGCACAAAGTGATACACACAACAAGATATCTAACACTCAAACATGCATGCAAGTATCCTCATGTGATCATAGTAATCAAAACAACTTATCATGAACATAATCCAATCCATGAAACAATTTGGTGCACACAATCACAAGTTATCAAATTTCAGCTTAACACTCATAATTCAGCTGTTTTCTAGGATTTTTATAAAATAGTTCCAACGTTCCAAAACTTCCAATATTTTTACAGCAGGTGCCATTTATACTGTAGAAATTTATATAAATTTTCCAAGTCCTAAATCTTTACCATTTAACCATAAATATTAATATACTAGGCTGTAGTCAGATTTGCCGCTTTCAGACTGCAGTCCACGGAAGAATTTATTTAAAAATCACTGATCGTCCAATTAACAAAATTCCAGTTGGTGTTGCCCGGAAATTTCCATACCTAGTTGCTGTACAAAATTCATGACTCGACTCCCTACTGATTATAAAATCCAACTCGAAAAACAACTAACAAAATTTCAGGATTTTCACAGCTTTAGTTACTGAACTTATTTGGCCATTTAAAAATATCAAAAGACTTCATAAAATTATGAACCCAGCGCCATTAGATTCGTTATTCAAATCTCTACGTTCTAGACATCAGAAAATCCGTTTTTCGACAACTAATGACCGAGTTACAGCCAGATGAAGTCGGCTGTAACTATTACTCAGCAACCTGTTTCAGCATATTGTTACCATAACTCGCATAAACCGTTCATATGATTAACCTAGGCGATCAAGAACCGGTTTCCTAATCATAGATCAATACATATAACATATCCATGCAAACCCTAATCAACATCTCTAGTTTTTATAAACAAATACAGCCTATGATTTCAGATTTTCAAACAAGCATCCAACTTTCAATTCTAGCATTAACAATATGAAACAACACATTCACTTCATTTAATCATACAATCCGAAAACAACAAAGTCAAAACACATGTATCCGAGTATGATCTTGTAACATATGATAAGTTCTAATCTTTTAATGATAAGGTAAACGAACCGTGCGTAAGATAAGGAAGATGGCGAGGGCTGCTGCGACCGGAAGAAAAGAAAGGGCTGATCTCGCGACCGAATGGAGTGTAACAAGGGCTGATCAGATCAAGGGATGAAGGCAGAGGTTGCTCGCGATCAATGGGAGTGCAAAGGGGCTGTTTGCGGTCGAGGGAATGGAATGATTTGCTGCCGTCGGCTGTTAGCTCTTAGGGTTTTGTGTTTGTGAGGGATGATGCATGGTTAGTATATATAGGCGCAAAAGAGATAAGGGTTACGGTTATGGCTTGAGCTCGTGGCCGAGGAACTTGGGTTGGTTCGCTTTTGGGTTTGAACACAATGAGTTTGCGGTTTGGGCTTGATCTCGGCCGAGAGTGATTTGGGTTGTTCGCGGATATGGTCTTGGGTTTTGGATAGAAAGCATGGCCGACGAAGAGACTGGGTTTAAAGTTTAAAACTTGGTTAACTCCTAGAGTCACAAGGAGTTTGAGGTTGGTTCGTGTCGCGTTCGGTTCTTGTACATATTTGCCATGATTATTTTATAACTAACACAATCGCATAATCGCACATCACGTATTCACTAACTCGTACACGTTAATACATAGCATATAATTCACTCGACAAGTATTACGTTTAAGTTATCCGAAAAACCCGGGATGTCACATTATCCCCATGTTGAAAGAATTTTCGTCCCGAAAATTGAGTAAACGCGGTTTAGAATGTAGCGTACATGTTTAGAGTGCCACGCACAAAGAGTTAGTTCGTTTATGATGGTACGCGAAGTTACAAGAAGTTCCCAAGTGCCATGCACAAAGATTCCCAAGTGCCATGCACAAGGACTTAGTTAACAATAGTACGCAAAAGTATGAGAAATTTCCAGGTTGTCACATCATCCCCATGTTGAAAGAATTTTCGTCCCGAAAATTTAGTTACTGGTATCGTTAGTTTGCTGCTCAGTTGCGAAGAGGTGTGGGTATTTGCTTTTCATTTGGTCCTCTTTTTCCCACGTGAACTCCGGTCCACGCTTAGAGTCCCAACGAACCTTAACGATAGGAATCTTGCTGTGCCTTCGAGTCTTGATCTCACGATCCATGATCTCGATAGGTTGTTCCACAAAGTGTAGTTGTTCATCCACTTGGATCTCATCCAATGGAATGACTAGAGTTTCATCTGATAGACACTTCTTCAGATTTGACACGTGAAATACGTTGTGAACTCCACTGAGTTCGGCAGGAAGGTCTAATTGATAAGCTACGGGTCCAATACGTTTCAAGATTACAAACGGGCCTACGTACCGTGGGTTAAGTTTGCCCCGTTTTCCAAAGCGGATTACACCCTTCCAGGGTGACACCTTTAGTAGGACGCGATCGCCTACTTGAAATTCGAGCGGTTTGCGTCGTTGATCGCGTAGCTTTTCTGTCGATCTCGTGCCGCCGGCATGCGGTTTCTGATTTGTACAATCTTTTTAGTAGCCTCAAGTATTAACTCAGGGCCTGTGAGTTGACTGTCACCGACTTCTGCCCAGCAGACCGGTGATCTACATTTACGACCGTATAATGCCTCAAACGGTGCTGCCGAAATACTCGTATGATAACTGTTGTCATATGAGAATTCTACTAGAGGCAGGTGGATTTCCCAACTATTTCGAAGTCTATGACGCATGCCCTAAGCATGTCTTCCAAGGTTTGTATGGTCCTTTCACTTTGACCGTCAGTCTGAGGGTGATAGGTTGTGCTCATATCTAAGCGTGTTCCCAACGCTTTCTGAAGTGACTGCCAGAAGTTGGACGTGAAGCGAGCATCTCTGTCTGAGATGATGGATGTTGGCACTCCGTGCCGAGAAACTACTTCCTTAATGTAGATGCGAGTCAACATCTCCATCTTATCTGTTTCTTTAATAGCTAGGAAGTGTGCGGACTTAGTTAAACGAACCACAATTACCCAGATGGTATCGCAACCACCCAAAGTTCGCGGGAGTTTAGTGATGAAATCCATCGAGATCTGATCCCATTTCCACACTGGGATCTCAGGTTGTTGGAGTAGCCCCGATGGCTTTTGATACTCTACCTTGACTTTTGCACAAGTCAAACACTTGCTCACGTAGGTGGCTATATCGGCTTTCATGTTGGGCCACCAATACGCAGCTTTAAGGTCTTGATACATCTTATCCAAACCCGGATGGACAGAGTATCGGGATTTGTGAGCTTCATCCATGACTAGCTCTCTGAGGTTTCCGTAGAGAGGTACCCATATGCGATTCATAAAATACCGGGCTCCATTGGGTTTTACTTCCCAATCGCGTTCCATTTTTCCCACCGATTCGGCCTTGATGTTTTCCTCCTTAACTGCTTCTAACTGGGCGTCGCGTATTTGTTCGGGTAGCCCCGAATGAATAGTGAGTTGTAATGCTCGTATACGACGAGGTTTCAAGTGTTCCTTCCTACTGAGGGCATCAGCTACCACGTTAGCTTTACCCGGGTGATATCGAATGGCACACTCATAATCGTTCAAGAGCTCGACCCAGCGACGCTGTCGCATGTTCAACTCCTTCTGATCAAAGATGTGTTGGAGGCTCTTGTGGTCTGTAAAGATTGTGCACTTCGTTCCATTGAGGTAGTGTCTCCAAATCTTAAGTGCAAACACTACTGCTCCCAATTCCAGGTCATGGGTCGTGTAGTTTTTCTCGTGAACCTTCAGTTGTCGAGACGCATACGCGATGACCTTATCGCGTTGCATGAGTACGCATCCCATTCCCTGAATGGAAGCATCACAATATACTACAAAGTCATATGTCCCTTCCGGCAAGGACAGAATGGGTGCACTGCAAAGTTTCTGTTTCAGCAATTGAAATGCCGCTTCCTGCTTGTCACCCCAAGCATACTTGACGGCTTTCTGGGTGAGGGTAGTAAGCGGTTGTGCGATCTTTGAAAATCCCTCGATGAAGCGTGTGTAGTAACCAGCCAAACCCAAAAATTGGCGGATCTCCATCGGTGTCCTGGGTGCTTCCCAGTTTTTGATGGCTTCAATCTTGGCAGGGTCTACGTGGATACCCTTTTCATTCATGATATGCCCGAGAAAATGAACTTCCCGAATCCAGAAATCACACTTCGAAAGCTTGGCATATAGCTTTTCCTGTTGAAGTAATCCTAGCAGTAATCGTAGATGTTCAGCATGTTCTTCTTCACTTTTGGAGTAGATGAGTATGTCATCGATGAACACAATGACAAACTTGTCGAGGTATGGTTTACACACGCGGTTCATGAGGTCCATGAACACCGCAGGTGCGTTGGTGAGACCGAAGGGCATGACCAAGAACTCATAATGGCCATACCGAGTACGAAATGCCGTCTTGGCGATGTCCTCCTCCCTGACGCGTAGCTGATGATAACCAGACCGTAGATCAATCTTGGAGTAGTAGCTTGACCCTTGAAGTTGGTCGAAGAGATCGTCGATGCGAGGTAACGGGTATCGGTTCTTGACAGTAACCTTGTTGAGTTCCCTGTAGTCGATGCACATGCGGAAAGTCCCGTCCTTCTTCTTGACAAAAAGGACTGGAGCTCCCCATGGCGAAACGCTTGGTCGGATAAATCCTTTTTCTAATAGCTCCTGAAGTTGGGTAGACAGCTCCTGCAACTCGGCTGGAGCTAGGCGGTACGGAGCCTTGGCGATAGGAGTTGCATTGTTCGCCAATTCAATTTCAAACTCCATTTGTCGATGGGGTGGAAGACCAGGTAGTTCTTCTGGGAATACATCGGAAAAATCACGGACGACAGGGATGTCTTCTATACGTTTCTCGTCCTTAGGCTGCTCGGAAATCAGTGCGAGTAAAGCAAAGGAGTTCTTTCTCCGAAGATACTTCTGCGCTTGCAAGTAAGAGATGATGTTGGTGACTGCGCTTGCCTTATCGCCTTGTACCGTCAGGATTTCGTCATTAGAGAGCGGAATACGGATAGATTTTTCGAAGCAGAGAACTTCAGCCCGGACGTCGGATAGCCAGTCCATTCCGACTACCACGTCAAAACTACCCAGGGTAGTTGTCATCAGATCAATGGTAAAAGTGTGACCCGCGAGTTTGAGTTGACAGCCGGATACTATATGGGTCACATCTACAGAATTACCATCGGCTAATTCTATAACACAAGGGGTCTCTAATGGTTTAGACGTGAGATTTAGGTTCTTCCTAAAAGACTAAGATATAAAGCTCCTATCCGCACCCGTATCAAAAAGCACAGTAGCAAAATGTTCATTAAGGGGAAACTTACCGGTGACCACGTTCGAGTCGTTTCTGGCCTCTCCGCGGCCCAATGTGAATGCACGACCTTTGGCACCTCCTGTGCCACCGTTCCCATTATTGTTGTTGTTATTATTGTTGTTGTGGTTATTGTGGTTGTGGTTGTTCCCACCATTGTTGTTGTTGTTACGCAGCTGTGGGCAGTCTCTTTTGAAGTGAGCAGTGCTACCACACTGATAGCATCCCCGGTTAATACCCTGCTGCTGACCGTGGGGTTGATTTTGATTCTGTCGGGACATGATTTCCCCACGACAATCCTTTGCCGCATGTCCCATCTTGCCACATCGTTGGCAGCGATTTCCGGCACAAGGGCCGTTATGATGGAGATTACAGCGGTTGCACTGCGGCTTTCGACCTGCATAGCCGCTTGCGTTCTGGTTGTTGTTGTTGTTGGCGGACTGATTTTGGTGACCCGGTGGCTGTTGTAATGATTGAACCGTTTCTGGTTCCCCTGTTGCGGCTGGGATGACGAAGACTGTCGAGCAGACGAGTCTTCAAACTTTCTTTTGTTATCAGGGGCAACTTCAGTTGTACCCCGTGCTGGCAACTTCTTTTGTTCCACCGCTTTATCGGTGAGTTTATGCGCCAATCGGATTGCTTGATGTTCAGTTACAGGGTTACTAGCCATTACCATACCCTGAATTTCTGGAACCAGACCCCCAAGATAGAACTCGAGTCTTTTCTCCACAGTGTTGGCCAAATCGGGACACAGAAATTCCAAGTCATGATGTTTTGCGGTGTAAGCTTCGATTTCAGATCCCACCATCTTGTGGTTCCATAAGGCTTGCTCCAACTGTTGCACTCTGTCTCATGGACAGTACTCCTCTTTGATTAGGGCCTTGAACTCGGCCCAGGCCATTGCATTGGCAGCAATAAGTCCACGCGTTTGGACTTGTGCATTCCACCATGTCAGTGCCCCATCTTCCAGTGTTGAGGCTGCATATTTGACCTTGTTGGCCTCTAGACAGTTGCACATTTCAAATACGGATTCAGATTTTTCGATCCAGCGGACCAGTCCAATGGGTCCTTCCGCCCCCGAGAATTTGCTTGGTTTCGCGTCGAGGAACATCTTGTAGGGGTTAAAGCCCCCTCCTGCTGACAGAGAACAGGTAGTCAGCAAGGAATTTTACTAGCCTCACTATTAGATTTTCACACGAAAATTTAATAATGGTTACCTTCCGGTTGGTTCTGAACACCCGCTAAAGCTGCGTTCACGTGCTCTTGAATCATGGCAGCTAGCTCTTCGGGCGTCAAGTTAAGGTTTCCACGTCGTCCAGTTGCCATTTAGATCTTCGAAACACAACACAAACACACCCCGATAAGTCTATATATCCAATATAGTTATCCTACTTCGTACTTTAATAATTATCAAGTTACGTCAACTCAATATATTAAATAGTCAAAAGAAATACTTGATTAACTGAAATTTCAACGTCTTACAAAGGTGCAAATCAAACATATGAATTCACTATAAAGTCTCAAGCTTAAACACAAGTGGGAAAATAAATAGACTGAAGGAAAGTAAATAAAGTAAGCGAGACGTGTCAGTCGTCTACGTCTCCATCCCCCAAATCACTGTCGTTGCCGTCATCCTGCGCGGCATTTCCAGCTTCTACAGCTGGATCCTCCTCCGGATCCTCCTCTGGATCTTCCTCAGGGTCCTCCTCTGGATCCTCTTCTGGATCCTCTTCAGGGTCCTCCTCTGGATCCTCTTCCGGATCATCCTCTACCGGCACTGAGGGGCCGGTGCTGGTGCAGGTGCTTGATTTTGCTGTAGCTCCTGAATGTTCCAACTATTTTCCAGGACTCTGTCCTCGAGCCAGTCGGCTCTTATCTGCTCAATACGCAGATCTCTGGCTAAGGTGTTACGAGCTATCTTACTCGTATGATGCTCTTCCTCGAGCGAGTCGGTTTTACCTGTCAGTTGTCGGATCATCCACCCTTGTGCCAGGATGGTTTCCTGCATTCTTTCTAACTGTTCTTGTTGTTTATGTATCATGATTCTAAGTAGGTCAATTCCTACTTCTACAGGGTTAACCGGTTCAACCGGCACAGCAATGGTTGGGCGTGATGACGACTCCTCCCCCAGAGCGAGCCTTTTCCTCGCAGCTGAGCGTGTCTCCACGCCATAAGATGGTAAGGGTTCCACCATAGGTGCCTTTCCTGGCGCTCTTGGTGGCGTAAGTTTGTCGGATGATGATGACGATGAGGATGATGACATTGCCTGTTAGGTCGTGTAGTTAGTTACGAGTTGCTTTCATTGCCTGAAGGCATAATCTATATAACACAGTTGTGGTATATTGCATAACAAGATATAACAGTTCGGTGCCAAACTACGTCTAGTGTCGTGTATTCAGCTATAGTTTAGGTCTACTTCTAATGCAAACCTGGTTCTCTATAGCTAGTGGCTCTGATACCAATCTGTCACACCCTCAATTTCCACTTGCGGAGTTTTACCGCGAGGCGTGTGAACAAACCAGAATCTGAAACACTAGTACGTCGAACGACTCTATATGATTTGATAATACGTTTTCCAAAAATCATTTGATTAACCAATCATCGTAGATTTTAGATTATCTTAGTTAGTTACTAAAGTTTAGCGGAAGCATTAGTTTAAGTGGTTGAGCGGAAGCATAAAATAAATAGTGAAGCGGGCGCCAACACAAACGCCAAAACAAATGAAAAACCCCAAAACAATATTTGTAATGAGACTCGATAAAAGATGTCTTGTTCAATGCATGTGAGTGCACCTAGAGCTCCTAGCGTCCTGAGAAACATGTAAAGAAACAAGTGTCAACATTAAAGATGAGTGAGTTCACAGGTTTTCATAAATTTGTTTGTTCGGTTATGAGTTTGTTTCCCCCGTTATCCCTAACCCGGGATAACGATTTAGTCCATTATTCCCAACCCGGAATAATACCGATAGTTCCATTATTCCTTAACTGGAATAATAATGATGTTGATTCCATTATTCCAAACCCGGAATAATAAGTTGTTGTTTCCATTATCCTCAACCCGGGATAATATAGTTGTTTCGTAATTAAGTTCAATGTTAACATATATAGGTAGCTAGCCTAAACTTATGTCACGTAAGTGTTCGCGATCGAAGCTGACTGTTGTGCCTCCGTGTTGCCAGGCCTATCACTGACCATGGCGAAGTTAGGCCGAATTATTCACCCGTTGACCATACTCCGGTCGGCTAGCGCGACTAGCTCGGATGGGGCTTGTCGGGCCAGTAGTACTACTTATAACTCCCCCGCTATTAAAACCCAATACTAACGATCCGAGAGATTGACGAGGACTTAAGTGATATAGCTGCTTAGTGACCATAACATTACATTAACATTAACTTAGTTACCGAATAGTTATGTGACGTTAAATTCGTATAACGTAAAGAGATTGAGTTTGAAGAGTGTATACATGTTTCTCCCCCTGTTGTTTAAAAACCGGATAAAGTTAGGGGCCGTGAACTCACCTTTATTTGCTCGGTTAGTGTAGCAAAAAAATTGTAAAGGATGGGACCGCTAATTGCGTCCTAACAAATCAATTGATTTCAAGTCAGTGTGTGATCACACCAATACAAATTCTACACGTAATTTACGCACAAAGTGATACACACAACAAGATATCTAACACTCAAACATGCATGCAAGTATACTCATGTGATCATAGTAATCAAAACAACTTATCATGAACATAATCCAATCCATGCAACAATTTGGTGCACACAATCACAAGTTATCAAATTTCAGCTTAACACTCATAATTCAGCTGTTTTCTAGGATTTTTATAAAATAGTTCCAACGTTCCAAAAATTCCAATATTTTCACGGAAGGTGCCATTATACTGTAGAAATTTATATAAATTTTCCAAGTCCTAAATCTTTACCATTTAACCATAAATATTAATATACTAGGCTGCAGTCAGATTTGTCGCTTTCTGACTGCAGTCCACGGAAGAATTTATTTAAAAATCACTGATCGTCCAATTAACAAAATTCCAGTTGGTGTTGCCCGGAAATTTCCATACCTAGTTGCTGTACAAAATTCATGACTCGACTCCCTACTTATTATAATATCCAACTCGAAAAACAACTAACAAAATTTCAGGATTTTCACAGCTTTAGTTACTGAACTTATTTGGCCATTTAAAAATATCAAACGACTTCAGAAAATTATGAATCCAGTGCCATTAGATTCGTTATTCAAATCTCTACGTTCTAGACATCAGAAAATCCGTTTTTTCGACAACTAATGACCGAGTTACAGCCAGATGAAGTCGGCTGTAACTATTACTCAGCAACCTGTTTCAGCATATTGTTACCATAACTCGAATAACCGTTCATATGATTAACCTAGGCGATCAAGAACCGGTTTCCTAATCATAGATCAATACATATAACATATCCATGCAAACCCTAATCAACATCTCTAGTTTTTATAAACAAATACAGCCTATGATTTCAGATTTTCAAACAAGCATCCAACTTTCAATTCTAGCATTAACAATCGAAACAACACATTCACTTCATTAATCATACAATCCGAAAACAACAAAGTCAAAACACATGTATCCGAGTATGATCTTGTAACATATGATAAGTTCTAATCTTTTAATGATAAGGTAAACGAACCGTGCGTAAGATAAGGAAGATGGCGTGGGCTGCTGCGACCGGAAGAAAAGAAAGGGCTGATCTCGCGACCGAATGGAGTGTAACAAGGGCTGATCAGATCAAGGGGATGAAGGCAGAGGTTTCTCGCGATCAATGGGAGTGCAAAGGGGCTGTTTGCGGTCGAGGGAATGGAATGATTTGCTGCCGTCGGCTGTTAGCTCTTAGGGTTTTGTGTTTGTGAGGGATGCATTGCATGGTTAGTATATATAGGCGCAAAAGAGATAAGGGTTACGGTTTGGCTTGAGCTCGTGGCCGAGGAACTTGGGTTGGTTCGCTTTGGGTTTGAACACAATGAGTTTGCGGTTTGGGCTTGATCTCGGCCGAGAGTGATTTGGGTTGTTCGCGGATATGGTCTTGGGTTTTGGATAGAAAGCATGGCCGACGAAGAGACTTGGGTTTAAAGTTTAAAACTTGGTTAACTCCTAGAGTCACAAGGAGTTTGAGGTTGGTTCGTGTCGCGGTTCGGTTCGTGTACATATTTGCCATGATTATTTTATAACTAACACAATCGCATAATCGCACATCACCTATTCACTAACTCGTACACGTTTAATACATAGCATATAATTCACTCGACAAGTATTACGTTTAAGTTATCCGAAAAACCCGGGATGTCACACAAAGGTATGTTTTATTCAAAAAAACATCTTTAATCCTTTTAAGGTGTGTTCTTCCCCCAAACATATACAAAACCGTAAAAAGAGGGGGTTTAGTGAGACTCACCTTTGGGTGCGTAATTAAATTAGCACAATCGCACAATTTGATTCTACACGTCCTAATATACGTAGGAATGATTTATCAAACAATATAGTACAAAATTTCTAAGTTTCTCCAAATCTTAGAATTTTCACATAACTTTGAGATTTTGTCGAAAAGTCATTAGTTTTTATTATGTTGGCATATTAATATATATATGAGTGCATATATATATTTTTAAGATTTTGCGACTTGAACGATTTTATTGGTGACCTTTAATCTTATATCCGATAATACTCCTGTTTATAAGTACTATATATCTACGTTTTTTGTATCGTAATATAGATACATAAACGTGTTAGTGCATATGTCTGTTGCCTACGTCATTGTATATCGAGTCTGAGTGATTAGAGCTTAATCTGTTAGAAACGAGGCGTATTTAAGTGTGAAATAGGCCAAGTTCGCTCGTCAAGGTATTTGAGATGTCAAGTTCGGCCGGACTTGACTAGGTCAAGTTCGCCCGAACTCAGCCTCCCTCCAGTGAACTTGTGTAACTATATATAGATGCCTTGGAGATTTCATTTGTAACTTCAGTGATTTTGACACAGAGACGGCGAAGCTCTGTCGGATCCGGTTCTCGAATGTATTGAACTTTAGATCGATGAAACAACATTTAAATGAGTAATTCTTGTTATTTGGTTAACTTGTCATTAGTTTCCGCCTAATTGGACAATAGATAACAAATTTAGGTTCCCGTGCTAATCGTGGACGTTTCTAAAAGTAGTATCAGAGCCTGGATACCTAAATTTGCTGGAATTAAGACAATAATATCTCTTATTCTACTCCATTCTATCATTTTTCTTAACATTTTAATGTATTTGAGGATTTCATGGACAAAATCAGCTAAAAATTGGATATGTCACATAAAATACAGTTGTGATAAACCCTTGAGAGTTTGGACATCAACTTCCATCGAATTGATATCAAAAAGTAGAAAAAACCATGAATTGCAAACTAGGTTTGGCCGAACTTAGCATCAAGTTTGACCGAACATGATTAAAATTTCATTGATTTTAATCAAAATTCACCCGAACTTGATCGAATTTTCTAGTTTTTCGTATAAGTTCGCTCGGACTTGCAAGTTAATTCAACATTTTTGATCGCCCGAACTTGATCAATTTTTGTTGAAATTCTCTCACAAGTTCGCCCGAACTTGATACTTTCTTGAAATTTCACCTAAGTTCGCCCGAACTTATCTTTTTCTTGAAAATCTTCACAAGTCCGCTCGTAATAATTCACGTTTGAAAACTTTCATCTAAGGTCGACCGAACTTGATTGTGTCTGATAAAATTTGAAAATTTTCATCTAACTTTGACCGAACTTGTTGAAAACTGAAATCAAAATCTGATTTTCACACAAGTTCGACCGAACTTGTCTATTGCTAATCAATTTTCGAGTGTTTTTGATCTTATTTTCAGATAAGTATTCAGATTGTCATAATGGAAGATTTTCATAACTTATTCGTTTCACAAGTGGCTTTTTCATCAAATGCTAATACTCTTGTGGCAAACCAGATGAATATTGACAATGAAATGGGCACTATGACAAAACCATCAAAGCTAATGAGTATGGATGAATTCAAAGGATGGAAAGAAAAATTTGTGAATTTGATACAAGCAAATCAATTCAACAGCTGGGTTGCAGTTGAAGATGGTTACAAGTGGCCAAAAGATGAGCGTGATCAAGATCTTCCACTGAACAAGTTTTCACCGGCTTACAAAGAAAATTATGTCGTTGAGAAGAAAATGATTAGCTTGATACAACAATCAGTAAAAGAAGATATCTTGATACTATTGCCAGAATATGAAACGTCACAGGATTTATGGCACGCTCTCTGTGACAAATTCAAAGGAAGTGATGAAATGATCAAAAGCAAAAAGGCCTTGATGAAGGAAGAGTTTGAAATTTTCACTATGATCAAAGGTGAAACGATGAAGCAGATGATCGATAGATGTTGTCACCTCATGGTCCAGATGCGAAGACATGATATCAAGAGATCAAATTAAGAGCAAATTGAAAAGTTGGCCGATGCACTTCCTGAGGGAGAATGGACAACATATCTGATGATTCTGAAGAATAGTCCATCTTGGAGACATTTCAAATTGTCGTCTTTCATCGACAAATTTGAAGGTCATGAAATGGAGTTGATGAAGATTGCAAAATCAAAGAATGCTAATGTTGTTCAAGATGTCGGTGTTTATTACAAAGGAGGTGTTCAAGATACTCCGATTCAAAGTCCAAAAATTCAAACAGCATTTAGTGCAAATATGATTCCTTCTCCAAATCAGAGTTCTCCATATGCTGGATATAGAAGTGCTAGTTCAAGCTCTTCATTCCAAAGTCAGAACAATCAGTCGCATCAGACAAACCAATCTAGTTCTGATTCAAATGTTTTTTAGTGCAACATAGCAGTCGATTTGAAGAATGTATTTCCTTAAAAAGTGGCCAAACAGCACATAGCACTTCTTGCTACTGTTCTATAATCGTATGAAAGTCTTGTTGCTGGAAGATCGGTAATCCAGAAATGACCGCCGAGGATTATGATTAGGTGGACAAAGAAGAGTAGGAGTTGATGGATATAAAATGGAGTCTAGCATCTATCATCATAAGAGTTACCAAGTTTGTGGCACTCACTGGAAGGGATATTTGCCATTCAAGTAACAAGCCTGGGTTTGACAAGTCAAAAGTCATATACTTCAGGTGTCGACAAAAGGGACATTTCAAACGTGAATGCAACAATCAAGAAGCAAGTGGAAACCAAAATCCTTTCGACAGCAATAATGAGTACTACAAGAAAGCTCTTCAATACAAGACATATCCAAAGAGAACACAAGTCGAAGTAGAAGATAAATCTGCAAAGACAACCGAACAAGCTCTTTTGTTACTAATGAAGAAGATCGTTTTGACTGGAATAGATACATCGGAAAGAAAACTAGTGTTGCTATGATGGCACAGGTAGTGGATGAATCTGAGACATCGTATGTTGATGCTGCTTTGGAGAATGCCATTTTGGAAGGATATATGCAGAGACCTGAGGAAGAAGAAATAGCTTATCTTGAGATACAAACGCTAGAAGGTAAAATCAGAGGTAAGTATGTTTGAAAAGGAAGTTGTGTAAGTTGTGGAAGTTGAAACACCTTGCACAAAGTGCGCAAATCTTTGTGAGTCTTGTGCTGAAAAGACCAAAATCATAAGAGAAATGACTGTACACAACAAAAATTTTCGTTATGATTACATAACCATGAAAGAAGCTTATGACAAAATTAAAGGCACATATAAAAATGTCGAAAAAGCTAATCTTGAACTCAGTGCTAATGTAAAGTTGTTAAATGCCATAGTAATTGAAAAACAAAAAGCAATTAACATGTACATTAATACTAATGCTGAAACAAAGTGTGAGCTTCATTGCATAAAGATAGAAACAGAAAGGGTAAGACAATTGCTGAAAAGTTACACCACAAACGCTAATGTCATTGATCACATTCTTCCTACAATTAAGTTGGAGGAAAATGTTGATAATTCAAAACCTAAAAAATACGGAAGTGTTCCTCCACCACTTCTTCCAAGTTACTCCTGCAAGAAAGATGATGAGATTGAAAAGGCTTTTAATATACTACTTTTATCAGAAATGAAAGATGAATTGCCTGAGAACATTAACGTAGACTTTATGAAGTCAAATGATGACAATGAACCGGTCGTAAAAGATGTAATTAAAATGTGTTGATAAATGATTCTGATGAAGGCAGCTCTGAAAGCGCCAAATCAAGTTCGAACAACTCGGAATTACAATCTGAAGATGACGACACATCATCAGAATATGAATTAAGTGATGACCCTAAGGAATCTGATAGATTATACTTCGATAATAGTTTTCCAATTCGGAACATGAAAGAGGATCAACATGATAAATTTTCAAACTTGTAGAAATTTCATCAAATGATCTTGAGAAAAATGAGAAAAGATTTTACTCGAAACCCAAAAGGAATGCTAACAATTATCGAAAGATTAGTGGTGATTTTCCTGAGAACAGGAGAGTAGGATTTGGATTTGAGGAAAATGAAGAAGAGCCTAGAAGGAACCAGAAGTTGCCATTTCATGAATACAAAGGTAAACACATGAAGTTTGTGTATGGGACAAATACGGTTCAAGAAGAAGGTAGATCGGTAAGAAATCGAATGATGAATTCAAGAATGAGAAAGAACTTCGGGACAAGGCTAAGACAAAGTCCACAATGGAGTGAAACCCCCTAGTGGACATGCTCCTGATAATCAGACTTGCTTTAAATGCAATGTTGGTCATATTGATCGCAAGTGTCTGAATTTAAAGCCTGTGTTTCCATGAAGAAAAATTATGTCAACAGATGAAAAGCAAAAACAACCAGAGATTGTGAAACCTGTCATAGAATCAAATAGAAACTATGAATCTAAAGGCGAAGTGAAACCTAAAGTTGGTTCAAAGTTTGAAAACTCAATTTTTGAAAAATGTGAAACTTCAAAATTATATGAAAACAAAGATTCTAGATTCTATATCCAAGGTCGAAAGTAGACCAAAAGGAGAGTGTGAATGGATAGATGGACATGACGACTCAGTAACAACGGGTGGAGGGATCTCAGTAGTGGGCTCATCATCGATAGTAGATGTGACGACCAATGGCTCTAATGGCTGAGCCGTAACAATGGTAGCATCTACTGCTGGTGCGTTACTGTAAGATCCTTCGATCAACGGAACACCTCTATCCACGTCATTAATAACTGGCACGGTACATGATGATTACCCAGTCTCGTAGATCGAGGGTGGAGCATCATCATCATCGTCTTCGATCCAACTGTTGCTTGTAAAAGCATAACGGGTTTCAACCTTGCTAACGAATGCAGCAGGGTTAACATGGAAGGACGAAGCGAATCCGGCTGCATCAACAAACTGTGGAGTCGTGAAGGGTATCTCTGGTAAAACGGATCTAGGTGAAGTCTCGAATTCTGGCTCACTACCTGAGTCTGGAATCTCGATGACTTCATGCTCGTGCGACATGTGTGACATATATAACCGTACAAAGTAAGTGTGTGTTCAAATGAAAAATAACACATAAGGCCCATATAAACAGATTAACACGTAAGCACAATAACCCGCAATGGTTCTCATATATGATAAAAATCCATGTTTATTTAAAATTTTTGGCTTCGCGAATCTTGGACTTAAATCTCAAAATTCTTTGGTTGAAGTCTAGAGTTTTCCCCTGAAAACATCTAGTTCGCTAACAACCATAGGCTCTGATACCAACTTCTGTAATACCCCAAGAACGTCGCAGCCGAAATACAAACGTAATGGTGACGTAAGTTGGTGCCCATAAGTATCTTAGTGGATGATACATCGTTAATTTTGGACATATTAATTAATTAAAACATTAGTTACAAGTTTAAACATAAACCACAACCATAGAGTAGTAAAGTTGTCTCGATCCTAATGGATCTTAATACAGTCGGTCCCAAATAAGTTTTAAACGTTAAAGTTTATTAATAAACAAAACATGCATCACAATCACATGAGATGCCAAAGATTCTGAAGCCATGCTCAAGTACCTGAAGAACATTTTAAAATCAAGTGTCAACACAAAGGAGGGTGAGCTCACATATTCAAATTTAAAACAAGGAAAACTTTCTAATTATGTGTATATTATCAAAACATCCAAATAATATTTTCGAAAGTTGATTTATTTCCTTAATAAAATCCATGCGGACTATGCAACGAGTTAAGTAATTATGGGTGCACACATAATTATGAAATTCGATGCATAGAAACCATAGTAGGTCTAGTTGAGTGTAATGACATAAAATCTAGAGTGATTAAATAACGAGACGAATGTAATACAATAAGAATATGGTGGATACGTCGCTGGTACTTCCTATATATAAGTGTTCTTACTGTATTACCTTGTGTAGCATATTCCAAATCACTTGAGGATTTTATGTTATCCTCAATCAATATGTGCTATTTTAAAAGAGAAACCAAAGCTATCTATATTCATTTCCACTTCTAACGAAGTATCCAGTGGAAAATGAATTATCCATTCATTTTCGCTTCTAAAGAAGTAGCCACTAGGAAATGAATAATCTATTCATAATCCTTCATTTCCGCTTCTAACGAAGTATCCACTACAAAATGAATTATCCATTCATTTTCGCTTCTAAGGAAGTATCCACTGGGAAATTAATAATCTATTCATAAACCTTTCTGCTTCAAACGAAGTATCCACTGGAAAATAAATTATCCACTCATTTTCGCTTCTAAAGAAGTATCCACTGGGAAATGAATAATCTATTCATAATCCTTCATTTCCGCTTCTAACGAAGTACCCACTGGAAAATGAATTATCCATTCATTTTTGCTTCTAAGAAGTATCCACTATGAAATGAATAATCTATTCATAATCCATCGTTTCCGCT
Organism: Scalesia atractyloides; assembly: GCA_947069175.1. Classification (NCBI taxonomy): domain Eukaryota; kingdom Viridiplantae; phylum Streptophyta; class Magnoliopsida; order Asterales; family Asteraceae; genus Scalesia; species Scalesia atractyloides. Next base: position 64,642,386 of record CAMTDV010000016.1, on the reverse strand, counting down.
TCTAACGAAGTATCCACTGGAAAATGAATTATCCATTCATTTTCGCTTCTAAAAAAGTATCCACTGGGAAATGAAGAATCTATTCACAATCCTTCATTTTCGTTTCTCACGAAGTATCCATTGAGGGAAATGAATTATCTAGTCATTTTCGCTTCCGAAGAAATATCCATTGGGAAATGAATATTCCATTCATACTCTTTCATTTCCACTTCTGACAAGTATCCATTGAGGAAAATGAATTAATCCATTCATTTTCGCTTCCGAAGTAATATCTATCGGGGAAATGAATAAGCTATCCAATTGTTGGTGCAAATATGTCTGTTGCCTACGTCTAGGACAAGTCTGATGTATAGATAGGGTTTCTAGCATCAAATGTTAATTTTTGAAAGTTGTGTATAGTTATTACAATTTTCGTACGAAAATGTATAAGGATTTTCGTACGAATATCTTGTGTCCTGAGTCACTAGGTGCTGTCATGTCTTCCCTATAAATACGTGACTTAGTATGTTTGTCTAGCATGCTGTTTTTGGAGATCAGAGGCGAAGCCCTTCTCAAGTCTGTAATCGTTTGAAAGTTAATCAATTTAACAAACGGTTAAACAGTAATCATCGCTTGTTCTTTGTTTGTTCAATCAGCTAACAATGAATTCCGCCTCTGTTAGCTGAGCAAGTCTGACCGAAAGCTCACAAGTTGGGTCAGATCCTAAGCATTTACAAGTGGTATCAGAGCCTTAAGGTCTGATTTGTGAACAAACAACCAAGTTTCAGCTGGATTCAACCTTCAAAGTTCAAGATTCATCCATTGGAAACTCTTCTTCTACTCTTTCTTGGAATTATTCTAGATCTAAAGGATTTCATGGACAATTTGGACTAGGTTATTAGTATAACGTGTTAAAATCAATTCTAAACAGTTCACTGATACTTACAAACCTAAAATCCATCAAAATCATGTTTGAAATCATCAAAAACGTGAAATTGTGAACAAGTGCTCGAAGAACACAAGTATTTCCGCACGAAATATTAATTTTCGTACGAAAATCAGGTTCTTAAACACCTGAAAAGTTTGATCTAACAAAGAAACAAAATTTTCGCACCAAAGTAAATTTTTGCACGAAAATCCAGGCCTAAATTCTTACAAAATCTTTTGTCAAGATGTCAGGTGAAGAGGAATTTCATAACGTGTTTGCCACACAAGCAGTTACAGCTTCAGTCGTAGCCCAGAGCATGAATCTTGAAAATGAATTGGGAACAACTACAAAGCCTCCAAAGCTCATGAACATCAAAGACTACAAGAGTTGGAGTGAGCGTTTCAAACTTAACCGTTTGGTTTGCACTAGAGAACAAGTATCAACCACCACTCAATGAACTTGGCATTGAGAATACAGTGGCTCGTCTGTCCGATGGCGAACGAGAAAAATACATCACTGAGAAGAAAATGATGAATCTCCTTCAACAGGCCATAAAAGAAGAAATCTTAGTTCTCTTATAACACGATGATGACGCTCATTCATTATGGCTCGCCTTACGATTAAGAGCTCAAGGGAGTACCAATGTTAGAAAAGGAAAGAAGGCTTTATTGAACAAAGAATTTGAAGCATTCAATGTTCTTCCAGGCGAGAACATGAAACGACTCATAGAAAGGTATTGCCACCTAGTATTACAGATGAAGCGTATGGGAATTGTCAAAACGAACGAAGAGCTAGTCGACAAACTGGCAGATTCTTTGCCTGAGGGAGTTTGGGCAACATATCTAACAATCCTGAAGAATTGAGCTGAAAATGACAGTCTCAGTTTGCCGAGATTCATAGAAAAGTTGGAAGGGCACGAACTAGAGATGCAGAAAATGGCAAAAGGCAAGAAAACAAACTCGCAACAGGATGTGAGCTTATACTACAAAGGAAACCCAAATACTCCTATTCAGAGTCCCAAGATCCAAAAAGCCTTTAGTGCTAACTCAAATGCGAGTCCAGCTTCCAACCAATCCAATGGATTCCAAACATTGCTTCCATCAATCCAAACATCACCAAGGACAACAATCGTCTCGGAGCTCAAGTCAACCACAAAGCAATCAGCAAAGTCAATCCAATTCTAACCAAAGAATATTGCAATACAACATTGCAGTGAATATCCAAAATGCTCAAGACTTCAATGAACAGACAGCCAAGCAACACATGGTGCTACTAGCAGCAGTTCTGGAATCCTACGAAAGTCTTGTAGCTGGAAGAATCGGAAATCCGGAAATGACCAAAGAAGATTACGACCAAATCGATCCGGAAGAAATGGAATTGATTGACATTATGTGGTGCATGGCATCAGTGGTTCGAAGAGCACAACGTTTTATGGAAGTTACAGGAAAAGATGATTTAAGGGGCCTTGACAGTAAATTAGGCTTAGATAAATCCAAAGTCACATGTTTTAAATGCAGGGAGAAAGGGCACTTCAAGCTTGAATGTCCAAACCGAGAAGTAAAAGGCAATCATAATCCGTTTGGAGATGATTATTACAAAAAGGCAATTTATCATCATCCACAGCCAGAGAAACGAATGGTGCAGATCGAGGATGGACCTTCAAACTCAAAAGACAAAGCTCTTGTGGTCACACAGAAGATGAGGGTTCAATTGGAACAACTTCATTTCCAAAAAGGAAACTCTTGCACTTGTTGCTGAAATCATGGAAGAACCAGAAGCATCTGAAGAAGTTTCAGAAGAAGAGATGGAAGAAGTATTGGCAGATTACTTCAGAACTTCAAGCAGAGGAAGAGGAACATCTGGCAGGTACTCCTAAATCATGTTTATTTGACATACTTCTGAAAACTTTTGTAGGTAGCTTCGATTCTGGTTTCAAAGAGGAAAGTCCTGAGGAGACAAAGTCTGAATGTATGGAGGTGATTGATGTAACCAAGCCTGTGACACTGGAGAGCTTAACCGATATTGCCAACAAAGCACTCATGGCAAATACAAACGAGGTAGTCAGTGTGAAAGAACAGGTAGAAAAGGTTGAAACAACTAAAGAAACAATCAAAGCTCAAACTGTCGAATTGGTCAACCCATGCTTAAAATATGCAGAAGCATGTGAGCAATGTGCTGAGAAAGAAAAAGCATTTAAAGAACTTAAAACATACAATGATAAGTTGTCATACGATTACAACACCGTAAAAGAATCATATGATAATGTTGGTGCAGAATGTCTATGTCTTAGTCTAATATCGAGTCTGTATAGAATAGAGTTGAATAGGCTAGCAATACGGAGTATTTATGTATGTTGTAGTCAAGTTCGCTGGAGATTCACATGTAATGTCAAGTTCAGCCGAACTTGCCTTAGCAAGTTCGCCCGAACTTCACTCCTCCACCAGCGGATGTGCAACTCTATAAATAGCTAGCATGGCTCTCTCATTTGTAACTTTGGCATCTCTGAGGCGAAGCTCTGTCAATTTGGATTCTTGACGTTTAATCAATAAAATTGACGTTTAACCGATTAATTCTTGTCTATTGGTAAACTTGTCGTAATATTTCCGCTATTATGGATAATAGATATCAAATCTAGGTTCCTAAGCATCAAGGATCGGTCCTACAAGTGGTATCAGAGCTAGAATAACATGATTTGATTGATATCAAGACAAGAACACTTCAAATTCTACTCCATTCTTCTAATTTTTCTTAACTTTTACACAAAAATGAAGAATTCACGGGCAAATTCTGTCCAATTTTCAATATGACATGTTAAATACATCATAGATAAACCCCTGAGAGTTTGGAGTCTAAAATCAAACAAATTGTTGTCAAAATTGTGCAAAAACCATGTTTTTCTAACAAGTTCGACCCAACTTGAGGTAAAAAGACACTTTCGGAGTGAATTTTTACCAAGTTCGCTCGAACTTGAGGTGTTTTTGATAAAATTTCGCTAAGTTCGCTCGAACTTAAGGCATTTTTGAGAGAATTATTTTCAAATCCGCTCGAACTTATCAAATATTCATTGAGTTTATATCAAGTTCGACCGAACTTGATTAATATCAAGAAAATTCTGGTTAAGTTCGCCTGAACTTACAAGATCCTTATAAAATTCATTCAGCAAGTTCGACCGAGGTTGCTCAGAGAAAACTTTTATATAAAAAGTCACAAGTTCGACCGAACTTGTGATAAAATCTGAGTTCTTCATTCACAACTACAAGTTCGACCGAACTTGTAGAAAATGTAATATTTTCAAAAGTTTTAACGTGTTTTCAGCGTAAGTGTCTAGGTATTTGCGATGGATGATATTCAGAGAGCATATATGTCAGGAGTGGGTACATCCAATGCTAATGTCATACAGCAAGTCAATCTAGACAACGAGATGGGCACTTCCGTTAAACCGTCAAAGTTAATGAGCATGGACGAGTATGAAGGATGGAAGGAGAAATTTACTTATTGGGTTCAGGCCATGCATTTCCGAGGCTGGGTGTCGATTGAGAGAGGTTACTGTTCCGTTGGACGAACATCAGCAACTACTAGAGAAAAACAAGTACACCACAATACAGAAAGATGAGTACATTGCTGAGAAAAAGATGATAAGCCTCATTCAACAATCTGTTAAAGAGGATATCTGGTCTTGTTGCAAGAGTATACTACTGCGAGAGATCTTTGGTTATCACTACAAAAGAAATACCAATGAAGCGCAGAGATGATCAAAAGTAAGAAAGCTCTCATCATGGAGGAGTTCGATATTTTTAACATGTTGAAGGGCGAGACAATGAAGCAGATGATTGAGCGCTTCTGTCATCTGAAAGTCCAAATGAGAAGACATGGTCTCGAGAAGACAGAACCAGAGTACATCGATAAGCTTGCAAATGCGTTATCTGACGGAGAGTGGACTACTTATTTGATGGTTCTGAAAGAAAGTCCGAATTGGGAATTCTTTAAGTTGTCAACATTCATCGACAAACTTGAAGGTCATGAAATAGAATTGCTGAAGATTGCAAAGTCAAAGAATGCTAACATTGTTCAAGATGCTGGTCTGTATTACAAGAACGGAATGCAAGATAGTATTTCAAGCCCAAAGATACATACAGCGTTCAATGCAAACATGCATTCTTCTCCACAAAATCAGAACCAATCATATCCTCAATATGATCAAAGTCCACAAAGCTCTTCGTTCTCAAGCACTGGGTTAAATGCTTCTTATCAGAGTCAAGCAAATCAGAATCAACAAGCAAATTCTGCTCCAAACGTGTACAAGTGTAACAATGTTCTAAATCTAAACAATGTTGTTTCTGAGCAAGTTGCAAAACAACACATGTCACTTCTTACCACTGTTCTAAATTCGTACGAAAGTCTTGTAGCTAGAAAGATCGGCAATCCCGAAATGACCGCCAAAGATCACGACCAGGTGGACGAAGAAGATCTTGAACTGATGGATATCAAGTGGTCTCTTGCTTCTATCATTCGAAGGGTCACAAAGTTTGTTGCACTCACTGGACGAGATATCGGAAATTTAAGCAACAAACTAGGGTTCGACAAATCGAAGGTCACTTGTTTCAGATGCCGACAGAAATGGCATTTTAAGAAAGAATGCAAAAATCCTGAAGCCACGGGCAATCAAAGTCCATTTGGTGGAGGCAAAGAGTATTACAAGAAATCTCTTCAATACAAGCATTTCCCCAAGAAGACACAAGTTGAGATCCAAGAAAAGCCAAACAGCAGTAACACTAATAAGCAAAGGTTGCTTCAAATGAAGATGATGGCTTTGATTGGAATTCTTATATTGGTAAGAAGACCGGAGTTGCATTGATGGCTGAGGTTGTTGAAGATACATATGCCGAAGAAGCAGCAGCCCTAGAGAATATTCTATTGGAACAGTATCTGCAACAACAGGAGGAAGAGGAATATCTTCACATGAAGAACCAAGGAATATTATCTCCTAACTCGTGTGATAGTTTTGTAGGACACTTTGATGGAAGTTCTCAGGAGCAATTGATCGAGAAGAAGTGGAATGAAGAAAGTACTGATGTTGTTCAAGACGTAACTACTGGAAACCTCAAGGACTTTGCAGATAAAGCTATGATGGCGAATCTAACCAAGGTAGGTCCAAAGGTAAAGGAAATTGTTAAAGTGCAAGTTGTGGAGGTTGTAAAACCTTGCACAAAATGTAGCAAGCCATGTGCTAAATGCGCCGAAAAATCACAAATCATCGCTGAACTCAATGTACATAACGAACATGTCAAATACGATTATCGTACAATGAAGGAAGCGTATTGCAAAATGAAAAATGATTATGGCAGGCTCGATAGAAATAATATTGAACAACATGATACCATAAGGATGTTGAAAGGTACAGTAATGGATTAACAAAAAGCAATAAACATTTATATTAACACCATTGCTGAAACCAAACAATAACTCCAGGATATGAAAATTGAACCAGAAGATGTTCAACAACTTTTAAGAAGTTATTCAACTAACGCATATGTCATTGATCACATTCTTACTACAATTTCATCGAAAGAAAACCTAAAAAGAAAATTGGTAAAGAATACAACAATGTTCCTCCACCTCTTTGCGAGAAGTATTGTCGCAAAACTGTTGATGGGATGGATAAGGCACTCAACATTGAGTTGTTATCTGAAAAGAAAAAGAGTTGCCAGATAACATTGATGTAATTTATACTAAATTAGATGATGACAATGCGGTAGTAAAAAAAGTGGTTGAAAATGTTCTGAACTATTCTGATGATGGCAACTTTCATAGCGCCACCTCGAGTTTGAACAGTTCTGACACAAATTCTGAAAATGACGAGACATCATCGGAAGATGATTTATATGATAATCCTAACATTGTCATGTACAAGGTTAGGTAATCTGATAGGTTATACTTTGATGACAGTTTTCCAATTCGGAACGCCAAAGAAGATCAATTGGATAAACTGTTTAAGCTGGTTGAAGTTAAATCAGGGGGCCTGGAGAAAAATGAAAAGAAATTCTATTCTAAACCCAAAAGAAATTATAACAACTGCCAGAGAAAGGGTGGTGGTCATCCGAAAAACTGGAGAGCTGGGTTTGGTCTAGATAAGGAAGAAGAACCGGTTAAGAAAAAGTCACAATTTCACGAGTACAAAGATAAAAACTTGAAATTCATTTATGGGACAAGCACGGTTCACGAGGAGAGTTTGATTGGGAAGTAATCAAATGACGAGTTTAAGAAACAGAAAGAACTTCGAGATAAGCCGAATGCCACAAGTGGTGTAAAATCCACTAGTGGACATTCACATGATAATCGGATTTGCTTCAAGTGCAACGAAGTTGGTCATATTGCACGGAAGTGTCTAAAATCTAAACCGGCTTATCTTCGGAAGAAAGAAAGTTCAGATGTTGAAAAACCAAAGCAACCAGAGATTGGGCAAATAAGAATCTTAAAAAGAAATGTTGACAAAGAAGAAATGAAACAAATTTTTGAAAAAAAAATCAAAAATTCAACGTTCGAAAAGGGTGAATCTTCAAAAGAAAACGAAACAAAATTTTATATCAAAAAGGCTAATACCAAATCACAAGCCTGGGTTGCTAAGAAAAGGTAAACAACATCTGAAATCACTAAGTCTGAGCCTGTTAAGACTAGTGATAGCATGAAAGAATCAAAATCTTAAATCAAGTCTGAAACTGTCAAAATTACAAGTGGTAACAGTTTGAAAGATAAAAAGAAAGTGAAGTTTTCAAACATAAACATCGAAGAAAATCCAGATGATTAATATAAATTTGATTATGCTGACGAGTGTGAATTTGATTACGATGATGGTTATCCAATTCAATCCAAAACCAATAAGGCTTGGGTCGGGCTGTTTAACTAATTGTTGAAATGTGCAGGGGCTCCAGAGATCCGTACTTTCCAAGTGGATTCTGGATAGTGGAGCTTCCAAACATATGACAGGAATGAAAGCACTCTTGTTCGACATAAAGCTATCAATGGCGGAAATTTTGGATTTGCTGGAAACGAAGGTGGAACGATTGTCGCCGAGGGAAAGCTCTCAAACGGAGTTGTTTCATTTGATCAAGTGAACTACATTGCGGAGCTTGAGAACAACCTTCTGAGTATTTCTCAAATTTGTGATAACAAGTTTACCGTCCACTTCAACGACAAAGAATGCATGATCATCAAACCAGGTTCAAAATACCAGACGAGTGGATACTCATGCGTGCACCAAGACAGAATGATTTGTATGTTCTTGACATGGGAAATGCTACTACTTCTTCAAAAACTGCACAATGTTATGTCTCGAAAGCTACTAAGAAGGAGTCAATCTTATGCACAGAAAGATGGGCCACATTCACCTAAGAAAGATGAACCATTTGGTGCATAACGATTTGTTGGAATGTGATACCCATGACGAAACCTGGTACACCTTAATTGGTCCTAAACTTAAAGCATGACTAAAACTATAATTTTGAGTAAACCTTGTGAAATTTCATGATTTGTGTGTTGTACGAAACAATATATGTTATATCTCGGAGGAATCTGAGAGCACGTCATGGTTGACGTGACAATACTAAGGACCAACGATACGAGGTTGACATCCTTAGCCTTGAACAACGTGTTAAACGGAGACTTGACGTTTAACAGCGCATTAAACCTTTAAAGTTGATTATTAGATTATCCATAGCCTTATTTACGATTCCGAGTTCCATGAATAAATTAAATTTGTGCCATAGACTATGACATAAGCTTTAAAAATAATCAAAGCCCAGGCACGCAAAACGAAGCAGCTCCCGGTTGGGGAAACGCATTCGTTCCGGGCATAACATAATCGAATGTGCAAGGAACGATCGATCAAGCTTAAAAACACTTAAACGAACGTCAAACGATACTTTTATGATTTAAACATAAATGGGTTCGGATTGTTAGACGGTTATGCATAATTTTTAAAACCGAGTCTTTTGACACTAAGTACGCGCAAAACGGAATCCGTCACGCAAACCGAGAATGCGCGCCGGACCCGAAACGTACCTATACTTATCTATAATATGAACATCATCTTCACGCACATAACACAAAGCATGAGGTGTCCCCTTGGGACCCACCTCTATGACGCCAATCCCCCCCCCCCATGTATATATATAATTTTTTTTTATTTTTATTCATTAATACCAAAATTTCTTCCAAATTACCCAAAATTCTCTCAAAATCTGCCAACAAGACCACTAATTCAGCTGAGTTCTTCCATAATCTTCACTGAATCAAAGGTATAACCCTTAGATTTTATGTTCTTAATTCCGTTTCTTGATTGAACATGATTTCTAGCCGAAAAACGCCTTTTAATCTAAGATTTTGGAAGGTTTCAACCTGTTTATGAGCTGAATAAGAAACCCCTGGTATTTACCTGGTGTTATATGGCAGCTATGATAACAAACTTTTGGGTTTTGATACCCTAATCAACTCTTATTCGACCAAATCGCTTAACTCTTCAATTAACCGAAAAACAAGGAATTAAAGCTTGATTGATCTAAGTTCTAGCATATTTGGATTGTACTTGGTGTGTAGGTACTAAACATAGCAGCCACACACTTCTGGACTCACAAGGAACCCTCGGAAACAAAGCTTTCGCTAGGTATAACCTCCGAGAAGCGGAACTAGAATGGGCATAAATTGTTTTGCCTATAACATGGTCCGTATAACTTGGATTGAGCTGAAATTTGGTATGGTCATGTAGGGTATTGTTAGGAAGGTCCACGTAAAATTTTATAATTTTTGGAATTTCTACGATTTTTGGTGAATTTTTAACTGTTTTACTTAAAGAATTTCGGGAAAAATATCAAACGGATTCAATAAATCACCAAATTTTACACAGACACTAAGAAACATATGGAGGTTGATTTGCACACTCTTTATAATGGCAAAGGTATTCACCGAGTTTGAATCACGAAATTGGACTATTTCGGACCTTAAACGGGCTAAAACGTAGATGTAGGATAAACTAGCCGGTAAAACTTAAAATTGAACCCTCCAATGCTAAAATCGGCTTGTTTAACTAAGGTTTACTGTTTCAATTTCTTGAAGCAAGTGTTTTGAGTCGTTTTGAATAAATGTTACCTGTGAGGGAGACGGGTTTTCAAACGAAAATCAATAATTTCCGCACGAAAATTAATGAAAGAAAGTGTTGTTTTTGTCTTGATTATTTTCGCACGAAAATTAAACAAGGTTATATAGTATAAATTTTAGTAGGAAAATTTGTGTTTGTGAAACTTTTTCATATCTCTCTGTTTCACAAAAAACCGTGTATGAGTTTCATCCAGTGCACAACTCCTGCTGCTTAATCGACAAAGATGTGCCATAGTATGCTCCGTTCTCACAGTATATAGACTTTTTGGAAAGGCTGCCGGTTTATTATGCTCTTACCCATCGTCACGATTTTTATGCTTCACATGTTGATGGTTTTTGGGCCGCAGCAGAATTAAAAACCGATTCTAGGGCTATTATGTCAGTAGTAAAGATTGGGGATAAAGATGTGAAGATTACGATCACAGAGGATCTGATCCGAACAGTGTTAAACTTTAGGAATGAAAGAGATTTTCCGACAGGGTTTACAGAGATGTTTGTCAAGGGATGTTTTTACAGAATGGGCTACAACAGATACGTGAATTCAGCCCCATACAAGATCAACCAGCTGGGTCTGCCATATAGATTTCTTGCCCACTGCATTACACACTCACTAAGCCACCGAAAGGGTGGATGGGATGATTTGGTGGATTGTCACATGTGTAGGATGGTAGCGGTGATTTTGAACAAGCCTTACAACTTCAGTAAGTTGATATTTGATTAGATGGTGATAAATATGGGTAAGGGTCGATTTCTGCAGTACCCTCGATTTGTTCAGATGATGCTTGACCATTTACATCCAAATCTCGAGAAAAAGAAAGATGATATTTTGAAGTTAGAGCACATGACGTCGTCCGATCTCCACAACATCAGCAACTACCGTAAGGTAGCAAAGGCTCCGCCGTTTAAGCCTGTTTTCGGAACGTTTGAAAAAGTTGATTATGTTGCCCTGCTAGATGGCAAATGGAGGAATGAGGGCAGTGGTGATGAAGCTGATGAAATAGAAAAGTTGGAAGATTTTGTTGAAAAGATAAGTATTTGGTATGTCAAAGACGAAGGTGAGAAGGGTCACTATGGAAAGAAGAAGGGTGGTGCTACTTCGTCTGCAACAAAAAGAAAGAAATCTTCAGAAACTTCTTCCTCAGCCCCAAAACGCCAAAGAAACAAGCAAGTGTTAGCACATGGTTGATTGATGAATTGATTATTGAGCAGGAGAATGTTGAAGAGACTGTGCAACCGACTGAATCCGTTGATGTTGAAGAAACTTTGGAAGAAGCCAGTGCTGATATAGAGAGAATGGTCGGTGTGGAAACCGAGCCATGTGGTGGTGATGATGAAGGGCCATCATCAAGTACCGATTCAGAGTATAGGAGAGAAGGAGAGAAGAAAGAGAAAGAAAGAAAAGAGCAAGAGATGAGAGAAAGAGAAAGAAAGTTGGCAGATGATAAGAAGCGTAAGGCTACTGGGGATGATGATACTACCTATGAGCCGTCTGAGGCTGAAGAGGAGATTTCAGTTGTTAAGCCTGCAAAGAAGAAAGCTGGAAAAAGGGTCAAACATACTGCAGCTAGAAAGCCTGAGTCTACTGCAAAAAAGCTGAGGATCAAGATAAATTAAAGCCTACTGGAGACACCAGTTGCCCCAACTGCAGAAACAACTTCTGACCGTCCTCCATCTCCTCCTCCAACATCTCAACCTCCAGTTGTAGAAAGGCCAAGCGTGTCTGCTCAACATATGTCTCCTCCTCCTCAACACACATCTACAGAGACTCGTGTTCCATCGCCTCCACCAGTTGATGAACCTCCATTCGTAATTCCCCCTACTATATCTCAAGAGCAAGCAACATCATCCGCTCATCCTACACAGCAAGATCCCCAGTTGACACAGCCTTTGATGACTATTTCTTTGATATGGGTAGTATTCCAGGGGGAGGCTCACAGCTAAAGACATATATGTTGAAAGACTGAATGAGCTGGAAGCAAAGTTAAAGACTGCTGATGAGAATATTAAGATCCTTGAGTCTGACAGAGATAGTATCAGGGAGATTCGAAGGCTGGTGACTGAAGATAGTGAAAGATACTTCCAGGCTTCCCAGAAAGTAACTGCCTATGAAGAAAGGGAGATCCTAAAGTCAACTCTGAGCAGTTACAAGACTGAGAATCAGAGAATCATCAAGAAGATGGAAGAGTACGAAGCTAACAGAGAGTCGAACAACAGGCAGGTTGAGCTTATGAAGAAGATTTTGGTTCGAACTTTGGGTATCTCTCTAGCTGATGAGATTGAGAAAATTGAGAGAGAGGAGGCAAGACAGAAGGTTGTTGAAAGGGAACGAGCTTCTAAAGTTCTCTCTGATGCTGAAGGCCGAGGTAAAGAAAAGATTGATGATATGCCCGCGCATAAAGTTGCTTCTTCATCGGCTCCTTTGATCGAACAGTCTGAGCAAGAAGCTGAATCTGTGCCAGTATCTTCTGAGATGATAGTCTATGATCCTACCATTGATGTGAACAAGAGGTTTGTGCTTCAAGGGGAAGGTATTCTGGAATCGATGACAAAAGAGAAGGCAATTGCTGAGAGGGAACTAAAGAAAGAGATTGATGATTTGGTAGATGGAACATTTGATGAGTTAGAGAAGGAAGGATTCGAATATGTAGCAAGTTTATTTGATAATGAAAATTTGTCTGTTGATGCTTACATGAACGACTCTATTTTTGAACTAACCGATGAACAGGTTCAGGGGGAGTCGTCGGTTGAAGAGACAGTGCCAAAGCCGAAAGTTATGTATCTCGAGCACGATGTCGAAGAAGGGGAGTATGTTCATAACTACTCCAAGGCTGATCTTGTAGAATTATATTGCTTACAAGAAGATTCATTTGAGTTTGATTTTGAAGAAGAATTGAAGAACATGAGCTTAGAGTCAAATGATTATGTATTTGAAGACATCCAGCAAGCAAACGATTATGACCAAGTCATCATTGAAGATTAAGATTCGGATGATAATGAAGAAGCAAGATATACATGTGAGGGAACAGATGTGTTTCCTACTTGATGAAATGACTGCTGAGATCAATGATGATATGCTAAAGCAAAAAGTAGCAGAGGCAGTGAAAGAGGGAACGGCTCCTAAACTACCGACTAAGCAAGTGATCATAGAAATGAAAAAGAAATGGTTCAAGGAGATGCTGCCTGAGAGAAAGTTCCGTCGTCCATTGGCTTTCTTTACCAGAGACCCTGATGCATCTCTTGGTGACATTATTAGTTGGGGATGCATCGAGGAACTGGATGTATATGCGTTGAAACATGAGTATGGAGTTCAATACTTCAAACGATTGGGTGATGTGAAGACCCTGCCAGAATGGGGTGTGAAAGAGTTGGTTCAAACCAAGACGTTCAGTATGAAGCTGCGACCTAATGATCAACGACTTTGGAAGTTAATCAAGTTTGAAGCAGAACATGGAATCAACTGATGGAAGCCTCACAAGCCGCGAACCATCACAAAGTTTGATCCAGTAACTCAAGAGAAAGATGTGACTTTGATTGTGAAAAGGCCACGCGTTATGAAGAATATGCCGTTGAAGAAAATGGAACAAGATTTTTACAAGATCTTCAAATGGTGGCATTATGATTCGAGTACTGGAGAGGCTGTTATTTGTGTTGAGCCCGACGAAGGATCATGGGATATGTCTGAGGATCTTTCCGAAACCGTGATCATGCACAAGAGAATTTATGGGCTATGGCGTGCAATCAGAGTATTGGATCCTATGTGGTTGGTCAACTGCTCAGAGAAAAATACTGAATGTTTATTCTTCATCAAAATTAGTTATGAAGAAAAAGACAAGGAGCAGGCCATGCACATCCAGAAAATTGTGAGTGTTTGTTATGCGAACAACATTAATTCAGGTAAAGAATGGAACACTTCATGGAGAAAGCTTGAAGACAAAAAGCAGAAAAATTAATATCAAAATGAAGAACAAATTGAGACACGAAGAAAGCTGGCTACCCGAGAGAGGTTTAAGTTTGGGAACACGTACAACCGACCTCCTCCTACAGATCAAACACCCATTGCTTCAGAGGAGCGTCGAAGGCCACGCAAGCGATTTTTCGGATGATTCAAGTCTAATATGTTTAAAGTTTTTGAAGAAAAGTTTTGAAGACTGTCCAAGACTGCGGCAACATCCAAAGGGGAGTCTGTTGGTGCACATATGTCTATTGCCTACGTCTAGGACAAGTCTGATGTATAGATAGGGTTTCGTAGCTTCAAATGTTAAGTTTTGAAAGTTGTGTATAGTTATTACGATTTTCGTATGAAAATGTATAAGGATTTTCATACGAAAATCTTGTGTCCTAGGTCATTAGGTGCTGTCATGTCTTGCCTATAAATAGGTGTCTTAGGATGTTTGTCTATCATGCTGTTTTTAGAGATCAGAGGCGAAGCCCTGATCGAGTTTGTAATTGTTTGAACATTAATCAATATAACAGACGGTTAAACAATAATCATCGCTTGTTCTTTGTTTGTTCAATCAACTAACAATGAATTCCGCCTCTGTTAGCTGAGCAAGTCTGACCGGAAGCTCACAAGTTGGGTCCGATCCTAAGCATTTACACCAATAACCTTTCATTTTCACTTCTGGTGAAGAATCCATTGAGGAAATTGAATTATCCATTCATATTTGCTTCTGAAGAATATCCACCGCGGAATGAAACACAAATCCTTATAGAATCTTCCTATCTTAATAATTAGATTCTTAAAAGGACACTTGAAGTATTACTTTTAAATGCTTGATTGGATTTCTAAGAATGCTTAACAAGACACTGAAACTAAGAGCCAAATCCTTACAAGATCTTTCAATTTTAATAGATAGAAACTTAAAGGATACTCACAATACTATTGGTCGATTTGGTTTTACCATAAATAAAATCTCACATCTACACTTTTTGCATTAATCAAGTAAGTATCTATTAGGCGATGAGCATCGCAGGCATAACAACCCATTCCCACTTCCTACATTATCTCAGGAAGTATCCACTCGGGAATGATAAACTTATGCCTTACGTGGAGATCCTTGATGGGTTATTATATGTAAGATGAAACACTAGATTCCGCGCTAAACGATTGCTTGACACAACTTATGCAAAGTTCAATCGAACTTTGCAACGTGATCGTAATCACGAAGGTTATGATCCATAGCGATCACGCCTACTGATTACCACGTTTCCTAGTCGAAGTGACGAGTCAAAGCTTTGGGTCAAAATGCGCATTAAGTGCATTTACGACGGAACTATTTTCAGGTATCAAAACAGTGTTTTGATACAAAAAAATTTTAAAACTTAGTTAGACATGTTTTGACATGTCTTACTCGCAATTTTAGTTTAGTGCTTTTTAAGGTCGTAAGTCGAGCGGTCTTGATCACCGCTTTGACTTTCGAATCCAACCCTCTAAGGTTATACTTATGGTCACGTCGTTTGGTTAGTGTTTTGTTAAGTCGCATATTATGCCTTTATGAATTACCAAAATGCCTTTTTTGCGCATAAATCGATTTTAGCCTATCTAACCAATGTTTTACCATATACACTGATGTTATAACACTATTAAACATGTTTTGGGCATATAAGATTTATCATAACACATATCTAACCATCCGAACTCATATTTACGTAAATGATCCGTTAAAGTAGCGTAAACGTACCCTAACGAGTCATAATGGGTCAAAAGCACTTAGGAATCTTTCCAAATAAAAAATCTCAACTTTCATAAACCATTTCATATGAGTTCCAACACTCCTTTGGTTTACAAGACCTCATTCTACCTGGTCCGATTAAAGTCCCGACTTATAAACATAGTATCTAATACTAGGTGCCACTTAATTCCTTGTTCCTTCAAGCATAGTTTGATTTATACTACAAGACTTAAGCAATCCCAAGTGAGTACATAGTCCCCTCTTTACATTTTCAAATGTTTTGGGTGATACACATGTGCATATAACTACTTTCTTGTTTTCCTGACATTATAAATGTTTGATTACATAGTACATATAGTACATGATTTCAATTGCATTTTGCTTTGTATGTTGACTTAGCGTTCTTAGCACATTATTTCAAGATCCTTTTTGATTCATATGTTGACATAGTATATCTACACCTTGATTTCATGAACACTTTACTAGTACATGATTTACAAAGACATTTTACAGAATGTTTACATTGATTATGACATTTTGGTATGTTGAACGAAACAAAATACATTCATAAACATTACCCCGCCAATCGGTAGTATGTCTGGTACCATAGGTTTCATAACCTCATTCTCGCTTCCTAGTTTGTTTGGAAGTATCCATTGGGGAATGACAGAATCCGATGAACAATTGATAAACCTTTGTTCTAATAAGGGTTTATCCAACAGATGACAAAGATTGAATGTATTCGAATGACAAACAACATAAATGTTTATATCAATAAAAGCAATGGTTTTCACAACATAACTTTTCATTTAAACATTCGTTTATTCAAAGACATTGTTTTGTACATGATTCGGTTACACATGACATTTGGTTATACATTATTTCATATGACAATAGTTTATACATAACACGTGGTTTACACTAGACATTGTTTATACATAACACCTGGTTTACACAAAGACATTAACTTATACATGTCACTTGGTTTATACACAGACATGACATATTTTTCACAAGGCATTGTTTTACATATCTCATATTTTATAGAAGGACATTATAATTTTTATACAAAGACACGACACATTTCATACAAACACATGACTACTTTTTTTACAAAAGACATATTTTGGTTATTAAGTTAACCATGCATCATTCTTTTAAATCATTTGGTTTCCATATTATTTTACCAATGAAAACATTTTTACAAAGGTTCATTGGCTACTTTTAGTTAAACATTTCTTTTAACAAATCAAAGCCATGAATCCTCATAAACAAAAACCTATGTTACTCACAAGCATTTTTATGCTATTGTACCTATTTTCACATGTGTTTCAGGTACTTCTGTTTGTTTTGAGCATGCTTAACATAGGAAGGACTTCGCTTTAGAGACTTTAAAATACCAAAGACAATTTGGTTGTATTTCATTTCCAATATTCAAAGACAATGTAATTCGATAATCCAATAAAACAAATCTTTAAATACCATTTGTTGTCAAACAATTTGTAACGTGACTCCCGAAGTGTTTCCGCCGCGTGTGTTGTATTACATGATTTGCGGTGTTACACTATGTTACTCACATGAATTTTTATGCTGACGTATTTATTTTCACATATGTTTCAGGAACTATTGTTTGATGATCCGTTGCATACATCACATATGACGGACGCGAGCCTTAGTGACTTTAAAACTTTAAAGACAATTTGATTGTATTTTGCTTCTGTTATTCTAAGACAATGCAATTCAATAATTCAATAAAACAAAACTTTAAATACCATGTGTTGTGAAACAATTTCCTGTAATTTGACTCCCCGATGTTTCTGTCACGGTTTGTTGTATTACGCAATTGGGTGTTAAACGATCACGTTGCAAAGTTCAATTGAACTTAGACTTGAACAATTATGGTCAGAATCGAAAGTCAAACAGAAATTCAAATAGTTTTACTTTTAGCTCAAAATGCCAAAATAATGAAAGAACTAAGGAGAGCACTTACTTGTGTTGAAGACACCTTCAGAACTCAGAGTTGGAGGCAAGGCTCTTGGCTATTTATAGTGAGTTTGAGCTCACAAGATCAAGCCAAGTGTATCTCCAGGTGTTAGGATATGCTTGGTGTCATTACACTTGTCCAAATGAGGTGAAATGGTGGCAAAATCGCGAGCTTGGTGGCCAAGGAAGGAGCAGGAAGCTGCCAGCTGCAAACTTACTGTCTAGCAGCTGCATTAGGATCGTATGGTCCTGTTGGATTGAACCATTGGAAAGGAACATATGTACAAAGTCAAACAACACCATCCAAGCTTTGGTCCAGCTATCAGAGGTTGCTACCCACTGATAGGTTTCTACTGCTTTCAATAAAGAACATTGTTACCAATTCTCTGACAGAAGAAACTCCCAACCGCTGATAGAAGAATACAAGATCAAGGTTGGCCAAGCAATGTTTTATTTTAGTCTTACTTAAATCAATGTAACATTGCTATGCATTGATAGCTTTAGTCTAGCAGTGCTTATAGTTAGTTACATTTGTTAGCTGTCACTATCAACCATGACATCATTGTAAGACGATCAGTGGTTAGATGGTTAGTAAAAATAGGCGCTCATTGTAACAGTTTTACTTGTCTTCTTAAAAAGATCAATTTCGCATATCTTCTTCATTTCTTACCATCAAACGATCGTTATTGGCCTAAGGGGGAGTTTGTGAATAACTCGCAATATTTTAAATACTTGAAAGCAAGATGGTGATGAAAACAAACGACCAATTGATTGTTGTAAAAGTTTTCCATTAATCCGCTGCACTTAGTCTCTGTTTTTAATCATTTTCCATTACTTGAAACAAAAACAGCAATCAATTCAAACTTAGATCCTGACAATTGGTATCAGAGCTTGGCCAATTGATTTTGATTTAAACATCAAATTGATTTGAACAGATCAGCTCTTTGTTGCTAATTTGTTTGATAAGTTTTTCTTGAATACAGAGTTTTATTACTACAACAGTTTTTTAAAACACAAATCTGTTGTAAACAAGAGAAATGGCACAAAACACACAAGATTCAAATATTGGATTCATGTTTAAACCACCTATGTTGAAACGAAATGAGTATTTCATCCGGCAACGCAGAATGGGTCATATTCTCGCTCAACAGAACACTGGATGTTGGAGATCCGTTGTGTTTGGACCTCATGTTCCCATGGTTCCAAGCACAGAGGATCCCACACTCAAGTCCCTAAAAACCTCGAAAATTACTCTAAACAGGATTTCCTAAAAATCGAATTTGATGCTAAGGCTTTCAGCATAGTAGCTTCAGCTTTGCCCAATGAGATTTATGCGGGATTACTTCATTGTAATAGTGCTAAAGAGTTATGGATGCTCTTAAAGAGCAATTCGGTTGTACTGAAGAGGTGATCGAAAATAATAGAGTCACTAACCCAGCAGGTCGAGAGATTCAGTTGTCTCACAAGCGAATTAAAACTGGTAGATGTGAGCATTCCTAATTCGACTATCAATAGTCGTTTCTTAAGATCACTACCATAAAAATGGGAGATAATAGCTTATGTCACTCGAACATCTGTTGGTTATAAAGAAATGATCCTCACACACCTTCATGGTCGACTTCTCACTTATGAGAGAGAGAGTGGAACCAGAAAAAGAAGTTTCAAGAGTCTGGGAAAGTGACTGATGATTATACACTGGGAAACACTGCTCTCTATAGTCATGAAGAGGGGTCTGGCAGTGGAAAGGATCAGAGTTATGATCATTACATTGATATAACTTCTGGAAACAATTTCAACTTTGATCCCAGTACACCCAATTTTGCTTTTGCTGCAAATTATGAAAGCCGAACCTCTGACAATCTGAGTTTTGAGATGAATGACTTACAACACTTTGAACCCACTGATTTGGAAGAAATAGAATCCTACACCAGTGGGCACTCTTGAGTGTCAGGGCTAGTAATTTTACAAAAGAACTAGTAGGAGGTTTCCAGGATTGCATGGGGGGTTAAAAGTTGGGTTAGATAAATCAAAGATAAAATGTTACAAGTGCAATAGGATGGGGCATTTTGCCAGAGAATGCAGAACTCAAACTACAGGACCAATTGTAACTCACCCTGGCACCAATCCTCAAAGCACTGTCCAATATTCCCAGTTTACCCATGCACATCAAATGCAAAACATTGCTCATTTTTCATGTCCTGAAACAACTATCCCTATTCATTATGTCCAAACCCCTGCTCCATAGATTCAATATGTTCAAGCACCACCTCAACTGTATGTGCAACAAGCTCCACATGTAACTCAAACTACTCAAACCACTGCTACACCAGCAGAGGTTACACAACAAAGCTTCTTTACCCAAGGTTTTGTTGAATGGAGTGGTTTGCCTGAGGATTTAACTGATGAAAACTTTGCTCTCATAGCCAAAAATGATTTTGAAAATGAAAACTTATGTTTTATGGCTTTTGAGACCATAGTTGAAGGTGATGAGTCTGTGGAACAGGAGTCAAAATCTGACGTGGTTGAATGTTGTGAAGCAGTGGTTACACCAGAAGTTACACCTATTGTTGAAATGAATGTTATTGAGGCTGAAAAAGATAATTTATCTGACCCATGGGACATAGAGGTGTGTGAAGAAGAATGTGATTGTGCTCTTATGGCTGCTTCGAAGGTATTACCTCAGATCCTAAAAGATCTATATTCTGAAAAATGCATTATTGCTTTTGCAAACATAAAATAGGTGGATAAAAACCTGAAAAACAAAATTTTGGAAGATGAACTTAAATTTGAATAACTTTTGATAGAGTTAAAAACAAAATTATGTGAAAAAGATTCTGAAATGAGTAGCCTAAGGCATGAATCAAGCATAACCAAAGACCAGCTCCAAACTATGGTAGAAAAATACCAAGTTTGCAAATAGGAGCTTGTATCTACCAGATCACTTGTGAAAAATGAGTGAAGTCTTGCAAAGGTTGGAAGCTTATGCTTGATGCTCAAGTCAAGAGCAACATAAAGTTTGGTATAGGCTTTAGGCAATATGACCTTACTTGTGAAAATGTTGCAAAAAGTGACTCTGAGCTTGTTGAAATAGTCCCAACAAATTTGGCTGGTGAAGAAATTAAAATCACTGATAAAGAAGGAAACAAAATTGTTCTTGAAAAACCAGAGGTCTCACCAAAAGAGAAGGAAATTGAAAAATATCAGTTTAAACCAACCTGGTCAGATGAGTGTGATATTTTGGAAAACTTCAAACCAATGGACTTTTCAACTCTTGATGGTATAAAAGCACCAAAGGCATTGGTAATCCCTATCAAGGACTTACCAGCAGGGGTTACATCATCTGCTCTCAAAAAGTATAGGAGAAGGAAGGAAAAGGTTAAACACTTGTTTTGTGAATTTTGTGAAAAGAGAAATCATGATATAGCAGATTGTTTTCTTTTGCAAGCTAATGATATAAACAAAACTTGTGTCATACCTAAATCTCATAGATGCACCATTTGCAACAAAAGAAATCTAACTCAAGAGTGTGTCTATCTCATAACCTATCACCAAAAGGTAAAAGAGATTAGAGAAAAAGCTCTAGAAAGAGAAAACTCAAATTTTGCAAAACAAAAATTCAAATCATGTGAAACATCTGTCACCAAAGCTTTAAATCAAACCTCTGTCCTCAAAGAAATTCAAATAACAGATGTACCTCCATCAAAGCAGTTTCCAAGAGGCAAAAGCCAGCCTAATTACCAAAAGGTGCCTATGACTTATGAGACTTACAAAAAGTCTTCTAAGCCAAGGGTAAATAGGCATCCTCATGGTCACCAGCAGTTGATAGGAGGTAGCTCACAACAGTGGTTACAAAAGTCTGATCCAACCACTACTCATCAGTCTGAACTTGACTCTGGACCGCCTGATACCCCATCCAAGCCATTTTGGCTTTGGAAACTCACCTAAACTAATCATTTCAAAACATGTGCAGGGAGCTTCTACTTGCCTTGACAGTCTTTGGTATGTAGATAGTGGAGGCTCCAGGCACATGATAGGATTTAAAGCCCTGCTCAGAGATTTTAAAGCTCATGGAGGGGGTGATATATCCTTTGGGAATAATTCGAAAGGAAAGGTTTTAGGGTGAGGATGTGTTTCAGTAGGAAAACTCAAGTTTGAAAATGTAAATCTCATTGACAATTTAAAATTCAATCTCTTAAGTGTTTCACAGATGAGTGATGAAGGTTATGGTTCCTTTTTCACAAGGAAAACTTGCCAAATTATAGGGCCAGAGTTGTCAAAAAGATTGATCAAATCATTGCAGAGAGCAAAGCACAGCTGACTGCTCATAGAGTAGGAAATGTGTATGTGGTTGATATGTTAAAAGACAATCCTATGTCAAATGCATGCATGTTCTCAGTTGCCTCCAGCAAAGAGACAGAGCTATGGCATAAAAGACTAGGATACACAAATCTGAAACTATCTCCAATCTCTCAAAACAAAATCTGGTTAGAAGTTTACCCCACAAGTAATTCACTTGTGAAGAGCATTGTGTTCCCTGCTTAAAAGGTAAACAACATAAAAGCTCTTACAAGTCAATTGAAGAGTCCAAAATAAGTCAGTGCTTACAGTTGCTTCATATGGACTTGTTTGGACCTGTAAAATCATGAGCTTAAAACACAAAAGTTATTGTCTGGTGGTAGTTGATGATTTTTCCAGGTTCACATGGACTTTCTTTTTACACTCTAAGGATGAAACATCAATCATTTTGCAAAACTTTGTTAAACAAGTTGAAAAGCAATTTGATCTGCCTGTAAAAATCATTAGGAGTGATAATGGGTCAGAGTTTATGGAACAAGGATTTGGATGCTTTCTTTGAGTCAAAAGGGATTGTTAGACAATACAACATCCCTAGAACTCCAGAACAAAATGGGGTTGTTGAAAGGAAAAATAGAACTTTAATTGAATCAGCAAGGACTATGCTTGCAGACTCAGGTTAACCTTTGTCTGTTTGGGCATAGGCTGTAAACACTGCTTGCTATGTCCAGAATAGAGTTTTGATAAACCCTAGGCATCAAAAGACTACCTATGAATGGATTTACAAAATCAAACCTCTGATATCTTATTTCAAAGTCTTTGGCTTCCCATGCTTCATTTTAAACATCAAGGATTCAATATCCAAGTTTGCAGCCAAAGTTGATTATGGTTATTTTCTGGATACTCAACCACTGCCAAAGCATACAGAGTTTTTAACTCTAGGACCAACTGTGTTGAGAAAACTCTAAATTTGAAGTTCAATGAACTCTCATCTTTGAAAATCCCAGCAAATGGACCTGCTGAATTGTTTGATTTATCTAAATTTACATTTGAAAATGAGTATGTCAAGACTAACCCTGCAGGTACTCCACAATCATCTGTTGAAGAGCAAGGATATGATTGTATTCTTCCAAGTTTCAAAATCAATCCTACAGGCAGAGGAGCAGATGTTAGTAGCAATGGTGAAAGCTCTGCCAGGTCAACAGTGGTTAATACTCAAACCTCTGCCAGCTCTCAAATTCAAACATTTGTTGATGAAAGTCCACTACAAATGGGCGAAAATCAAAACGCTTTCACATCCACACCACCAATTCCTTCACACCATTCCAATCAGAGGCTGGACTATCAAATTCACCACAAAGTATAACTCAGATGATACACATTTGCAGTAAGAGGATACAATGACACTATTGCAGATATCAAGGCAATCAAAGCCCACTTGCTCACCACCACTAGTACATCTCCTCCTACTGTCATTTTTGTAACTCCAGATGAAGCAAAAAAGGGGAGAAAACCTTTGGGTAACAAAAAGTTGAAGATGGATGATTCAAAGGCAAGGCCTACAGTGAATATTCCTAAGTAGATGGTTTAAAGAAACCAGCCTTAAATGAAGATATCTTGGCAAGGGCAAAGAAGTCCCATAAGAAGTATGTGCTTGATGAAGGCAAGGTGCGGGTTGAGAAAAAGATTGATCAGCAGTTAGAAAAGGGAGAGACTGGTACCTCAACAAAGAGGAGATCTTCTTCAAAAGTAAGACAACCAGAATCCAACCCTCTCAAAAATAAAGATGCTACCAATCCAACCACAAAAACCTCTGCCAATACAAAATCAACTGAATCTTTTCACACAAAACCCATATCCACCTCAACAGATGTTACAGCAACTGCTGTGCCAACATCTGTTGACACAGCATAGGTTGTAGCAGATGTTACCACAACCAGTGCGATTATCACTTTTCCTACTTCCACAAAACAACTACCAACACCACAAAGAATTCCAAGTCATCCATCATCACCTTCGATCAGTTTTAAGAGGAGAAAAGTTACAAAGGTCATAAATGAAGAAAAGATCCCTACTCCTTTGCCTCTTGCATCTTCACCAATGCTAAATCTAACCTCTGCTCCTTCAACTGACACATCTACTCCATCAAAAGAAGTGATTCCTGTAGCTATAAAATTTCCTCTTGATTTGCCTGCAGTCAAGAAAGAAATCATATCCTTCTATGGAGAGAAAATCCAGACAAAAGACATTTCCCTTCACTTCAAGGTTATCCAAAGCTTGCAAATATTGATCAGTATCTGGCACTCAAAGAAAAACAGGCAGAGGATATTGCTAAGAAGTTGTGTAAAGGCAAAAGTGATCAGAAGTGCAGAATCAACTCTAGTTTCAATTGAGCAAAGTCCAATCCCTTGAAAGATTCTCAAAGAATTTATCAAATAAAATTTCTGAAGCAAAGATAAACTCTTGAATGAAAATTACATCTCACACATCATGGAAACAAAGAAATATGCTACTACAAGAGCACAGTTAAAGGATTGGTTTGTGAGTGAGCTTCAAGAAGAAAATGCAAGGATAGTGGCACAATCAAAAGATCCTCACAACAAACCCACATGTCCAGACTGGAACAAATACAAGAAGAATGTACCTGAAAAGACCCTAAGCTAGAAGAAGAAGAGCTAATTCAAAATCACTATGGGTCAAAGAATCAGGTGATGAGATGGGGGAGATAAGAGTGTTGGATACATACAAAATGCTTGAAGCTAGAAGGAAAAAGGATCCATCAATGCCTCCTAAACCTAATTATTCCAAAGAAAACGTTGCTCTCAAAACCCGACTCTCTAAAAAGCCCAGCTCAACAACTGTCCAATCCACACTTGCCTTGGTAAAACAAAAAAGCAAGAGGAGTTGTCTGAGAAGGTTGATAAAGAGTTTGAGGAAGTGTTTATCAAAGAAGGAATCAGAATATGATGGACTATCCAACAGATGATAGAAGTGCCAAGTTGGCCGAAAATTTGACATAGCTCCCTTTCTATCTTCAGCAATAAAAGCTCCTTCAAGAAAGCCTTCAGACCCAAAAATTCTAAAGTGGAAGGTCAACAAAGACACCCATGAATTGACTATGATCAAGTCTGATGGTAAGGTCACTAAACTATCCATGGAACCTGCTTATCGGCTTACAGTAGAATACTTCCACGAACTACTAAGTTTAGAACTTGAGAAGGATGCTGATGACATTAGAATCTCTTAACTTTGAGCTACAATTCAAAGGTCAAATAAGAGAGTTCTTTCTGAGGAATAAAGATCAAGAATAAGGTGTTTTTGGCATCATCTGTTCCAGGGGAAGATTGTTGGGATTGAACCTTTGGAAAGGAACAGATTATACAAAGTCAAACAACACCATCCGAGCTTTCGTCCAGCTATAGTGGTTGCTACCCACTGATACGTTTCTACTGCTTTCAATAAAGAAATTGTTACCAATCCTCTGACAGAAGAAACTCCCAACCGATGATAGAAGAATACAAGATCAGAGGTTGGCCAAGCAGTGTTTTGTTTAGTCTTAGTTAAATCAATGTAACAGTGCTATACACTGATAGCTTTGTCTAGCAGTGCTTATAGTTAGTTACGTTTGTTAGCTGTCACTATCAACCATGACGTCATTGTAAGACGATCAGTGGTTAGATGGTTAGTATAAATAGGCGCTCATTGTAACAGTTTTACTTGTCTTCTTAAAAAGATCAATTTCGTATATCTTTTCATTTCTTACTATCAAACTATCGTTATTGGGCTAAGGGGGAGTTTTTGAATCACTTGCAATAGTTTAAATACTTGAAAGCAAGATGGTGATGAAAACAAACGACGAATTGATTGTTGTAAAAGTTTTCCATTAATCCGCTGCACTTAGTCTCAGTTTTTCAATCATATTCCATTACTTAAAACATAAACAGCAATCAATTCAAACTTAGATCCTGACAGGTCCTATGCTTATGGTTCGTATGGACTTGAGCTGGCAAACAAGTTTGAAATGTTGACAACTTTGGCCCCTGGACTTGTATTGTCGAGTTTTGTCACTTTTAACTGCTTTTAACCAAATTTTTAGGCTTCTAAAAGGTTTTGAGGCATAAATAACTCGGATTTTTCCCAGAAATGTCTCGGATGTTGGTTCGTTCAGTTGTACGGTTACTTATTTCGTAAAATTATGCAAAACGCTTTAACGAACACGAAAATGCTCGAAATTGCGCAACGATTGACATTTTTGCATTCTTATCAATAAAATACAAGATTTTATTGATAAATAAAATATTTGGATGTCTACAAAAGGTCCGTATTCAAAATACAAGAATTGGCAGACTTTCGCAATTTGTCGCAAATAGTCCATAAGCTCGAATAAGCATGTTTTTTGCCATACTGAACCCTTCAAAATATATTTCTAAGTTATGTAAAGGGTATTTTTAGCTTATTTCCTTGTTCCGATGTGTACGTTGCATTAAACTGATTACGTTTGCATAACAGTTTACGATATTATTTCCAGAAAGGATTTGAGAGTTTGAGATTGTACAAGGACTAAAACCTGTAAATGTCACATGTAATTATACAATCCCGGAGATGAAACACAAGATTTCGTAGGATTTTCGAAATTCTTCGGGTTCGCACAATGGTTGAAAAAGGAACAAATGTCACAGTCTCCCCTACTTTAGGAAATTTCATCCCAAAATTTAATTAGAGGAAACTTGTGAGGAAAGATGTTGGTGTTTTACTTTTAAATGATCCTCCGTTCCTAGAGTGAAACTCTGGGCCATGCCCAGATTTCCAGCAATTTTTGTCAATCGTATTTGTCTGTTTTTCTTAGGAATAAGTTCAAATTCGATGATTTAATCTTAATTTCAACAGATAGCTGCATGACATTTTCGATTTTACCAGGCCTCAAGAAAACCTTGTAAATGTCAGAGTGATAACTCTTATTGTAGAAGAATTCAATCAACGGCAGATGAGAACTACAACTGCCACCCAAGTCAATAACATAAGCTCTAAGTACGTTCTTGAGTGTTTGAAATGTTCTTTCAATTTGTTTATTCATTTGAGAATTATATGCAGTGCTTAGATTTAGTTTGGTTCCCATGGCGGATTGCGTGGATTTTACAAAAATGATATGAGAAACAAGTGTCACGATTTGTTATGATGTTCAAAGGAACACCATGACGTGATGAAATCTCATTGGCCTAAATCTTAGCAAGTTTGCTAGTAGAGGAAATCCTCAAAAATCGTCAAAAGTGTGCTGACTTAGTCAGGCGGTCAATGATTACTCAAATGGCATCACGACCTCTAGGAGTGGTTGGTAGTTTGGTTGTGAGATCCATAGCAATGTTTTCTCACTTCTACACAGGCACTTATGGTTGTTTAGGCAAATCGAAAGAGAGTTGATGTTTTGCCTATAGAGCTTATGAATTCGAGAAGAGTGTGAACTTGAAAGGGGATTGGATTTTCGGAATAACGGATGAAAGAATGTTTATAGAGGTTTCCTATGAAGACTAATATAGGAAACTGATGTGTGTGCTCGGTGTAGGAAGTGAATAAAAGGTTTCGCAAACTTGATAACAACATTGGTCAAGGTCTAGAACTTCTGGTGACTTAAATAACGCCCCGTTGCAAAGTAAGAACGAACACTTATATATAGGAAGTACCAGCGGCGTATCCACCATGCCCTTATTACATTGTTCATGTTTTGTTATTCTTACCACTATAGGTTCTTTACACGTGGCAAAACTTGCTATGGTGTCTTATGCACCGAACATTATAATTATGTGTGCACCCATAATTAGTCAATTCTTTGCATAGTCCGCATAGTTCGTTTTGTGATTTGCAGGGGAAAAATCAAACAAATAAATCCACAGAGAACATTTAAACATGAAATGACTCGTCTAGACCACCAAATGGTCTCTTTAACTAGATCAACAAATGATCTCTTTAACTAGAATAGTACTTTGGAATCCAAGGGTCTAACTATTTGCATAGAAAGGCCCATTAAGGATTTAAGATAGTACTTAGGGATCCAGAGATCTAACTATTTGCATAGGAATATCAATCATGGATTTGAGATTTGTTTTTTGTTTACAAAAAATGTCTAGGACAATGTAAGCATGTCGTGAAAATGTTTTGAAAACCATGTACTTGGCATACTAAGTCAATATATCAAGAAAAAATGGCTTTGAAATCATGTACTAGGTATGCTAAGTCAACATACGAAGTAAAAATGTCCTTGAAATCATGTACTATATGTCCTAGGTAGGCAAAACATGTATAATGTCTTGAAAAAGAAAGTAGTGATATCACCTAAACATATTGCATATGACCATTTAATGACTTATGAAAGTACCTTAGGTATCGAATCAAAGATTTAAAATGATACTTTGAGTATCTATTTAGGGTAACTTAGGATTTGTACTTTGTTTCTTAAAACAAACGTGTACATGGGATTTTGTAGAGATCGCGAGCGATTACAAAAATTTAAGAAACCACGAGAGTAGTTTGATTTGCAAGGAACAATGTCGTTGGTGTCGGTATTGTAGAGGTATGTCACACATACACGTAATCATATTGGTTTTGTTAATGAAATGGGAACGACCATATTTATTTATAGAACAATCAATGTGTTTTCAAGATTCTTGGAAAATAAACAGTAAACATAAAAGTTTAAGTGTTTATTCAGACATCATTACAAGCCTTGATATTGCTAGTGTAAGTCTTGTGCACATACATTGAGTCATCATTTGCCAGCCAGGTCAATTAAAATGACTAGGATAACCACATTTGAAGCAAATTCCATGTGGGTAGTTAGGACAAACAAGTATTGCATGAGGGGTTGCGATAACTTGAGTAGGAACTGCCATAGTTTGGTTTGGCGTAGTGGCTAAACGATAGACACAAGCTGTATAACCAAAACGTCCATAGTTTGAAGATTTTCGGTAACGGACACTGGCATAGGGATGAAAGTTACATTTATTGCACAAAGGCTCTTTTCCTCTATATGGCTTCTTAGCGGGTGTCCGGGGCCACCTGGCTAAGTCCCACTTGGTTAAGCGGAATTGGAGCAATCACTATACAATTTTGTGAAGCCTTATGCTTCCTTGAACTTTTTGAAGGCTTGGCTTTTGTCTTCTTTGGTGCCTCACGAGTAGTTTCATTCTCAAGATTTGTTATGGCTACGGCTAACTCAATGGTTCCACCGAGTAGTACGCCAAATTGTTGGGTGATTTTAGTAGCCAATTCCACTATTTGGACATTGCCACGTAGAGGAGGCATTCTAAAAGAGCGGAAAATCATGAGAGAAAACACGTCAGATGATATTGGATGATCAAGATTGAACGTCAAAAAATCGACGAATCATATGGAATGTGATCATTTGTCGTTACCTAAAACAAACAAAGGACACAGTGACTAATCAAAGTAAATGGGTCTTTATAATGTATTGCGAAGACTTGCTTTAGCCTATAAGTGGACACTCACCTGTTAGAACTTTTGAGATCCTTGATACTTGATTAACTAGGTTTTGGAAAGTTGTTTAATTGGTTTATTATGTTTTATATAGTTCAGGGGTTAGAAATGTAATTTTGGAAACTCATGTATTGGTCGGCGTAATTATATGACTGGCGTAATTATTTATTGGCCAGTTGGCCGACACTATATGTATGTTGCTAATCGAAAACCCTAGCTCCATGGTTCTCGGACTAGTGATTTTGGAGATTTCTTTTGTTTTGTTGATCTTGTGCATAATCCGAACAATCCAGGTTCTTAAATGGTTATATATTTTGGGATTACAAATACAACACTTGTTGCTTGATCCATATAAAAATCTTCATCTTTATCTTTTGATTTTTTTTTATCTTTAGACATTCAAACATCTAATCTATTGGTGTTTGAGTGTTAACAATCAAACCATTGTGATTCGTATCAAATCTGGGACTCACAATTTGGAATAAAGAGCCTTTGTGCTCTTGATTGTTTGATTTTTGTTGAGATTTTTCAAGTTTAAAGGTTTTTCAATCTTTAGTTCTAAAATGAGTTGATTTGGAGTGATTAATTGTTGGGTTGTTGTTAATCAGTGTTTAGACAAACATTTGGCCATTTTATACAAAAAACATGGTTTTTTGTGATTAGAGGGTTTTTGTTCGTGTTAAAACCTTGTTGGGCGTATTTAGTTTGAAGCCAGCATAGATAGTTTTGAATACACTGTAGAACCATTTGAAGACAACATTTTTGTGTTTATGTTGCACAATTAAGAATTACGCCAGATAATTACCAGGGGATTTGTTGATTTCTAGGGAAATAGTGTCAGCGCAATTGTATCGAAGGCGACTTCAAAGTCAGTGATTAGAATCCTCAGCAATCTTATCTTGGTGATCAGCGAACTTAACAAATCTTTTGTTTGTGTTGTGTTTTCCAGCAGATTTAACATCTACGCGGGCGCAGATCTCTTCAGCGTACTTGTGGTTACCAGCGAATTTATCCAGCGAACTTAATCAGTCTAACCAGCGTAATTAACAAATGATCAAAAACCTAAAGTTATATCTTTAATCAAAATATCTCTAAGTCAATTGAACACTGTTGAACAAGCCGAACTGGAAACTTGAACTGTGACAAGACCTCCATAAGTTGAAAGGATCCGAGGACTTTAGCAGTTGGAAAACCCCATCAAGGCGTTCTTTGAGTACACTGACTACACTCAATGGACGTCTGTCACCGTTGGACCCCATGTTCATGTGATCCTAGAAGATGATGTTCGTGTTGTAAATGAAAATCCGACCACTGTCACTGGAGAAAATAGAGCATTGATTCAACATGACCGCCGGGCTCATGCTGCTCTAACCATGGCTTTGAAGAAGGATGATAACAATTTGTTCGAAGAATACACCTCAGCTCACGAACTTTGGTTGGCCCTCATTGAGCACTACAAAGGAAATCAAGAATTGACGGACAACAAAAGAGATATGGTGCAAAAGGAATATGATATGTTCGGAAGTGTCCAAGGAGAAAGCCTATCCGACCATATCAGTCGCTATCTAAATGTGCTGACCAAGATGAAGAAAGTTGGAAATCCGGTTGCTAACTATGCCTCAATGAAGAAACTTTTGGACTCATGTCCAAAGGAATGGAATTTGGAATGCATGATGATCAAAAGGAGTTTTCTGTGCAGCACCACACCTGTCACACTTTCCAATCTAATTAACACTTTGAATGCATTTGAAATGGACGTGATTAAAAGAGAAATGAATCAAACTAGCCAAAAGTCTGCTCAATCGGCCGCTGTTATCATGCCCAAGAATTGGCTTTTCTTGCTCCAATAAACTCAAGTGGATCAAGCCCTCAAAGTGCCAACGCATCCTACAACAATGCTTTCGCTAACTCTGCCATGACACCACAATCAAATGTGAAAACTACTGTGGTAGCGGATGCTCAAGAACTCAAAATATCCACAGAACACGTTGCTTTACTCAATACCTTCTTAAGCAGTTATGAAGCTCTTATGTCTATGAATTGAAACGTGATTACCTTACTGCTGAAGACATGTAGCAGGTGGATCCAGATGACATGGAAGAAATGGAATTAAAGTGGCAAATGGCTATGATCACTTTTCGCCTGAAAAAGTTTCAAGACAAGACAGGGAAAAGACTATCTCTGCGAAAAGCTGGTTTTGATAAGTCAAAGCTACACTGCTACAACTACAAGGACCTTGGTCATTTCAACAGAGATTGTACTTTGTTAAGAAGAAAATGTTGAAATGCTCCTGCAGGAGCCAATGCTATGAGGGAAGCACAAATGCTGTTGACAATACTACAAAGACACTAGTGGTTGAAGATTCTGATTGGGAAGATGAGATAGCTAAGACAAAAGAAGAAGTCACAAAGCTTTGATGGCTAAAATCTCGAAGGAACCAAAAGAAATTGCTCAAGTCTCACCAACCAAGACAGCAACAGAATCAGCAGCTGCACATGGAAATGTGTCCATTACAAAAATGATGGTATTCCAAAAGGAAATTCAGTTGATAAGGGTCTGAAGAGCATTGTGAAGTCAACAAATGGTGAAGCTGAAAAGAAAGCTCTAGTGAATGGCAAAGGAGAAACGGAGCAAGGTAGTGAAGTGTCAAATGCTGCTAAGAAAGCTGAGTCTGCAAAAGAAAAGGAAGATAAGGAACTGGTAAACAACATCCCATATGAGTTCAAAGAAACATTGTGTTCAAAGCCGTGTATGAATGTCGTGGCACCCTACAAATCAATCAACCGTGACCTTATTAAAGAAAAAGAAAAGGTGTTGATGCATATGTCTGTTGCCTACGTCATCGTATAAAGTCTAATCTGTATTTAGGAGCGAAATGTCAAAGATTATGTATGTCTAGGAACAAGTTCGCCCGAACTTGTCCATGCACACTTCGAGGGAACTTGATCTCCTATATATATATATATATATATGTCTTGTGATTTCATTGTAAGATTTTAGAGATTTTGTGTACTGGACGGCAAGCTCTGTCCAAGTGTTTCCAGGATTTGTAACGTTTACTAATCAATGAACAGTGATTAAACAGTAAAAGCTTGTTTACAATGTCGCTTACGCAAACAGATTCCGCACGTTTACCTTAGCTTTGCCAAATTAGGACCAGAACGATCAGTACAACGGACCTACAAGTGGTATCAGAGCAGGATTGGACTAATTTGAAGACATTGGACATAAAACATCTCATCTTCTACTCATATCTTTCTTTTTAAACTTTACTTGGACATTACACGGACAAAATGGACTGATTTTCAAGAATAATATGTAAAATCCGTCATACTAAAACCCTTGAAAAGATTAGAGCTAAAAACGATCAGAATCATGTCGAAATTATCAATAAATCAGTTCGGGTAGACCAACTTTGTTCGAAGTTATACCACAAGTTCGCCCGAAGTTGTTACAAAAACACAGATTTTCAACAACTTCGCACGAACTTGTCAAGATTTTCAAGTAATTTTGTACAAGTTCCGCCGAACTTGTCAAAGTTTTGTATAAAATTCATTCAAGTTCGCCCGAACTTGATTAAAAGGTGAAATTTTTTTGAAATTTATCACAAGTTCGCCCGAACTTCTTAAAAGTAAAACTTTCTCAATTCTTGAAACAAGTTGCCCCGAAATCAGTAAATGAGAAATATTATATATCGTTAGATTCGTATCGACGAGCTATTTTAAAGCGAGAATCGTGTAAAAACAGTTTTCGAAAAATTTTAAATGTTTTTAGCAAACCGATACGTTAATATTGTCGATTAAAAAGTCAAATTTTGCATAAAGTCTTTGAAAACTAAATTTTTCATTGGAAATGAGTAATATTAATTTTGAAAAGATGAATGATTGGAAAGAATTGTTTTCTGATTTGAATCATGATAAACATATGGCAATTGGGAATAAAGATTTAAAATGTTTAAATGCAAAAAGAACGAATCTATAGTTGAACTAGTACAACGTTTTTCTGTCATGAATAGGTTTTAACTCGGTATAATGGGTGTTATCTTAGTCTTGAAGATAAGTTTTTGAAGTTAGAAAATGCATTACCATCAGAATGGGATGATTTCGTGAAAGAATCAAGAAAGAAATTTAGATTTACCATCAATCATGTTTATGAATTTATAAGTGATATTTGCGATCACGTTTCTGTGGTTGAAAAGATGAAAGATTCAAAAAATGAAAGTGAGTTTGTTATTAAAATGGAAAATTCTGAAGTTTATCAATCTTTTGCAGGTATAATTAGTGAAGGAACTTATTGGGAAGCACAAAGTTTAAATGATCGGATAAAGAGAGAAGGGAGCATAATGGCGAAGAACTGTGAAGAAAAAGTTTCAAGTACATCTACAAAATGAGTCTTCAAGTTCTAAACCAGTCTGCTCAGTTTTTGATGAAGATCTGAATGATTATCTGGCAGATAATGGCAAACTTTGAACAATCTTGCGAGTTTGACATTAGAAAATAAAAAGTTAAAAGAAAATGAAAAGCTTTTTTAAAATAAAATAAAAAATTTAGAAAATGAAAAATTTGTTTTAAATAGAAATGATTTTTAAAAACAAATTATAATAAACTCGCATCTTGAAAAAATCAGGAAACTTGAACAAGATGTTGAGAATGCTAAAACTAAAGCTGTTGATTTAGAAAAGAAGTTGAAAGCCTTTGTGACCTCGTCATTATTGTTAGATCATATATTCCAAAACCGATCAACGAAAATAAAAAGAAAATTCCAATAAGTAACATTATTACAAATTATGACAATGTCATCATTGACAATTATGACGATGATATCGATGATGAAAATGATAAAAAGGATAAAAATGAAATATTTTTAAAACTAAAAGAAAAATTTCAAGAAACTGTTCTACAATCTACTGAAAAAGGTGAATGCTCAACGCAAATACCTTCTAAGCAGAATGGAGAACGAAACAAAAAGAAAAACGAAGTTTTTAAAAATTCTAAAAATTTTCAAAAGGAAATAACAGTTCATCTGTACGATCATCCAATCATTACAAAAATTCAAAACAATTTGAATATTGAAACATACAAAAATTTGAAAATAAGTGGTGCAGGTCGGACCACAGTGTTTCAACGTCAAATCATGCTTATAGAAGAAACAGGAAAGATGTTACCACACATCAAATCAATGTTACGATTTGAGTGTATGATTTGATAGAAAAGATCGATATGATAACAGGTTGTGTCAAAAATGTAGGATAGCTGGACACATTGCTAGAAAATGTTTCAAATTAAACATAAACTTGTTCGTATTGATAAGGAAAATTCTGGAGTACCAACTCAAATTACAAAACAATGTACAGAAACTACAAATAAGGTGAAACCAGTTACTACTAAGTTTTCAAATTTTGAAACTGTTGAATCTTTGAATAGTAATGAACAAAAAGTTTCTACATTGTATTTCAAGAAAGCTATAGCGAAAAATCAATCATGGTTGGTCAAAGAAAAAGAAGTCATACAATTAGTGAAACTTGAAAGTTTAGAGGAGTTTCCGAAACTTGAGAAAGTCCAAAATAAACCTGATTGTGAAATGAGAGTCAAAATTAAGGTTGAAGAAATAACGCCTAAGGCTAAAAATGCTTGGGTGCCATTATTCAATTAATTGTTTAAATTTATGTATAGGAACATCAGAGAAGAAAGCAAATTACTGAGAATGGAGTTCTGTGACACACATTGAAGATGAAGGGCCGGGTTAACAAGTATATATAAAGGCCATTTTTACAAAATTTGAAACTCAAATAACGTTTACTTCATGAATTTTAAAATTTTGGAGAATATTTTTCGAAAAAAATGTTTCAATAACGTTTACTTGAAAGTTTTACAAATTTTTTAAGAAAATTTGAAAACTATCACAGAACCATCACAGTGGAACAAACAAAACTCAGGGATATAAATGTTTTATTAACATAAAAGTGTCAAGGTTTTTGTCATCATGAGGGGGAGAAAGATTTAAAGATAAATTGTGAAGCAGTAATGGATGGCTAATTGAAGTGATTCTCATCAGTTGGTCAATGTTTTTCCATAAAACTAAAATACGAAAATGTGTTTTTGAATTTGAGGGGGAATTTTTTTTTAGAAAATCCAACAACATATGAAAACAAGTACTAAACTAAAAGTGACAAGTTAGACATGTGTTTATAAAACTGATTTGGTATCAAGACAAGGTGTTTTGATACCCAAAAATAGTTTGGTCGTATAATGCCCACTTTGCGCATTATTGACTGAAACTTTGACTTATCACTACGACTAGCAAACGTGGTAATCAGTAGGCATGATCGCTAAGGACCATAACCCTCATGATTACGATCACGTTGCAAAGTCCAATTGGACTTTGTTGGTGCAGAATGTCTATGTCTTAGTCTTATATCGAGTCTGTATAGATTAGAGTTGAATAGGCTAGCGAAACGAAGTATTTATGTATTTTGGAGTCAAGTTCGCTGGTGAAGTTCATGTATAGTCAAGTTCGGCCGATCTTGACATAGTCAAGTTCGCCCGAACTTCATTCCCTACCAACAAACTTGTCAGCCTATAAATAGCTAGCTTGTCATCCTCATTTGTGACATTGGCATTCTGAGGCGAAGCTCTGTCAATTTGGAGACTCGACGTTATATCAATAAAATTGACGTTTAATTGACTAATTCTTGTTATTTGGTAAACTTGTCATAATATTTCCACTATTATGGATAATAGAGATCAAATCTAGTTCCTATGTAGTGAGGATCGGTCCTAGAAGTGGTATCAGAGCTAGAATAGCCTGATTTGATTGATATCAAGACAAGAACACTTCTAATTCTACACCATTTTTCTTAACTTTTAAACAAGAACATTTCTAATTCTACTCCAATTTTCAATATGACATGTTAAATACATCATAGATAAACCCCTGAGAGTTTGGAGACTAAAATCAAACGAATTGGTATCAAAATGTTACAAAAACAATGTTTTCAAAACCCTCTATCATCGAACTTGTTAGCCAAGTTCAACCGAACTTGAGGTAAAAAGTCACTTTTTGAGTGAGTTTTTGCTAAGTTCACTCGAACTTGAGGTGATTTTGAAAGAATTCTGCTAAGTTTCGCTCGAACTTACTAAAATTTCACTAATTTTTTTGTCAAGTTCGATCGAACTTGATAAAATTCAAGAAAACTTTAGCCAAGTTCACCCGTACTTGCTCATCCTTCTTATAGAATTCAAACGCAAGTTCGGCCGAGGTTATTCAGGGAAACATTTTCAACTAAAAAGTCATTAGTTCGACTGAACTTGTGATAAATCTGAGAATTCTTCATTCTAACTACAAGTTCGACCGAACTTGTAGTAAATCTAACTTTTTCAAAAGTTTTAACGTGTTTTCAGCGTACGTGTCTCGATATTTGCGATGGATGATATTCAGAGAGCGTTTATGTCCGGAGTGGGTACAACCAATGCCAACGTGATTCAGCCAGTCAATCTTGACAACGAGATGGGCACGTCCGTTAAACCGCCAATGTTAATGAGCATGGACGAGTATGAAGGATGGAAGGAGAAATTTACTTATTGGGTTCAGGCCATGTATTTCCAAGGCTGGTTGTAGATTGAGAGAGGTTATACTGTTCCATTGGACAAACATCACTGGAGAAGTACAAGTATACTACAATTCAAAAAGGTGAGTACATTGCTGAGAAAAAGATGATAAGCCTCATTCAACAATCTGTTAAAGAGGATATTCTGGTTTTCTTGCCCGAATATACGACTACGAGAGATCTCTGGCTATCACTGCAAAAGAAATACCAAGAAAGCGCAGAGATGATCAAGAGTAAGAAAGCTCTCATCCTGAAGGAGTTCGATATCTTTAACATGTTGAAGGGAGAAACAAAGAAGCAAATGATTGAGCGTTTCTGTAATCTGAAAGTCCAAATGAGAAGACACGGTCTCGAAAAGACGGAACAAGAGTACATCGATAAGCTTGCAGATGCATTACCTAACGAAGAGTGGACTACGTATCTTATGGTTCTGAAAGAAAGCCATAACCGGGAATTCTTTAAGCTGTCTACATTCATCGACAAACTAGAAGGTCACGAGATGGATCTTCTAAAGATCTCAAAGTCGAAGAATGCAAACGTTGTTCAAGACGTTGGTCTGTATTACAAGAACGGAGTGCAAGACAATGTTTCAAGCCCAAAGATTCAGACAGCGTTCAGTGCAAACATGAATTCTTCTCCACGGAATCAAAACCAATCATATCCTCAATATGATCAAAGTGCACAGAGCTCTTCGTACTCAAGGACAGGGTCAAATGCTTCTTATCAGAGTCAAGCAAATCAGAATCAACAAACAAATTCTGATCCAAATGTGTACAAGTGTAATGTTGCTGTAAATCTAAACAATGTTGTTTCTGAGTAAGTTGCAAAACAACACATGCACTTCTCGCCACTATTCTAGAATCATATGAAAGTCTTGTAGCTGGAAAGATCGGCAATCCCGAAATGACCGCCGAAGACTACGATCAGGTGGACGAAGAAGAGCTTGAGCTGATGGATATCAAGTGGTCACTAGCTTCTATCATTCGAAGGGTCACAAAGTTTGTTGCACTCACTGGCCAAGATAATAGAAATTCAAGCAACAAGCTAGCGTTCGACAAATCGAAAGTAACTTGTTTTAGATGCCGACAGAAAGAGCATTTCAAGAGAGAATGGAAAAATCCTGAAGCAACGGGAAATCAGAGTCCATTTGGTGGAGGCAACGAGTATTACAAGAAATCTCTTCAATAGAAGCCTTTCCCAAAGAAGACACAAGTTGAGATCCAGGAAAAGGCAAACAACAGTAACATTGATAAAGCTATGGTTGCTTCAAACGAGGATGATGGATTCCATTGGAATTCTTATATCGGTAAGAAGACCGGAGTTGCATTGATGGCTGAGATCGTTGAAGATTGTTGGTGCACTTATGTCTATTGCCTACGTCTAGGACGAGTCTATTGTATAGATAGGGTTTCGTAGCGTCAGAAGTTTAGTTTTGAAGTTTTTGTATGCTTGTTGTAATTTTCGTATGAAAATCTTTAAGGATTTTTGCACGAAAATTTTGTGCGAAAATCCATATAGCCTACTCACTTGGTGCTGTCATGTCTGCCTATAAATAGGTGACTTAGGTTGTGTGTTAGGCATGATGTTTTGAGGAATCAGTGGCGAAGCCCTATTCGAGACTGTAATTGTCGCTAACGTTTATTCAATACACAGACAGTTAAACAGTGTACATTGCTTGTTCTTTGTTTGTTCAATCAGCTAACAATGAATTCCGCCTCTGTTAGCTGAGCAAGTCTGACCGGAAAGCTCAATAAGTTGGGTCCGATCCTAAGCTTCATTCACAAGTGGTATCAGAGCCTTAAGGTCTGATTTGTGAACAAAAACCAAGTTTCAGCTGGATTCAACCTTCAAAGTTCAAGATTCATCCATTAGAAACACTTCTTCTACTCTTTCTTGGAACTTACTCTAGATCTGAAGGATTTCATGGACAATTTGGACTAGGTTATTAGTATATTGTGCTAAAATCAACTCTATTCAGCTTACTGAATTAAACAAACCTAAAATCCATCAAAATCATGCTTGAAATCATGAAAAACGTGAAATTGTGAACAAGTGTTCAAGGAAGACTAGTATTTTCGCACGAAATACTAGGTTTCATATGAAAATCAGAAGTCTAAAACCTGAAAATTTGATTTAACAAAGAAACATTATTTTCGTACCAAAAGAGAATTTTCGTACGAAAATCTAATTTTAGCACGAAAATCCAGCATCATTTTCGTACGAAAATCTTGTGTCTCAAACCAATTTTCAGTCAACTTCAAGTTAACCAGTTTTAATCTGTTACCTATTTTAAGTTTTTTACATGATGTCAGGTGAAGAAGAATTCGATAACGCTTTCGCTACACAAGCCGTTATAGCCTTCGTAGCAGCCCAGGACATGAATCTGGAAAATGAAATGGGAACCACTACGAAGCCTCCAAAGCTCATGAACATCAAAGATTATGAAAGTTGGAGTGAGCGTTTCAAGAACTGATTTCAAGCGACAAACTTAACAGTTTGGTTCGCACTCGAAAACAAATATCAACCACCACTGAATGAACTTAGCATTGAGAAAACAGTGGCTCGTTTGCCCGAAGAAGAACGAGAAAAATACAACACTGAAAAGAAGATGATGAATCTCCTTCTGCAGGCCATAAAAGAAGAAATCTTAGTTCTCCTGCAACATGACGGCGATGCTCATTCACTATGGCTCGCCTTATGATTAAGGGCACAAGGAAGTACTAATGTCAGGAAAGGCAAGAAGGCGTTACTAAACAAAGAATTTGAAGTATTCAATATTATTCCAGGCGAGAACATGAAGCAACATATTGAAAGGTATTGCCACCTGGTAGTGCAGATGAAGCGAATGGGAATTGTTAAGACGAATGAAGAGCTAGTCGATAAACTGGCAGATTCTTTGCCTGAAGGAGATTGGGCAACATATCTAACAATTCTAAAGAATGGTGCTGAGTATGACAGTCTCAGTTTCTCGAGATTCATAGAAAAGTTGGAAGGGCACGAACTAGAGATGGAGAAAATGGCAAAAGGCAAGAAAACAAACTCGCAACCGGATGTGAGCTTATACTACAAAGGAAACCCAAATACTCATGTTCAGAGTCCCAAGATCCAAACAGCCTTCAATGCTAACTCAAATGCTAGTCCAACCTCCAACGAGTCCAGTGGTTTCAAACGTTTGCTTCCTTCAATCCAAACAATCACCAAGGACAACAATCATCTCAGAGCTCAAATCAATCATAGAGCAACCAGCAGAGTCAATCCAACTCTAACCAAAGAATCCTGCAATGCAACATCGCAGTAAATCTCTAGAACGCTCAAGACTTCAATGAGCAAGCTGCTAAGCAGCATATGGTGCTCCTTGCAACAGTTCTAGAATCCTATGAAAGTCTTGTAGCTGGTCGAATTGGAAACCCAGAAATGACTAAAGAAGACTACGGCCAAATTGATCCAAAGGAGATGGAATTAATTGACATCATATGGTGCATGGCAGTACTGTGGATACAATAACAGATGAGAGACTACGGTCTGCAATTTCAAGCTAAGATCAAAACTTACTGAAGCTCCAGTTGCCCCAACTGCAGAAACATCTTCTGAACGCCCCCCATCTCCTCCTCCTCAGCAGGTTGATACAGAGACTCGTATTTCATCTCCTCCACCAGTTGTTGATCCTCCAATCAGTTCTCCTCCTTCACAGTTCACATCTACGGAGGTTCCTATTCCATCTCCTCTCGCCAGTTACAGAGCCTC
Source organism: Scalesia atractyloides (assembly GCA_947069175.1). Taxonomy (NCBI): domain Eukaryota; kingdom Viridiplantae; phylum Streptophyta; class Magnoliopsida; order Asterales; family Asteraceae; genus Scalesia; species Scalesia atractyloides. Next base: position 64,601,543 of record CAMTDV010000016.1, on the reverse strand, counting down.
CAGTGGTTTCTCTTGCTGTGTCTCATCCACAAGCAACATCATCTACTCATCCTACACAGCCAGATCCTCCAATTGACACAACTTTTGATGACTATTTCTTCGAGATTGCTAGTATTCCAGGGGGAGATAGGCTCACAGCTGATGACGTTTATGTTGGAAGGATCAATGAGTTGGAAGAAAAATTGAAGTCTGCTGATGAGAAGATAAAGATCCTTCAGTCTGATAGGGATAACATCAGAGAGATTTTGAGACTGGTGACTGATGATAGTGAAAGATATTTCCAAGCTTCAAAGAAAGTTGCAGTGTATGAAGAGAGATCAAAGTCCTAGAAAAAGAAAGGGAGGTTCTAAAGGTAACTCTGAGTAGCAAAGAAACAGAACATCAGAGGATCGTAAAGAAGATGGAAGAATATGATGCGGAACGTGAGTCGAACAACAGGCAAGTAGAGCTTATGAAGAAGATTTTAGTTCGTACTCTAGGTATCTCTCTCACCGATGAGATTGAGAAGATAGAGAGAGAGGAAGCTAGACAGAAAGTTGTTGAAAGGGAACGAGCTTCCAAAGCTTATCTGATGCTAAAGGACGATGGAAAGAAAAGATTGATCATATGCTCGTGCATGAAACTACTACCTCATCGGCTCCTTTGATCGAACAGTCTGCGCCGGAAGCTGAATCCATGCCAGTGTCTTCAAGGGGAAGGTGTTCTAAAAATTTATGACGAAAGAGAAGGCAATCGCTCAAAGGGAGCTAAAGAAAGAGATTGATGAGTTGATAGATGAAACGTTTGATGAGTTAGAGAAGGAAGGGTTTGAATATGTAGCAACTTTATTTGATAATGAAAATATTTCTGTTGATGCTTACATGAACGACTCTATGTTTGAGCTAACTGATGAACAAGTTCAGGGGGAGTCGTCGATTGAAGAAACAGTGCCAAAGCCAAAAGTTATCTATCTAGAGCATGATGTGGAAGAAGGAGAGTTTGTTCATAACTACTCCAAGGCGGATCTTGCAGAATTATTTGGCTTACATGAAGATTCTTTCGAGTTTGATTTTGAAGAAGAATTGAAGAACACCCGATCAGAGCCAAATGATTATTTTTTCGAAGACATCCCTCAAGCAAACGACTACGACAGAGTAATTATTGAAGATTAGGATTTGGATGATAATGAAGAAGCAAGATACACGGGTGAAGGAACTCATGTGTTTCCTACCCTTGATGAAATGACTGCCGAGATCGACGATGAAATGTTAAAACAGAAAGTGGCAGAAGCAGTTAAAGAGGGAACAACTCCTAAACCACCAACAAAAGAAGAGATCATAGAGATGAAAAAGAAATGGTTCAAGGAGATGCCACCTGAACGAAAGTTCCGTCGTCCAGACTAGAGACCCTGACGCATCTCTAGGTGACATTATTAGTTGGGGATGGATTGAGGAGCTGGATATATATACGTTGAAATGAGAGTATGGATTGCAATACTTCAGAAGATTGGGAGATATACAGTCCCTGCAGAAAGGGATGTGAAAGAGTTAGTTCAGACCAAGACGTTCAGTATGAAGTTGCGACCAAATGATCAACGTCTGTGGAAGCTCATCAAGTTTGAAGCTGAACATGGTTTCAATCAATGGAGCCACACAAGCCAAAAACCGTGACAAAGATAGATCTAGTTACTCAAGAGAAAGATATGACTTTGATTGTGAAAAGGCCACGCGTTATGAAGAATATGCCTCCGAAGAAAATGGAACAAGATTTTTACAAGATCTTCAAGTGGTGGCACTATGATTCGATTACTGGAAAGGCTGTGATTTGTGTTGAGCCTAATGAAGAGTCATGGGATATGTCCGAGGATCTATCAGAGACCGTGATTATGCACAAGAGAATCTACGGGCTACGGCGTGCAATCAGAGTATTGGATCCTATGTGGCTGGTCAACTACTCAGAGAAAGACATTGAACGATTATTCTTCATCAAAACTAGTTATGAAGATAAAGACAAGGAGTAGGCCATGCAGTTCAAGAAAATTTTGAATGTTTGTTACGCTAACAACATTAATTCAGGAAAAGAATGGAAAACTTCATGGAGAAAGCTTGAAGATAAAGAGCAGAAAAAGAAAGATCAAAATGAAGAAAGGATTGAAGCTCGTCGAAAGCTAGCCACCCGTGAGAGGTTCAAGTTCGGGAATACTTACAACCGACCTCCTCCTACAAATCAAACTCCCATTGCTTCAGAGGAGCGTCGAAGGCCACGCAAGAGATTTTTCGGATGATTCAAGTCAAACATGTTCAAAGTTTTTGAAGAAAAAAGTTTTGAAGACTGTCCAAGACTGCGGCAACATCCAAGGGGGAGTCTGTTGGTGCACTTATGTCTATTGCCTACATCTAGGACGAGTCTATTGTACAGATAGGGTTTCGTAGCGTCAGAAGTTTAGTTTTGAAGTTTTTGTATGATTGTTGTAATTTTCGTACGAAAAGCTGTAAGGATTTTCGCACGAAAATTTCATGCGAAAATCCATGCTGCCTACTCACTTGGTGCTGTCATGTCTGCATATAAATAGGTGACTTAGGTTGTGTGTTAGGATGCTGTTTTGAGGAACCAGTGGCGAAGCCCTGTTCGAGTCTGTAATCGTTGCTAACATTTATTCAATACACAGACGGTTAAACAGTATTCATCGCTTGTTCTTTGTTTGTTCAATCAGCTAACAATGAATTCCGCCTCTGTTAGCTGACCAAGTCTGGTCGGAAAGCTCATTAAGTTGGGTCCGATCCTAAGCTTCATTCACAAAGCTACTTCTGTCGAAGAAGCAGCAGCTCTAGATAATATTTTATCGGAACAGTATCTGCAACAATAGGAGGAAGAGGAGTATCTTCACATGAAGAAACAAGGCATATTATCTTCTAGCTCTTGTGATAGTTTTGCAGGTAACTTTGATGAAAGTTCTGAAGAGGAAGTGATCGAGGAGAAATCGAATGAAGAAATTACTGATGTTGTTCAAGAAGTAACTGCTAAAAACCTCAAGGACTTTGCTGATAAAGCTATGATGGCAAATTTAACCAAGGTAGGTTCAGAGGTAAAGGAAGTTGTCAAAATGCAAGTTGTGGAGGTTGTAAAATCTTGCACAAAATGTATCGAGCCATGTGCTGAATGCACTGAAAAATCACAAATCATCGTTGAACTCAATGTACATAATGAACATTTTAAATACGATTATCGTCCAAAGAAGGAAGCGTATGACAAAATGAAAGATGATTATGGCAGGCTCGATAGAAATAATATTGAACAACACGATACTATAAGGATGTTGAAAGGTACAGTAATGGATAAACAAAAAGCAATAAACATTTATATCAACACCATTGTTGAAACCAAGCAACAACTACAGGACATGAAAATTGAAACATAACGTGTTCAACAACTTTTAAGAAGTTACACAACTAACGCGTATCATCGATCACATACTACCCACGATCTCGTCATAAGAAAATGTTAAAAAGTCTAAAAAGAAAACTGGTAAAGAATACAACAATGTTCCTCCACCCCTATGCGAGAAGTATTATCGCAAAACTGTTGATGGGATGGATAACATTGAGTTGTTATCTGAAAAGAAAAATGAGTTGCCGGAGAACATTGATGTAGTCTATACTAAATCAGATGATGACAATGCAGTAGTGAAAAAGGTGGTTGAAAATGTTATGAATGATTCTAATGATGGCAGCTTTGAGAGCGCCACCTCGAGTTTGAACAGTTTTAGACAAATTCCAAAGATGACGATACATCATCGGAAGATGATCTATGTGATGATCCTAACGTTGTCATGTACAAGGTTAAGGAATCTGATAGATTATACTTTGATGACAGTTTTCCGATTCGGAATGTCAAAGAAGATCATTGGATAAACTGTTTAAACTGGTTGAAGTCACATCAGATGACCTGGAGAAAAATGAAAAGAAATTCTATTCTAAACCCAAAATAAATTACAATAACTACCGGAGAAAGGGTGGTGATCATCCGGAAAATCAGAGAGTTGGGTTGGGTCTAGATGAGGAAGAAGAAATGGTTAAGAAAATGTCACCATTTCATGAGTACAAAGATAAAAACATGAAATTTGTTTATGGGACAAGCACGGTTCATGAGGAGAGTTTGATTGGGAAGCAATCAAACGACAAGTTTAAGAAACAAAAAGAACTTCGATATAAGGTGAAAGCCACAAGTGGTGTAAAATCCACTAGTGGACACTCACATGATAATCGGATTTGCTTCAAGTGCAACGAAGTTGGTCATATTGCACGGAAGTGTCCGAAATCAAAACTGACTTATCTTCGAAGGAAAGAAAGTTCAGATGTTGAAAAATCTAAGCAACCCGAGCATGGACAAATAAGAATTTTGACAAGGAACGTTGACATAAAGGAAATGAAACCAATTTTTGAATCAAAACCTGAAGTTAAATTGAAATCTGAAAAGAAGTTCGCAAGTTCAACTTTCAAAAAAGGTGAATCTTCAAAAGCAAACGAAACAAAGTTTTACATCAAAAAGGCTAATATAAAATCATAAGCGTGGATTACAAAAAGGAAGTTGCCAACATATGAAATCACTTAGTCTGAGCCTATTAAGACTAGTGATAACATGAAAGAATCAAAATCTTAAATCACTAAGTCTGAGTCTGTTATGACTAGTGATAACATGAAAGAATCTAAATCTGAAATAAAAAATGTCAAATGTTTGAAAGATAAAAAGAAAGTGAAACTTTCAAACATAAATATCATAGAAAATCCAGATGATGAATATGAATTTAATTATGCTGACGAGTGTGAATTTGATTACGACGATGGTTATCCAATTCAACCCAAGACCAAGAAGGCTTGGGTCGCGCTGTTTAACTAATTGTTGAAATGTGCAGGGCTCCAGAGATCCGTACTTTCCAAGTGGATTCTGGATAGTGGAGCTTCCAGACATATGACAGGAATGAAAGCGCTCTTGTTCGACATAAAAGCTATCAATGGCAGTTATGTTGGATTTGCTAGAAACCAAGGTGGAAGGATTGTCGCTGAGGGAAAGATCTCAAATGGAGTTGTTTCATTTGATCAAGTGAACTACATTGCGGAGCTTGAGAACAACCTTCTGGGTATTTCTCAAATTTTTGATAAGAAATTTACCGTCCACTTCAACGAAAAGAATGCATTATCATCAAACCGGGTTTCAAAATACTAGATGAGTGGATACTCATGCGTGCGTCGGGAGAGAATGATTTGTATGTTCTTGACATGGGGAATGCTACTGCTTCTTCAAAAATGGCACAGTGTTTTGTTTCGAAAGCTACTGAGGAGGAGTCAATCTTATGGCACAGAAAGATGGGCCACATTCACCTGAGAAAGATGAATCATTTGGTGCATAATGATTTGGTGGAAGGCATGAATTTGAAAAGTTTTCATATGACAGATAATTGCCTCGAGTGTAAAAAGGGAAAGCAGATCAAGAAATCTCATCCGAGAAAGATTCTCAATTCGATAAAGTTACCACTCGAAAGACTTCATATGGATCTCTTTGGTCTAGTGAATGTTCGAAGCATTTCTGGAGATCTCTACTGCTTGGTAGTAACACACGATTATTCTCGATACTCGTGGGTATTCCTTCAAGGATCAAAAGATGAGACGTTTGAAAACTTAGTAATTCTTTTCAAGAAACTTGAGAACCTGTACCATCTTCCGGTGAGACGCATTAGAACTGACAATGGTACTGAGTTCAAAAACATAAAAATGAGGGAATTCTGCAATGCTAAAGGGATTTTGCATGAGTTTAGTGCACCCTACACTCCACAGCAAAATGTTGTCGCTAAAAGGAAGAACAGAACTTTAATCAAAACTGCAAGAACCATGCTTGCAGACTCAAAGCTTCCAGTCAGCTTCTGGAGTGAAGCAATTGCAACGGCTTGTTACACACTCAACAGAGTCTTAACAGTAAAACCAACGAACAAGACCTGTTTTGAGATGATCAACCGACGGAAACCGAATTTGAAGTTCTTAGAACCATTTGGAACGCCATGTACTGTAATCGATCAAGATGGCAAATTTGGAGCTAAATCACTCGAAGGTTTCTTTGTCGGATATGCATGTCCATTAGGAAGAGTTTACGTTCCCTCATTGAGAAGAGTCATTGAAGCGCATCATGTTGATTGTTTTAACTATACAGATCCTGTTCAGAGAAAAGGTGATGCATGGTTATTCAACTATCAAGACTTGTGGAAATCATTTGATTTGCCTGAAGAACCATCTGATGAAGAAATTGCAGCGTTATATTATCTTCATCAATCAGCAAATCAAGATCAAATCGTCAGACCAACTATGGTTAATCAACCCACGTTGGGATCATCTTCTTTTGATGCTACCTCAAGTAATAGCGGTGGTCAAGAAACTCAAACAGATCAAGTGACACCGACTATAGAACCAGTCAATACGACAGTGATTCCTAATCTTTCTGAAGCACAGAGTTCAGATTCGGACGACGCTCCAACATTTGATGCCAATGGAGAATCTCTTTCAGATAAAGAAGTAGAGCAGATTACAAGTTTAATGAATGAATCTGCAAGCCCGAGTAGTGCTCCTGAAGTTGAAGTAGTGGTAGATCAAAATATCACAAATCAAGATAATACTGTGGTTGTTCCAGGCGAAGTAATGCCAAGATCATATTCTTATCATCCGTCACATTCTATAATAGGCGAATTAAAAGCTTGTGTGAGAACATGGAGTCAAATAAACAAAGCTTTGAGCTGTTTCTATACTCGTGTTGCTCCAATTCAAGAATATTGCTAATTTTCATGTTTTATATCCCAGATAGAGCCATAGAGTATTTCTGAAGCTTTAGGCGATGAAAACTGGGTACAAGCAATGCAAGAGGAACTGTTACAGTTCGAGAAGTTAGAAGTGTGGAAGCTTATAGACCTACCTAAAAATTACAAAGCGATTGATACTAAATGGGTCTTTAAATGCAAGCGAGACGATCGAGGGTTATAGTTCGAAACAAAGCTCGGCTTGTTGTCAAGGGATTTCACAAGCAGGAAGGGATAGACTACACAGAAGTCTACGCACAGTAGCTTGCTTTGAATCCATTTGAATATTTCTTGCTTTTGCAGCATGGAAGGGATTTAAAGTCTATCAGTTGGATGTCAAATTAGCTTTTCTGTATGGAAAATTACGCAAGAAGGTGTACGTCGGACAACCACCAGGGTTTGTCGATCCACTCAACAAAAAGAAAGCATATCTTCTTGATAAAGCACTTTACGGTTTACACCAAGCCCCGAGAGCTTGGTACGAGACGTTATCGGAACATCTCGTGGGAAACGGCTTTGTCAGAGGAACTGTGGATAGTACTCTCTTCACCAGAGAAGTTGGTAATCATCTAATTATCGTTCAAATCTATGTGGAGGGCATCATCTTTGGATCAACGAATGATAGTCTTTGCAAGGAGTTTGAGGGCATCATGAAGAAGAAATTCGAAATGTCTTCGATGGGCGAAATGAAATTCTTCCTCGGATTGCAAGTCGATCAACTTCCAGACGGTATTTTCATTCGTCAGACCAAGTATGTGCACGACATCTTGAAGAAGTTTGATAAGGAATGCTCGAAGCCGTTATCTACTCCTCTTGCTCTTAATCACGGGATTTGCATCGACGAACCTGGAACCAAAGTTGATGTATCTGACAGCATCGCGCCCAGGAATCATGTATCCTACCTGCCTTTGCGCCAGATATCAGTCTAGCCCGAGAATTTCACACATGCAGATTGTGAAACGAATCTTCAGATACTTGAAGGGATGCCTAAGAACCGGCTTGTGGTACCCGAAGAATGATAATTTCGATCTTGTAGGATACGTTGATTCTGATTTTGGTGTAGATAAGTTGAATTCAAAATCGACTACAGCGGGATGCCAGTTCTTCGGAACAAGAATGGTAACCTGGCAGTGTAAGAAACAGACTACGGTCGCTCTCTCTACCTGTGAAGCTGAGTATATCTCAGCCTCCAGCTGTTGTTCACAGATTCTGTGGATACAACAGCAGATGAGAGACTATGGTCTGCAATTTCTCGACACTCCGCTGTATGTTAATAATAAGTCAGCCATTGATATAACCAAAAATCCGGTTCATCACTCACGTATAAAACACATTGAAATTCATTATCACTTCATTCGTGACTGCTACGAAAAGAAGTTGGTGCGAATAGAAAAAATCCACACCGACAAACAAAAGGCTGATTTTTATACCAAACCATTTTCTTTATCACGGTTTAAATACTTGTTAAGAATTAATGGTATGAAAATTTGCGGATAGGTGCGGACGCTGAGGTTGAATACGGATCGGACGACGAGTTCGCGTGATCCACATTGGTTTGGATATGTCTTTCTAGCTTAGAATTTTATTAAAAACTAAAATACAAAAAATATGTTTTTGATTTTAGTGGGAGAAATGTTAGAGAAAATACAAAAACATTTGAAAATTTTAAAATTAAAAAACATATGAAAAATGCAAAAAGAATAAAACATTGAAAAAGACAAAAAGAATTCGATGTCGCAAAAAGGAAATAATAGTACATCAGTGGACTATCACAGTATGCTAAAGAAATGTAAAGTTTAAAAGTGATAAAAAAAAGTCTTACTGTGGATGTGTCGATAGGCTTAACACGTTCAGTAAACTGTTTTCGATATATAAACTAAATTTTAAAACTGCTTAGTCTTGTGGATTAACATATCTTGGATATATGGACTTAGTACTCTGAAATTTTGTTTGAGTGGTTGCCTGATTCTGAGATACGAGGTCTATATATATAGTTGATGTCTGGGGTATTATTCAAGTTCTTCTGATTTTGCGGAAGCAATAGCCTAGAATGATCAGGTTACAGCCAATTGAAGTTGGCTGTAAATGTCATTCAGCAAACTGTTTTCGACTTTTATCACATTAGAACATGCTTAAACGATCATGACGCTTAGTAATAATGATTAACAAGGGGTTTATTTGTCAAATATCATCATGTATATCAATATTTATGCAAACCCTAATTATATAACATGATCTTTATCGCTAAAACGCAACCTATGATTTTAGTATTCAACATAACATCACAATCGCAAAGATTCGCACAATCATCCGAACTAATCATAAATCACAACACTTTTCATACTAATAATCCTACCATTACACATGATCATGATCAAGATTACACAAACCCTAATGTGAATCGCAAAACAATTAAATCCTAACCTTGAAACGATGATGATTAGCGAACCGGGACAAGATTGGAATCAATCCGGAAGATGTGGGGTTTTGCGATCATGAGAGGGGGGGCTGTCGCCTTCCTCTAGATGCTAGGGTTTTGTTGTTTTTTTTAACAAACAATCCATGCATACATACATATAAATATAACAAGGGAAAAGAAGGGGAGGGGGCGCGACCGCGATGGGGGGGCGGTTTGGGTTAAGTGGCTTGGGCCTCAAGTTTAGGTTATTTCCTTGGGCCGCAAGGAGGTGAGGTCGACACGTTTCGCGGCTCAGTTCGGTTCGGCTATTTATTTATTATTTTTTTATAACTAATAATCGCGAAATCAAGGCGTGATACAATAATCTACAAAATCTACAAACGTCTAATAACACATAGCACGTAATTCACCCAATAGATTCACAAAATTAGCGTAGTTATTGCGAGCGTGTAATTTAATTCTCCGAATTAAATCAGCGTAGGAATGAATAACCGTAAAGTAGCGCGTTTAAGATACCTGAAAAGCCGGGATGTCACACGTTTAACAGAGAAATCCATACTTTTATCGCTAGATACCCACATCCATTTATCCCCTCATTGTTTAAAGTCGTGACCCATAATCACATCTTTAAGACCTTTCTCTTGGTCTCTATCTTCCTGAGAAGCTTACTAATTCATTGTTTATATGACAAATTTCATGGATGATCCATTTGTGAGATTTTTTGTTGGGTTTTTTTAAATCCATCTCTTTGTAGGGTTTTCATATTCTTATGGCTAACATGAAATGTATAGTTTATATATATTTTTAATTGATAATTTTTTGAAATTTAAGCCTTTTGATTATAAGTACTAATATGAAGGATAATACTATGACCATTTCTTTAGGAAATTCAAGGTGAATGTGCTTGTGATAATATGAAATCCCACATGAAACTAATATCTATTTATGTTTGAGATTATTCATGAACAATATTTCTTTTTGTAAACCATGAAATTCTTTATAAAGATTATTTGAAATATAAATTTGAAACCATGAAAAGTCTTGTAGAAACAAGTGATTATTATGTGAAGTGATGATTGTATGTTAAACATGATGTTTTCTTGTGATAAAAAAACATAGGGATTTGGAAGTGGTGATTTAGGATTTTGACATGAATAAATGAGTTGTGAGAAAGAAAATTAAGGAACATGGAATAAACACATACCAAGTTGATGAATGATGCAAGGGTGATTGAAAGCACACAATTCATGAATCGAAATCTCTTAAGAACTCTATGGAAGAATGTGTGCAGGCCAAAATTCGAGAGAATGTGGAGATAGTTTATGTGACCTTTCTTGCAAATGAATGTGGATTATTGAGGAATGATGGAGAGTGAAAGCTAATTAAAAGAATGTCTTATACTTCATATTTTTTTCTAATGTCTTATGCTTTATATTAAGTTCTAATGTCTTGTGCTTCATATTTTTTCAACTAATGATTTAATAGTATTAGATTTATGCCTGTATCATGTTAGTTTTGTTGGGATTCATTGGTGTCATCTTTAATTTTAATCAAAACAGGTTTGATGTTTTTTATAAACTAAATATATAATTAATAAAACGCAGCAGAATAAATACAAATAATCAACACCAAAAGTAAACCGAACAGGATCTTGGTTACAAACATGCAAATACAATGCATAATATAATTAATCTACTAATGAGATTATATATACATTAGTGGTTAATAATTAACCGTGTGAGACACCGAGGTACAACGAACAGAGTGCTAGACACGAAAACGAACGAACCGGATGCCACTTGCGGCAGCCGGTTGGCTTTAACGGATTCATAAAAAAGACAGGGGCGGCACCTTGGTGGGTGGCGGCTCTTTATCAGCCAAGGAACAAGAGAAAAAGGAATTCCAAGTTTCTTGTTTTTCAAAGATGACAGCTGCTCTTCTTTTATTTCTTATGATTAGTACGTATATATTGTATATATATATATATATATATAAACTAGGTTAACAATAATAACCTTTAATCACTAATCATCTCTCGGGCCTCCAAGCCCAGTACGTCTAGATTAAATACAAGACGCAATGCGAAGCCCGAACACATGGTTTAATAAAAATAATTAAACGTTAAATTATTTATAACCATTATAAATATTTATATGTTTAATCCGTTAGATGTTCGTGATCACCAGTTAATGAGTTAAGTGGATTTAATATCCGTTGCCTAAGGTGTGACTCTTACGGGTCATAGCTCGCCTAGCAGCGTTGACTTATCGAACACGTACGTATAAATCCAACAATATCCCACTTGGACGGCCTTCGATAAAATCCCCAAAGCAGACAGTCAGCGGCGCTCTAGCTGCACATCGCTGCCCTTAACAAGGTATGACACTTTAAAGTCATTAACCAAAGCACCTTGCCATTAGTAACAATTTACTATTGCAAGTCAATAGACTTATGGTAATTGTTGTCATTCATCCATTCTGTAAAAGACATAAACTGAATCAATGAGACATGGATTAAATTCATTCTCATATAGCGTTCAATTATTATTGTTCTCGATCAAGAGTCAAAGTGGTCCGAACAAACACACAATAAGTTTGGGTAAGGCCTTACACTTCACCAGTTTGAATCAACGAGGGTACCAAAATGTCTAACTGTTACATATCATGTAAGAGCACAAAATCTGTGACATCCCCGTTTTTCAGGTATCTTAAACGCGCTAATTTATGGTTATTCACTCCTACGCTGATTTAATTCGGAGAATTAAATTACACAATCGCAATAACTACGCTAACTTTGTGAATCTATAGGGTGAATTACGTGCTATGTGTTATTAGACGGGTTGTATCTGAATTACGTGCTATGAGTTATTAGACGCTTGTAGATTATTGTATCACGCTTTGATTTCACGGTCTATTAGTTATAAGCCTTATGTTACCGAATTGTAAAAAATAAAAAATAAAAATAAATAAATAGCCGAACCGAACCGAGCCGCAAAACGTGTCGATCTTGCGACCCACACACCTTGCGGCCCAAGGAATTAACCCAAACTTGAGGCCCAAGGCTCTAACCCAACCCCCCCCCCCCTATTGCGACCCCCCCCCTCCCCTTGTTATATATATATATATATATATATATATATATATATATATATATATATATATATATATATATGCATGGGGATGTTTCAAAAAAAAAAGAGAAACCCTAATCCCTAGAAGAAGGTCGACGGCAGCCCCCCCCCCTCTCACAGTCGCGCAAACCTCACACCTTCCGGATTGATTCCAAGCTTGTCCCGGTTCGCTAATCATCATCGTTTCAAGGTTAGGGTTTAATTGTTTTACGATTCACACTAGGTTTTGTGTGATCTTGATCATGATTATGTGTTTGTAGGATTATTAGTATGAAAAAGTGTTGTGATTTATGATTAGTTCGGATGAATGTGCGAATCTTTGCGGTTGTGATGTTATGTTGAATACTAAAATCATAGGCTGCGTTTTAGCGATAAAGATCATGATAAATATTTAGGGTTTGCATGAATATTGATATATATGATGATATTTGACAAGTCAACCTGTTTTTAATCAATACACCTAAGCGTCACGATCGTTTAAACATGTTCTAATGCGATAAAGTTGAAAACAGTAAGCTGATTGACATTTACAGCCAACTTCAGTTGGCTGTAACCTGATCATTATTTATTGAATTGGATTTTCTGAAACCTAAAACGTGTATTTTTTAAAAACGCTTCAAATGGCGCCGGATTCATATTTTTCTGAGGTCGTTTGCTATTTTTAAATGGTCATTTAGTGCAGCAGATGAAGCTGCGTAAATTCTGCAGAATTTGCAGGTTATTTATCGAGTCGGATCTCGTAGTCTGTATGGGGTTAGGTCACGAAATTTGTACAATTACTGGAGACGGGAATTTTCGAAAATCTCCCACTGGAATTTTGTTAATTGGATGAACGATGATTTTTAAATAATGTTTCTCGTGGACTGCAGTCAGAAACGTCAAATCTGACTGCAGCCTAGTATATAAATGTTTATAAATAATTGATAAAGACTTAGGATTTGAAAATTTTACACAAAATTCTACAGTCTAATTGACATCTCCTGTAAAACAATTGGAATTTTTGGAACGTTGGAACTATTTTATAAAAATCCTTGAAAACAGCCCAGTTATGAGCATACAAGCTGAAACATGATAACTTGCGTTTGTGTGTACCTAAGTGTTGTATGAGTTATCCTATGCTTATGACTAGTTGGTTTGATCGTCATTTTGTATGATGATACTTTGCATGCATGATTATGGTTTCGAATTGGTTATTACGTGTGCTGTACTGTGTGTTAGTTATGCGGAGGGTTTTGTGTCAGTGTGTTCACACACTAACTTTAAATCGGTTGACATGTTAGGACACGATTAGTGGTTCCATCATTTGCTTCTTTTGCGTTATTCTAACCGAGCAATTTAAGGTGAGTTCACGGCCCCTATTTTATCCGGTTTTAAACAACAGCGGGTGAAACATGTACACACTCTACAACTCTATCTTTTTACGTTATGCGAAATTAACGCCGTTAACTATTCGGTAACTAAGTTAATGTTAATATACGTTATGGTCACTAAGTAGCTATATCACGGAAGTCCTCAACCAACTCTCGGATCGTTAGTATTGGTTAGATAGCGGGGGAATTATGGTAGTACTACTGGGCCCGACAAGCCCCACCCGAGCTAGTCGCGCTAGCCGACCGGGAATGGTCAACGGGTGATTAATTTGGCCTAACTTTCGCCATGGTCAGTGATAGACCTGGCAACACTGAGGCAACAACAGTCAGCTTCGATCGCGAACTCTTATGTGACGTAACTTTAGGCTCGCTACCTACATGTTAACATTGAACTTAATTACGAACCAACATTATTATTCCGGGTTAGGAATAATGGAACTAAGTCGTTATCCCGGGTTAGGGATAACGGGGAAAAGCAAACTTTTAAACCGAACTTGTGAACTTATAAAAACCTGTGAACTCACTCTTCTTTAATGTTGACACTTGTTTCTTTACATGTTTCTCAGGACGCTAGGAGCGCTAGGTGCACTCACTTGCATTTGATCAAGGCATTTTTATCGAGTCTTATTTACGAATAATGTTTGGGATTTTTGGTTTTGGCGTTTTTGTTGGCGCCCGTTACTTAATTTTAATGCTTCCGCTAAACTTTGAAACTAAATGACTATGAATAGTTACAACAAATGTTTTCGGAAAATGTTTAAATAAATCATATAGAGTCGTTCGATATTGCTAGTGTCTGAGATTCTGGTTTGATCACACGCATCGCGGTAATACTCCGCAAGTGGGAATTGAGGGTGTGATAGATTGGTATCAGAGCCTCTAGCTATAGAAAACCAGGTTTGCATTAAAAGTAGACCTAAACTATAGCTGTTACACGACACTAGACTTAGTTGGCATCGAACTGTGATATATTGTTATATGTTATACTACAATTGTTATATGTGAGATATATATGTATATTGTGATATACGCAACTCGTAACTAACTACACCAACCCAGCAGGCTAGGTCATCATCATCATCCGACAGATCTTGACAATCAAGGGCGCCGGGGAAGGCACCCATGGTCGAACCCTCACCACCTCGTGGCGTGGAGACACGCTCAGCTGCTAGGAAAAGACTCGCTCTAGGAGGGGAGTCGTCCTCCCGTCCAACCACCGCTATACCGGTCGAACCGGTCAACTCTTTAGGAGTGGGGGACGACCTACTTAGGGATGTCTTAAGGAAACAACAGGAACAGCTAGAGAGAATGCAGGAGACTATCGAAGCACAGGGATGGCTGATACGTCAGCTAACTGGTAAAACTGGAGAGCTTGAGGAAGAGCAATATGAGAATAAGAGAGTTCGAGACATTTTAGCTAAGGACTTTCGTGCTGAGCGGCTGAGGGCTGACTGGCTCGAAGACAGAGTTCTTGAGTCCAGTTGGAGGAATCACGAACTGGAGCAGAACCAAGCACCACCTATCCCAGTACCCGCACTAGCACCGGCCCCTCCAGCGCCGGTAGAGGATGAAGAGGAGGATCCAGAGGAAGACCCGGAGGAGGATCCGGAGGAAGAAGAGCCGGAACAGGACCTTGCTGTTGAAGCTGAAAATGCCGCAGAGGATGACGGCAGTGATAGCGACTTGGGAGATGGAGACATAGATGACTAACTCGTCTCGCCAATCTTCGTTTTGTTTCCTTTAGTTTGTTTGTTTCCACTTATGTTTGAACTTGAAATTTTATAATTAAACAGAGATGTTTGGTTGGTATTTTGTGAGACATTGCAATTTATTAAATCGAATGTTCCTTTTGATTGTTTAATTTGTTGGGTTGACATAAATTGTGTGATCGTTTAAGTGTGGAATGTGATGACTATATTGGATATATACTTATCGGTGTGTTTGTGTTGTCTTGCGAAGATCTGAAATGGCAACCGGTTGTCGCAGAAATCTCAACATGTCAATTGAAGAATTGGCCGCGTTAATCCAAGAACACGTGAATGCTGCTATTGCAGGTGTTCCTAACCCACCAGTAGGTAACCATTATTAAATTTTCATGGGAAAATCTAATGTTGGGCTAGTAGACTTTCTCGCTGACTACCTATCCTCTATCCTCAGGAGGGGGTCTTAACCCCTAAAAGATGTTCCTCGATGCGAAACCGAGCAAGTTCACGGGTGTTGAAGGACCCATAAGACTGGTCCGCTGGATTGAAAAGTCTGAATCGGTTTTCGAGATGTGCAATTTCCTTGAAGCTAATAAGGTCAAGTATGTTGCCTCGACGTTGGAAGATGGGGCATTGACCTGGTGGAACACACGAGTCCAAACGTGTAGACTTGTTGCGGCGAACGCAATGTCTTGGACCGAATTTATGGCCCTAATCAAGGAGGAATACTGTCCGCGGGACAGAGTTCAGAAGTTGGAACAAGCGTTATGGAACCACAAGACGGTCGGGTCAGAAATTGAAGCGTAAACAGTAAGACATCATGATCTGGTGTTCCTTTGTCCCGATTTGGCTAACACCGTCGATAAACGCTTGAGTTTTATCTTGGGGGTCTGGTCCCTAAGATCCAGGGCATGGTAATGTCTAGAAACCCTACGACGGAGCATCAAGCGATTAGGCTGGCGTATAAACTCACCGATAAGGCGGTGGAGCAAAGGAAGTTGCCACCTAGGGGGGCAACTGAAGTTGTCTCTGAGAATAAAAGAAAATTTGAAGACTCACCTGCTCGACAGTCTTCATCAGCCCAGCCACAACAAGGAAACCAGAAGCGGTCCAACAACTTCAACAACAATCGGGGTCACAACAATCAGTCTGCCAACAACACCCAGAACTCGAGCGGCTATGCGGGTCGAAAGCCGCAATGTAACCGTTGTAACCTCCATCATCACGGCCCTTGCGCCGGAAATCGCTGCCAACGATGTGGCAAAGCAGGACACGCGGCAAAGGATTGTCGCGGGGAGATCATGACACGACAAAATCAGAACCAGCACCAGGGTCAACAGCAAGGTAATAATCGGGGATGCTATCAGTGTGGTAGCACTGCCCATTTCAAGCGAGACTGCCCGCAGCTTCGCAACAACAACAATGGTGGGAATAACAACAACAACCACAACAACAACAACAACAACAACAATAACAACAATGGCAACAATAGAAATGGTGGCACAGGAGGTGCCAAAGGTCGTGCATTCACGTTGGGCCGTGGAGAGGCCAGAAACGACTCGAATGTGGTCACCGGTAAGTTTCCCCTTAACGATCATTTTGCTACTGTACTTTTTTATACAGGTGCGGATAAGAGTTTTATATCTGAGTCTTTTAGGAAGAACCTAAATCTCACACCTAAACCCCTAGAGACCCCTTACGTCATAGAACTAGCCGATGGTAAATCTGTAGATGTGACCCATTTAGTAACCGGCTGTCAACTTAAACTCGCGGGTCACACCTTTACCATTGATCTGATGAAAACTACCCTGGGTAGTTTTGATGTGGTAGCCAGAATGGACTGGCTATCCGACGTCCGAGCTGATGTTCTCTGTTTCGAGAAAGCTATCTGTATTCCGCTCTCTAACGACGAAGTCTTGATGGTGCAAGGTGAGAAAGCAGGCGTCATCACGAACATTATCTCTTACATACAAGCTCAGAAGTATCTTCGGAGAAAGAACTCTTTTGCTTTGCTCGCACTGGTTCCCGAACAGTCTAAGGACGAGAAGCGAATTGAAGATATCCCCGTCGTCCGTGACTTTCCCGATGTGTTTCCAGAGGAGTTACCCGGTCTTCCACCACATCGACAAGTGGAGTTTGAAATCGAATTGGCGAACCATGCAACTCCTATCGCCAAGGCCCCGTACCGCTTAGCTCCAGCAGAGCGGCAAGAGCTGTCTACCCAGCTTCTGGAATTGTTGGAAAAAGGATTTATCCGATCCAGTACTTCGCCATGGGAGCTCCGATCCTTTTTGTCAAGAAAAAGGATGGGACCTTCCGAATGTGCATCGACTACAGGGAACTCAAGCTACTACTCCAAGATTGATCTACGGTCCGGTTATCACCAGCTACGCGTCAGGGAGGAGGATATCTCCAATTCGGCTTTTCGCACTCGGATGGCCATTACGAGTTCTTGGTCATGCCCTTCGGTCTCACCAATGCACCCGCGGTGTTCATGGACCTCATGAACTGCGTGTGTAAACCGTATCTCGATAAGTTTGTCATCGTGTTCATCGATGATATACTCATCTACTCTAAGGGTGAAGAAGAACATGTTGAGCATCTGCGATTATTGCTGGAACTACTTCAACAGGAGAAACTATATGCCAAATTTTCGAAATGTGATTTCTGGATTCGGGAAGTTCAGTTTCTTGGGCATATCGTGAATGAAAAGGGTATACACGTTGATCCCGCCAAGATCGATGTTATCAAGAACTGGGAAGCACCCAGGACACCGACAGAGATCCGCCAATTTTTGGGTTTGGCTTGTTACTACAGACGTTTCATCGAAGGATTTTCCAAGATCGCATAATCGCTTACCACTCTCACTCAGGAGGGCACCAAGTATGCTTGGGGTGACAAACAGGAAGCAGCATTTCAATTACTGAAGCAGAAGCTTTGCGGTGCGCCCATTTTGTCCTTGCCAGAGGGGACGGATGATTTTGTGGTATATTGTGACGCTTCCATTCAGGGATTGGGATGTGTACTCATGCAACGTGATAAGGTCATTGTGTATGCATCCCGACAGTTGAAGGTCCACGAGAAGAACTACACGACACATGACTTGGAATTGGGAGTAGTTGTGTTTGCACTTAAGATTTGGAGACACTACCTATATGGAACAATGTGAACAATCTACACGGATCACAAGAGCCTCCAACATATTTTTTACCAGAAGGAGTTGAACATGCGACAGCTTCGCTGGGTCGAACTCCTGAACGATTATGAATGTGCCATTCGGTATCACCCGGGTAAAGCTAACTGGTAGCTGATGCCCTCAGTCGGAAGGAGCACTTGAAACCTCGTCGGGTACGAGTACTACAGTTCACAATTCATTCTGGGTTACCCGAGCAGATACGCGACGCGCAGCTAGAAGCAGTTAAGGAAGAGAATATCAAGGCCGAATTTGTGGGAAAGATGGAACGCGATTGGGAAGTGAAACCCAATGGTGCCGGTATTTCATGAATCGTATATGGGTACCTCTCTACGGAGACCTCATGAAGCTAGTTATGGACGAAGCTCAAAAATCCCGATACTCTGTCCATCCTGGTTCGGATAAGATGTATCAAGACCTTAAAGTCGCGTACTGGTGGCCCAACATGAAAGCGGATATAGCCACCTACGTGAGCAAGTGTTTGACTTGTGCGAAAGTCAAGGTGGAATACCAGAAGCCATCAGGGTTACTTCAACAACCTGAGATCCTGGTGTGGAAATGGGATCAGATCTCGATGGACTTTATCACTAAACTCCCGCGAACTCCGAGTGGTTGCGATACCATCTGGGTAATCGTGGATCGTCTAACTAAGTCTGCACACTTCCTAGCAACCAAAGAAACAGATAAGATGGATAAGTTGACTCGCATCTACATTAAGGAAGTAGTTTCTCGGCACGGGGTGCCAACGTCCATCATATCAGACAGAGATGCTCGTTTCACGTCCAACTTTTGGCAGTCACTTCAGAAAGCATTGGGTACACGCTTAGATATGAGCACAGCTTACCACCCTCAGATGGATGGTCAAAGTGAAAGGACCACTAAGACCTTGGAAGACATGCTTAGGGCATGCGTGGTAGACTTCGGGAACAGTTGGGAAATCCATCTGCCTTTAGTGGAATTCTCATATAACAACAGTTACCATACGAGTATTCAGGCAGCACCGTTTGAAGCATTATACGGTCGTAAATGTAGATCACCAGTCTGTTGGGCAGAAGTCGGTGACAGTCAACTCACAGGTCCTGAGTTGATACTTGAGGCTACTGAAAAGATTGTGTAAATCAGAAACCGCATGGCAGCGGCACGAGAACGACAGAAAAGTTATGCTGATCAACGACGGAAACCGCTCGAATTTCAAGTAGGCGACCGCGTCCTACTGAAAGTGTCACCCTGGAAGGGTGTAATTCGTTTTGGGAAACGATGCAAACTAAATCCACGGTACATAGGCCCATTTGTGATTTCGAAGCGTATCGGGCCCGTAGCTTATCAGTTAGACCTTCCTGCCGAACTCAGTGGAGTTCACAATGTTTTTCACGTGTCCAATCTGAAGAAGTGCCTATCAGATGAGACCCTAGTCATTCCATTGGATGAGATTCAAGTGGATGAGCAACTGCATTTTGTGGAACAACCTATCGAGATCATGGACCGTGAGATTAAGACTCGAAGGCACAACAAGATACCGATCGTCAAGGTTTGTTGGAACTCTAAGCGTGGACCGGAGTTCACGTGGGAAAGAGAGGACAAAATGAAAAGCAAATATCCACACCTTTTTGCAGCTGAGCAGCAATCTGACGTTACCGCCAACTGAATTTCGGGACGAAATTCTTTCAACATGGGGATGATATGACAGCCTGGGATTTACTTGTACCATTCTAAAAACTGAGCTTTTGTGCGTTGCATTCTAAACCGGTTTAGTCAATTTTCGGGACGGAAATTCTTTCAACATGGGGATAATGTGACATCCCGATTTTTCAAGTATCTTAAACGCGCTACTTTATGGTTATTCACTCCTACGCTGATTTAATTCGGAGAATTAAATTACACGCTCGCAATAACTATGCTAACTTTGTGAATCTATAGGGTGAATTACGTGCTATGTGTTATTAGATGGGTTGTATCTGAATTACGTGCTATGTGTTATTAAACGCTTGTAGATTATTGTATCACGCTTTGATTTCGCGATTTATTAGTTATAAGCCTTATGTTACCGAATTGTAAAAAAATAAATAAATAAATAGCCGAACCGAACCGAGCCGCGAAACGTGTCGACCTTGCAACCCACACACCTTGCGGCCCAAGGAATTAACCCAAACTTGAGGCCCAAGGCTCTAACCCAACCCCCCCCCTCCCCTTGTTATATATATATGTATGTATGCATGGGGATGTTTCAAAAAAAAAAAGAGAAACCCTAATCCCTAGAAGAAGGTCGACGGTAGCCCACCCCCTCTCACGGTCGCGCAAACCTCACACCTTCCGGATTGATTCCATGCTTGTCCCGGTTCGCTAATCATCATCGTTTCAAGGTTAAGGTTTAATTGTTTTGTGATTCACACTAGGTTTTGTGTGATCTTGAAAATGATTATGTGTTTGTAGGATTATTAGTATGAAAAAGTGTTGTGATTTATGATTAGTTCGGATGAATGTGCGAATCTCTGCGGTTGTGATGTTATGTTGAATACTAAAATCGTAGGCTGCGTTTTAGCGATAAAGATCATGATAAATAGTTAGGGTTTGCATGAATATTGATATATATGATGATATTTGACAAGTGAACCTGTTGTTAATCAATACACCTAAGCGTCATGATCGTTTAAACATCTTCTAATGCGATAAAGTCGAAAACAGTAAGCTGATTGACATTTACAGCCAACTTCAGTTGGCTGTAAGCTGATCATTATTTATAGAAAAGTGGATTTTCTGAAGCCTAAAACGTTTATTTTTGAAAAACGATTCAAATGGCGCCGGATTAATATTTTTCTGAGGTCGTTTGCTATTTTTAAATGGTCATTTAGTGCAGCAGCTGAAGCTGCATAAATTCTGCAGAATTTGCAGGTTGTTCATCGAGTTGGATCTCATAGTCTGTATAAATCCAACAATATCCCACTTGGACGGCCTTCGATAAAATCCCCAAAGCAGACAGTCAGCGGCGCTCTAGCTGCACATCGCTGCCCTTAACAAGGTATGACACTTTAAAGTCATTAACCAAAGCACCTTGCCATTAGTAACAATTTACTATTGCAAGTCAATAGACTTATGGTAATTGTTGTCATTCATCCATTCTGTAAAAGACATAAACTGAATCAATGAGACATGGATTAAATTCATTCTCATATAGCGTTCAATTATTATTGTTCTCGATCAAGAGTCAAAGTGGTCCGAACAAACACACAATAAGTTTGGGTAAGGCCTTACACTTCACCAGTTTGAATCAACGAGGGTGCCAAAATGTCTAACTGTTACATATCATGTAAGAGCACAAAATCTGTGACATCCCCGTTTTTCAGGTATCTTAAACGCGCTAATTTATGGTTATTCACTCCTACGCTGATTTAATTCGGATAATTAAATTACACAATCGCAATAACTACGCTAACTTTGTGAATCTATAGGGTGAATTACGTGCTATGTGTTATTAGACGGGTTGTATCTGAATTACGTGCTATGAGTTATTAGACGCTTGTAGATTATTGTATCACGCTTTGATTTCACGGTCTATTAGTTATAAGCCTTATGTTACCGAATTGTAAAAAATAAAAAATAAAAATAAATAAATAGCCGAACCGAACCGAGCCGCAAAACGTGTCGATCTTGCGACCCACACACCTTGCGGCCCAAGGAATTAACCCAAACTTGAGGCCCAAGGCTCTAACCCAACCCCCCCCCCTATTGCGACCCCCCCCCCTCCCCTTGTTATATATATATATATATATATGCATGGGGATGTTTCAAAAAAAAAAAGAGAAACCCTAATCCCTAGAAGAAGGTCGACGGCAGCCCCCCCCCCCTCTCACAGTCGCGCAAACCTCACACCTTCCGGATTGATTCCAAGCTTGTCCCGGTTCGCTAATCATCATCGTTTCAAGGTTAGGGTTTAATTGTTTTACGATTCACACTAGGTTTTGTGTGATCTTGATCATGATTATGTGTTTGTAGGATTATTAGTATGAAAAAGTGTTGTGATTTATGATTAGTTCGGATGAATGTGCGAATCTTTGCGGTTGTGATGTTATGTTGAATACTAAAATCGTAGGCTGCGTTTTAGCGATAAAGATCATGATAAATATTTAGGGTTTGCATGAATATTGATATATATGATGATATTTGACAAGTCAACCTGTTTTTAATCAATACACCTAAGCGTCACGATCGTTTAAACATGTTCTAATGCGATAAAGTTGAAAACAGTAAGCTGATTGACATTTACAGCCAACTTCAGTTGGCTGTAACCTGATCATTATTTATTGAATTGGATTTTCTGAAACCTAAAACGTGTATTTTTTAAAAACGCTTCAAATGGCGCCGGATTCATATTTTTCTGAGGTCGTTTGCTATTTTTAAATGGTCATTTAGTGCAGCAGATGAAGCTGCGTAAATTCTGCAGAATTTGCAGGTTATTTATCGAGTCGGATCTCGTAGTCTGTATGGGGTTAGGTCACGAAATTTGTACAATTACTGGAGACGGGAATTTTCGAAAATCTCCCACTGGAATTTTGTTAATTGGATGAACGATGATTTTTAAATAATGTTTCTCGTGGACTGCAGTCAGAAACGTCAAATCTGACTGCAGCCTAGTATATAAATGTTTATAAATAATTGATAAAGACTTAGGATTTGAAAATTTTACACAAAATTCTACAGTCTAATTGACATCTCCTGTAAAACAATTGGAATTTTTGGAACGTTGGAACTATTTTATAAAAATCCTTGAAAACAGCCCAGTTATGAGCATACAAGCTGAAACATGATAACTTGCGTTTGTGTGTACCTAAGTGTTGTATGAGTTATCCTATGCTTATGACTAGTTGGTTTGATCGTCATTTTGTATGATGATACTTTGCATGCATGATTATGGTTTCGAATTGGTTATTACGTGTGCTGTACTGTGTGTTAGTTATGCGGAGGGTTTTGTGTCAGTGTGTTCACACACTAACTTTAAATCGGTTGACATGTAAGGACACGATTAGTGGTTCCATCATTTGCTTCTTTTGCGTTATTCTAACCGAGCAATTTAAGGTGAGTTCACGGCCCCTATTTTATCCGGTTTTAAACAACAGCGGGTGAAACATGTACACACTCTACAACTCTATCTTTTTACGTTATGCGAAATTAACGCCGTTAACTATTCGGTAACTAAGTTAATGTTAATATACGTTATGGTCACTAAGTAGCTATATCACGGAAGTCCTCAACCAACTCTCGGATCGTTAGTATTGGTTAGATAGCGGGGGAATTATGGTAGTACTACTGGGCCCGACAAGCCCCACCGAGCTAGTCGCGCTAGCCGACCGGGAATGGTCAACGGGTGATTAATTTGGCCTAACTTTCGCCATGGTCAGTGATAGACCTGGCAACACTGAGGCAACAACAGTCAGCTTTGATCGCGAACTCTTATGTGACGTAACTTTAGGCTCGCTACCTACATGTTAACATTGAACTTAATTACGAACCAACATTATTATTCCGGGTAAGGAATAATGGAACTAAGTCGTTATCCCGGGTTAGGGATAACGGGGAAAAGCAAACTTTTAAACCGAACTTGTGAACTTATAAAAACCCGTGAACTCACTCTTCTTTAATGTTGACACTTGTTTCTTTACATGTTTCTCAGGACGCTAGGAGCGCTAGGTGCACTCACTTGCATTTGATCAAGGCATTTTTATCGAGTCTTATTTACGAATAATGTTTGGGATTTTTGGTTTTGGCGTTTTTGTTGGCGCCCGTTACTTAATTTTAATGCTTCCGCTAAACTTTGAAACTATAATATTTTGAAAATGACTATGAATGGTTACAACAAATGTTTTCGAAAACGTTTAAATAAATCATATAGAGTCGTTCGATATTGCTAGTGTCTGAGATTCTGGTTTGATCACACGCCTCGCGGTAATACTCCGCAAGTGGAAATTGAGGGTGTGACAGAATCCCTTATCGACTACATACAACTCCCACTGAACTTCAGAACTATTCCCAATTAAAGCCTTTATGACTGGCAGTTACGCGACAACGGTTGACAGTAATCAAAGAATAATCCTTGGTAAACGGAAGTTCTAATATGTATCTAAGGTCAAAGGATACTAAATGAGTATACCAATATCAAAGAATCTTATGACTACGCTCCATAAAGATGATTTGATGCGAGTTACATCCAATGTCATTCTCATTGAGGTTTGTGACTTTGGAAGTCAACTCTTTGAGTCCAAAGTCATAATAGTCTTAATTTAGAATCGTTCCCACGAGTCTGACCGACTACGGATAGCTTAGACTGCAAGATTCACGGATTAAACGTATTAAAATCAAACACAGTTATAAGATTCAGAATTGCATTTAACCAGTAAATCAAGAATAAATTCAAAAGTACAACTGTTGAAAGTTCGTACATCCAAATACTAAATCAAAACATACAACTAGCTATCTAAGCCCGATAGCATCCATGTGCTGATCATGCTTGTCCTGAGTCATGGGCTTAGTAAACGGGTCTGCTAGGTTTTGATATGTGTTCACTTTGCTTATCACGATGTCTCCACGTTCCACAATTTCCGGTATGTAGTGGAACTTTCTTAGAATGTCCTTGGCACTGTGATGAGATCTGGGCTCTTTGGCTTGAGCAATAGCACCTATGTTATCATAGAATATCTCGATGGGTTTCTTAATGCTTGGAAACACATCGAGGTCAGTCATGAATTTCTTCATCCAAGCAGCCTCCTTTGCAGCATCTGATGCGGCTATATATTCAGATTCGGAGGTTGAATCCGCCACCACACTCTGCTTGGAGCTCTTCTATGAGATAGCTCCTCCATTTAGAGTGAATATAAAACCTGATTGTGAGCGAGAATCATCTCGGTCAGTTTGAAAACTTGCATCAGTGTAACATCTTACAGTGAGCTCTTCTTCTACTCCTCCAAATACTAAGAACATATCTTTGGTTCTTCTCAGATACTTCAGAATGTTCTTGACAGCAGTCCAATGGGCAATGCCAGGAGTTTGCTGATAACGACTAGTCATGCTAAAAGCATGCGAGACGTCAGGTCTAGTACATAACATTGCATACATGATAGAACCAATCGCTGAAGCATATGGAACTGCTTCCATTCGCTTAATTTCAATGTCCGTTGAAGGAGATTGCGATTTGTTCAACATAGTCCCTTTTGTCATAGGAACACCTCCTTTCTTGGAGTTTTCCATCTTAAAGTGTGTCATCATTTTATCTATGTATGTACTTTGACTTAGCCCTAGAAGCCGCTTAGATTTATCCCTATAGATCTTGATTCCTAGAATATAAGCTGCTTCTCCAAGATCTTTCATTGCGAAACAAGTTCCCAAATAGTGTTTAACTTCGTTAAGCATAGGGACGTTGTTTCTAATGATCAGTATATCATCCACATACAACATGAGGAATGATATAGTGCTCCCACTAGCCTTTCTGTAAAACACAAGGCTCGTCTTCATTCTTGACAAAACCAAACTCTTTGATCTTCTGGTCAAAACAAAGATTCCAGCTACGAGATGCTTGCTTAAGTCCATGAATGGACTTATTTAGTTTGCACACCCTATTATGTAACACCTCGCGTTTCCATACTTTCTATTTATAGCTAGCTCGTGTTGTAATGATTAATTTTGGAAGCCATTGTATTTGTATTCTTCATTTCGTTGTAATAGTTGTAATCGAGACTTGAATCATAATGAAAAATACATGTTTATCTTTATACTTGTTACACACAATCATACTTGTCCATATATACTTATACATGATACACATACTCGAAAATGTGTTATACTTGTTAATACGCGACGATGATACATTATACATACTTGATACGTGACATTTATACTCGATCTCAATCACTTTGTACATACACATATGTTATGTCATGTTACTTAAGCTTATGGTACCTTAATTATTCATAAAATACCTTAGAAAAACAATTTAACCCGTTACATGTGACCAAAACAACAAAAAACAAAACTTCCACCCGGACCAGACCCTATGCAGACCGCCTAGGGTATGGATGCGGTCCGCATCCGCATGCTCGGCGGGCAGATTTGATTTCGTTCGCGATTTTGCACGGATCCCACACTTACAACATCACCCAATGACCTCTAAACTCACATTAAACACCTCAAACAACCTCCTAACCCTCCCTTATAAATACCCACTCTTTTCCAAGCCATTTTCCACTTTCACAACCTCCTAATCTCTCCTAAATCTCTTCTAATCACTCCAAATTGTTGCAACATCAGAATTTTCGGGCAGATTCATACACTCACACAAAAGTGAGCATAACTTGCTCAAATCTTGTTCATTGTACTTGATTCTTCTTTCTAAATACTTGGATAAACTTTAGGTTTGAATCCTAGGGTTCTCCATGGAATCCAGACCTGGAAATGCACCAAAAGTGTCCAAAAATTTCTGTTGTATTTGTCACACCCTCAATTTCCACATGCGGAGTTTTACCGCGAGACGTGTGACTGACCAGAATCTAGCCACTAATCATGTTGAACCAACTATTTAAAATCATAAAACTTCAGTAATAACATGATTAGCGATACCATTTTAGTTGTTCAAAACAAAGTTTATGTTGCAGCGGAAAAATAAAGTAAACTCATCAAAAGTTTAAAACCACAAGTTTAATAAATGTCCAAAACATAAAGTTTTAACGAACCACCCACTTCATCCGATTGCAACGCCCGTCCATATATGTACCTATTGGTCTGCAAAACATGCAACTACGTGTCAACAATAAAGTTGGCAAATTCACAAACTTGAGTTTTGTAAAAGTAAAGTTCACAAATGTTTTGATTTAAGTATGACTCGGGTAGCTAACCCTCATCATATGACTAAACTGTGTACCGAATGCTAACGTTTCGTTTGTGCCCTCAATAATGTCTATCAACATTAAAGCAAGAGTGAAGGTTAGAAGTTCACGCCCGGCCTCCAGCATGGTGTGAGGTTTGTCAAACCTAATAGCGCTATCAACTAATACCCCGCGTATGCCCACCCGGCAATCTAATCGGTAAAATGTAGGGACTTTCATGATAGAGTTTTCGTTTAGTCCAAGTGTACTATCCACCTCCAGTGAACAGCATGTTTTAGTGGTCCACACAAGGAACGCAGGCGTAGCCCAAACCAGGGCTACCGTAAAAAGTGTTGTCCCAAACCAGGGACGCATGCTTTTAGAAAAGAGTTATGAACTCACCTTAGGTTGCTCGTTGTAAACTCAAAAGGAAATCAGGAAGGTCATTCTCTTCTGATATGTTTACCGTTTCAATTAGTTTAATTTATGAATCCTACACGTATTCTAACACATAGTCACAGAACAAGTTGTCACTTAATATTTTATTGTATGTTTTTCATGCACATGTTCCCAATATAACATACAACATGACATATGTTATTTATACCATCACTAAACAAGTGCAGACACTTAAAATAACAAATTCGACTCGTATAAGTTTATCAATCATGCACTACGATTTTACTGAAATTCAGCTGTTTTAGCAAGTCCGTTTACCATACTTATGTTATTGAAAATATTTTCATCTTTTTATGCGACATATCCCTCGGTGGGTTCGGCCTTGTGTTAAAATTTTAGGGCCTAACTCTTTAGCAAGAAATTTAGAAAAATCATTTACTATGCAGTGGCCAGATTCGTCACTTTCTGACTGCAGCTTACGGAAAAATTCATTTAAAAATCATCTTTTATTCTTTTTACGAAATTCCAGTTGGAGATTTTTGGAATCACCTAGAGTACCTACAGTAGAAATTTCAGATCATAACTCAATTCATACATTGAGTTATGACTCTCGTAATGGGCTGCAAATTCTGACAAAAATCGCAGCCTGGACCTTTAACACGAAATAAATCATTTAAAATATCAAACGACGTCGAAAAAATGCGATTCCAGTTGGGTTTGAAAGGTGTTTCCTGGAAGTTCATCATAAACTCAAGAAACATCAGTTTTTATAAAATTGATATTACATATCACATGTTTCAACCCATAGACAATGATAACATCCAAACATCATCATCAATGCATAAAAGGTAGCCAAGATAATTCCATAAAATCATGCATGATCATTAATTGATATTACATATCACATGTTTCAACCCATAGACAAAACTCTAGCGACCCACCAAAATCGTGTTCGACTATAACGTTAACAACAATCATATCTGGTAACTTTATACTATTAGCAACCCTCAAAACTCTAATTATTATTGTAATCCACGAAAACACAGCCAAGAACAAGCGATTAAAGAAGAAGTTACAACAAAGAACAATAATTAAAGTGTTATGAGATCTAGGATATGGTTTGAGCCTCTAGAACTTGAACCGAAGGTCGTGAATGGATCCCCTGGAGCTCTTGTTTGCGTCAACAGGAAGAGATGGAGAGATGGCGTATTACGTAGGTTAGGGTTTGGGTGGAATTTGTGATTGTTGTAAACAATGCATGCTAAATTATGTATATAATATATTTGGGGTTTTAGTTGGGGCCGCTTGGAAGGAGATTTGGGCTAGGAACAAAAGGGAAACAAGAAAAACGAAAGGGGATTGGGCCGCAAACGAAGTAACAGAAAACATGAAAAGTTGTTTTGCTACAATTGTTATTATTACTATTATTATTATTAGTGTTGTTGTTGTTGTTATTGTTATTGTTATTGTTATTGTTATTGTTATTGTATTGTTATTATTATTATTATTATTATATTATTATTATTATTATTATTATTATTACTAACCCACTAAGAACTAAATACAAATGCATATGATTTATGTTATGGTTCGGACCTCAAAAGTTCCGAGCTAAGCGAGTGGGTTGAATCCACAAGCGAGACCTATGTTTTGGTTCGGTTCGGTTCAACACGATGTGGATTTGGTTTCAAAAGTATAAAATTAATTTGTCGGATATGATCATTATATAAATTGAAATGTAAATGCGAAACTAATGGGTTTTTTTTACCTTGAAGTTACGGGTTGTCACATTATCCCCAAGTTGAAAGAAATTTCGTCCCGAAATTTGATAAGTAGTCACGGAAAAGTGAACGGAATGCGTTAAGATGACTGCATCAAACTACTGAGAGTAACAGGAAGGAAGTTAAGGTCAAACACTCGACCTAAAGATCGAGTTTCTCACTCAGCATAAAGTATGGGAAGTTTCACTCGGCTGACCGTCCGCCAAATCCTCAATGTGTTTGGTTTTCAAGAGAGGTTTGGAGTCGATCCTAACAGTCTACTGAACTTTAAGGACACGAAACTCAAATTGGCACTAAAATCGAATAAAACAGAAACGGTATGATTGCTTACAGAAAACGTACCGATCACAAAGTGTTATCGTTCCTCGCGTCACCCGCGACAATCGTAAATGTTCTCCCATGAGCGCCATTTCCGCCATTGTTAGCGTTGTTGCTACCGTTGTTTGCTTATCCCGCGTTATTGTTGTTGTTGTTTAGCTGCAGACAATTCCTTTTAATATGGCCCTCGACGCCACACTGATAGCATCCCCTATTATTACCTTGTTGTTGTTGTTGCCGTTGAGACTGCTGGTTCTGCTGTTGCTGAGTTTGTTTGGCGGGATAAGGACTTCTGCAATCTTCAGCGGTATGACCCAGCTTCCAGCACCGCTGACAGCGGTTTGGGTCGCATTGTCCGTGATTGTGTCGATTGCATTTGTCGCATTTGGGTTGGTTTCCCTGGTAACCACCCCGGGCTTGATGATTTGACATTTGCTGGTTTTGGGTACGATTGTTGTCAAATTGTCTTTGCTGTTGAGGGGGCTGAGTAGAGTTGGAACCCTTGGCTTGATTTCCATCCCACTTATGCTTGTTATCAGAAGGGTTTTCAGAAGCTGATGCGTTGCGTTGAGGTAATTTTCCCTGTTCCACTGCCTGGTCAGTTAGTTTGTGTGCGAGTCGAATATTTTGCTGGATGGTTTGAAAATTGGCTGAGGTCACCATACTTTGAATTTGGGGAACTAACCCCTTGATGTACAACTCGATACACTTGAAGGCTGGATCTGACATGTTAGGACACAAGGAGGCCAACTCGTTTGATCGTTTCGTATATGCCTCTATCTCTGTGCCAGACATTTTTAGATTGTAGTACTCGGTTTCCAATTTCTGGATATCATCCCTGTGACAGTACTCTTCTTTCATCATATCCTTGAATGTGTTCCAAGGAGCGGCATTAGCAACTTCCAAGCCTAGAATCTGTACTTGCGCGTTCCACCGGGAAAGCGCAGCATCTTCGAGAACTCCCACTGCGAATTTGACCCTATTCTCAGCAGGGCAGTCACACATAGCGAATGCAGATTTTACTTTTTCAAACCAGTGGAGCAGACCAATAGCACCTTTGTTGCCAGTGAAGTGACTGGGCTTGCAACCCATGAATGATTTGAAGGTGCAGGCCGGTGGCTGAACAGGTTGGACTTGCGGGCCTCCAGGATGGGCATGTTGATATGCAGCCAACGCTTCAGCGACACGATCATTTATGAGTGCAGTTAATTGGGCCTGGGTCATGTTGATGCACCCACGCCTGCCGCGTCCATTTCCTCTAGCGCTCATGATTTCCTTTAATTAAACAAAAATGAGTATATAAGACACGGTTATACATCCATTATGTAAATTCCAAGAACAAGGTAATCAATCACATCAAGTCCAAGCAACATATGTAACAACTAAATAGAAATATCCAATTAAAATAGATTGCAATTGTCTATACAATGTATTTCAACAACTATTAAAATTTAAAAGTAAACATAGTTTTTCAGAAACGAATGAAATAAGAAAAGATAGTTAGGTGGTGGATCAGTCATCGACTTCTCCATCGCCCATGTTAGTGTCGCCGTCATCGCCATCATCGCCATCGTCACTGTAGTCGTCATCTTCGTCAGCAGCGACCTCTTCGGGTTCTTCCTCCTCGGGATCCTCCTCAGGGTCCTCCTGAGGTTCTTCTTCGGGTTCATCTGCTAGGCCCTCTTTGGGTTCTTCTTCCTCTGGCTCTGGTTCTGCCGGTGGTGATGGTGATGCTGGTGGTGGTACACGTTCGTCCAAGAAATGCACCCTCCAAGCAGTCTCATGTAAGTTCACTTCTAGGAGTCCGACCTGGAAATCTCTCCTTGCATTAGCTTTCTCCAAATACTTTATCCTTCCAAGAGCATCTTGAAGGTCTTCTTCTCAGCGTCGGATACGTATCTGGTTGGGGGTTTCGTGGACACTTGCTGGAGCCTCAGCTCGTGCCACCGGAGTAGGTAGAGAAGAAGATTTGCCTGTTTAGGCGAGTCGAGCCCGATGATAAGCGTGGGTCTCCACACGATGCGAATGGGAATGAACCAAAGGTGCTTTCCCTGGTGCGTGGGAACGTTCAGAAGAAGAAGATGAGGATGCCGACATACCTGTAATATGTTACGTTTACCTATTTTAGTTTGCACAAAATGATGATGTTGTAATGGTAATGCACGTATAAATGTCAAGTAATACAAGTACCAAATATGCATCTAAGTATGACGAACCTTGCAATCTAGAGTGTGGTGTCATTGTGGTTTCCAATAAAAGACGGTTATAGTCGGGTTTTCATAAAAAAAATATATTTTATATTTTAAACCTAGTTCACTATAACCAATTGCTCTGATACCAATCTGTCACACCCTCAATTTTCACATGCGGAGTTTTACCACGAGACGTGTGACTGACCAGAATCTAGCCACTAATCATGTTGAACCAACTATTTAAAATCATAAAACTTCAGTAATAACATGATTAGCGATACCGTTTTAGTTGTTCAAAACAAAGTTTATGTTGCAGCGGAAAAATAAAGTAAACTCATCAAAAGTTTAAAACCACAAGTTTAATAAATGTTCAAAACATAAAGTTTTAACGAACCACCCACTTCATCCGATTGCAACGCCCATCCATATATGTACCTATTGGCCTGCAAAACATGCAACTACGTGTCAACAATAAAGTTGGCAAATTCACAAACTTGAGTTTTGTAAAAGTAAAGTTCACAAATGTTTTGATTTAAGTATGACTCGAGTAGCTAACCCTCATCATATGACTAAACTGTGTACCGAATGCTAACGTTTCGTTTGTGCCCTCAATAATGTCTATCAACATTAAAGCAAGAGTGAAGGTTAGAAGTTCACGCCCGGCCTCCAGCACGGTGTGAGGTTTGTCAAACCTAATAGCGCTATCAACTAATACCCCGCGTATGCCCACCCGGCAATCTAATCGGTAAAATGTAGGGACTTTCATGATAGAGTTTTCGTTTAGTCCAAGTGTACTATCCACCTCCAGTGAACAGCATGTTTCAGTGGTCCACACAAGGAACGCAGGCGTAGCCCAAACCAGGGCTACCGTAAAAAGTGTTGTCCCAAACCAGGGACGCATGCTTTTAGAAAAGAGTTATGAACTCACCTTAGGTTGCTCGGTTGTAAACTCAAAAGGAAATCAGGAAGGTCAATCTCTTCCTGATATGTTTACCGTTTCAATTAGTTTAATTTATGAATCCTACACGTATTCTAACACATAGTCACAGAACAAGTTGTCACTTAATATTTTATCGTATGTTTTTCATGCACATGTTCCCAATATAACATACAACATGACATATGTTATTTATACCATCACTAAACAAGTGCGGACACTTAAAATAACAAA
Source organism: Scalesia atractyloides (assembly GCA_947069175.1). Classification (NCBI taxonomy): domain Eukaryota; kingdom Viridiplantae; phylum Streptophyta; class Magnoliopsida; order Asterales; family Asteraceae; genus Scalesia; species Scalesia atractyloides. Next base: position 64,568,204 of record CAMTDV010000016.1, on the reverse strand, counting down.
TTCGACTCGTATAAGTTTATCTATCATGCACTACAATTTTACTGAAATTCAGCTGTTTTAGCAAGTCCGTTTACCATACTTATGTTATTGAAAATATTTTGATCTTTTTATGGGACATATCCCTCGGTGGGTTCGGCCTTGTGTTAAAATTTTAGGGCCTAACTCTTTAGCAAGAAATTTAGAAAAATCATTTACTATGCAGTGGCCAGATTCGTCACTTTCTGACTGCAGCTTACGGAAAAGTTCATTTAAAAATCATCTTTTATTCTTTTTTTGAAATTCCAGTTGGAGATTTTTGGAATCACCTAGGAGTACCTACAGTAGAAATTTCAGATCATAACTCAATTCATACATTGAGTTATGACTCTCGTAATGGGCTGCAAATTCTGACGAAAATCGTAGCCTGGACCTTTAACACAAAATAAATCATTTAAAATATCAAACGACGTCGAAAAAATGCGATTCCAGTTGGGTTTGAAAGGTGTTTCCTGGAAGTTCATCATAAACTCAAGAAACATCAGTTTTTTTTATAAAATTTGACCTGGTTACAGATGAGTAAAGCTGGCTGTAACGTTCTGGACAGAACCTGTTTTGTCACCCGAACCTCACAAACGATTTATTTATGAACCCCACCACTTAAAACCATTATCCAAAGCAGGTTTAATGCATAAATAGGGTCATATGGTAACTAATTTATCACTAATTACCGAGTTAAACCATAAACAACACCCGAGAGACATACCCAAACCCGCGAGCAACGATAACATCCAAACATGTTTCACATAAAATCATGCATGATCATTAATCGATATTACATATCACATGTTTCAACCCGTAGACAAAAGTCTAGCGACCCACCAAAATTGTGTTTGACTAAAACATTAACAACAATCATATCTGGTAACTTTATACTACTAGCAACCCTCAAAACTCTAATTATTATTGTTAATCCACGAAAACACAGCCAAGAACAAGCGATTAAAGAAGAAGTTACAACAAAGAACAAGAATTAAAGTGTTACCGAGATCTAGGATATGGTGTGAGCCGCTAGAATTAAAGTGTTACATATGTCGTGAATGGATCCCCTGGAGCTCTTGTTTGCGTCAACAGGAAGAGATGGAGAGATGGCGTATTACGTAGATTAGGGTTTGGGTGGAGTTTGTGATTGTTGTAAACAATGCATGCTAAATTATGTATATAATATATTTGGGGTTTCAGTTGGGGCCGTTTGGAAGGAGATTTGAGCTGGGAACAAAAGGGAAACAAGAAAAAAGAAAGGGGATTGGGCCGCAAACGAAGTAACAGAAAACATTAAAAGTTGTTTTGCTACAATTGTTATTATGACTATTATTATTATTAGTGTTGTTATTATTATTATTATTATTATTATTAGCCCACTAATAACTAAATACAAATGCATATGATTTATGCTATGGTTCAGACCTCAAAAGTTCCAAGCTAAGCGAGTGGGTTGAATCCACACGTGAGACCTATGTTTTGGTTCGGTTCAGTTCAACACGATATGGATTTGGTTTCAAAAGTATAAAATTAATTCGTCGGATATGATCATTATTTTAAATTGAAATATAAATGCGAAACTAATGGGTTTTTTTTACCTCTGAGTTACGGGTTGTCACAGTATTTCAAACTCTTTCAAACTTTGTTTATAATTATCAAACTTGAGTCTAACTCATCTCAAACCTATGTCCTAATGCTTACAACACTACTTGTGGTTGGTTAGGCTTAAAAACAAGGTTGAGACATTCAAACTAGAGGATTTATCCTCACAGATATTCTGTTTTCATAGAGCTTTAAACTCACAAGTGATGCAAGTTCATGAACTTGTTCATACGTGTCCACCTTGGTTAGCTTGGGCTATCCTAACTTTGAGAGCACACATCACTTGATGATTTTCATCATTATCCCAAGTTAGCTTGCTAGATTGAAAGTGTCACAACCCCGTTTAGCCTTTGACGTGTGTCAAAGTGTGCTCACCGGGTTGTATTTCACTTGGCTACTTGGTATCCTGGTGACACACTTTACATTCTTGTCATTTCCATACTTGTCATATTACTGTTCTAAGACCCTCCTTGTTACCTATGGTAACTTGTGTAGTGGTGAACATCATACGAGGTTCCAAAGTGGATGGTTAATCCTCCCACCTCCTACTTGACTTACATGACACCAAGAGGTCCCAAAGTGGATGGTTCATCCTCCCACCTCCTACATGACTATATAACTATATATGTATCTATGGACTATAATATAATCCCAAAAACCGAACCCTTGATAATGACTAAATAATCATCTACCGAGTTATTAAGTTTTGTCACTAAAGTATGTAGTTCTTTGTCATGATTCTAATAGGTCTCGAACCTATAAAACCATATTAAACCCATCCGAGTTATCATAGTGTCAAGAATGAGTGCTATATCTTAGTGATTATTTTCATACCATAATACTTTAGTCTTATTTTCGTAATCTTGCTCGAATAATCTGAATCTTCCGTTACACTCATAACTAATACCTATGTTCTTCTTGTAGAAGGACAAGGTGCCAAACTCTAAAGATCACAACAAAACTCTTGGGATTTCTTTAGTGGAACACTTTAGCAAAATTCGTGAGTACACTCGACCCATTTTACCTTTTATCACTTTTGGGTTGTAACATGTTTCCATATCAAAATACACTATCACAAACTTATGCTTTTACATGCTCAATCCTTATACATGAATACTTGTTATGCTTAGATACATGCTAGATTATACATGCTTGATCATTAATTTAGCTAGCCCAACTTATCATATATAGCGCTATAGGAGTAGCACACCGCCCGTCGGGGTTGTGTTAAGATTATCGTACTCATTTTAGTCTTGTCGCTTTTGCGACGAGGGAAGCTCGATCTCGTAAAACTTTTGTGGAAACTCGGGGTTTGATCTAGTATTGCATGATTAGTATATACTTTGCTTACAATTACCATGTGGATTCAAGTTATACTTTCTATACTTATGCTATGTATCACTAAACTTGTGTACTCGCCTTTGCTTTTGCATTGAACTCGTACTTTTTAACATGTTACAGGTTGATGAAGATGTTGCCATGAAATTGAGTAGTGTTGATGACTAGATACACATATAGACGTTTAGGTTTACAATTTTTGTATCAAATTTTGCCCTTTGCTATTGTTGTATTTTGAAATTCCTTGTATTGTATGACAACTAATGCTAAGAAATGAAATCCGGTTTAATTAAATATTGTCGCAATTAGTATTTATGAGCAATGAGCAATCTCTTTCGTCCCGCCTTGATGTTTTCGCCATCGGCTGGGGTGTGACATGTTAGGATATTTTGGATCAACAAAACCGTCTGGCAGAACCATATAGACATCTTCAAAGAGATGCCCATTAAGAAAAGCGGTTTTGAAATCCATTTGCGATATCTCGTAGTCGTAGTACGCGGCTATGGCAAGCAATATCCTGATCGATTTGATCATAGCAATGGGCGAGAAGGTTTCATCATAGTCAATACCATGTTTTTGAGTGAAACCCTTCGCAACTTGCCGTGCTTTATAGGTGTGTACATTTCCATGCATATCGGTTTTTCTCTTGAAAACCCATTTGCTCCCTACTGCCCGGGATTCGGGGGGTAGCTCAACCAAGTCCCAGACTTGATTATCACGCATAGATTGCATCTCAGCGTTCATGGCTTCCAGCCATTTCACAGATTCAGGATCTGAGATAGCAGATTTGTAGTTAGCAGGTTCGTCATTAGACTCATCTACTACCAAGACTTCAGCACCTTTAAGATGCCAAAGGTATCTATCAGGTTCTTTGCAAGTCCTGCTACTTCTGCGAACGCCTGTGTTTGTGACTGATTCATCGGCAACAATTTCTTGTTGTTCAAACGTTCCGACTTCATCAGCGGTTGCTGTTGGTTCTCGAATTTCTTCAAGATCAACCACATTATTTCCGGTTCCTCGATTAAGAAGTTCTTCCTCGAGAAAGTGTCCCTTCCTTTTGATGGAAATACCATTTGCATCAGGATGTTAGAAATAATATCCGCTTCTTTTATAGTATCCGACGAAAATAACATTTTCGCCTCGAGGATCGAGCTTATGATCAGAATCACTTGTGATATATGCATCACATCCCCATACTCTAAGGTATTCCAAATCGGGTTAACGCTCATGCCATATCTCATATGGAGTTTTGTTTACCTTTTTAGTCGGAGCTAGATTGACAATGAGGGCCGCAGTTATAAGAGCATGGCCCTAAAAGGAGTGAGGCAAGTTAGTTCTACACATCATCGATCGAACCATATTAAGTAGGGTTCGATTTCTCCTTTCGCTCACGCCATTAAGTTGGGGTGTGCCAGGTGGAGTCGGTTCTGAAATTATTCCACACTCTTTCAGATGATTGAGGAACTCTAAGCTGAGGTATTCGCCACCTCGATCTGATCGAAGTACTTTTATCTTTCTAGTAAGTTGGTTTTCTACTTCGTTTTGAAACTCTTTGAACTTTTCAAAAGTTTCATGCTTATGCTTCATAAGATAGACATAAGCATATCGACTATAATCGTCGATGAAAGTAACGAAGTATCTTTCATGGTTTCTTGTCATGGTTATGAAAGGGCCACATACATCAGTGTGAATGAGTCCTAGAAGACCATTGGCCCGTTCACCAACACCAGTGAAGGGGCACTTTGTGAGTTTGCCAGCCAAGCAAGATTCATAATCATTAAAGGAGTCCTATCCAGTGGATTCAAGAATCCCCTCAGATTGGAGCCATTTTATGCGTGTCTTACTTATGTGGCCAAGTCAACAATGCCATAGAAAGGTTTCATTAATACCAGCTTTGCTACGCTTAGAAAGATGATATATGTTATTACATGTTTGAACATCAATCTCATAAATACCATTTCGAGGTTTAACCTCAAAATAAAAAACATCATTCAAGTAGGCAGAAATAGAAACACCATTAAAAACGTACTTGAAACCTTGTTCAAACAAAAGGGAAACCAAAATAATGTTTCTGGTTATACCTGGTGCAAACAAACAATTGTTTAAATTAACTACAAGGCTAGAAGGACATGAAAAATGAAATGTTCCAGTTGCAAGAACGGGCACTCTTTTCCCATCACCAGCGATGAGTTCCATGTTGCCTTGTTTTAGCTTCCTCCACTTTTCAGGCTCCTGCAAAACATTACTGATGTGGTAACCACACCCGGTATCAAATACCCATGTATTGTTGGAAATAGTAAAAATTTCAATAACATAAATGAGAATACCAGAAGAAGTGCCAATGTTATTGGCCTTGTTCGCCTTCAGCTTGGCTAGATACTGTGGGCAGTTCCTTTTCCAGTGCCCCATTTATTTGCATTCAAAGCATTGACGCTCCTGGGGGGGGGTGGTTTAGCAACCTGCTTGTTGTTGGTGCCAGGTTTGGCAGCAACAACAGCCATTTTCTTATCGCTGCTATTATGAGCCCTTTTCTTGTTGTTGGGCTTCTTAACACCACCAGACTTGACCATCAGAACTTGGTTGGTTTTATGTGGAATGTTCATCTCGGCAGTTTTGAGCATACCATGTAGCTCAGGCACAGTCTTCACCCAAGCATTCATATTATAGTTCATAATGAACTGGTCATAGGAGCTAGGGAGAGAGTTCAAGATGAAGTCCGCAGCCATTTCATCTTGAAGGGGATAACCAAGTTTGTTCATCTTGTCAATGTACCCTTTCATCTTAAGCACATGAGTACTGGCACACGATCCTTCTTTCATTTTACAGCTTATGAGCTGTTTCAAGGTGTTATATCGGTCCTGTCGGGCTTGTTTCTGAAACACGCCTTTCAAATGCTGGATCATGTCAAAAGCATCTTTATCTTCCATGTTCTTCTGAAGTTCAGGAGACATGATGGTTTGCATAAGGCAGGCTACCTCAACGGCATCCTCGTTATGCTTTTCCAATGCCTTACGAGCAGCATTAGTGTTACTTTCAGGCTCGGTAGGGATTGGACCATCTAAGATATATAGCTCTTTCGCCATCTTGAGAACTATTCTCAGATTGCGGTGCCATTGGAGAAAGTTGGTGTTATTCAGTTTTTCCTTTTCAAGTATAGACTTGAGAGCGAAGGAGTTGTTTTCATTAGACATCTGTTACATAAGCAAAGAGATTTTAATTAGTATTTTTGATGTATATTTCCTTATTTAATTAATGACCCATTACAGTAATTTAGAACAAGGAATGAGAATCTGGCTATGTCAGTAGTAAAGGGAGCTGTGGCATGCACTTTAGTAAGTGACTAGGCAGACTGACAACGAGTGTCAATTGTGAGAATTGCACAACTCTCGAGTATGAGGCCGCTAAGACAACTCTTCGCCTCATCTATGCCGACTTTTTACTTTCGAGACAGCTGGAGCATGTGATGAGAAAAGAAAAAGTAATAGTCGTCCTAAAAGAGGTACTTGTGGAAGGGCCGGATATGTCAACGAAACCCTTGCACCTTGGAGGGATAAGCTAGGCATCAAGTGTGGTGTTGTGGCTCCAAACACTAATGGTCCGCTTTACGTTCCAAGTGTAGCTTGTGACAGGATGGCGTAGACTATTGATTTTAATTATGGGTTAATTTAATATTTACCAAATAGGGTCGTAAGAGCCAATTTTAGTATATATTTAGTCATGACATCTTGATGAACCCTTTCATCTCTCAGGACACTTAATTTTAAATAACCTATTAAAACTAAGTTTGTCGCGACTTGTATAACCATATAAAAGTTAATAGTTTCAAAACTATTAAGTTATAAGTTTTTAAAAGTTAAAACATGTTAAATTTCAAAACTCTAATGGTTATTATTTATTTTAAAATAAACTATTTGTTTTATAACAAATATTTACAAGTTGTCAAAATCAGTTTAGAACTTGTTATAATTGATTGTGAAATTTTAGAACATCTTTTAAAAGTTTGGTATTAGGTTGATATGTTATATAACAATTTATAAGATAAAAGCAACCATAATAGCAAAAATAAATATGTAAATCTTTAGGCCATTTTGTTTGTTCTTACTAGAGCCAAACAGCAAGACCAAGCTGGGTCACGGGGTAACAAACAACCACAAAGATGGACCTAGTGCATCTAGTTGTCTTGAGCACCTCATGATTCTTGTAATGTCTTCAATTTTGTCTTCGGGTCTTCAACATTATAATATAAAATATAAAAAAAATTGAAACCCTAATCTATTACAACTTTGAGCCATAAAGTGGGCCAAAAACCATAAAACCAAAACAAAAACAAGAACAAAAATACAAGTACAAGGTCGGCCAGATTTACATATTCAACACAATCATATAAAAGTGGACAATCTTTTTGGTCAAATAAAAACAAAAAAAACTTTTGACCAAATAACGTGTTCCCAAGAAATATATAGATCTGAAACTTTAAACAAGTTAAAGTTTGAGATCTATAACCGGTTAAAAGAACCGGTTCCGATTTGCATGTTGAAGCGTGGCTCTAATACCACTATTGGGATTCATTGGTATCAACTTTAATTTAATCAAAACGGGTTTGATATATTTTATAAACTAAATATATAATTAATTAAACGCAACAGAATAAATATAAATAATCAACACCAAAAGTGAACCGAAAAGGATCTTGGTTACAAACATGCAAATGCAATGCATAATATAATTAATCTACCAATGAGATTATATATACCTTAGGGTTAATAATTAAGCGAGTGAGACACCGAGGTACAACGAACAGAGTGCTAGACACGAAAATGAACGAACCGGATGCGACTTGCGGCAGCCGGTTGGCTTTAACGGATTCACAAAAGAGACAGGGGCGGCACCTTGGTGAGTGGCGGCTCTTTATCAGCCAAGGAACAAGAGAAAAAGGAATTCCAAGTTTCTTAGAATTGTTTTCAAAGATGACGGCTGCTCTTCTTTTTTTTCTTACGTATATATTGTATTTATATATATATTAAAAAATTTAGGTTAACAATAATAACCTTTAATCACTAGCAATGCGAAGCCCGAACACATGGTTTAATAAAAATAATTAAACGTCTAAATTAAATGTTTGTGATCACCAGTTAACGAGTTAAGTGGATTTAATGTCCGTTGCCCAATGTGTAACTCTTACGGGTCATAGCTCGGTCAGCAACGTTGACTTATCGAACCCGTACATATAAATCCAACAAGTTTATATATCACGAAGTTAGGTTATGGACATGAAATGTTACATATAAAATTTTAGATGTCCGAAGTTTCATAACGAACTTTTATTATGTGTTTGAACTTCCATTATGTGTTTAATATAATAGTATTTAGATTCCTATGTCCTGTCTAAGGATCAATCACACCAAGTCTCATCTAAGTACAAAATATACACCAAGACTCCATTAAATGGTCAAAATCACATTCAATCTTGATTTGGTGACGGATGTTAGAGCCTTGAACTCTAAACACATCTTTGCCTTGATTCTCTCTCTTGGAACTCCTCTTAATCTCTATCTGAGTTTTTCAGCTGCTACCTAGCTCGAACATTCTTGCAACCTTATGCCCCACTAGTCATTTGTCCCTGACTCGTCATTTGGTCATAAGTTTTGGATATATGATGTCCAGTGATCGATTTTCAATGTTACTAATAAGGTACGATACAAAGAATTACACATTGGATGAAAAACAAGTGAACAATATTTAAGCCTTAAATATTATGTTCAAAAAATGCGGAATTAAATATTTGGTAAAATACTTAATATTAACACCTGTTTATGAAATGATTATTCAATTAATTAGTTATTTGGTAAAATATTAAATACTAACTCTTGTTTACCTAATGATTATTTAATTAATTATTTATAAAATGACGCAAACATAAATCTAATAATAGCAAACAAGATATCATATACCGATACACATGTTAGCATGATTAGAATGAAGAATTTTGCGAGTCGCGATCTACAAAAAGTTGAACTAAAAGATGATAAGCCAAGTACGGGTCATAATCTTCTTATAGATCCAAGTTCAAGTGTTAAACCCCAAATTTAGAGTCCAATGAAAAATGTACTTGGGGGAGATGAACCATTGCACTTATATTTTCAATTACAGATTTTAAAACAACTTGTGTAGTGGCTTTGAATGAAGAACTTTCTTTAATGAGAATGAACTCTTTAAAACAAGTTACTAACTTTATGTATGTTGATTCAACCATTGATATTTTATGTCTATGTAGTTATAACATAGTAACTTACTAGGAATGGTAGTTAGACATTGTGAATTTGTGGATTGGTTTTTAAAGATTCTTGCTTTATAATAAGAGGTAGTATAGTTTTTTGTAAAGACTAGGTTTCTCATATTGTCACTACCTTTGAGAGATATCATCAAACCAAAGGGCCCATAGTAAGTAGTGTCTTAAATCTCTTATCGAAAGTTATCTCGTAATACTTTAATTCCAACATTACGGTGATTGCTATATGACATGATTATGGCAACTTTCCAGTATTGTTGTGGTGTTTGACCTGACAGGGATCTTCTCACTTTATTGTACTAACACACACATTATCACTTGATTTTCATAGAACGAATTTAGGTGGTTGTCTTGTGATATGATCATGGAAACTTTATGATGAGGCATCTGATCATTTGGTAACCTTAGTTGGAGCCATTTTTTGGATAGTGATCTTTAGAGTATGCATAATATGAGATAGATTGCATCAATGACAGGGTATCGAACATAAGTGATCCTTCCTTGTTATTGATTATAGTTTACATTTTATAATTTGCATACTACTTTCTTGTTCACACACACACACCACACCTCTTGGGTTTAAATAGATAATGACCGGTTTCAAGTATTGAGAGCCTTTGTATCCTTGGATGATATCTGGTATCATACCAAAGTTGTATTACGTATACGATGGGTGTATTGTCACGTGTAATTCAATATTAGAAGGGGCATAGTGCCATTTAGTTAGAAAGAAAGGACTGAAAATGAAATAAGTATCCAACAACTCAACTAAACACTCACATGCTAGTTAGGTTTTTAATTGTACTTAGAAGGAGGCATTATCCACAATTAGAGTTAAATGCCCGGATAGTCCCTGTGGTTTGGTCCTTTTCACCTTTAGTCCCTAACTTTCTAAAATTACCTCTATAGTCCTCAACTTTTCAATTTTTATTCTCGGATAGTCCTTAGCGTGGATGGAGGTTAGTTTTCGGTGTTAAGTTGATGTAAAATTACTAAAATACCCTTATTATTAAAAAATAACTTAAATGTAAAAAAAAATATATTTAAATCAAGTGGGGTCAGCTTTATCCTAACCCTACCCCACCCCGTCTCCCCTTTCTCTCTACATCTTTCTCGTTTATTCTCTGTAAGAATCAAATCACCACCACCACTTCATCTTCCCCACCCTCACCACCCTTCACCACCATCTCAACATTTCACCACCACCACCATCCAAGACAACTCGCAAATCAACACGATTCAAATTCATTCTAGTTATTGTTACCAAGACCCAGTTCTTCAAAATAATTATAATCATCTGAATCAGCTTCTAAAGAAGCAAGACGCGTTTGCAGTGGTTCAAAGTCATGATTCTTGATGGCAAGACTCAATTTATCAAAATCAAAGATCAGAAAAGGCAGACATGTCAAACTCTGGAGGAGCAATAGACTTCAGCAACGATTGAAATTCATCATCTTTGATAATAGCATCATCCACTTCAACAAGATTTAAACCATCGTACCCGTACATATAAATCCAACAAGTTTATATATCACGAAGTTAGGTTATGGACATGAAATGTTACATATAAAATTTTAGATGTCCGAAGTTTCATAACGAACTTTTATTATGTGTTTGAACTTCCATTATGTGTTTAATATAATAGTATTTAGATTCCTATGTCATGTCTAAGGATCAATCACACCAAGTCTCATCTAAGTACAAAATATGCACCAAGACTCAATTAAATGGTCAAAATCACATTCAATCTTGATTTGGTGACGGATGTTAGAGCCTTGAACTCTAAACACATCTTTGCCTTGATTCTCTCTCTTGGAACTCCTCTTAATCTCTATCTGAGTTTTTCAGCTGCTACCTAGCTCGAACATTCTTGCAACCTTATGCCCCACTAGTCATTTGTCCCTGACTCGTCCTTTGGTCATAAGTTTTGGATATATGATGTCCAGTGATCGATTTTCAATATTACTAATAAGGTACGATCCAAAGAATTACACATTGGATGAAAAACAAGTGAACAATATTTAAGCCTTAAATATTATGTTCAAAAAATGCGGAATTAAATATTTGGTAAAATACTTAATATTAACACTTGTTTATGAAATGATTATTCAATTAATTAGTTATTTGGTAAAATATTAAATATTAACTCTTGTTTACCTAATGATTATTTAATTAATTATTTATAAAATGACGCAAACATAAATCTAATAATAGCAAATAAGATATCATATACCGATACACATGTTAGCATGATTAGAATGAAGAATTTTGCGAGTCGCGATCTACAAAAAGTTGAACTAAAAGATGATAATCCAAGTACGGGTCATAATCTTCTTATAGATCCAAGTTCAAGTGTTAAACCCCAAATTTAGAATCCAATGAAAAATGTACTTGGGGGAGATGAACCGTTGCACTTATATTTTCAATTACAGATTTTAAAACAACTTGTGTTAGTGGCTTTGAATGATGAACTTTCTTTAATGAGAATGAACTCTTTAAAACAAGTTACTAACTTTATGTATGTTGTTTCAACCATTGATATTTTATGTCTATGTAGTTATAACATAGCAACTTACTAGGATTGGTAGTTAGACATTGTGATTTGTGGATTGGTTTTTAAAGATTCTTGCTTTATAATAAGAGGTAGTATAGTTTTTTTTGTAAAGACTAGGTTTCTCATATTGTCACTACCTTTGAGGAGATATCATCAAACCAAAGGGCCCATAGTAAGTAGTGTCTTAAATCTCTTATCTAAACTTATCTCGTAATACTTTAATTCCAACATTACGGTGATTGCCATATGACATGATCATGGCAACTTTCCAGTATTGTTGTGGTGTTTGACCTGACAGGGATCTTCTCACTTTATTGTACTAACACACACATTATCACTTGATTTTCATAGAACGAATTTAGGTGGTTGTCTTGTGATATGATCATGGAAACTTTATGATGAGGAATCTGGTCATTCGGTAACCTTAGTTGGAGCCATTTTTTGGATAGTGATCTTTAGAGTATGCATAATATGAGATAGATTGCATCAATGACAGGGTATCGAACATAAGTGATCCTTCCTTGTTATTGATTATAGTTTACATTTTATAATTTGCATACTACTTTCTTGTTCACACACACACACACACACCTCTTGGGTTTAAATAGATAATGACCGGTTTCAAGTATTGAGAGCCTTTGTATCCTTGGATGATATTTGGTATCTTACCAAAGTTGTATTACGTATACGATGGGTGTATTGTCACGTGTAATTCAATATTAGAAGGGGCATAGTGCCATTTAGTTAGAAAGAAAGGACTGAAAATGAAATAAGTATCCAACAACTCAACTAAACACTCACATGCTAGTTAGGTTTTTAATTGTACTTAGAAGGAGGCATTATCCACAATTAGAGTTAAATGCCCGGATAGTCCCTGTGGTTTGGTCCTTTTCACCTTTAGTCCCTAACTTTCTAAAATTACCTCTATAGTCCTCAACTTTTCAATTTTTATTCTCGGATAATCCTTAGCGTGGATGGAGGTTAGTTTTCGGTGTTAAGTTGATGTGAAATTACTAAAATACCCTTATTATTAAAAAATAACTTAAATGTAAAAAAAAAATATTTAAATCAAGTGGGGTCACCTTTATTCTAACCCTACCCCACCCCGTCTCCCCTTTCTCTCTACATCTTTCTCGTTTATTGTCTGGAAGAATCAAATCACCACCACCACTTCATCTTCCCACCCTCACCACCCTTCACCACCATCTCAACATTTCACCACCACCACCATCCAAGACAACTCGCAAATCAACACGATTCAAATTCATTCTAGTTATTGTTACCAAGACCCAGTTCTTGAAAATAATTATAATCATCTGAATCAGCTTCTATAGAAGCAAGACGCGTTTGCAGTGTTCAAAGTCATGATTCTTGATGGCAAGACTCAATTTATCAAAATCAAAGATCAGAAAAGGCAGACATGTCAAACTTGGAGGAGCAATAGACTTCAGCAACGATTGAAATTCATCATCTTTGATAATAGCATCATCCACTTCAACAAGATTTAAACCATCGTACCCGTACATATAAATCCAACAAGTTTATATATCACGAAGTTAGGTTATGGACATGAAATGTTACATATAAAATTTTAGATGTCCGAAGTTTCATAACAACTTTTATTATGTGTTTGAACTTCCATTATGTGTTTAATATAATAGTATTTAGATTCCTATGTCATGTCTAAGGATCAATCACACCAAGTCTCATCTAAGTACAAAATATGCACCAAGACTCAATTAAATGGTCAAAATCACATTCAATCTTGATTTGGTGACGGATGTTAGAGCCTTGAACTCTAAACACATCTTTGCCTTGATTCTCTCTCTTGGAACTCCTCTTAATCTCTATCTGAGTTTTTCAGCTGCTTACCTCGAACATTCTTGCAACCTTATGCCCCACTAGTCATTTGTCCCTGACTCGTCCTTTGGTCATAAGTGTTGGATATATGATGTCCAGTGATAGATTTTCAATGTTACTAAATAAGGTACGATCCAAAGAATTACACATTGGATGAAAAACAAGTGAACAATATTTAAGCCTTAAATATTATGTTCAAAAATGCGGAATTAAATATTTGGTAAAATACTTAATATTTAACACTTGTTTATGAAATGATTATTCAATTAATTAGTTATTCGGTAAAATATTAAATATTAACTCTTGTTTACCTAATGATTATTTAATTAATTATTTATAAAATGACGCAAACATAAATCTAATAATAGCAAACAAGATATCATATACCGATACACATGTTAGCATGATTAGAATGAAGAATTTTGTGAGTCGCGATCTACAAAGAGTTGAACTAAAAGATGATAAGCCAAGTACGGGTCATAATCTTCTTATAGATCCAAGTTCAAGTGTTAAACCCCAATTAGAGTCCAATGAAAAATGTACTTGGGGAGATGAACCATTGCACTTATATTTTCAATTACAGATTTTAAAACACTTGTGTTAGTGGCTTTGAATGATGAACTTTCTTTATTGAGAATGAACTCTTTAAAACAAGTTACTAACTTTATGTATGTTGATTCAACCATTGATATTTTATGTCTATGTAGTTATAACATAGCAACTTACTTAGGAATGGTAGTTAGACATTGTGATTTGTGGATTGGTTTTTAAAGATTCTTGCTTTATAATAAGAGGTAGTATAGTTTTTTGTAAAGACTAGGTTTCTCATATTGTCACTACCTTTGAGGAGATATCATCAAACCAAAGGGCCCATAGTGAGTAGTGTCTTAAATCTCTTATCTAAAGTTATCTCGTAATACTTTAATTCCAACATTATGGTGATTGCCATATGACATGATCATGGCAACTTTCTAGTATTCTTGTGGTGTTTGACCTGACAGGGATCTTCTCACTTTATTGTACTAACACACACATTATCACTTGATTTTCATAGAACGAATTTAGGTGGTTGTCTTGTGATATGATCATGGAAACTTTATGATGAGACATCTGATCATTTGGTAACCTTAGTTGGAGCCATATTTTGGATAGTGATCTTTAGAGTATGCATAATATGAGATAGATTGCATCAATGACAGGGTATCGACATAAGTGATCCTTCCTTGTTATTGATTATAGTTTACATTTTATAATTTGCATACTACTTTCTTGTTCACACACACACACACACACACACCTCTTGGGTTTAAATAGATAATGACCGGTTTCAAGTATTGAGAGCCTTTTATCCTTGGATGATATCTGGTATCTTACCAAAGTTGTATTACGTATACGATGGGTGTATTGTCACGTGTAATTCAATATTAGAAGGGGCATAGTGCCATTTAGTTAGAAAGAAAGGATTGAAAATGAAATAAGTATCTAACAACTCAACTAAACACTCACATGCTAGTTAGGTTTTTAATTGTACTTAGAAGGAGGCATTATCCACAATTAGAGTTAAATGCCTGGATAGTCCCTGTGGTTTGGTCCTTTTCACCTTTAGTCCCTAACTTTCTAAAATTACCTCTATAGTCCTCAACTTTTCAATTTTTATTCTCGGATAGTCCTTAGCGTGGATGGAGGTTAGTTTTCGGTGTTAAGTTGATGTGAAATTACTAAAATACCCTTATTATTAAAAAATAACTTAAATGTTAAAAAAAATATATTTAAATCAAGTGGGGTTACCTTTTCCTAACCCTACCCCACCCCGTCTCCCCTTTCTCTCTACATCTTTATCGTTTATTGTCTGCAAGAATCAAATCACCACCACCACTTCATCTTCCCCACCCTCACCACCCTTCACCACCATCTCAACATTTCACCACCACCACCATCCAAGACAACTCGCAAATCAACACGATTCAAATTCATTCTAGTTATTGTTACCAAGACCCAGTTCTTCAAAATAATTATAATCATCTGAATCAACTTCTATAGAAGCAAGACGCGTTTGCTGTGGTTCAAAGTCATGATTCTTGATGGCAAGACTCAATTTATCAAAATCAAAGATCAGAAAAGGCAGACATGTCAATCTCTGGAGGAGCAATAGACTTCAGCAACGATTGAAATTCATCATCTTTGATAATAGCATCATCCACTTCAACAAGATTTAAACCATCAGAAACAGTACACTTATCAATCTCTTGAGGAGCATAAGGCGTTGAAGTTTCACCATCTTTGCTGATGGCATGATTAAGTTCATCAAAGTTTAAAGAAAGCTTCTCTTAATCTAAATTAGAAACATCAGCCAGATCCAATTCATCAGCCATGGTTTACTTGAACAACTTATAAGCTAATACTTTTCTTTTCTTTTCTTGGCTTTTAATCCGGTAACAAGCAGAAATGTAAGTGTCAATTAAATATCAAAACATGCTGAAATGTAAATTTGGATGTAAATTCAAGAGTCAATTTGAATGGCATAAAATAGTTCTTGCCAAACTAGGAAGATTTATATGTTTTTTGTTACAATTACAGGTTACAAAATGAGAAGACATTTATAAAATGGCAAACATATGACATAGGGGAAACATAAGAGAGAAAGGGAGAGAGTAGAGAGAGAGAGATGTGGCTGTTCGTTGATGGTAAGGGTGGGTTAAGGGTGATGAAGAGAATGGTGGGCCCCACTTGATTTAAATATATTTATTTTTACATTTAAGTTATTTTTTTATTAAAAAAGATCATTTTAGTAATTTACATCCACTTAACACCAAAAACTAACCCTCATCCGTGTCAGGGACTATCCAGGAACGAAAATTGAAAAGTTAGGACTATAGAGGTATTTTAGAAAGTTAGGAACTAAAGGTGAAAAAAGGCCAAACCACAGGGACTATCCGGGCATTTAACTCCCACAATTATAAATAACTGAGAATTGAGCAAAGCTCCACTCTCCCCGTAACTGCTTTCACTTTTGAATCACACGTAACAATACGCTACATAGTAGTGTTATTACATTAGGGAATGAAAAAATTTAATAGCTTCCAATATTATGTGTACAACGTATAAACAAATACATAAAACCTTATAAAGTTACTAGTTCTCATTTTACACAAATAAAAGAAAATAACACAACATTTAACAATCCAACAATTCATGGAACTAGTTGGTTGTGCAAATATTTCTACTTAGGATCCAACTTCCCAGGGAAATGGTCACCGCTATAAGCAAAAAGACTGTCATTAGTATAAGGATGTTCACTTCCCTTATTCGTGTAACCATAGGAAGCTGAATTTGATGCCGACTCAGCATTCGGGTTAAGACCCGCAACTTCCATAATGCTCTCAATCTCTTTCACAACTTCACTCATCGTCGGTCTTCGATCTCCTGTTTCTTCCACACAACCGCAACGCGATGTCTACAAATCTTTCCAAACCTTTTAGTTGGGTGGACAAACCGATAGTCGGGTCAAGGACATCTTGTAGGTTGTATAGCTCTTTACTTTTATCCATTGCTTCTTTCACTTCTCTCACAATGTACTTCCCTTTCTCAATTGGGTTTCGTGTTGTTATTAGCTCCAACAATACAACCCCAAAGCTATAAACATCACTCTTTTCTGTCAGTTGGTTTGTCATATAATACTCGGGGTCCATATAACCCTGCATCAAAAGAAATGGCATAAATTTTCAGATCATATTCTTAACATACATAACTTTGTTTTATTATTTAAAATTAACACTGTTGTTGAAGATGGTATGAAACTAATTATCAAAAACATATACTGACCATTGTCCCTTTGACTTGAGTGGTAACATGAGTCCTATTAGCATCACCAAGTGACTTGGATAGCCCAAAATCCGCCACCTTTGCAACTAAGCGTTCATCTAACAAGATATTGTTTGTTTTGACGTCTCTATGTATGATTGGAGGATCAGCAAGATCATGCAAGTATTGTAATCCTTTTGCAGATCCCAATGCTATTCGAAGTCTTCTTATCCAATCCAATCTAAATCCAGATCTCCCTGCGTGTATCAAACACGTTAGAATATTAAATGAATATCGAATGCTTAGCTATAAATGAAATGATTAAGTTACCTGAAAGGCTGTCTTTGACGGTACCATTCACAATAAACTCATAAACCAACATTTGTTCACCTTGATCAAAACAGAAACCTACAAGGCTCACGAGATTCTTGTGATGAACTCTTGAAAGAAGTTCAATCTCGGTTTTGAACTCAAGTCCACCCTGTGTTGATCCCCGTGTAGCCCTTTTTATTGCGACTAGCTGCCCATTTGGTAGACTTCCTTTGTATACCTACACACAATAATCTCATTTACTCATCATGTAAGAAGGCCAACATTAATAATCTTCTTTGAACTTTATACGTGTAGAGGTATTAAGTTAAAACCCTGTACTTATATAAGGTACCATTGGGTTATCTTTTATCCATATCGGATGGAACGGGTCAAATATATATCTTAAAAAGAAATGGATCAAAAGTCGCAAAATGTAATTTTACTGGCTATAACTGCTTAAATCTATTTACTGAAAAAATAGATTATTACTGGACTTAAAGATTAAGCGTTTTGACCCAAACCCATTTTAAAAGTCAACCCAGCATGACTGATCTGCCCACTTATACACGCACATGTGCAAGCTTACCATTCCATATCCACCGGTTCCTATGTTGTTGGATTCTGAAAAGTTGTTTGTGTATTTGCTAAGCTCCTCAAAAGAGAATGCTTTTGTCCCTTTCAACTGAGGAACCGCACCACTTCCATTGTTTTCATCCCATAATGCTAAAAATTTAACACAAAACAAATTAAAATCCGGATTATATATTTACAGGTAATCCAAACACTTCAGTTAGAGGATAATGGAAAAATTACCAAAAGGGCTGGTCTCATGAGTCGCTCTTTCAGCTTGAACTTTTTTACGCAAGGCGTATATTCCTGCTAGTACCATAGTGCCACAAGCACACAACCACCAACAACCGCTCCTACGATAACACCGGTGTTGGATGACTTCCCTCCTGCTCCTCCTGTGAGATTACACCAACATATGGTTTCACTAACTATACATAAGTGCAACGGAGAATTGCGAAAAATTGGTTATAAAAAATGTAATCTTTTCATAATAATCTATCATTTCAAATAAAGTTCTCCAACATGTAAAAAAATTCATGAAAAAATCACTACACTAGCTTTTTGTATATTAAAGTCCCCTAAACATGTCTAAAATGCACATACCTTATCATATAATATTTCGTTTGGTGACTTTTTTGTGTCCTTTTTACACGTTAATGGACTTTGATACATCTTGAGTGACTTTTCCGTAAAAAAAATAAGGAAGTATAATGGTTTTTTTAAGATACCGACCCTGAAATAGTGAATCTCTAATGAGGTTATAAGTATTAACTTTGAACGACATTTGACCCGTTTACTTTTTAAATTGGCCACTAAATGCTATCATACAGAGTTGGAGGGAAATTTATTACCAGCACTGAAGTCATAGTTGTCAGCTTGAAAAAAGTAGGTGCCAAAGGTGTTCTCGATAGGCTTGAATGTTTGGTTACTAAGCGAGAACCCGATATCAAGTATCCCAGTTCTATTGAATCTTTCATCTCCAGATGGAAAAGTTGTAGGTTGATCACAAGATAATCATCCAAACTTCTGCGAGGATCCCTGAGTGAAAGCGAGTCAACCGCCAGCTGACTTGTCCGGAAATAATTAATCATCTGATTGTGGAGATTTTCGAAAATAGTGGGATTTGCAAGGTTAGAGAATGGAGGAGCTCGGAAGATAAGGCTGCCACTGTAGGGGTACGCACATCTACAATTTGGACTGGAAACTTGACCTGACCCACAAGGTGTAGGGAGCAGTTGTTCGATGGTGTCGAGTATTGAGATCCAGTATTTGTGGGAAGGGAGCAAAATTCACCTGTAGTTCCTGTTTCCATACATATTGGATTTCCTACAAGTCTGCAAACAGATCATAGCCAGATGACAAATTAAAAGGTTGGGTATTTAAAAATTACAACACAAATTGACATAAAGTTGTATAATTCAAACGTAAGTGTTTTATATAAATTCATATTTTTGCTGAAAATCGTAACTTTCGTGAAAACATCAATTTGATAATTCAAAGATAAGACATGAGATGAGGAAACTCACATTACTTGAATACTGTAATCTCTACTTTGAGTGAAAATATCAATTTGATTATTCTGCAAATTGACCTGTTGTAGTTGGTTGCTATGGCTAGAGCCAAGATCCAAGGTGCCATTTAGTCTGTTGCTACTTAAATCCCTGATGAATAAACGGGTTACGAATCATCAGTATTTGATCAAGTAATATAGCTATAAAAACCAACAAAATCTCAACTCACACATTTTGTAACTGAGGGATGCTGAAAAGCTCAGCAGGCAACCGTCCTACAAGGTTTGTGTTGTTCATTATACTGCAAAATATTGTAAAAAGGTAAATAATCTGCCTTTTATTTAAAAAAGAGAGATTTAAATGGTTAAGATGGATATTACAGTGTGGTCAGAGACTGTAAAGTCGAAAACCAAGAAGGAACATCCGATTGCTCAAAATTATTGTTGCTTAAATCCCTGGAACGCGACATTGTGAACTCAGTAACTCAGTATCTGTAATCGACAATAAGTTTGTTGTATTTGAAATGTTACAACTTACAGATAGTTGAGGGCATCCAAACCAGTCAAATTAGGCACAGGACCAGTCAGTCGATTGTTTGAGAGGAACCTGCGCGTAAAGTTATCAAAAATGAAACAAACCGAAAGGCGAAAACTATGGTTGACAAGTTGAAGTCTCTCTTATACTTACATTTCAAATAGGCCGGTAAGGTTGTTGATGTTTGATGGAACATCTCCAGTTAGAAAGTTTCGATCAAGACGTCTGATATCACATGAAAAACCACATTAAAATACAAAAGGGATAAAGTAAGGAAATAATAACCAAATTTCCATGTTGTTTCAATAAAGTCATTTATACATTTTATAACTATAAAATCCACTCAAGTTCAAGTATTGTTCAATTGTTGTGAAGCTTTTTATAATTATCTAAATTACGTGACCTAGATGCAACAATTACGAAACTTGGTATTATTTTGTGACTTTTTTTCTTTACAGTTACCTCTCATTTCAGGTTAAACTTGAAAAAAGTAATCACTAAGTAGTCACCAAGTTTCATATATGTTTCGTTTAGGTAATGTTGAAAGTTGAGTGGTTTTTGTAGCTAGAAAAAAAAATGTGAGTAACTTAGTGGAAAACAGAAGAAACTTGGTTAACAAAAAAACATTACACTTATAAGGTTTTTTTGAGATATCATGTGATGTCATAGATAGGTAGGTACTCACACAACTTCGAGTGATCTCACAAGCCCAAGCGTCTCAGGGATGGTGCCTGTAAGCTGGTTGTTTTCAAACAGACTGTGCAATAAAACAAGTTAGAATGTGAGCTTGACCTGTTATGACCGATCCATTTTCAGGGAGAATAAGATTGGTTGTTATAATGAAACTTACAGATGAAGTAGAGTCATATTTGAGTGAAAGAGGCTTTCGGGGATTGCACCCGAGAGACTGTTCCTTCCAAAGTGGCTGAAAACCAACATACAGGTGAGAGCAGAATCCTAAGTGAACATATTTACTAAATGATTTGATACTGAGAAAGAACAAACATACAAGTGTTTTGCTTCAGTCAGCCTATCAAGACCAGGAGTGTTCCCACTAGAAACTGGTATACTTCCGCTGAGCTGGTTATCAGCTAGATCCAACCAGTAAAGATTTTGGAGGTTACCAATGGTAGGTGGAATCTCTCCGGTGAACCTGTTCAAGTTCAAAGACCTACACAGAACAGAATGTTGAATCATGGGCATGGTAATCACTCAACCTCTAAGCAAAAATATATAATCTTTTTATGATGTAATGTGGCAACTCATTGCAAAATGGGTTTGGATAAAAAATAGGTATTGTCCGCTATGCTCATAAGGAGCTCACAACTTTGTTTTTCTGTTATACATGTAGAGACTTCCCATCGCACCAAGCATGCTTAACTGTGACCTCATATCATGCACAACTGATGCGCAAAATGCATGTGATATTTGTGGTCGGCATTGACGGATCTATGAAGGAGGTAGGGTAGCTCGGGCTACCCCTCAACTTTGTCGACGACGTGCAAAATTAGTGCAAAAAGAAAATACTTCTCCGTTTTATATATTGCATACCCCTGATCAAATATTAGGTTGCCCCGTAGGTCCAAAAATATTTTTGGAATACCCCTAAATTTTTCTTCTAAGTCCATCGTTGGTGGTCGGGCATGTGGGGCTTGCCTATGGCTCACATTTGTGGTCAGAATTGGGTTGACTAAAAACAGAATTTGTTCAAAACATTGTTTAGTATAAATCGTTGGTGGCATAAATATAATTACAAAAGTTATATGGTTTTACTTTATACTAACTTCTTTCGTAACAAAATGATTTAGATGTTTTATACACTATAAATACACTTTAGGTGAGATTAGACTCTTAACGCATTTCCTTTTATAGTTGAAAAAAGGGATTCGACATAAATTTTGGACGCAAAACAACAGATACTCACATAAAGACAACATTTTCTAGACCTCCAAGGGTGTGCGGAAGTGGACCACTGAAATCACATGGCCACTCGGGGAAAAATGTGAAATCTTTTAATGTTGTAAACTTGCTATTCATGGCGAAATGGGCTTGGATAAAAGCGGTATTTGTGGTCAGAGTTGTGAAGTTATTATATGCTAACTTCCCTTAAACAAAAGGATTTACAAAAACCTGTATCTTTTTCGTGTTTGACCTCTTAGACATAAAACATACAACTCGAATTGACCCGTTCACTTGGTAAACGGGTCTAAACTGCCAGAGCTAAAAAACGGGATTCGACATATGATACTCACATAAAACGGAGATTTTCTAGATTTCCAAGGGTGTCCGGGAGTGGACCTATGAAATCACAATCAACCAGAAGCCTGACAAAGAAGAACAAACAAAAAGTCAATCTACCATCTGAAAAAATAAAAATAGAAATAACCCCAGATTATCTGAATCACAAAAACTACCCACAAATTAACTAAATTCCTCAAATCCCCAATTCTTGGAGTCAGAGGCCCGGTCAAACTGTTGTAAGATAGATCTCTACACACCAAAAACAAAGAAAATATTTATAAAAAAGACCTGTAAAATCTAGAATCCAGTTAACCATTTGATGGGAAAACTTACAGAATCTCCAATTCAGTTAACTGCCCCATGTCTCCGGAGAGGGTACCAGTCAAACCCATGCTTGCCAAAGTTCTATCATATTCAAATAGAGTTAATTACTCTTTTCGTCCTGTGGTTGTCAAAACTCATTATTTCAGTCTATTAGTTTAAAATTGCGATTTCAGTCCCTGTATTTCACTTTCGTAACATTTCTGTCCTGTAGTTTCATTTTCGTAACCACTTCAATCCATTTATTCTGTAAGTACAGGGACTGAAATGGTTGCGAGGTGGACTGAAATGGTTAAAGTGAAACCACAGAGACTGAAATCGCAATTTTTAAACTAATTGACTGAAATAGTGATTTTTGACAAACACATGGATGAAAACAGTAATTAACTCATTCAAATAAGTTGACACATATGAATATCAGGAGACATGCTGACTGATTAATTAGTGCTTAAAGACATGTTAATGTCAGAATGACTCACATAGAGATGACACGCGAGTCTCTGCACCTGATCCCGTCCCACCCGCTACACGGGTCCGGGTTATCCTCCCAATTGGGTGGTGTATTATCCATTGAATCTTTCAGAGCTCGCAGAATTGTACCTGCCATCATCAGATTCATGGTGAACATCAAGATTCTGGCTAAAGAAACACACATTATCCAGATGCTGTCATACGGCCGGTCACATGACATGCAAAAATGGCATATTGGTTTGTGTGATAATGGAAAAATGATCATATGAGTCGTAAGAGGGCCAGCAAGAGGTGGTGTTCGCCAAGTCATGTGTTGGTATAATGTGTTTTGACCGGCATAAAAATGATTGTAAGTAAAGTGGTGGTGATAAAATCATATGGTCTGTTTTCGCCATCACACGCATATTGTGACAGGAGGCACCTTGCTGTACAGACTTACCCGAAAATCAAACAATAATTGATACATATGAAAGTAATAGTGAATTACCATCATCGTTTTGTGCAGTTGAAAACCAAAAGCAGATGAACAGAAACAGAAGAAATTGGTGTATTCTTGCATCCATTTGAGAGAGAGAGATGAATCATGAACCGGAAGACAAATGATGAAAATGGAACCGGATTAAATGAGATATTTTGGAACACAATTGGAGAAAGTTTCTGTCAGACAGCAGGGCTGAATTAATTAATAGAGCGTGTAGTAGTCGTTTACTATTCCTTCTTTGAATGGAGATTAGGATTAGTTTTACTAATTCATTTCATGACAAAGATAAAACAACGACAATAGATATTTATTTTATTTGTTTTAAATTGCATAGTCTGACTTTGATTTCTAGTTGGGTGCCCGGGTGTGACCAATTCAAGAATAAGTCGTATGTCCATGGACAGCTTTTGCACCAAAACACTTTGTTTATTGTATATTTGCCGGTCAATCAATAATATAAATATTAGTAGATGATAGGAGGTTTGGATATTTTTTAGTTAAAAAATTGGTTTAATAATCACCGCTGATTAATATTGTAAACTTTAAAATTTACATGTTGATTAAATAAATAAACAATTAAGATAACAAGATAAGAATGCTTATAAACTTAACCAAGTACAATGAGGCGTCCTTCATGTAGGAATGGGTCATGTAATCATCTTTCATCTAATTATTTTTTAATAAAAAGTTTAACTACTTATAAAAAAGAAACATAATTTAATCTTCCACGGTTGTATAGTTAATTATCAGTGCAAGAGGGCTGAAGCTCTTTTTAAAGGATTTTAAACAATATGTCGTAGTGTTTATTAGTTTTGAATATGATATTAGACGACTGACTAATTCGGTTAGTTTTAAAGAAGAATTCAATTTATCCATCGGCTTTTGAGACACGTTTATTAAGACGTGGTCTTGTTTACACTTGTTATTTCTTAATCATTAAATGTCTGAATCCAATATGAAAGTTCCTGGTTGTGTTGGCTAGAATTTTGGTCAAATAAGTTTTACAAAAAGCTTGGCTATCTAACGTTGAAAAACCCAATAATGAAATTAATAGGTTTTGGTCATTTCAACTTGTGCTAGATTTAGATTGCTATTTTATTTTATTTTATTATATCTTCCGGTTATATCTTGATTAGGAAAATTATCTATATATTAAATCAAATCCAGTTTTGAATTATATTTTATTGTCCTGTCTTTAGCTACTACATTAATCTACAAACGGAATTACACAAATCATGAACTTCATTTAATAATGTTGTCTTGCTTTTAACTAAGAACTGTCAATAAAAACTTATTTGGGTATTTTGGGTTATTTTGGTCATTTTAAAATGATGATGGGTCAGGATGGTTGAGAAATAATTAAGGATAGGTCAGAATGAGTTTTAAGATATCTATTAAAAATAATTTGTGGGTCAGGAGTGATATTAAGCTGGATAATAGGTAACTTTAAAAGCAGAATCGTCAAATTTTCTTATTCTTATTCAAGTGTTCGTAGATGTAAACAAAAAATAAAAAAATTACGAAAAAATCTGAGAAAAATTAAAAAAAAATCAAAAAGTTCTGGAATTAAAAAAAAATATCTAAAAAATACAAAATAGTAAAAAAAATTCAAAAATAAAAAAATAATAGAAAATTCTGAAAAATAAAAAAATCCAATAACTCAAAAAGTTCTAAGAGTGTGATACCCATGACGAAACCAGATACACCTTAATTGGTCCTAAACTTAAAGCATGACTAAAACTATCATTGTGTGTAAACCTTGTGAAATTTCATGACTTGTGTGGTGTGAAACGATATGTGTATATCTCGGAGGAATCTGAGAACACGTCATGGTTGACATGACACTACTAAGGACCAACAATGCTAGGTTGGCATCCTTAGCCTTGAACAACGTGTTAAACGGAGACTTGACTTTTAACAGCGCATTAAACCTTGAAGTTGATTATTAAATTATCCGTAGCCTTATTAAATAATCAAAGCCTGGGCACGCAAAACGAACCAGCTTCCAGTTAGGGACACGCATTCGTTACGGGCATAACATAAGGCAATCGAATGTGCAAGGAACGATTGATCAAGCTTAAAAACATTTAAACGAACGCCAAACGAGACTTTTATGATTAAACGTAACTGGGTAAGATTTTTAGTCGGTTATGCATAATTTTAAAACCGAGTCTTTTGACACTAAGTACGCGCAAAACAGAGTCCGTCGCGCAAACTGAGAACGCGCGCGAACCCGAAACGAACCCATACTTATCTATAGGATAAACCTTATCTTTCCGCACGTGAAACGAAGCATGAGGTGGCCCTTGGTACCTACCTCTATGCCGCCATCAACCCCCCCCCCCCCCCACATGTTTATAAATTGTTTTTTTATTCTTTTATTTCATTTTTAATAAAAAAAATTCAAGAAAAATCCCTCAAATTCTGCTCTAAACTTCCATTATCAGCTGAGTTCTTCCATAAACAAGCTTGAACCCAAAGGTATTAGCCTTGATACTCATAGTTCTATGTCTGTTTCTTCGATTAAACGCGATTTCAAGCCGAAAAAACGCTTTTTAATCCATGAATTTTGGGGGTTTTAACAAGTCTTAGGGCTGAACATGCACACCACATATACCCTGGTGTTATATGGCAGCCATGGTTGCTAATCAATTGGGTTTGATACCCTAATCAACTCTTATTCGACCAAAATCGCTTAACTATTTAATTAACCGAAAAACAATGGATTAAAGCTTGATTGATCTAAGTTCTAGCATATTTGGATTGTACTTGGTGTTAGGTACTAAACATAGCAGCCACACACTTCTGGACTCAAAAGGAACCCTCGGAAACAAAGCTTTCGCTAGGTATAACCTCCGAGAACCGAAACTAGAATGGGCAGAAATTGTTTTGCCTATAACTTGGTCCGTGTAACTTGGATTGAGCTGAAATTTGGTATGGTGATGTAGGGTATTGTCAGAAAGGTCCACGTAAAATTTAAGAATTGTTGGAATATTCTACAATTTTTGGTGAAGTTTTAACTTGTTTACCAAAAGAATTTTGAGAAAAATATCAAACGGATTCAATAAATCATCAAATTTTACAGAGACACTAAGGAACATATTGGAAATGATCTAGGAAAATTAAGAGTCCATTGGCTGAGTTTTGATTTGGGTTAAAAATCCATGTTTTGAGAGTTTTCGGTAGCTGGAAACACACCGAAATGAAATCAAAAAATCTCAAAATTTTTGGAGATGTTCCTGGACATGTATAGAAGGTTCAGGAATGTTTTTGGAATTTTTGAACTTCTGATAGTATTTTACGTCAATTATGTGATTAAAATGGGTTTATAAATAATTTAGTTAAATAAGAAAATTACCAAAATAAATTCCGAGAAATTTATCTCATGATTTACTTATTTTTACTGAGTTATATACATTTTTATAGATTTTTATTCAAATTCTAGATTAAATGAGAATTTATTTGGATTAAAAATATGTTATATAGATCATTTTCGCCAGTTTACCGTGTAACGAACCTGCCGGAACCGGAAACTGACCCAACCCAAAAAATAACATAGTTGGAACACTGGAAGTATTCCGTGAAATTCCCGGGCAATTTGGGCACTATAGGTGTGCTCTAAGACAATTCGGGAGAATTCCCGACGGTGAAAATGGAAACTCAAATTTGGTCCACTTGGACCCTCCGAACACTCAAACTCCCTTAATGGAAAGTTAATCATTTTTGAATAACCATGTGTTGGCACTACTGGTATTCCCGTACCATTATCCGAACACGTTAAACTACTGACTTTGGCTGGCACGCGAATCGGTGCCCGGAAGCCAAACTGAAAACTAATACTACCCTGACGTCCATCACCATACCAGTGTCCTATAGACTCGATCCGGAGTGAAAGCTCCTGACCCAATCCAAGTTATAACCATTACCGCTTAGATACTGATTTGAGTCCATGCTTGCATGTGTGTCATTAAAGTTGTTCCAGCTATTCGACCACTCGTGTGTTGAGACCCCTATTGGCATAGTGAGTTTCACGACCCCGCTTTTAACTGTTTTATTATTTTACTTGGGGTGGAATGCATGTTAAAAACTATGTTGAATACACCAATTTGGGAGTGAGTTTTACTCTCCCACTTGTAAACTGTGCTACTGTTTTCTGGAATGACATGCATGTTATGAAACTGTGTTAATTGCACCAACTTGTGAGATATGAATTATCTAAACACACGACCTACCTCCCCTCTACAAGTGATTGGCGTAAGCCATGGGCAATGGATAGTACTATTGGTTTGACTAACCCAGTTGCTCCAGGCAGTGTGTAGGTGACACTGTGTGTCGGTGACTATGCAACTGCACGTGTCCTAATTTCGGTTATGTTAACTAGGCGTAACTGCAGGGAAACATGACTTAGTGGCCGGGATGACGTGCCTGTCTTGACACGGCCCGGTGGGAAGTGTCTGCGGTGACACGACCCAGTGCGATGATGTGTTTGTCTGGCACGGAGTGACTATGACCATGACCGTGACTGTGACTGTGACTGTGACTATGACCGTGACAGTGAGTGTGACTGTAACTAGTGCAATTAAACTTGTTAAAACCTATTGTTCCACAACAACTAAACTAGTGGGACTCACACAGCGTTTAGCTGACCTTTTTAAAACTAACATGCATTTCAGGTAAAACGAAGCAATAATAAGAAACGTGTGTGTGGATGGTTGTAGGAGTGAACTGCATCAGAATAAGAGCTGTGATAGCTCGTAGTACTGTACTAAAACTTATGGTGTGTAATATGATACTGACAGTATATTGTAACCAAGGTTCTCTCTATGTATGATATTATGTTTTTTAACTATTGAGAATTACCACGTGTCTGCCGCACCCTGCATTTGTGTTCCGCTGCGAGTCAGGGTGTGACAGAAAATGGTATCAGAGCCTTCGGTTATAGCGAACTAGGTATCTCTAAAGGAACCTAGACTATAATCCTAAGTTAGTCTCCACATGCTGAGAACCTTTAGAAACTGAGTAGTATGGCTATTACCAGGAAACCCTGGTGGGGCAAATAAATTATTGTGGTCCGGAACACCATAATTTATCTGCTCATACTTGGGGGTTCTGGGAACGTCATTGAGATAGGACGGAAACCCGTCTACTAACGTCACCAACCGCAAGTAATTTTTTTATAAATCGTAAAAATTGAAACTGTGTGCAATACGTGCTTATGTGTATATTTGTGGAATGTTGACTTCGGTATTTTGGGTCAGTCCAATCAGCATTGTGTGTGGTTTTCTTTTTCAGGTAACATGTCTGATCGTTCGAGTCACCGGTCGACTTCGCATATGGAGACTGATCCTGAGGAGGATCCGCTGACACCCCTCTTGTCATCTAGTTACTCACCAGATCCTTCTGGGTATTGTTGTGGTCCATACCTACCCAGACCTCGTACTAGGCGCGAGGGGGAGGCCTCGAGCGCCTACCGTTCCCCATCACACCATCCGACTAGCTCTTCGAAGCATAGTCGTACCCCCGATGTTGCCATACCCGTAGGACCTATTCATAGGAGCCCTACTCCCGCCACGGGGCATTAGGAGTGGGAGCCGGTAGCACCCCACTTACCGTCACCCGAGACACCGCCTGACCCTTACACTCCGAGTACTTATTCACCCTCCTCATCTAGCCCTCTTGAGCTATCCACTTTTGGCCTCCGCCCGACGGCTCGTCGGAGGGTGCTTACACCGGTACCTATGTTCACGCCACCTAGGTCCCCTATTCGTCCGACACCCATACCTATAGGGACCCAGCAGCACTTCACTGTTCGTTTTCTGACCCCACCTCGGGAGGACCCTTCCCCATTTCACACATATGAGCGAGGGGGCCCTTCCCAGCCATTTAGAGAGCCTTCTCCACCCGTCTGGGGTATACCTGTTCCTCCTCAGGAGGTTTCTGCTCCCATCACCGAGAGCAGCTTGATGGCATTTCTGTTCGAGCATATTTCATTACTACGGATGGCACGGGATGAGGATGAGCAACAGCGGAGGTCGATGGGAGACTACTTGATCGTCTTACAGCAGGCGATCATCGCGCTACAACAGGGTATGGGGTATGTTCACCATGAGCAGGATCATTTTCGTGCGTTGGTATACGGATGCATCGGTGCTATTGTAGGTTTGGTCGTAGGTTTTGGAGGATTGGCGTGGTGGATGTGGCGTTCTTAGTATGGTTTTCTTTCAGTATAGACAGAGACGATGTATCTTTTGTACATCCTACCAAGCACTGGGTTGTACCCATGTCGAGGTGGTGATGCAGTCATGGTAGTATCACGTTTTACTGGTTAGTACTTTTGTGGCAACGAGTCTGTACGTCATTGTGGTGACACATTTTGACATCACATCTAAGCACTGGCCCTTAGGGGTTAAGTATATGTGCAAATTTTGACACTTGTATGATGATAACATTACATATATATATGACGATGCGTTTGACTATTTGTGCCATGAATTTATGTGTGTGACAAAGTGTGTGATATGTTTTAACCAAATGTGTGATATGTGTTAACTGGATACGTGACATTGATACCTAGACATCTATTGTTTATAATAGAATGGCCCTGAAACGCGCACCACAGATGACTGAGGCAGAAATTGCGCAACTAATAGCGCAACAACTACAAGCTGTCATTCCCACGATTGTGGCGCAGGTTAGCGCCGGTATTAATGCTAACCCGCAACCAAATCCACAACCCGGACCGGTAGGTCAGAACGATAATCAGCATAATGGTAGGCTGGTTTGCACATATAAGCATTTCATGGAATGCAAACAGATGGAATTCAATGGTACTGAAGGACCCAATGGGTTTGTGAAAAGGGTCGAGAAGTCAGAATCAGTACTTAACAAAAGTAATTGTCCTGCTAATTGTGCAGTTAAGTATACCACCTGTACCTTTATTGCTCATGCTTTAAACTGGTGGAACACGATTGTTCAAACTCGCGGCTAGGACGCGATTAATGCGATAACTTGGGATGATCTCAAGATTCTGATGAGGGAAAGGTTTTGCCCAACTCATGAGATTCAGAAGCTTGAGCACGAGTTCTGGAACCTGCAGATGCAAGGTGCTGATCATGCAGGTTATACTAACCGTTTCAATGAACGGGCTCGTATTTTGCAAGACATGGTCCGACCAGAGTCTAAGAGGATCAGAAGGTATATCTGGGGACTGGCCCCAGAAGTGAGGAGCATCATTAATTCGGTGGAATGCCGAACCATGCACGAGGTGGTAGCCAGGTCGGGTACCGTTACATATGACATGGTTAGGCGAAAGATTTTGACAATGCCAGGAGAGTCGGCCAGAAACAAGCGGGAAGCCCCAGAGAATAGCCACGCAAGGGCAGCAGCCCCGAAGAGGGGGGAGGAATACTAGTCAGAACTACGCCATGACTACCCCTGCAGGTAACTTTGATGGTTACAAAGGAAAGGCCCCAAAGTGCAATAAATGCGCTTTCCACCACTCTGATATATGCCGAGCAGTGATATGCTCGAAGTGTTATAACAATGGGCATTTTGCCAAAGACTGTAAGATGACCATGGAACCCAATCCCAAACCAACTCCGTTTCAACCTGCTAGGCCTCAACCTCTTCAACAGCGACCTCAGCAACCAGCCCCACAGGTTGCCTATCCCCGTGCATGCTTTGGATGTGGCAGCACAGAGCATTTTCGTAATAGTTTTCCGAAGTTAGCCCTGCAGATGGCACGAAGGAACTCTCAGAACAAAGCATCTACCTCGAATGCAACCCGAGGTCGTGCCTTTGTCATGGGACCTGGTGATGCACGCCAGGATCCCAACGTGGTTTCAGGTACGTTCCTCGGTTCCAATCAATTTGCTTCAGTATTATTTGATACGGGAGCTGATAGAAGTTATGTGTCGATTGCATTTTTGCCACTCTTGAATATGCCTACTGTTGACTGGAAACACCCCTACACCGTTGAACTTGCCAGCGGGAAACCAATTACCCGTCACCAACTTATTGTTAATTGCCCTATAACCCTTAACGGTTACCAGTTTACCATTAACCTTTGACCAGTGGAGTTGGGTGGTTTTGATATTGTCGTAGGAATGGACTGGTTGTCCAACCATCGTGCGGAGGTGTTATGTGAACAAAAGGTTGTGAAGATTCCTTTATCCCCCATAGATGTAATTATGGTACAAGGTGAGAAGTTAGGTGCCACATTGAACCTTATATCTCACCTTAAGGCGTTGAAGTGTATACGACAGGGATGTGATGTGTTCTTAGCTAGCATCACACCGGAGGAGCCAGCCGAGAAGCGTATTGAAGACATACCAGTGGTATGTGAATATCCTGATGTGTTCCCGGAAGAACTGCCTGGATTTCTGCCCAATCGGCAAGTCGAGTTTCGCATCGACTTAATACCGGGAACGACACCCGTTGCCAACGCCCCGTATCGTCTTTCACCATCCGAGATGCAAGAACTATCGACGCAGTTGCAGGAGTTACTCGATCGTGGTTTTACCCATCCTAGTTATTCCCCCTGGGGAGCCCCAGTTTTGTTTGTAAAGAAGAAGGACGGTAGCTTCCGAATGTGCATCGACTACCGGGAATTGAATAAAGTTACTATCAAGAATCGTTACCCTCTTCCGAGAATCGATGATCTCTTCGATCAGCTGCAAGGAGCCCGATACTTTTCTAAGATAGACCTTTGGTTAGGTTACCATCAAGTGAAGGTCCAAGAGGATGATATTCCTAAGACCGCATTTCGAACTCGCTATGGCCACTACGAATTCCTAGTTATGCCCTTTGGGTTAACTAACACACCCGCGGTGTTCATGAACCTCATGAATAGGGTATGTAAGCCATACCTTGACAAATTTGTCATCGTCTTCATTGACGATATTTTGATCTACTCCAAGAGTAAGGACGAGCACGAGCATCATTTTCGTGCTATCTTGGAGATACTACGGACCGAACAACTCTACGCTAAGTTGTCTAAGTGCGACTTTTGGTTACAAGCCGTACAATTTCTAGGGCATGTAGTGGATCAACATGGAATTCATGTGGATCCAAGCAAGATAGAAGCAATCAAGAATTGGCCAACGCTGAAATCCCCAAAAGAAATACGCCAATTCTTGGGATTAGCAGGATACTACCGTGCTTTATCGAAAACTTCTCTAGTATTGCGCAATCGTTAACCGCATTGACGCAGAAGGATAGAAAGTACGAATAGGGTGAGGACTAGGAAACAACATTCCAGCTGTTAAAGAAAAAGTTATATGAGGCCCCATTATTGACGTTAGCCGAAGGCAATGACGACTTTATCGTATATTGCGACGCACCGCGACAAGGACTTGCATGCGTCCTTATGCAAAGGAATAAAGTTATCGCGTACGCTTGTAGGCAACTAAAGGTGCACGAAAAGAACCACACGACTCATGACCTGGAACTAGGAGCAGTTATATTCGCGTTAAAGATTTGGAGGCATTATTTATATGGTACCAAATGTACCATATATACCGATCACAAAAGCCTCCAACACATTTTCGACAGAAAGACTTAAACATGAGACAGCGCAGGTGGGTGGAATTGTTAAATGATTATGATTGTGAAATAAAGTACCACCCGGGAAAAGCTAATGTAGTAGCAGATGCGCTAAGTAGGAAGGATCGAATTAAGCCTCTTCAAGTAAGAGCCTTGGGAATGATCGTGCAGACAAGTCTGATAGATCAAATCCGGAACGTACAGATGCAAGCCCTGGAGGAAAGCCAGTTACCCGGGGAAGGACTACATGGGAACGAGAAAAGTTTTATGAGGAAAACGGATGAGGTGTTGTACTTTAAGAATCGAGTATGGATTCCTGCGAGTGCGGAGCTGAGCCAATTAATAATGGATGAGGCTCATAAGTCAAAATATTCGATTCATCCCGGTACAGATAAGATGTACCATGACCTGAAAGAGTTTTATTGGTGGCCGGGAATGAAAAAGGAAGTGGCCGAATACGTGAGCCAATGCTTGACTTGTGCACAAGTCAAGGCGGAATATCAGAAACCTTCGGGGATGTTGCAACAACCCGAGATACCTCAGTGGAAATGGGAACAAATCACGATGGATTTCTTGACCCATCTCCCGAAAACGCCTCGTGGTCATGATGCGATCTGGGTAATCGTAGATCGATTGACCAAATCCGCCCATTTTATTCCGATCGCACTACGTATAAGACCGACCAGTTGGCCGAAATTTATACTAACGAAATAGTAGCTAGACATGGTGTCCCGATTGCTATTATTTCCGATCGAGACAGCCACTTTGCTTCGCGGTACTGGCAGAAACTACAAGAGGCTTTGGGGACGCGCATCGATCTGAGCACTGCTTATCATCCCCAAACTGATGACCAGTCGGAACACACGATTCAGACACTAGAGGACTTGCTTCGTGCTTGTGTCCTGGACTTTGGAGGAAGTTGGGACAAGCATCTCCCACTAGTGGAATTATATAAAAACAGTTACCATAGTAGCATTCAAGCAGCCCCGTACGAGGCACTCTATGGTCGAAAGTGCCCATCACCCCTTTGTTGGGCTGAATTGGGCGACACTCAACTGACGGGATCTGAACTAGTTCAGGAAACCATTGATAAGGTCCATCAGATCCGAAAGCATTTACAAGCCGCTCAGAGCCGACAGAAGAGCTGGGCTGATGTGCGCAGAAAACCCTTATCGTTCAAAGTAGGTGAACGAGTTCTGTTAAAGGTATCGTCGTGGAAAGGCGTTATCCGATTTGGAAAGTCAGGAAAGCTAGCCCCGCGCTACATTGGGCCATACGAGATCCTAGCCAAGGTAGGTCCGGTAGCGTATCGGTTGAAATTACCAACCGAACTTAGTGCCATTCACGATGTCTTCCATGTATCAAACCTGAAGAAATGCCTGTCAGGCGAAGCTATCCCGGTACCTTTGGAAGACATACACGTTGACAATAGACTCCACTTTGTGGAAGCGCCGGTGGAAATAGTTGATGGTAGAGTCAACAATTAAGACATAACAAAATTTCACTAGTTAAAGTCCGGTGCAACTCTAAACAAGGGCCTGAATATACTTGGGAACGGAAGGATGAAGTCCGTAGAAAATACCCTCACCTCTTCCCTAACATGACAAAGTAAATTTCGGGGATGAAATTTCTTAACCAGGGGAGACTGTGATACCCATGACGAAACCAGGTACACCTTAATTGGTCCTAAACTTAAAGCATGACTAAAACTATCACTGTGTGTAAACCTTGTGAAATTTCATGACTTGTGTGTGGTGTGAAACGATATGTGTATATCTCGGAGGGATCTGAGAACATGTCATGGTTGACATGACACTACTAAGGACCAACGATGCGAGGTTGGCATCCTTAGCCTTGAACAACGTGTTAAACGGAGACTTGACGTTTAACAGCGCATTAAACCTTTGAAGTTGATTATTAAATTATCCGTAGCCTTATTTAAGATTCCGAGTTCCAAGAATAACTTAGATTTGTGCCATAGACTGTCACATAAGGTTTAAAAATAATCAAAGTCCGGGCACGTAAAACGAAGCAGCTCCCAGTTGGGGACACGCATTCGTTCCGGGCATAACATAAGGCAATCGAATGTGCAAGGAACGATCGATCAAGCTTAAAAACACTTAAACGAACATCAAACGAGACTTTTATGATTAAAACGTAACTGGGTTCGGATTTTTAGTTGGTTATGCATAATTTTTAAACCGAGTCTTTTGACACTAAGTACGCGCAAAACGGAGTCCGTCGCGCAAACCGAGAATGCGCGCCGAACCCGAAACGAACCCATACTTATCTACAGGATAAACCTTGCTCTTGGGACCCACCTCTATGCTGCCATCAACCCCCCCCCCCCCCACATGTTTATAAATTGTTTTTTTATTCTTTTTATTTCATTTTTAATAAAAATAAATCAAGAAAAATCCCTCAAATTCTACTATAAACTTCCATTATCAGCTGAGTTCTTCCATAAACAAGCTTGAACCCAAAGGTATTAGCCTTGATACTCATAGTTCTATGTCCGTTTCTTCGATTAAACACGATTTCTAGCCGAAAAACACTTTTTAATCCATGAATTTTGGGACTTTTTAGCAAGTTTTAGGGCTGAACATGCACACCACATATATCCCTGGTGTTATACGGCAGCCATGGTTGCTAATCAATGGGGTTTGATACCCTAATCAACTCTTATTCGACCAAAATCGCTTAACTATTTAATTAACCGAAAACAATGGATTAAGCTTGATTGTCTAGTTCTAGCGAATTTGGATTGTACTTGGTGTGTAGGTACTAAACATAGCAGCCACACACTTCTGGACTCACAAGGAACCCTCGGAAACAAAGCTTTCGCTAGGTATAACCTCCGAGAACCGAAACTAGAATGGCAGAAATTGTTTTACCTATAACTTGTTGTGTGTAACTCGGATTGAGTGGAAATTTGGTATGGTGATGTAGGGTATTGTCAGAAAGGTCCACGTAAAATTTTAGAATATTTGGAATTTTCTACAATGTTTGGGGAATTTGTAACGGTTTTACCGAAAGAATTTCGTGAAAAAAATCAAACGGATTCAATAAATCACCAAATTTTACAGAGACACTAAGGAAAATATGGGGAATTATCTGGGAAAATTCGAAGTCCATTGGTTGAGTTTTGATTTGAGTTAAAAATCCGTGTTTTTGGGAGTTTTCGGTAGCCGGAAACGCACCGAAATAAAATCAAAAAATTCCGAAAATTTTTGGAGATGTTTCTTGACATGTATAGAAGGTTCAGGAACGTTTTCGGAATTTTTAAACTTCTGAGAGTATTTATGTCAATTATGTGATTAGAAAATGGTTTATAAGTAATTTAGTTAAATAAGAAAATTACCAAAATAAATTCCCAGATATTTATCTCATGATTTACTGATTTTTACTGAGTTATATACATTTTTATAGATTTTTATTCAAATTCTAGATTAAATGGGAATTTATTTGAATTAAAAATAAGTTATATAAATCATTTTGACAGTTTACCGTGTAACGAATCTGCCAGAACCGGGAACTGACCCAACCCGAAAAAAACCACAGTTGGAACACTGGAAGTATTCCGGGAAATTCCCGGGCAATTTGGGCACTATGGGTGTGCTCTAAGACAATTCGGGAGAATTCCCGACGGTGAAAATGGAAACTCAAATTTGGGCCACTTGGACCCCCCGAACACTTAAACTCCCTTAATGGAAAGTTAATCATTTTTGAATAACCACGTGTTGGCACTACTGGTATTCCCGTACCATTATCCGAACACGTTAAACTACTGACTTTGGCTGGCACGCGAATCGGTGCCTGGAAGCCAAACTGAAAACTAATACTACCCTGACTTCCATCATCATACCAGTGTCCTATAGACTCGATCCGGAGTGAAAACTTCTGACCCGATCCAAGTTATAACCATTACCAGCTTAGATACTGATTTGAGTTTATGCTTGCATGTGTGTCATTCCAGCTATTCGACCACTCGTGTGTTGAGACCCCTATTGGCACAGTGAGTTTCACGACCCCGCTTTTAACCGTTTTATTGTTTTACTTGGGGTGGAATTCATGTTAAAAACTGTGTTGATACACCAATTTGGGAGTGAGTTTTACTCTCCCACTTGTAAACCGTGCTACTGTTTTCTGGAATGACTTGCATGTTATGAAACTGTGTTAATTGCACCAACTTGTGAGATATGAATTACCTAACACACGACCTACCTCCCCTCTACAAGTGATTGGCGTAAGCCATGAGCAATGGATAGTACTATTGGTTTGACTAACCCAATTGCTCTAGGCAGTGTCTAGGTGACACTGTGTGTTGGTGACTATGCAACTGCACATGTCCTAAATTTGGTTATGTTAACTAGGCGTAACTGCAGGGAAACATGACTTAGTGGCCGGGATGACGTGCCTGTAACATCCGTCGAAAAACGGGTTTTCAAAACCCGCTTCGTTTATTAATCGAATAATCAGTTTCAAATTTTCGTTGCTCATTTAATGCTTATTTTAATTTTAAACAATACATAACTAATAAACATTTTAGAATATGGAAATTAAAATTGTTAGAAAATAAAAATAAAGCAATTAAAAATGAAAAGGGGCTGCCGGGTTTCGAACCCGGGTCAGCCGGAAGACACTAGCATCAAACATTTAACCACTCCGCCACTTGCTGTTTTTGTGTAATCAAGGAAGCAAATAAAACCTTAAGTTCACCCGTGAATCTATCTGTTTGCGCCAAAACTGAAACCGATCAACGGCTTTCAACTTTCCAGACGATTGAGTGATCGCTATTACTGATAATAACCAATGAAACCATTACGACGCACGTTCTTAATCAAATTCAGTCTTTATTGTCTCGATTCATATGAGTTTGGGAGTTAAAAACCGAAATCCTTTACTTCCTGATTTACTCTATCAATATCATTATCTCGCAACTCAAAAACACTCACAGACCCTCCAATTTCAATTGCGCTCTATTTTCTGTTCGTCGGAAACGCTTTCTGATATCGCCGGACTTTCGCCGGAAAACCGTGACACTCATCGAATCGGTAAAGTTCTAAATTCTTTCATCTTCTATCTATTGTTAGACTTATACTAACTCAAAACCTTCAACCAGAATCGGTTCCAGGCAACGATACCGGATAATCTGCAATCGCCGGAAAATTTCTGAAAATTCCGAAATCACGCTGTGAATCGGTACGAGCATCTAAACTCTTTGATAATCCTTGTTTAGTCACTTAATTTCACAATTAGTTAATCAAAACTGTTAATTGGTCCACTCAGACGGAATTCATAAACATAGCCGACGACCTTTGCTGGAATTCTGAGAAAAAACTCTTTCTGGTACATTCGTTCCCAAAACCTTCTTTATCCATTTCATTTTAATCATTTATATGTCCGTCAATCGAATTAAACAAGAACAGTAGAATAAATCGTTGTCTGTGTTGTTTTAACGAAGGAGATGAAGTTAGGCTGT
The DNA here is from genome assembly GCA_947069175.1 of Scalesia atractyloides. NCBI lineage: Eukaryota > Viridiplantae > Streptophyta > Magnoliopsida > Asterales > Asteraceae > Scalesia > Scalesia atractyloides. The sequence continues at coordinate 64,529,276 of CAMTDV010000016.1, read as the reverse complement.
GTATATATTTAATATAAATCGGATTATATCTCGGGTTAGACACACAGTCCAGCGGTGGACTGTGTGCATTTGAATCATAGAGATACCGGGTTCGAGTCTGTCCTTGTTCCGATTCGTCACAATATTCATACTTTTTATAAAACCCAAATACGGAAACTTCCAGTTAGTATATAAATGAAATAAAAACAAGTATTTTAACTAGGTTAGACACACAGTCCAGCGGTGGACTGTGTGCAACGTTAAACAACAGGTCCCGGGTTCGAGACCTGTTATGCACACCGGTTCGATATAATTAAAATCCTTTTTAAAATAAATGAATTTTGAATAAACTAAATAGTATATAAATATAATTAAAAACAGAAATATTTCGGGTTAGACACCTAGCTCAGTTGGTAGAGCTGCGTGCACGCGTACGGGAGGTCACGAGTTCGAACCTCACTCAGTGCAAACAAACACAAGAACGAACCGGTCAACAGTCAACAGTCAATGGTCAACGGTCAACCCCAAAAAGTCAACATTTTTTTATATTTTTATTTATATATTTAATTTAAAAATCAATTAAAAATACTTAAAAATAATATTTTTAAAGTTAGAAAATGACCTTAAACTCACAAAAATATATCTAAAAATCCAATTAAAATTGTTAATAAAATCCACTTATTTACCGTACCTTTTCGTTATTATTTATGTTAGTTATTCCTCGTCGATCAACCCTCTAAACTCGTGCTCATTCAACATCATCAAACGAACGCACCCAATGTGAGTGAATCTCTACAAATTCCCCGTTTTAATCACATTTTGGGGTGTATCATGTGTCTTATTATTTATTACAGTTAAACACTTGTGCATTCATCATATCCATGATCAAATGTGTATTCAATATGTATCAACTGTTTGTGTGTTTAACGTTTAGATTAAATTTATCATTTTCAGTATATACATCATCATAGGCCGCCGTTCCCCATTACCTATGAGCGGAACGTGACGTTGCCAACATATACATTATCATTCATGTTATATACTCATGCAAGGTGGTTTGTTATTGTTATTGTATGTTTATTTACGTTTGCTCACATATGATGTTTGCACAATTTTTCCATATTAACTATAACAAGAAATCAATAATAAATGTTTTCTAACAAGGTTCACTCGCCAACTTTTGTTGACCCAAAAACCCCCATTTTTACACATGATACAGGTGATCCAGATGCAACAAGAAACATATAGGACGGCTTAGAAGAATAAATCGGTTTAGGTTTTGGATTGTTTATTTAGTTACTTTTTCCTTGTAATTGTATGAACTTGTTTGGAATATTGAAGTTGTAATTTTGAATTTAATAAATATGAAACATATTAGTAAACATATATTGGTGATAACCCAATTATGCCCCGACTCTTATTCCGTTGCGGGTCGTGGTGTGACAGATTGGTATCAGAGCCATGACTATAGGGATATAGGATAGGTTATTAGACCCTTAGAGCCTATACTATAGTTGATTAGAATTTTTAAATTGTTTGTGTGTTACATGCAAAATTCATGATGTTTATATGCTTTATGTTTATTGTTACATTCAATGTTATGCAAGCATGTTCATAAGTACATATTATTATACAATACCTATCATGAATCATATTCTCATAACATATCATATCCATGAGAGCACACACCACACAATTTCCATGATTTTTGCAACGATTTTTGTATTTTCAAATCACATCAAAGTGAGTTCTCATGACGGGCATGTAGTAACTGGAAGGGTATAAGTACCGGTAGTCGGAACGTCCTGTCTAGGCTTGGCATTCGTATAAATCCAAAATAAAGGAGCAGTTTGCCTACCTGGGGACTAACGATGAGAGTACGAAGGACCTATTAGGCCAAAGCATGCTATACCAAACGTCGTGTGAGCTAACCCCACTTTGAGTTGTCATTGTGTCTACACCTGGACACCCTCGACCATACATCTCGCAAACATATTTCATGGTTTTCATTCGGGTGATGCGAGTGTTAAACCGCCAATACCAATGTAATCCTACTAAGCCAATAGTCATGGGGGCCCACATGACTATACAGGTGATGGTATGGGGGACATTGGAGGCCCAAACATGAGCAAACCCAAGACATCCTATGGATGTAGTTGCATTATTGATGTTTATGTTATTTTTATTTTTTTAAGACACATGACACCTAAAAAAAGACTCCTTAAACTCACAATCTTCTTATGTATGTTCCTATAGATGTCGGCTAGGCAGCAACGTGGGAGTAGAAGGTCAGGAAGGTCAAACGAACGCTTGGCCACCCAAATCGCAAAACAAATGGCCGCGGTGCTTCCTGACATCGTAATTCAAGTCCAACAAGCTCTCGCCGCAAATCCCACCAATCCTCCCCATCAAGAAGACCAAAACGTCGACAACCCTCCCTCCAAAAAGTGCTCTTACAAACACTTCAAGTCTTGCGATCCCCCAAAATTTGAAGGGACCGAAGGTGTCACTGCTCTTCTCCACTGGTTTGAGGAAATGGAAAACACCTTCCTTAATTGCGATTGTCCCGAGGATCGCAAGGTACGTTACGCAACTGGGAGACTATTTGGAGTAGCTCTTACCTGGTGGAATACAGAGAAAGGTAAGAGAGGAATCGAAGATGCAATGGCCTTAACATGGGAGGAGTTAAGGGAAATCATGACGAGACACTTCTGTCCAAGAAGCGAGATCAAAAAGTTAGAGGATGAATTTCACTCGTTGAAGCAAAAGGAGGGAGATCATACTTCCTACAACAAAAGGTTTCTAGAGTTGAACCAAATGATCCCCAACTTGTTCACCCCAGTATACCGCTTAGTCGAACACTATATTCGAGGCCTCCCCTCGAAAATTCAAGACTCAGTTCTAAGCACTTCGCCTGCAACACTTGAAGCTGCTATGGAACTAGCTACCGAGCTTACCGAGAATCGTATTCGTAACGGCAAATTTAAGGACGAGAAAAAGAAAGCCCCCATTGAGGGCCAAACTTCAAACCATTCCACCTCCTCCTCAAAGTTTGCTAATAAGAGGAAACGTAACACCAGAAACTTTGCTTCACACAAACAAATTTCCCCATCCCTGCTGCACCCATCACTCAAGTTGCCCCCTCACCTGCACCATATAAAAAGCCATACTCCAGCCCATACCCAAAATGCAACCGTTGCCAATACCATCACTTTCCTGATCATCCCTGCCAACATTGCACCGGCTGTGGCCGCGCAGGTCACACCATTCAAACCTGTCGCGTACTTCAGCGAACGAACCGCCATCAGCCCTCAACCCAAACCCACCATCAAATAGTGGGTCAAGCCCAACAACCTTTACTCCTACCACCTGCCCAACATGTAGCCCAATCCTACTACCAACCCAACTATCCTATGGTGCAACCTATGCGGGCTTGTTATAACTGTGGAGACCCAAACCATTTCAAGAACACCTGTCACGCTTGGTGAACATTATCCATGCCCAAGCTCAAGCTAATCCAGTAAACCAGGCTAACCAAGCTCCTCCACCTGCAAGAGGAAGAGCTTTCAACATCAACGCAAATCAAGCTAGGGTTGACAACAATGTGGTTAACGGTACGTTTCTCATCAATGGTAGTTATGCATCCATGTTATTTGATACTGGCGCAGATAGGAGTTTTGTGTCCTTAGAATTTGAACCCATCCTCAACCAAACTCGAGATAAACTCATGGAATCTATAACGGTAGAAGTTGCTAATGGAAAATCGGTCTCATTAAACTCTATTATACGCAATTGTACTCTCACCCTAAACGATCACGATTTTCCAGTTGACCTCATTCCTATGAAGTTGGGAAGTTTCGACATTATAATTGGTATGGACTGGCTCAGCCAAAATCATGCTGAAGTTGTATGCCGCGAAAAGTTCATTCGCATTCCTCTTGCAAACGGTCAGACTCTACGAATCTTTGGAGAAATCACTTCGAAGGGACTCAAATTAAATGTCCTGTCTTCAAGCCCGAAAATATCTCCGCCAGAATTATGTCGCATTCCTAACTCATGTCGTCAAAAAGGGAACCAAGGAAAAGAAACTTGAAGACATCCTAGTAGTAAAAGATTTTCCGCAAGTTTTTCCTGACGACATTTCAGGACTTCCTCCCGTGAGAGAAGTCGAATTCCGCATTGATCTTATACCTGGAGCTACACCAGTTGCAAAATCTCCTTATAGGTTAGCCCCATCCGAAATGCAAGAGCTAGCCAGTCAATTGCAAGAGCTGACTGACAAAGGATTCATACGTCCTAGCTCATCGCCTTGGGGTGCACCTGTCCTTTTTGTGAAGAAGAAAGATGGAACGTTTCGCATGTGTATCGACTAGAGAGAACTCAACAAGTTAACGGTTAAGAACCGCTACCCATTACCTCGCATCGATGATCTTCTTGACCAACTTTAAGGCACCAGTTATTTTTCAAAAATCGACCTTCGTTCTGGTTATCATCAACTCCGAGTCCATGAAGAAGACGTCCCAAAGACCGCCTTCCGAACTCGTTATGGTCATTATGAATTCATGGTCATGCCATTTGGTCTAACCAACGCTCCAGCTGTCTTCATGGATCTAATGAACAGAGTCTTCAAACCCTATCTCGATCGCTTTGTTATAGTCTTCATCGACGACATACTCATTTACTCAAAGTCTAAGTTTGATCATGAACGACACCTTCGACTCATCCTTACACTCTTAGGGAATGAAAAGCTCTACGCCAAATTCTCCAAATGCGAATTCTGGTTAAAAGAGGTACAATTCCTTGGACATGTCGTCAATGACAAGGGAATACATGTCGACCCCTCAAAGATCAAAGCAGTACAAGAATGGCAAGCGCCACGTACACCAACCGAAGTAAGATCATTCCTTGGTTTGGCTGGTTATTATCGCCATTTCATTGCAAATTTCTCCCGCATTGCTGTACCACTCACGACTTTAACACATAAAGGAAAACCCTTCATATGGGGACCCAAACAAGAAGAAGCCTTCCAAACCCTTAAACAAAAACTCTATGACGCACCTATCCTCACACTTCCTGAAGGTTGTGATGACTTCGTGGTTTATTGCGACGCGTCAGGGCAAGGACTAGGCTGTGTTATAATGCAAAGAGGAAAGGTGATAGCTTATGCTTCTAGACAACTCAAAACTCATGAGAAGAACTACACCACCCACGACCTGGAACTTGGAGCTGTTGTGTTCGCTCTTAAGATATGGAGACATTACCTCTACGGTACTAAGTGTGAAATATACACTGATCACAAGAGCCTCCAACATATCTTCAACCAAAAGGAGTTAAACATGAGACAACGGAGATGGGTCGAACTTCTTAATGACTACGACTGCGAAATTCGGTATCATCCTGGCAAGGCAAACGTGGTGGCCGATGCGCTCAGTCGAAAGGGTTATGCGAACTCCATTCGTCTTCTATGTTCGCAAATCATAACCGACATCAAAGATCAAATCCGAGAAGCCCAACATGTATCAGTAACGGAAAACGACATACGCAAGGAGCTGTCTTGTGGAGCTGAAATTAAAATTGAAACTAAATCCGACGGTATTCTGTACTATCTAGATCGCATATGGATTCCCGATCACAATAACCTTCGTGATTTCCTTATGAATGAGGCGCACAAAACACGATATTCTATACACCCAGGATCCAACAAGATGTATCAAGACCTTCGATGCACCTACTGGTGGCCTGGAATGAAAAAGGATATTGCTGTTTTTGTTTCCAAGTGCCTGACATGTTCCAAAGTAAAAGCTGAACATCAAAGACCTTCAGGACTTCTAGTCCAACCATAAATACCTGTATGGAAGTGGGAAAACATAACCATGGACTTCATTACCGGGTTACCTCGCACCTCCAGTGGGTATGACACTATATGGGTAATCATTGATCGTCTTACAAAATCAGCTCACTTCATTCCGATTCGCGAGGACTTCAAGAATGAGAAGTTAGCTCGTATCTACATCAGCAAAATCGTAAGCCATCATGGTGTACTGTTAAGCATTATTTCCGATCGTGATGGTCGTTTCACTTCACGAACATGGCAAGCCGTACAAGTCGCTTGGGTACACGATTAGACCTCAGTACCGCTTATCATCCTCAAACTGATGGAACAATCTGAACGCACCATCCAAACTCTTGAAGATATGCTTCGAGCATGTGTCATAGACTTCAAGGGAATTTGGGACGCTCATCTACCATTAGTTGAATTTTCGTACAACAACAACTATCATTCAAGTATCGACATGGCACCTTTCGAAGCTTTATATGGTCGTAAGTGCAGATCTCCAGTATGTTGGCACGAAATTGGAGAAGCTTAAATCACCGGTCCATAATTGATTCAAGAAACAAGACAAGATCCATCAAATTCGAAACAATCTTCTAGCGGCACAAAGTCGTCAAAAGAGTTATGCAGACAAACGACGAAAGCCTTTGGAGTTTAACATTGGTGATCATGTACTTTTAAAAGTATCACCGTGGAAGGGAGTCGTTCATTTTGGTCAGAAGGGCAAGCTAGCACCACGCTACGTAGGACCTTTCAAGATACTCGAAAGAGTAGGACCTGTAGCATACAAGCTTGACCTACTAGAAGAACTCAACCGAATTCACCCCACATTCCACGTATCAAACTTAAAGAAGTGACTCGCCGATGAAAACCTCCATATTCCCTTAGAAGATATGCAGATTGATGAATCTATGCACTTCATTGAAAGACCAGTAGAGATCATGGACTTCGGAGAAAAACGTTTAAGACGGAGTCGTATTCCAATTGTTAGGGTACGCTGGGAGTCGAAACGAGGACCTGAGTTTACTTGGGAACGTGAAGACTCAATGCGCGAAAAATACCCGCGTTTTTTCCTGTTACCACTACTACTTAAATTTCGGGATGAAATTTCTAAAAGTAGGGGATACTGTAACATCCGTCGAAAAACGGGTTTTCAAAACCCGCTTCGTTTATTAATCGAATAATCAGTTTCAAATTTTCGTTGCTCATTTAATGCTTATTTTAATTTTAAACAATACATAACTAATAAACATTTTAGAATATGGAAATTAAAATTGTTAGAAAATAAAAATAAAGCAATTAAAAATGAAAAGGGGCTGCCGGGTTTCGAACCCGGGTCAGCCGGAAGACACTAGCATCAAACATTTAACCACTCCGCCACTTGCTGTTTTTGTGTAATCAAGGAAGCAAATAAAACCTTAAGTTCACCCGTGAATCTATCTGTTTGCGCCAAAATCTGAAATCGATCAACGGCTTTCAACTTTCCAGACGATTGAGTGATCGCTATTACTGATAATAACCGATGAAACCATTACGACGCACGTTCTTAATCAAATTCAGTCTTTATTGTCTCGATTCATATGAGTTTGGGAGTTAAAAACCGAAATCCTTTACTTCCAGATTTACTCTATCAATATCATTATCTCGCAACTCAAAAACACTCACAGACCCTCCAATTTCAATTGCGCTCTATTTTCTGTTCGTCGGAAACGCTTTCTGATATCGCCGGACTTTCGCCGGAAAACCGTGACACTCATAGAATCGGTAAAGTTCTAAATTCTTTCATCTTCTATCTATTGTTAGACTTATACTAACTCAAAACCTTCAACCAGAATCGGTTCAGGCAACGATACCGGATAATCTGCAATCGCCGGAAAATTTCTGAAAATTCCGAAATCACGCTGTGAATCGGTACGAGCATCTAAACTCTTTGATAATCCTTGTTTAGTCACTTAATTTCACAATTAGTTAATCAAAACTGTTAATTGGTCCGCTCAGACGGAATTCATAAACATAGCCGACGACCTTTGCCGGAATTCTGAGAAAAACCTCTTTCTGGTACATTCGTTCCCAAAACCTTCTTTATCCATTTCATTTTAATCATTTATATGTCCGTCAATCGAATTAAACAAGAACAGTAGAATAAATCGTTGTCTGTGTTGTTTTAACGAAGGAGATGAAGTTAGGCTGTGTATATATTTAATATAAATCGGATTATATCTCGGGTTAGACACACAGTCCAGCGGTGGACTGTGTGCATTTGAATCATAGAGATACCGGGTTCGAGTCTGTCCTTGTTCCGATTCGTCACAATATTAAGACTTTTTATAAAACCCAAATACGGAAACTTCCAGTTAGTATATAAGTGAAATAAAAACAAGTATTTTAACCAGGTTCGACACACAGTCCAGCGGTGGACTGTGTGCAACGTTAAACAACAGGTCCCGGGTTCGAGACCTGTTATGCACACCGGTTCGATATAATTAAAATCCTTTTTAAAATAAATGAATTTTGAATAAATTAAATAGTATATAAATATAATTAAAAACAGAAATATTTCTGGTTAGACACGTAGCTCAGTTGGTAGAGCTGCGTGCACGCGTACGGGAGGTCACGAGTTCGAACCTCACTCAGTGCAAACAAACACAAGACCGAACCGGTCAACAGTCAACAGTCAATGGTCAACGGTACTCAACCCCAAAAAGTCAACATTTTTTTTATATTTTTATTTATTTATTTAATTTAAAAATCAATTAAAAATACTTAAAAATAATATTTTTAAAGTTAGAAAATGACCTTAAACTCACAAAAATATATCTAAAAATCAATAAAATCCACTTATTTACCGTACCTTTTCGTTATTATTTAGGTTAGTTATTCCTCGTCGATCAACCCTCTAAACTCGTGCTCATTCAACATCATCAAACGAACGCACCCAATGTGAGTGAATCTCTACAAATTCCCCGTTTTAATCACATTTTGGGGTGTATCATGTGTCTTATTATTTATTACAGTTAAACACTTGTGCATTCATCATATCCATGATTAAATGTGTATTCAATATGTATCAACTGTTTGTGTGCTTAACGTTTAGATTAAATTTATCATTTTCAGTACATACATCATCATAGGCCGCCGTTCCCCATTACCTATGAGCGTGAACCGTTCCCCATTACCTATGAGCGTGAACGAGGCGTTGCCAACATACGACGGCTCCGTTTGATTGAGCCTTGATCGCACATACATCATCATAGGCCGTCCGTTCCCCATTACCTATGAGCGGAACGTGACGTTGCCAACATATACATTATCATACATGTTATATACTCATGCAAGGTGGTTTGTTATTGTTATTGTATGTTTATTTATGTTTGCTCACATATGATGTTTGCACAATTTTTCCATATTAACTATAACAAGAAATCAATAATAAATGTTTTCTAACAAGGTTCACTCGCCAACTTTTGTTGACCCAAAAACCCCTATTTTTACACATGATACAGGTGATCCAGATGCAGCAAGAAACATATAGGATGGCTTAGAAGAATAAATCGGTTTAGGTTTTGGATTGTTTATTTAGTTACTTTTTCCTTGTAATTGTATGAACTTGTTTGGAATATTGAAGTTGTAATTTTGAATTTAATAAATATGAAACATATTAGTAAACATCATGAGCTTTGTGATAACCCAATTATGCCCCGACTCTTATTCTGCTGCGGGTCGGGGTGTGACAGTGCCTGTCTTGACACGGCCCGGTGGGAAGTGTCTGCGGTGATACCACCCGGTGCGATGATGTGTCTGTCTGGCACGGAGTGACTATGACCATGACCGTGACCGTGACCGGTGACCGTGACCGTGACTGTGACTATGACCGTGACAGTGACTGTGACTGTATTGTTAAAACCTATTGTTCCACAACAACTAAACTAGTGGGACTCACACATCGTTTAGCTGACCTTTTTAAAACTAACATGCATTTCAGGTAAAGCGAAACAATAATAAGAAACGTGCGTGTGGATGGCTGTAGTAGTGAACTGTATCAGAATAAGAGCTGTGATAGCTCGTAGTACTGTACTAAAATTTATGGTGTGTAATATGATACTGACAGTATGTTGTAACTAAGGATCTCTCTATATATGATATTATGTTTTTAAACTATGGAGAGTTACCACATGTCTACCGCACCCTGCATTTGTCTTCCGCTGCGAGTCGGGGTGTGACAATTTTATTATTTTTTCCAGTTTTTTTGAATTTTTTGATTTTTGGAATTTTTTTAATTTTAAATTATTTTTTTATTATTATTTTTTTTAGAATTTTTAGAAATTTTTTGGATTTTTTTGAAAATTTTTTATTTTTTTATTTTTACAAATTTATTTTTTTGAAATTTTTTTATATATTTTTTTTTTATTTTTTGAATTTTGATAGAATTTTTTGGATTTTTTTTAATTTTTATATTTTTTTAGATATTTTTTTATAATTTTAAGATTTTTTTTTATATATTTTTTTGAATATTTACCCAAACTCATCTTAAACCTTTGATAAATTCAATCTAACCCATAACCGTCCTAACCCATACCCATCCTCACATCTTTCATAAAAAAACTCATCCTAACCCAAACCCATCCTAATCTATACCCATTCTAACCTATGACCCATACCTACCCAACCTATCATTTTTGCCACCCTACTTTTAACTAAAACACACGGCATAAAACATTAAAATAGACAGTTCAATCCAACCAACATTTAAATGTAACAAGTTAGAACAAAATTCAATTTTTCACGTGATATTATAGGAATAAGTTTAGGGGTATGCGATCAAAAGATGTTTATAAATACATGGGGTATTGAGTAGAAGCAACAATAATGTCTTCAAATATACAGAAGAAACATTTTGTTTTTTGTTGATTTCTATAGAACACTAAGGGTGCGTTTGGTTCGATATAATTCAATGGAATTAGAATCCTAATTGCAACTCTTAAAGTGTTTGCTTCGTAGAATTTATTGGAATTCAAATCTCAATTGTATTCTTGATGTGTTTGAGTGGTATAGGGAATTAGATTATGAATTATTAATGAATTTCTTTAAATTCCTTTAACTAAAGGAATTTAAAATGTATTTATCCCATTCACTAAACCCGAGAAGGCTTGTTTAGAGAATCAACATGTGTTTATCCCATTCGTTTTTTATACATTTGGTTCTCTAACCCAGAGGCCGTGAAATTCCTAAACAAGGTCCAATGGGTTGTGAATAGTAATCTCTCAACCTTTAAGGGTTGTTTCGTCTTTATTCGGATCGGTTTTGCAATTCAAAAGGGGGTTGCGACACAGCTTATTGCCCGTTTACCCTCCACTTGTTTGTAATTTGTTACTTTGTCCTTTTAATGAAGACACATAATTCAAAATCATTTCAAATGCTTTAACTAAAGGAATTCAAAATCTATCCAAAATGTGTAGGAATTCAAATAAATTCATTGGAATTTTTTATCGGTCACCGATGTCATAACCGTCACCGGCTATCACACAACCAACACACAATAACCCATCCCCAACGCCCCCCCCACACCACCACCATCCCCAGCACCATCTCACTCCCATCACACCACCCAATCGCCACCTAATCTGATCGTCATGTCAGCGGCCAAGGGTCGATTCGAACCGGCGATGCATGTCAGTGATGTCGGGTTAGTTCAGTGGATCAAGGTCGGTTCAATTCGGCGACCCAGGCTAATTTAAAGGCCCGAGTTGAGTTAGGACTACAATGCAGGTCAGGGTTATTTAGCAGGCTGGTGGTCCGGGTTGTGTCAGTCGTGTGACTCGAGTTTTGCGGGCCACAATCGGTTCGAGATGGTGGGTCAGGTCAGCGGTGCAGTTCAAGTCGAGGAAAACAGGTCAGTGCGGATAAGTAGGAAAATTTAACTGAATCTTCAATGTCTTGATGTAACTCGTTGATGATGGAAATGCTCTATAGAACAGTATTTAGACACATGGTGTGTTGATAGATAATAAGAAACCATCTTTGTAGGAAACAACTAGTTGCACGCCCACAACTAGTTGATAGATGATAAGAAACCATCTTTGTAGGCAACAACGGTTCTGCAAAACAAGACAACAACAAAAGACAAACCAACACGGGGTTGTGCCAACTCAACACGAGCCATGGTCAACTCTAAGATTCGTTGAATCAGTGATAGTACTGCAAGTACAATGACCACGGGTTCGTGTCCTGTCACCACAGGGTGTGTTAGTACATAATCTGACATCCACAGTTAATGAAGGGAGAGAAAGTGAAGGCCATGGGGCCGTTCCAGGTGGGCACGGGGCCGTGGTTGCCCTTTGTTTCCAGTTATAAATAAAGGTGCTTGGTTCAAGAGAAAGGCACCCCTTGGCAAACCACTTCTCTCACACTTGCCACCAGTCCACCACAACTACAACACCAACACCCACCACCATCTTCCATATTTCATCTTTTAGAGTGTGTAGTAGTCTTCAGATCTAAGATCGATCGTAAGAGTTCTTGTCAAACAAAAGCCATGCTTGGCTAAATCTCTTGCATCACTTGCTGAAGATAAATCTTTTATGTATTACTTTTGATTCCAATCTTTAGAAACTTTTTTTTTGGGTATGTATTCATGACTTTAATAACTAGTTTTTTATAATGAAAGTGAACTTTGGTTAAACACTTCTTCATGTTTTGTTGATTCACTCATTCGTGTCTTACGGTCTAGATAAAGCGCGTTAACTGCCTAGAAGGGGGTTAGAAGTGTGTTTGGGTAAAGTTCTTGTCTCGTTCAGTGTATAGATCCTGCAAGGACTTGGTTCAAGCTTATTAGGACTTCCCTTGAGGCTGATAGCATCAAGTTGGGGGAAGGAAGAACGGCTTGAACCTCTTATAAATAAACTATTATTAAAACTTTATCCGGCCTTGCGGACTATATCCCTGCTGACTCGACCAATATGGCCGAGGGTAACGTCGCCTTCACAAGAGGGGCCTACCACTTTTTGCATTAATAACTTACTTAATTATCTTTTAATATTTCGGCCTTGCGGCATTGTATCGCTGTTGACTCAAACCAATATGGTCGAGGGTAAAGTCGCCTTTACAAGAGGGGCCTACCACTATAACTAAGATAATCACTTAAAAAGCCCAAAGTGCGGAAATCATCAAAGGTTACATAAGAGAGGAATCAGAACCAAGTGGTTCCTTCTTGTCTATTTGTTTTTACATTTTTATCTTCATTTTCATCTTTTAAAACTTTCAAAACTTTCATGAAAATTTGGTTAGAGTAGAAATTAACGATGGGTGCACTTGCCCTAACGGATGTAGAGTGTTTTATAAAGTTAAAACTTGATCCAGGAGTAAAAATTGCTTAAAATATAAAAAATTATAACCACTTGCACGCACACCAAGTTTTTGGCGCCGCTTCCGGGGATACAAGGATTTTAACACAGCTTAAAATTAACAGCCTAATCGATTTTTATCTTTTTCTTTATTTTCTAGACTTTTTTTTATTATCTGCAGCTGCAGCACAGGGCCGTGCTAGCCAAACATAGGGACGTGCCCTTTACTGCAGCTGGCAAAACTTTTTTGGTCAGACAGTAACTGTGACACGGGGCCGTGTCAGCCCAACACGTGGTCGTGTCTCCCTTCTAGTAACTGTGAAACCAGACCGTCCGATCCCAACGGTTAATAACATCTGACGAAAACTTGGATGATATTGGTTATTTTTATTTCCGCAACTCTTACGATGAATGGTGCCAATTATGTGGTTGGTTTGATCGAGATTTAGAATGCTTTTTTCTAAATTTCAACCCCCATTACCTAATAGACCCATCGTTTTCCTGTGAAAGTCATCTTAAGAGGGGCAAAAGTGAAAACGATAACTATCATCCATCTGAATGCCATCAAACCTCTTTTCAAAATGACATAACCTCAGATGACGTATGCTAAATAGAAAAGAGAATTCTCCAAAAATTAAAAGCAATAGAGTTTATGATGAATATGAGGTGTTCATCTCAAAACACTAATGAGGCAGAAGACTTGATGGGGGCCCATTCATAATTAAACAACATCAAGGCCACTACATGTACCTCAATAGTTTGTGAGGACGAATGCGATAGTCGCCCCTATTTTGATTGTGCCACGACGGACTCGTCACCGGCTACATCCGGTGCATATATAGACCAGAGCGATTCGACTCATACCTTCTTTAACAAGAGCCCTAATAAGGTAAATAAAGGTTGGTTTCGTCCACCGAATAGTTTAGATTCTTCCTTTCCGATAACCTCTTGCGTTTTCATATAAATCACAAGCACCTTAGGTACATTCGACACTTTGGTGTTGTTCCTACCACTAAGGAGCCAACCGATAAAATAAAACACCTTGAATAAGAAAAAAAACTTCATAAATCTCAAAAACAACACGGGTCATGCCCATAAGGCATGCCTCCGTGCTCGTATGTTAAAACACCACGGGGTCATGCCAGGCCAACACGCCTCGTGGTCACTAACGGGCAAAAGCCATTCTGATGCATTGCAGACAAGGGGCCGTGCCACCCAGTCACGGGGTCGTTGCCATTGTGCTGTCACTTTCTATAAAGTTAGCATGGGGCAACATGTCTTGGACTCATTCCAAAGACAAAGATCTGATCTGAGTATATTCTTAAAATGTTTTCATCAAACCTTCTTGTCTTTGCCACTTTTATCTCTTTCCTTCTTCTCCAAACATTCAAACCTCCATGAAAGCTTAAAGCTTCAAAAACTTCAAGCTTCATCAACAAAAATATATGATTTCAACCTAAAACTCTGTTAAATTAAATGTTCTCAAACAATGTTTCAAGTTATTTAAGTTCAAAACTTTCATAAACCAAGTTTTAAATAACTTAAAAACAAACTATTTTGGGTTCAAAATCATAACAGGAGTGGAGGCACGGGTCCGTGCCTAGTTGGCATGGGGCTATGGTGATGTTCTGCGTAAATGACAACTTCCTTGTTTTTCTTAGAATGTCAAGCAGAATTAGTGGAACTTCGCCAACTACCCCTGGGAACAACAGGGGGAGCAGAAGGCCGACCATCGAGGCTACTATTGTCCGGTATGTGAGTGCTCTAAGAGAGGCCATGGAAGAGATGACATCCGTGGAAGAGATCCTAATTGATCGGATCAACTACTTAACAATAGGGCTTGAGACTAGCTTCCAAGAATTCAACCTCTTGAACTAAAGGTTGAATATTCTTGCTATGCCTCCCATGGAACCAATCTTCCCACAAGAAGATTGGAACCTAGCACAGAAATCATCATCCCCATCGGGTGAGATTAAATACCACCGGAACCACCTCTAGACGTACTCCATGAGGTTCCGGTGACCATCACCCCTCTTCCACAAGAAGTTGTAGATGATGAGCCTCCTTTTTTTCCCTAGGGAGATCGTGGAGATGCTCAATGACATTTGAGAGGGACATCCTCCTAGTAAAGCTCAAATCCCTTTTAACACCTGGAAACCACCTCTGGGTTTTTGTTGTATTTTCGATTATTCTAGGGAGAGCTTTCCAGGTTTTTATTTCTTGTCATTAGGAGGCTAATCTAGCTTAGGACTTAAAATTATGTACTTCTTCATTTCTAGGTTGTAATGGATGGATATTATGTTGGAATCGGTATGCCCAAGACACATATTAATTTGATGTGGCTAGTACATTATGATCCAAGTCGGGCCATACCCAATAACAAGCTAGACAAACACACATAATATTTATTTATGATGTGATCAAACAAACAAATACTAACACTTAGAATATTTAGAAATTATTTTCTAAATAATTGCACTTGAGAAACTAATAAATTATATGGATAATTTATTTTGAGAGAATATTTTATATTGTTATTTAATGGGTTAAGTAACATTATAGATAATTGTGATATGTTGCATAAGTCTTATAACATGTGATGTTATAATTATATAAAAGGTTATAAAATAAATATAAGACTTATTTTATAAAAATGAAATTTTTGGGTGACAAAAACAAGGCCATATGGCCAAAAATTTTGGGGCTTCCCAAGGTGATCTTCCACCATTCATTTTGCATACAATCTTCACACAATCTCATCAAATCCAAGACTAGATCTTGCAAGACTATATGGAGGATTTTGATGTTTAATTCATTCATTCTTACACACATTTTCCCTCATTTTTTATTCAAGTGCAAGAACTCTAAAAGAGCTCTCAAATTTTCGGCCAAAGTGAGTTTGTCCAAGAGAGTTCTAATTTGAGTTTTAAGTGTAAAATCCTAGCAATCTCGTGGTGTTTGTTGGAAAGCTTGGGGTATACAAGCTTGAGCTCTTCTCCTTTGAAGATTATCATTCAAGTAGCACCATCCTTTTACCTACTTGTTCTTGAAAGGTAGTTTCTTGAAACACCCTAAGATTACCTTTTTGATTGCATGCATGTTCATATATGGATCAGGGTTTTGGTTTTACATATACAATGGGTTTTATATCTTGTAAATAACATGTTTTAAGTAATTATTCCGCTGTGTTTTTATTTTATATGGATAAAATAACTTTGATAAACATATCAAAACCCCATCAGTGGTATCAGAGCCGCTTATATGAATGCATGCTTCAAAGGATCTAAAGATTTCGGGATTTTGGGTATGTGGAAACCCTTTGGCCGAAATTTTAAACATGGTTTTCCCTTGTTTTTCAAGACACTTTTACTAACATGCATAAAGGTATATTGAAAAATTATTCATATGGATGATATGTTTGTTTGGACAAAAAAACCCATTTTTTCGGTTTTAACTTGGCCGAAAATTGGGTTACAAAAGGAAACCATTTTTACTCTTGAACTTAAATATATATGTGGATATATATTTTGGTGCTCATAACCTAGCCATGATCTTGTGTTTAAATATGTTGAATGATTGTGTTGTGATTTATTTGATTATTTCAATGGAGTTGTAATAATTAATTATCTTTGTTCTTCCATTTGAAGATATGTAATTTATTTATTTCCATTTGGTATGTTAGTAAATAGATTAGTTGTATTTATTTTACTAGAAAAATGTATTAGGATTCTTTATTGTAAAAGAAGATGCACACATAAAATGCGTTTTTGGTTTTGGCCAATTTTAGGCCTAAAGAACCTCATGGTTCTTAACGGGATTTTAGCCCAATAATTAAAACACATTTTTGAAGCCCAAAGGAGTTTGGAGCTGAATTTAAAGTTCATTTGGAAGCCCAAAGAAAGTGGAGAAATCGAAACACAAAAGGAAGACTTGAAGCATTTGGATGCGGGTTCAAGTGGGAGTTCAACGACACATTTTTTATGTCAATATTCACCCTTTAGGAAGGACCTTTTGGCACACTTGTTTTGGCTAACAAGTGGTCAAAAATAGTTGGCTATGGTTATGCACCTATTTTTGTGTGTTATGCTTGTATGGTTGTTTTATTTATGGTTGTTTAGATGATATTTGGATATGCATGCTTAACAACTTATAATCCATAACAAGCTTAAAATTGGTTCTTTACAAAATCATTAAAAGTGGTTAATAAAATTGTTTTATTAAAGGTTAATGCTTTTATAATAAAATGGGTGTTATTAGAAAGAACCTCGAAAAATTGGTTTTCACTAAAGTACTATGAATTTGAATGCATGCAAATGTATGGTACATAAATTTTTCTAAAACTAGAATTTTGAAAAACTTAAAATCCTTTTTATAAAACAAGTCAAACACCATCCTTTTACACAACACTCGAATCATTTTGGAATTCTTTGTGCAATAAAGGTCACCTAACCACATTTGAAGGAACTTGTGTGTTTGAGGTAAGCTTACCATATTTGTGGGATAAAGGTCACCTAACCACATTTGAAGGAACTTGTGTGTTTGAGGTAGGCTTACCATATTTGTGGGATAAAGGTCACCTAACCACTTGTATGTGTAAACTTACATGTGTGTGTAAGTAGGACGACTTAATTTGGAAACCATGTGATTAGGGTCACCGAAGCATGGCGTACAAAGGTGTTGATGGGATTAAACATGCCAACTAAACATAAAGATGTTTAACCGATCCCATATGGCTAGAAATTGCAAAGGGTTGCAATTGTCAAACGTTGACTACCTTGTTAATTTAAATAATGGGATAAAGGTCACCTAACCAATATTTAAATGTAACGTTGGATTATAGATTTTAATTATTAATTTTCTATGAGACATAGAAGGGTATTAATGATTAAAATTTAATAATATCGAAAATACTAAAATTAAACTTTGTTAAATTTTGTAGATGGCCGCTAACAATGCAAACACAATTACCCAAACGGTCCGTAACCTATCACTAAAAACCATCCTTGAAAAGGATCGTCTCAACCATAACAACTTCATGGATTGGTATCGAAACTTGAGAATCATTCTCAAGCAAGAAAAGATATCTTATGTGTTGGAAGATCCTATTCCCGATGAACCTAACATGGAAGATAAGGAGGCCTATAACGATTGGGTTAAGTATACCGAGGACTCCATGCAAGCCTCTTGCTCATGTTGGAACTATGATTCCCGAAATTCAAAAGGATTTTGAACATCACGGGGCGTACGGCATGATTACCCAATTGAAGGAAATGTTCCTTCAACAAGCTAGGGTAGAATGCTTCGAAACAGTTCGGGCGCTTCATGCATGTCGAATGGAGGAAACCCAATCGATCTCATCTTATGTCCTTAAGATGAAAAACCACATTGATCGCCTCGAAAGGCTCAATTGTCCCGTCTCTAAAGAGTTGGCTACGATTTGATCCTCAACTCTTTAACAAAGAAGTTTGAGACTTTTGTCATGAATTATAACATGAACGGATGGGACAAGAGCATCGGTGAGCTTCATGCAATACTTAAAACTGCCGAGGAAGGCATGGGTAAAAAGGCTTTACCCATTCTAACGATCAATGAGGGAGGCAACAAGAAGAGGCCCCACCCCGACTCCAAGGCAAGTTTTGCCAAAAGCAAGGGCCACATCAAAGGGAAAGGAAAAGGAAAGGTTAAATCGGAACCCACGAAACCAAAGGAAAAGAAGTAAATGGTTGCTTTGACTGACCCATGCTTTGAGTATGGAGAGATAGTGTAACATCCGTAAAAAAAAACCGGATTTACCAAACCCGCTTCGTTTATTAACCGAACAATCAGTTAAAAATTTCGTTGCGTATTTAATGCTCAAATTAATTTTAAACGATACATAATTAATAAGTATATTAGAATATAAAAGTTATATTTGAAAAAGTATTAAAAATAGTGATTTAAAAATAAAGTGCTGAAGCCGGGATTCGAACCCGGGTCAGCCGGGTCAACCAGGTCAGCAAAGCCTTAACACACACACACCCAACCACTCCGCCACTTGTGTTCTTTAGTAACATATCAAAACAATTAATTCAAATATCACAATCTGATTTCAAATCGACGCGCCCAAATCGCATTCGTCGGAAATCCCGAAGATTTCGCCTTTCACTGACGGTTTCTTGTGTCTTAACGCGTATAAGAACTATTACATCTGTTATAACCGATGTCCAGTCCGCGACATCAGTCATAACCGCCGGAGAAATTATTGACCGACGAATCAAGACGGTAATCGGACTAAATTCATTGATGTTCTTCCCTATAAATACACCCACAAGCTTCTGATAACCTTTTCGCTCACAATCACACGAATTCTCGACGTAATTTCACTCGCCGGAAAATCTCTGCAAGTTGCCGGAAAACCGAGACTTTCATCTACACGGTAATTACTTCGATTTTTCTGTTTCATTCCATTATTGGACAAATACTAATATCAATCCCTCACCCAGAAATCTCTTCCAGACGACGTTGCCGGATTATCTGTTTTCGCCGGAAAATTTCTGAAATTTCAGAAACCTGCTGATAACCGGTATGATCATTTAAACCTACTGATAATCGTTACTCAGTAGTTCAATTTCACATCTAATCCCTCCAAATTTTTAACTAATCCTATCAGCCGAAGGTCACCAAAACAGAGCCGACGATCTTTGCCGGACTTCTGAAGAAAGACGAACAGTTCGGTACAATCAATCCTCAAACCTTTTTCTGTTCATTACATTACGATTGCTCATAATGTTCGTTAAATTAATTTAACCAATAACAGTCAGTTAATCGATGTCTGTGTTTTGAACGAAGAAGACGAAGTTGTGTATGTTATAAGATTAATTAAAATCGATATTATGAACGGGTTAGACACACAGTCCAGCGGTGGACTGTGTGCAAACAATATACATAACGACTCGAGTTCGATCCTTGTCACACACACATTCGCTGTAATAAAATGCCTTTTTTTTAGAAACCGAACCGGGTTAACTCTGTAAGATGTTAAGTATAATAATAACCAGAATATTTACCAAGTTAGACACACAGTCCAGCGGTGGACTGTGTGCCAAACTAAACCACAGGTCCCGGGTTCGAGACCTGTGGCGAGCACCGAGTTATGCAATTAAATCGTTTTTAAATAAATGATTTTCGGATTAATCTAATTTAGTATATAAATATAAATAAAAACAGAAATATTTCGGGTTAGACACGTAGCTCAGTTGGTAGAGCTGCGTGCACGCGTACGGGAGGTCACGGGTTCGAGTCTCACCCAGCGCACACATATAACCGACCGAACCGGTCAACAAGTCAACATTTTTTTTATTATTTTTATTTATTTATTTTATTTAAAAATCAATTAAAAATACTTAAAAATAACATTTTTAAAGTTAGAAAATAGCCTTAAACTCACAAAAATATATCCAATAATCCTACAAAAAAATTGATTAATAAAATCCGCTTATTTACCGAACCATTATGTTATTGTCTAGGTTAGTTTCACTCGTGGTTAAATCCAACTTCGTGCGCATTCAACATCATCAACCGAACGCACCCAATGTGAGTGAATCTTACAACTCCCCTTTTTAATTACACGTTTTGGGGTGTATCATGTGTCACTTAAACTAATTCGTTTATTCAAACTCGTGCCATACCATATTATGATTTAAACTTAGAATGTAGATATTGTTTGTAGTTATGTATTACATATTGTCTAGTTGTATGCAAATCATTCATTAGGCCCGTCAGTTCGTAGAACAACGCGTGCCTCAAAACTCATTCATTAGGCCCATCAGTTCCTCGTGGGAGACGGGTTGAGCAACGCGTGCCTCAAAACAATCTATTATTGTATGTGTGTGCATTATTTAATAATTAAGTGTTTTGTGAATAAGTTTACATCTATATTTACTCATATGTGGTTATGCACTTTATTTAATAATCAATTCAATAAACTTGTTTAAATGTTTTTCAAAGGATTCACTCGCCAACTTTTTGTTGACCCAAAAACCATTTTTACACATGATACAGGTGAACAGGATGAAGCAAGGAAAACATAGGAAATGCCTTAGAGAAGAAAATAATGAAGTCTAGAAAGATGTAGAACATGTTGTAATTATGATTGTATGATTCCCTTTGAATTGTAATAATAAATATGAAACGTTATAATAAATGTCATGAGCTTTGATGATAACCCAATCATGCCCCGATCACCTTTTCCGCTACGGGTCGGGGTGTGACAGATTGGTATCAGAGCCATGACTATAGGGATATAGGATAGGTTATTAGACCCTTAGAGCCTATACTATAGTTGACTAGATTTTAATTGTTTATGTGGTTACATGCAAACTCATGATGTTTATTTCTTTCATATTTATTACATGCACAAATGCATGCAAATACTTCCGATACTACATTTTGTGATACTAGTGAATTATACTTACAGTCAGACATACATGATTCATACACATTCATCATACATATTTCAATGCTCACATATTCAAATCATCTTCATACCTTCGTTATTCAAAGATTTTGTCGCATTTTTCATTTTTCAAATCTCATCAAAGTGAGTTCTGCGACGGGCATGTAGTAACTGTAAGGGTACAAGTACCGGTAGTCGGAACGTCCTGTCTAGGTTGGCATTCGTATAAATCCAATATAACGGACCAGCTTGCCTACCTGGGGACTAACGATGAGAGTACAAAGGACCTATTAGGCCAAAGCATGCCACACCAAACGTCGTTCGAACTAACCCCACTTTGAGGTGTCACCGTGTCCACACCTGGATACATTCCGAATATCATATGTTACATACTTATTTCTCGATTTTCTCCGGGTTTTCGTGTACATAACCAAGCTAACACATGCGAACCATATGAAATACCCGGTAGTCATGGGGGCCCACATGATTACGTAGGTGAAGTATGGCGGCATGCAAGGCCCAATTACGAGCAAAGCCCAAGACATCCTATGGATGTAGTAGATTTATTATTTTATATTTATTTTATAAATGTTCATTCCTAAATACGACACCTGATCCCTAAAACATCCAACTCATACTCTTGTTATATATTCTTTGTAGATGTCTTCTAGCCTCGCTCGTAGGAAGATGAGATCAGGAAAAGCCCGCGAGCGCATGGCTGCCCAAATCGCTCAACAAATGGCTTTCGTAATACCCAACATTATAATTCAAGTCCAACAAGCCCTTACCGCTAATCCTGTCAACCAAGAAGATCAAAATGTTATCAACCCTCCCCCAAATACCACTAAATGCACCTACAAGCATTTCAAATCCTGCGACCCTCCAAAATACGAAGGGACTGAAGGTGTCACCGCTCTCCTCCATTGGTTTGAAGAAATGGAGAACACTTTTCTAAATTGCGATTGCCCTGATGATCGCAAAGTGCGATATCTACCGGTCGTTTGCTTGGAATAGCACTTACTTGGTGGAATACAGAGAAGGCTAAACGAGGTGTTGAAGATGCTATGACTTTGACTTGGGATGAATTGAAGGAAATCATGACCAGACGGTTTTGCCCAAGGAGCGAAATCAAGAAATTAGAAGATGAGTTCTATTCGTTGAAGCAAAAGGAAGGCGACCACACCACATACAACAAAAGATTCCTCGAGTTAAATCAAATGGTTCCCAACTTGTTCACTCCCCTCTACCGTTTGATCGAGCACTACATTCGAGGTCTTCCTTCAAAGATTCAAGACTCTGTAATAAGTACCACACCTGTAACCTTGGAAGCCGCAATGGAATTAGCTACAGAGCTCACCGAGAACCGCATACGGAACAAAGACTTCAAGGAGGAGAAGAAGAAGGATAAAGCATCGACTGAAACCTCCAACTCCACCCAAACCGAATCCCCTTCTCAACCCATTTCTAAGAGAAAACGAGACGGGTAACTTTTTGCTGCCACCCAACGCAACCAACTAGCCTCACAAGCCGTACCCCTTCAAGCTATCCCAATCACTCAAGTAGCACCCAACTTAACTTACCCAAATAAGAAACCTTACCTTGGACCTCATCCTCAATGTAACACCTGTTTTTATCACCATCCATCTACCTTACCTTGTCGACTATGTGCGAATTGTGGACGCTATGGTCATTTGAGCAAGGTTTGCCGCACCCCTCAAAACCAAACCTCACCCCCTACTCAAAACATGATCCAAACATATCAACAACCCCAATACCCCATGTTTCCATATGTTCGAGCTTGTTTCAATTGTGGCGACCCTACCCACTTTAGAAACACGTGCCCTCGATTGGTGAACATCATAAACGCCCAAGCTCAAGCAAACCCAGTTAACCAAGCAAATCAAGGAAACCTAATCACTAGGCCACCAGCAAGAGGAAGAGTTTTCAACATCAACGCCAATCCTGTTGAAGATAATGACGACCCAAACGAAACCACCCAACTAGTCCCCTTCACCAAAAATCAAGATTCAACTCCAACCGCTTAGTTTTATGTTTTCTTTATGTTATTTCAATTTTCACGTGTCTCAATTTTAAATTGGAAATTTATCCAAGGATTTTAATGCAAATTACTATTTCGGTTTTGTTTTATACTCATTGATTTAACATTCATATCATCATACATCTCAACGTATTTCAATTTCATCATTTAAAGAAGTTGAGCTATGTCTCACTTCTACATAGACTAACCTCTCCATCACAACAAACGAGAGAGGGACTGTCATTATTCAAACATGTATACTATCAGAATTAAGATTCAAGTTTTGGTTGATTGTGTTTAATTATGTATTAGAGTCACATAGAACTAATCATAACTTGCGGATAAAGCCAATGAAAATTTGACAAGGATATGGTGGATACGCCGCTGATACTTCCTATATATAAGTATTCTTGTCAAAGGATCAAAGGCATTGTCAGGCGGTTATGAGAAGTTCCATGTAGGATTTAGTATTGTCTTGATTGAAGTTGTGTTATACTCACTGATTTAGCATTCATAACATCTTATCATTTAAAGAAATTGGATTGTGTTCCATTTTCCACATAGACTAACCTCTCCATCATAACAAACGAGAGAGGTACTGTCATCATTCAAACATGTATACTATCAGAATTAAGACTCAAGCTTTGGTTGTTGTGTTTGTTTATGTTTTAGAGTCACATAGGACTAATCATAACTTACTGATAAAACCAATGAAAATTTGACGAGAATATGGTGGATACGCCGCTGGTACTTCCTATATATAAGTATTCTTGTCAAAGGATCAGAGGCATTATCAGGCGGTTATGAGAAGTTCCATGTAGGATTTAGTATTGTCTTGGTTGAAGTTTGTGTTATACTCACTGATTTAGCATTCATATCATCTCATTATTTAAAGAGATTGGATTGTGTTCTATTTTTTTTTACATAAACTAACCTCTCCATCATAACAAACGAGATAGGAACTATCACCATTCAAACATGTATGCTATCAGAATTAGGACTCAGATATTGGTTGTTGTGTTTATTTATGTTCTAGAGTCATATCATAGAACCAATCATAACTTATTGATAAAACCAATGAAAATTTGACAAGAATATGGTGGATACGCCGCTGGTACTTCCTATATATAAGTATTCTTGTCAAAGGATCAGAGGCATTGTCAGGCGGTTATGAGAAGTTCCATGTAGGATTTAGTAATGTCTTGGTTGAAGTTTGTTTATTACTCACTGATCTAGCATTCATGTCATCTCATCATTTACAGAAATTGGATTGTGTCACCATTCAAACATGTATACTATCAGAATTTGGACTCAGACATTGGTTGTTGTGTTTATTTATGTTCTAGAGTCTCATCATAGAACCAATCATAACTTACTGATAAAACCAATGAAAATTTGACAAGGATATGGTGGATACGCCGCTGGTACTTCCTATATATAAGTATTCTTGTCAAAGGATCAGAGGCATTGTCAGGCGGTTATGAGAAGTTCCATGTAGGTTTTAGTATTAGAAGTTTTGTTTTAGGATATAACCGTATCTTTCCAAACATATCAAAACTCTTGCGCATGAAATCATATTTAGTCAATCAACTCTGTTTATCCATATTCATTAACTTAGGCATCAAAAAGCGATTCCTGTAGCAGGGTATTCAACCCATACAAGGAACGTTACCGCCTCAAACAAAAATTTAAACTCTTACTCTTTTTCTAAGTATTTAATGGTCAATTAAAACACCATCCTTTTGAGACAAATATGTCACTACTTAAATTTCGGGATGAAATTTCTAAAAAGTAGGGGATACTGTAACATCCGTAAAAAAAAAACCGGATTTACCAAACCTGCTTCGTTTATTAACCGAACAATCAGTTAAAAATTTCGTTGCGTATTTAATGCTCAAATTAATTTTAAACGATACCTAATTAATAAGTATATTAGAATATAAAAGTTATATTTGAAAAGTATTAAAAATAGTGATTTAAAAATAAAGTGCTGAAGCCGGGATTCGAACCCGGTCAACTAGGTCAGCAAAGCCTTAACACACACAAACCCAACCACTCCGCCACTTGTGTTCTTTAGTAACATATCAAAACAATTAATTCAAATATCACAATCTCGATTTCAAATCGACGCGCCCAAATCGCAGTCGTCGAAAATCCCGACTATTTCGCCTTTCACTGACGGTTTCTTGTGTCTTAACGCGTATAATAACTATTACATCGGTTATAACCGATGTCCAGTCCGCGACATCAGTCATAACCGCCGGAGAAATTATTGACCGACGAATCAAGACGGTAATCGGACTAAATTCATCGATGTTCTTCCCTATAAATACACCCACAAGCTTCTGATAACCTTTTCGCTCACAATCACATGAATTCTCGACGTAATTTCACTCGCCGGAAAATCTCTGCAAGTCGCCGGAAAACCGAGACTTTCATCTACACGTAATTACTTCGATTTTTCTTTTTCATTCCATTATTGGACAAATTCTAATATCAATCCCTCACCCAGAATCTTTTCCAGACGATGTTGCCGGATTATCTGTTTTCGCCGGAAAATTTCTGAAATTTCAGAAACCTGCTGATAACCGGTATGATCATTTAAACCTACTGATAATCGTTACTCAGTAGTTCAATTTCACATCTAATCCCTCCAAATTGTTAACTAATCCTATCAGCCGAAGGTCACCAAAACAGAGCCGACGATCTTTGCCGGACTTCTGAAGAAAGACGAACAGTTCGGTACAATCAATCCTCAAACCTTTTTCTGTTCATTACATTACGATTGCTCATAATGTTCGTTAAATTAATTTAACCAATAACAGTCAGTTAATCGATGTCTGTGTTTTGAACGAAGAAGACGAAGTTGTGTATGTTATAAGATTAATTAAAATCGATATTATGAACGGGTTAGACACACAGTCCAGCGGTGGACTGTGTGCAAACAATATGCATAACGACTCGAGTTCGATCCTTGCACACACACATTCGCTGTAATAAAATGCCTTTTTTTTAGAAACCGAACCGGGTTAACTCTGTAAGATGTTAAGTATAATAATAACCAGAATATTTACCAAGTTAGACACACAGTCCATCGGTGGACTGTGTGCCAAACTAAACCACAGGTCCTGGGTTCGAGACCTGTGGCGAGCACCGAGTTATGCAATTAAATCGTTTTTAAATAAATGATTTTCGGATTAATCTAATTAGTATATAAATATAATTAAAAACAGAAATATTTCGGGTTAGACACGTAGCTCAGTTGGTAGAGCTGCGTGCACGCATACGGGAGGTCACGGGTTTGAGTCTCACCCAGCGCACACATATAACCGACCGAACCGGTCAACAAGTCAACGGTCAACAAGTCAACGGTCAAAAAGTCAACATTTTTTTATTATTTTTATTTATTTATTTCATTTAAAAATCAATTAAAAATACTTAAAAATAACATTTTTAAAGTTAGAAAATAGCCTTAAACTCACAAAAATATATCCAATAATCCTACAAAAAAATTGATTAATAAAATCCGCTTATTTACCGAACCATTATGTTATTGTCTAGGTTAGTTTCACTCGTGGTTAAATCCAACTTCGTGCGCATTCAACATCATCAACCGAACGCACCCAATGTGAGTGAATCTTACAACTCCCCTTTTTAATTACACGTTTTGGGGTGTATCATGTGTCACTTAAACTAATTTGTTTATTCAAACTCGTGCCATACCATATTATGATTTAAACTTAGAATGTAGATATTGTTTGTAGTTATGTATTACATATGTCTAGTTGTATGCAAATCATTCATTAGGCCCATCAGTTCGTAGAACAACGCATGCCTCAAAACTCATTCATTAGGCCCATCAGTTCCTCGTGGGAGACGGGTTGAGCAACGCGTGCCTCAAAACAATCTATTATTGTATGTGTGTGCATTATTTAATAATTAAGTGTTTTGTGAATAAGTTTACATCTATATTTACTCATATGTGGTTATGCACTTTATTTAATAATCAATTCAATAAACTTGTTTAAATGTTTTTCAAAGGATTCACTCGCCAACTTTTTGTTGACCCAAAAACCATTTTTACACATGATACAGGTGAACAGGATGAAGCAAGGAAAACATAGGAAATGCCTTAGAAGCAAATAATGAAGTCTAGAAAGATGTAGAACATGTTGTAATTATGATTGTATGATTCCCTTTGAATTGTAATAATAAATATGAAACGTTATAATAAATGTCATGAGCTTTGATGATAACCCAATCATGCCCCGATCACCTTTTCCGCTGCGGGTCGGGGTGTGACAGATAGGACATTGGAAAAGAAATTGTCCAACCTATCTCAAGGAGTTGAAAAACCAGAGGGATGCGGGGCAAACCTCAGGTACAATCTTTGTGATACATATTGACCTTAATGTTATTTCTTCAAACACATGGGTATTGGATACCGAATGTAGAACTCATATTTGCAATTTGTTGTAGGGGTCCAAAAGAAATAAACATTACAAGAAGGGAGACATTAATCTCTTCATGGGAAATGGAGCAAAGGTTCAAGTTGAAGCCCGAGGAGACTATGTTTTGAAATTTCCAAGTGGTTTGGAAATCACCTTGAAAAATGTTTTGTATGCTCCTAGTTTGACTAGGAACATTATTTCAGTTTCCCTCTTGCTACAATATGGTTTTAATTTAAAGTTTGTAAACGATGACATTTATGTTTTGATGAATGACATGTTATACTTTAAAGCTATGCCTTCAAATGGTATTTATGAATTGGTTCATGATAATACATCATTTGATAGTTCAATATACCAAGCAACCACCAAGAAACTCAAATTAGATTGAGTGATTCCTATCTTTGGCATTGTCGCCTTGGAAATATAAACAAAAATCGGATGCAAACACTTCGAAAGAATGGTCTTTTGGAAACAAATGGAGATGATTCATTTGATGTATGTGAATCTTGTTTACAAGGAAAAATGACTAAGGCACCCTTCAGTGGCACCTTTGAAAGGGCAAAAGACTTATTAGGTATCAAACATTCGGATGTATGTGGTCCTTTTAAGCCAATGACTAGGAATGGTGAAAGATACTTCATTAGTTTTACCGACGACTATAGTCGTTATGGTTATGTGTACTTGATAAGACACAAAGATGAAGCGTTTGAAATGTTCAAAGATTTCAAAAGTGAAGTAGAAAATCAACTCAAGAAAACAATCAAAGTCCTTCGTACCGGTAGAGGAGGTGAATACCTTAGTGATGCTTTTCAAGATCATCTTAGGAGTTGTGGGATTATCTGACAACTCACTCCACCTGGAACACCACAACATAATGGTGTGTCTGAAAGGAGGAATCGAACTCTATTGGATATGGTTCGATCTATGATGGCTAGAAGCACACTGCCTCTATCATTTTGGGGTTACGCTTTGCTCTCCGCGGCCCGTATACTGAATATGGCCCCAACCAAGAAAGTGGATAAGACATCTTTTGAAATATGGCATGGAAAGGCTCCATTATTATCATATTTGAAGGTATGGGGTTGTGAAGCTTATGTGAAGCAATACACCTATAGGTTCGTTGTACGGATTGTTCGGGCACTAATCTGACAAACCTAAGGTAAACGTGTGGAATCCGTTTGCTTAGGCGACATTGGATACACTCATTTGTTTCTATTTAATCACCTTCTGATTAATATTCAATGTTACAGATCCTGGAAACACTTGGACCGAGCTTCGCCTCTGTCGTGACAAAATCTCTGAATGTTACAAATGAAATGTCAAGACTCCTATTTATAGGAGTGCAAGTTCGCTGGAGGGAATGCAAGTTCGGGTGAACTTGCTTAGTCAAGTTTGGCCAAACTTGACTACAAAACTTCCTTTTCGAGCGACCTTGACCCTAAATATACATAAACTTCGATATTTCGCTCCTAAATACTGACTCGATATTATATGATGACGTAGGCAACATACATATGCATCAACAGACTCCCCCTTGGATGTTGCCGTAGTCATCATTCTTCAATTAAGTTCCTGAGTCTTTAATGTTCTCTAGATCTTTATATCTTGAATAACGTTAACATCCATGCTCCCCCTTGCTTTGAGCTTTCTGGTATCTTTAATCAACGTGTTTATCTAGCTCCCCCTCAAATGATGCTTCGAATCTCTAAGATTTGACGATTAAGAACAATCACACGTATCCACACACAAACAGTTTCTTAACAGTCTCATTGGTCCGGCTCACATTCAACATTATCAAGTTTCCATGGAAGATTTGAAAGAAAATCTTTTGGATTTTTAATATTGAATGCAGAAATGTAAAAAAACTGAAATTAATATTTACAGTTTACATTTTTGTGAGAATACGTGCTAGAGGATCATATCAGTTTACTGAGACATATCAGCTGCACCGTTGATCTAGATGAAACACTCAGTTTAAACAATTCACATGGATTGTCGATATTGTTGTCCACTTA
Source organism: Scalesia atractyloides (assembly GCA_947069175.1). Lineage (NCBI taxonomy): Eukaryota > Viridiplantae > Streptophyta > Magnoliopsida > Asterales > Asteraceae > Scalesia > Scalesia atractyloides. The sequence continues at coordinate 64,499,186 of CAMTDV010000016.1, read as the reverse complement.
AACTCAATCTAGAAACTTTCGTAATACTTACTAATACATTAAGGTACATTAATTTGCACTAAGTTCTTATGGACCCCACGATCTCAGCATATCCCCTCATCATGTAATACACTGACTCAAGTAATGCCTTTAAACTTTCATCAACTGTGATATGTGTGAAAATAACACAAAATGTTTAAACATTAACAATCAGGTCGATCTTTCGATACGTAGAGAAAGTCCAATGTTTAAACAAAATAAGAAATAAAAACAAGTTGAAATTGTTTAGATCTTAACAACCAGTTTGATATTCACTATACGCAGAGATGATCCAAGATTTAAACGAAACACCAAGTAGAATAAAGCAGAAACGTTTAGGCACTAATATCCAGTTTGATACTTTCGTATACGTAGAGGATGTCCAATGCTTAAACAAAATAAAGAAATAGAAAAGTTTAAATCTTTTGAAAATGAAAACACAATCACAGTGACTTTTTCAGTAAGATGTGAAAGTACACCAACTAACCGGTTTTTATGCTTTTTGGCATTCAGCGATTACCGAGTAGGCACACACTCACGAAGGACAAAACTAAGTACTATGCTTTCAATCGCGTTTCCAACTAGAACTATGCTTTTCTATTTAGGTTTGTATCATTTTCGCAAAACTACTAGTCTAGAGCCTACCGACACATCTTTAGTGAGATTGTTTAACAATTTTAAACAATACATATCTTTATCATGCACTGATAGTCCACTGATGTACTATCATTTCCTCTATTCGCACAAGTAATCGCATTTTTCATTTTTCAATGTTTTTGAAAATTTGAGATTTTCTAATGTTTTTGGCTTTTTGGAAAATTTTATCTATCTAAAATGATTTTGAAATGATGTTTTTCAAATTTACAAGAATTTTTTTTATTTTGACAATTTTAAATTTTTCTCCCCCTAAAATTGAATTTTTTTTTAAAATCGAAAATAAGAATATTGCATTGTAACCATTTAATGACTTTTTACGAATGTGAACGCGAGACTACCATTTTGTTTGTGTGGAATATCACTCCTGTCTCTTGTCTCTCTGTATGAACAACCACTGCTTCTGAAATGACCTTTGGCTTGAAGCTTGGTTATCCTGCACATTCAAACAAACTTTAATCAGTTTTGAATTGGAACCCAATCCATTCTAGATTTAGGTTTACCAAAATCATTAACATCTGAAGTAAACAAACATTCGCACTCTTTTTGATATTCAAACAGTTTGGTAGAAACTTTATTTGAAAATTTTACTTTCTTTGATTTTTTAACTGTTTGAATTATCAAAATTTTCTCCACTGCTCTCTCTTTTGTCCTCAGATTTGTATCTGATAAATTCATTTTACTTGACTGTGAGTAAAATGATTCATTAGAACTTTTATCTGATTTTTAGACGTATCCGAGGACAAAATCTTTTCCAAGTACTCTCTAACTTTTTTCCTCTTTTTTCTCAATCTGTCTTTTTGCCCTTGTGATAACTTGAATTTTTGTTCTTTGGGCTTCTCTACAGTTTTCTCATTTTTCTTCGCTGTTTTCTTCTCCTCTGGTCTTTTCTCCCCTGAGATTTAACCGATCTTCTTTTCAGATTAGTCAGACAATCCCTGGAAATATGACATTTGATTTGACATTTATAGCAATTTCTCGTATCAAATCTCCTTTCCAGGCAGTTAACAGCAATGTGTCCACCAAATCCACAGTTGTAACACACTCTGTTTACGTACTAATCTCTCCATTCAGACCAAACACCCAAATCAGCACATTGATTTGACGTTTAGTAGTCATCTTTCCTGCTTCTTCTGTAAAATTGATTTGACTTTAAGCACTGTGGTCCGACCTGCACCACTTATTCTCAAATTTTTGTGAGTTTTTATAATGATTGGATAACCGTACCGATGAGCTTTTATTTTTGTTTTGAACATTTATAGAATTTTGTTTTTCATGTTGTTTTTGTTCTCCATTCTGCTTAGAAGATTTTTGCGTTGAGCATTCACCTTTTTCAGCAGATTGTAGAACAGTTTCTTGAAATTTTTCTTTTAGTTTCAAAAATATTTCCTTTTTATCATTTTCATCATCGATATTATCATCACAATCTTTAATTATGACATCATCATAATTTGTGACATTATCACTTATTGGACTTTTCTTTTTATTATCATTGATTTGTTTTGGACATATATGTTCTAACTTTAATGAGGAAGTCACAAATCCTTTCAATAATTTTGCTGAATTAGCAACTTTATTTATAACAGTCTCAACTTCTTTTTCAAGTTGAGCTATTTTCTCGATATGAGAATTTATTGCTATTTGATTTTCTATATTTAATTTTCAAAAACAATTTTATCATTTTTAAACATTTTTATTTGATTTTGAAAATCTACTACCATTTGTAATTTTTCATTTTCTAAAATTTTTAAATTGTTTTCAAAATTGTTTTCATTTTCTTTTAGTTTTTTATTTTCTAATGTCAAACTCTCAATGTCATTCAAGAGTTTCGTATTATCTGCCTGATAATTGTCTACTTCATAGATCGGGCAGATTGGTTCAGAACTTGAAGACTCATTTGTGGATATACTTGAAACAAGAGCTTCACAGTTCTTAACCACTACACTCTTTTAAAACTTATTCTTTAGAGATGTCCATAATTCTTTCGCAGTCTTGTATTCTGATAAAAGTATCAGGATGTCTTCCTTAACCGATTGCTGGATAAGATTAATCATTTTCTTTTTAGCAAAATAATCATCTTTATGTTGAGTAGAATATTTGCACTTCTCCCGAATTTTCTGATTCTCATCTCTAGTAACGATATAACCTGTCTCAATCGCAACCCAACTGCGGAAATGCATAGCTTGGACCCAGCTCTCAAATTTTCCTTTCCAAACTTCATACTCGTTCATACTCATCAACTTTGACGGCTTCACGGTACCCATTTCGTTTCCCAAACTAATCTGTCGTTCAAAACACTTGAAAAATGATTAGTAAACAGACAATTTTTAGAAAAAATGACTTTTTAATCTACAATATTACCGTATCGGTTTGCTAAAAACGTTTAAATTTTTTCGGAAAGTTGTTTTTACCAGATTAGAGCTTTAAACGCGTCTCGTCAATGCGAATCTAACGATATATAATGTCCGAGACGTTTTCACGATTTTCAGAAACCTTGGACAAGTTCGGGCGAACTTGTCACAGACTTAACAAGTTCGAGTGAACTTGTGTTGAGATGTTATGAAAAATAGCAAGTTCGAGTGAACTTATGTGAATTTTCAAGAGATAGCAAGTTCGGGCGAACTTGTATAGACTTTCAACAAATTTTTATCAAGTTCGGGCGAACTTGACTAACAATGATGAAAAAACAGTCAACTTCAAGCGAACTTGAGTAAAAACCTTAAAAAATCAGTCAAGTTCGGGCGAACTTGATGAAAAATTTGAGTTTTTCAGTCAAGTTCGAGCGAACTTGATGTTAAGTTCGAGCGAAGTTGTGATTTCAAACATGGTTTTCTCAATTTTTCGGCATGAATTCGTTTGTTTTAAGCTCTGATCTTTTCAAGGATTTATCTATTATGGATTTTACGTATTATACTTGAAAATCAGTCCATTTTGTCCGTGAATTGTCCAAGAAAAGTTAAAAATAGAAGAAATGAGTAGAAGATGAGATGTTCTATGTCCAATGTCTTCAAATTAGGCCAATCCTGCTCTGATACCACTTGTAGGTCCGTTGTACGGATCGTTCGGGCACTAATCTAACAAACCTAAGTTAAACGTGCGGAATCCGTTTGCTTAGGCGGCATTGGATACACTCATTTGTTTCTATTTAATCACGTTTCATTAATATTCAACGTTATAGATCCTGGAAACACTTGGACAGAGCTTCGCCTCTGTCGTGACAAAATCTCTGAATGTTACAAATGAAATGTCAAGACTCCTATTTATAGGAGTGCAAGTTCGCTGGAGGGAATGCAAGTTCGGGCGAACTTGCTTAGTCAAGTTCAGCCGAACTTGACTACAAAACTTCCTTTTCGAGCGAACTTGACCCTAAATATACATAAACTTCGACATTTCGCTCCTAAATACTGACTCGATACTATATGATGACGTAGGCAACAGACATATGCATCAACAACACCCCAAACAAATTGGAAGTACTATCCACTAAGTGTATCTTTGTAGGATATCCTAAAGATGATATAGGATATTACTTTTACGATCCAACAGAGCAAAAGGTATTTGTTGCTCGAAAGGGTAAGTTCTTGGAGGCTAAGTTCCTTATGGAAGGAACTAGTAGTAGAACAGTGGAACTTGATGAGGACCAAGAACCACAAGCCGATACACGTTTGGTTGATACTAGCACTCAACAAGAGGTTGTTGAAGAGGATCAAGTGGTTGATCAATACACACAAAATGTTCACAGATCTGGTAGAATTAGTCATCCACCCAAAAGATATGGATTTTTCATGGATGGATGCTACGTGGTAGATTCGGATGAACCAACCACATACCAGGATGCAATGTCACAATCCGATTGTGACAAGTGGCTTGAAGCCATGAACGTAGAGATGCAATCCATGTATGACAACCAAGTATGGGAATTGGTTGTACCACCTCTTAGCTCCATTGTAGTTGGAAGTAAGTGGGTTTTCAAGATGAAAACTGATATGCATGGTAACTTGGATACTTATAAAGCGAGACTTGTAGCAAAAGGTTTCTATCAAACTCAAGGGGTTGATTATTATGAGACCTTCTTGCCCGTGGCGATGCTAAAGTCAATTAGGATATTATTGCCATAGCTGCATATTACGATTATGAGATTTGGAAAATGGATGTCAAAACGGCTTTCCTCAATGGATATCTTGATGAAGATGTCTATATGGTTCAGCCTGAAGGGTTTGTCGATCCAAAACATCCTAACAAAGTATGCCAGTTAAAGAAATCAATATATGGATTGCAACAAGCATTAGAAGTTGGAATCATCGTTTTGATGAAGAAATTAGGAATTTTGGATTCATCAAGAACGTCGATGAAGCTTGTGTGTATAAGAAGGCTAGTGTGAGCATCATCACTTTCCTAGTACTGTATGTCGATGACATTCTACTATTTGGAAAAGATACTCCAACCATGGAAGGTGTTAAAACCTGGCTTGGAAGTTGTTTTTCCATTAAGGATCTTGGTAAAGCCGCCTATATTTTGGGAATAAAGATCTATAGGGATAGATTAAGGCGCTTGATAGGTTTGAACCAAAGTGCATACGTTGACAAAGTCTTGAAAAGGTTCAAGATGGAGAACTCTAAGAAAGGTTTGGTACCTATTCAAAAGGGAACGATATTGAATGCATCTCAATGTCCAAGCTCAAAGGATGAGCAAGAAAGAATGAAAGGAGTCCCATATGCGTCTGCTATAGGAACCATCATGTATGCAATGATATGCACTAGACCGGACGTGTCATGTGCCTTAAGCATGACAAGTAGATACCAGCAAAATCCAGGTAACAGTCATTGGATGACCGTTAAAGCATATTGAAATACCTTAGAAGGACTAAGGATATGTTTCTAATATATGGATCTGGTGAAGAGGAACTCGTTGTAAAGGGTTACACGGATGCGAGTTTCCAAACTGATCGAGATGATTCTCGATCACAATTTGGGTGTCTTCATTTTGAATGGAGCTGCAGTCTCTTGGAAGAGCTCGAAGCAGGATGTTGTAGCATTGTCCACTACAGAATCAGAATACATCGCCTCTTCATTGGCAGCGCAAGAAGCTGCATGGTTGAAGAAATTCATCACCGACCTAGGGGTAGTCCCTACCATTCAGGATCCCCTAGAAATCTTTTGTGATAACGAGGGTGAAATTGCATAAATTAAGGAACCTCGTGCACATCAAAAGACTAGGCACATTGAGCGGAGATTCAACTACATAAGGGAGATCAAAACATTGCGGATCCACTCACGATGCTCCTTGAACGGCCAAAGCATGAGGGTCATACTTGTGCCTTAGGACTTCGATATTCTAGTGATTGGAATTGATCTACTTTGTATTTGGATATTGGAACAATTGTTATTTTGACTCATTTTAATGATTATGGCATTTTGAGTTATGTTCCATTTTAGCATGTTTAAATCCATGAACAAGTTAATTATTCTAAATGTCCTTAGTCGATCATATTTGTGGGAACAAATATGAAGGTAAGACTATTATGAACTCGGATTGGTGGATATTCATTAGGTATGAATATAGAGCAAAGTGTTGCTACCAAAGTTCATAGATATTTGTGGGATACAATTATTGGACTGACCCGCTCTCAAATATTATTACATGGAGTCTTTGTGATTGATCATAAGTAATTTTGAGTAAAGGCGAATATCATAGTATCCTCTGACCTGAGATACATATTGGGTCTTGATATTCACCAAATATTATACTTTGACTTTGTTCTTCGCTGTCCGTAACGTGACAGTACATAAGGCTAAGCTCAGGTGTGGTACAAGGTGATTGTGAGAGACGTATATAGTCAAGATGGGATTTGTTCCTCTTATTCGTTGAGAGTAAGATGTCTAAGGCCTGATAAAGTTAAATCAACAAAGAATGATCACTCTATGTCTCTGGATTTGACATGACATCTGTAACCAAAGGATAAATGAACGTTTCACCTAAATCATGTTCAAGTAAGGGACTTGAAGGGGATGATTTTATTGAAAGGCACTTCGTCATACGTATTAGGGGTAGTAAACCGTTGTTAGGCGGTATTTGCTACTTGCATCTATCTTATATGTATCTTGTGCAAGTGGGAGATTGTTGGAATCGGTACGCCCAGGACACATATTAATTTGATGTGGCTAGTACATTATGATCCAAGTCGGGTCATACCCAATAACAAGCTAGACAAACACACATAATATTTATTTATGATGTGATCAAACAAATAAATATTACACTTAAAATATTTAGAAATTGGTTTTCTAAATAATTGCACTTGAGAAACTAATAAATTATATGGATAATTTATTTTGAGAGAATATTTTATATTGTTATTTAATGGGTTAAGTAACATTATAGATAATTGTGATATGTTGCATAAGTCTTATAACATGTGATGTTATAATTTTATAAAAGGTTATAAACTAAATATAAGACTTATTTTATAAAAATGAAATTTTTAGGTGACAAAATCAAGGCCATATGGCCGAAAATTTTGGGGCTTCCCAAGGTGATCTTCCACCATTCATTTTGCATGCAATCTTCACAAAATCTCATCAAATCCAAGACTAGATCTTGCAAGATTATATGGAGGATTTTGATGTTTAATTCATTCATTCTTACACACATTTTCCCTCATTTTTTATTTAAGTGCAAGAACTCTAATAGAGCTCTCAAAATTTCGACCAAAGTGAGTTTGTCCAAGAGAGTTCTAATTTGAGTTTTAAATGTAAAATCCTAGCAATCTCGTGGTGTTTGTTGGAAAGCTTGGGGTATACAAGCTTGAGCTCTTCTCCTTTGAAGATTATCCTTCAAGTAGCACCATCCTTTTACCTACTTGTTCTTGAAAGGTTGTTTCTTGAAACACCGTAAGATTACCTTTTTGATAGCATGCATGTTCATATATGGATCCAGCTTTTGGTTTTACATATAAAATGGGTTTTATATCTTGTAAATAACATGTTTTAAGTAATTATTTCGCTGCGTTTTTATTTTATATGGATAAAATAACTTTGATAAACATGTCAAAACCCCATCATATTATAAATAAATGGCGGTGTTAGTAACCTGAGTAATGGTGTAATGTTGTGAAAAACTGAGAAGAAGGGATCCCATGCACGTAAATCAGAGCCTCCCACTTCAAAAACTGCAATGTAGAATCTGAAGCACGGGGTCATGCCCACCTAGCACACCCCGTGCCCAAATGTCTGATGTAAAATTTCTTCTGCAGAAGAGGTGGCACACCCCCGTGTCCACCATACTGTAAGTTTTTGTTTTATTTCGTTATTGGCACTTTGGCCACAGGGTCGTGCCCACCTGGCACGTCCCCGTGTCCAGTGCCCAGTAACCTTAAAATTTTGTTGTTTTAACACACTTTTTATGTATTTAATAAAAACAAATCCTATTTGGAACACATTGAGGACAATGTGTAATTGAAGTGTGGGGGAGATATTAAAACCTTGAATCTTTGATCCTAAAAACAAGCCTTACACAAAACTCGCATTGGAAAACCGCTAATCACCCCAATATTTTTCAAGTTTTTACTTATCTTTGTTTAGTTTGGGAATAATGAGTTCTAAAAATTATGTTTTTACTAATTTATACCTGATATCATCATGATAAAAAGAACCAATTAGGAAAATTATAAAAACTGTCATAACAAATCTTTGTAAAATTTGATTATTTATACATTTTTACACTCTACCCTTTTTCCACAAAAAGTGAGTTTTGATCCTTTAACTAGCATACAAATACATATCTTAACTAATTGCTCAATTTTTGTGTTTCTTGTGTGAATAGCCCATTTGGTTCTTACAAATCTAGAACTTGCCAAAACAATACATTCCCAATCCTTACCGACACAAATCCAAGTAAGTAAATGATAGAGGCACTAGGACTATAACCCATTTTTCATTTTAAACCTTTATTTTTTCTTTTCATACCCTTAGTTAAACCCTTTTGAGCCTTAACCATTTTGCTTCTAAACCCGCAAATATAAACTTTTGCAAAAACAACCACCCACATAATTTCGTATTCATTTACACCCCTTTATTTTAGTAAAATGCTCAGTTATAAAATATGAGTATGGCTTAGTTTCAACTTTGGTTAAAATATAAAAGACATTGGCTAAAGTTTTTTTTTTTATTTCACAAAGCATGATCCCTCGAAAAACCGACACTTTTTTTTACACTTTTCATCATTTTACCAAAAACACCTAACCCTAGCCAAAACCTACCCTTTTTAAAGCCCTTTTGATATTTACAAGGATTAAACGTCAAAAAGGAGGATGTTCAATTGTTTGTCAAGCCTATGGTAGGCGTAAGCTTCACACAAGGTTCGAGCGCTTTCATTTAAACATCTTCGGCGAGTGTTGAGTGACAAGTTGTGAGGTGTGTAAGTTTGTTTATAACTAAATAGAATTTTAGAAAGGCATGTTATTTCAAAAATAAATAACTTTTCTTAAAATGTGTTTTAAATAATCATGACGAATAAGATTGTAAACAAAATAAAAACAAAATAAATTTAAAACTTGGATTCCCTACACTCTAAAGATAAGGCCAAAACTTCTCTTCTACCAATTCTATTTGGGTGTATAAGCCACATTATACAGTTTTGCTTGTGGACAAGCAAAGATTCAAGTGTGGTGGTATTTGATGTGCGCAAAATGCAACATATAAACTACATCAATCAAGGCATAAAATCAACCCTTTTTCGGTACTAATGTTGGAAAAAGCATGTTTCTTTGTTTACTTTTAAATTACAGGATCAAAAGAGCTTAAACGAATAAAAGAAACAAATTAATTGTAGAAACCAACATAAATACAAAGGAGAATGATTGACAAGACTTGCCGAGCCCCGATCCACATCCAAAACAACAAAAATAACAAGAACACAAGCTTAAGCACGGGACCGTGCCTAGTCCAGATAATCTGCAGAACAAGACAACAGTAAAGGACAAACCAACACGGGGTCGTGCCAAGTCAACACGGGTCGTGGTTAACTCTAAGATTCGCGGAATCTGTGATAGTACAACAAGTACAATGACCACAAGTATAAGAACAGCTTGAACTCTTTATAAATAAACTACTATTAAAACTTTATCCGGCCTTGCGGGACTGTATCCCTGCTGACTCAGACCGATATGGGCAAGGGTAACGTCGCCTTCACAAGAGGGGCCTACCACTTTTCGCATTAATAACTTACTTAATTATCTTCCAATATTCCGGCCTTGCGGGACTGTATCCCTGCTGACTCAAACCAATATGGCCGAGGGTAACATCGCCTTCCCAATATGGGCCTACCACTATAACTAAGATAATCTCTTAAAAAGCCCAAAGTGCGGAAATCATCAAAGGATACATAATCGGAACCAAGTGATTCCTTCTTGTCTATTTATTTTTACTTTTACATTTTTATCTTCATTTTCATCTTTTAAAACATTCAAACTTTTATCAAAATTTGGTTAGATTAGACGTTAATGATAAGTTGGCATCAAAAGCTCTTGTGTCCTTGGACGACCTCGGTATCTTACCATCACTGTACTGTGTCTACGATGGGTGCGCTTGCCCTAATGTGTGTAGAGTGATACTGTATCGTGTTTTATAGATTTAAAACTTGATCCCTGAGTAAAAAGTGCTTAAAATATAACAAAAATTCTAACCATTCGCATGCACATCAACTTTTGATCTCATTTTCTTTTTCAAACTGTTTGTATTTTAACTCTTTGGTAAGTTTTTTCAAACTGTATTTCATCATCTATGATTTTGTTTCTAAGGTTTTCATTCACATTTTTATGTTAGCAAAAGCAATAATACATTTGTTTGAACATAGATCTTTAAGGACCTATGGTGATCCTTAGCAGTAGCCATCATGGCACAATTACATTCTTCTTCACAAACTCTTGAATCCCATGGGTCTGGCAGAGATTTTTCCAGTTCACCTTCTATTCTGAAACATCTACTACAACATTTTCACTAACATCATTAGAAATAAAAACCACTTCCTCAGACTCAACCCGCTCAATAATTGTATCTAGTGCCATGAAGCAAAAATCATCATGTTTCTTTTCAGTATTGGCAACTAAAGAAAAATTTTCATCAGTAAGTTCTTCAGGTAAGCTACTCCAATCAACAAAGTCTTGTGTAAAGAAGCTCTGTTGACTGGTCTCTGCAGGAGGAGAGGCTTGTGTAGCTTGTGGTGTAGGTTGCACTTAAACCTGAGGACTTGGAGCTTGAACATATTGTATCTAAGGAACAGTGGTTTGGACAAACTGAACTGGAATAGTGTTTACAAGGTATGCAAAATGAGCTGGTTTTGCATGTGTGGAGCAGGGGTATATTGGGAATAATGCACAATGTTTTGAGTGTGTTGAGGTCTAGGGCTAGGATGTGTGATAATTGGTCCAGATGATTGTGTTCTACATTCTCTAGCAAAATGACCTAGCCTATTACACTTGTAGCATTTAATTTTTGACTTACCCAACCCAACTTTTAACCCCCATGTAACCCTGGAAACTTCCTCCCAGTTCTCTAGTAAAATTTGCTTGTTCTGACACTTAGCAAGGCAAGTTGGTGCAATATGTCCATCTCTTCTAAATCAGTTGGATCAAAATGTTGCAAATCATTTAATTCAAAGGATAAGTTGTCAGAAACTTGGTTTTCCCCATTAGCAGCAAAAGCATAACTGGGTGAGCTACAATCGGAGTTAAAATTTCCACTAGATGTTATGTCAATAAAATGATCATAACTCGATCCTTACTACCACCAGAGGTTTCCTCTTGACCAAAAAGTGTTGTACTACCAAAAGCATAGTCATCAGAAACTTTTCCAAACTCTTGTAGCTTCTTTTTCTGGTTAAGCTCTCTAGCATAAGTGAGAAGCCTACCATGAAGCTGAGTCAAACTCATCTCTTTAAACCCAACATAATTTCTTATTACAAAGGCAATAGTGTCCCATTTATCTGTTAGTGATCTTAGAAATCGGTTATTCAAAGTAGAATTTGAAAAATTAACATCTACCAGTTTTAACTCACTAATTAGACAACTAAACATTTCAAATTGATGAGTTAATGATTCTCCTTTAACATTACAAAATATTTCATATTGTTGGTTCAAAACTTCTCTGTTATTTTCAATAACTTCTTCAGTACCACCAAACTGCTCTTTCAAAGCGTCCGACAACTCCTTTGCAATGTTGCAATGCAACATGCCAGCATAGATATCATTTGGTAAAGCAGTGGCCACGATTCTAAATGCCTTTGCATCTAGCTCGATTTTCTAGAAATCTTGCTCGGAGTAGTTTTCAGGACTCTTTGGCACTTGAACTTTTGGGTCCTCGGTACTCGGCATCATTGGAACATGAAGTCTAAAGATAACTGATTTCCAGCAACCCGTAATCTGCTGAGCAAGTATATGACCCATCTGATGTTGCCAGATGTTATACTCTGATCTGACAAGTATCGATGGTTTATACATGGTGTAAGTGTTGTGTGGATCTTGTGGATTTTGTGACATTTTGATTGTTTACAAACAAGTTTTTATTTAAAAACTTTGAACGTAAATAAACTTTTATGTTGTTTTCAATACAAACGAACAAACGAATTAGCAGTTAGAGTTGATCAGTTTATATCAAATTGATTGTTATATCAAATTTGAATGACCAAGCTCTGATACCAACTGTTAGGATCTGAGTTTGATATTGCTGTGATCGTTTAAGAGGAAATCAATGATAGAAGATAAACAATAGCGAAAAGTGCAGCGAAAATAGTAAAATTTTGAATCACAACAATAAAGACATTGTTTCTATTAACATGATTTTGTAAATTTTGATCTTGTAAACAGTTTTAAGTATGATGTAACACCCCAATCGCGTAATATACAACAACATACGATGGAAACATTGGGAGTCACGTTACAAATTGTTTCACAACACATGGCAAATAAAGTTTTGTTTTATTGAGTTATTTGTTTACATTGCATTGGAAATAATACAACAAATGTCTTACAAATTTTTATAGTCACTAAGGCCCAAGTCCGCCCTATGTCAAAAATAAGCTCCTGAAACATATGTGAAAATAAAAGGTTAGCATAAAAATGCTTGTGAGTAACATAGGTTTTGTGATGATGATTCATGGCTTTGATTGTAAAAGAAATGTTTGACAATTTCAAAAGTAGCCATAAATTATTATAAAAGTGTTTCGTTTATGAAATCATATGAAAATCAAATGATTTAAAAGAATGATGCATGGTTAACTTAATAACCAAAATATGTCATATCTGATATAAAATATGTCATGTATAAAACAGTTGTGACACCCCAACCGATGGAGGAATCCTCGGGGCGCGGCACTAAGCGAACCAGATTGTATCACGAGAAATTCCACAACATTATTTCAACGACTATATTTAAACATCAAAATCCCATACTTTTGACATACAATCCTCAAATAACATTACAGAATATCGAAATTCTCATAACACAAATTCCAGTTTAATAATATCTAGATTTATTACAAAGCGTTTCTAAAGCATGAACCTAAACTAAGCAAAACTACGTCCAAAGCATCCAAGCTAAAATCCTCAACCTGTTACATACGTTAAAATATAAGTCAATACAATTAAGTAAAGATGAGCATACAGGTTTAAGTAATACTAGCATAATGGAGAAACCGTTCGCGAAATAGTCCATTACATTTCATGATACACCAAAACACATCACGCAAAACTAGGCATATTTCTCATGCTAACTTCCGTGAGAAGGCTAGCGCGTCCATCCTAACTAGACCCAGTCGGGTGTTAGCCACACTATAGTACCATACTAGCTAAGGAGGCAAGTTAACGAAAATAAGTCATAGTCACATGTTTCTAGTATCACGTATTGAGCATATATAATCAGATTATTCGAGTATGATAAACAGTTTGATTTGTGAGGTGTTTGATAGAGGAACATATGTAACACCCAAAAAGTGCATTAAAGCAAAAACGGGTCAAGTATACTCACAGCCGGTGCGTTTAGAATGAAGAAGACGACTGTAGGTAGACGAGGAAGAGCGCTGGATCAGCCTGTATACGCGAACGGAAGTGCATCCGTCTCCGAAAAGCTGAAACGGTGAAGTTTGGTTTGGGCAGTAGGCAAGTTCAGCCAAACTTGTATGTAAACATACAAGTTCGAGCGGACTTGTGTTGGTTTGCTGGGATTTGAGTCAAGTTCAGACGAACTTGTAAGTTTCTCAAGGAGACTTGACAAGTTCGGGCGAACTTGTGGGGATTTCTCAAACGGAATGACAAGTTCGGCCGAACTTGTGAAGTTTCCTGAGAAACTTTGCAAGTTCGAGCGAACTTGGGGGAGTTCTGCTGAAAATTTGGATGATTATACTCAAGTTCGGCCGAACTTACCCTCAGAGGGCAAGTTTGAGCGAACTTAACTAGTGTGCTGCACAAAATCAGTTATATCTTGAGCGAACTTGATGTTTTCGGGTCCAAAATCTTGCGTTTTCACGTCGTTTGCTGCAGAAATCGAGTGTCCATCCCTCCAACCTTAAGCCAATGAGCAAAACTTAGGCTGGAGAGGTCTTTTGGATCGAACTTAGCCATTTTACAGAAACTCGGACTAAACCGGACGAACATGATGGTTTGTACGGGTTAGTCCAGCTTGTGTAAAGTGACGATTTCGTCCTTGTGCTTCCGGATCTGAGATTTGCTTGACAACGCCTTGTTCCACTCAATAGTGAACCAAACATACGTCATTAGTCCGAATATTGTGTAGAAATCAATGTTTTTGAATGGTTTTACTCAGATCTAGTATAGATCTGAGTGAAAAACAGAAGTTTTATAGAAAAAGATGAAGATTTTCGTAAACTGAAGAGATTTGATGAAAACGAAGGCAGGGCCTTGTGCAAAATCGTTATAAAACGTTGTTGAACATCTTTGTAGTTGAAATCGGGTTGAATCTTACTTAGAAAACAAAGGGTTTCGGGTTTGAGAGCTCTGGGCGAACTTGCAGCAAGTTCAAATGAGAGAATGGGGCTGAGTATTTATAGGTGTAGACAAAAAGCAAGCTGGTGGGAGTCAAGTTCGGTCGAACTTGCATGATTTATGCAAGTTCGGGCGAACTTGCTAGATATTAATGGGATTCTTGTCAAGTTCGGCTAAACTTGCTGATTCTTTGAGGAATCAAGGCAAGTTCGAGCGAACTTGCGGGAAATGGAGGTTTCTTGTGTTGGCCAGTCAAGTTCGGCCGAACTTGGTAACACCAAGTTCGAGTGAGCTTGACCCAATTGTTGGGTTTTCTTCGTTTTTCGTTCGTTTATCGATATAATCGAGTTATAAAGTAACGTTAAGCGACTAAGCGATGCGATGGTGAGTGTAATCATAACCATAAACCCACATAGCATATAAATAACATAAAACCATATAATTAACTATAATTTGCGACGCGATGTGATAAGCGATGCGATGGCACAAGTGTTTATCAAACAGTAACACACTCGGCTTGTATATTAGCGTATTTAGTTGTAATTGCGATTAGATGCGATATAATTGAAATAAAACATACTTAGTTTAACATAACTTTTTATAAACCGAATCTCGAGATTACAAAAGGATAGATACAATGGAAATAAAAGAAAAAGATAACAACGAAAATCGGAGTTGTTACAGTTTCCCCTACTTTAGGAAATTTCGTCCCGAAATTTAAGTAGTGGTCGTAACAAAGAGGTGCGGGTATTTAGCCTTCATGTCACTTTCCAATTCCCATGTGAACTCTGCGTCGCGTTTGCCTTCCCATCGGACCTTCACGATAGGCATGCGAGAGCGCCGTAGTTTCTTGGTTTCTCGATCCATGATCTCGACAGGCTTTTCCACAAAATGGAGAGTCTCGTTGATTTGCAAATCTTCGAGAGGTACATGGAGATTCTCTTCGGCTAGGCATTTATTGAGGTTAGACAAGTGGAAAGTCGGATGAACGTTATTAAGTTCCACCGGTAGTTCGAGACGATAGGCTACTTTACCGATCCTTTCCAGAATCTTAAAGGGTCCAACTTATCATAGTGGCGCTAGCTTTCCTTTCTTCCCGAAGCGGATCACTCCCTTCCAAGGTGCAACCTTTAGGAGAACGTGATCTCCCACTTCGAACTGTAGGGGCTTGCGGCGTTTATCGGCGTAACTCTTTTGACGACTTGAGCTTTCAAGAGATTGTCTCAGATCTGGAGGATCTTGTCTGTCGTTTCTTGGATTAGCTCGGGACCGGTGATTTGTGCTTCTCCGATCTCGTGCCATGCAATAGGCGATCGACATTTTCTTCCATACAGCGCCTCAAAAGGAGCCATTTGAATGCTGGTGTGATAACTATTATTGTACGAGAATTCAATGACCAACGAAATCTATGATGCACGCACAAAGCATGTCTTCGAGGGTGCGGATCGTGCGCTCAGTCTGACCGTCGGTTTGAGGGTGAAAAGCGGTACTGAGATTGGGAGTAGTACTAAGGGCGGATTGAAAAGTCTCCTAGAGACGTGATGTAAAGCGACCGTCTCGGTCAGAGATGATGTCACGAGGCGTCCCGTGTCGACATATAACTTCGTCGGCATAGATTCGGGCTAATCGTTCGACCTTAAAGTCTTCTCGTATAGCAATAAAGTGCGGAATTTGGTAAGACGATCAACGATAACCCAAATGCTATCGTGACCAGAGGAAGTTCGAGGGAGTTTCGTAATAAAATCTATAGCTATGCTCTCCCATTTCCACATCGGGATTTCGGGTTGTTCGAGCAAGCCAGAGGGTCTTTGATGCTCGGCTTTAACTTTCGAACAAGTTAAGCACTTCGAGACGTACACGACGATATCCTTTTTCATGCCCGACCACTAGTACTTAGGACGAAGATCCTGGTACATTTTGTCGGCACCGGGGTGAATGGAGTATCGAGATTTATGAGCTTCGGTCATTATCTATTCACGAAGGTTATTACGGCTGGGAATCCAAATGCAATCGAGATAGTAATAGATGCCGGTAGGTTTAACAACGAGTTGAGTTTCGGCACCACATTTCATTTCTTCCTGCAGGGTATTCTCGTTGAAACAAGCGAATTGGGCGGAGCGAATCATGATTTTGAGATCATTCAAAGCTTGAGAGTCACGAACACTATATACATAGCTTCGTCGACTTAGAGCATCAGCGACGATGTTTGCCTTGCCGGGATGGTAGCGTATCTCGCAATCGCAATCGTTGAGAAGTTCAACCCGTCAGCGTTGGCGCATATTCAGTTCCTTTTGGTTGAAGATATGCTGTAAGCTCTTATGGTCGGTGAAGACCGTACACTTTATACCGTAAAGGTAGTGTCACCAAATCTTCAGTGCAAAAACAACTGCACCAAGTTCGAGATCATGGGTCGTGTAGTTCTTCTCGTGGATTTTGAGTTGTCGAGACGCATACGCGATAACCTTGTCTCGTTGCATGAGAACACAACCAAGACCAAGGTTTGAGGCATCACAGTAAACAACGAAATCGTCCTTTCCGTCAGGTACGACGACAGGAGCGTTGCATAGCATACGCTTGAGGGTTTGAAAAAAGCTTCCTCTTGCTTGGAATCCCAAACAAAAGGTTTGTCTTTATGAGTTAAAGCGGTAAGCGGAACGACGATTTCGAAAAGTCGGCAATGAATCGACGGTAGTAACTCGCCAATCCAAGGAATGAACGGATTTCGGAAGCATTCTTCGGTGTAATCCAACTATTGACAGCTTCAATCTTTGCAGGGTCGACGTGAATTCCTTGACTATTAACGATGTGGCCGAGAAATTGGACTTCTTCGAGCCAGAATTCGCATTTAGAGAACTTAGCATAAAGATGATTTCCTTGGAGAAGTTCGAGGACTAAACGGACATGACGCGCGTTTTCGTCTCTCGACTTTGAGTAAATCAAGATATCATCGATGAAAACAATGACGAAACGATCTAGGAAAACTTTACACACATGGTTCATCAAATCCACGAAGACCGCGGGTGCATTGGTAAGACCAAAAGGAATGACCACGAATTCAAAATGGCCATAACGAGTACGAAAGGCGGTTTTCGGAATATCTTCCTCCAATACGCGTAACTGATGATAACCGGAACGAAGATCGATCTTAGAAAAACAAGTAGCACCTTGAAGCTGATCAAATAAGTCGTCGATTCAGGGAAGAGGGTAACGGTTCTTTATCGTGAGTTTGTTAAGTTCACGATAATCGATGCACATTCGGAACGTCCCATCTTTCTTTTTCTCGAAAAGAACGGGTGCACCCCAAGGCGAAGTGCTCGGGCGTGTGAAACCTTTACCAAGAAGCTCTTGAAGTTGGCTTGATAGCTAGCACATTTCTGATGGTGTGAGGCGATAAGGAGCTTTAGCAATGGGAGTAGCACCAGGAACTAAATTGATACGGAATTCAACATCGCGATTAGGGGGTAAACCAGGTAAATCATCGGGGAAGACTTTGGGAAATTCATGAACAACAGGAACGTCTTTAAAAGTCTTCTTTTCTTTCTCCGGGTTTATGATATGGGCTAGAAAAGCAACACATTGCTTTCGCAAGCATTTGTGTGCTCGAGTACATGACAAAAGCATCAACTTCTTTGAGGGAGTTTCACCCATAGAATCATTTTATCGAATCATACAACTTCAGCATGGTTTTCACGAAGAAAGTCCATACCCACTATGATATCGAAGCTACCTAACTGCATAGGCATGAGATTGATCGAGAAGATGTGGTTGTTGAGATCGAGAGAACAACCACGTAGGACAGAGGTGACGGTGATGGATTTTCCGGTGGCGACTTCCACATCGAAAGTCTTTGGGAGTTTAGTGCGCTTACATTTTAAGACCTTTTCGAATTCTAACGATACAAAACAATTATCGGCACCAGTATCAAATAAATATGAAGCATAAATACCGTTAACGAGGAACGTACCAATGACAACATTGTTGTCGTTCTGAGCCTGGCAATGGTTCATATTGAAGGCTCATCCACGTGCAGCCTGTTGTTGCTGCTGTTGAGGCTATGGTGGTTGTGGCTGCTGCTGCTGCTGCGACTCCTGTTTCACAGGCTTGTTTGGGCAGACAATACTGAAATGATTCGGGTCTCCGCACGTGTAGCATGCACGTGCTCTTGGGGCTGGCTGCTGATTGGCCCGAGGAGGAGCTGGTAGAGCTGGAGCTGCTTGAGTTTGAGGGGCTAGCTGACGAGGACCACTAAGGCAGCTGACAGTAAAGTGGCCGTAGATGTTATAGTTGGTGCAGAAGCGACAATTTCCACCAACTGCATGATGGTAGGTGCATTTTGAGCACAAAGGATGAGGACCAGTATACGCACGTTTAGCTGGGGGTGCGTTTTGAGCAGGAGCCTGGTAAGGCTGGGAGTTGAGTGGTGTAGCAGCGGCGTAGTTCTTGCTAGGATTTCCTCTTTTGCGTCCCTGACGCTTTCCCTTCGGGTCACTGGATAGTTCGGTAGTAGCAGTTGGTTTAGTGACAGCTTGATTGGCAACTTTCACATGGTTCTTGAAATAAGCATCTTGAACTCGCTGATCATTGATCTCAACGGCGAGCATGTAGGTTTCCTCGATGGTTTTAGTACGAGCAACCTTCACAAAATTCGCGCCACATTCGGGTAGAGCACGGATAAACTTGTGATGGCTTTCTTAGTAGTATCAACTTGGCTAGGACAGATGATGCTCAAAACTTGAATCGAGCGGTAAGTCCGGCATTGTCGGGACCATCTTGCTTGATACCCCAAAACTCATTCTCGAGCTTTTGAATCCCATGCGGAGGACATAACTCCTTCTTCATCACTTCCTTGAGCTCCTCCCAAAACAGATTATAAGCTTCGTCATTATCGCGCCTATTTCTTTCTACAGTCCACCGGTCGAGAGCACGGGACTGGAAGACTCCTGTAGCGTTCACCGTGCGAAGGTCATTGGGGCATCCACTTTTCCTAAAGGTGACCTCAATGGCGTCGAACCAATGGAACATAGAAGTCGGTCCATCGTTGCCCGTGAAGGCGAGAGGTGCACAAGCCTTGAAATTTTTGAAACCGAACCGTGACTTTGGGGTCTCAGTTTTCGAGTCGACCGAGGAGTTACTGCTCACAACATGAATTTCCGAGACAATTTGCGGGATGACTTTAGCCATTTCCTTGGCTACCATGGTAGCGATGCGCTTATCAGCGTTGCTGCGCTGGAGATTCCTCCTGGTATGTGATCCCATAGAAGACATCTACATTGAAGGATTTGATAGGATGAGATTCGATTATAATAAGTATATGTTTGAAGTATTTATTTTTTATTATTCACACAAGGCACAAGGTCACATAAACACGTAGACAAGTAAACATGTAGGCAGGCAAACACGTAGGCACATAGCACATAAGCACATAATTCACGTAAGCACATATTTTGCACGTATTCACCTTCTAATAAGTAAAGCGTAGCGTGTTCGAGATGCGATATATATAAGCGAGATATAAGCGATATATAAGCGAGTAATACCGCACATGAGGCACACATGTCCTCATAGGCGTAAGCGGGTTAAGCGATTAGTTTGGTTGGTGTATTAATTTAGCGTTTTAGATTACGAGAGCTGTGCGAGTAGTGCATATATCGATGGGAGTGAAAGCGATAAATCGAGAAAATGGATAAGCGAGAAATCTGATAAAGCGAAAATTCTCAAAATTCAACCACATAATAATAATAAAGTTGATGATGCGTAAATCGACCATAATAGGCTTAAACCAATTGGGAGCGTCCTGGGTTTTGAGATGTTGACTACCCAAAGTGATTCAAAAATTCTCCGAGTTCGGGCGCACGATTTGGCCTAATAGACAAATGCTCTCGCCGTACAACGGTTAACGACGTTTATCCTTCCAGTTATGTCATGTTCCGAGTCATCGAAATAATCGAGACTTTGGTGAGATTGAAAATCGAGGAGTGGAACTAGTTATTAAGATGCGGGTTTCACCCCTAACTTAATAACTTCATCCCTAATTGAGGATAAACTCACCGATCGAGTCCGGAGTTCCACTAGATAGAAATGGAGATTTTCGTCGAGGTTTGGATATCACTCCTAACTTAACGAAGGTATCTCGTGTGAGAGAGAATGCGTAGAGTGAATGATCTTATCGAGAGTTCTTGGTTTTCACACCTATTCTCGACTTGATCACTCGTCTTGTGTGATACGAGCGTTTCCAGGTGTGTATATTGTAATAGCCTTAGGAATGGCACATTTAAGCATTTATGGCAAGTTATTTAAGAATTTAAGTCAAAGATTGGTCAAATTGGGTACTTAGACTGTAGACTAGGTCGAACATGGCAGTTCTACCTAATTCCCTACAGTTATAGCTCTGATACCAATCTGTCACACCCCAACCGATGGCAGAATCATCGGGGCGCGGCACTAAGCGAACCAGATTGTATCACGAGAAATTCCACAACATTCTTTCAACGACTATATTTAAACGTCAAAATCCCATACTTTCGACATACAATCCTCAAATAACATTACAGAATATCGAAATTCTCATAACACAAATTCCAGTTTAATAATCCATAGATTTATTACAAAGCGTTTCTAAAGCATGAACCTAAACTAAGCAAAACTACGTCTAAAGCATCCAAGCTAAAATCCTTAAGCTGTTACATACGTTAAAATACAAGTCAATACAATTAAGTAAAGGTGAGCATATAGGTTTAAGTAATACTAGCATAATAGAGAAACCGTTCGCGAAATAGTCCAATTACGTTTCATGATACACTAAAACACATCACACAAAACTAGGCATATTTCTCATGCTAACTTTCGTGAGAAGGCTAGCGCGTCTATCCTAACTAGACCCCGTCGGGTGTTAGCCACACTATAGTACCATACTAGCTAAGGAGGCAAGTTAACGAAAATAAGTTCTAGTCACATGTTTCAAGTATCATGTATTGAGCATATATAATCAGATTATTCGCGTGTGATAAACAGTTTGATTTGTGAGGTGATTTTGATAGAGGAACATATGTAACACCCAAAAAGTGCATTAAAGCGAAAACGGGTTAAGTATACTCACAGTCGGTGCGTTTAGAATGAAGAAGACGACTGTAGGTAGACGAGGAAGAGCGCCGGATCAGCCTGCATACGGGAATGGAAGTGCATCAGTCTCCAAAAATCTGAAACAGTGAAGTTTGGTTTGGGTAGTAGGCAAGTTCGGCCGAACTTGTATGTAAACATACAAGTTCGAGCGAACTTGTGTTGGTTTGCTGGGATTTAAGTCAAGTTCAGGCGAACTTGTAAGTTTATCAAGGAGATTTGACAAGTTCGGGCGAACTTGTGGGGATTTCTCAAATGGAATGACAAGTTCGGCCGAACTTGTGAAGTTTCCTGAGAAACTTTGCAAGTTCGAGCGAACTTGGGGGATTTCTGTAGGACCGATCCTCTATGCTTAGGAACCTAAATTTGATATCTAACGTCCATAATAGCGGAAATATTACAACGTGTTACCAATAGACAAGAATTAATCTGTTAATCGTCAGTTTCATTGATTAAACGTTTAGATTACAGACTGACAGAGCCTCGCCTCTACAATGCCAAAGTTACAAATGAGACACACAAGCTAGGTATTTATAAGACAACAAGTTCGGTCCAAGATGTGCAAGTTCGGCCGAACATGCCTGGACATGTTAACACATGGGCGAACTTGGCTAAGAGACTTCATGAATACTTCTTAACCTAGCCTATCCAGCTCTATACAATACAGACTCGATATAAGACTAAGACATAGACATTATGCACCAACAGACTCTCCCTTGGATATCGTCTTCGTCTTTTATTAGTCTTCAAAACTATGTCTTCGTATATACATTAACGTACCCGACCAAAGAAGTTCTTGTAGGGCTTCTTTAGTCTCTCTTGTTTTGGATCCGGCGTTTGATCAGTTGGCGGTGGTCTTTTGAAGTTAGCCATTCTGAGCGAACTTTATCTTACCGCTTTTTCCATCTTTTCTTTAATCGCCTCACTTCTGATTTCTTCTTTAAGTAATTCAACTCTTTCCAGATCCCTCCATTTTGTTTGCCACATCTTCCCTGAATTCACTTCACGTGCATAGCAAACGTTGACAACTTTCTGATACTGCATTGCCTGTACCTTTTCTCTTTCTTCAAAAACAATCTTGCTGTAGAAAAGGCATTTTATATCTTCTCTCGAGCAGTTTACCAACCACATAGGATCTAGAATCCTTATCGTCATCCACAAACCTCTCATACCATGATAACCCATCACTTCAACTCGTTCCTTGGCAATATCCAAGTGATCTTCAAACTTTAATACAATCACTGCTTCGCATGTAGCTGGATCAATCTGCCACCACTTGAATAAAGGATAAAATTTCTGTTCGATTGGCATAAGCGGCATATTTCTCATGGCTCTAGGACGTTTCATAATTAACGTTATGTCCTTTTCTCCCGTAGCCTTGTTAATCTTTATTCTTCGTCTCAGAATAAACGGCTTCCAGTGATTCCAACCTTTTTCAGCTTCGTACTTTATCATCTTCCATAACAATTGATCAACTGTCTTCACCTGATAAGTAACGTTCACTGTTTGTACCAGCTCTTCCATATCCCAATACGACAATGTCTTTAAATCAGTAAGATATTTGAAGTATTGTACTCCAAACTCTCTTTTGATTGCATAAACGTTGAGCTCTTTAAACCATCCCCAACTAAGTATATCCCCCAAAGAAACATCTTTATCTCTGGTGAAGAATGCTAGTGGACGTCGAAATTTACGTTCATGAGGCATCTCCTTGAACTAGGTCTTTCTCGCTTCAGCTATCTCTTCTTTGGTCATTGGTTTAGGAATCTTTCCTTCACGAAGCTCTTCAGCAATTCTATCTTTCAACATATCTTCATTCAGCTGTTTATACATCTCTTCAAATGTAGGAAAACTTTCTGAATTCTGACCAACATACTTAGCTTTTTGATTTGTTTCATCATCTGAGGACCAATCTTCCACAATCACACGATTATACTCATCAGCTTCAAATCTTCTCTCAAACTGATACTCTTTAGGTTCAAAAGTGTTAACATCATAACCTCTTCAAAATCAAACCCTAAATTCTCAGCTTCAACTAGTTTTGCCAGATCTTCCTTTGTGTAGTTATGTACAATCTCACCTTCTTCAACATTGTGTTCTAACATTAGTATTAAAGGCTTCGTAGGTACTGCAGTCATAGGCTTTGCAAAACGATCAACATCTAATAAATCAATATCATCTTACGGCCCTTTTTGCCCTGACTCCCCCTAGCTTTTATCTTCCATCTTATTCGATTCATCGTTCATCAGATCAGAAAAATCAAATTCATCAGAAAATTTAGATTCATTGATCTTTAAGCCTGTACCACTTTGATCAAAATCATCATCATCATCATCCCCAACGTTCCAATCTTCATATCCTTCTTCCTCTTCGTCATTCTTATCCTCTTTCTCGGCTTCTTCATTGTCTTTTTCTTCAGTAACAATGGTAGGATCAGAAGGCTTGATAGATTCGTCAACCTTTTGTATATCAGACTCAGAAGCTTTTGAAACATCTTCAGTAGGCTTCTCGGGGACATCGGAAGATTTCTCAGTAGTAAATTTAGGGGCTTCACCCTCTACCTGCTTTCCTTTACCACTCTCAGCCAATTCTCTCTCAGCATGTTCCTTGGCTTCTTGACGATCCAGTCGATCATATTCAGCGATAAAATCAATATTCAGATTATTGGATAACACCTTTTGTAATCTGATGAATCTTCGATCGTTCAAATCTTGAATTTTCTTCAATTCTGCAATCTCTGTCTGTAACTTTTCATTTACGTCCTGCAGACTTTCTATCAACGCCTTGTAATATTCTCGTTCATTCTCAAGCACCTTCACTTTATCATCAAGAATTTCTTTTTCGACTTCGCTTATATTCACCTTCTTTACAAGCTCAGCCTTTTCTAACTCAATATGCACAACTTTATCTTCCAAAACCTTCACACATTTTTCTAACATTTCAGCATTCGTTTCAGGGAAAAATTAATCCAAATCTTCAAGACTGATTGGACCGTGTGGCATATCACCAAACATACTTCCCCTCGGTGTCTTGGGTGTTGAATATTTTGGTGTTGCAGCTTTGGTGTAGACTTCTTCAATGTAGAACGTTCAGGAATAGAAGTCTTTTAAGCACTAGGCGATTCAGCGATCGGAACTCCAATAAATTCAGACACAGGAGGTTCTTGTGTAACTCCTTGTCTTTCAGCTTCATCATGAACGATAACAGGAGGTTCTTATGGAGTAGGTTCTTGTGTGGCTCCTTTCTCCTGAGCACCAGAAGGTTCTTGTGTGGCTTCTGTGCTTTTCACCTTCCTCTTGTATCTTTTGCTCATAGCTTTCTGAGCCTTTTTAGCCTTTCTTTCCCTTTAGTATGCGGTGACCCTGTAGTTTTCCTTGATATTTCGATAGCAGGAGACTTTGTACGTTTCGCCTTTTTCTTAGGTCTCTCCTCATCAGATTCTTTTTCTGCGTTTGGATCAAAGTCTGCATCCAATCTCCTTTCTTTTTCTGCTATAAGTACAGCCTCTGTCTTTTCAGGCTCTTTATCAGATTCTACATTTTCGGACGTAGCAGAAATTATCTCTTCTTGAGTCGACTTCACAGTTTCTTGACTTTCAACAACAACTGCAGCGCTCGATCCAGCCACTGCCTTAACATTCTCAGTCTCCTCCTCATCAACAAGCAATGTTTCAACTTTCTTTGACGGTTGTTTTTTCCTTGGTTTATCAGCTTCAGCTTTCAAAAACCATTCACTCCTTGCCTTTGGTTTGAATTCTTTAAACCACTCTCGTTCAGCTTTAAGCTCATTCTCATCGTCGCTACCTTCTTTTCTCCATTTGTTTCCAGGTGGCGATACATAATCTGAATCTTTAATCGCTCCGAATACTGGCTTGGCAATAGGAGCTGAAGCTTGTTTCTGAAATTTGATAAGCTTCTTCACTGTGGTTTCATCGAGATGAACTAAGTAAAGAACGTCATTCGGATCTCGAGAAATGTTGGCATATTTTTCATCAATCAACATCTGAATAAACCTCAGATATAAGCACAACCTCGAATCCTCCATGTCCTTCGACATATGAGTAAACACTAACTTTGAAACATTGAACGGCTTCTTCAGAATAAGCGCTGTTGCCATGCTAGCCAAATAATCATGAACATCATCCAAACCGGCTTTGCGATGGCTAAAAGTATGAATCAATGCATGAATTAGAAGCTTGTAGGGGTTAGGCACTTCCCCTTTCTTTAGCGTTGGCTTGTTTATGCTTCCTTTATATCCCATGCGGAAAAAAGCATCCGCGAACCATCTTCTCATCTAGATGAATCGGATCATCTTCTTTTTCTTTGAGCTCTAAAATTCTTCGAATATCACCTTCAGTTACTGTGATCGGTTTTAGCTCATAACCAACCTGTACTGTAGAAGAGATTGTCTTCTCGTCAGCGTTTAGACTCGTGTTCATCCAGAAGTGAAAAATATGAGATCGATAAGAAACGGTGAGCTCAGTAATTGCACGGCGAATATGACTGTCTTCGAGAAACTTCAAAATGCTGTCATATTCTTTCAGTGATGGACAAATAGACTTGTCAAGTGTGATGCATGTATTTTGAGTTTTGGAAAACTCAACTGAGATAACACGCGCTGGAATCTGTGCAAGAAAAACAACATAAAATAATTAGCACGCTTTTCGAGAAAAATCACAAAATTTTTTTCCTAACACTTTAATCAAGTTTCGGGCGAACTTGATTAGTGTTAAACACTCTGATTTTAACAAGTTCGCCCGAACATGTAACAAACATGTTCAACTTTTTTCTAATGCAAGTTCGGGGAACTTACAGTTTTTATTATTCAATTTTTCCTAAGTTCGGCCGAACATGTATGAGACACATGTTTCACATTTAAAGAACAAGTTCGGGCGAACTTACAATTCAAACAAATCACTTTTTGTTAACATAAGTTCGGTCGAACATGATTGGATCAAAAAACATTTCAACAATGAAGTTCGGTCGAACATGTTTCTGGTTCATTTAGTTGTGTTTTGGACAAGTCCGGTCGAAATTGACAATAGGTTTGGCCGAACTTGTCATCTTCTTAAGTGTAGATCAAAGATCTATATTCAATTTTGTCCAACAACACCTAAATCTATTAGATTTTAAGTTTTAGATCTATTTTTGTTTGTTAATAGTTCTATTCATGGATTATTCTCAAATTAGTACCTCTGCCATAGTAATTGGTGTGCTAGTCACCAAAAACTAACTTCAATCGGACAGTATAACTGCTCAAAAGTGCCAATTTCTCACAAATTCTCTCAAAAAGCTCAAGTTCGCTCAAAACGGTTCTGATAACAAGTAAATGAGTTCGACCGAACTTGAATGGTATTTATACCATGTCAAGTTCGGGCGAACTTGCTAAGCCCAACATAAAGGCCCAGACTAAGTTCGAGTGAACTTATTGTAAAACTAACAAACAACCATCTGCAAGTTCGGTCGAACTTGCTGTTTGTTAAACTTGAATTGTTTAGCAAGTTCGGCCGAACTTGCCAAACCTCAAAATTTTAACTTTTTTCAATTTTTCATTTTTAACCCTGAACTTTCCAACTTTTTACCAGTTATGAAAATCCACTCAGTTGACCAAGTCCAAGCTAATGACCTTGGTTAACCGATTTGTCTGCCGAGTCCAAGTTAATGACCCCGGTTTGACCGTTACGAACAAACTGTTGATATTTTCAAAATCAAAGTTTCAAATTAATGAACGTTTCATCATTTTATCTTTTCAAATTTAACAGATTAGCTCCCAGCACGTTGTCAAAGAGATTCCCACTAGTTTAGCACCTTACCAGACTTCGAAGATCCGTTCTCCAACATTGGTTTGCTGAAAACAAATGTAGGAATAGAATCTTTTTGTATTTTTGTAAGTTTATGCTAAAACAAACCGAAAATATTTTTGATTTTAATCTGTAAAGCTGAAATACAACGAAATAAGCAATGTAAACTATGTACAAACATATTTACAGACATATTTTTGTGAATTTGTGTCTAAGGATCATATCAGTTGATTGAGACATATCACCAGTACCGTTGACCTTTATATGACTTTAAGTTTTAAACTCGTTTACCTAGATTGTCGATATGTTTGTCCACTTAAGCTTTACCATATTTCTCAACTGTTTCAAGATATGTTAAGGTATGATTTATGAAACTTGACTTATCTGTGGTTCCCACTTCTTGAATATACTCCCGTATCCAGATTCCCTAGATTTCATCTTACAGGTGAATATAGCATAATTGATATCTGTATCTGGGTTTTGCGAGACCTTGAGAGCTCAGGTTAGTACTACGTACAGACAAAGAGATGAAGGCTCGTCTTTAAGATGTGTTCCACTTAAGGAATCTTTTCAGCATTGCATATGAATATATCTTTCGATACTTTTCAATATTGCATGCAATTTGGGGTTTAATGCGAAAGTATTATAGAAGTTCTAGGCCATTGCTTCCGCAAAATCAGAAGAACTTGTATAATACCCCAGATATCAACTATCAATAAAGACCTTGTATCTCAGAATCAGGCAAACTTTCAAACGAAATTTCGAAGTACTAAGTCCATATATCTAAGATGTGTTAATCCACAAGATTAAGCAGTTGTAAAATTTAGTTTATATCTCGAAAACAGTTTACTGAACGTGTTAAGCCTATCGACACATCCATAGTAAGACTCGTTTATTACTTTTACACTTTTCATTTCTTTAGCTTACTGTGATTGTCCACTGATGTACTATCATTTCCTTTTATGACATTGAATTCTTTTTGTCTTTTTCAATGTTTTTGAACATTTTGAATTTTTATATGTTTTTGGATTTTAAAATTTTTCGAATGTTTTTGTATTTTCTCTAACATTTCTCCCCTAAAATCAAAAACATCTTTTTGGATTTTAGTTTTTAATAAAATTCTAAACTAGAAAGATATTAACAAACCAATGTGGATCACGCAAACTCGTCGTCCGATCCGTATTCAACCTCAGCATCTGCACCTGTCAGCAAATTCTTCATACCGTTAATTCTCAATAAGTATTTAAACCGTGATAATGAAAATGGTTTGGTATAAAAAATCAGCCTTTTATTCGTCGGTGTGGATTTTTTCTATTCGTACCAATTTCTTTTGCATAGCAATCACGAATGAAATGATAATGAATTTCAACGTGTTTTGTGCGTGAGTGATGAACCAGATTTTTAGTTATATTGATGGCTACCTTGTGATCAACATACAACAGAGTGTCTAAAAATTGCAGACCATAGTCTCTCATCTGTTGTTGAATCCACAGAATCTGTGAACAACAACTAGAGGCCGAGATATACTCAGCTTCACAAGTAGAGAGAGCGACCGTAGTCTGTTTCTTACACTGCCAGGTTACCATTCTTGTTCCGAAGAACTGCCATCCCGATGTAGTTGATTTTGAATTCAACTTATCTACACCAAAATTAGAATTAGCATAGCCTGTGAAATCGAAATTGTCGTTCTTCAGGTACCACAAGCCGGTGCTTGGGCATCCTTTCAGATATCTGAAGATACGCTTTACGATCTGCATGTGTAAGATCCTCGGGCTTGACTGATATCTAGCGCATAGGCAGGTTGGATACATAATATCTGGGCGCGATGCCATCAGATACATTAACGATCCAATAATCAATCTGTATAACGTCTCGTCAACTTTGGCTCCAGTTTTCGTCAACACAAATGCCATGATTTAGAGCGAGAGGCGTAGATAGAGGCTTCAAGCTTTCCATTCCAAACTTCTTCAAGATGTCGTGAACATACTTAGTCTGATGAATGAAAGTACCATCCGGAAGCTGATCTACTTGTAAACCAAGAAAGAACTTCATTTCGCCCATCAGGACATTTCGAATTTCTTTTTAATGATACCCTTAAACTCTTTGCAGAGACTATCATTTGTAGATCCAAAGATGATGTCGTCAACGTAGATTTGAACTATAATCAGATGTCCATCAACTTCTCTGGTGAAAAGAGTACTATCCACAGTTCCTCTGATAAAGCCGTTTCCGACAAGATGTTTCGACAACGTCTCGTACCAAGCTCTCGGGGCTTGGTGTAGACCATAAAGTGCTTTATCCAGTAGGTATGCTTTCTTCTTGTTAAGTGGATCGACAAACCCCGGTGGTTGTCCAACGTACACCTTCTCGCGTAATTTGCCATACAGAAGAGCTGATCTGACATCCAATTGATAGACCTTAAATCCTTTCCATGATGCGAAAGCTAGAAAAATTCGAATAAATTCCAATCGAGCTACTGGTGCATAGACTTCCGTGTAGTCTATCCCTTCCTGCTGATGAAATCCCTTGACAACAAGCCTAGCTTTGTTACGAACAATAACTCCTCTATCATCACGTTTACACTTAAAGACCCATTTTGTATTAATTGCTTTCTGATTTTCTGGTAGGTCTTCAAGCTTCCACACACCCAACTCCTCAAACTACAATAATTCTTCTTGCATTGCTTGTACCCAGTTTTCATCTGCTAAAGCTTCATTAACTGTCTTAGGCTCAATTTGAGAGATGAAACATGAATGGAAATAATAGCTCTGAGTTGTAGCAACACGTGTATAGAAACCACTGAGTGCTTTATTAATTTGCCCTCGAGTTCTAACACCAGTTTGAAGTTCTCCGATAATATTTGTTGACGGATGATAGGAATATGCTCGCAGAAATTCTTCACTTGGAACATCTACTGAGTTTTGCTGATTCGTGATGTTTAGATCAACAACCAATTCAATGTTTGGAGAACTTGATGAAGCTTCATTTCTGTTGTTCGGGACTGCAGATTGATTAAGAAGACTTGTTATATGTTCCACTTCTTCATCTGAAGAAGATGATTCCCCATCAGCATCAAATGTTGGTGTCACACCCTCAATTTCCACTTGCGGAGTTTTACCGTGAGGCGTGTGAACAAACCAGAATCTGAGACACTAGTACGTCGAACGACTCTATATGATTTGATAATACGTTTTCCAAAATCATTTGTTTAACCATTCATTGTAGATTTTATATTGCCTTAGTTAGTTTCAATGTTTAGCGGAAGCATTAGTTTTTATGGTTGAGCGGAAGCATAAAAATAGATAGAGAAATGGGCGCCAACACAAACGCCAAAACAAATGAAAAACCCAAAACAGTGTTTGTAAATGAGACTCAATAAAAGGTGTCTTGATCACTGCAAGTGAGTGCACCTAGAGCTCCTAGCTCCTGAGAAACATGTAAAGAAACAAGTGTCAACATTAAAGATGAGTGAGTTCACAGGTTTTCATAAATTCGTTTGTTCGGTTATAAGTTTGTTTCCCCCGTTATCCCTAACCCGGGATAACGGTTTAGTTCCATTATTCCCAACCCGGAATAATACTGATAGTTCCATTATTCCCAACCCGGAATAATTCTGATAGTTCCATTATTCCTTACCCGGAATAATAATGATGTCCCATTATTCCTAACTTGGAATAATAACGTTGTTGGTTCCATTATCCCTAACCCGGGATAATATTGTTGATTCGTATTTAAGTTCAATGTTAATATATATAGGTAGCTAGCCTAAAGTTATGTCACGTAAGTATTCGCGATCGAAGCTGACTGTTGTGCCTCCGTGTTGCCAGGCCTATCACTGACCATGGCGAAGTTAGGCCAAATTATTCACCCGTTGACCATACCCGGTCGGCTAGCGCGACTAGCTCGGATGGGGCTTGTCGGGCCCAGTAGTACTACTTATAATTTCCCCGCTATTTAAACCTAATACTAACGATCCGAGAGATTGTCGAGGACTTGTGTGATAAAGCTGCTTAGTGACCATAACGTACATTAACATTAACTTAGTTACCGAATAGTTAAGTGACGTTAATTTCGTATAACGTAAAGAGATAGAGTTGTAGAGTGTATACATGTTTCTCCCCCTGTTGTTTAAAACGGGATAAAGTTAGGGGCCGTGAACTCACCTTTAGTTACTCGGTTAGTGTAAGACAGAAGTTGAAATGATGGGACCGCTAAATGCGTCCTAACAAGTCAATTGATTTCAAGTTGGTGTGTGAACACACCAATACAAATCCTACACATAATTAACGCACAAAGCAGTACACACAATCACAATTTCTATCACCCAAACATGCATGCAAGTATCCTCATATGAACATAGTGATCAAAACAATTTATCATGTACAGAAAATCAATTCATACAACACTTTGATACATACATTCGCAAGTTATCAAGTTTCAGCTCATATATTCATAATTAGGCTGTTTTCAAGGATTTTTATAAAATAGTTCCAACATTCCAAAAATTCCAATTATTTTACAGAAGGTTACAACTATACTGTAGAATTTAATATAAATTTTTCAAGTCCTAACACTTTACTAATTATTCGTAAATATTAATATACTAGGCGGCAGTCAGATTCGTCGCTTTCTGACTGCAGTCCACGGAAGAATTTATTTAAAAATCACTGTTCGTCCAATTAACAAAATTCCAAGGGGAGTTGCCCGGAAATTTCCATATCTAGTTGCTGTACAAATTTCATAATTCGAATCCCTACAGATTATTAAATCCAACTCGATAAACAACTAACAAAATTTCAGGATTTTTACAGCTTTAGTTACTGAACTAAATTGGCCACTTAAAAATATCAAACGACTTCAGAAAAATATGAATCTAGCGCCATTAGAATCGTTTTTCAAAACTCTACGTTTTAGACTTCAGAAAATCCGTTTTTCGACAAATAATGACCGAGTTACAGCCAGTTGAAGTTGGCTGTAACCACCATTCAGCAATCTGATTCAGCACTTTATCACAATCTTACTCGCTTAAACCGTCGATACATTGAACATATGCGATCAAGAACAGAATTTCCAATCATATACTATCATGTATATTATACCCATGCAACCCTAATCATAACCTATAGTTTTTATCAATCCGAAAACAACACACCTGCAAACTATGATTTCCGAAAACAACACACTTGCAAACTATGATAAATCAGCCGATTAGCAACATAACACTACATTCAACATATAAATCCGAATATGATCTTGCAAACAATGATAAATCCTAACCTTTAATAACAAGATTAATGAGCCGAGACTTGGACAAGAGCCGATTCGGATTGAAGGTAGATCGCGACCGAGAAGATCCGTGACCGAGAAGAGATGTTGTTCGCGACCGAGAAGGGGAGTAGTAGGCTGTTTTGCGATCGAGGGAACAAGTGGAAGAGATGGGCTGCCGTCGGCTTCCTTAGATACTAGGGTTTTTGTGTGTTTTGTTTTTGTGAAGCAAACTCATGCATGTGTGTGTATATATAGCGCAAGAGTAAGGAGAAGAGGGAGGGGTTTACGGTTTGGGTAGCTCGCGACCGCAAAGGGGTTCGGGTGGGTTGGTTTGGGTCTAGCACTTGGTCCTCAAGTTTAGATTAACTACTTGAGTCGCAAGGAAGTGAAGTTGGCTCGTGTCGCGGCTCGATCCGAGTCATTTATCTATTTACTACATCTATGTTTTATAACTAAAATAAAACACGAAATCGGATATCGCATAATAACGCACCTGTCACACCCTCAATTTCCACTTGCGGAGTTTTACCACGAGGCGTGTGAACAAACCAGAATCTGAAACACTAGTACGTCGAACGACTCTATATGATTTGATAATACGTTTTCAAAAATCATTTGTCGTAGATTTTATATTGTCTTGATTAGTTACCAATATTTAGCGGAAGCATTAGTTTTTAAAGTTGAGCGGAAGCATAAATAAATAGTGAAGCGGGCGCCAACACAAACGCCAAAACAAATGAAAAACCCCAAACAATATTTGTAATTGAGACTCGATAAAAGATGTCTTGTTCAATGCATGTGAGTGCACCTAGAGCTCCTAGCGTCCTGAGAAACATGTAAAGAAACAAGTGTCAACATTAAAGATGAGTGAGTTCACAGGTTTTCATTAATTCATTTGTTCGGTTATAGTTTGTTTTCCCCGTTATCCCTAACCCGGGAAACGTGCCGGTTCCATTATTCCAATCCCGGAATAATAAGTTGTTGCTTCCATTATCCTCAACCCGGGATAATATAGTTGTTGTTTCCATTATTCCAACCCGGAATAATAAGTTGTTGTTTCCATTATCCTCAACCCGGGATAATATAGTTGTTTCGTAATTAAGTTCAATGTTAACATATATAGGTAGCTAGCCTAAAGTTATGTCACGTAAGTGTTCGCGATCGAAGCTGACTGTTGTGCCTCCGTGTTGCCAGGCCTATCACTGACCATGGCGAAGTTAGGCCGAATTATTCACCCGTTGACCATACCCGGTCGGCTAGCGCGACTAGCTCGGATGGGGCTTGTCGGGCCCAGTAGTACTACTTATAACTCCCCCGCTATTAAATCCAATACTAACGATCCGAGAGATTGACGAGGACTTAAGTGATATAGCTGCTTAGTGACCATAACATTACATTAACATTAACTTAGTTACCGAATAGTTATGTGACGTTAAATTCGTATAACGTAAAGAGATTGAGTTTGAAGAGTGTATACATGTTTCTCCCCCTGTAGTTTAAAAACCTGATAAAGTTAGGGGCCGTGAACTCACCTTTAGTTGCTCGGTTAGTGTAGCAAAGATGTTGTAAGGGATGGGACCGCTAATTGCGTCCTAACAAACCAATTGATTTCAAGTCAGTGTGTGAACACACCAATACAGATTCTACACTTAATTTACGCACAAAATGATACACACAAACAACATACCTAACATTCAAACATGCATGCAAGTATCCTCATGTGATCATAGTAATCAAACAATTTATCATGAACATAATCCAATCGATGCAACACTTTGGTGCACACAATCACAAGTTATCAAATTTCAGCTTAACACTCATAATTCAGCTGTTTTCTAGGATTTTTATAAAATAGTTCCAACGTTTCAAAAATTCCAATATTTTTACAGCAGGTGCCATTTATTCTGTAGAAATTTATATAAATTTACCAAGTCCTAAATCTTTACCATTTAACCATGAATATTAATATACTAGGCTGCAGTCAGATTTATCGCTTTCTGACTGCAGTCCACGGAAGAATTTATTTAAAAATCACTGATCGTCCAATTAACAAAATTCCAGTTGGTGTTGCCCGGAAATTTCCATACCTAGTTGCTGTACAAAATTCATGACTCAACTCCCTACTGATTATAAAATCCAACTCGATAAACAACTAACAAAATTTCAGGATTTTCACAGCTTTAGTTACTGAACTTATTTGGCCATTTAAAAATATTAAACGACTTCAGAAAAATATGAATCCAGCGCCATTAGATTCGTTATTCAAATCTCTACGTTCTAGACATCAGAAAATCTGTTTTTCGACAACTAATGACCGAGTTACAGCCAGATGAAGTCGGCTGTAACTATTACTCAGCAAACTGTTTCAGCATATCATTATCATAAACTCGCATAAGCCGTTCATATGATTAACCTAGGCGATCAAGAACCGGTTTCCTAATCATAGATCAATACATATAACATATCCATGCAAACCCTAATCAACATCTTTAGTTTTTATAAGCAAACACAACCTAAAACTTTCAGATTTCGAACAACATCACATGCAAACATTATTAACAAATCGGCTAGCCTAACTTTTCATTCAAACATACTTGGCAAACTTATAAGTTCCGAAAACAATCATACTTGTAACAATGATACATCAGCCGATTCAAACATATATAATCCGAGAACAACACAATCGTTTCATTCAATCATTCAAGCCGAAAAAAACAACAAAATCAAAACACATGTAACCGAATACGATCTTGTAACATATGCTGAATTCTAACCTTTAATAACTAGGTAAATAAGCCGAGACATGGACAAGAATGATCCGGCTGCTCAAGCAAGATCACGACCGAAGGAATGAGATGAACCACTTGCTGTCGCGACCGAGAGATGATGATGGAGTAGGCTATTTTGTGATCGAATAAGGGTGAACAAGGGCTGATCTCGCGACCGAATGGAGGTGAACAAGGGCTGCCGACGGCTGTTTTGCTTTTAGGTTTTTGGAGTTGAGAAAGATCATGCATGAGTGTGTGTATATATAGCGCAAGATGAGGGGTTACGGTTTGGGTTTGGTCTTGCGGCCGAGATATGTTTGGGTTGGTTCGGTTTGGGTTGTACGCAATGGGTTTGGGGTTTGGGTTGCACACAGGTTGGTTTGGTTTGGTTTGGTTTGCACTTGGCCGAGAATGGCTTAAGGTTTAAGGTTTAAATCTTGCGGCCGGAGACTTGGGTTTAAGGTTTGGGTTAGAACTCGGTTCACTCCTAGAGTCACAAGGGGTTTAGGGTTGGTTCGTGTCGCGGTTTGGTTCGTGTACATATTGCCATGATTATTTTATAACTAACGCAATCACATAACACAATCACATAATCGCACATCACGTATTCACTAACTCGTACACGTTTAATACATAGCATATAATTCACTCGACAAGTATTACGTTTAAGTTGTCCGAAAAACCCGGGATGTCACATTATCCCCATGTTGAAAGAATTTTCGTCCCGAAATTTGAGTAAACGCGGTTTAGAATGTAGCGTACATGTTTAGAGTGCCACGCACAAAGGGTTGGTTCGTTAATGATGGTACGCGAAGTTACAAGAAGTTCCCAAGTGCCATGCACAAAGATTCCCAAGTGCCATGCACAAGGACTTAGTTAACAATAGTACGCAAAAGTATGAGAAATTTCCAGGTTGTCACATCATCCCCATGTTGAAAGAATTTTCGTCCTGAAAATTTAGTTACTGGTATCGTTAGTTTGCTGCTCAGTTGCGAAGAGGTGTGGGTATTTGCTTTTCATTTGATCCTCTCTTTCCCACGTGAACTCCGGTCCACGCTTAGAGTCCCAACGAACCTTAACGATCGGAATTTTGCTGTGCCTTCGAGTCTTGATCTCACGATCCATGATCTCGATAGGCTGTTCCACAAAGTGCAGTTGTTCATCCACTTGGATCTCATCCAATGGAATGACTAGAGTTTCATCTGATAGACACTTCTTCAGATTTGACACGTGAAATACGTTGTGAACTCCACTGAGTTCGGCAGGAAGGTCTAATTGATAAGCTACGGGTCCAATACGTTTCAAGATTACAAACGGACCTACGTACCGTGGGTTAAGTTTACCCCGTTTTCCAAAGCGGATTACCCCCTTCCAGGGTGACACCTTTAGTAGGACGCGGTCGCCTACTTGAAATTCGAGCGGTTGCGTCGTTGATCGGCGTAGCTTTTTGTCGATCTCGTGCCGCCGCCATGCGGTTTCTGATTTGTACAATCTTTTCAGTAGCCTCAAGTATTAACTCAGGGCCTGTGAGTTGACTGTCACCAACTTCTGCCCAACAGACCAGGTGATCTACATTTACGACCGTATAGTGCCTCAAACGGTGCTGCCGAAATACTCGTATGAAACTGTTGTTATATGAGAGTTCCACAAAAGGTAGGTGAATTTCCTAACTATTTCCAAAGTCTACTACGCATGCTCTAAGCATGTCTTCCAAGGTCTGTATGGTCCTTTCGCTTTGACCATCAGTCTGAGGGTGATAGGCTGTGCTCATATCCAAGCGTGTTCCCAACGCTTTTTGGAGTGACTGCCAGAAGTTGGACGTGAAGCGAGCATCTCTGTCTGAGATGATGGATGTTGGCACTCCATGCCGAGAAACTACTTCCTTAATGTAGATGCGAGTCAACTTCTCCATCTTATCTGTTTCTTTAATAGCTAGGAAGTGTGCGACTTAGTTAAACGATCCACAATTACCCAGATGGTATCGCAACCACCCAAAGTTCGCGGGAGTTTAGTGATGAAATCCATCGAGATCTGATCCCATTTCCACGGACTGGTTTGGATACCCATTTTCAAACAACTTGCTCACGTAGGTGGCTATATCGGCTTTCATGTTGGGCCACCAATACGCAGCTTTAAGGTCTTGATACATCTTATCCGAACCCGGATGGACAGAGTATCGGGATTTGTGAGCTTCGTCCATGACTAGCTCTCTGAGGTTTCTGTAGAGAGGTACCCATATGCCATTCATGAAATACCGGGCTCCATTGGGTTTTACTTCCCAATCGCGTTCCATTTTTCCCACCGATTCGGCTTTGATGTTTTCCTCCTTAACTGATTCTAACTGGGCGTCGCGTATTTGTTCGGGTAGCCCCGAATGAATAGTGAATTGTAATGCTCGTACACGACGTGGTTTCAAGTGTTCCTTCCTACTGAGGGCATCAGCTACCACGTTAGCTTTACCCGGGTGATACCGAATGGCACACTCATAATCGTTCAAGAGTTCGACCCAGCGACGCTGTCGCATGTTCAACTCCTTCTGATCGAAGATGTGTTGGAGGCTCTTGTGGTCCGTAAAGATTGTGCACTTCGTTCCATAGAGGTAGTGTCTCCAAATCTTAAGTGCAAACACTACTGCTCCCAATTCCAGGTCATGCGTCGTGTAGTTTTTCTCGTGAACCTTCAGTTGTCGCGACGCATACGCGATGACCTTATCACGTTGCATGAGTACGCATCCCAATCCCTGAATGGAAGCATCACAATATACTACAAAGTCTTCTGTCCCCTCCGGCAAGGACAGAATAGGTGCACTGCAAAGTTTCTGTTTCAGCAATTGAAATGCTGCTTCTTGCTTGTCACCCCAAGCATACTTGATGCCTTTCTGGGTGAGGGTAGTAAGCGGTTGTGCGATCTTTGAAAATCCCTCGATGAAACGTCTGTAGTAACCAGCCAATCCCAAAAAATTGGCGGATCTCCGTCGGTGTCTTGGGTGCTTCCCAGTTTTTGATGGCTTCAATCTTGGCAGGGTCTACGTGGATACCCTTTTCATTCACGATATGCCCAAGAAACTGAACTTCCCAAATCCAGAAATCACACTTCGAAAGCTTGGCATATAGCTTTTCCTGTTGGAGTAATCCTAACAGTAATCGTAGATGTTCAGCACGTTCTTCTTCACTTTTGGAGTAGATGAGTATGTCATCGATGAACACAATGACAAACTTGTCGAGGTATGGTTTACACACGCGGTTCATGAGGTCCATGAACACCGCAGGTGCGTTGGTGAGACCGAAGGGCATGACTAAGAACTCATAATGGCCATACCAAGTACGAAATGCCGTCTTAGCGATGTCCTCCTCCCTGACGCGTAGCTGGTGGTAACCGGACCGTAAATCAATCTTAGAGTAGTAACTTGACCCTTGAAGTTTGTCGAAGAGATCGTCGATGCGAGGTAACGGGTATCGGTTCTTGACAGTAACCTTGTTGAGTTCCCTGTAGTCGATGCACATGCGGAAAGTCCCGTCTTTCTTCTTGACAAAAAGGACTGGAGCTCCCCATGGCGAAACGCTTGGTCGGATAAATCCTTTTTCTAATAGCTCCTGAAGTTGGGTAGACAGCTCCTGCAGCTCGGCTGGAGCTAGGCGGTATGGAGCCTTGGCGATAGGAGTTGCATGGTTCGCCAATTCGATTTCAAACTCCAATTGTCGATGGGGTGGAAGACCAGGTAATTCCTCTGGGAATACATCGGAAAAATCACGGACGACAGGGATGTCTTCTATACGTTTCTCGTCCTTAGGCTGTTCGGTAATCAGTGCGAGTAAAGCGAAGGAGTTCTTCCTCCGAAGATACTTCTGCGCTTGCATGTAAGAGATGATGTTGGTGACGGCGCTTGCCATATCGCCTTGTACCGTCAGGATTTCGTCGTTAGAGAGCGGAATACGAATAGATTTTTCGAAGCAGAGAACTTCAGCCCGGACGTCGGATAGCCAGTCCATTCCGACTACACGTCAAAACTACCCAGGGTAGTTGTCATCAGATCAATGGTAAAAGTGTGACCCGCGAGTTTGAGTTGACAGCCGGATACTATATGGGTCACATCTACAGAATTACCATCGGCTAATTCTATAACATAAGGGGTCTCTAATGGTTTAGGCGTGAGATTTAGGTTTCTCCTAAAAGACTCAGATATAAAACTCCTATCCGCACCCGTATCAAAAAGCACAGTAGCAAAATGTTCATTAAGGGGAAACTTACCGGTGACCACGTTCGAGTCGTTTCTGGCCTCTCCCGCGGCCCAATGTAAATGCGCGACCTTTGGCGCCTCCTGTGCCGCCATTTCCATTGTTGTTGTTGTTATTGTTGTTGTTGTGGTTATTGTGGTTGTGGTTGTTCCCCCATTGTTGTTGTTGTTACCCAGCTGTGGGCAGTCTCTTTTGAAGTGCGCAGTGCTACCACACTGATAGCATCCCCGGTTAATTCCCTGCTGCTGACCCTGGGGTTGATTTTGATTCTGTCGGGACATGATTTACCCACGACAATCCTTTGCCGCATGTCCCATCTTGCCACATCGTTGGCAGCGATTTCCGGCACAAGGGCCGTTATGATGGAGATTACAGCGATTGCACTGCGGCTTTCGACCTACATAGCCACCTGCATTCTGGTTGTTGTTGTTGTTGTTGGTGGGTTGATTTTGGTGACCCCGGTGGCTGTTGTAATGATTGAACCGTTTCTGGTTCCCCTGTTGCGGCTGAGATGACGAAGACTGTCGAGCAGAGGAGTCTTCAAACTTTCTTTTGTTATCAGGGGCAACTTCAGTTGTACCCCGTGCTGGCAACTTCTTTTGATCCACTGCCTTATCGGTGAGTTTGTGAGCCAGTCGGATTGCTTTATGTTCAGTTGCAGGGTTACTAGCATTACCATACCCTGAATCTCCGGAACCAGACCCCAAGATAGAACTCGAGTCTTTTCTCCACAGTGTTGGCCAGATAGGGACATAGAAATACCAAGTCATGATGTTTTGCTGTGTATGCCTCTATCTCAGATCCCACCATCTTGTGGTTCCATAAAGTTTGCTCCAACTGTTGCACTCTGTCTCGTGGACAGTACTCCTCTTTGATTAGGGCCTTGAACTCGGCCCAGGCCATTGCATTTGCAGCTATAAGTCCACACGTTTGGACTTGTGCATTCCACCATGTCAGTGCCCCATCTTCCAGTGTTGAGGCTGCGTACTTGACCTTGTTGGCCTTTAGACAGTTGCACATTTCAAATACGGATTCAGATTTTTCGATCCAGAAGACCAGT
This sequence comes from Scalesia atractyloides, assembly GCA_947069175.1. NCBI lineage: Eukaryota > Viridiplantae > Streptophyta > Magnoliopsida > Asterales > Asteraceae > Scalesia > Scalesia atractyloides. The sequence continues at coordinate 64,458,274 of CAMTDV010000016.1, read as the reverse complement.
CTAATGGGTCCTTCTGCCCCTGAGAATTTGCTTGGTTTCGCGTCGAGGAACATCTTGTAGGGGTTAAAACCCCTCCTGCTGCTGGTGGGTTTTGAACACCTGCCAGAGCAGCATTCAGGTGTTCTTGGATCATTGCGGCTAATTCTTAAGGCGTCATGTTGAGATTTCCGCAACGTCCAGTTGCCATTTTAGATCTAAGTAGAAAATAAATAGACTGAAGGAAAGTAAATAAAATAAGCGAGACGTGTCAGTCTTCTACGTCTCCATCCCCCAAATCGCTATCGTTGCCGTCATCCTCCGCGGCGTTTCCAGCTTCCACAGCTGGGTCTTCCTCCTCTGGATCCTCCTCTACCGGTACTGGAGGGGCCGGTGCTGGTGCAGGTACTTGATTTTGTTCTAGTTCTTGAATTCCCCAGCTAGACTCAAGAACTCTGTCCTCTAGCCAGTCAGCCCTTAGCTGCTTAGCACGAAGGTCTCTGGCTAAGGTGTTACGAGCTATCTTACTCGTATGCTGCTCTTCCTCGAGCGACTCCGTTTTACCTGTCAGTTGTCGGATCATCCAAGTCACACCCCGACCCGCAGCGGAAAAGGTGATCGGGTCATGATTGGGTTATCATCAAAGCTCATGACATTTATTAAGCGTTTCATATTCATTAATACAAATTAAATGGAATTTTACAATAAATGTTACAACATGATCTAACTAACAATCTAAACTTCTTTGTTCTCTTCTAAGGCATATCCTATGTTTTCCTTGCTTCAACCTGTTCACCTGTATCATGTGTAAAAGGGTTTTTGGATCAACATAATGTTGGCGAGTGAATCCTATGGAAAACATTTGAACAAATATATTTAAATTGATTATGAAATATGTGCACAACCAAACATGAGTAAAAATAGATGTAAACTTAATCAACAATCATAAGATATTAAGTGAAACACACATGAACAATAATGGAACATTTAGAGGCATGTGATGCTCAACTCGTCTCTCACGAGGAACTGAGGGGCCTAATGATTGAATTGCATAACCATGATAATATGAATGACACAACTACAAACAATACAAACTCAATGATATACACATAAACAATAATGAATTTGATTTGTGGCACGCGTTGTTCAACTCGTCTTCCACGAGGAACTGATGGGCTTAATGTATGAGTTTCATATAATATGACAAAAGGAAATAAGTAAATCACAACAATAAAAACAATCTAAGTTTAAGTCATGATGTGGTATGGCATAAGTTTAAATAAATAAATTAATTATTTTCATAACACATGACACACCCCAAAACGTGTAATTTAAAAGGGGGAGTTGTAAGATTCACTCACAGTGGGTGCGTTCGGTTGATGACGTTGAATGTACGCGAAGTGGTTTTAACCACGAGTGAGATTTAACCTAGATAAATCGCATTATGGTTTGGTAAGTAAACGGATTTTATTAATCTATTTTAGTAGGATTGTGGGGTATATTTTTGTGAGTTTGAGGCTATTTTCTAACCTTAAAAATGTTATTTTTAAGTATTTTTAATTGATTTTTAATTAAAATAATTAAATAAAAATAATAAAAAATTTATTTTTTTCTGACCGTTGACCTGACCGTTGACCGGTTCGAATGCGGAATACAAGTGCTCTGGGTGAGGCTCGAACCCGAGACCTCCCGTACGCGTGCACGCAGCTCTACCAACTGAGCTACGTGTCTAACCCGTTTTATATCTGATTTTAATTATATATATATTAATTAGTTTAAACCGAAAATCATTTTATTTTAAAAACAGTTTTAAGCGAACCGGACGTGCACTCCACAGGTCTCGAACCCGGGACCTGTGGTTTAGTCTAACACACAGTCCACCGCTGGACTGTGTGTTTAACATGTTATATATTTCGATTTTTATTATACTTAAATACAATTTAGTTATTTCCTTTTCTGCCTTATTAAAAAGAATAGATAATTGTTCGAGTCGGTGCAGAGGACCGGACTCGAACTCGTGACCTGCGATATAAACAAACACACAGTCCACCGCTGGACTGTGTGTCTAACTTGGTTATTATTCCGGTTATTAATATACTTAACATATACCAGTGGCGACTCCGGTTCAGTTAAACAAAAAAAATGGTTTTTATTAAGGCAGCGTGTGTGAAACGGGATTCGAACTTGAGACGTTAGCGTTTTATGTGCACACAGTCCACCGCTGGACTGTGTGTCTAACCCGATTAATATCCTGATTTTAATTATACTTATAAGATACGGAAATACATCGTCTTCTTCATCAAGATAGAACCAGAGTTCAGAAATCGACTGGTTCAAAGTTTTTATCGGTTTATTAGTGTTTTTCAGTTCATTACGGTGAGATAAATGTGAAAAGGAAAAGAAATTGGGCGGAAGTATATCGACTGGACCCTCTGTTTTCCGGCAGAACTCCGGCGACAGTAATAAGCTCCGGCGTCAGGTGTCTTGCAGCAGCGAGTCCCCAGAAGGTTTGAAGAAGGTATGGGTGACTCCGGTATAAGTTTAAAAGATTTAGTGAGGTTCAGAAATAAGGAAATCGGTTTTCCGGCGACGAACAGAAAAGTTCCGGCGAGGGAGTTTTCGCCGAGAAAGAGTGTGGTTTTGAGCGAAAAGGTTTTCAATAGGTTGAGGGTGAATTTATAGGGGAAAATCGAGATGTATTTGGTCTGATTTCCGACTGGGTTCATTGATTTAAATTTTCCGGCGGTTATAATTTTGGTCGCGGACTCAGACGTCGGTTATAACCGATGTCTTGTTAATGGTTTACGTTATAACGTAAATTGTCGTTAAAAGCTCGCGAGTTTACCGGGATTCCGACGACTGAACTATTGGGCGCCGGTTTTGAATTCGTAACGTTACTTTATGATTTAAATGATTTCATTATTTAACAAACAAAGCAAGTGGCGCAGTGGTTTGTATGTGTGAGATAAGTCGCTGAGTCGACTCGGCGAGTGACCCGGGTTCGAAACCCGGCTGGATCATTTTGTTTTTATTTTGCGATTTTCAACAGTTTTTCAAAAAATAAATATATATTCCCGTATAATAATTGATTACGTATCGTTTAAAAATATTTTGGGCATTTAATTCGCAACGAAATTTTTGACTGACTGTTCGGTTGATAAACGGAGCGGGTTTGGTAAATCCGTTTTTGACGGATGTTACAGTATCCCCTGCTTTTTAGAAATTTCGTCCCGAAATTTAAATAATGATATATTTTGACTAAAAGGATGGTGATGTTTTGTTTGACAGTTGTATGCTAGAAAAATGAGGGTTTAAGTTTTTGTTCGAGGCGGTAACGTTCCTTGTAAGGGTTAAGTACCCTATTCAGGAATCGCTTTTTGTTGCCTACTGTATAAGTATTGATAAGCAGAAATGATTTGCTAAAAATGATATCATGCATAAGAATTTAGATACGTTTGGGAAAGTATGGTTATATCCTAAGGCAAAACTTCTAACACTACAACCTATATGGAACATAAATAAAAACACAACAACTGATATTTGAACATAAGTAAACACAACAGCTAATATTCGAACATGAATAAACATATCAGCAAATATTTGAACATGAATAAACACATCAGGAAATATTTGAACATGAATAAACACAACAGCAAATATTTGAACATGAATAAACACAACAGCAAATATTTGAATCCACATTCTGATAGCATATATGTTTGAATGATGGAAGTTCCTCTCTCGTTTGTTATGATGGAGAGGTTAGTTTATGTAGAAATGGATCACAATCCAATCTCTTTAAATAACATGATGATATAAATGTAACACAAATTCCAACCAAGGCAACACTAAATCCTACATGGAACTTCTCATAACCGCCTGATAATGCCTCTGATCCTTTGGCAAGAATACTTATATATAGGAAGTACCAGCGGCGTATCCACCATATTCTTGCCAAATTTTCATTAGTTTTATCCACAAGTTATGATTGGTTACCAAGAAACTAATAAATCCTACATAGAACTTCTCATAACCGTCCGATAATGCCTCTGATCCTTTGACAAGAATACTTATATATAGGAAGTACCAGCGGCGTATCCACCATATTCTTGTCAAATTTTCATTGGTTTTATCAGTGAATTATGATTAGTCCTATAACTCTACAACCAATACAACAAACATAAAATACTGAAATGAAATATATCTGTGCGATCAAGGCTCAATCGAACGGAGCTGATCGTATTGCATGTACTGAAAATGAAATGGATGTGCGCTCAAGGCTCAATCAAACGGAGCCGAACGTATTGAATGTACTGAAATTGAAATTGTGTGCTCAAGGCTCAATCAAACGGAGCCGAGCGTATTGCATGTACTGAAAATGAATAACTTAACCACACAAACAGCCTATGCATGGAACCCCTCATAACCGCCTGATAATGCCTCCGATCATTTGACAAGAATACTTATATATAGGAAGTACCATCGGCGTATCCACCATATCCTTGTCAAATTTTCATTGACTTTATCCGCAAGTTATGGTTAGTTCGATGCGACTCTACTACAAACACCACAACTACAAGATACTGATAATGAAATTGTCTGTGCGCTCAAGGCTCAATCAAACGGAGCCGAACGTATTGAATGAAATTGTATGTGCGCTTAAGGCTCAATCAAACGGAGCCGAACGTATTGAATGTACTGAAATTGAACAACTTAATCTAAACAACCATCACACAATCAGCCTATGCATGGAACCTCTCATAACCGCCTGATAATGCCTCCGATCATTTGACAAGAATACTTATATATAGGAAGTACCAGCGGCGTATCCACCATATCCTTGTCAAATTTTCATTGACTTTATCCGCAAGTTATGGTTAGTTCGATGCGACTCTACTACAAACACCACAACCACAAGATACTGATAATGAAATTGTATGTGCGCTCAAGGCTCAATCAAACGGAGCCGAACGTATTGGATGAACTGGAAATGTAAATTGAAATGTGCGCTCAAGGCTCAATCAAACGGAGCCGAGCGTATTGCATGTATTGAAATGTAAAATTAAATGACCGATCAAGGCTCAAACAACGGAGCCGATCGTGCGGGCACGCCCTGATCAACCGCATAATAAAATGGGGATCAAACTCAACCTCGATGGATGCGGAGCTGCGGCCTCGGCAAAAGCATATACTGAAAACACTATATAATATATAATATACCATAATTACTCTAACAGTCTACACATGTGATAAAGAAAAACATAAAACTAAACGATAGGAGTTGAATCTGGATCTTCGGCGAAGAGGACTAGCTGAGTATCTTCGTTTGGGCCGTCATTATCTTCGACAGGATTGGCGTTGATATTGAAGACTCTTCCTCTTGCTGGTGGCATAGTGCTTGGGTTTTCTTGGTTTACTTGGTTAACTGGGTTTGATTGGGCTTGAGTGTTGATGACGTTAACCAATTGAGGGCATGTGTTTCTAAGGTGGGTAGGGTCGCCACAATTGAAACAAGCTCGCGCATATGGGAACATGGGGTATTGGGGTTGGTGATAAGTTTGGGCCATGTTTTGAGTAGGGGAAAAGGTTTGGTTTTGAAAGGTGCGACAAACATTGCTCAAATGACCATAGCGTCCACAAGTTGCACATAGACGACAAGGTAGGGTATGGGGATGGTGATAAAAACAGTTGTTGCATCGCGGGTGAGGTCCAAGATATGGTTTCTTATCTGGGTAAGCTGAGTTGGGTGCCACTTGGGTGATTGGGATAGCTCGGATGGGTATGGCGTGTAAAACTGGTGGATTTCGTTGGGTAGTAGCGAAAAGTCGCCCGACTCTTCTTCTCTTAGGATTGGGTTGAGAAGGGGATTCGGTTTGAGTGGAGTCGGAGGTTTCAGTCGTTTCTTTATCCTTCTTCTTCTCCTCCTTGAAGTCTTTGTTTCGGATTCGGTTCTCGGTGAGCTCTGTTGCTAGCTCCATTGCTGCTTCCAAAGTTGCAGGCTTGGTACTTATTACAGGGTCTTGAATCTTTGACGGAAGACCACGAATGTAGTGCTCGATCAAACGGTAGAGGGGAGTGAACATGTTGGGAACCATTTGATGTAATTCAAGGAACCTTTTGTTGTATGAGGTGTGGTCTCCTTCCATTTGCTTTAACGAATAGAATTCATCCTCTAACTTCTTAATTTCACTCCTTGGGCAAAATCGTCTGGTCATGATTTCCTTCAATTCGTTCCAAGTTAAGGACATAGCATCTTCCACACCTCGTTTGGCCTTCTCTGTGTTCCACCAAGTAAGTGCTATCCCATATAATCGACCGGTTGCATATCGCACTTTGCGATCGTCAGGGCAATCGCAATTTAGAAATGTGTTCTCCATTTCTTCAAACCAATGGAGGAGAGCGGTGACGCCTTCAGTCCCTTTGTATTTCGGAGGGTCGCATGATTTGAAATGCTTGTAGGTGCATTTAGTGGTATTTGGGGAGAGTTGAAAGTGTTTTGGTTTGCTTGATTGACAGGATTAACGGTAAGTGCTTGTTGAACTTGGATTACAATGTTGGGTATTACGGCAGCCATTTGTTGAGCGATTAAGGCAGCCATGCGCTCGCGGGCTTTTCTTGCTCTCGTCTTCCTACGGGCGGGGTTAGAAGACATCTACAAGGAATACATGACAAGAGTATGAGTTGGATGCTTTTGAGATCATGGGTCGCATTCAAGAATGGACATTCATAAAATAATTATAGATAAATAAATTACTACCTCCATTGGATGTCTTGGGTTTTGCTCGCTGTTAGGCCCTACATGCCGCCATACTTTACCTGTGTAATCATGTGGGCCCCCATGAATACCGGTTTTTCATATGGTTCGCATGGGTTTGCCAGGTTGCGTACACAAAAACCTGGAGAAAATCGAGAAATATGTATACAACGTGTGATATTCGGAATGTGTCCAGGTGTAGACACGGTGAAACTCAAAGTAGGGTTAGTTCGAACGACGTTTGGTGTGGCATGCTTTGGCCTAATAGGTCCTTCGTACTCTCATCGTTGGTCCCCAGGTAGGCAAAACTGGTCCGTTATATTGGATTTATACGAATGCCAGCCTAGACAGGACGTTCCGACTACCGGCACTTGTACCCTTCCAGTTACGACATGCCCGTCGCAGAACTTACTTTGATGAGATTTGAAAATTGCACAAAATCTTTGGATAATGAGAGTATGAAAATAAATTGAATACATGAACATCGATATATGTATAATGAATATGTATATTATATAATGAATATGTATATAAGCATGTATGTTTGACTGTAAATGTAAACAAATATGAAACAAATAAATATCACAAGTTTGTATGTAACCACCTAATCAATTAAAATTTAGGCAGACTATAGTATAGGCTCTAAGGGTCTAATAACCTATCCTATATCCCTATAGTCATGGCTCTGATACCAATCTGTCACACCCCGACCCGCAGCGGAAAAGGTGATCGGGGCATGATTGGGTTATCATCAAAGCTCATGACATTTATTAAGCGTTTCATATTCATTAATACAAATTAAATGGAATTTTACAATAAATGTTACAACATGATCTAACTAACAATCTAAACTTCTTTGTTCTCTTCTAAGGCATATCCTATGTTTTCCTTGCTTCAACCTGTTCACCTGTATCATGTGTAAAAGGGTTTTTGGATCAACATAATGTTGGCGAGTGAATCCTATGGAAAACATTTGAACAAATATATTTAAATTGATTATGAAATATGTGCACAACCAAACATGAGTAAAAATAGATGTAAACTTAATCAACAATCATAAGATATTAAGTGAAACACACATGAACAATAATGGAACATTTAGAGGCACGTGATGCTCAACTCGTCTCTCACGAGGAACTGAGGGGCCTAATGATTGAATTGCATAACCATGATAATATGAATGACACAACTACAAACAATACAAACTCAATGATATACACATAAACAATAATGAATTTGATTTGTGGCACGCGTTGTTCAACTCGTCTTCCACGAGGAACTGATGGGCTTAATGTATGAGTTTCATATAATATGACAAAAGGAAATAAGTAAATCACAACAATAAAAACAATCTAAGTTTAAGTCATGATGTGGTATGGCACAAGTTTAAATAAATAAATTAATTATTTTCATAACACATGACACACCCAAAACGTGTAATTTAAAAGGGGGAGTTGTAAGATTCACTCACAGTGGGTGCGTTCGGTTGATGACGTTGAATGTACGCGAAGTGGTTTTAACCACGAGTGAGATTTAACCTAGATAAATCGCATTATGGTTTGGTAAGTAAACTGATTTTATTAATCTATTTTAGTAGGATTGTGGGGTATATTTTTGTGAGTTTGAGGCCATTTTCTAACCTTAAAAATGTTATTTTTAAGTATTTTTAATTGATTTTTAATTAAAATAATTAAATAAAAATAATAAAAAAATTTATTTTTTTTCTGACCGTTGACCGTTGACCTGACCGTTGACCGGTTCGAATGCGGAATACAAGTGCTCTGGGTGAGGCTCGAACCCGAGACCTCCCGTACGCGTGCACGCAGCTCTACCAACTGAGCTACGTGTCTAACCCGTTTTATATCTGATTTTAATTATATATATATATAATATTAATTAGTTTAAACCGAAAATCATTTTATTTTAAAAACAGTTTTAAGCGAACCGGACGTGCACTCCACAGGTCTCGAACCCGGGACCTGTGGTTTAGTCTAACACACAGTCCACCGCTGGACTGTGTGTTTAACATGTTATATATTTCGATTTTTATTATACTTAAATACAATTTAGTTATTCCTTTTCTGCCTTATTAAAAAGAATAGATAATTGTTCGAGTCGGTGCAGAGGACCGGACTCGAACTCGTGACCTGCGATATAAACAAACACACAGTCCACCGCTGGACTGTGTGTCTAACTTGGTTATTATTCCGGTTATTAATATACTTAACATATACTAGTGGCGACTCCGGTTCAGTTAAACAAAAAAAATGGTTTTTATTAAGGCAGCGTGTGTGAAACGGGATTCGAACTTGAGACGTTAGCGTTTTATGTGCACACAGTCCACCGCTGGACTGTGTGTCTAACCCGATTAATATCCTGATTTTAATTATACTTATAAGATAAGGAAATACATCGTCTTCTTCATCAAGATAGAACCAGAGTTCGGAAATCGACTGGTTCAAAGTTTTTATCGGTTTATTAGTGTTTTTCAGTTCATTACGGTGAGATAAATGTGAAAAGGAAAAGAAATTAGGCGGAGAAGTATACCGACTGGACCCTCTGTTTTCCGGCAGAACTCCGGCGACAGTAATAAGCTTCGGCGTCAGGTGTCTTGCAGCAGCGAGTCCCAGAAGGTTTGAAGAAGGTATGGGTGACTCCGGTATAAGTTTAAAAGATTTAGTGAGGTTCAGAAATAAGGAAATCGGTTTTCCGGCGACGAACAGAAAAGTTCCGGCGAGGGAGTTTTCGCCGAGAAAGAGTGTGGTTTTGAGCGAAAAGGTTTTCAATGGGTTGAGGGTGAATTTATAGCGGAAAATCGAGATGTATTTGGTCTGATTTCCGACTGGGTTCATTGATTTAAATTTTCCGGCGGTTATAATTTTTGTCGCGGACTCAGACGTCGGTTATAACCGATGTCTTGTTAATGGTTTACGTTATAACGTAAATTGTCGTTAAAAGCTCGCGAGTTTACCGGGATTCCGACGACTGAACTATTGGGCGCCGGTTTTGAATTCGTAACGTTACTTTATGATTTAAATGATTTCATTATTTAACAAACAAAGCAAGTGGCGCAGTGGTTTGTGTGTGTGAGATAAGTCGCTGAGTCGACTCGGCGAGTGACCCGGGTTCGAAACCCGGCTGGATCATTTTGTTTTTATTTTGCGATTTTCAACAGTTTTTCAAAAACTAAATATATATTCCCGTATAATAATTGATTACGTATCGTTTAAAAATATTTTGGGCATTTAATTCGCAACGAAATTTTTGACTGACTGTTCGGTTGATAAACGGAGCGGGTTTGGTAAATCCGTTTTTTACGGATGTTACAATCCATCCTTGTGCGAGGATGGTTTCATGCATTCTTTCTAGTTGTTCTTGTTGCGTTCTTATCATATCTCTAGGTAGGTCGTTCCCTACTTCTAACGAGTTAACCGGTTCGACCGTCACAGCGATGGTCGAGCGTGAGGACTCCTCCTCCCCTAGAGCGAGTCTTTTCCTAGCAGCTGAGCGTGTCTCCACGCCATAAGATGGTAAGGGTTCCACTATAGGTGCCTTTCCTGGCGCCCTTGGTTGCGTAAGTTTGTCGGATGATGACGAGGATGATGATGACATTGCCTTTAGGTTGTGTAGTTAGTTACGAGTTGCATTCGTTTCTATTACGCATTCATATTTCACATAACATAGTTGTGGTACATCGCATAACAAGATATAACAGTTCGGTGCCAAACTACGTCTAGTGTCGTGTATTCAGCTATAGTTTAGGTCTACTTCTAATACAAACCTGGTTCTCTATAGCTAGTGGCTCTGATACCAATCTGTCACACCCTCAATTTCCACTTGCGGAGTTTTACCGCGAGGCGTGTGAACAAACCAGAATCTGAAACACTAGTACGTCGAACGACTCTATATGATTTGATAATACGTTTTCAAAAATCATTTGTCGTAGATTTTATATTGTCTTGATTAGTTACCAATATTTAGCGGAAGCATTAGTTTTTAAAGTTGAGCGGAAGCATAAATAAATAGTGAAGCGGGCGCCAACACAAACGCCAAAACAAATGAAAAACCCCAAACAATATTTGTAATTGAGACTCGATAAAAGATGTCTTGTTCAATGCATGTGAGTGCACCTAGAGCTCCTAGCGTCCTGAGAAACATGTAAAGAAACAAGTGTCAACATTAAAGATGAGTGAGTTCACAGGTTTTCATTAATTCGTTTGTTCGGTTATAGTTTGTTTTCCCCGTTATCCCTAACCCGGGATAACGTGCCGGTTCCATTATTCCAATCCCGGAATAATAAGTTGTTGCTTCCATTATCCTCAACCCAGGATAATATAGTTGTTGTTTCCATTATTCCAACCCGGAATAATAAGTTGTTGTTTCCATTATCCTCAACCCGGGATAATATAGTTGTTTCGTAATTAAGTTCAATGTTAACATATATAGGTAGCTAGCCTAAAGTTATGTCACGTAAGTGTTCGCGATCGAAGCTGACTGTTGTGCCTCCGTGTTGCCAGGCCTATCACTGACCATGGCGAAGTTAGGCCGAATTATTCACCCGTTGACCATACCCGGTCGGCTAGCGCGACTAGCTCGGATGGGGCTTGTCGGGCCCAGTAGTACTACTTATAACTCCCCCGCTATTAAACCCAATACTAACGATCCGAGAGATTGACGAGGACTTAAGTGATATAGCTGCTTAGTGACCATAACATTACATTAACATTAACTTAGTTACCGAATAGTTATGTGACGTTAAATTCGTATACTCGTAAAGAGATTGAGTTTGAAGAGTGTATACATGTTTCTCCCCCTGTTGTTTAAAAACCTGATAAAGTTAGGGGCCGTGAACTCACCTTTAGTTGCTCGGTTAGTGTAGCAAAGATGTTGTAAGGGATGGGACCGCTAATTGCGTCCTAACAAACCAATTGATTTCAAGTCAGTGTGTGAACACACCAATACAGATTCTACACTTAATTTACGCACAAAATGATACACACAAACAACATACCTAACATTCAAACATGCATGCAAGTATCCTCATGTGATCATAGTAATCAAACAATTTATCATGAACATAATCCAATCCATGCAACACTTTGGTGCACACAATCACAAGTTATCAAATTTCAGCTTAACACTCATAATTCAGCTGTTTTCTAGGATTTTTATAAAATAGTTCCAACGTTCCAAAAATTCCAATATTTTTACAGCAGGTGCCATTTATACTGTAGAAATTTATATAAATTTTCCAAGTCCTAAATCTTTACTATTTAACCATGAATATTAATATACTAGGCTGCAGTCAGATTTATCGCTTTCTGACTGCAGTCCACGGAAGAATTTATTTAAAAATCACTGATCGTCCAATTAACAAAATTCCAGTTGGTGTTGCCTGGAAATTTCTATACCTAGTTGCTGTACAAAATTCATGACTCAACTCCCTACTGATTATAAAATCCAACTCGATAAACAACTAACAAAATTTCAGGATTTTCACAGCTTTAGTTACTGAACTTATTTGGCCATTTAAAAATTGCAAACGACTTCAGAAAAATATGAATCCAGTGCCATTAGATTCGTTATTCAAATCTCTACGTTCTAGAAGTCAGAAAATCCGTTTTTCGACAACTAATGACCGAGTTACAGCCAGATGAAGTCGGCTGTAACTATTACTCAGCAAACTGTTTCAGCATATCATTATCATAAACTCGCATAAGCCGTTCATATGATTAACCTAGGCGATCAAGAACCGGTTTCCTAATCATAGATCAATACATATAACATATCCATGCAAACCCTAATCAACATCTTTAGTTTTTATAAGCAAACACAGCCTAAAACTTTCAGATTTCGAACAACATCACATGCAAACATTATTAACAAATCGGCTAGCCTAACTTTTCATTCAAACATACTTGGCAAACTTATAAGTTCCGAAAACAATCATACTTGTAACAATGATACATCAGCCGATTCAAACATATATAATCCGAGAACAACACAATCGTTTCATTCAATCATTCAATCCGAAAAAAACAACAAAATCAAAACACATGTAACCGAATACGATCTTGTAACATATGCTGAATTCTAACCTTTAATAACTAGGTAAATAAGCCGAGACTTGGACAAGAATGATCCGGCTGCTCAAGCAAGATCACGACCGAAGGAATGAGATGAACCACTTGCTGTCGCGACCGAGAGATGATGATGGAGTAGGCTGTTTTGTGATCAATAAGGGTGAACAAGGGCTGATCTCGCGACCGAATGGAGGTGAACAAGGGCTGATCTCGCGACCGAATGGAGGTGAACAAGGGTTGCCGACGGCTGTTTTGCTTTTAGGGTTTTGGAGTTGAGAAAGATCATGCATGAGTGTGTGTATATATAGCGCAAGATGAAGGGTTACGGTTTGGGTTTGCTCTTGCGGCCGAGATATGTTTGGGTTGGTTCGGTTTGGGTTGTACGCAATGGGTTTGGGGTTTGGGTTGCACGCGGGTTGGTTTGGTTTGGTTTGCACTTGGCCGAGAATGGCTTAAGGTTTAAGGTTTAAATCTCGCGGCCGAAGACTTGGGTTTAAGGTTTGGGTTAGAACTCGGTTCACTCCTAGAGTCACAAGGGGTTTAGGGTTGGTTCGTGTCGCGGTTTGGTTCGTGTACATATTGCCATGATTATTTTATAACTAACGCAATCACATAACACAATCACATAATCGCACATCACGTATTCACTAACTCGTACACGTTTAATACATAGCATATAATTCACTCGACAAGTATTACGTTTAAGTTGTCCGAAAAACCCGGGATGTCACAGCACCAACTTATAAACGTTTAATACGTAGCACATAATTTATTTGACAAGTACACGAAATTATCGTAATTCTTTCGAGCGTGCAATTTAAGTCTCCGAACCAAATTAACGTAGGAAAAAATAATCGTGAAGTAGTGCGTTTAAGATATCTGAAAAACCGGGATGTCACATTATCCCCATGTTGAAAGAATTTTCGTCCCGAAAATTGAGTAAACGCGGTTTAGAATGCAGCGTACATGTTTAGAGTGCCACGCACCAAGATTTAGTTCGTTAATAATAGTACGCGAAATTACAAGAGATTCCTAAGTGCCATGCACAAAGATTCCCAAGTGCCATGCACAAGGATTTAGTTAACAATGGTACGCGAAATTACGAGAAATTCCCAGGTTGTCACATCATCCCCATGTTGAAAGAATTTTCGTCCCGAAAATTTAGTTGCTGGTATCGTTAGTTTGCTGCTCAGCTGCAAAGAGGTGTGGGTATTTGCTTTTCATTTGGTCCTCTCTTTCCCACGTGAACTCCGGTCAACGCTTAGAGTCCCAACGAACCTTAACGATCGGAATCTTGCGATGCCTTCGAGTCTTGATCTAACGATCCATGATCTCGATAGGCTGTTCCACAAAGTGCAGTTGTTCATCCACTTGGATCTCATCCAATGGAATGACTAGGGTTTCATCTGATAGACACTTTTTCAGATTTGACACGTGAAAAACGTTGTGAACTCCACTGAGTTAGGCAGGAAGGTCTAATTGATAAGCTACGGGTCCAATACGTTTCAAGATCACAAACGGACCTACGTACCGTGGGTTTAATTTGCCTCGTTTTCCAAAGCGGATTACACCCTTCCAGGGTGACACCTTCAGTAGAACGCGGTCGCCTACTTGAAATTCGAGCGGTTTGCGTCGTTGATCAGCGTAGCTTTTCTGTCGGTCTCGTGCCGCCGCCATGCGGTTTCTGATTTGTACAATCTTTTCAGTAGCCTCAAGTATCAACTCAGGGCCTGTAAGTTGACTGTCATCGACTTCTGCCCAACAGACCGGTGATCTACATTTACAACCGTATAATGCCTCAAACGGTGCTGCCGAAATACTCGTATGGTAACTGTTGTTATACGAGAATTCCACTAAAGGCAGGTGGATTTCCCAACTATTTCCAAAGTCTACTACGCATGCCCTAAGCATGTCTTCCAAGGTCTGTATGGTCCTTTCGCTTTGACCATCAGTCTGAGGTTGATAAGCTGTGCTCATATCTAAGCGTGTGCCAAACGCTTTCTGAAGAGACTGCCAAAAGTTGGACGTGAAGCGAGCATCTCTGTCTGAGATGATGGACGTTGGCACTCCGTGCCGAGAAACTACTTCCTTAATGTAGATGCAGTCAACTTCTCCATCTTATCTGTTTCTTTAATAGCTAGGAAGTGTGCGGACTTAGTTAAACGATCCACGATTACCCAGATGGTATCGCAACCACCCAAAGTTCGCGGGAGTTTAGTGATGAAATCCATCGAGATCTGATCCCATTTCTATACTGGGATCTCAGGTTGTTGGAGTAGCCCCGATGGCATTTGATACTCTACCTTGACTTTTGCACTAAGTCAAACACTTACTCACGTAGGTGGCTATATCAGCTTTCATGTTGGGCCACCAATACGCAGCTTTAAGGTCTTGATACATCTTATCCGAACCAGGATGGACAGAGTATCGGGATTTGTGAGCTTCGTCCATGACTAGCTCTCTGAGGTTTCCGTAGAGAGGTACCCATATGCGATTCATGAAATACCGGGCTCCATTGGGTTTTACTTCCCAATCGCGTTCCATTTTTCCCACCGATTCGGCCTTGATGTTTTCTTCCTTAACTGCTTCTAACTGCGCGTCGCGTATCTGTTCGGGTAACCCCGAATGAATAGTGAGCTGTAATGCTCGTACCCGATGAGGTTTCAAGTGTTCCTTCCTACTGAGGGCATCAGCTACCACGTTAGCTTTACCCGGGTGATACCGAATGGCACATTCATAATCGTTCAAGAGTTCGACCCAGCGACGCTGTCGCATGTTCAACTCCTTCTGGTCAAAGATGTGTTGGAGGCTCTTGTGGTCTGTAAAGATTGTGCACTTCGTTCCATAGAGGTAGTGTCTCCAAATCTTAAGTGCAAACACTACTGCTCCCAATTCCAGGTCATGCATTGTGTAGTTTTTCTCGTGAACCTTCAATTGTCGGGACGCATACGCGATGACCTTATCGCGTTGCATGAGTACGCATCCCAACCCCTGAATGGAAGCATCACAATATACTACAAAGTCCTCTGTCCCTTCCAGCAAGGACAGAATGGTGCACTGCAAAGTTTCTGTTTCAGCAATTGAAATGCCGCTTCCTGCTTGTCACCCCAAGCATACTTGATGCCTTTCTGGGTGAGGGTAGTAGCGGTTGCGCGATCTTTGAAAATCCCTCGATGAAACGTCTGTAGTAACCAGCCAAACCCAAAAATTGGCGGATCTCCGTCGGTGTCCTGGGTGCTTCCCAGTTTTTGATAGCTTCAATCTTGGCAGGGTCGACGTGGATACCCTTTTCATCTACGATATGCCGGAGAAACTGAACTTCCCGAATCCAGAAATCACACTTCGAAAGCTTGGCATATAGTTTCTCCTGTTGAAGTAATCCTAGCAGTAATCGTAGATGTTCAGCATGTTCTTCTTCACTTTTAGAGTAGATGAGTATGTCATCGATGAACACAATGACAAACTTGTCGAGGTATGGTTTACACACACGGTTCATGAGGTCCATGAACACCGCGGGTGCGTTGGTGAGACCGAAGGGCATGACCAAGAACTCATAATGGCCATACCGAGTACGAAATGCCGTCTTAGCGATATCCTCCTCCCTGAACGCGTAGCTGGTGGTAACCGGACCGTAGATCAATCTTGGAGTAGTAGCTTGACCCTTGCAGTTGGTCGAAGAGGTCGTCGATGCGAGGTAATGGGTATCGGTTCTTGACAGTAACCTTGTTGAGTTCCCTGTAGTCGATGCACATGCGGAAGGTCCCGTCCTTCTTCTTGACAAAAAGGACTGGGGCTCCCCATGGCGAAGCGCTTGGTCGGATAAATCCTTTTTCTAACAGCTCCTGAAGTTGGGTAGACAGCTCCTGCAGCTCGGCTGGAGCTAGGCGGTATGGGGCTTTGGCGATAGGAGTTGCATGGTTCGCCAATTCAATTTCAAACTCCAATTGTCGATGGGGTGGGAGACCAGGTAACTCCTCTAGGAATACATCAGAAAAATCACGGACGACGGGGATGTCTTCTATACGTTTCTCGTCCTTAGGCTGTTCGGTAACCAGTGTGAGTAAAGCGAAAGAGTTCTTCCTCCGAAGATACTTCTGCGCTTGCATGTAAGAGATGATGTTTGTGACGGCGCCTGCCTTCTCGCCTTGCACCGTCAAGATTTCGTCGTTAGCGAGCGGAATACGGATAGATTTTTCGAAACAGAGAACTTCAGCTCGGACGTCGGATAGCCAGTCCATTCCGACTACCACGTCAAAACTACCCAGGGTAGTTGTCATCAGATCAATGGTAAAGGTGTGACCCGCGAGTTTGAGTTGACAGCCGGATACTATATGGGTCACGTCTACAGATTTACCATCGGCTAGTTCTATGATATAAGGGGTCTCTAAGGGTTTAGGCGTGAGATTTAGGTTCTTCCTAAAAGACTCAGATATAAAACTCCTATCCGCACCCGTATCAAAAAGCACAGTAGCAAAATGTTCATTAAGGGGAAACTTACCGGTGACCATGTTCGAGTCGTTTCTGGCCTCCCCGCGGCCCAGCGTAAATGCGCGACCTTTGGCACCTCCTGTGCCACCATTTCCATTATTGTTGTTGTTATTGTTGTTGTTGTGGTTATTGTGGTTGTGGTTGTTCCCACCATTGTTGTTGTTGTTACGCAGCTGTGGGCAGTCTCTTTTGAAGTGGGCAGTGCTACCACACTGATAGCATCCCCGGTTAACACCCTGTTGCTGGCCCTGGGGTTGATTTTGGTTTTGTCAGGACATGATTTTCCCACGACAATCCTTTGCCGCATGTCCCACCTTGCCACATCGTTGGCAGCGATTCCCGGCACAAGGGCCGTGATGATGAAGATAACAGCGATTGCACTGCGGCTTTCGACCTACATAGCCGCCTGCGTTCTGGTTGTTGTTGGCGGGTTGATTTTGGTGACCCCGGTGGCTGTTGTAATGATTGAACCGTTTCTGGTTCCCCTGTTGTGGCTGGGATGACGAAGACTGTCGAACAGACGAGTCTTCAAACTTTCTTTTATTATCAGGGGCAACTTCAGTTGTACCCGAGCTGGCAACTTCTTTTGTTCCACCGCCTTATCGGTGAGTTTGTGCGCCAACCTGATTGCTTGATGTTCAGTTGAAGGGTTGCTAGCCATCACCATACCCTGAATCTCCGGAACCAGACCCCCAAGGTAGAACTCGAGTCGTTTCTCCACAGTGTTGGCCAGATCGGGACATAGAAATACCAAGTCGTGATGTTTTGCTGTGTATGCTTCGATTTCAGATCCCACCATCTTGTGGTTCCATAATGTTTGCTCCAACTGTTGAACTCTGTCTCGCGGACAGCACTCTTCTTTGATTAGGGCCTTAAACTCGGCCCAGGCCATTGCATTTGCAGCAATAAGTCCACGCGTTTGGACTTTTGCATTCCACCAAGTTAGTGCCCCATCTTCCAGTGTTGAGGCTGCATACTTGACCTTGTTGGCCTCCAGACAGTTGCACATTTCAAATACTGATTCAAATTTTTCGATCCAGCGCACCAATCCTATGGGTCCTTCTGCCCCCGTGAATTTACTTGGCTTCGCGTCAAGGAACATCTTGTAGGGGTTAAGACCCCTCCTGCTGCTGGTGGGTTTTGAACACCTGCCAGAGCAGCATTCACGTGTTCTTGGATCATTGCGGCTAATTCTTAAGGCGTCATGTTGAGATTTCCCCGACGTCCAGTTGCCATTTTAGATCTAAGTAGAAAATAAATAGACTGAAGGAAAGTAAATAAAATAAGCGAGACATGTCAGTCTTCTACGTATCCGTCCCCCAAATCGCTATCGTTGCCGTCATCCTCCGCGGCGTTTCCAGCTTCTACAGCTGGGTCCTCCTCCGGATCCTCCTCTGGGTCCTCTTCTGGATCCTCTTCTGGATCCTCTTCCGGATCCTCTTCCGGATCCTCTTCTGGATCCTCTTCCGGATCCTCCTCTACCGGCACTGGAGGGGCCGGTGCTGGTGCAGGTGCCTGATTTTGTTCCAGTCCTTGAATTCTCCAGCTAGACTCAAGAACTCTGTCTTCTAGCCAGTCAGCCCTTAGCTGCTCAGCACGAAGGTCTCTGGCTAAAGTGTTACGAGCTATCTTACTCGTATGTTGCTCTTCCTCGAGCGATCCAGTTTTACCTGTCAATTGTCGTATCATCCATCCCTGTGCTAGGATGGTTTCATGCATTATTTCTAGTTGTTCTTGTTGCGTTCTTATCATATCTCTAAGTAGGTCGTTCCCTATTTCTAACGAGTTAACCGGTTCGACCGTCACAGCGAGGGTCGGGCGTGAGGACGACTCCTCCCCTAGAGCGAGTCTTTTCCTAGCAGCTGAGCGTGTCTCCACGCCAGGAGGTGGTGAGGGTTCGACTATGGGTGCCTTCCCCGGCGCCCTTGGTTGTCGAGATTTGTCGAATGATGATGATGACATTGCCTGATGGGTTGGTGTAGTTAGTTACGAGTTGCATTCGTTTCAATTATGCATTCACATTTCACATAACATAGTTGTGGTACAACACATACAAGATATCACAGTTCAGTGCCAAACTAAGTCTAGTGTCGTGTAATCAGCTATAGTTTAGGTCTACTTTTAATGCAAACCTGGTTCTCTATAGCTAGTGGCTCTGATACCAATCTGTCACACCCTCAATTTCCACTTGCGGAGTTTTACCGCGAGGCGTGTGAACAAACCAGAATCGGAGACACTAGTACGTCGAACGACTCTATATGATTTGATAATACGTTTTCCAAAATCATTTGTTTAACCATTCATTGTAGATTTTATATTGCCTTAGTTAGTTTCAATGTTTAGCGGAAGCATTAGTTTTTATGGTTGAGCGGAAGCATAAAAATAGATAGAGAAATGGGCGCCAACACAAACGCCAAAACAAATGAAAAACCCAAAACAGTGTTTGTAAATGAGACTCGATAAAAGGTGTCTTGATCAATGCAAGTGAGTACACCTAGAGCTACTAGCGTCCTGAGAAACATGTAAAGAAATAAGTGTCAACATTAAAGATGAGTGAGTTCACAGGTTTTCATAAATTCGTTTGTTTGGTTATAAGTTTGTTTCCCCCGTTATCCCTAACCCGGGATAACGGTTTAGTTCCATTATTCCCAACCCGGAATAATACTGATAGTTCCAATTATTCCCAACCCGGAATAATTCTGATAGTTCCATTATTCCTTACCCGGAATAATAATGATGTCCCATTATTCCTAACTTGGAATAATAACGTTGTTGGTTCCATTATCCCTAACCCGGGATAATATTGTTGATTCGTAATTAAGTTCAATGTTAATATATATAGGTAGCTAGCCTAAAGTTATGCCACGTAAGTGTTCGCGATCGAAGCTGACTGTTGTGCCTCCGTGTTGCCAGGCCTATCACTGACCATGGCGAAGTTAGGCCAAATTATTCACCCGTTGACCATACCCGGTCGGCTAGCGCGACTAGCTCGGATGGGGCTTGTCGGGCCCAGTAGTACTACTTATAATTTCCCCACTATTTAAACCCAATACTAACGATCCGAGAGATTGTCGAGGACTTGTGTGATATAGCTGCTTAGTGACCATAACGTACATTAACATTAACTTAGTTACCGAATAGTTAAGTGACGTTAATTTCGTATAACGTAAAGAGATAGAGTTGTAGAGTGTATACATGTTTCTCCCCTGTTGTTTAAAACCGGATAAAGTTAGGGGCCGTGAACTCACCTTTAGTTGCTCGGTTAGTGTAAGACAGAAGTTGAAATGATGGGACCGCTAATTGCGTCCTAACAAGTCAATTGATTTCAAGTTGTGTGTGAACACACCAATACAAATCCTACACATAATTAACGCACAAAGCAGTACACACAATCACAATTTCTATCACCCAAACATGCATGCAAGTATCCTCATGTGAACATAGTGATCAAAACAATTTATCATGTACACAAAATCAATTCATACAACACTTTGATACATACATTCGCAAGTTATCAAGTTTCAGCTCATATATTCATAATTAGGCTGTTTTCAAGGATTTTTATAAAATAGTTCCAACATTCCAAAAATTCCAATTATTTTACAGAAGGTGAAAACTATACTGTAGAATTTCATATAAATTTTTCAAGTCCTAACACTTTACCAATTATTCGTAAATATTAATATACTAGGCGGCAGTCAGATTCGTCGCTTTCTGACTGCAGTCCACGGAAGAATTTATTTAAAAATCACTGTTCATCCAATTAACAAAATTCCAACGGGAGTTACCCGGAAATTTCCATATCTAGTTTCTGTACAAATTTCATAATTCGACTCCCTACAGATTATTAAATCCAACTCGATAAACAACTAACAAAATTTTAGGATTTTTACAGCTTTAGTTACTGAACTAAATTGGCCACTTAAAAATATCAAACGACTTCAGAAAAATATGAATCCAATGCCATTAGAATCGTTTTTCAAAACTCTACGTTTTAGACTTCAGAAAATCCGTTTTTCGACAAATAATGACCGAGTTACAGCCAGTTGAAGTTGGCTGTAACCACCATTCAGCAATCTGATTCAACACTTTATCACAATCTTACTCGCTTAAACCGTCGATACATTGAACATATGCGATCAAGAACAGAATTTCCAATCATATACTATCATGTATATTATACCCATGCAACCCTAATCATAACCTATAGTTTTTATCAATCCGAAAACAACACACTTGCAAACTATGATTTCCGAAAACAACACACTTGCAAACTATGATAAATCAGCCGATTAGCAACATAACACTACATTCAACATATAAATCCGAATATGATCTTGCAAACAATGATAAATCCTAACCTTTAATAACAAGATTAATGAGCCGAGACTTGGACAAGAGCCGATTCGGATTGAAGGTAGATCGCGACCGAGAAGATCCGTGACCGAGAAGAGATGTTGTTCGCGACCGAGAAGGGGAGTAGTAGGCTGTTTTGCGATCGAGGGAACAAGTGGAAGAGATGGGCTGCCGTCGGCTTCCTTAGATACTAGGGTTTTTGTGTGTTTTGTTTTTGTGAAGCAAACTCATGCATGTGTGTGTATATATAGCGCAAGAGTAAGGAGAAGAGGGAGGGGTTTACGGTTTAGGTAGCTCGCGACCGCAAAGGGGTTCGGGTGGGTTGGTTTGGGTCTAGCACTTGGTCCTCAAGTTTAGATTAACTACTTGAGTCGCAAGGAAGTGAAGTTGGCTCGTGTCGCGGCTCGATCCGAGTCATTTATCTATTTACTACATCTATGTTTTATAACTAAAATAAAACACGAAATTGGATATCGCATAATAACGCACCAACTTATAAACGTTTAATACGTAGCACATAATTTATTTGACAAGTACACGAAATTATCGTAATTCTTTCGAGCGTGCAATTTAAGTCTCCGAACCAAATTAATGTAGGAACAAATAATCATGAAGTAGTGCGTTTAAGATATCTGAAAAACCGGGATGTCACAGTTGGTGCTTCATCTGAATCAGAATCTTGATTCTGAGACATACTGGCTCCGTTGTTGTATTCATTGGTTCAGTATAGGCATTTGTTGGAAGAGTAGTAGGTGTTGATAATGTTTCAGAAACATTTTCAGCTGGAACACCACTATTGTTTGAACTTGAGTCAGAAGAAGATGGATCCAACGTGGGTTGATTAACCACAATTGGTTGAACAATTTACTCTTGATTCGCTGACTGGTGAGGATAATATAACACTACAACTTCTTCGTCAGTTGGTTCTTTGGGCAAGTCAAACGATTTCCAAAGGTCTTGATAGTTAAACAGCCACGCGTCACCTTTCCTTTGAATTGGATCTGTGTATTTGAAATAATCCACATGCTGTGCTTCAATAATCTTTCTTAATGAAGGAACGTATACTCTTCTCAACGGACTCGCATATCCAACAAAGAAACCTTCGAGAGATTTAGCTCCGAATTTGCCATCTTGGTCTATTACGGTACATGGAGCACCGAATGGTTCTAAGAACTTCACATTAGGCTTCCGTCGGTTTATCATCTCAAAATATGTTTTCTTTGTTGGTTTGATAGTGAGAACCCTGTTTAGCGTGTAGCAAGCCGTAGCAACCGCTTCACTCCAGAAGCTGATAGGAAGTTTAGAATCTGCAAGCATGGTTCTCGCAGTTTCAATCAACGTTCGGTTCTTCCATTCAGCTACTCCGTTTTGTTGTGGAGTATAAGGAGCACTAAACTCATGCAAAATCCCTTTTGCGTTGCATAATTCCTTCATTTTGTTATTCTTAAACTCTGTGCTGTTATCACATCTAATGCGTCTGACCGGCAGATGATAAATGTTCTCGAGTTTCTTGAATAGAATAACCAAGTTCTCGAATGTTTCGTCTTTTGATTCTTGAAAGAATACCCACGAATATCTCGAATAGTCATCTGTCACGACCAAGCAATATAAATCTCCTGATATGCTACGAACATTTACAGGACCAAATAAATCCATCTGGAGACGTTCTAATGGCAACTTGATTGAGTTTAGAATTTTCTTCGGACGAGATTTCTTGATCTGCTTTCCCTTCTTACATTCCAAGCAATGATCAGACATCTGAAAACTTCAAAGATTTACGCCTTCTACAAGATCATTATGAACCAAGAAATCACTTTTCGCAAATGAATATGCCCCATCTTACGATGCCAAAGAATAAAATATTTTTCAGTAGCCTTTGATACAAAACATTGTGCCGATTGTGATGAAGTGGTAGCCCACACCATATAAAGAACATATAAATCATTCTCTCACGGTGCTCGCATCAGAATCCACTCATCTGGAATTTTGAATCCCGGCTTCAAGATAATACATTCTTTATCATTGAAATGGACTGTAAATTTCTTGTCACAAATTTGCGATATACTCAGAAGATTGTTCTCAAGCTCTGCAATATAGTTCACGCGATCAAATGAAACTACTCCATTGGTGAGTTTTCCCTCGGCGACTATCCTTCCACCTTGATTTCCTGCAAATCCAACATATCCACAATTGATAGCTTTAATGTCGAATAGCAATGCCTTCATTCCTGTCATGTGCCTGGACGCTCCACTATCTAAAATCCACTTTGAAAGTACGGATCTTTGGAGCCCCTGCAAAATTCAGAAATTAGGTGAAAAGCTCTACCCAAGCCTTCTTGGTCTTGGGTTTTACTGGATAACCATCAACAAAAGCATATTCAAACTCATCAACATCATCAAAATCAAATTCATCATCTGTTTCAATAATGTTAATGTTTGAAAATTTCACTTTTTCTTATCTTTTACAGATTTGACATATTGTTCTTAATTTCTGTTTTAATTTCTTTCACATTCTCACTAGTCTTCACCTGCTCAGACTTAGTGATTCCAGTCTTTGATTCTTTTGTGTTGTCAGTCTTTACCAGCTCAGAGTTAATAACACCAGATGTTGTTGACCTTTTCTTGGCAATCCAGGTTTGAGATTTGATATTAGCCTTTTTGATGTAAAACTTGTTTTCATTAAACCTAGAAGTTCACCTTTTTCAAAGATGGAATTTTCAAAAGTCTTTTCAGACTTTGGTTTAACTTCTGGTTTTGATTCATTTCGTTTCAAAATCTTTACAGGTTTTGCAAACACTGGTTGCTTTGGTTAACAACATTTGAATCTTCTTTTCTTCGAAGATAAGCAGATTTTGATTTCGTACATTGTCGTGCCAAATGACCAATTTCATTGCACTTGAAACATGTCCGATTATTAAGTGGGTGTCCTTTAACAGGTGGTCTGACTTTACTTGAAGTTTTGATACCACTTGTAACCTTTGCTTTATCTCGAATTTCTTTCTCCTTCTTGAACTCATCATTTGATTGCTTACCAATCAAACTCTCTTCATGAACTGTACTCGTCCCATATACAAAATTCATGTGTTTATTTTTATATTCATGAAGGTGATGGTTTCTTTACAGATTCATCTGATTCTTCTTCTAAACCAACCCCGCTCTCCGGTTTTCCGAATGATCACCACCGTTTCTCTGGTAATTGTTTCTTTTAGGTTTAGAATAGAATTTTCGTTCATTGGTTACCAATTCCTCTGATGTGACTTCCACGAGTTTAAAGAATTTATCAAGCAATTCTTCCTTCACATTCTGAATTGGGAAGCTATCATCAAAGTATAGTCTATCTGAATCCTTAATTTTGAACATTACAATATTAGGATCATCACTTAGACGACTTATCGTCATTTTCAGATTGTGAATCGGAATTCTTTGAACTCGAGTTGGCGCTTTTGAAGCTGCCATCATCAGAATCACTTAAAACATTTTCAACAACTTTGTTAACCACAGCGTTGTTATCATTATCAGATTTAGCATAGACTATATCAATGTTCTCTGGCAACTCGTTTTTCTTTTCAGAAAGTAATTCAACATTGAGTGCCTTGTCCATCCCGTCTGCAGTTTTAACACAGTATTTCTCGCAAAGCGGTGGAGGAACATTGCTATATTCTTTGCCCGCTTTTTTTGGGTGTTTCTTCTGTTGGGATTGTTGGAAGAATGTGATCGATAACATACGCGTTAGTGGTATAACTTCTTAACAATTGTCGAACTCTTTCAGTTTCAATTGTCATATCTTGAAGTTGTTGTTTGATTTCAGCAATGGTGTTGATATAAATGTTAATTACTCTTTGTTTATCCATTACTGTACCACTCAACATTCTTATATTATCATGTTGTTCGATATTATTTCTATCGAGTCTGCCGTGATCATTTTTCATTTTGTCATACGCTTCTTTCATTGTGCGATAATCATATTTTAAAAAATCGACATGCACATTGTTTTCAGCGATGTCTTTGATTTTTCGGCACATTCGACACAACGTTCAGTACATTTTGTACAAGGTTTCTCAACCTCTACAACTTGTACTTTGACAACTTCTTTCTCGACAATTTTACCTCTGGACCTACCTTTGTTAGATTCTCCATTAAAGCTTTATTTGCCATGTCCTTGAGGTCTTCGACTTTCATTTCTTGAGTGACATCAATAATCACTTCATCAATCTTTTTCTCCTCAACCACTTGTTCTTTCCTGCTTCCATCAAAGTGACCTGCAAAACTATCACAAGAATTAGAGGATAAAATTCCTTGTCTCTGCATATGGATATATTCCTCTTCTTCCTGTTGTTGATGTAAGTATTGTTCCAAAATAGTTTGTTCAAAAGCTGCTGCTTCTGCTGCTGCCGCTGCTGCTTCCTCTACAGAGTTATCTTCAATTATCTCTGCCATCAAAGCAACTCGGTCTTTTTCCCAATGTAAGAATTCCAATCAAAACCGTCATCTTCTGTGGATGCAACTATGGCTTTCTCCATGGTACTACTGTTTGGCTTTTCTTGGATCTCAACTTGAGTTTTCTTCGGGAAAGGTTTATATTGAAGTGCCTTCTTGTAATATTCATTCCCTCCTCCGAAAGGACTTTGATTTCCGGTTGCTTCGGTGTTCTTGCACTCTTTTTAAAGTGTCCCTTCTATCGACATCTAAAGCACGTGACTTTGATTTGTCAAAACCCAATTTGTTGCTGGAGTTTCCTATGTCACGGCCAGTGAGTGCAACGAACTTTGTCACTCTCCTGATGATCGAAGCTAAGGACCATTTGATGTCCATTAGTTCGAGCTCTTCCTCGTCTACCTGGTCATAGTCTTTTGTGGTTATCTCGGGGTTTCCGATCTTACCGGCTACAAGACATTCATAAGACTCTAAGACGGTAGCGAGTAGTGACACATGTTGTTTTGCAACTTCTTCTGAAACAACATTGTTCAAATTCACTGCGATGTTGCACTTGTAAACATTAGGATCAGAACTTTGCTGTTGGTTTTGATTTGCTTGAATTTGAAATGTTGAACTTGAACCAGTGCTCGAGTAAGAATTTGTGGACTTTGGTTATACTGAGGCTGTGAATGATTCTGGTTCTGTGGAGAAGCACTCATGTTTGCACTAAAAGTAGTTCCAATTTTTGGACTCGAAATATTATCTTGCATTCCATTTTTGTAGTACAAACCAATGTCTTGAACAACATTAGCGTTCTTTGACTTCGCTATCTTCAGAAGCTCCATTTCGTGGCCTTCGAGTTTATCGATAAACGTTGACAACTTGAAGAAATCCCACTTATCAGTATTCTTCAGAACTATCAAATATGTAGTCCATTCACCCTCTGGTAGAGCGTCAGCAAGTTTGTCGATGTATTCTTGTTCGTTCTTCTCAAGACCGTGTCTTCTCATTTGCACTTTGAGGTGACAGAAACGCTCAATCATTTGCTTACTGGTCTCATTCTTTAACATGCTGAAGATATCGAATTCTTTCATAATGAGAGCCTTCTTGCTTTTGATCATTTCAGCACTGCCTTGGTATTTCTTCTGTAACGACAACCAAAGTTCTCTTGCTGCAGTATACTCTGGTAGCAAGATCAGAATATCTTCTTTTACTGACTGTTGATGAGACTGATCCTCTTTTTCTCTGCAATGTATTCGTCTCTCTGAGTTGTCGAGTAGTTATACTTCTCATGAACTTGTTGATGTTCATCTAATGGAATAGTGTAGCCTCTTTCGATTGACACCCAGCCAGCGAAGTGCATGGCTTGACCTAGTAGGTAAATTTCTCTTTCCATGCTTCGCATTCGTCCATGCTCATCAGCTTGGGCGGTTGGACGGTTGTTCCCATTTCGTTATCAAGATTGACTTGATTAATCACGTTGGCATTTGACGAACTAGCTCCAAACATATAAGCTCATAGTTGATCTTCCATTGTGAATCACGAAACGTGTAAGCTGAAAATTTTTCAAGAACTTTGAAAACAGTTAGTCCTACTACAAGTTCGGTCGAACTTGTAGTGACAAATGAAGAATTCTCGGATTTTCTAAAAAGTTCGGTCGAACTTGTTAGGTTTACTTTGAAAAATTTCGTTTATCTTCGGTCGAACTGATAACCTCAATTAAACAGATCTTCGAGCGAACTTGTTCAAAAGAACTTTGATGAAATACAAGCAAGTTCGGGCGAACTTACTTAAAATCTTCTTGGTTTTACACAAGTTCGGTCGAACTTGATGTAAAATTAAAGAAAATTCAGTATCTTCGAGCGAACTTGACTAAAACTTCATCAAAAAACACCTAAGTTCGGGCGAATTTACTAAAAAAATCACTTGAAAAGTGATGTTTTAGTGCAAGTTCGGCCTGGCCAACAAGTTCGTTCCTGAGGGTTTTCAAAAACATGGTTTTTTTCAAAATTTCGACATGAATTCTGTTAAATTCGGTCTCCAATCTTTCAAGGGTTTATCTTTGTTGTATTTTACATGATAGATTCAAAATTCAAAGATTTTGACCATGAATTCTTAATTTTGTGATCAAAAGTTTAAAGAAAAAGAAGAATGGAGTAAAAACAGAAGTGTTCTTGCCTTGATACTATCAAATCAGGCTGTTCTAGCTCTGATACCACTTGTAGGACCGATCCTCTATGCTTAGGAACCTAAATTTGATATCTAACGTCCATAGTAGCGGAAATATTACGTCGTGTTACCAATAGACAAGAATTAACAGTTAATCGTTAGTTTCATTGATTAAACGTTCAGATTACAGACTGACAGAGCTTCGCCTCTACAATGCCAAAGTTACAAATGAGACACATAAGCTAGGTATTTATAAGACAACAAGTTCGGCCCAAGATGTGCAAGTTCGCCCGAACTTGCCTATGCAAGTTCGGCTGAACATTCCTGGACATGTTAACACATGGGCCAACTTGGCTAAGACACTTCATAAATACTTCTTAACCTAGCCTATCCAGCTCTATATAATACATACTTGATATAAGACTAAGAGATAGACATTATGCACCAACAATTTCTGCTGAAAATTTGGATGATTATACTGAAGTTCGGCCGAACTTGATCCTCATAGGGCATGTTCGAGCGAACTTGACTAGTGTGCTGCACAAAATCAGTTATATCTTGAGCGAACTTGATGTTGGGTCCAAAATCTTGTGTTTTCACGTCGTTTGCTGAGGAAATCGAGTGTCCATCCCTCCAACCTTAAGCCACTGAGCAAAACTTAGGCTGGAGAGGTCTTTTGGAGCGAACTTAGCAATTTTACAGAAACTCGGGCTAAACCGGACGAACTTGATGGTTCGTATGGGTTAGTCCAGCTTGTGTAAAGTGACGATTTCGTCCTTGTGCTTCCGGATCTGAGATTTTGCTTGACAACGCTCGTTCCACTCAAAAGTGAACGAAACATACGTCATTAGTCCGATTATTTTGTAGAAATCAATGTTTTTGAAAGGTTTTACTCAGATCTAGTATAGATCTGAGTGAAAAAACAGAATTTTTATAGAAAAAGATGAAGATTTTCGTAAACAGAAGAGATTTGATGAAAACGAAGGCAGAGCCTTGTGCAAAATCGTTGTAAAACATTGTTGAACATCTTTGTACTTGAAATCGGGTTGAATCTTACTTAGAAAACAAAGGGTTTCAGGTTTTGAGAGCTCTGGGCGAACTTGTAGCAAGTTCAAATGAGAGAATGGGGTTGAGTATTTATAGGTGAAGACAAAAAGCGAGCTGGTGGGAGTCAAGTTCGCCCGAACTTGCTAGATATTGATGGGATTCTTGTCAAGTTCAGCCGAACTTGCTGATTCTGTGAGGAATCAAGGCAAGTTGAGCGAACTTTTGGGAAATGGAGGTTTCTTGTGTTGGCCAGTCAAGTTCGGCCGAACTATAGCGTATTCAGTTGTAATTGCGATTAGATTAGCGATGCGTTTAATAAGCGATTAGATGCGATATAATTGAAATAAAACATACTTAATTTAACATAACTTTCTTGTAAACCGAATCTCGAGATTACAAAAGGATAGATACAATGGAAATACAAGAAAAAGATAACAACGAAAATCGGAGTTGTTACAACAGTGTCTTGCATAAACCAAATGTCATGTGTAAAACAATGTCTTGTGTAAACATTGTCATGTATTAACCAATGTCTTTGTGTAAACCAATGTCTTTGTGTAAACCAAATTGTCATGTGTAAACCAATGTCTTTGTGCAAACCAAATTGTTATGTGTAAAACAATGTCTTGTGTAAAACCAATATCATGTATAACCAAAATGTCTTGTATAAAACAATGTTTTTTGAATGAACAATAGTTTTGTTTAATCAAAGGTTCTGTTTTATAATCAATGTTTTTATTGTGTAAACATTTATAAGGATTGTTGGCAAATACATTCAAGCCTTGTTGACTGTCGGATAAACCCTTATAAGGACAAAGGTTTATCAAATGTTCATCGGATTCTGCCATTCCCCATGGATACTTCCAAAAAAACTAGGAAGCGGGAATAGGGTGTCAAACCTATGGTACCATAACATACTACTAGTCGGCGGGGTAAATGCTTAATGAATGTATTCTTGTTATTCAACGCACCAAAATGTCTAGTACAATGTAAGCGTGTGACATTTGTGCTGCTTCAATCATTATACAATTTCGAACGATTTAGTATTCAATGAAATCTTGTGTTTTATTTCTGAAATTTGTATAATTATCTATGACATGTGCACATTTTCAATCCTTGTACATTTCAAACTCTCAAAAACCTCTTTTGAGAGTAATACGTAAACTGTTACTCAAACGTAATCAATTTAATACTACGCACACTTCACAACAAGGAAATAAGCTACACATACCCTAAATACCCTTTACATAACTTAGATATAAGTTTCGAAGGGTTAGGTATGACAAAGACACGCTTATACAAGCCTAGGGACTATTTTCAACAACTGCGAAAGTCTATTAGTCCGTATTCAAGATACAAACCATGTGTACCAATCCGAATATTTTTGTATTCAATAGAATCTTGTATTTTATTGATAAGAATGCAAAAATGTCAACCCTTGCGAAATATCGTTCATTTTCTTGTTCGATAAAGTGTTGTG
Organism: Scalesia atractyloides; assembly: GCA_947069175.1. NCBI lineage: Eukaryota > Viridiplantae > Streptophyta > Magnoliopsida > Asterales > Asteraceae > Scalesia > Scalesia atractyloides. Next base: position 64,427,506 of record CAMTDV010000016.1, on the reverse strand, counting down.
CGTTATTTACGAAACGTGTAACCATATAACCGAACGAACCGACATCCATGACATTTCCAGACAAAATCCAAGTTACACATGTCTTAACACCTTTATATAACATAAATATTAGGTTCAAGGGGTTAAAAATGGAAAACAAGTGAAAATACAAGTCCATGGTAAAAAATGTCAAAAAAATAATAATAAAGATTTTGCTTCTTCACCAAGTTTGCCACCTATCTCTAATTTTTGACACCTAGCACTCATTTTGCCATACTTAATTTGATGTTGACACATGTTAGAACACTAATCCACACTTGAGGACACTTGCCATCACCTCCTTGATCCTAAAATACTATAAATACCCCATGATTCTTTTATTTTTTTCACACCACTTCAAAACACTTCAAAGCAATGAGTGAAGTTCTTCTTTCTATCATTCTTGGAGCTTGTTTCCCGCATTTGGAAGCATCCTATCTTGAGTTCTGAAAGTGTTCTGCAACACGAGTAAGTACTCTCCCTAGTTCTTTCATTATTTTAGCTATTTGAGCTAAAAGTCGAACAAAATACCCTTTTTGGGCATAAATTGATTTTAAACATATGTAACGAAAGTTTTGACATCCAAACTGATGCTATAACATAACCAAACTTGATTTGGCATGTAAGACTCATCATTTGACATATTTGATCATCCGAACTTATAATTACGCTAATGATCGGTTAAAGTAGGGTAAACTACTTTAACGAGTCATAACGGGTCAAAAGCACTTAGGATCCTTTCCAAATTAGAATGTTAAGTTTGTTAAACCATATCACATGAGTTTCAACACTCATTTGGTTTATAAGCCATCATTCTAACTGAATCCTCTAATTAAGTCCCGACATACTAACATAGTTATCTGACACATTAGGACGCACTTGAGCTTGTTTATTCCATTAATCAAGACCACATACGCAATCCAAAGTGAGTACATAGTTCCCCTCTTTTACATTTTCAAATGTTTTAGGGTGAATCTTATGTGCTAAATCGTATTCTAGTTTTCAAAACAAAGTCTATGGTTTATATATAAAAAATACGATTTTAATAATGTGAACAACTTGTTTGCGTTATCCATAACACGAATGGCATTCATTAGCTTTGGCCGAGCCGACCAGTAGTATATTATGGTACCATAGGACTGAAAATCCCGTTGCCAAAATTCCCAGTATTTGTGGGGAAATTTGGGGAATGACAGAAACTGTATTTTTAACAAACCCTTTGGTGGTTTGTTAGTCGTTTTAAAGAGACCCTTTGGTGGTCTAGATGAGTCATCACAGGTTTAAATGTATTCATTAAAGAACGACCACAACTTTCACAATTAAAACACTGACGATTGGTTTATGACACGGACGATTGGTTTATAACACGGACGAATGATTTATAACACAGACAATTAGTTTATAACACGGACGAATGGTTAATAACACCGACAAATGGTTTATAACACGGATGGATGGTTTATGGTTAGTGATTTAAGATAACGAGACGAGTATAATATAATAAAAGCATGGTGGATACGCCGCTGGTACCTCCTATATATAAGTGCTTTTATCATATTATATATCGTGGCATTACTCGAATCACTTGGACAAATGGTTTTGAACAATGTCACGCAACGATTTTCACTTAAAGATATAAACCATACAATGTTTTCTTTTAAATAGATTTATTACTTGGTTTGACAAAAAGAAAATCTTTTGGTCAAGATTCATGGCTGCAAGGTTTGACAACTCAGACTAACTTGTTTTAGTTGGATAAATATATTGCAATATCAAATACTTTTGATAACATGATTTTCAATGAACGACTCTCGTAGTCGGACGAGGTATTGCAATAACGATTCAAATCCACGAATTTGACACACGACAAAACCTATGTACTCGCCGGCATTTTTATGCTGACTCTCTTTTCACATATATTTAAGGAGCTGATGTTTGATGATTAGGAACGCAAGCTTCACATAGGATGGATGCGGGTGTTAGTTTACTTTAAAACCTAAAGAAAAATATTGAATTTTGGTTGTATTTTGTCCAAGACAATGTAAATTATTAATCTAATAAAACAAAACTTTGAATACCATGTGTTTGAAACAATTCCTAAACGTGACTCCCCGACGTTTTCGTCGTGGTTTGTTGTTTTACGCGGTCGGGGTGTTACAAAGCATGTCATGAAAATGTTTTGAAACCATGTAAAATGTCATTTAAACCGTGTACTTGGTATACTAAGTCGATATACAATGTAAAATATATTTGAAACCAAGTACTATACATACTAGGTAACTAAACCATGTATAAAGTCATGGAAACATGAAAATAGTAATAGGCACATATGAATCAACCCAACATATTTGAAAACATAAAAGAGGGGACTATGTACTCACTTGGGATTGCTAAATGTCTTGTTCAAGTGATCAAACAAAGCTCAAAGATTGAAGAGTTCAAGTTTGTCCTAATGTATCGGAATACTATGTTAGTGTGTCGAGACTTTAATCGGAGGATTGGATAGAATGAAGTCTTATAAATCAAATGAGTGTTGGGACTCGTATGATATGGTTTAATAAGCTTAACATTCTGATTTGAAAGAGTTCCTAAGTGCTTTTGACCCGTTATGACTCGTTAAAGTGGTTTACGCCACTTTAGCGAGTCGTAAGCGTAATTATAGGTTCAGATGGTTAAATAAGTCCTATGATGAGTCTTATTTGTCAAAACAAGTTTGATTATGTTATAATATCAGTTTAGATGTCAAAACTATGGTCTTATATGATTAAAACCATTTTACGCGCCAAAAGGGCGTTTTGATCAATTTAAAGTACATAAAAATCGAATCATCATATAACTAAACCAACCTTATGACCATAAGGTATAACCTCAGAGGGTTATTCCCTATACTACTATGGTCATAAAAATGTGCTTGGTCGAATCCTAAGATTGACCAAACGGGTCAGATTCGAAAGGCAAAGTGGTAGTCAAACCGCTCGACTTACGAATAATAAATAAGCACTATGTAACACCCCGATCGCGTAATACAACAAACTGCAACGGAAACATCAGGGAGTCACGTTACAGGAAATTGTTTCACAACACATGGTATTTAAAGTTTTGTTTTATTGAATTAATGAATTACATTATTTTGAAACAAAACAAACAAATACAAACATTTTTCTTTCAAGTTTTAAAGTAAGCTAAGGTCCGAGTCCATCCTATGTGTAGCATGCGTTAACAATCATCACATAATAGTGCCTGAAATATATGTGAAAATAAAACATCAACATAAAAATGCCTTTGAGTAACATATTTGTGATTTAGATTCATGGCTTTGGATATTAAAAGAAAAAGATTAAACGATTTCAAAATAACATGAATCCATGATAAAAAATTTGGTATCTAAAATATTTTGCTTTTTAATAAATAGATTTGTAGTATATGCAAAAATATACTTTGGTTTTGAAATAATAAAATTGATAATATGTCAAACTATAATTTTGTTTATGAATAATTGAATCGATAGTATATCGAAATATAATTTGGTTTATAAATAATTGAATTGATAGTATATCAAAATATACTTTGGTTTATGTACAAGAGAATCGGTAGTATATCAAACTATACTTTTGTTTATGATTAAGAAAATAGACAGTAAATCAAACTATACTTTGGTAGTATATCAAACTATACTTTCGTAGTATATCAAACTATACTTTGGTTTTGAAATCAACAAAAGATAAAATTTATGGCTTAATTGGAAAACTTTGTATGAACTCATTATGTTTGTTTGGCAATACATTCAAACCTTATTCGCTGACGTTATAACTTTACCACGAAGGTAAATATTTATGGGGTAGACTTGGTTTCTGAGATTCCGTAATGAAACTTCAAAACAAACCTTGGAAGCGGGAATGGGATGTCAAGTCCTAAAGCGCTATATCATAGTACCAATCGGCTTGATCATTGCTAATGAATGTATTTTAGGCATGAATACAAATACGCACCAACAAGGTCTTACAAATTTTGAAAATCATAAGCCATAGACAACAGATTCAAAACGTTAATGGATAAAGTACTATGTATATATAATCATATTGTTTCAAAAACATGAGAAAAGTGATAGGCACATATGAATCACCCCAAAACTTTTGAAAAACGTAAAAGAGGGGAACTATGTAATCACTTCGTGTAACACCCCGACCGCGTAAAAACAACAAACCGCGGCGGAAACGTCAGGGAGTCACGTTACAAGATTGTTTCAACAACACATGGTACTTGAAGTTTTGTATTATTGAATTTAAAAGATGATTACATTGTGTTGAAGTTAAACAAAAATAAAACATAGTTAAATTGTCTTTCTTGTTTTATTGACACTAAGGCCCGCGTCCGATCCTAAGTGAAGCATGTGTTGATGCATAATGTCTATTGTCTAGGTCTTGGATCGAGTCTGTATGTTAGAGCTTGTATTTGTTAGATTTGGAATTTTATTTAACATGTAAGTACAAGTTCGGCTGAAGTTAATGTCAGTTGATCAAGTTCGGCCGAACTTGATCTAGCCAAGACATGCTTCGGGCGAACTTGACAGTCTATATATAGGTGTGTCATGGTTTCTCAATGTAATAACTTTGCGACTTCTACGGTGAAGCTCTGCCAGTTTGGATTTGAGTTGTAATATCTTTGGACTTAATAAACTGACGATTAAACAGAATTTTGTTTGGTTAAATTTTCATATAAATTCCGTATATATGGACAATAGATACAAATTTAGGTTCCCGAGCTGAGGAGGACGGTCCTATCAAGTGGTATCAGAGCCTGGATACCTGAATTTGCTGAAATCAACACAAGAATCATTCTATTTCTACTCATTTCTACCATTTTTCTTAACTTTTTCACATAATTGAAGAATTCATGGACAAAAATGGCTAAAAATTGAACATGTCATAGATAATCACATAGTTACAAACCCCTGAAAGTTTGACAATAAAAAACAAACAAATTCATGTCGAAATTGTCAAAAACCAAGTTTTTGAAACCAACTTTGCTCGAACTTTACCCACAAGTTCGCTCGAACTTGATTAAAATCATCAAATTTTGTTGATTTCATCATCTTTGCCCGAACTTGATTGAAATTTCAGTGAAAATTGACCAAGTTCGACCGAACTTGATCCTTTTTGTTGAAATTCTCAGTAAGTTCGCCCGAACTCGCAAGAAAAGCTTGGAAAATTTTCAAAATCATTACTCAAGTTCGCCCGAACTTGATAAAATCTGAAAATTTCTTGAAAGTTTTGTTCAAGTTCACACGAACTTGATAAAATATGAAAATTCGTGAAAATTGTTTTTCTCGCAAGTTCGACCGAACTGGTCAGTTGGTAATCAGTTTTCAAGTATTTTTGAACGTGTTTCCAGATAAATCGCCTGATTTTCAAGATGGATGATTTCCTTAATGCTTTTTCCGCTGGAGTAGCCCAAGCTTCAACATCTAATGCTAATGCGGTAAATCAGATGAATCTCGACAACGAGATGGGTACTACTACAAAACTGCCGAAGCTTATGAGTATGGACGAGTTTGAGGGTTGGAAGGAGAATTTTGTTAACTGGGTTCAAGCAAACCAGTTTCATAGTTGGGTTGCTATGGAAACCGGATACAAATGGCGAAAAGACGAACGTGTTCAAGATCTCGCTTTGGTTAAGTTCACACCAGAACATAAATATGTGTACGTAGCTGAAAAGAAAATGATCAGTTTGATTCAACAATCGGTGAAGGAAGACATCCTGATCTTACTACCCGAATGTGAAACTTCACAAATGCAATGGGATGTTCTTTGTGCAAAATACCTGGGTAGTGACGAGATGATCAAGACAAGAAAGCCTTAATCAAGAAAGAGTTACATATCTTCACAATGATCAAAGCCGAGACGATGAAGTAAATGATTGATCGATATTGTCATCTGATGGTTCAAATGCGAAGACACAACATTCTGAAAACTAACGAAGAACAGATTGATACACTGGCAGACGCACTTCCTGAGGGAGAGTGGTCGACTTACTTGACGATTCTGAAGAATAGTCCAGGTTGGCAACATTTCAAGTTATCATCGTTCATCGACAAATTAGAAGGACATGAAATGGAGTTGATAAAGATGGCCAAATTAAAGAATGCGAACGTCTTGCAAGATGTTGGGGTATATTACAGAGGTGGTTCAAGATATTCAGAGCCCGAAGATTCAGACTGCATTTAGTGCGAATATGAATTCCTCGAATCATTCGCCTCAGAATCAATCGAACACTCAATCATATCCAAGTTTTGATCAGAGTCCTACGAACACGGGATATTCAAGTGCTGGCTCAAACTCTTCGTTCCAGAATCAACCGAATCAGATAAATCTGACAAATAATTCTAGTTCTGATCCAAATGTTTTCCAGTGTAACATTGATGTGAATCTGAAGAATGTTTTCCCTGAGCAAGTGGCTAAACAACATATAGCACTTCTTGCGACTTTACTAGAATCATACAAATGCTTAGTTGCGGGGAAGCTCGGTAATCCAGAAATGACTGCTGAGGATTAGATCAAGTTTGTAGCGCTTACGGGAAGAGACATTGGTAATTCAAGCAACAACTTGGATTTGACAAGTCAAAAGTTACTTGCTTCAAGTGCCGACAAAAGGGGCATTTCAAACGCGAATGCACCAACCAAGATGTAAGTGGCAACCAAAGTCCTTTCGACAATAGCAATGATTATTACAAGAAAGCGTTGCAATACAAGCCATATCCAAAGAGAACTCAAGTAGAAGTTCAAGATAATTCCTCAAAGCCAACTGAACAAGCTTTAGTTGTGTCTCACGAAGACGAAAGGTTTGACTGGAATAAATACATCGGCAAAAAGACTGGTGTTGCTCTGATGGCTGAGGTTGTAGATGAGTCGAAATCAACAATTAATGATGCAGCTCTGGAGAATGCGATTCTAGAAGAATATCTGCAAAGAACAGAGGAAGAGGAAGTGATCTATCACCAGACTCAGATGAAGAACATCATCTCTCCTAACTTTAAAGCTAGTTTTGCAGGTTGCTTCAGGAATACATCGCATGAGCAAGTGACCGAAGAAAAGAAACCAGAGGTCGAGGAGGTCATTGACGTAATGAAGGAAATGAATGCAGAAAACCTCACACAAATTGCTGACAAAGCAATAATGGCGAATCTTAAACAGGTGGGTCAAGAGGCAAAAGTGATTGAGAAGGAAGTTGTGAAAGTTGTGGAGGTTGAAAAACCTTGCACAAAGTGCATAAATCCTTATGAAAAATGTGCTGAGAAAGATCAAATCATAAGCGATCTTAATGTGCATAATTAAAATTTTCGATATGAGTATCGCACAATGAAAGAGGCTTATGATAAAATGAAAGGCACATATTTTAATGTCGAAAAAGCTAATCTAGAACAAGCTGCGTCAATAAGAATGTTAAAAGCAACGGTAATTGAGAAACAAGAAGCTATTAACATGTACATAAACACTATTGCTGAAACTAGACAAGAGCTTCAAGACATGAAAATTGAAGCTGAGAGAGTAAGATAACTTTTGCTCAGTTACACAACAAATGCTTATGTCATCGATCACATTCTTCCTACGATTAAGTCGGAGGAAAATGTTGAGAAACCAAAAGGTATGAAGCGTAAAGAATACAACAGTGTTCCACCTCCACTACTTGCAAGTTACTTCAATAAGAAATGGACGGTATTGAAAAGGCAACTAACATAACACTTTTATCAGAAACAGATGATAAGTTGCCTGAGAACATTGATGTAGTCTATACGAAATCAAACAATGACAATGAACGATTATGAAAAATGTGATTGAAAAGGTTTTGGGAGATGATTCTGATGATGGCAGCTTTGAAAGCGCCAACTCAAGCTTGAACAGTTCTGATTCACAATCTGAAAATGACGATACATCATTGGAAGATAGCCTAAGTGATGATCCTAACGTTGTGATGTACAAAGGTAAGGATTCTGATAGACTATATTTCGACGATAGTTTTCCGATTCGAAACGTAAAAGAAGATCAAATCGATAAATTGTTCAACCTTGTGGAAGTATCATCAGATGATCTTGAGAGAAATGAGAAAAAGTTTTATTCAAAACCCAAGAAAGTTTATAACAACTACCGAAGGAATGGTGGTGACTTTCCTGAGAACAGGAGAGCGGGTTTAGGTTTGGAGGTAGAGGATGAACCGAAAAAGAAACAGAAGTCACCATTTCACGAATATAAAAATAAAAACATGAATTTCGTGTTTAGGACTAACACGGTTCAAGATGAGAGTTTGATTGGGAAGCAATCAAACGATGAGTTTAAGAAGGGAAATGAACTTTGGGATTAGGCTAAATTCGCAAGTGGAAGAAAACCCACTAGTGGACACTCTCATGATACTCGGACTTGCTTCAAAGTCAAAGCCTGTGTATCATTGAAGAAAGACAGTTTCAGAAGATGAGAAACTTAAACACCCAGAGATTGTTAAACCAATCACAATCATAAAACGAACAAATGAATCTAAAATCGAAGTGAAACCTAAAACTGAATCCAAATTTGAGAATTCAACTTTTGAAAAAGGTGAAACTTCCAAATCAAACGAAAACAAAGATTCAAGATTCTACATTAAGAAAGCAAGAATTAAATCACAATCTTGGGTTGCAAAGAAGAAAACAACATCATCTGAAAGTGTAAAATCTAAAACAGTAAAAAATGATAATGTCACTGACACAAAGACTGATCAGAAAGTTACAAATGCTGATTTGAAACTTCCGACTTACGATATTCCTATTCCACCCAAGACCGCAAAGGCTTGGGTTTCCCTTTTTAAGTAGTTCCTTAACATTTGTAGGGGCTCCAAAGATCCATCTTATCAAAGTGGATTATGGATAGCAGAGCTTCTCGCCACATGACCGGGATGCGTGCCTTGCTCTACGATATCAAATCTATTAATGGAGGGTACGTAGGATTTGCTGGAAATCAAGGAGGGAGGATCATCGATGAAGGAAAGTTATCAAACGGTGTGGTGTCATTTGACAAGGTCAATTATATCGTCGAACTGGAGAACAATCTTCTCAGTATCTCTCAGATTTGTGACAAGCAGTTCACCACACATTTCAACGATAAGGAGTGCAAGATAATAAAACCAGGCTTCAAGATTCCTGAAGAATGGATTCTCATGCGTGCTCCTCGCGAGAATGATTTATACGTGCTAGACATGAGCATTGCAACTACTACTTCAAAATCAGCTCAGTGTTTTGTAATAAAGGCCACAGAGAAGGAGTCAATTCTTTGGCACAGAAAGATGGGTCATATTCACTTGAGAAAGATGAATCATCTGGTTCACAATGATTTGGTTGAAGGAGTGAATCTAAGAAGCTTTCACATGACGGATAAATGTCTTGAATGCAAGAAAGGAAAGCAGGTTAAAAAGTCACATCCTAGAAAGATTCTAAACTCCATCAAGCTGCCACTTGAAAGACTGCACATGGATCTCTTCGGTCCAGTGAATGTTCGAAGTATATCTGGAGATCTGTACTGTCTTTGTGTAACAGATGATTATTCACGGTTTTCATGGGTCTTCTTCCAAGAAAGTAAAGATGAAATATTCGATAATCTAATGATTCTTTTTAGGAAGATTGAAAATATGTACTATCTCCCCATTAGACGTATCCGAAGCGATAATGGTACAAAATTAAAAAATGCCCGAATGAAAAAGTTCTGTAACGACAAAGGCATCCTACATGAATTTAGTGCTCCGTACACTCCACAACAAAATGGAGTAACCGAGAGGAAGAACAGAACGTTGATAGAAACTGCAAGAACTATGCTTGCTGATTCAAAACTTCCTGTTAGCTTTTGGAGTGAAGCAGTCGCAGTAGCATGCTATACATTAAACTGGGTCTTAATAGTCAAACCAACCAAGAAGACTTGCTTCGAAATGCTTAACCAAAGGAAACCCAATCTGAAGTACTTAGAACCGTTTGGTGCACCTTGTATTGTTATTGATTCAGCCGGAAAATTTGATGCCAAATCTATAGAAGGTTTCTTTGTCGGCTACGCAACACCACTCAAGAGGGTATATCTTCCAAGTGTGAGAAGAGTGGTAGAAGCACAACACGTCGATTGTTTTCGGTATACAACTCCTATTCAAAGAAAAGGTGATGCTTGGTTGTTCAATTATGGTGAATTGTGGAAGTCATTCGACTTGCAAGAAGAACCTTCTGAAGAAGATATTGCAGTGTTATTATCTTCATTAGCAGGAAAACCAAGTGCAGATTATCAGACCAATAGTAGTTAATCAACCAACTGTTGGGTCATCATCTTTTTCTGGTGCAGGTCCAAGTACTAGCAGTGTTCAAGAATCTAACATTGAACAAGAGATACCGGCTACTGAACCAGTGAATAATACAGAGGAACCCAATCTTTCTCAAGCACATAACTCCGATTTTGACGAGGCTCTGACGTTTGGCGATGATGGAGAATCTTCTTCTGATGAAGAATCTGAGCAGATAACAAGTATGTTGAATCAATCTGCTGGCCCAAGAACTCGAATGAAACGTCTTCTAGTACTCCACAGATGAAGTTGTGGTTGATCAGAATATCACTATCAGGAGAATACCATTGATGTTCCTAGTGAGGTGATGCCAAGGACCTATTCTTATCACCCATCAAATTCCATAATCTGCGAATTGCAAACGGGTGTGAGAACAAGGAGCCAGATTAACAAAGCTTTGAGTTGTTTTTATACTCGAGTAGCTCTGATTCAAGAATATTGCTATTATTCATGCTTCATATCCTAGGTTGAACCAAAGAATGTTACTGAACCTTTGGGGGATGAAAATTTGGTACAAGCGATGCAAGAAGAACTGCTACAATTCGAAAAGCTAGGGGTATGGAAGGTTGTTGACCTACAAAAATCAAAAAGCGATAGATACCAAATGGGTCTTCAAGTGCAAGCGTGATGATCGTGGAGGGATAGTGCGCAACAAAGCTCGGCTCGTTGTCACGGGATTCCATCAACATGAAGGAATTGATTATACATAAGTATATGCACCAGTTGTTAGATTGGAGTCCATTCGCATTTTCCTTGCATTTGCTGCTTGGAAAGGATTTAAAGTGTACCAGTTAGATGTGAAATCCGCTTTTCTATATGGTAAGCTACGTGAGCAAGTGTACATCGGCCAACCACCGGGTTTTGTCGATCCGCTGAACAAGAAGAAAGCTTATCTCTTGGATAAAGCACTATATGGTTTGCATCAGGCCCCGAGAGCCTGGTATGAGACGATATCTCAAATCTTGTCGGCAACGGCTTTATTAGAGGAACAGTGGATAGTACGCTCTTTACCAGAGAAGTTGGAAATCATCTGATTATCATACAAATCTATGTGGATGACATCATATTTGGTTCAACAAATGACGATCTTTGCAAAGAGTTTGAGAAGATCATGAAGAAGAAATTCGAGATGTCTTCTACGGGCGAAATGAAATTCTTCCTCGGATTTCAAGTTGATCAATTGCCAGAAGGTATTTTCATTCATCAAACTAAGTATGTTCATGATATCTTGAAGAAGTTTGAAATGGAGCTCGAAGCCGTTATCTACTCCTCTTGCTCTCAATCATGGAATTTACATCGGGAAACCGGAACCAAAGTTGATGATACTCTTACAGGTCGATGATAGGATCTTGATGTATCTAACAGCATCTCACCCGGATATCATGTATCCTACCTGCCTTTGCGCCAAATATCAGTCCAACCCAAGAATCTCACACATGCAGATCGTGAAGCGAATTTTCAGATACTTGAAGAGATGTCCAAACACCGGCTTGTGGTACCCGAAAAACGATAAATTCGATCTGACGGGATACGATGATTATGATTTTGGTGTAGATAAGTTGAATTCAAAATCAACTACAGCGGGCTACCAGTTCTTCAGAACACGCTTGGTAACCTGGCATGTAATAAACAGACTACGGTCACTTTCTCTACTTGTGAAGCTGAGTATATCTCGACCTCCAGCTGTTGTTCACAGATTCTGTGGATCCAACAACAGATGAGAGACTATTGTCTACAATTTCTTGACACTCCGCTGTATGTTGATAATAAGGCAGCTATCGACATAACTAAAAATCCAGTTCATCACTCTCGAACAAAACATATCGAAATTCGATACCACTTCATTCGTGATTGCTACGAAAAGAAGTTGGTACGAATTGAGAAAATCCACACCGATGCACAAAAAGATGATTTTTATACCAAACTATTTACTCTATCACGGTTTAAATACTTAATGATAATTAATGGTAGGAAAAATCTTTGGACAGGTGCGGATGCAGAGGTTGAATATGGATCGGACGACGAGTTCTCGTGATCCTCATTGGATTGTTACTTTTTATGATTAGAATTTCTTAAAAACTAAAATACAAAATATGTTTTTGATTTTAGGGGGAGAAATGTTATGAGAAAATACAAAAACATGTGAAAAACCAAAAAGTACAAAAACATGAAAAAGACAAAAAGAATTTTGTGTCGAAAAGGAAATGATAGTACATCAGTGGACTATCACAGTACGCTAAGGATTTGTAAAGTTTAAAAAGTATAAACAAGTCGTACTGTGGATGTGTCGATAGGCTTTACACGTTCAGTAAATTGTTTCCGGGATATAAACTAAATTTACAACTGCTTAAACTTGTCGATTAACATCTCTTGGATATATGGACTTAGTACTCTGAAATTTCATTTGAGAGATTGCATGATTCTGAGATACGTGGTCTTTATAGATGATTGATATCTGAGGTATTATACAAGTTCTTCTGATTTTGCGGAAGCAATAGCTTAGAACTTCTATAATGCTTTTGCTTAAAACCCTAAACTGCATGCAAAATTGAAAGAATCGAAAAATCTAATAAATTGAAGTGCTTAAAAGATTCCTTAATTGGAACACACCTTAAAGTCGAGCCTTCATCTCTTTGTCGATTCGGTGGTATAACCTGAGCTCTCGGGCTTCACATAACCCAGATACATATATCAGTTATGCTATACTCACTTGTAAGATGAAATCTAGGGAATGTTGATACGGGAGTATATTTTGAGATGGGAACCATAGTTGAGTCAAGTTTCATAATTCTAACTAAGATATCTTGGAACAATTGAGAAATGTGTCAAAGTTTAAGTGGACAAACATATTGAAAATCTAAGTAAACGAGTTTAGAACTTAAAGTCATCAAAAGGTCAACGGTATGGTGATATGTCTCAATCAACTGATATGATCCTTAGACACGAATTCACAAAAATATGCCTGTAAATATGTTTGTACATAGCTTATTTGATTTCAGATTTAAACCCAAAAAGATTTTTAGTGTTTTTTAGCATAAACTTTCAAAATTCAAAAAGATTTTACTTCTACATTGTTTTCAACAGCCAATGATGGAAAGCGGATCTTCGGAGTTCGGGATGGTGCTAAGTTGTTGGAATCTTGATGACAACGGGTTGGGAGCTAATCTGTAAAATCAAAATGCACGAAAAACAAAGATAAGTTCATTAATTTGAAACTTAAATTTTGAAGAAAACATCAGTTTGTTCATAACGTGTCAAATCGGGGTCATTAACTTGGACTCGGCAGACAAATCGGTTAACCAAGGTCATTAACTTGGACTTGGTCAACTAAGTGGATTTTCATAACTGTTAAAACATGGGAAGTTCAGGGTTAAAATTGAAAAATATTGAAAAGTAAAAAATGGAATTCACTAAGTTCGGCCGAAGTTGCTTAGGTGAAATGGATAATGTTTGCTGAACTTCGGGCGAAGTTAGTAGATAAAAGTGAGTTGTTGGAAAGCCAAGTTCACCCGAACTTGACTGGATATATAATGCCCAAGTTCGCTCAAAATGTTCATTATCTGTTGTAATTGTCTTCGAGCGAACTTAGCAAAATTTGAGCGAAAGTTAAAATTTCTAGAATCATACCGTTATTCTGCCCGATTTAAGAGTGATCATAAGTGATTGGCACACTTATCATCATGACTGAGGTATGAATTGGACAAAACATCCATGGATCAAACTAGTTTGAACAGATCTTAACCGACTTGTTAAAATTGATTAGATCTAGGATTGTAATGGACAAATCGATGGATACATTGAACTAATAAACATGGAAATATGCTAAACAAACATTAAAAACGATCATTTGAACATGTTTGTGAACTGCAGGTTTTTGGAGATGACGACAAGTTCGTCCGAACTTGTTGTTGATGATTTTCATCAACTTCGGGCGAAGTTGTCTGATTCTGTGTAAAAATGGAAAGAATAAACAAGTTCGACCGAACTTGCTTAATAATCTGCAAAAACTTGTTCAACAACCCAAGTTCACCCGAACTTGTATAAAAATGTTAAAAATCTGATTTTATCATATGTTCGGCCGAAGTTGTGGTTAAGTTTGTTTTGTTATATGTTTAAAACCTTCAAGTTCGCCCGAACTTGATAGAAATTGTTTAAAATTGTCATTTTGTGCTAAGTGTTTGTTTTCTCTGTCCGCAGAATATCAGTCGTCGTTCACAAGTTTCATAAGACTTGTATTTCATTGGACGAGAAGATCTATCCGACGCTGACGGCTTTTTCTGAGGTCTTAAAGTTTTTAGGGCGTATTCCGATAACGAAGGCGATCACAGACAAACACGTGGTATATAGATCACACGTCTATCTTTTTTGGAATGCAGCAACATTCGACGAGGCAAACAAAGTTATAAAGTCTACTGTACGAGTCGGAAACGAAGATAAGGAAATTTTGATTACAGAAGCTGACATCCAAAGGGTCTTAGAATTCAACATGATGTTAATGATCCAATCAGTTTTGAAGAACGGATTGTTAAGGGTTGCTTTGCTTCTTCTGAATAGGGTATAAGGGTCACGCGAACGAACCGACGATGAAGAAAGGAAGTGTGCCACTACCTTACAAGCTTTTGATTCATGCCATCATACACACTTTCAGTCATAGGAAAGCTAGCCTCGACGACATACAAGATTATATGGCCTGTATGGTAACTGCTTTGGTGCTTAACAAGAAATACAACTTCTCCAGAGTTATATTCAACTTCATGTCGAAGAATATGGGAAAGGAGAGATTAGTGATGTATCCAAGGTTTGTGCAAATACTGATCGATGAGAAATTTCAGAATATTGCAAAGGATCCAAATGATATTCTCTATCTAAGTCACATGGATGAAACGACGTGAAAAAGTTAAAGATTTATCAGAAACAAGACTCTGCTCCTGTTGCTAAGCCTGTTTTTGGTGCTATTTCTAATTAACATTACGTCGCACCTCCAGAGAATACGTGGAGAAAAGAAGGCAGTGGTGACGAGAAAGAAGAAGTTGAGCTTTTAGAAAACTTCAAGGAGAAAAGAGGTGACTGGTACATAAAGCGCGTGGTCGTAGTTGAAAAACAAAAGAAAAAGAGGGCGTCAAAGAAAGTTGATACTATGCTGGTAGATGAACCTGATGAAATGTTCAGAATATTGAGGGTTCTAGCATGGCTGCTAACGTTGAAAGCCAAGAAAAGGAAGATGATGTTATTTATGCGACTTCAGATAAAGATGATGAATCGTCTGAAGATCCAATTGATCTGAGTATAAAAGCTGCAGAAAAAAAAAGAGTAAAGATTGAAAAAGTTGGGTGAAGATCTTTTCGAGCCATCTGCTGAAGAGTTGTCTGATTTAGAACGTCCGAAAAAGAAAGTAAAGCGTTCAAAGTCTAAGGCTGGAGATACAAAGAAAGCAACAGGTTCTCCGAGCACTCGCGGTAGAAAGAAAACTCAAAGCCGCAGATATCTGAGTCAATCAAAGAAAGGAGTTACACAAGAACCTCCTGTTTCTGAATTACAGGAGACTCCGATCATTGAATCTGTTATTCCACCAACTGCAACTGAAGATGAAACTTTTGTTACTGCTGAAGTTCCTGTTCAAGTTACACCGAAGTCAACACCAAAGTCTGCAGCAAAAAGAATGCAATCTACTCCACCAAGTGTTAGAGCAAAATAATTTAAAGATGCTTACGGTGATATTCCAGATAATATCACACATCCTGTCACTGCTGAAGATCTTTCAGGCTGGTTTGTAGATATTCCGATTGATAAACTAGAGAAAAGGCTTAAAGATTTGGAAGGAAAAACAAAGCAGAATGAAGTCGATAAAGCAGCTCTTCAAGAGAAACTAAAGCAAAGTGAGGTTGAAAAAGAAATTCTGAATGATAAAGTGAAGTTTCTTGAAGATGATCGTGGATACTTAAAAGCAATGGTTGAAAGTTTGGGTGCTGCTAATGCTAAGCTAGAGAAAGAGATTGCTAAACTGAGATCAGAAAGGGATATGAATGATAGAAGGTTTGCTAGACTTCAGAAAGTTTTAACTAACAGTTTGGGCATTGATTTCAAGGCTGAATATGATCGATTGGATACTCAAGAGGCAAAGGAAAAAGCTGAGAAAGAGTTGATCGAACAGGGCAAAGGCAAAGGGGTGATTGATGATATCCCTAAATCTTCAGAAGAACCGGTGATAGAAAAGTATGTTGAATCTGAGAAAGCTCCTGAGATTGAATTATTATTGAAAGTGTTCCTGAAAAGATTGTTGATACTCAGGAAGCAGAACAGAAAGATGATAAGGAAGAAGATAATGATAACGGCGACCCTGTCGGTGATGATTCTAAAGATGATTCAGATCATGATGATAATGACAATGATGATCAGGGGCGTTGGTCTGAAGATTGATTCTGCTAAAGTTCTTTCTAAATTTGATTTCGAAATCCCTAATTGATGATAATGCTAACATGGAGGATGCATCAAGTAAGGGGAGTCTACTGAGCAGACAGGGCCACAGGATGTTGATATATCTGATGCGGTTATTGCTATGCATGAGAAGCCACTGTTGATAACGTTAGATCCGAATTTAGAAGAAGGAGAAATTGCTCACACTTACACTAAAGAAGAGTTGGCAAGAATGTTTGAAGTTGATACTGATTCATTCGAGTTTGATTTTGAGGAAGAGTTGGTAAATATGAAGACATTTGAACCGAAACAGTATGTGTATAAGCGGGTTGCTGAAGCTGATGATTACGACTGTGTGATATTTGAAGATTTAGATGATGATAACGAAGTTGAAAAGTATTCTAATCTGAATACTGACAAATTCCCAATGATCAAAGAGTTGATTAGTCAAATAGATGTTGATCTGTTGAAACAAAAGATTGATGAAGTTTTAAAGACATGCAACATACCAAATGTTATACTACAGAGCAAATTTCTGAAGCAAAAAGATCGTGGTTTAAAGAAATGCCCAAGGAGAGAAAGTTTAAAAGGCCTCTAGCTTTCTTCACACGTGATAAAGATGTTTCTCTGGGGTGATATCCTAAGATGGGGTTGGATACGTGATCTTGATGTGTATGCAATAAAGAGAGAGTTTGGGGTACAGTACTTTCGACATTTGACAGATATCAAGACATTGCTGTTCTGGGATGTTTAGGAATTGGTGCAAAAACGTAACATACGTCTGCAAATGAAATCAATGAACAAAGATTGTGGAAAGTGATAAAGTTTGAAGCTTCGAGAGGGTTTGAGTTGTGGATGCCGTTTATCCCTAAACGCCGAATCAAGATTAACAAGGAAACGGGTGAAAAAGACATAACGCTAGTGATGAAGCGTCCTCGAGCGATGAAGAATATGCCACTGAAGCCCATCGAACAGGATTTCATCCTTATTTTCTGTTGTGACAAACGGTTTCAGAAACATGTGAAGCGGTAATTATGTTGCGTGCTGATGATACGTGGGATATTACGAAAGTAAACGATCGATAACCAATAGAACGAAGGAGGATATGGGGGCTTTGGAGAACGATTCGTATACTAGACCCGATGTGGCTTGTTAATTGCTCAAAGGAAGATGTCAAATGCTTGTTCTTCAACAAGATTTGCTTTGATAAACGTGGAGAAGCCCAAGCGAAGCAATACCAAGGTGTGTTAACGTTTGTTACGCACATGGTATTAATTTAGGTCAAATGTGGGAATTAAGGTGGAGAGAGCTTGAAAGAGAAGAGTTCTTATAAGAGGAGAAGCGTTTAGAGAAGATTCACGAGAAGGTAGGGAGGCAAGAATCAGAAGGTTTCAATTCATGAATTGGGCACCTCCTACAGATCAAACGCCTATCCAAAAGCAAGAACGACGAAAGAAACCATACAAGAACTTCTTCGTAATAGGTTAGAGTTTGAAGACTGATTAAGACGCTGCGGCAATATCCAAGGGGGAGTTTGTTGATTCATAATGTCTGTTGTCTAGGTCTTGGATCGAGTTTGTATGTTTAGAGCTTGTATTTGTTAGATTTGGAATTTTATTTAACATGTAAGTACAAGTTCGGCAGAAGTTAATGTCAGCTGTTCAAGTTTGGCCTAACTTGATCTAGCCAAGACATGCTTCGGGCGAACTTGACAGTCTATATATAGGTGTGTCATGGTTTCTCAATGTAACAACTTTGTGACTTCTACGGGCGAAGCTCTGTCAGTTTGGATTTCGAGTTATAATATCTTTAGACTTAATAAACTGACGATTAAACAATAATTCTTGTGTATTTGGTTAAACTTGTCATATAAATTCCGCATATATGGACAATAGATACAAATTTAGGTTCCCGAGCTAAGGAGGACGGTCCTATCAGCATGCATATTGGCTGCTGAAACATATGTGAAAACGAGTCGGCATAAAAATGCCAGCGAGTACATAGGTTTTGTGAGTGTATCAAATTCATGGCCTTGTATATGTATTGCAATACCTTGTCAGACTACTAGAGTCGTTAAGTGAAAACCTTATATCCAAAAGGTGTTTGATATTGCAATAACAATTAACCAACTAAAACAAGTTGGTTAGAGTTTGTAAAAGACTTGTAGCCATGAATCTTGACCAAAACATTTCTTTTGTAAAACCGAGTAGTGAATCGATTTAAAGAAAACTTCGTATGGTTTATATTTTTACGTGGAAATCGTTGGGTGTCATCGTCCAAAACCATTTGTTCAAGTGATTCAGATAAGGCCACAGTATGCAATATGATAAAAGCACTTACATATAGGAAGTACCAACGGCGTATCCACCATGCTTTTATCATATTACACCCGTCTCGTTATCTAAATTACCTACCATAAACCAATCGTCTAATCGTCCATATTATAAACCAGTCATTCTTGTTATAAACCGATCATCCTTGTTATAAACCAATCATCCTTGTTATAAACCAATTGTCCTTGTAATAAACCAATCATCCTTGTTATAAAGCAATCGTCCTTGTTATAAACCAATCATCCGTGTTTTAATTGTGAAAAATTTTGGTCGTTTTGGGGAATACATTCAAACCACCAAAGGGTCTCTTTAAATCGACTAACAAACCACCAAAGGGTTTGTTAAAATACAGTTTCTGTCGTTCCCAAAACTGCCCAGCAAATTCCAGTGAATAAGCTAGTAACGGGATTGTTAGTCCTATGGTACCATAACTTACTATTGGTTGGCTTAGCCAAAGCTAATGAATGTCATTCGTGTTATGGGTAACGCACCAACCAGTTCGTTCATATTATTGAAATCGTCGTGTTTTATATAAACCATAGACTTTCTTTTGAAAACTTAAAAACGGTTTAGCACATACGAATCACCCCAAAACATTTGCAAAACATAAAAGAAGGGAACTATGTAATCATTGGGATTGCAAAGAAATCTTGAATCAAATGAAATATCAAAGCTTCAAACGATTAAAGATTCAAGCGTGTCCTAGCATCGGATAACTATGTTAATGTCGGGACTTTAATCGGCGGATCGGATAGGATGAGGTCTTGTAAACCAAATGAGTGTTGGAACTCATATGAAATGGTTTAACAAACTCAACATTCTGATTTGGAATGAATCCTAAGTGCTTTTGACCCGTTATGACTCGTTAAGGTAGTTTACGCTTCTGTAACAGGTCATTTGTGTAAATATATGTTCGGATGGTTAGATATGTGTTATGATAGGTCGTATATGCTAAATCATGTTTAATAATGTTGTAACAACAGTTTATATGTCAAAACACTGGTCACATATGCTTAAAATTGATTTAGGTACAAAAAGGGTGTTTTGGTCATTATTAAGGGCATAACTAGTGACTTATCATATCACTAACCAAACGATGTGACCATAAGGTATAACCTCAGAGGGTTATTCCCTATACAACTATGGTCACGAATATGTGTTTGGTCGGATCCTAAGATCGCTCGACTTACGACCATAAATAAGCACTAAACTAGTAGTGATGAGTTAGACATGTCAAAACATATCTTGTTAGTGCACAATGTACATTGTCTATGTAGTCTAAGTGTTTTGAGTATGTAAACATTAAAGTTTAAAGTTAAATGTGTGTTTGTAAGGACTAGTTCGCACGAACTTGTTATGTAAAGCATTAGTTCGCACGAAGTAGTATTTCGTACGAACTAGGTACTTGATGTTTTGGTGCGGACTAGCTCCCCTATATATAGTCGTCTAGGTTCTTTCATTTGTACAACTTTTGCATTAGAGACGGCAAAGCTCTGTCAGTTTGGTTTTTCGATGTACTTCTTTGGACATTAATAAACTAATGATTTAAACTGTTAAACTTGTGTATATGTCACTAATACTTGTAATTTCCACTTACTTGGATTTGAAACATCTTAGGCTCCTTCTACTTCTACTCATTTCATCTTATTTTCAATTTTTAAAGAATTCACATTTAAAATGGGCTAAATTTTCAGTATATCATGTAAAATCACCTAATGATAAACCCTTGAATGTTGGACCTAAATTCAAACGAATGTATGTCGAAAATTGGAAAAAATCACATTTTGGAAAACCATTCTGTGAGAATTGGAGACTTGTAGTTCTACGAATTACAAATCTAAATGTTTTTCAAAAAATTTTAACCCACTTTCGTACGAATTACAATCTTGAAATTTTTCAGAAATTGTTAAACTATTTCGTACGAACTAGGTCTTGTCTAATTCGTACGAATTAGACTCTGTAGCTGATAATTTTCAAGTTTAAGTGTGTTTAAGGTATTTTCAGCGTATCAAAATGGATTCTGAATTTTACAACGCGTTCGCAACTAGTGCTGCAAAAACAACAAACAAAGTCGCTCAAATGTACCTCAAAAATGAGATAGGAACGACTGTGAAACGCCCGAAGCTGATGAATCTCGAAGATTACGAAAGTTGGAGAGAAAAATTCGAGAACTGGGTTCAGGCGAATCATTTCAACTGCTGGTTGGCTATCGGAACCAAATACAAGTTGCCAAGAGATGAAAATATCTTGGAGAAGTCCCAAAGAATTTTACTCCGGAAGAAAAAAAAAAGATTTCATTAATGAAAAGAAAATGATGAGTCTTCTGGGACAATCGGTCAAAGAGGATATTCTGATGCTGTTGCAACATGATAATCAATCACAAAGATTGTGGA
This sequence comes from Scalesia atractyloides, assembly GCA_947069175.1. NCBI lineage: Eukaryota > Viridiplantae > Streptophyta > Magnoliopsida > Asterales > Asteraceae > Scalesia > Scalesia atractyloides. Next base: position 64,406,007 of record CAMTDV010000016.1, on the reverse strand, counting down.
ACGCTTTGCTTATGAAGTATCATGGAAGCACCGAGATGAGGAAAAGTAAGAAAGTGTTATTGAGAAAAGAATTTGACATTTTCAGTCTCATGAAAGGAGAATAAATGAAACAATTGATCTAGCGCTATTGCCACTTAGTACATCAGATGAAGAGGCATGGAATTCTCATAACCGATGAAGAATTGGTTGGAAAACTTGCAGACGCATTACCAGAGGATGAATGGTCAACATATCTGATGGTGTTAAAGAACGGGATCGAGTACAGTGGATACAACTTACCTACATTCATTGAAAAACTCGAAGGTTATGAGATGGAACTTCAGAAGATAGCAATATCAAAAAATGCACAAGTGGTACAAGATGTCGGTTTGTACTACAAAATAGGGTCTACTGAAACTCGGAGCCCTAAAATACAATCTGCTTTCAGTGCAAATAATTATGGGAGTTCTAATTCTAGTCCATCAAGTTTTCAATCCTTTCCGAGTTACAACCCCAATACACCTCAAACACCTCAGACATCACAAGATACAAATCCATTTTGTAATCAATCAAATCAATCAAGCAATGCAAGTTCAAGCCCAAATGTTATCCAATGCAACATTGCTGTTAATCTAAAAAAAGCTCAAAATTTCAATGAGCAAACAGCAAAGCAACACACGGCGCTACTTGTAACTGTCTTAGAGTCCTATGAAAGCTTGGTCGCTGGCAGGATTGGAAATCCAGAAATGAAAACTAAAGATTATAATCAAATCGATCAAGAAGAACTGGAGCTGATGGACATAAGATGGTGTATGGCTTTTATCATCCGAAGAGCAACCAGATTCATGGAATTAACTGGCAGAGACATCGGAGATGGGAAGAGTAAATTGGGGTTTGATAAGTCAGAGGTCATGTGCTTTAAATGCAAAGAAAAGGATCACTTTAAACGTGAATGTCCAAATTGTGAGATAAGTGGTAATCAAAATCCTTTTGGGAATAGCAATGATTACTATCAGAGAGTTATTTACCATCGACCTTCTCCGCAAACAAGAGATTTTCAAATTGAAGACGGACCGTCACCATCAAGAGAAAAGGCTTTGGTAGTAGCACAAGAAGATGAGGGCTTCAACTGGAACAAATATCTTTCCAAGAGTGAAAGCTTAGCTTTACTTGCTGAAATCATCAAAGAGCCAGAACCTGAAATGGAAGATCAAGTGTTGTTTTCGATGAAGAAGAGTATTTGGAGGATATAATATTAAGGGAATATATTCAACGCACTGAAGAAGAAAACATTCTACACAATGCATTTAAAAAAATATTATTCCACCTAATTTGATGCCTTCTTTTGCAGGATTCTTTGGTACAGGTTGTCATGGACAGACATTGGAGATGGTAAAGCCAGAAACTGAAGAAGTGATTGATGTTGGAAAGGAGATGACAAATCAGCTCTACATTGGAGATGTAAAGCCAGAAATTTCCATCATTTTTTCTTCTGAATCGCTCTACCTCTTGAAATTGCTAACAAGGCAATGATGGAAAATTTGAAAGAGGTAGAGCCTGATTCAGAAGAAAAAATGGTTAAAGTGCAAATTGTTGAGGTTGAAAAATCATGCGCAAAATGCCTTAAACCATGTGAAAAATGTTTTGAAAAAGATGAAATAATCAAAGATCTTAACAAACATAATGAAAATTTTAGATTATATTATAGAACAATGAAAGAGTCGTATGATAAAATGAGAAGGACATACAAAATGGTCGAGCAAGCAAATCTTGAACAAAGTAAAACGATGGATATCTTACAAGCCACTTTAATGAAAAAACAAACGACTATTAACATTCATATAAACAAGATTGCTGAGCTTAAATGGAAAATGATGATAAGTTTTCTGCTGAAGAAAGTTTAAGTGATTCTGAAAAGGTTTGGAAAATGATTCTGATGATTCAAATTTTGAGAGTGCCGAGTCAAGCATAAATCGTTCAGAATCTGATTCACAATCTGAAGATGATAAGTTTTCTTCTAAGAAAGTTTAAGTGATGATCTTAACGTTGTGTTATACAAAGTTATGGATTCTGATAAACTATATATTGATGAAACTATTCTGATTCAGAATGTGAAAGAAGATCACATTAATAAACTTTTCAAATTGGTAGAAGTGAAAACAGAAGATCTTGATAAAAATTTGAAAAAGTTTTATATCAAAATCCAAAAAGATTTTCAATAATTACCGAAGGAATGGCGGGGATTTTCCAGAGACAAGAAGTGGAGGTTTGGGTTTTGAAACAAAGGAAAATGACAGAAAGTTTCCAAAACAAAACTATAAAAACAAGAAAATGGAATTTGTTTTTGGAAGTAACACAGTGATTGAAAAGGAAATTATTAATAAACAATAAAATGATGAATTTAAAAAGGGGATTGCCACAACAACATCAAAGTCTACACAGTGTTTTGTCACCAAAGCTACAGAAAAGGAATCAGTGTTATGGCACAGAAAGATGGGTCACATACATTTGAGAAAGATGAATTTTCTGGTTCACAACAACTTAGTTGATGGGGTAAATCTGAAAAGTTTTCACCTGAATGACGATTGTGTTAGTTGCAAGAAAGGAAAGCAGCACAAGAAATCCCATTCGAAAAAGCTGTTGAATTCAATTAAACTACATTTAGAGCGTTTACATATGGCTCTCTTCGGACCAGTAAATGTAAAAAGTATTTCTGGAGATCTTTACTGCTTGGTAGTTACGGATAATTATTCAAGGTTTTCGTGGGTATTCTTTCAAGAAAGCAAGGAAGAAACATTTCAGAATTTGACGACTCTCTTGAGAATTTATATCATTTACCCATTCGAAGAATCAGAAGCGACAACGGAACAAAATTCAAGAATAACAAAATGCTGGAGTTTTGCAACGATAAAGGTATTCGTCACGAATTCAATGTACCTTCTACTCCTCAAGAAAATGGAGTAGCTGAACGTAAGAATCACACGCTCATTGAAACGGCAAGAATGATGCTGGTTGATTCTAAATTGCCTGTGAGTTTTTGGAGCGAGGCTGTTGCTTCGGCAGGTTATACATTGAACCGGGTGTTAACTAGTTAAACCATTTAAGAAAACATGTTTCGAACTCCTTAATCAAAGATAACCTAACTTGGAGTTTCTTGAACCTTTCGGATCTCCTTGTACGGTAATTGATCCTGATGGCATGTTTGGAGCAAAGTCGTTAGAAGGTTTCTTTGTTGGTTATGCAAGTCCACTACGGCGGGTATATTTGCCAAGTTTAAATCAAGTGGTTCTTGCACAACATGTTGATTGTCAAAGATACACATTGCCAACACAAAAACCTGGAGATTCTTGGATGTTTAACTATGAAACTTTGTGGGATTCTTTTGAATTACCCGAAGAACCAAATGAAGAAGAACTTGCAGTGTTATATCAAATGCAACAAGCAACAAATCAATAATATGTCTCAAGACCAATAGTGGTAACACAACCACCTGTTCGTACTTCAAGTTCTGAAAATGTTCAAACAAGTGTTCCTGAAGAGGCCTAAAGTTATGAAGAATATGCCTCTCAAACTAATAGAGCAAGATTTCTATTCTTACTTCTTGTGGTGGCAGACAGACCCTGAAACGTGTGAAGTTGTGATTATACTTAAGGGGCTGATGGAAATTGAGATGTCACTAAAGAAGAAACTCCAGAATTGATCGAGCGACAAAGGATATGGGGTTTATGGAGGACGATAAGGATACTAGACCCAATATGGCTAGTGAATTGCTCAAAGGAAGATGTTGAATGTTTATTCTTCAATAAGATATGTTATGACAAGCGTGAAGAGACTCAAGCGAAGCAATACTAAGGTGTAACAAATGTTTGCTACGCACACGGTATAATTCAGGGCATATGTGTGAATCGAAATGGCGTGAGCTTGAACGTGAAGAATTTCTGAAAGAAGAAAAGCGCCTAGAATAGATTCACGAGAAAGGTAGAGAGGCTCGTCTTAGAAGATTTCTATTTATGAAATGGTCGCCTCTAACGGATCAAATGCTTATTCCATCACAAGAGAGACGAAGAAAGCCTTACAAGAACTTCTTTAGACGTGGATAAAGATTTGAAGATTGATCAAGACGACGACAACATTCAAGGGGGAGTCTGTTAGTGCACAATGTATAATGTCTATGTCTTGGATCTAGTCTAAGTGTTTTGAGTGTGTAAATGTTAAAGTTTAAAGTTAAATGTGTGTTTGTAAGGACTAGTTCTCACGAACTTGTTATGTAAAGTACTAGTTCGCACGAAGTAGTACTTCGTACGAACTAGGTACTTGATGTTTTGGTGCAAACTAGCTCCCCTATAAATAATCGTCTAGGTTCTTTCATTTGTACAACTTTTGTATTAGAGATGGCGAAGCTCTGTCAGTTTGGTTTTTTGATGTACATCTTTGGACATTAATAAACTGATGATTTAAACTGTTAAACTTGTGTATATGTCACTAATACTCGTAATTTCCACTTACTTAGATTAGAAACATCTTAGGGACCTTTGCTAAGGGATTAAACAGTCCTACATGTCTAACTTAGAGTTTTGATACCCGAAAATAGTTCCATCATAAAATGCACATAATGCGCACGTTTGACCGAAACTTTAACTTGTCACTTCGACTAGTAAATGTGGTAATCAGTAGGTATAATCGCAAGGAATTATAACCTTCATGATTAAGATCATGTTGCAAAGTTCAATGGAACTTTGACTTGACCAAAAATTGTCAGAACCAAAAGTCAAACAGAAAGTCAAACTATTTGACTTTTAGCTCAAAATGAGCTAAAAATGTAAACAAGACTAGGAAGTGTTGGAATCGGTATGCCCAAGACACATATTAAATTGATGTGGCGAGTACGTTATGATCCAAGTCGGGTCATACCCAATAACAAGCTAGACAAACACCCATAATATTTATTTTTGATATGATCAAACAAATAAATATTAACACGTAGAATATTTAGAAATTGGTTTTCTAAATAATTGCACTTGAGAAATTAATAAATTATATGGATAATTTATTTTGAGGGAATATTTATCTTGTTATTTAATGGGTTAAATAACATTATAAATAGTTGTGAAATGTTGCATAAAGTCTTGTAATATGGTATGTTATATTTTATAAAAGTTATAAAATGATACAAGCCTTAATTTAAAAGGAATTTTTTTATTTTTTTTTATGAAAAAGGCCCTATAGGCCGGCCCCCTTGTGGCTTCCCAAGGTGGATTTTTCACCAATTATATTACATGCAATATTCATACATTCTCCAAGAAGATCACACAAGATTATATGGATGATTTGGTGGTTCTCTCACACACATATACACAAACATTTTCTCTTACTAAATAAAGTGCAAGAACACTTCTTTTTCTTCTCAAAATTTCCGGCCAACGAAGGGATCCATGAGAGGTTTTCTAGAAGTTTTATAAGTGTAAAACCCTAACAATCAAAATGGGTTTTTGTTGGAGGCTTGGGGTATGCAAGCTTGAGGTCTTCATCTTTGAAGATTACCATTCAAGAATCATCATCTTCTCCAATCTACTAGCTACTTGAAAGGTTGTTTCTTTAAACACCCTATGATTGTGTTTTGATAGCATGCATGTTCATATATGGATCCGGGTTTTGGGTTTTTACATAAAATGAGTTTTGTATCAACATACTAACATGTTTTAAATAATTATTCCGCTGTGTTTTTCATTTTATATGGATAAAATGACTTTGATAAACCTGGACAAAAACCCAACAGTGGTATTAGAGCTGCTTATATGAATGCATGCTTCAAAGGATTTAAAATTTTCGGGTTTATTGTTTTGGTTAAAGCCCTATGGCCGAAAATTTTAACCATGGTTCACCTTTTATTTTTCAAGATATTTCTCTTATATGCATAAAGGTATCTTGAAAAATTATATCATTACGATGATTTGTTTGTTTGGACAAAAAACCCACATTTTTTGGTTTTTCATTCTTGGCCAAAAATATTGATTGTAAAAGGGAACCATTTTGCTCTTGAATCATATACATATGTGGATGTCTATTTTGGTGTTCATAACCTAGCCATGACCTTGTCTTTGGATGTGTAGATTGTTTGTGTTTGTGATTTGTATTTAATTATTCAATGAGTTGTAATAATTAAATATCTTTGTTCTTCCATTTTAAAGTTATGTAATTTATTTATTTTCATTTGGTATGTAAGTAAATAGATTAGTTGCATTTCTTTTACTAGAAAAAATGTATTGGGATATTTTATGTAATAGAAGATGCACAAATGTTTTGGTTTGGATCAAAATATGTGGTCCAAAGGACTTCATGGTTCTAAATGGGATTTTATCCCAATAACCAAAACACATATTGGAGGTCCAAAGGAGTTTGGGGCTGAAGTTGGGGTCCTTATGGAAGCCCAAAGAAAGTGGAGAAATCATAACACAAGAAGAACGCTTGAAGCCTTTGGATGCGGGATCAAGTGGTGCTAATAGGTCTCTTCTAAGGGTAAAATTTTGACACAACACTTGTGTCAAAATTTTACCCTTAGAAGAGACCTATTAGCACACTTGTTTCGGCTAACAAGTGTCATTAAAATAGTTGGCTATGGTTTGCACCTACTGTTTTGTCTGTTATGCTTGTGTGGTTGCATATTTATGTTGTTTGGATGATATGTTGATATGTATGCTAAACAAACTAATAAACAACAAGTTTAAAATTGGTTCTTAACAACATCATTAAAATTGGTTAATAAAATGGTTTTATTAAAGGTTAATGATTTTAATAATAAAAATGGGTTTTATTATAAGAACCTTGAAATTTGACTAAGGTACCATGAATTTGAATGCATGCAAATGTATGGTACATAAAGTTTCTAAACAATAATTTTGAAAACTTAAAACCCCTTTTATGAAACAAGTCAAACACCATCCTTTTATACAACACTCGAATCACTTGTGAACTCTTTGTGGGATAAAGGTCACCTAACCACATTTGAGGGAACTTGTGTGTTTGAGGTAGGGTTATCATATTTGTGGGATAAAGGTCACCTAACCACTTGTATGTGTAAACTTACATGTTTTGTGTAAGTAGGACGACTTGATTTGGAAACCATGTGATTAGGGTCACCGAAGCGTGGCGTACAAAGGTGTTGATGGGATTAAAGATGCCAACTAAACATAAAGATATTCAACTGATCCCATACGACTAGAAGTTGCAAAGGGTTGCAATTGTCAAACGTTGACTACCTTGTAAATTTAAATAATGGGATAAAGGTCACCTAACCAATATTTAAATGTAACGTTGGATTCTACATTTTAATTATTAATTATCTGTGAGACATAAAAGGGTATTAATGATTAAAATTTAATAATATAAAAAATACTAAAACTGAACTTTGTTAAATTTTGTAGATGGCCGCTAACAATGGAAACACAATTACCCAAACCGTCCGTAACCTATCACTAAGACAATCCTTGAAAAGGATCGTCTCAACCATAACAACTTCATGGATTGGTATCGAAACTTGAGAATCGTTCTCAAGAAAGAGAAGATATCCTATGTGTTGGACGATCCTATTCCCGATGAACCTAACGTGGAAGATAAGGATGCTTATAATGATTGGGTTAAGTATACCGAGGACTCCATGCAAGCCTCTTACCTCATGTTAGGAACTATGATTCCCGAAATTCAAAAGATTTTGAACATCACGGGGTGTACGACATGATTACCCAATTGAAGGAAATGTTCCTACAACAAGCAAGGGTAGAACACTTCGAAACGATTCGGGCGCTTCATGCATGTCTGTTGGTGCATATCTCTGTTGCCTACGTCATTGTATATCGAGTCTGAGTGATTAGAGCTTAATCGGTTAGAAACGAGGCGTATTTAAGTGAGTTGGAGGCCAAGTTCGCTGGTCATGGTATTGAGGATGTCATATTCGGCCGAACTTGACTAAGTCAAGTTCGCCCGAACTCCTTCTCTTACCAGCGAACTTGTGATGCTATATATAGGTGCCTTGGTTATTTCATTTGTAACTTCAGAGATTTTGGCACTAGAGACAGCGAAGCTCTGTCGGATCCGGTTCTCGAATGTATTGAAGTTTAGATCAATGGAAACAACATTTAAATGAGTGATTCTTGTTATTTGGTTAACTTGTCATTAGTTTCCGCCTAATCGGACAATAGATAACAAATTTAGGTTCCCGTGCTAATCGTGGACGTTCCTACAAGTGGTATCAGAGCCTGGATACCTAAATGTGCTGGAATCAAGACAAGAATTTCTCTTATTCTACTCCATTTATCATTTTTCTTAACGTTTTCACAAAAGAAGAATTTATGGGCAAACTCTGTCCAAATTTGAACATTTCATGTAAAATACAATTGTGGTAAACCCCTAAGAGTTTGGACATCAAATTCAATCGAATTAATATCAAAAAGTTGAAAAAACCATGTTTTGGAAACTAGTTTTGGCCGAACATAACATCAAGTTCGACCGAACTTGATTAAAACTTCACTGATTTTAATCAAGTTCGACCGAACTTGATAGAATTTTCAAGATTTTTATAGAAGTTCGCTCGAACTTGAGAGATAATCCAACATTCTTAAGCAAGTTCGACCGAACTTGAGTAAACTTTTGTTGAAATTCTCACACAAGTTCGCCCGAACTTAATAACTTTCTTGAAATTTCATCTAAGTTCGACCGAACTCATCTTTTCTTTGAAATCCTTCACAAGTCCGCACGAAATAGTTCAAATTTGCAATCTTCTTATCTAAGTTCGACCGAACATGATTGGTTGTGATAAAATTTGAAAATTGACATCTAAGTTCGACCGAACTTGTCTATTACTAATCAAGTTTTGAGTGTTTTTTATCGTATTTTCATATAAGTATTCAGATTGTCATAATGGAAGATTTCCATAACGTGTTCGTTTCACAAGTGGCTTCTTCATCAAATGCTAATACTCTTGCGGCGAATCAGATGAATGTAGACAATGAAATGGGTACTACGACAAAACCGCCAAAGCTAATGAGTATGGACGAAATCGAAGGATGGAAAGAAAATTTTGTGAATTAGATACAAGCAAATCAATTCGACACCTGGGTTACAATTGAAGATGGTTACAAGTGGCCAAAAGATGAGTGTGATCAAGATCTTCCGTTGAACAAGTTTTCACCGACTGACAAAGAAAATTATGTTGCTGAAAAAAGAATGACGAGCTTGATACACGATCCGTGAAGGAAGATATCTTGATATTATTGCCAGAATATGAAACTTCACAAGAATTATGGCACTCTCTCTATGGCAAATTCAAAGGAAGTGATGAAATGATCAAAAGCAAAAAGGCCTTGATTAAGAAAGAGTTTGAGATTTTCACTATGATCAAAGGTGAAACTATGAAGCAAATGATTGATAGATATTGTCACCTCATGGTCCAGATGTGAAGACATGATATCAAGAGATCTAATGAAGAACAAATTGAGAAGTTGGCTGATACACTTCCTGAGGGAGAATGGACAACGTATCTGATGATTCTGAAGAATAGTCCTTCTTGGAGACATTTCAAATTGTCATCTTTCGTCGACAAATTAGAAGGTCATGAAATGGAGTTGATGAAGATTGCAAAATCAAAGAATGCTAAAGATGTCGGTGTTTATTACAAAGGAGGTGTTCAAGATACTCCGATTCAAAGTCCAAAATTCAAATAGCATTTAGTGCAAATATGAATTCTTCTCCAAATCAGAGTTCCCCATATGCTGGATATACAAGTGCTAGTTTAAACTCTTCATTCCAAAATCAGAACAATCAGTCGCATCAGACAAACCAAGCTAGTTCTGATTCAAATGTTTTCCAGTGCAACATAGCAGTTGATCTGAAGAATGTATTTCCTGAAAAGGTGGCCAAACAGCACATAGCACTTCTTGCTACTGTTCTAGAATCGTATGAAAGTCTTGTTGCTGTAAAGATCGGTAATCCCGAAATGACTGCCGAGGATTATGATCAGGTAGATGAAGAAGAGTTGGAACTGATGGATATAAAGTGGAGTCTGGCATCTATCATCAGAAGAATTACCAAGTTTGTGGCACTCACTGGAAGGGATATTGGAAATTCAAGCAACAAGCTTGGATTTGACAAGTCAAAAGTCACATGCTTCAGGTGTCGACAAAAGGGACATTTCAAACGTGAATGCAACAATCAAGAAGGAGGTGGAAACCAAAATCCTTTCGGCAGCAATAATGTGTATTACAAGAAAGCTCTTCAATACAAGCCATATCCAAAGAGAACACAAGTCGAAGTAGATGATAAATCTACAAAAACAACCGAACAAGCTCTTGTTGTTACTCATGAAGAAGATGGTTTTGACTGGAATAGATACATCGGAAAGAAAACTGGTGTTGCTATGATGGCAGAGGTTGTGGATGAATCTGAGACATAGTATGTTGATGCTGCTTTAGAAAATACCATCCTGGAAGGATATATGCAGAGAGCTGAGGAAGAAGAAATAGCTTATTTTGAGATGTAATGGCAAGAAGCGTTGAAATCAGAGGCCGAAAAGGTAAAAGCTGAGGTAAGTATATCTGAAAAGGAAGCTGTGAAAGTTGTGGAGATTGAAAAATCTTGCACAAAGTGCGCAAGTCCTTGTGAATCTTGTATTGAAAAGATCAAAGTCATAAGAGAAATGACTGTACACAACGGAAATTTTCGTTATGATTACAGAACCATGAAAGAAGCTTATGACAAAATGAAAAGCACATATAAAAATGTCAAAAAGCTAATTTTGAACTCAGTGCTAATGTAAAGATGTTAAATGCCACAGTAATTGAAAAACAAAAAATATTAACATGTACATTAATACTAATGCTGAAGTAAAGCGTGAGCTTCATGACATAAAGATAGAAACAGAAAGGGTAAGACAATTGCTGAAAAGTTACACTACAAATGCTTATGTCATTGATCACATTCTTCCTACGATCAATTCGGAGGAAAATGTTGATAAATGAAAGCTTAAAGAATACGGAAGTGTTCCTCCACCACTTCTTGCAAGTTATTCCTGCAAGAAAGATGATGAGATTGAAAAGGCATTTAATATATTACTTTTATCAGAAATGAAAGATAAATTACCTGAGAATATTGACGTAGACTATACGAAATCAAATGATGACAATGAAGCAGTGGTGAAAAAATGTGGTTAAAAATGTGTTGGGAAATGATTCTGATGAAGCAGCTCTAAAAGCGCCAAATCAAGTTCGAAAAACTCGGAATCACAATCTGAAGATGACGATACATCATCAGAACATGAGCTAAGTGATGATCCTAATGTTGTCATGTACAAGATTAAGGAATCTGATAGATTATACTTTGATGATAGTTTTCTGATTCGGAACGTGAAAGAGGATCAACTTGATAAATTTTTCAAACTTGTAGAAGTTTCATCAGATGGTCTTGAGAAAAATGAGAAAAGATTTTAATCGAAATCCAAAAGGAATGCTAACAATTATCGAAAGTTTGGTGGTGATTTTCCTGAGAACAGGAGATCGGGATTGGGTTTGGAGGAAAATGAAGATGAGCCAAGAAGGAACCATAAGTCGCCATTTAATGAATACAAAGGTAAACACATGAAGTTTGTGTATGGGACAAATACGGTTCAAGAAGAAGGTATGATCGGTAAGAAATCGAATGATGAATTAAAAAGGGAGAAAGAACTTCGCGACAAGGCTAAGACCAAGTCCACAAGTGGGGTTAAACCTACTAGTGGACATGCTTCTGATAATCGGACTTGCTTTAAATGCAATACTATTGGTCATATTGCTCGCAAGTGTCTGAATCTAAAGCCTGTGTTTCCACAACGAAAAACTGTGTCAAAAGATGAAAAGCAAAAACAACCAGAGATTGTGAAACCTGTCACAGAATCAAATAGAAACTATGAATCTAAAGGCGAAGTGAAACCTAAAACTGGTTCAAAGTTTGAAAATTAAACATTTGAAAAAGGTGAAACTTTAAAATTAAACGAAAACAAAGATTCTAGGTTCTATATTAAGAAAGCGAGAAGCAAGCTACAATCCTGGGTTGCTAAGAAAAGACTTTCATCATCAGAAAAATCAAAGTTTGTTGCTGACAAAACTAAAATGTTAAATCAACCGAGTCAGTAATTAAACAGACAAAGAAAGAAAAAATCAAAATGTTTTCAGAATCGACATTGGACGAAATGTTTGATGATGATTTTGAATACAACGATGATTTTGAAAGTGATTATGATGCTTATCATGTCAAACCCAAAACCAAAAAGGTTTGGGTTTCCTTATTCAACTAGTTGCTTTGTGTACATGAGATCCAATTTGTAAAAGTTAAACCTGGATAGCGGAGCTTCATATTTCTTAACTTATTCAGAAAGTCATATTCTTAATCATTTTGAAAAAAAGAAGAAGTTGAAAAGGAAAATTCGTCAATTTCAAATTGTGCAAATCCACACCGTTGAACAAAACACTGATTTTATAACCATTTATTCTTTCACAAAATATGTTTAATGGTTTATATGTTGAATAGGTGCAGATGCAGATGTTGGAAAATGGGATCGGACGACGAGTTCTCGGGATCCACATTGGTTTGTTATCTTTTTAGAACAGTGTTTCTTAAAACCTAAAATCCAAAAATACGTTTTTGATTTTAGGGGGAGTAAGAAAATTGTTAAAAAAACAAAAACATATGAAAAATTTCAAAAAGAACAAAAACAGTGAAAAAGATAAAAAGAATTTGCTTGTCAAAAAAGGAAATGATACTACTTCAGTGGACTATCACAATATGCTAAAGAATTGTAAAGTTAAAAAGTGATAAACAAGTCTTACTATGGATGTGTCGATAGGCTTTACACGTTAAGTAAATTGTTTCTCAGATATAAACTAATTTTTACAACTGCTTAATCTCGTGGATTAACATCTTTCGGATATATGGACTTAGTACTCCGAAATTTCGTTTGAGAGATTGCCTGATTCTGAGATACGAGGTCTTTATAGATGATTGATATTTGGGGTATTATACAAGTTCTTCTGATTTTGCGGAAGCAATAGCCTAGAACTTCTATAATGCTTTTGCTAAAAAAACCCCAAAATAGCATGCAAAACTTGAAAAGATTCTAAAGATCTAATCATTTGCAATGCTCAAAAGATTCCTTAAGTGGAACACACCTTAAAGACGAGCCTTCATCTCTTTGTCTGTACGGTAGTACTTAACCTGAGCTCTCAAGGTCTCGCACAACCCATATACAGATATCAGTTACGCTATACTCACCTGTAAGATGAAATCTAGGGAATCTTGATACGGAAGTATATTTTGAGATGGGAACCATAGATAAGTCAAGTTTAATAATTCATACCTAACATACTTGGAACAATTGAGAAATGTGTCAAAGTCTAAGTGGACAAACATATCGACAATCTAGGTAAACGAGTTTTAAAACTTAAAGTCTCAAAAGGTCAACAGTACTGGTGATATGTCTCATCAACTGATATGATCCTTAGACACGAATTCACAAAAATATGTCTGTAAATATGTTTGTACATAGTGTATTTTCTTTAATTGCTTTACACTTAAAAATCAAAAAGATATTCAGTGTGTTTTAGCATATTAAAAAAAATTGTTTCTTCATTAGTTTCAACGAGCAAATGATGGAGAACGGTTGTTCGAAGTCTGGTAAGGTGCTTTAATGGTGAAAATCTTGATGACATCTGTGTAAAAACCAAAAATGATCAAAAAGCGTTAAAAGGTTCATTAAGTTGAAACTTTAAAATTGAGGAAAAACATTGGTTTAATCACAACGGTTTCAAATCGAGGTCATTAACTTGGACTCGGTAAATGAAATTGGTTAACCAAGGTCATTAACTTGGACTTGGTCAACTAAGTGGATTACATATTTGAAAATTCTTTTAAGAGGACAAAGACTTACATGTTAAAAGTGTTCAAGGTCATTAGTTTGAACTTGAATATCTAAATTTTGAAAAAATATTAAAAGTGAAGATTAAAATTTGAAATGTTGATGGTATAAAATTTCAAAGTTTTGAATCTGAAATATTTATTTAATTGTCTTAGAAATTTGGAACCAAAAGTAAAGTTGTAGGAGGAGCTAGATAAAACATTATTAAAAGATTTCAGAAAGCTCAAAGTTAGGGGGAGTTTGAAGTATAAAGATCAAAGCAAAGGGGAGTCTGAAGGCTAAAGCTAAAAGCTAGGGGGAGCATGAAGATTAAAGTTTTATCAAGACAAAGCTCAAGAAAGAGGAAGAGGATATAAATATCAAGATGTTAAAGTTTATTCAAGATCTAAAGATCGGAAGACTCAGAAGATTTTAAAAGTCAATGACTACGACAACATCCAAGGGGGAGTCTGTTGGTGCATATGTCTGTTGCCTACGTCATTGTATATCGAGTCTGAGTGATTAGAGCTTAATCTGTTAGAAACGAGGCGTATTTAAGTGAGTTGGCGGCCAAGTTCTCTGGTCATGGTATTGAGGATGTTAAGTTCGGCCGAACTTGACTAAGTCAAGTTCACCCGAACTCCTTCTCTTACCAGCGAACTTGTGATGCTATATAAAGGTGCCTTGTTTATTTCATTTGTAACTTCAGAGATTTTGACACAGAGACGGCGAAGCTCTGTCAGATCCGGTTCTCCAATGTATTGAACTTTAGATCAATGAAAACAACATTTAAATGAGTAATTCTTGTTATTTGGTTAACTTGTCATTAGTTTCCGCCTAATCGGACAATAGATAACAAATTTAGGTTCCCGTGCTAATCGTGGACGTTCCTACAATGTCGAATGGAGGAAACCCAATCGGTCTCATCTTATGTCCTTAAGATGAAAAGCCACATTGATCGTCTCGAAAAGCTCAACTGTCCTGTTTCTAAAGAGTTGGCTACGGATTTGATCCTTAAATCTTTAACAAAGAAATTTGAGACTTTTGTTATAAACTATAACATGAACGGATGGGACAAGAGCATTGGTGAACTTCATGCAATGCTCAAAACTATCGAGGCGAGAATGGGTAAAAAGGCTTTACCCGTTCTAACGATCAATGAGGGAGGCAACAAGAAAAGGCCCAACCTCGACTCTAAGGAAAATTTTGCCAAAAGGAAGGGGCACATCAAACGGAAAGGGAATGGAAAGGCTAAAGCGAAACCCACGAAACCAAAAGAAAAGAAGCGAAAGGTTGCCTCGAACGACCCATGCTTTGAGTGTGGAGAGATAGGACATTCGAAAAGAAATTGTCCAACCTATCTCAAGGAGTTGAAAAACAAGAGGGATGCAGGGCAAACCTCAGGTACAATCTTTATGATACATGTTGAGCTTAAGGTTATTTCTGTTGGAACTAAGTTTGAATTACTTGTAGTTTTTCTTTCAAAATATGGAAAATGGATTGAATTAAAAGATATTCAACAGAATTAATGGAAAACTTTTACTACAAGCAATTGGTCGTTTGTTTTCATCACCATCATGCTTTCAAGTTGATAAACTTTGTATGTGATTCACAAACTCCCCTTAGCCATTTACAATCGTTTGATAGTAAGAAATAAAGAAGATAAAGTGCGAATGATCTTTTTCAGGAAGACAAAGTTAACTTTTACAGCGTTCACCTATTTATACTAACTATCTAACCACTGAGCATCTTTTGTGACGTCATGGTTGATACTGACAGCTAAGAAAGTTATAACTAACTCAAACACCGCTAAGCTAAACTATCAGTGCATAGCACTGTTACATTAAAAGGTAAAATCTAATCTAAGCTCTGATCTCTATCCTCTTATCTTGATTCTTCTGTCAGACCTTTGCTTCTTGAACTATCAGATGATAGGAATAGATGTTTAGGAAAAGCAATGTAAAGGTAGATCAGTGGTTGTAACCACTGATAGTTGAACCAAAGCTCGGATAGTGTATTTGGCTTTGATATCATCTGTTCCTTTGTTAGGGTTCGATCCCAACAATCACCCCTTGGAACGGATGATGCCAAAACACTTGTTTATTCTTTGTTAGGGAGATTGTTGGGATCGAACCCTAACAAAGGAACATATGATATCAAGCCAAATACACTATCCGAGCTTTGGTTCAACTATCAGTGGTTACAACCACTGATAAACCTTTACACTGCTTTTCATAAACATCTGTTCCTGTCATCTGATAGTTTAAGAAGCAAAGGTCTGACAGAAGAATCAAGATCAGAGGATAGAGATCAGAGCTTAGACTAGATTTTACCTTTTAATGTAACAGTGCTATGCACTGATAGTTTAGCTTAGCAGTGTTTCAGTTAGTTATAACTTTGTTAGCTGTCACTATCAACCATGACGTCACAAAAGATGCTCAGTGGTTAGATAGTTAATATAAATAGGTGAACGCTGTAACAGTTAACTTTGTCTTCCTGAAAAAGATCATTTTGTACTTTATCTTCTTCATTTCTTACTGTCAAACGATTCTAATTGGCTAAGGGGTAGTTTGTGAATCACATGCAAAGTTTATCAAGTTGAAAGCATGATGGTGATGAAAACAAACGACCAATTGCTTGTAGTAAAAGTTTTCCATTAATTCCGCTGCATATCTTTTAATTCAATCCATTTTCCATATTTTGATGTGTTCCAACAATTTCTTCTAACACATGGGTACTAGATACCGGATGTGGAACTCATATTTGCAATTTGTTGCAGGGGTTCAAAAGAAATAAGCATTATAAGAAGGGAGATGCTAGTCTCTTCATGGGCAACAGAGCAAAAGTTGAAGTCGAAGCCCAAGGAGACTATGTGTTGAAGCTTCTAAGTGGTTTGTAAGTGATTTTGAAAAATGTTTTGTATGCTCCTAGTTTGACTAGGAACATTATTTCAATTTCCTTTTTGAGACAATGTGGTTTTAATTTCATATTTGTTAACCATGACATTTATGTTTCTATGCATGATGTGTTTTACTTTAAAGTTATGCCTTTAAATGGTATTTATGAATTAGTTCAAGATGACACATCATTTGATAGCTCGATGTACCAAGTAACGACCAAAAAACTCAAAACATATTTGAGTGATTCCTATCTTTTGCATTATCGCCTTGGACATATAAACAAAAATCGCATGCAAACACTTCGAAAGAATGGTCTTTTGGAAACAAATGAAGATGATTCATTGGATGTATGTGAATCTTGTTTACAAGATAAAATGACTAAGGTACCCTTTAGTGGCACCATTGAAAGGGAAAAAGACTTATTAGGCATCATACATTCGGATGTGTGTGGTCCTTTTAAGCCAATGACTAGGAGTGGTGAAAGAAACTTCACTACTTTTACCGACGACAATAGTCATTATGGTTATGTGTATTTACTAAGACATAAGGATGAGGCATTTGATATGTTCAAAAACTTCAAAAGTGAAGTTGAAAATCAACTCAAGAAACAATCAAAGTCCTTCGTACTGATAGAGGAGGTGAATACCTTAGTTATGCTTTTCAGGATCATCTAAGGAGATGTGGGATCATCTCACAACTTTCTCCACCTGGAACACCAAAGCATAATGGGTGTGTCTGAAAGGAGGAATCGAACTCTATTGGATATGGTTCGGTCTATGATGGCTAGGAGCACATTACCCCTATCATTTTGGGGTTACGCTTTGCTCTCCGCGGTTCGTATATTAAATATGGCCCCAACCAAGAAAGTGGAAAGGACACCTATTGAAATATGGTACGGAAAGCCTCCATCATTATCATTCTTAAGGGTGTGGGGCTGTGAAGCTTATGTCAAGCAATACACCCCAAATAAATTGGAAGTCCAATCCACTAAGTGTATTTTTGTAGGATATCATAAAGATGATATAGGATTCTATGATCCAATCGAGCAAAAGGTATTTGTTTCTCGAAAGGGTAAGTTCTTAGAAGCTAAGTTCCTTATGAAAGGAACTAGTGGTAGAACAGTGGAACTTGAGGAGGATAAAGAACCACAAGCCGATACACGTTTGGTTGATACTAGCACTCAACAAGAGGTTGTTGAAAGTGATCAAATGGTTGATCAATATATACAAAATGTTCACAGATCTGGTAGAATTAGTAATCCACCAGAAAGATATGGATTTTTCATGAATGGATGCTATGTGGTAGATTCCGATGAACCTACTACATACCATGATGTAATGTCACAATCCAATTGTGAAAAGTGGCTTGAAGCCATGAACGTAGAGATGTAATTCATGTATGACAACCAAGTATGGGAATTGGTTTTGCCACCTCTTAACTCCAAAATAGTTGGAAGTAAGTGGGTTTTCAAGAAGAAAACCTATATGCATGGAAACTTGGATACTTATAAAGCTAGACTTGTAGCTAAATGTTTCACTCAAACTCAAGGGTTGATTATGATGAGACCTTCTCGCCCGTGGCGATGCTAAAGTCAATTAGGATATTATTTGCCATAGTTGCACATTATGATTATGAGATTTGGTAAATGGATGTCAAAACGGTTTCTTCAATGGATATCTTGATGAAGATGTCTATATGGTTCAACCTGAAGGTTTTGTCGATCCAACATATCCTAACAAAGTGCGCAAGTTGAAGAAATCAATCTATGGATTGAAACAAGCATCAAGAAGTTGGAATCACCGTTTTGATGAAGAGATCAAGAAATTTGGTTTTATAAAAAACAATGATGAAGCTTGTGTGTATAAGAAGGCTAGTGGGAGCATATCGAATGCGTCTCAATGTCCAAGCTCAAAGGATGAGCAAGAAAGAATGAAAGGAGCCCCATACGCATCTGCTATAGGATACATCATGTATGCAATGATATGCACTAGGCCGGACGTGTCATGCGCTTTAAGCATGACGAGTAGATACCAGCAAAATCCAAGTAACAGTCATTGGATGGCTGTTAAAAGCATATTGAAATACCTTAGAAGGACTAAGCATATGTTTCTAATATATGGATCTGGTGAAGAGGAACTCGTTGTAAAGGGTTAAACGGATGCGAGTTTCTGTCACAACCCGACTCGCAGCGGAAGACAATTGCGGGGTGCGGCAAACACATGGTAGTTCCTCATAATTTAAAAAACGTGATAACATATAAAGAGGGAACATCGGTTACAACATACTTAAAGTATCATATTACAACCCATAAGTTTAAGTGCGGTACTACAAGCCACTACGGCTTTTATTATGCTACTGTCCGCCTACTCGAACCCTTCCATCATGCACATTCCTCATTCCAGTTTAGTTTTACCTGAAATGCATGTTAGTTTAAAAAGGGTCAGCTAAACGAGCCGGTGAGTTTCACTGGTTTGGTTGTTTCGTAGCAAAATGCTTTAACAAGTTTAATTGCACAAGTCACAGACCGTAGATGGATTACACGTGTGTACAAGTGAAACCTTGACTGTTTTAACTGTGCTGTGTCGCGTTCGACACCTCAGCACACCCAGGGCCGTGTCACCACATACACCTCAGCCCGCCGGGCCGTGTCACGCAGACACCCCCAACGCACCAACTGCATCACGTGTAGTTCAACGCCCCATAGTAGTTATGCCTAACAACATAACCAAGTTTAGGACGGGTGCAGTTGACTGTTTGCTGGCACACAGCCCGGTCGTTGCAACTTGGTTGTCAGACCAATAGTACTATCCACTGTCCACGGCTTACGTTAATCACTTGTAGTGGGCAGTTCGTGTGTTAGATAATTCACATCATCATCACAAGTTGGTGCAATTATCACAGTTTGTAACATGCAAATCACCACAGAAAATGGTAAAACAGTTTAAAAGTGGGGGAGTGAAACTCACAATGAAAGTAGTAGTCCCAAACAAAGAGTAGTCAATCAACTGGATCAACTTTAATGACACGCATGCAAGTAGGGACTCAAATCAGTATCTAAGTTGGTAATGGTTATAACTTGGACCCGGTCATGAGTTTTCACCCTGAATTGAGTCTATAGGACACCGTTATGGTGATAGATGTCACGGTAGTATCAGTTTCTAGTTTGGCTTCCGGGCACCGTTTCGCGTTCCAGACAAAGTAAGATGTTTGACATGTTCGGATAATGGTACAGGAATTCCATTAGTGTCAACATGTTGTTACTTCAAAAATATTAACTTTTTATTAAGGGATTTGGGTGTTTGGGGAGTCTGGTTTGCCCAAAATTGAGTTTCCGTTTTCGCCATCGGGGATTCTCCCGAACGATGGTGAAACATACTTAGAGTGTCCAGGTTACCATGGAACCTCCCAGAATATCCCTGGTGTTCCACTTATAGTCACAATAGGGTTTGGTTCGTTCCCAGTTCCGGCAGGTTCGTTGTCCGGTAAACTGCCGACATAAGTTAAAAAAGTTGTTTTAAAAGCCGAAAAATCCCATTTAATCTATGTATTTTATAAAATTCTGGAAATTTTTTTAGTAACCAATAATAATATATAGATTCACGGAAAAATATTTGGGAATTTATAAAGTTATTTTTATAACTTAAATAATTTATTCGTAAAACAGTATTTAACCGAATAATTCATATTAGTTATCATTCGATGTCTAAAAGTTGATACACTATTCAAGTAAGTCCCTCATATGTCCAGGAACACCCTGAAAAAATTTGAGATTTTTCCGATTTTGTTTCAGTGCGTTCCCGGCTACCGAAAACTCCCAAAAACACGGATTTTTATTCCAAATTAAATTCAGTCAATGGACTCCCAAACTTCCCTGAACATTCTCTGTATGTTTCTTAGTGCTTCTGTAAAGTTTGGTGATTTATTGATTCCGTTTGGTATTTTATCCCAATTTCTTTTGGTAAACAAGTTAAAAATTCACCAAAAATCATAGAAAATTTCAAAAATTCTAAAATTTTATGTGGACGTTCCTGTCAGTATCCTACATTACCACATCAAATTTTAGCTCAATCCAAGTATCACGGACCATGTTATAGTCAATACAATAATCTGCCTATGCTAATCGAAGGTTCCGGGCGATATACCTAGTGCAAGCTCCGTTTCCGTTGGTTTTTCTTGAGTCCAGAAGTGTGTGGGAGCTATATTCAGTACCTACACATCAAGAACAATCCATACATGCCATAGTTCATGTCAATCAAGCTTTGTTTCATTGTTTTTCGGTTAATCGATTGGTTATGCGATTTTGGTCGATTAGGTGTTGATTACGGTATCAAAACCAGAACTTTTGTGGTCTTGGCTACCATATAACACTAGGGAGTTCACAATGTGTTCTTATTCAGCCAAGAAACTTGTTTAAAACCTCCAAAATCATGGATTAAAAAGGGTTTTTGTATACTAGATCATGTTTAATCAAGAAAACCTTATAAAAACCACATGCAACATGGAGTATACCTTGAATTTAGTTGTTTTATGAAGGTGATCAGCTGAGATTAAGAAGAAGAAGAGCAGAATTTGTGTGAAAAATAAAGAAAAATTGAAAAAAAATATTATAAAAAGGGGGTGGCGGTTTGGATATGGGGTGCCCCTACCCCACTTGCGCTTTGTCGTGCTTCGTTTACATGTTAAAAGACGATGCATATCTTCGGTTTTGCTTTTGGTTAATTTTTGGGTCTCATGCGCGTCCCCGATTTACGAAACGGACTCCTTTTTTGGCGTTTTTAGTTTTAAAAGACTCGATTTTAAAAATCATGCATAACCGTCTCGAAATCCGAACCTAGTTACTTTTTAATCATAAAAGCCTCGTATTAGGGTAGTTTAAGTGTTTTTAAGCTTGATTAACTGTTACTTGCATGTTTAGTTTGTCTTTCATTGTTTTCAAAATGAAGGCGTCTCCCTATCCGGGAAGCTGCTTGTAGGTCCGTTGTACGGATCGTTCTGGTCCTAATTTGGCAAATCTAAGGTAAACGTACTGATTAATCACTGTTTCGTTAATGTGTAGACGTTACAGATACTGGAAACACCTGGACAAAGCTTCGCCTCTGTCGTGACAAAATCTCGGATTCTTACAAATGAGAACACAACTCACATATTTATAGGATGACAAGTTCGCTTGAACTGTGTCATGGACAAGTTCGGGCGAACTTGTCCTAGGCATGACAAGTTCGTGCGAACTTGTCCCTAGACATACATAAATTTCGATATTTCGCTCCTAAATACAGACTCGATATCATACGATGACGTAGGCAACAGACATATGCATCAATAGACTCCCCCCTTGGATGTTGCCGTAGTCATCATTCTTCAATTAAGTTCCTGAGTCTTTAATGTTCTCTTAATCTTTATTTCTTGAATAACTTTAATTTCGTTGATCTTCATAGCATCTACAATCCTTTTCTCTTTTCTTGAGCTTGTCTTGATAAAACTTTAATCAACATGCTCCCCCTTGCTTTGAGCTTTCTGGGATCTTCAATCAACATTTTTATCTAGCTCCCCCTTAAAATCAACTTCCTGTTTTAAAATTCTTCAAACATTCTAACAAATATTTCAGATTCTAACTTTGAAATTTCTAAACACCAACATTTCAAATTTTAATCTCCTCATCAGTTTTTAAACTCTCCCACTTAATCAAGTCCAAATTAATGACCTTGAATATCTGATTTATGTATCAAGTTCAACTTAATGATCTTGATTAAACGTTTTGACATTAAACTGACACATTTATTCAAATATAAGTTTCAACTTAATGAACTTTTAAACTTTTCAGATCAATTTTCAAAAGTTTTTAGATTTTGTTCAACAACTCTAGACTTTGAAAATCAGCTTTTCATCATCAGTGTCGAAACTAAAGATAATATAATCTTTTTGTTGTATGAAATGAATACCAAACACTAAGTATTTACAAACATATTTACAAGTACATTTTTGTTGAGTTTGTGTTAAAGGATCATATCAGTTTTTGAGACAAATCGCCAGTACCATTGACCTTTTTCATGACACTAAGTTTTAAACAAATTTACCTAGATTGTTGATATGTTTGTCCATTTAAACTTCGACACATTTCTCAAATGTTCCAAGATATGTTAGATAGATTTAAGAAACTTAACTCAAACTATGGTTCCCATCTCAGAATATACTCCCGTATCAAGATTCCCTTGATTTAATCTTACAGGTGAATATAGCGTAATTGATATCTGTATCTGGGTTGTGCGAGGCCTTGAGAGCTGAGGTTAGTACTATCATACAGACAAAGAGATGAAGGCTCGTCTTTAAGGTGTGTTCCACTAAAGGAATCTTTTAAGCACTCTAAATGATTAGATCTTTTGATACTTTTTAGTTTTGCATGTAGTTTAGGGGTTTTTTAGCAAAAGCATTATAGAAGTTCTAGGCTATTGCTTCCGCAAAATCAGAAGAACTTGTATAATACCCCATATATCAACTATCTATAAAGACCTCGTATTTCAGAATCAGGCAATCTCTCAAACGAAATTTCGGAGTACTAAGTCCATATATCCGAGAGATGTTAATCCACAAGATTAAGCAGTTGTAAAATTTAGTTTATATCTCAGAAACAATTTACTGAACGTGTAAAGTCTATCGACACATCCACAGTAAGACTTGTTTATCACTTTTTAATATTTACAAATCCTTAGCATACTGTGATAGTCTACTGATTTACTATCATTTCCTTTTATCCACAAAACTCTTTTTGCCTTTTTCAATGTTTTTGTACGTTTCGCTTTTAATATGTTTTTGGATTTTCTGGAAATTTTTTCTCCCCCTAAATTCAAAAACATATTTTTGGATTTATGGAAAAACATTGACTAATCGATGAGAATAACTTCAATTTGCCATCCATTACTGCTTCACGATTTATCTTTAAAGACCTCTCCCCCTCATGGTGACAAAAACCTTGACACTTTTATGTTAATAAAACATTTATATCCCTGAGTTTTGTCTGTTCAACAGTGAGGATTCTATGAAATTTTTCAAATTTTCTTCAAAATTTGTAAAACTTTCAAGCAAACGTTATTGAAATGTTTTTTCGAAAAATTTTCTCCCAAAATTTTCAAAAACTGTAAAATAAACGTTATTTGAATTTCAAATTTTGTAAAAATAGCCTTTGTATAAAACTTGTTAACCCGACCCTTCCTCTTCAATGTGTGCTACCAAACTCCATTCTTAGTAATTTACTTTCTCCTCGGAAGCTCCTGCACAAAAAAGTCAAAC
The DNA here is from genome assembly GCA_947069175.1 of Scalesia atractyloides. Taxonomy (NCBI): domain Eukaryota; kingdom Viridiplantae; phylum Streptophyta; class Magnoliopsida; order Asterales; family Asteraceae; genus Scalesia; species Scalesia atractyloides. Next base: position 64,381,929 of record CAMTDV010000016.1, on the reverse strand, counting down.
AATTAGTTGAATAGTGACACCCAAGCCTTTGCAGTCTTAGGTGTTATTACTTCGACCTTAACTTTGACTTTCTTTTCACAATCAGGTTTATTTGGAACTTTATCAAGTTTTGGAAATTCCTCTAATCTTTCAATTTTCACTGATTGTGTCACTTCCTTTCCTTTTACCAACCATGTTTGATTTTTCGTTAAAGCTTTCTTGAAATACAATGTTGAAACTATTTGTTCATTACTATTCGAGGATTCACCAGTTTCAAAATTTGAAAACTTAGTAATAACTGGTTTCACCTTGTTTGTAGTTTCTGTACATTGTTTCCAAACCTGAGTTGGTACTCTCAAATCTTCAAAATTTTCTTATCAATATGAACAGTTTTAGGATTAATTTGAAAACATTTTCTAGCAATGTGTCTAGTTACTCCACATTTATGACACTTCCTGTTATCATATCATTTTCTATCAAACTATACACTCAAATCATAACACTGATTTGACATGTGGTAGCCATCTTTCATGCTTCTTCTGTACCTTTGATTTGACGTTGAAGCACTCTGGTCCGACCTGCACCACTTATTTTCAGATTTTTGTAAGTTTTGATTTTCAAATTGTTTTGAATTTTTATAATAATTGGATGATCGTACCGATAAGCTTTTATTTTTCTTTGAAAATTTTCAGAATTTTTAAAACTTTGGTTTTCTTTTTGTTTTTGTTCTCCATTCTGCTTAAAAGGTTTTTGCGTTGAGCATTCACATTTTTCAGTAGATTGTAGAACAGTTTCTTGAAATTTTTCTTTTAATTTTAAAAATATTTCATTTTTAACATTTTTATCATTGGTATCATCATCACAATCCTTAATTGTGACATTGTCATAATTTGTGACATTATCACTTGTTGAAATTTTCTTTTTATTAACATTGATCGGTTTTGGACATATATGATCTAACTTTAATGAGGAAGTCACAAAACCTTTCAATAACTTTTCTGAATTAACAACTTTATTTTTAACAGTCTCAACTTCTTTTTCAAGTTGAGCAATTTTCTCAATATGAGAATTTATTGCCTTTTAATTTTCTATATTTAATTTTTCCAAAACAATTTTTTTCATTTTTAAACATTTTTATTTCATGTTGAAAATCTACTACCATTTGTAATTTTTTATTTTCTAAAATTATATTTTGTTTTCAAAATTCTTTTCTTTTTCTTTTAATTTTTTATTTTCTGATGTCAAACTCTCAATCTCACTCAAGAGTTTGGCATTATCTGCCCGATAGATATCTACATCATAAACTCGGGCAGATTGGTTTAGAACTTGAACACTCATTAGTAGATGTACTTGAAACTTGTGCTTCACAGTTCTTTGCTATTATTATCCCTTCTTTCTTCAACTAATCATTTGATCTTTGCGTTTCCAAATCATTTCGTTGATCACTGACAAGATCAAACTTCTTTAGTAATTCTACTTCGTATCCCTCTAATTTGTCAATGAAGGTAGAAAGCTTGAAAAATTCCAAGCTCGGACTTTCCTTTAATACGTTTAAGTATTTTGTCCATTCACCTTTCGGAAGTACTTCAGCCATCCTGTCAATGCATTTTCTTTCTGTTTTATTAATACCAAATCTACTCATCTGATTTTTCAAATGACAAAAACGATATATCATTGACTTCATCGTTTCGCCTTTGATCATCATGAAAGTCTGAAACTCTTTCATGATTAGAGTCTTCTTGCTCTTGATCATCTCAGCACATTCGAGATATTTAGCATGTAAAACATCCCACAGCTTTTGTGACGTATCATATTTTGGTAACAATCTCACGATGTCTTCTGTCATAGACTGCTATATCAAACTAATAATCTTCTTCTCATGAACATAAGCCCTATCTTGTTCTAGTGTAAACTTTGACATTGCAATAATAACTCCACATCTATCCGTTGGCCATTTAAATTCAGTTTTAAACGCAACCCAACTATCGAAATATTCAATTGAACCCAGTTCACGAATTTTCCTTTCCAGACTTCATACTCATCAAAACTTAACAACATTGGCGGTTTCACGGACCCCATTTCGTTTTCCAAACTAATCTGTCGTTTAAAAACTCTTGAAAAATGATTAGCAAAGAGACAATTCTAGTAAAATTTGACTTCTTAATAGACAATATTAACGTATCGGTTCGCTGAAAACGTTTAAAATTTTTTCGAAAACTATTTTTACCAGATTAGAGCTTTAAACTCGTCTCGTCGATACGAATCTAATGATATATGATGTCCGAGATGTTTTTTTTAGATGTCTTGGACAAGTTCGGGCAAACTTGTCACAGCTTGTGAAAATCAGCAATTTAACAAGTTCGGGCGAACTTGTATGGAATTTCAAGAGATATAACAAGTTAGGACGAACTTGTAATTAACTTTTAACAAAGTTTGATCAAGTTCGGGAGAACTTGATGAAACCTGAAGAAATGTTAAGCAAGTTCGAGCGGACTTGTGTAAAATCACTAAAAATCAATCAAGTTCGGGCGAACTTGATGAAAAATCACTAAAAATCAATCAAGTTCGGGCAAACTTGATGAAAAATCACTCAAAAAGTGAATTTTTCAGTCAAGTTCGAGCGAACATGTGTTTTTAAACATGGTTTTTTCAAATTTTCGACATAAATTCTTTTGTTTTAAGCTCGAATCTTTTCAAGGGTTTTACTATTATGGATTTTACATATTATACTTGAAAATCAGTCCACTTTGTCCGTGTAATGTCCAAGAAAAGTTTAAAAATGAAGAAATGAGTAGAAGATGTGAATTTCTATGTCCAATGTCTTCAAATTAGGCCAATCCTGCTCTGGTACCAATTGTAGGTCCGACCTAAGGATCGTTCTGGTCCTAATTTGGCAAACCCAAGGTAAACGTGCGGAATCCGTTTGCATAGGCGACATTGGATTCGAGTTTGTTACTTTTTAACACCGTTTCATTAATATGTAGACGTTACAGATCCTGGAAACACTTGGACAGAGCTTCGCCTCTATCGTGACAAAATCTCTGAATCTTACAAATGAGAACACAACTCACATTAATAGGATGACAAGTTCGCTTGAACTGTGTCATGGACAAGTTCGGGCGAACTTGTCCTAGGCATGACAAGTTCGGGCGAACTTGTCCTAGGCATGACAAGTTCGGACGAACTTGTCCCTAGACATACATAAATTTCGATATTTCGCTCCTAAATACAAACTCGATATCATACGATGACGTAGGCAACAGACATATGCATCAACACTACTTCGTTTTGCGTGCCCGAGCTTCGATTAGCTTCAAGTCTTATGTCATGGTCTAAGGCACATAATTCAAATGTTTTGTGAACTCAGAATCTTAAATCGCCCTACCAATGGCCTGTCAATCATTGACAAATGTTTAATGCGCTGTTAAACGGAAAGCTCCCGTTTAACACCTTGTTACAAGCTAAGGACACCAAGCTTGCATCGTTGGCCCTTAATATTTTCATGTTAACCATGATATGCTCTATGATTCCTCCAAGACATAACAATATCGTTTAGCATAGCACACAAGTCATGCATGTGTTTAGGGTTTTCACACAGTTAATATATTAGGCATGCTTTAGAGTTTAGGACCATTGAATGTGCACCTGGTTTCGTCCTGGGTATCACAGTCTCCCCTGGTTAAGAAATTTCGTCCCCGAAATTTACCATGTCCAGCTAGGGGAAAAGGTGATGGTATTTTCTACGGAACTCATCCTTCCGTTCCCAGGTGTATTCAATTCCTTGCTTAGAGTTCCACCGGACTTTAACCAGTGAAATTTTGTTGTGCCTTAATTGTTTAACTCTGCCATCAACCCTTTCTATCGGTTCCTCCACAAAGTGGAGTTTATCGTCAACGCGTATGTCTTCCAAAGTTTCCTGGGTGGCTTCGTCTGAAAGGCACTTCTTTAAGTTTGAAATGTGGAAGACATTATGTATGGCACTAAGCTCGGTCGGTAGTTTTAACCGATATGCTACGGGACCTACCTTTGCTAGGATCTCGTAGGGTCTATTGTATCGTGGTGCTAACTTTCCGGATTTTCCAAACCTGATAACGCCTTTCCATGGCGATACCTTTAACAATACCCGTTCACCCACTTCGAACGATAGCGGTTTTCTACATACATCAGCCCAGCTCTTCTGTCGATCCTGAGCGACTTTCAATCGATTCTGAATCTGATGGACCATATCAATCGTTTCTTGGACTAACTCAGATCCTGTCAGTTCGGTGTCACCAACTTCTGCCCAACAAAGTAGTGATCGACACTTTCGACCATAAAGTGCCTCGTACGGGGCTGCTTGGATACTACTGTGGTAATTGTAGTTATAAGAAAATTCCACCAGTGGAAGATGTTTATCCCAACTTCCTCCAAAGTCCAGGACACACGCGTGAAGCAAGTCCTCTACATTTGGATCGTGCGTTCCGATTGACCGTTGATTTGGGGATGGTAAGCAGTACTCAGATCGATCCCCGTCCCCGAAGCTTCTTGTAACTTCTGCCAATACCGCAAGGTGAAGTGGCTATCTCGGTCTGAAATAATAGCAACTGGGACACCGTGTCTGGCGACGATCTCGTTAGTGTAGATCTCGGCCAACTTGTCAGTCTTATAAGTGGTATGGATCGGAATAAAATGTGCGGATTTGGTCAATCGGTCGACAATTACCCAAATCGCGTCATGACCACGAGGTGTTCTTGGGAGATGGGTCACGAAATCCATCATGATTTGCTCCCATTTACACTAAGGTATCTCGGGTTGTTGTAACATTCCAGAGGGTTTCTGATACTCTGCCTTGACTCGAGCACAAGTCAAGCATTGGCTTACATACTCTGCCACGTCCTTTTTCATCCCGACCACCAATAAAACTCTATAAGATCATGGTACATCTTATATGTACCAGGATGAATCGAATACTTCGATTTATGAGCTTCGTCAATGATCAATTGTCTCAGCTCTGAATTTGCAGGAATCTACACTCGATCCTTAAAGTACAACACCCTGTCCGATTTTCTTCACCAAGCTTTTCTCATTCCCGTGCAACCCTTCACTGGGTAACTGGCTTTTCTTCTAGGCTTGCATTTGTGCGTTCCAGATTTGCTCTATAAGACTCGTCTGCACAATCATTCCCAGTGTTTGCAGTCAGAGGGGTTTAATTCGATCCTTCCTACTTAGCGCATCTGCTACCACATTAGCTTTCCCCTGGTGGAACTTTATCTCGCAGTCACAATCATTTAACAATTCCACCCATCGGCGCTGCCTCATGTTCAACTCTTTTTGGTCGAAGATATGTTGGAGGCTTTTGTGGTCCGTATATATAGTACACTTTGTACCATATAAGTAATGTCTCCATATCTTTAGCGCGAATATAACCGCGCCCAGTTCCAAGTCATGCGTAGTGTGATATTTCTCGTGCACCTTTAGTTGTCTGGAAGCGTATGCAATGACCTTGTTTCTCATTATTAGGACACATCCGAGCCCTTGCCGAGATGCGTCGCAGTATACGACAAAGTCATAGTTACCTTCGGGTAATGTCAGAATTGGGGCCACACATAACTTTTGTTTTAACAGTTGAAATATTGTTTCCTGGTCTTCACCCCATTCATATTTCCAATCCTTCTGTGTCAAGGCTGTGAGCGATTGGGCAATACTGGAGAAATTTTCGATGAACCGGCGGTAATATCCCACCAGTCCCAAGAATTGGCGTATCTCTTTCGGAGATTTAGACACAGGCCAATTCTTGATTGCTTCTATCTTATTTGGATCCACATGAATTCCATACTGATCCACCACATGTCCCAAAATTTGCACGGCTTGCAACCAGAAGTCGCACTTAGACAACTTAGCATACAATTGCTCCTTCCGTAATATCTCCAATATAGCACGTAAATGATACTCGTGCTCGTCCTTGCTCTTTGAGTAGATCGGGATATCGTCGATGAAGACAATGACGAACTTGTCGAGGTATGGTTTACATACCCGGTTCATGAGGTCCATGAACACCGCGGGTGTGTTGGTTAGCCCGAAGGGCATAACCAGGAACTCGTAGTGACCATAACGAGTTCGGAAAGCCGTCTTGGGGATATCGTCCTCTTGGACCTTCACTTGATGGTAACCTGATCGAAGATCTATCTTAGAAAAATATCGGGCTCCTTGTAGCTGGTCAAAGAGATCATCGATCCGTGGAAGAGGATAATGGTTCTTGATAGTGACCTTGTTTAATTCTCTATAGTCGATGCACATTCGAAAGTTGTCGTCCTTCTTCTTTACAAACAAGACTGGAGCTCCCCAGGGGAACAATCCGGGCAATTCCTCCGGGAACACGTCGGGGTATTCACACACTATCGGGATGTCTTCAACACGCTTCTCGGCTCGTTCGTCTGTCGTGACGCTAGCTAAAAACACGTCACATCCCTATCGTATACACTTCAACGCCTTGAGCTGGGATATGAGGTTCAGCATGGTACCCAACTTCTCTCCTTGTACCATGATCACATTGTCAGGGACAAAGCGATTTTTACAATTTCCTGACAAACAACACTTCAGCGTGGTGAGTGGACAACCAGTCCATTCCTATGACAATATCAAAACTTCCCAGTTCTACGGGTAAAAGATCAATAGAAAACTGGTAACCATTAAGGGTTATAGGGCAGTTACAACTAAGTTGGTGACTGGTAATTGATTTCCCGTTTGCAAGTTGACGGAATACGGTTGTCTTAAGTCAATAGCGGGCATATTTAACAGTGGCAAAAATGCAATAGAAACATAACTCCTATCGGCGCCCGTATCAAATAATACTGAAGAAAATTGATCGGAAACGAGGAACGTACCTGTGACCACATTTGGATCCTCGCGTCCGTCACCAAATCCCATGATAAAGGCATGACCTCGGGCGACATTTGAAGTAGATGCTTGGCCCTGCGTGTTCCTTCTTGCTGCCGGCTGAGAGAACTTCGGGCAATTTCTTTGGAAATGCTTCATACTGCCACATCCGAAGCACGTACGGGGGTAGGTAACCTGCGGTGTTTGTTGTTGGGGTTGCTGCTACCGAGGTTGAAACCAAGGGGGTTGGAAACGGGTTGGTTTAGGGTTGGGTTCCATAAACACCCTACAGTTTTGGGCATCATGACCATTCCTATTACACCTCGAGCATATCATTATTCGGCATACACCATTGTGGTGGATAGTGCACTTGTTGCACTTTGGGGCTTTTCCTTTATAGATACCAGAGTTACCAGTTGAGGTAGTCATGGCGTAACTCTGACTGGGTGCTTTTCCCCACTTCGTCGCTGCTGCTACTGCTTGACTACTTTCGGGGCTCCTCGCTTATTCCTGGCCTGCTCTCTAGGCATCGTTAAAATCTTGCGCCTAACCATATCGGACGTAACAGTGGTTGACCTGGCTACCAATCCATGCATAGTCAGGTGTTCCACCGAGTTTATAATACTCCTCACTTCTGGGGCCAGTCCCCAGATATAACTTTCGATCCGCTTAGGTTCCGGGTGGACCATGTCTGGCAGTATGCGTGCTAGTTCATTGAAACGGTTGGTGTATCCTGCATGATCAGCACCTTGCATTTGCAGGTTCCAGAACTCATGTTCAAGCTTCTGAATCTCGTTGGCCGGGCAGAACTTTTCCATCATTAGGGCCTTAAGATCGTCCCATGTCATAGCATTAATTACGGCCTGCCCGCGAGATTGAACGATGGTGTTCCACCAGTTTAAGGCATGGTCGGTGAAGGTACAAGTAGTATACTTAACTGCATAGTCACCCGGACAATTACTTATGTTGATTATCGATTCCGACTTCTCGATCCATTTCACTAACCCATTCGGTCCTTCAATCCTGCTAAAATCCATTGGTTTGCACTCCATAAAGTGCTTATACGTGCAGACCGGTCTAACATTGTTTTGATTATTGTTTGGGCCTACCGACCTGGTTGCGGGTTTGGTTGTGGGTGAGCATTAATACCCGCGCTAGCCTGCGCCACGATCGTGGGGATAACTGCCTGATGTTGTTGCGCTATCATTTGCGCCATTTCCGCTTCCGTCATTTGTGGTGCGCGTTTCGGGGCCATTCTATTATGAACATTATATATATATATATATATATATATATAAATATATATATATATATGCATCAATGTCACATGTTCAATCATCACATATCACACAATTTCATCGCACACATGAATCCAAAACACATATATCAAAAATCATCATCATATATATCATCGCATGCGTCATCATACAACTGTCAAAATGTGCACATAGACTTAACCCATAAAGCCAGTGCTTAAATGTGCAATCAAAACTGGTAACCGCAGTGACGTACATATTCGGTACAATGAAGGTACTAACTATGAAAACATGGAAACACTACGACTACATCACCATCTCGACATGGACATAACCCAGTGCTTGGTAGGATGTGCAAAGATATATACTGAAAAGAAAACCGTATTACTAACGCCATAACCAACACGCCAAACCCACAAAACCTGCCACCAAACCTACGATGGCACCGATGCATCCATACAGCATTGCCCGAAAACGGTATGGGTCGTGATGAACTATCACACCCCAACTTGCAGCGGAAGAAAGATAATACGGGATGCAACAGACACCTCTGGTACAAGCACATTGTTTATAAAGACACTACAATTTATTACTTACAAAACGTTGATTACATACTATATGTATGTTACAACTGCGTATTCCCATGAACCACATAAGTCTTCTAAGCCACATGTGTCTACATCAGGGTTCGCCTACAAACATGTCTTGAACAACATACACGGATTACACCAGTCTCAAGTTGCCTGAAATGGATGTTAATTTTAAAAAGGGTCAGCTAAACACTACGTGAGTTCCACTGGTTTAATCGTTGTGTAACAATTTGTGTTAACAAGTTTAATTGCATTGGTCACAGTCACAGTGACGGTCACAATCACAGTTATAGTCACATATGGAATTACACGAGGACACAAGTGAAACCTTGACCTGTCAGAGTCACTCCGTGTAAGACAAACACATCATCACACCGGGTCGTGTCACCGCAGACACTTCCTACCGGGCCGTGTCAAGATAGGCACGTCATCCCGGCAACTGAGTCATGTAAAGTCCAATGTTCCCCTGCAGTTATGCCTAACAACATAACCAAATTTAGGACGCGTGCAGTTGCTTAGTCACCGACACACAGTGTCACCTAGACACTGCCTGGAGCAACTGGGTTTGTCCGACCAATAGCATTATCCACTGCCCACGGCTTATGCTAATCACTTGTAAAGGGGAGGTAGTTCGTGTGTTAGATAATTCACATCATCACAAGTTGGTGCAATTAACATAGTTTCGTAACATGCAAGTCATTCCAGAAAATAGTGAAACAGTTTACAAGTGGGAGCGTAAACTCACTCCCAAATTGGTGTATTCAACACAGTTTTTAACATGCAAGTCCCCAGAAAACAATAAAAAGTTTAAAAGTGGGGAAGTGAGAACTCACAGTACGAGTAGTGATCTTAACGCAAGAGTGATCAAGCAACTGGATCAACTTTAATAACCCACATGCAAGTACGGACTCAAATCAGTATCTAAGTCGGTAATGGTTATAACTTGGACCTGGTCAGGAGTTTTTACTCTAGATTGAGTCTATAGGACACTAGTATGATGATGGACGTCAGGGTAGTATTAGTTTTCAGTTTGGCTTCCGGGCACCGTTTCACGTGCCGGCCAAAGTCAGTAGTTTAACGTGTTCGGATAATGGTACGAGAATACCAATAATGCTAACCCGTGGTGATTTAAGAATGATTAACTTTTCATCAAGGGAGTTTGAGTATTTGGGGAGTTTAGATTACCCAAATTTGAGTTTCCATTTTTTCACCGTCGGAAATTCTCCCGAATTGTCTTAGGACATAACCATAGTATCCAATTTGCCCAGGGATCTCCTGGAATACTCCTGGTGTTCCAATTATAGTATTTGTTGGGTTGGGTCAGTTCCCAGTTCCCGGTAAACTGCCGAAATTACTTTAAAATAACTCATTTTTAATTTAGAAAATTCCCATTTAATCTATATTTTATATAAAAATCTGTAAATTTTTATATAAATCTGTACAAATCTGTAGATCATGGGAAAACATTCTGGGAATTTATTTTGGTATTTTACTTTTAAATAAATTATTTATAAAACCATTTTTAACCACATAATTATCATTAAATACCATTAGTGGTTTAAAAATTCCAAAAGAAAATCCAGAACACCTTTTACATGACCAGGAGCTTCTCACAAAAATTTGAGATTTTTCTGATTTCATTTAGGTGCGTTTCCGGCTACCAGAAACTCGCAAAAACGCGTATTTTTAACCCAAATCAAACTCAACCAATGGTCTCCGAATTTTTCCAGAACATTCCCCGTATGTTCCTTAGTTTCTCTGTAAAATGTGGTGATTTATTGACTTGGTTTGAAAATTTTCCAAAATTCTTTTGGTAAAACAGTTAAAATTTCACAAAAAATCATAGAAATTACAAAAATTCTAAAACTTTACGTGGACTTTCCTGACAATACCCTACATAACCACACCAAATTTCAGCTCAATCCAAATTACACGAACCAAGTTATAGGCAAAACAATTTTCTGCCTAGCCTAGATTCGGTTCTTGGATGTTATACCTAGCGATTCTTCCGATTCCAAGCGTTTATCTTGATCCTAGAAGTGTGTGAAGGCTATATTCAGTAGCTACACATCAAGTACACCCAAATATGCTAGAACTTAGATCAATCAAGCTTTAATTCATTGTTTTTCGGTTAATCGAATAGTTAAGCGATTTTTGTCGAATAAGAGTTGATTAGGGTATCAAACCCCAAAGGTTTGTGATCATGGCTGCCATATAACACCAGGTAAATACCAAGGTGTTCTTATTCAGCCCATAAACATGTTTAAACTTTCAAAAAATTTGGATTAAAAGGCGTTTTTTCGGATAGAATTCGCGTTTAATCGAAGAAACGGACTTAGAATCATAAGTATCAAGGTTAATACCTTTGAATTAGTAAGGTTTTAGGAGATGATCAGCTGAAGTTCTTGTTGTTTATGGCAGAATTCTTGTGGAAGAAGGTCAAGACTTGATAATTTTAATATAAAAATGAAATATAAATGTAAAATAAAAAAATATATTTAAAGGGGATTTGGGTGTGGGTCCCCCAAGGGACACCTCGTGCTTCGTTTCGTGCGCTAAAAGACGATGTTTATCTTTAGTTTGCGTTTAGGTTCGTTTTCGGGTCTCACGCGCGTTCTCGATTTGCGAAACGGGCTCCCTTTTGCGCGTTCTTAGTGTCAGAAGACTCGGTTTTAATAATTGAGCATACCCGTCTTGAAATCCGAGCATGGTTATGTTTTAATCATAAAAGTCTTTTTTGACGTTTGTTTAAGTGTTTTAAGCTTGATCGATCGTTCCTTGCGCATTGGTCGCCTTATGTTATGCCTGGAACAAAGGCGTTTCCCCAACCGGGAGCTGCTTCGTTTTGCGTGCCTGGGCTTTGATTATTTTCAAACCTTATGTCACAGTCTATGACACAATAGTTGTTCCTGGAACTCGAAATCTTAAATTATGCCACCGATAACTTAATAATCAACATTAAAGGTTTAATGCGTTGTTAAACGTCAAGTCTTCGTTTAACATGTTGTTCAAGGCTAAGGATGCCAACCTCGCATCATTGGTCCTTAATAGTGTCATGTCAACCATGACGTGCTCTCAAATTCTTCCGAGACATTACAGTATCGCTTAGCATAGCACACAAGTCATGCGTGTTTACTAATACTTATTCCCAGAGTCGTCAGTTCATTCACGACTTTGTCTTGTCATGTAGGTGACGCATAATGTCACTGTAATGTTTTTGTTAATTACTATGCATATACTCCCATTATAGTCGGTGTATCATTTTCCAGAATTCGTATCATCACACATAATCACAACAATATCACGATACACATATCACGTCCGGTTACCACGGACTTGTACCAATCAAAGTTTACCGTGATTTTTCACAATTGTCACACTCCCCCGGTTAAAAGAATTTTATCCTCTAAATTCCGTTTACTAATCCATTCGGAAGCTCCGTATTTATATTCGTGTCAGTCATCTGACAGGCAAGTATGTTTTCGCTTTTCGTTTAGTATCATCATCGTACGGAGATGATAATTGTGCAACATAGTAGCAGTTTAATTTGTCCTTCCAGAATTCCTACGTATTGTGAAGAGTAACGTCTGTCATCACTTCTAATCTGAAAGTGAGAGTGTTGTTGGACTCACAGTAGGATATGAGTTTCGTATTCAGCTTATAGCTGACTACAATTATTACGCTTTCTTTGCATTCATTATCTTCACCATTCATACACCATAAGCTTCAATTACGATTTCGTTTAATAGTTCTTGCACACCTCCTATAGAGGAGGGGTATGGATACTCTCCCAAGGTTTGTTGTGAACATTGCAAAAATGAGCACCATGCTCCGCATGTTTGTGTTAAGGGAATAAATTTGGTCTTACCGAGTGGTGCACGCCAATCTTCCCTTGTTGTCGTGTACGTGAGTATCTTCGGCTAATACTAACTAACCACGAGAGTTCCTACTCTATGGTAGAGAAAGAGACAGGCTTTTACGAGCCTACGGTTGCCATAAGGCAAGCATGTACACGAGTAACAACGAATCTGCACCCTCACATCAATAGTGTGCCCGAACTTTTCACCAGGCGTCTACTCACGTCGAAAGGATATGGAATTTCTACCGTAGTAATTCCAGTTTTCATTAAGTTTTGGGAGCTTGGCTCCAGCTGTTGTACAACTATCTGTGTCTTTTCCAGAAGGAAACAACTTAGCAACTTCGATGACATCGATGTGATTCTCCGAGAGATATCGTATAAAAATTCCCATATACCGGGAATGATAGGGTGTGCGCCCAATGCGGTTTTAATTCCAGTAGCACCACATCTAGAATGCTACTATATCACGTGGAAATGCTTAAGGCGTGATGAGTGTCTAACGATCACAATTATCACTATGATGCCCCTACACATGGGATCGGCATTGATCGTAGACGTACGAGTAATTTGGTAAAAGATGACTAAGTAACGAGTCATCGAATCAAGGTTCCCCATTGACGAAGTACCCTTCGCAGGGTGGGAACATAGCCACGCTCGACTATCATTTCATAAGGATGTCGTTAATGGAGACAATGAAAAGTAATCATTTCCCATGATGTTCTTGGAAGATTACCTAATGCACAGGCGAATATAACCCATACTAGTCACCGGTGGTCAATCACCACTGGATCGTCTCGGTCTCGTGGTTTTTTTCGAGTCAAATTCGGACTTGGTATTATCTGACTATACATCAGTATAAAAAGATATAATGCCTTCCCATCTTAGCACCTCCGCCAACTAAATCACCGCTTAAATGTAAGGGTTTCATCGAATTCGTTCATGTCAAACAATCTTGGTTTAGATTAAGAATTCGTGTGGTTTTATGAAACCATGGGCTGAAGCCCGAATTCATAGTCACCCTAGTCCGATAGGGATAATTGACCACTGAATCTGATTTTTCCCGTTAGTCTCATATTCGTAATAATGTAAACAAGAAATGAAGATCCGACCCCCGGGTTGGTCGAGACTAGGCTTGTTGAGTTTTTCGACCACTTGGTCGTAGGATTAATCAATTCTGTTTCCCAATAGGGCACGGAAGGAATACGTGCTGCTGGGAAATGTAATAACATAGATCCACAATCTCTCGGCAATCTCTTGGAATAACAAAAACAGTTTCAAGGAGGCTGAATGAAAATCGTAATCAATCAAGGTAAGCCTAGCGCTCTGACGGCTAGGATACGAATAAAGGTTATGAATGCCATTTCACATCCGGTCGGTGCATCCAACCAAGCACCGATCTACACTTTGGTCATTTAGTTTGACTTAGCGTCGCACACCGAGTTATTTATAATTCATAGCGTGTGTTAAGTAATTCTCTAAATTTGAAAAGTATTAGTTGTTGTGTCAAATTTTTATTCATCCTTTAAGTATATATGACGTGCTTACTAACGGAATTTCCCTCTGGATGGACATGATATCCGAGGGACGTATTTGGAAGATTCACTAATCCCTTCATCTGGAATGATCGAGATTACGAGATTTCTGGTTTAGCTTTCCCCCAAGTGGGTTCAGCGCACAAAGACACCAATTATAATATTCGGACAACTCATACTACTCCTATTTCAAAAAGAGTTTGGTTTTGATCGTGTTCCTTCACGCAGGGTAGTTCATGCTTTTCATAGTATGGCGTTTTTACGTCACTCCAGTGACATGCTTTGATCGTACATTTAAGCACTAGCCCTTTTTGAGTTAAGTCTAGGTGCAATTTTAACAGTTGCATAATGTCGGATATTATACGCACATGATGTTGGTTATACAGGTTGTGGACTCATGCTGTTGGTGCATAATGTCTATGTCTTAGTCTTATATCGAGTATGTATAGTATAGAGCTGAATAGGCTAGGTGTTTGAAGTATTTATGTTATATTGTAGCAAGTTCGCCCATAACATCATGTCTAGCCAAGTTCGGGCGAACTAAGGCACCTCATGAGCGAACTTCCATCTCTATAAATACCTAGCTAGCCTACTTCATTTGTAACTTTGGCATTTTAGAGGCGACTCTCTGTCAGTTTGTAACCAGTACGTTTGATCAATAAAACTGACGATTAACTGATTAAATCCTGTCTATTGGTAAACACGGCATAATATTTCCGCTATTATGGATGTTAGATATCAAATTTAGGTTCCTAAGCATCGAGGATTGGTCCTACAAGTGGTATCAGAGCTAGAACAGCCTGATTTGATAGTATCAAGACAAGATCACTTCTATTTCATCTCCATTCTTCTATTTTTCTTATCTTTTGAACATAAAATGAAGAATTCACGGTCAAAATCTTTTCAAATTTGAGTATATCATGTAAAATACAACAAAGATAAACCCTTGAAAGATTGAAGACCAAATTCAACCGAATTCATGTCAAAATTTTGAAAAAATCATGGTTTTGGAAAACCATCAAGATCGAACTTGTTAGGCATGTTCGACCGAACATGGTCTAAAACATCACTTTTCAAGTGATTTTTTAGCAAGTTCGCTCGAACTTGAGGTACTTTTGAGGAAATTCTAGCCAAGTTCGCTCGAAGTTATCAATTTTCCACTGATTTTATAGCAAGTTCGACCGAACTTGTGTAATATCAAGGAATTATTGAGTAAGTTCGCCCGAACTTGCTTGTGTTTCATCGAATTCTGATAACAAGTTTGCTCGAAGATACACTGGATTTATTATAAGTTCGACCGAAGATAACAAATTTTTTCAAAAAAAACAAATATCACAAGTTCGACCGAACTTGTGATAAACTCAAGAATTATTCATTGTTGAACTTGTAGTAGTGCTAATTGTTTTCAAAGTTTTTGAATATTTTCAGTATACACTTCTCGTTATTCACAAGGGATGATATGCAAAGAGCTTTTATGTCCAGAGCTAGTTCATCGAATGCCAACGTGATTCATCAAGTCAATCTTGATAAGAGATGGGAACGACTGTTAAACCGCCCAAGCTAATGAGCATGGACGGATATG
The DNA here is from genome assembly GCA_947069175.1 of Scalesia atractyloides. NCBI lineage: Eukaryota > Viridiplantae > Streptophyta > Magnoliopsida > Asterales > Asteraceae > Scalesia > Scalesia atractyloides. The sequence continues at coordinate 64,366,276 of CAMTDV010000016.1, read as the reverse complement.
AAGCATGGAAGGAGAAATTTACCTATTGGGTGCAAGCCATGCACTTCGCTGGCTGGGTGTCGATTGAAAGATGCTACACTGTTCCGGTAGATGAACATCAGCAAGTCCTTGAAAAGTACAATTACTCGACAATACAAAGAGACGAATACATTGCTGAGAAAAAGATGATCAGTCTCATCCAATAGTCTATCAAAGAAGATATCTTGCTTTTGCTACCAGAGTATACTACTGCAAGAGATCTTTGGTTGTCATTCAAGAAGAAGTATAAACGTACTGCCGAAATGATCAAAAGTAAAATTGCACTTATTCTGAAAGAATTCGATATCTTCACCATGCTAAAGAATGAGACCATGAAGCAAATGATCGAGCGTTTCTGTCATCTTAAAGTTCAAATGCGAAGACACGGTCTCGAGAAGACTGAACAAGAATACATCGACAAGCTTGCTGACGCACTACCAGATGGTGAATGGGCTACTTATTTGATGGTTCTGAAGAATAGTGATAAGTGGGAATTATTCAAGTTGTCAACGTTTATCGACAAACTCGAAGGCTACGAAATGGAGCTTCTGAAGATTGCAAAGTCAAAGAATGCTAATGTTGTTCAAGATGTTGAGTTGTACTACAAAAGTGGAATGCAAGACAACATTTCGAGTCCAAAAATAGGGACAACTTTTAGTGCAAACATGAATGCTTCTCCACAGAACCAGAGTCAATCACAACCTCATTATGATCAGAGTCCACAGAGTTCGTATTCAAGCACTGGTTCAAATTCATCTTATCAAAGTCAAGCAAATTAGAATCAACAAACAAATTCTGATTTGAATGTATACAAGTGCAACATCGCAGTGAATTTGAACAATGTTGTTTTGGAACAAGTTGCTAAACAACATATGTCTCTACTCGCCACTATTCTGGAGTCATATGAAAGTCTTGTAGTTGGTAAAATTGGAAATCCCGAAATGACGGTAGAAGATTATGACCAAGTGGATGAAGAAGAACTCGAGTTGATGGATATCAAGTGGTGTTTAGCATCTAAATTATCCGCTGAGTCACAAAGTTTGTTGCTCTTACTGGCCGAGATATCGGAAATTCAAGAAACAAGTTGGGCTTCGACAAATCAAAAGTGACGTGCTTCAGATGTCGCCAAAAAGGACATTATAAGAGGGAGTGCAAGAATCCTGAAGCAACGGGAAATCAGAATCCTTTCGGAGGAGCAAACGAGTATTATAAGAAGTCATTTCAATACAATCCATTTCCAAAGAAGACTCAGGTTGAATTCCAAGAGAAACCAAATAACAGCAACAATGAGAAAGCTATGGTAGCATCAAACGAAGATGATGGTTTCGACTGGAATTCTTACAATGGTAAAAAGACCGGAGTTGCGTTGATGGCTGAGATAGTTGAAGATACTTCTGCAGAGGAAGCAGCGGCAGCGGTAGAAGCAGGGGCTGTAGAACAAATTCTGCTGGAGCAATACTTGCATCAACAACGAGAAGAAGAGGAGTATATCCACATGCAGAAACAAGGAATTTTATCTCCTAACTCGTGTGATAGTTTTGCAGGTCATTTTGATGAAAGCTTTAAAGAACAAGTGGTTGAGGAGAAAACAATTGATGAAGAGATCATCAGTGTTACACAAGAAGTGAATGCCGAAAACCTCAAAAACATGGCAGATAAAGCTTTAATGGCAAATCTAACCAAGGTAGGTCTAGAGGTAAAAGAAGTTGTCAAAATACAAATTGTAGAGGTTGAAAAACCTTGTACAAAATGTACCGAATCATGTTCTGAGTGTGCTGAAAAATCAAAAATCATCGCTGAAAACAATGTGCACAATTAACTTTTAAAATACGATTATCGCACAATGAATGAAGCGTATGATAAAATGAAAAATGATTATGGTAGGCTTGATAGAAATAACATCGAACAACATGATACCATAAGAATGTTAAAAGGAACAGTAATGGATAAGCAAAAAGCGATTAATATCTATATTAACACCATTGCTGAAACTAAGCAACAACTCCAGGACATGACAATTGAAACAGAACGTGTTCAACAACTTTTGAGAAGTTACACATGTAATGCATATGTCATTGATCACATCCTTCCGACAATTCCATCGGAAGATAAACCTAAAAAGAAAATTGGTAAAGAATACAACAATGTTCCTCCACCCCTTTGCGAGAAGTATTGTCGCAAATCCGTTGATGGGATGGATAAAGCACTTAACATTGAGTTGTTATCTGAAAAGAAAACTGAGTTGCCAGAGAACATTGATGTAATCTATATTAAAACTAATGATGACAATGCTGTGGTTAAAAGGTTGTTGAAAATGTTTTGAACAATTCTGATGAAGGCAGCTTTAAAAGCGCTGACTCGAGCTCAATGAATTCAGATTCACAGTCTAAAGATGACGATACATCATCGGATAATGATCTAAGTGATGATCCTAATATTGCCATGTACAAGATTAAGGAATCTGATAGATTATACTTTGATGACAGTTTTCCGATTCAGAATGTGAAGGAAGAATTATTAGACAAATTCTTTAAACTCGCGGAAGTCACATCAGATGATCTGGAGATCAATGAAAAGAAATTCTATTCCAAACCTAAAGAAACACCTACCGAAGGAATGGTGGTGATCATCCGGAAAACCGGAGAGCTGGGTTGGGATTAGAGGAATCAAATGAACCTAAAAGGAAAATGTCACCATTTCATGAATACAAGAATAAAAACATGAATTTTGTATATGGGACGAACACGGTTCATGAGGAAAGTTTGATCGGGAAACAATCAAACGATGAGTTCAAGAAACAAAAAGAACTTCGAGATAAAGCCAAAGTTGCAAGTGGTGCCAAAACAAGTGGTGTAAAACCCACTAAAGGACATCCACATGATTCTCGGACTTGTTTCAAGTGCAACGAAATTGGTCATATTGCACGTTACTGTCCGAAATCAAAGCCAGCTTATCTTCAAAGGAAAGAAAGTTCAAATGTTGTGAAACCAAAGCAAACAGTGTTTTTAAAACCTGTAAAGATTTTGAAAAGAAATGAATCAAAAGATGAAGCCAAACCTAAGTTTGAAAATTCAATTTTTGAAAAAGGTAAAACTTCAAAGGCTAATGAAAACAATTTTTACATCAAGAAGGCTAACATAAAATCTCAAGCCTGGATTGCAAAGAAACTGCCAGCAACATCTGAGAAGACTAAGTCTGAGCTTATTAAGACTAGTGATAGCTAGAAAGAATCAAAATCTGAAATCATAATTGAAACCACATCTAAAAATGTCAAAACTACAAGTGGTAACAATTCAAAAGATAAAAAGACGGTAAAGTTTTCAAACATAAACTCATAGAAAATTCAGATGAAGAATGGGAAGTTTATTCTGTAGATGAGTGTGGATTCGATTATGCTGGTGAATGTGAATTTGATTTTGATGATGGTTATCCAATTCAACCCAAGACCATAAAGCTTGGGTCTTGCTGTTTAAATAGATTGTTAAAATGTGCAGGGGCTCCAGAGATCCGTACTTTCTAAGTGGATTTTGGATAGTGGAGCGTCCAGGCATATGACGGGAATGAAGGCGTTGCTATTCGACATTAAAGCTATCCATGGTGGATATGTTGGATTTGCAGGAAACCATGGTGGAAGGATAGTCGCCGAGGGAAAACTCTCCAATGGCGTCGTTTCATTCGATCGCGTGAACTATATTGCAGAACTTGAGAACAATCTTCTAAGTATATCGCAGATTTGTGACAAGAAGTTCACAGTCCATTTCAACGAAAAAGAGTGTATCATCTTGAAGCCGAGATTCAAAATACCAGATGAGTGGATTCTGATGCGAGCACCTCGGGAGAATGATCTATATGTTCTTGATATGGGTGTCGCTACCACTTCATCAAAATCAGCATAATGTTTTGTGTCAAAGGCTACTGAAAAGGATTCTATTCTTTGGCATCGTAAGATGGGGCATATTCATTTGCGAAAAATTAATTTCTTGGTTCATAATGATCTTGTAGAAGGTGTAAATCTTCGGAGTTTTCAGATGTCTGATCATTGCTTAGAATGCAAAAAGGGAAAGCAGATCAAGAAATCTCATCCGAAGAAAATTCTAAACTCAATCAAGTTGCCATTAGAATGTCTCCATATGGACTTATTTGGTCCTGTAAATATTCGAAGCATCTCATGAGACTTATATTGCTTGGTCGTGACAGATGAATATTCGAGATATTCGTGGGTATTCTTTCAAGAATCAAAAGACGAAACGTTCGAGAACTTGGTTATTCTATTCAAGAAACTTGAGAACCTTTATCATCTGCTGGTCAGACGCATTAGAAGTGCAACGACACAGAGTTTAAGAATAACAAAATGAAGGAATTCTGCAACGCAAAAGGGATTCTGCATGAGTTTAGTGCTCCCTATATCCACAGCAAAACGGAGTAGCTGAACGGAAAAACAAAACTTTGATTGAAACTGCGAGAACCATGCTTGCAGATTCTAAACTTCCAATCAGCTTCTGGAGTGAAGCGGTTGCTGCGGCTTGCTACACGCTAAACATGGTTCTTACTGTCAAACCAACAAAGAAAACATGTTTTGAGATGATAAACCGACGGAAGCCAAATTTGAAGTTCTTAGAGCCATTCGGTGCACCATGTACCGTAATAGACCAAGATGGCAAATTCGGAGCTAAATCTCTTGAAGGTTTCTTTGTCAGATATGCGAGTCCGTTGAGAAGAGTATATGTTCCTTCATTAAGATAGGTTATTGAAGCACAACACGTGGATTATTTCAATTATACGGATCCTATTCAAAGGAAATGTGACGCATGGCTGTTTAACTATCAAGATTTGGAAGTCATTTGACTTGCCCGAAGAACCGACTTACAAAAAAATTCCAGCATTATACTACCTTCACCAGTTAGCGAATCAAGAACAAATTGTTCGACGAATTGTGGTTAATCAACCCACGTTGGATTCATCTTCTTCTGGTGCAAGTTCAAGCAATAGTGGTGTTCCGGCTGAAAATGTTTCTGAAATATTAACAACACCTGCTACTCCTCCAACAAATGCCTCTAATAAACAAGTGAATACAACAACGGAGCCTAATATGCCTCAGAATCAAAATTCTGACTCAGATGAAGCACCAACATTTGATGCTGATGGGGAATCATCTTCTTTAGATGAAGAAGTGGAGCAGATAACAAGTCTTCTTAATCAATCTGTAGTCCCGAACAACAGAAATGAAGCTTGGTCAAGCTCTCCAAGTGTTGAATTGGTCGTTGATCTCAACATAACGAATCAGCAAAACTCAGTAGATGTTCCAAGTGAAGAATTGCCGCGATCATATTCCTATCATCCGTCAACAAATATATTCGGAGAACTTGAAACTGGTGTTAGAACTCGAGGGAAAATTAACAAAGCACTCAGTTGTTTCTACAATCGCGTTGCTCCAACCCAGAACTATTGCTTTTATTCATGTTTCATCTCTCAGATTGAGCCAAAGACAGTTAATGAAGCTTTAGCCGATGAAAACTGGGTACAAGCAATGCAAGAAGAACTATTGCAGTTTGAGAAGTTGGGAGTGTGGAAGCTTAAAGACCTACCAGAAAATAAGAAAGCAATTGATACAAAATTGGTCTTTAAGTGTAAACGTATTGATAGAGGGGTTATTCTTCGTAACAAAGCTAGGCTTGTTGTCAAGGGATTTCACCAGCAGGAAGGGATAGACTACACGGAAGTCTACGCACCAGTAGCTCATTTGGAATCTATTCGAATCTTTCTAGCTTTCGCATCATGGAAAGGATTTAAGGTCTATCAATTGGATGTCAAATCGGCTTTTCTGTATGGAAAATTACACGAGAAGGTGTACGTTGGACAACCACCAGGGTTTGTCGATCCACTCAACAAGAAGAAAGCATACCTACTGGATAAAGCTCTTTATGGTCTACACCAAACCCCGAGAGCTTGGTACGAGACGTTATCGCAACATCTCGACAGAAACGGCTTTATCAGAGGAACTGTGGATAGTACTCTCTTCACCATAGAAGTTGATGGCCATCTGATTATAGTTCAAATCTACGTTGACGACATCATCTTTGGATCTACAAACGATAGTCTCTGCAAGGAGTTTGAGGGAATCATGAAAAGGAAATTTGAAATGTCCTCGATGGGCGAAATGAAGTTCTTTCTTGGTTTGCATGTAGATCAGCTACCGGATGGTATTTTCATTCATCAGACTAAGTATGTTCATGACTTCTTGAAGAAATTTGGAATGGAAAGCTTGAAGCCTCTATCTACGCCTCTTGCTCTAAATCACGGCATTTGCGTTGACGAGACTGGAGCGAAAGTTGACGAGACGTTATATAGATCAATGATTGGATCGCTGATGTATCTGACGGCATCGCGCCCAGATATTTTGTATCCAACCTGCCTATGTGCCAGATATCAGTCAAGCCCGAGGATCTTACAAATGCAGATCGTGAAGCGAATCTTCAGATACCTGAAAGGATGCCCAAGCACCGGCTTGTGGTACCCGCATAACGACAATTTTGACTTCACAGGCTATGCTGATTCTGATTTTGGTGTAGATAAGTTGAACTCAAAATCAACTACAGCGGGATGCCAGTTCTTCGGAACAAGAATGGTAACCTAGCAGTGTAAGAAACAGACTACGTCGCTCTCTCTACCTGTGAAGCTGAATATATCTCGGCCTCCAGCTGTTGTTCACATATTCTGTGGATTCAACAGCAGATGAGAGACTATGGTCTGCAATTTCTAGACACTCCGCTGTATATTGATAATAAGGCAGCCATTGATATAACTAAAAATCTGGTTCATCACTCACGCACAAAACACATTGAAATTCGTTATCATTTCATACGTGATTGCTACGAAAAGAAATTGGTGCGAATAGAAATCCACACCGACGAACAAAAGGCTAATTTTTATACCAAACCATTTTCTTTGTCACGGTTTAAATACTTGCTGAGAATTAACGGTATGAAAAATTTGCTGACAGGTACGGACGCTGAGGTTGAATACGGATCGGACGAATTCGCGTGATCCACATTGGTTTGTAAATATCTTTCTAATTTAGAATTTTGTTAAAAACTAAAATCCAAAAAGTTGTTTTTGATTTTAGGGGGGGAAATGTTAAAGAAAATACAAAAACATTCGAAAAATTTTAAAATCCAAAAACATATGAAAAATTCAAAATGTACAAAAACATTGAAAAAGAAAAAAAGAGTTCAGTGTCATAAAAGGAAATGATAGTACATCAGTGGACTATCACAGTATGCTAAAGAATTGTAAAGTTTAATAAGTGACAAACGAGTCTTACAGTGGATATGTCGATAGGCTTAACACGTTCAGTAAACTGTTTTTGAGATATAAACTAAATTTAGCAACTGCTTAAACTTGTGGATTAACATATCTTGGATATATGGACTTAGTACTTTGAAATTTCGTTTGAAAGATTGCCTGATTCTGAGATACGAGGTCTTTATAGATAATTGATATCTAGGGTATTACACAAGTTCTTCTGATTTTGTGGAAGCAATGGCCTAGAACTTTTATAATACTTTCGCCAAAAATCCCCAAACTGCATGCAATATTGAAAATAATCGAAAGATCTAATCAATTGCAGTGCTAAAAAGATTCCTAAAGTGGAACACACTTTAAAGATGAGCCTTCATCTCTTTGTCTGTACGGTAGTACTAACCTGAGCTCTCAAGGTCTCGCACAACCCAGATACAGATATCAATTACGCTATATTCACCTGTAAGATGAAATCTAGGGAATCTGGATATGGGAGTATATTCAAGAAGTGGGAACTGCAGTTAAGTCAAGTTTCATAAATCATACCTTAACATATCTTGAAACAGTTGAGAAATGTGGTAAAGCTTAAGTGGACAAACATATCGACAATCTAGGTAAACGCGTTTAAAACTTAAAGTCTGTTAAAGGTCAACGGTACTGGTGATATGTCTCAATTAACTGATATGATCCTTAGACACGAATTTTACAAAAATATGTCTGTAAATATGTTTGTACATAGTTACGTTGTTCTATACATAGTATTTCAGCTTTACAGATTAAAATCAAAAAGATTTTTGGTGTGTTTTAGCATAAAATTGCAAAAATACAAAAAGATTTTAATTCTACATTGTTTTCAGCAAACCAATGCTGGAGAACGGATCTTCGAAGTCTGGTAAGATGCTAGAACTGGTGGGAATCTCTTTGACAACGGGCTGGGAGCTTACCTATTAATCTGAAAAATTAAAACGATAAAAAGTTCATTAATTTGAAACTTTGATTTTGAAAATATCAACAGTTTGTTTGTAACGGGTCAAACCGGGGTTATTAACTTGGACTAGGCAGACAAATCGGTTAATCAAGGTCATTAGCTTGGACTTGGTCAACTGAGTGGATTTTCATAACTGATAAAAAGTTGGAAAGTTCAGGGGTTAAAATTGAAAAATTGAAAAAGAATAAAATTGTGGTTTGGCAAGTTCGGCCGAACTTGCAAAACTGATTCAAGTTTAACATCTAAGCTAGTTCGATCGAACTTGCTAAGGAACGGCTGTGTTGTTTTATAAGTTACGTCTGCCCGAACTTGACTGGGCCTTCATGTTGGGCTTAGCAAGTTCGCCCGAACTTGACTTGGTATAAATACCAATCAAGTTCGGCCGAACTCACTTATCAACAAACACACACTCTCTGTGCGAACTTAACCTTTGAGAGAACTTGAACGACATTAGCAAGTTCACACTGTTACGCTACCCAAATTAAGTCTGTTTTTGGTGATTAGCACACCAATTACTATGACAGAGGTACAGATTTGTTTTTGATCCATGAATTGACCTAAATCGAATCAAATAGATCTGGAACTTTAAAATATGTTTGATCTAGGTGTTGTTGGTTAAAATTGAACATAAATTCTGAATCAACACTTAAAATCGACCGTGTAATCATGGTTGGTTGAACTGAAATGGATAAATGACATGTTAACAGGTTTGTTTAGAGAAGATGACAAGTTCGGCCGAACTTGTTGTCAAGTTCGACCGGACTTGCATCAAAGATCATTTTAATCTGCTAAAAATACATGTTCGATCGAACTTATGTTAATGAAAGCTGAACTGTTAAATGTGTAAGTTCGCCCGAACTTATCTTTCTTTATTGAACATGTGTTTAGAACATGTTCGGGCGAACTTGAAGAAATCAGAAAATTGTAACACATATATCAAGTTCGACCGAACTTGATAAAGTGTTAAAAAATTTATGTGAATTTTTTCTCGAAAAGCGTGCTAATTGTTTTGCATCATTTTTCAGGCACAGGTTCCAGCACGTGTAATTTCAATAGAATTCTCGAAGACTCACAACACGTGCATCACGCTTGAAAAACATTTGTCCGTCACTTAAAGAATACGACAGTATATTGAAGTTTCTCGAAGAAAGTACTATTCGTAGAGCGATTACATAGCGCACAATGTCGTAGCGATCACACATTGTTCATTTCTGGATGAATGCAAGTTTGAGTGCTGATGAAAGACAATTACTTCTACCGTGCAAGTTGGTAATGAAGTTAAGCCGATTACTGTAACGGAAGATGAAAATTCGCAGAGTATTACAGTTCAACGATAAAGAAGATGATCCTATTTATCTTGATGAGAGGATGGTGTGTGGTTGTTTCTTAGCTACTCGTTTCTTCTTAGGCTTATCAGTTTCTGCCTTAAAAAACCATTCACTCCTTGACTTAGGTTTGAATTCCTTAAACCACTCTTTCTCAGCGTTAAGCTCTTTCTCATCGTCACTGCCATCTTTTCTCCATTTGTTGTTTGGCGGCGCAATATAATTAGAATCTTTAATCGCTCCGAATACAGGCTTTGCAACAGGAGCTGGAGCTTGCTTTTGAAATTTTATTAGCTTCTTTACTGTGGTCTCATCAAGATGCACTAAGTATAAAACATCGTTCGGATCTCGTGCAATATTAGAATACTTCTCGTCAATCAACATTTGAACAAATCTCGGATACAAGCATAGTCTTGAATCTTCCATGTTTTTCGTCATGTGAGTGAAAACTAACTTTGAGAAGTTAAACGGCTTCTTCAGAATAAGCGCCATTTCCATGCAAGCAAAGTAATCTTGAACATCATCTAAACCGGCCTTGCGATGGCTGAATGTATGAATTATGGCGTGCATCAGGAGCTTGTAGGGGTTTGAAGTATTTATGTTATATTGTAGCAAGTTCGCCCATGACATCATGTCTAGCCAAGTTCGGCCGAACTTGCTTAGGCAAGTTCGGGCGAACTTAGGCAACTCATTAGCGAACTTCCATCTATATAAATACCTAGCTAGCCTACTTCATTTGTAACTTTGGCATTTTAGAGGCGAAGCTCTGTCAGTTTGTAACAAGAACGTTTGATCAATAAAACTAACGATTAACTGATTAAATCTTGTCTATTGGTAAACACGACGTAATATTTCCGCTATTATGGACGTTAGATATCAAATTTAGGTTCCTAAGCATCGAGGATCGTTCCTACACATGCGTGCGACGAATTTGTGTGGTATAGGATGATTGAATATGTGACATTGATACATGTATATAAGTATTGTTTATAATAGAATGGCCCAAAACGCTCACCACAAATGACTGAGGTGGTAATCGCGCAAGTGATAACGCAACAACGTACGACAATCATCCCCACGATCCTGAATTTCACTCGTGGTACGAATACACATGTACATATATATATACAGTATTATACTTAAGATTTCTCTCGTTCTTATTTCCTTAAGTAACACAAGAATTTTCATCACTCGAAAATAACGAAGAATCGGGTTGCTTGGTAACATTGTATCTCACGAATACTCATTTAAATCGATCAAACTGAAAATCAATTGAAGGTACGAACTAGTTGAACGAAGACGAGGGGTGTTTCAACTATCTGTCCCTGATCTAGAGAATTTAGTCCCCGTATACTCATGAGGACTAGCAACACCGTGTACCGAATAACTTTTGGTTACTCACAAGAGTAGGGTATCGTTCACTTTGTATCCCATCGGCGGATGAAGGTCAGTGTATCCCATGTATCATCCTACTACACATGTAGGAGTCCTTACCAAATAACACCTTTACAAAGGTCCGAAGGGAATTTCAAACATCCCTCAGGAATTGTGAATAACATCATGTATAATCATTTGGACTCCTCGGAGGTTTTAGGGAGAAGGAGGAGACATATGGTGTTTTCCCGGGTCTTATTATTATCGTAGAGTTGGGGAGTCAACATGTTTTATAACATATAAGCATCTAAGTTGGTCCCTACTTAGGACCAATAGCATGATCGTCGTAGGTATCATGACGTGAAAAGCCTAAATCGAAAGGAATCAAAGAACCATGTATCCACTTATGCGATTTCTAGCATGAATACACCGCCCTCATACGGGTGATGTTAGTTAAAGACTTAGTATAGCCATCAAAAGAACCGGTGGTCTAGAGTCTACAGGTTTGGATAAGAGTTGTCCCATGGGTTAGTCTTCGGATTACTGTACTCGAATACTACTCAAAGGCGATCTCGTCTTTCATTAGAACATATTTTCACTAAGTTATGTGAGGCTGAAAACAAGGGATCGTTTGATATGGGAAAGTCTTATATGATTCTTTTGAATACCGTCCTTCGAATTAGATATACGTATATATATATATACACACATAAATTAGTCGTCTAACAAAATTCGTTTTGCATCATTTTGTTTCCTAATTATGCAATAAAAGTAGCTTTGTTACGGTCCTTCGTACCGTTCATTCCCTACTCATCGAGTTACTGGGGATTTATCTTGTATTGATTTGAACTAAATCGATAGGGCATATCAAACTAGTAATTTATATGCACCGGACCTTAACACTTTCCAATAGAGTAAGTAGAATTAAATTGATTTGAAGCAGTGAGTCGGATTATTTCATGATTATAGTTTTCCGACTTTGCACCGGCGTTATGCCACCCTTAAACGAAATTTACCACATTGACACTTGGATTAGACCGCGGTTAATGTTGTATAGTTATGATTAAATGTATACATAGGAGTGTCATGTTAATACGAAGTATGAACGGTTGCAAGGAATATCAGCAAAATTGTTCCCGCCTCCACAAGTCTTATCACCATCAGATCCGCATCCACACACTTCCTTGCCAACTTTGATTACATCAAATAAGTTTCTCCATTTATGTGTTACCCCAGAATCTCCTTGGGTTATCAACAACGATGTTAATTACGCGTCCTTATTAAGAATTAGTGATTGCATCATTAGCGAACGACAGCTAATAACGGAAATATATGCTTCATTGAGTAATTTCATAGACAACGGTCGGTGACATGAGTATAGGTTGTGCGCCGTATCGTAATGATTCCAAATATATGACCATACGTTCTAGCAAATCCCGCCAAAAGAAATAACTTACGCTGAATTGTCTTATCGAAGACAGAAACATTGTTACGAATCGATCATTGTGTCATCGATGCGGGTAAGCTATCACCGGCTATACCCAAATAGTTCAGTACGGAGTACTACCAAGGTGTAGTACCCTAGAAATCGTGTCGCGTATTTGAGGAAAAAAAGAAAAAAAAACTTTCCCAGGGTAATTCAGTGGTCGTTTATATGTCGACGTAAACTACTTTTCATATAAAATTACTACAACCATGTATAGACATCGTGGTTACGACAACTATTGCGTCATCTATCCTATCAAATAGGGTCGAAGTCTCAATACCGCATTGCCCAAAACATAACCGAACAAATCGCAACATGAAGCCCGTCTGCCCTGAGTAACGGTACCTTGATCATGTAGCCGAGTGTTTATATATAGGAAGTACCGCAGCATATCTACCACACCCATATACCTGATCAATATTTCGTTCTCCACGATATTCGGGCTCATACTACTTTCTGCAAATACCCAACTGAAATTCAAAACAATCAACGATTGTAAATGAACACAATGTAACCGATGGTCACACAAAGCGAGGTTCCACAACACAAGGCATTTCAAAGGGATCTATACCATCACCAACTTTATATCCCAAGGAATCAAATGAAAACATGAAGGGTAACTTATTCACGCCCCCATGCCTTTTCCATGACCCGGAGATCGTCATATTCAGGTATAACATATATCAAAACAAGTGCTAAGGAATATCACAAAGTATTATAGTATCACACGACGTGAAAGCTGGTGCCAAAAATTATAAGCAGAAGAGGAATCCTGTGTACCATCAAATAAATCACGGATTCAAGGATAAAAAAGTTTCGTAAGCTGTTTGAACTCTGCGATTGTATAACAATCGAATGTGAAACAACGAGAAATGATATGAGGATCCGTACACGTCCTCCCAGTCTATCTGAACGACCTACGCGTTCTTTTTGCATCTATGTTCATTTTGAAATACCATTCTGGTATGCAATCGTTGTCATAATAATTATAAGGATAGGTTTGGTGAGATCGTATTGCACTAAAGGCTTGGGGTCTCACATCATAAAGTATAAATAACCACTGTGGAAGTGGTATGAATCCAACTCTAGTGTATATTAAACATGTGGTCAGTAGGAATGTGGAATGGACTGTAATACCAGTTTTCTGCCTATCCTAAAGGCATATGTGTTAACGCATTATCCATCAATCCCAATTCATGTATCAACTCTCACACAAACATTCACACACTATCACCTTGGCACACGTATGTATCATTCCACGTATTTAAGTGTGTTTATTACCGCAGCTATCCCAACACTGCCTCGTATGAGGAAGTCTATTATTACGTTCTAGACCATAATAACCCACTTGCCCCACAAGGCCATCTTGGTACTTGCAAATAGGATACTTGACAGTGTTCACTGAGCATTTTTTTGTTGAGGTTAATTTATTTTTTCCAATGATGTCCACTAAAATCTGAGCCTGTAGTTATAGTCTAGGTTTTCTTAAAGGAACCTAATTCTCTATAACCAATGGCTCTGATACCGTCTTCTGTCACACCCCAACTTGCAGCGGAAGAAAGATAATACGGGATGCAACAGACACCTATGGTACAAGCACATTGTATATAAAGACACTACATTTTATTACTTACAAAACGTTGATTACATACTACATGTATGTTATAACTGCGTGTTCCCATGAACCACATAAGTCTTCTAAGCCACATGCGTCTACATCAGGGTTCGCCTATAAACATGTCTTGAACAACATACACGGATCACACCAGTCTCAAGTTACCTGAAATGCAAGTTAGTTTTAAAAAGGGTCAGCTAAACGCTGCGTGAGTTCCACTGGTTTAATCGTTGTTTAACAATATGTGTTAACAAGTTTAATTGCACTGGTCAAAGTCACAGTTATAGTCACAAATGGAATTACACGAGGACACAAGTGAAACCTTGACCTGTCATAGTCACTCCGTGTCAGACACACACAACATCACACCGGGTCGTGTCACCGCAGACACTTCCCACCGGGCCGTGTCAAGACAGGCACGTCATCCCGGCAACTGAGTCATGCAAAGTCCAATGTTCCCCTGCAGTTATGCCTAACAACGTAACCAAATTTAGGACGTCTGCAGTTGCTTAGTCACCGACAAACAGTGTCACCTAGACACTGCCTGGAGCAACTGGGTTTGTCAGACCATTAGTACTATCCACTACCCATGGCTTACCCTAATCACTTGTAGAGGGAGATAGTTCGTGTGTTAGATAATTAACATCATCACAAGTTGGTGCAATTAACATAGTTTCGTAACATGCAAGTCATTCCAGAAAATAGTGAAACAGTTTACAAGTGGGAGCGTAAAACTCACTCCCAAATTGGTGTATTCAACGCAGTTTTTAACATGGAAGTCCCCAGAAAACAGTAGAACCGTTTAAATATGGGGAAGTGAGAACTCACAGTACGAGTAGTGATCTTAACGCAAGAGTGATCAAGCAACTGGATCAACTTCAATAACCCACATGCAAGTACGGACTCAAATCAGTATCTAAGTTGGTAATGGTTATAACTTGGATCTGGTCAGGAGTTTTTACTCCGGCTTGAGTCTATAGGACACTAGTATGGTGATGGACGTCAGGGTAGTATTAGTTTTCAGTTTGACTTCCGGGAACCGTTTCGTGTGCCGGCCAAAGTCAGTAGTTTAACGTGTTCGGATAATGGTACGGGAATACCAATAATGCCAACCTGTGGTGATTTAAGAATAACTTTTCATCAAGGGAGTTTGAGTATTTGGGGAATCTAGATTACCCAAATTTGAGTTTCCATTTTCACCGTCGGAAATTCTCCCGAATTGTCTTAGGACACACCCATAGTGTCCAATTTGCCCGGGGATCTCCCGGAATACTCCCGGTGTTCCAATTATAGTATTTGTTGGGTTGGGTTAGTTCCTAGTTCCGGCAGGTTCGTTATACGGTAAACTGCCTAAATTACTTTAAAATAACTCATTTTTAATTCCATAAATTCCCATTTAATCTATATTTTATATAAAATTTTAAATTTTATATAACTCTGTAAAAATCTGCAGATTATGGGAAAAAATTAGGAATATATTTTGGCATTTTACTTATTTAAATAAATTATTTATAAAACCATTTTTAACCACATAATTATCATTAAATACCATCAGTGGTTCAAAAAATCCAAAAAGCTTCTAGAAGACCTTTTACATGGCCAGGAACATCTCACAAAAATTTGAGATTTTTCCGATTTCATTTAGGTGTGTTTCCGGCTACCGAAAACTCGAAAAAAACGCGTATTTTTAACCCTAATCAAAACTCAACCAATGGACTCTACTTTTTCCAGATCATTCCCCATATCCAATTATAGTATTTGTTGGGTTGGGTTAGTTCCTAGTTCCGGCAGTTCGTTATACGGTAAACTGCCTAAATTACTTTAAAATAACTCATTTTTAATTCCATAAATTCCCATTTAATCTATATTTTATATAAAATTTTTAAATTTATATAACTCTGTAAAAATCTCAGATTATGGGAAAAATTTAGGAATATATTTTGGCATTTTACTTATTTAAATAAATTATTTATAAAACCATTTTTAACCACATAATTATCATTAAATACCATCAGTGGTTCAAAAAATCCAAAAAGCTTCTAGAAGACCTTTTACATGGCCAGGAACATCTCACAAAAATTTGAGATTTTTCCGATTTCATTTAGGTGTGTTTCCGGCTACCGAAAACTAATTTTTCCGAAATTCTTTCAGTAAAAAAGTTAAAAATTCATCAAAAATCGTAGAAAATTCAAAATATTCTAAACTTTTACGTGTACCTTCCTGACAATACCCTACATCACCACACCAAATTTCAACTCAATCCAAGTTACACGGACCAAGTTATAGGCAAAACAATTTTCTGCCTAGCCTAGATTCGGTTCTTGGATGTTATACCTAGCGATTCTTCCGATTCTAAGCGTTTATCTTGATCCCAGAAGTGTGTGAAGGCTATATTCAGTACCTACACATCAAGTACAACCCAAATATGCTAGAACTTAGATCAATGAAGCTTTAATTCACTGTTTTTCGGTTAATCGAATAGTTAAGAGATTTTTGTCGAATAAGAGTTGATTAGGGTATCAAACCCCAAAGGTTTGTGATCGTGGCTGCCATATAACACCTGGTAAATACCAAGGTGTTCTTATTCAGCCCATAAACATGTTTAAACCTTCAAAAATCTTGGATTAAAAGGCGTTTTTTCGGCTAGAAATCCGTTTATTCGAAGAAACAGACTTAGAATCATAAGTATCAAGGTTAATACCTTTGAATTAGTAAAATTTTAGGAGATATCAGCTGAAGTTCTTGTTGTTTATGGCAGAATTCTTGTGGAAGAAGGTGAAGACTTAATAATTTTTATGTAAAAAATGAAATATAAATGGAAAATAAAAAAATTATATTTAAAGGGGGGGGGGGCGGTTTGGGTGTGGGTCCCCCAAGGGACACCTCGTGCTTCATTTCGTGCGCTAAAAGATGATGTTTATCTTTAGTTTGCATTTAGGTTCGTTTTCGGTCTCACGCGCGTTCTTCATTTGCGAAACGGGCTCCGTTTTGCGCGTTCTTAGTGTCAAAAGACTCGGTTTTAATAATTGAGCATAACCGTCTCGAAATCCGAGCATGGTTATGTTTTAATCATAAAAGTCTTGTTTGACGTTTGTTTAAGTGTTTTTAAGCTTGATCGATCGTTACTTGCGTGTTTGGTCGCCTTATGTTATGCCCGGAACAAAGGCGTTTCCCCAACAGGGAGCTGCTTCGTTTTGCGTGCCTGGGCTTTGATTATTTTCAAACCTTATATCACAGTCTATGACACAAAACTAAGTTGTTCTTGGAACTCGAAATCTTAGATGATGCCACCGATAACCTAATAATCAACATTAAAGGTTTAATGCCCTGTTAAACGTCAAGTCTCCGTTTAACATCTTGTTTAAGGCTAAGGATGCCAACCTCGCATCGTTGGTCCTTAATAGTGTCATGTCAACCATGAAGTGCTCTTGGATTCTTCCGAGACATTACAGATATCGCTTAGCATAGCACACAAGTCATGCATGTTTACTAATACTTATTCCCAGAGTCGTCAGTTCATTTACCACTTTGTCTTGTCATATAGGTGACGCATAATGTCACTGTAATGTTTTTGTTAATTACAATGCATATACTCCCATTATAGTTGGTGTATCATTTTCCAGAATTGTTATCATCACACATAATCACAACAATATCAAGATACACTTATCACGTCCGGTTACCACGGACTTGTACCAATCAAAGTTTACTGAGATTTTTCACAATTGTCACATGAACATAACCCATACCATGCTGTATTGCGATGATCGCCTGCTGTAAGATGATCAGATAATCTCCCATCGACCTCCTATGCTGCTCATCCTCGTCACGCGCCATCCGTAACGCCGTGGTCTGCTCGAAAAAGAATCCTATCAGACTGCTCTCGGTGAGAGGAGCAGGCGCCTCATGAGGAGGAAATGGTACGCCCCAAACAGGTGGGGAAGGCTCTTTGAATGGGCGAGAGGAACCACCTCGCTCCTAGGTGTGAAAGGGAGAAAGGTCCTCCCTAGGTGGTGTGAGGAAACGGGAAGTGACCTGCTGTCGCGACTCCTATAGGTGTCGGTATCGGGTGAACAGGGGAGAGTGGTGGTGTAATAACAGGTATAGGTGCATGTACCCTCCGACGAGCCGTCAGTCGGAGGCTAATAGTGGGGACCTCAAAAGAACTAGGTGAAGAAAATGAGTAAGTGCTCGGGGTAGAATGAGTATAAGGCTCAGGGGGGAGTCTCTGGTGTAGGTAGACGAGGGGCTACAAGCTCCCACTCCCAATGCTCCGTAGTAGGAGTAGGGCTCCTAGGGATAGGTCCTACCTGAACAACTACATCCAGGGTATGACTAAGCTCTGAGGAGCTAGTAGGGTGGTGAGACAGAGAACGATAGGCGCTCGAGACCTCGCCCTCGCGCCTGGTACGGGGTCTAGGGGGCAACTACCACAACAATAACCAGACTGATCCGGCTCATTACTCGACGACAGAAGGGGCATAAGTGGATCCTCCTCAGGATCGGTCTCGGTACGGGAGGCAGTTTGATGACTCCAATGACACGACATGGTACCTGTAGAGACAGACAACATACAACACTGATCTACCGACTGACATAACCGAAATCAACATTCTAGAGATATACATATAAGCACGTATTGCACAAAATCTTGATTTTAAGATTTTAAAAATTATTTATGGTCGGTGAGGTTAGTAGACGCATTGCCGTCCTATCTCAATGACGTTCCCAGAACCCTCAAGTATGAGCAAATAAATTATTGTGTTCTAGACCACAATATTTTATTTGCCCAAGAAGGTCGTCCTGGTAATAGCCACACTACTCAGTCTCTAGAGGTTCTCAGTGCGGGGTAACAAAATTTGGGATTATAGTCTAGGTTCTATAGGGATACCTAATTCGCTATAACCGATGGCTCTGATACCATCTTCTGCCGCACCCCGCAATTGTCTTCCGCTGTCGGGTGTGACAGTTTCCAAACAGATCGAGATGATTCTCGATCAAAATCTAGGTATGTCTTCATTTTTAATGGAGCAGCAGACTCTTGGAAGAGCTCGAAGCAAGATGTGGTAGCATTGTCCACTAAAGAATCAGAATACATCACCGCTTCATTGGCAGCACAAGAAGCTGCATGGTTTAAGAAATTCATTACCGATCTAGGGGTAGTCCCTACCATTCAAGACCGCCTAGAAATCTTTTATGATAACGAGGGTGCGATTGCTCAAATCAAGGAACCTCGTGCACACCAAAAGACTAGACATGTAGAGCGGAGATTCAACTACATAAGGGATGAAGTTGAAAAAGGAAAGATATTCACAAAGTTCACACCGATCAAAACATTGTGGATCCACTCATGAAGCTCCTTGAAAGGCCAAAACATGCGAATCATACTTGTGCCTTGAGACTTCGCTATTCTAGTGATTGGATTTGATCTACTTTGTATTTGGATATCAGAACGATTGTCATTTTGACTCATTTAATGATTATAGCATTTTGAGTTATGTTCCATTTTAGCATGTTTAAATCCATAAATAAGTTAATTATTCTAAATGTCTGTCGTCGATCATATTTGTGGGAACAAATATGAAGGTAAGACTATTATGAACTTGGATTGGTGAATATTCATCAGATATGAATATAGAGCAAAGTGTTCCTTCTAAAGTTCATATATATTTGTAGGATACAAATATTGGACTGATCCGCTCTCAAATATTACTACATGGAGTCTTTGTGATTGATCATAAGTAAATTTGTGTAAAGGCGAATATCATAGTATCCTCTGACCTAAGATACATATTGGGTCTTGAGATTCACCAAATATTATACCTTGACCTAGTTCTTCACTGTCCGTAACATGACAGTACATAAGGCTAAGCTCAGGTGTGGTACAAGGTGATTGTGAGAGACGTATGTAGTCAAGATGAGATTTGTTCCTCTTATTCGTTGAGAGTAAGATGTCTAAGGCCTGCTTAAGTTAAATCAACAGAGAATGATCATTCTATGTCTCTGGATTCAACATGACATCACGAAACAAAAGGATAAATGATCGATTCACCTAAATCATGTTCAATTAAGGGACTTGAAGGAGATGATGTTATTGAATGGCACTTCGTCATACATATTAGGGGTAGTAAACCATTGTTAGGCGGTATTTGCTACTTGCATTAATCTTCTATGTATCTTGTGCAAGTGGGAGATTGTTGGAATCGGTTGCCCAAGACACATATCCATATAATCGTGTGTGATCTTCTTGGAGATTGTATGAATATTGCATGTAATATAATTGGTGAAAAATCCACCTTAGGACCACAAGGGGGCCGACCCATAGGGCCTTTTTCATTAAAAAAATCAAAATTTCCTTTTAAATTAAGTCTTGTATTATTTTATAACTTTTATAAAATATAACATACCATATTACAAGACTTTATGCAACATTTCACAACCATTTATAATGTTATTTAACCCATTAAATAACAAGATAAATATTCTCTCAAAATAAATTATCCATATAATTTATTAATTTTTCAAGTGATATTATTTAGAAAACCAATTTCTAATATTCTATGTTAATATTTATTTGTTGTTATATTTATTGTTCATATCAAAATAAATATTATGGATGTTTGTCTAGCTTGTTATTAGGTATGACCCGACTTGGATCATAACGTACTAGCCACTATTTGGTGGTTCTCTCACACACATATACACACACTTTCTCTGACTAAAATAAAGTGCAAGAACACTTCTTTTTCTTCTCAAAATTTTAGGCCAAGAAGGGGTCCAAGAGAGGTTTTCAAGAAGTTCTATCAGTGTAAAATCCTAGCAATGCAAGCTTGAGGTCTTCATCTTTGAAGATTACCATTCAAGAATCATCGTATTCTTCAATCTAGTAGATACTTGAAAGGTTGTTTCTTTAAAAGCCCTATGATTGTGTTTTGATAGCATGCATGTTCATATATGGATCCGGGTATTTGTTTTTACATAAAATGAGTTTTGCATCAACATACTACCATGTTTTAAATAATTATTCCGCTGCATGTTTCATTTTATATGGATAAAATGACTTTGATAAACATGTGAAAACCACAACAGGAAGAACACTTACTTGTGTTCTAGGCCTCCACAAGTTGTAGCAACTCCAACTTAGAGCAAGAAGAAGAAAAAGAAGGAAATGAGTAAGTTTGAAGTGAGCTTGGATCACCAATTTATAGTGATCTTCGAGCTCACAAATCTTGACAAGTGTCTTATGAGGTGTTATGGAGATGCTTAGTGTCCTCCCAAGTGTTCATTGTAGGTGATAGGTGTCAAAAATCGCGACGTGGGGGCCAAGGAAGTGAACAAGTAGCTGCCAAGTAGTTGTGTAAAGTTTTCTAATCTTGGACCTGCATACTGACCATATGGGGGTCCACCGTACGGTCCGTAAGGCATGGCTGGGGGCAGACTTTTGGTTCTTGGCAGAAATGACCCCTTGACTTGTGTTGTCGTGTTTTGGCACTTTTAACACCCGTTAACCTCATTTTTAACTTTATAAGGATAATAAAGCATAGGGAACTTGAAATATGTCCCAAAATGTCATGGATGTCGGTTTGTTCGGTTGTACGGTTGCGTTTTTCGCTTAATTACGACGAACACTTTAATTAATGCGAAAACGACCGTAATTGCGTAATGAATGATATTTTTGCATTCTCATCACTAAAATAGAAGATTTTAATGATTACAAAATTATTTGAATGTGCGTATGTGTTCCGTATTAAGAAATACGCGAATCGGCATACTTTCGCAGATTTTGTAAAATAGTTCCCGGAGTTGCATAAGCGTGTTTTTGCCATACCGAAGCCCTCAGAACTTATTTCTAAGTTATGTAAAGGGTATTTAGGGTTTTTTTAGCTTGTGTCATTGTTCCAGAATGTTTGTCGCGTTAAACTGAATACGTTTGCCTAAAAGTTTAAGTATAATTTCCAGAAAATCTTTGAAGGGTTCAAAATCGTGCAAGAATTGAACATGTGCAATTGTCAAGATAAGTATACAAATCTCATAAATAAAATACAAGATTTCATTGATTTATAAATTTTTCAAAATTTTTAAATGATTGAATCACCATAAATTCCACACTTGGAATTGCGTATGTGTCCTTGATCAACGAAATAAACAAAGCTCAAGTGAGTCCTAATGTGTCAGATAACTATGTTAGCGTGTCGAGACTTTAAATGGGAGATCGGATAGAATGAAGTCTTACAAACCAAAATAGTGTTGGGAATACTATGGTGTGGTTTAATAAGCTTAACATTCTAATTTGGATAGGATCCTAAATGCTTTTGACCAGTTATGACTCGTTAAGGTAGTTTACACTACTTTAACGGGTCATTAGCGTAATTATGAGTTTGGATAGTCAAATATGTCATTTTGATGACTCTTACATGCCAAAATATGTTTGATTATGTTATAGTATCAGTTTAGATGTCAAAAATTTGGTTAGATATGCTTAGAAGCAATTTATGCGTAAAAAGGGTTTTTTGGTCAATTTAAAAGATCATAAAGAAACTCATCATATAACTAATCAAACCATAAGACCATAATGTATAACCTTAGAGGGTTATTCCATATACAATTATGGTCCTAAATATGTGCTGAATCCAAAGATTACCAAATGGGTCGGATTTGAAAGTCAAAGCGTAAGTCAAACCGCTCGACTAACGACCCAAATAAAGCACTAAACTAGAAGTGACAAGTTAGACATGTTGAAACATGTCTAACTAAGTTATAAAAATGACTTGTTATCAAAACTTGAAGTTTTGATACCCAAAAATAGTTTCGTCGTAAAATGCACATTATGCACATTTTTGACCAAAAGTTTGACTCGTCACTTCGACTAGTAAACGTGGTAATCAGAAGGTGCAATCGCTAGGGATTATAACCTTCGTGATTACAATCACGTTGCAAAGTTCAATTGAACTTTGATTTAACCAATTAAGGTCAGAACCAAAAGTCAAACAGAAAGTCAACTGTTTCACTTTTAGCTCAAAATAAGCTAAAATAATGAACAAGACTAGGAAAGAACACTTACTTGTGTTCTAGGAAGGAAAGAATACTCAGTAGGAGGCTTTCAATGGGAAGCGGACTCTAATTTAGAGCAGATAGGTGAAGAAAAAGGAAATGAGCAAGGAAGAATGAAGAATACACTTGCTATTTATAGTGTTTTAACAGCCACAAGATCATCACATGTTCCATGTGTTGGCATGATCCTAGGTTGGTCCTAACACTTGTCCTCAGTAGGAACAAAGCTGGAATTTTCGAAAACTTGGGATGCAAACAAAGAAAACCATGGGTGAATTGAAGGGGTATTTATAGTGTTTTAGGATTAAGGAGTTGTGACAAGTGTTACAAAGTATGGATTAGTGTCTTAACATGTGTAATCACAATATTAAGTGTGGCAAAACTGAGTGCAAGGTGTCCAAACTTGGTGATCAAGCAAACAAAATATTATATATATATATTATATTATATATATATATATATAGGGTAAGGTTCATGCGAGAACCACTTTTATTGCGAGAACCACCTTTATTGCAATATATATATATATATATTTCATGCGAGAACCACTTTTATTGCGAGAACCACCTTTATTGCAAAATAAAATCTAAAAAAAATTAAAAAACTCAAAAATTTTTAATATTTTAAAACAATCGCTATATTTCGTTTAAAAAAAAAACTTTTTTTTTTCGAGTAACAGTTATCCATGCACATTTAAGGGTGTTGCAAGTATGGAGGAGCATTAGGAGGTGCTAGGAAGCTTTAATCTCTTCTTAATCTTCGTTTAATCTTGTGCCAATTTGTAAGCCAATCTTTTACCATTTTTAAGCTCATTATGAATATAAAGAAAAATTTGTAAGCAAATCTTTTACCATTTAATCTTGTACTTGTTGATCATCTTGAATATAAAGAAAAATCAAACATAAAAACCCTAACCTCACCTTAATAATCTACTAAATATAGTTTATTATGTGTTGATTATCTGTTTCAGTGTTAGCTAGTTAGCATGATTATATTGATTATGTTAAAGTAAGTTGTTCAAGTATGTGATCTTGTATGATTAAGATTATGAATGATGATTTAAAGATTGTGATGTTTAAATCTAAACAAGACCATCAACCTCATGATCCATGAACTTTACTACAACTAAAAAGAAAGATTTATTACATATATGTGACTTTTATAAAGAATAAACACCATGATTTTTTATGACCATCTTAAAAGTTTAGTAACGGAAGTGGTTTAAAGTGGATACCTTGATTTGAAAATATAATAAATATGATGTCTTTAATGTCCTAATAAGTATGTGAAGATCCCATTATTTTTAAGTAAAGTATTAAAATGTATACTTACAAAGTCCATGGAAATAAGGATGAAAACGTGTATAAATCATGCATGCAAATTTGGTGTATTGAAACTTGTTTTGGGAATTGATTGTGATTATTGGTTTAAATATGGATTAAATGCATTTTTAAAACGTGGGAAAACGCCGTAGTTTAGGGGAAACTATGGCTGAATTTTCTAAATGTCTAATCGTGATTAAAGTATAATTAACAGGGTGGTTAACGAGGCTAAACGCGATTAGCGATCTTATTCGTCATTAAGGAAGTGTTAACAAAACAGGTTAAGCTCTAACCTTACAAGGATTTACTAAATAATTACATATATTTTTATAAGTTAAAAATGAGTATTATTTATTACATATATTTTTTGGAATAAAAATATATGTATATACTTTGGCACCATCATAAGTATATGTGTATAATACATGTGTTTATGTGTATGTATCTAAAATCATTAGGGTATACAAGTTAAATACAAAATGACCCAACCAATACAACACACCAAAATACTTGAAAGTTACCAAGGATAAATTACTTGGATGCATGTACCTTTACAGAAATTTTTAACAAATAATCGGACGAGAGGGCAACTCGGACTACAGACGGGCATACAAAAATATATTCCTAAGAAATAATACATATTTCAAACCGACAAATAAGACATGTAAATTATTTGGTAAATAACAGAATATATATATAGGGTAAAGTTCATGCGAGAACCACATTTATTGCAAAATAAAATCTAGAAAAAATCAAAAATCACTCAAATTTTTTTTAATATTTTAAAAAAAATCACTATATTTAGTTTCAAATTTTTTTTTTCCAGTAACAGTAATTCATGCACATGTGCATATGTATCATAACTTCGACAAATTCCGTAATACATTATCAGTAGTAGACAATTGCACTTTAATTTATAATACCATTCGTAATAGATGTGATATCTGTAACCATTCAATCATGTAACAATGTTAAAAAAGTTTATCAATCAATGAAATTTTATGTTTTATTTATGAGTTTTGTTTATTTATCATGATATTTGCACACACTCGATTCTTGCACGATTCCAAACGTTCAATCGACTTCTTGAAGCGAAACAATAAACCAATACGCGAACGAAACTAGTCTAACACAACATACACTATGGAACAATGAAACAATCCAAACATACCTTAAATAACCTTTACATAACTTAGAATAAGTTTAGAAGGGTTTGGTATGCCAAAAACAAGTTTATTCGATCACAGGGACTATTTACGACAAAATACGAAAGTCTGCCGATTCTTGTAGCGATACACACTCCGGAACAAGGTCATAAGCTAAACATACCCTGAATACCCTTAAGATAGCTTAGAA